>JAWDJE010000003.1:25317500-26706000 GCA_035047345.1 Bradypodion ventrale
TGGTGTTATCAGCACCAAGTAGGTTTGCCAAGAAAATGACCACACATTAGTAGCTTTGTTTGGGTAGAGTCTGGGAAGAGCAGGCTCAAAAAATTGAGACACTCTATTAAATCATCCCAGTTTGAAGTGTTAAAAGACAGCTTGTTCCCAACCCCCTCTTCTCCCATTATGCCTATTGCCAAAGGCAATTCCATTATAAGATTCCAAGGAGCTCAGGACAGATATTTTTTACCCTCCTAAAATTCAATCATATACTATTATTATCTGTATAAAATACCAATGTATTTCACATATGCTCCAGTCATTTTTAGCTGGCAACTAGCAGTTTGTTCATGTTATCAGAAGAGTTGACTTTGGGAAGAATTAAAAAAATCTTTATTAAAGGGATTTAGTAAAAACAACATAATGCAGTGCTTGAATTAGCTGGTGACATGTGAAATACTCTTCAGTAAACTAACAGCTGATCAGTCAGATGGAATTTCCTGAAGAGCATTAGCAAAGTAACTAATATTGCTTATCTGTGTGAGTCTGTGCATACAGAAATGCCTGGATATATATTTTGGGTTTTTCTCTTAGTTTCTCTCTCTTTTCACTAAATAGAAAAAGAACAGACATAGGTATTATCGGTCAGTTAAAGAAATCATAATCAGTTGATCACATTGGCCCATACCCAATTGGTAATCTTATTTTTGAATCAATTGCCCAATCAATGGTTATGTAAATCCCACTGAATCAGTTGGATTTGCTGTTGTAAGGACTATTGATTCACTCATTCCATGAGTTCTAGTTTATTAATCAATTGACTAAATTGATTAAATGTGAATGGACTGTTATAAATAAAATTTCTGGATCTTTTTAAAGTAAAATCCTCAGTGGGGCTGTTAAACCAGAAGAGATTGTGTGTGTATGTGTGCGCATGCGCGTGCGTGCGTGCGTGCGTGTGTCAAATATTCACACTGTATCTGATCAGCTTGGGTGATGTGCTAACAGTGACTGCAGCACTGGGTAATAATTCATGAGCATTTACCTGGCCTGATAATTTTATCTTATGGAATGATTTCTACATATTTTTAGTTCTTCATAACATGGCTTTGAGGCTCGTTATAATTTCTGGAAAACGCCTAACACTAAGTCTTCACTGAGTCTTTCTCCCAGTGAAGGAAACACAATGCAACCGGTCTCATCTATTTTTTGTCCAGCAAATCCTTCCATGTACATTATAACTATGGTTCCCCACCATGAAGAACAAATATTTCCAAATTCTCTCTCATCATGTCCAGGACCCCAGCAAGATGACACTACATTCCCTACCTTCTTCTAACTGGTTGTGAATATATTTCTCTTAAATGCAATAGCTCAAATAAAACACATGCTCCTAAATATTCCTATTAATAAATCCTTCTTCCATACCATGGTGAAACTCAACACTGAAATATTAGTTTTACTCAAGCTAATTATCTTGCTCCTAGCTCATGAACTGGAGGATTTAAGGGTTGGTCTGTTTCTAGTTATCCTGCCAAGGTTTCTTACTTGATGGAGAGAGCCTGTTTCATAGTACTTGGCCTCCCAACCTTTATAACCTCTAGTTTCCTCTCCTTTCTGAATCATAAGTTTACCTTCTCTCCTTGTGGAAGACGATTGAAAGCTTATTCAACTACAAACTGGCTGCAGACACCAAATCATTGGTAGTCATTTCAAAATATATCTTTCCCCTGTCCAAATACTCTCACTAAAAATAAGGTAGAGGTTGTTGTGACTGCTGATAGAAAAGAATCTGGCCATTAATAAAAAGCAGACAAGAAGCTTGAAACAGGGCTTCCACTGTTACCAGTTAGGCACTTTCTATTATTTTATTCATTGCAACACCTGCAGCTGCTCACTGTGTTCATGACTGAAATAACCCAGGTCCCTACAGAGAAAATATTATGTATACTTTCATTGTTAGTTGTGTTTAAAATTTAACTACACTGAAATGGCAAAGTAGATAAGTGCAGACATCATAAAAAAAGGAGGAGAGAGGTGGTGTCTTTATTTGTTGCTGCATTTCCTTCCATTAAAAAATCTCATAATATATCCCTGCATTATTAAGGCTACATATTGTCCTGGAATAGGTGCTTTGACCATTTCTTAATAGCTATACGGTATTCTGTTCCTCCTGCTATGACCAAAACCAAATTTGGTTGTTGAGCTAAGTATACAGAGACAGCACAACATCCACTCTGAGAGTAAAAATCTACAGATGTTTATTTCACTTTATGTCTGTGTCGAAATGGTGACGTATCTGACATAAACACTACATCAGGATTTAAATTCTGTTTTCAGTTATCACTGCAAGTGCTTCAAACAAATTTGGCCATGCCCCACTTAAGCATCTCTAAAATCCTGATCCGCCCCCCATGAAATATAATATTATTCAAAAAGTGAACTCCTATTCACATGGAGGAAGCTTAAAAGGCCATTCACTTTTAATAACTCATTCTCGAATGCCCCCCCAAATCAAATTGCCCCCTTAAAAATCAAATTGCCCCCTTTTGGGACATATGCCCCATGTTGGGAACCACAGCATTATATCCTCTCCCAATCTCCAATGCATAGTACGGAAATGACATGAAATGAAATGGAATCCCTGTTTCTTCGAAGAGTTGAACTCTGTTCTTAACTTTCTACAAATTGTTTGAAAAAACCATTTCCTTCTTCTAATAAGACTGGAATTTTAAAAGAGTACATCAATTCTATTTAGATATTGAGTACACAATATCTATATTGTGTACACTATAAATAGAGATGAGCACTGAACCCTAGAGTTGATAAAACTGGCTTTTGAGCAAGGGCGACCTTTACCTTTACCCTTCACAAGATTTCAAATAACACAAGTGGGACCTGCAACAAAATGTATAGTGTGAACTATTCCCTCTTTCAATGGCTCCAGCTTGCCAACCAGCAGTGACTTTCCTCATGATGCCTTCTATTTTGTTCCCTATTCCTGTTTCAACTTTTCTTCCTCCTAAAAGAAGTTCAATGCTGGTTTTTGGCTATTGAGCATGCTCAGTCTTTGGGGAGGTTGATTTCTTTTAAATGTTGCTTTATAAACTTGAGGGTTCTCTCTTAAACTTTCTGGTGCTTTCTTATTGTGAGGATTTGACTATGTAAGGATCAGCAGACAAAGAACTGAGGGAACTAGTAATATAGAGAGAGCATAAATCAATGATATACCTGGGACCACATATGTATGCAGTTTTCCCCAAAACAATTTACAGGGAAATGTATGGGGTCTATTTAGAGAAGTTTGAATAAAGACAGGATAGAACCTACCACCCGTGCTGCATGCATACCTAGTTCTCATGTGGGGTATATGACCATAGGACAGTGATGGCAAACCTTTTAGAGACCGAGTGTCCAAACTGCAACCCCAAACCCACTTATTTATCGCAAAGTGCCAACACAGCAAGAGGGGAGGGAGGAAATGCTTTCATTGGGCTGCTGGGAAGAGGGCGGGTGAACTCTGTGCTGAGAAGCAGGGCCGTAGCCAGGGGCCCCAGGGTGTGTGTGAAAACCCTCCTGAGCTAACAACTCCACCCCACCCCATGGTGCCAATGTTATATATGTGAGTGTGACATTGTTGTCCCTCTTGAAAATTTTGTTGTCCCTCCTGAAAAAAATTCACACACACACACACACACACACACACACACACAAGTCCTGAATCCTGGCTATAGCCCTGCTGGAGAGAGAGGAAGTACTCCCATTGGGCTGCTGGGCAGAGGGGCGGGGAAAACTCTGTGCTGGGGTGATTGCACGGGTGCCCACAGAGAGGGCTCTGAGTGCCACCTGTGGCACACGTGTCATAGGTCTGCCACGACTGCCATAGGATATCTGGACACAATGAGTTAGTTGAAGTGAAAGAAAAATCTCAATAGCCTAACATTTTTGCAAGAAAGCACGAGTCTTAAGACCTGGATGGTGCAGCAGGTGTGGGGGGCAGTTTGGGAGATAGCCACCCTGGGCTGGCTTGTTTTAACGGTTGCCCGGGCTGTCAGTTTTAGTATGCGGCATTGGGAGGGCATTTTTACAAAAATAAATAAATCCAAATTTAATATTATTTTTAATATTTTTGTAAGTTTTTATTTGTTGTAAGCTACCTGGAATCGCCTCGGCGAGGCGGCGGTGGTAGAAATGCAATAAATAAATATTGGTAGCACCAGTAGTAAGAGTAGTGATTTCAGTTTTGTCACAAAAACTTGAATTATTCAACAGCGGGTTACCCTTTATCCCTGGGAGGAAGTTGGGCCACATGGAATATCATAGAATTGTAGTGCTGGAAATGTCCTCAAAGATCATTGAGTCTTCCTCCCAGCTGTTACAAGGCATCTACAAAAAAAAACAAAAAAACATTTGTGACTGATGGTCATCCAATCACTTCTGACTACCTTTTGAGGTAGCACATTCTGCTGCTAAACAGCTATTTCCAAGTGTTCTTCCCCATTTTCCCAATGTTTAAGTCAAAATCTCCTTTCTTTTAATTTGAATCTATTAATTAAGATCCTCCCTTCTAAAGTCACAGGTAACAAACTTGTTATATCTTGTATTTGACAGTCTTTCAAGTCTTTGAAAATAGTCTTTTATTTTTCAGGTTAAGTGTACTGAACAATTGCAATTGTTTCTTAATAGGCCTTGGTTTCCAGAATCCATCAGCCTCTGAGTGGAATTCACAGGCAAATTAATCCACCCAGAGTGTGAAAGAATAATAAAAAAGACAGGATTGAAAGATGGATAGAGTGTCTTTCTTGCATTACTTAGGTAAACGTACATGACGAATCTTAAATATATTAGAAAGTATTTGAGAGTAGAGAATGTTTCTTAGATCTAGGTCACATTGGATTTCTTGTCCCTTTAATTGTTGATAGTGTAATGCTTAATGGTTCACACCTAAAAGTGTGAACAGGCTCAGGGAAAAGCATTGTGACAAATATGGTTCTTCCCGTGGTGTTCAAACTCCAAAAAGAAATTTGAAGTTGGTCTTGTCTATCAAGAAACAGCTAAGCAATAATGGGGCAGTGAATGCTTTTTTGGTCAGGGTTTCCACGTGTTGTGTGAAATTTCTACTGTTCTTCCTTTTGTGGAGCTGATGATGTGTGCACAGAAACACAGAAATATAGAAAATTTGAATAACCCATCCATTGCTTCTGGTTTTTAAAAATCTATGCAGCAAGGCAGCAACTATCATAGTTTGCTCAGTTGTGTAGCCGTATTTGTAAGCAGGGTTATTTACTTTATTTTACTTTACTTTTATCTTACCTTTATCCCAAAAAGGTAACCCTATATATCTGATTTCTAAAAACTGCAAATAAATTGTAATTTAGTTGTTTATTTTGTGTTTATAATTATTTAAAATGATAAGAAAGGTATCTGAAACTAGCTCTGTTCACTGATCTGTTTGAGTATGTATATTGATATACACTCATGCTAAGAGCTATTAATATTACCTTTCTTTATATCAGAGCACTGTATGTTTTAAAATTATGAACATACATCAAATACAGGTAAAATTCAAAACATATTAAAATGTTAAAATAAATAATTCATTTTTCACCAGAAGTGGTCTACTTCAATAGAGATATTTCAGCCATTTCTGCACATCTGGTGAGGCATAAATTGTATGCACTTAAATGGTGCATGGTCTTCATTTCTCCATATCCACAAAAGTTGCTCTGTAATAGGTAGCTCTATTTCACTTCATTATTCTTTACTCTTCAAATCTTCCTACTTTGCTTTGAAGTTTATTAAGTGACTTCCAGATGGTCCGGCCAGAATCTTGTCTTGGTGAGAGACACTCTTCAGCATTCATCCCATTCAGTAAAGTGTTATATATATATATTTCTCTCCATAGGTTTAGCCTGGCTTCTTCTGGTTTAATATTTAGAACTTGAGATGTGTGCAGAAAACATTAATGCTAACTGAGAGACAAAGTTCTTAATGGTTGTCATAGCCCTGTGGTTTTAATTCATGTGTGCTTAGCAGGACCGGCCCAAGGTGCTTTATCTGTTCTAAACTCATGATAGCGACCACAAAAGTCTTGGAAGATATGCACGAACATAAGGGTATGTACTATTATTGTGTTCTACTAGGCTCATTGAAATTTGGCCTAATTTCCATTAAGTGCTCTTATGGATGAAGTTTCTTTGTTCTTCTGAAACAGAAAGTTAAACAAACTGAATGTACTCCTAACTTTATCAAATGTAGACAGGAAATTATCAGTAAATTGGTCCTATAGAATTCAAAGCAGGAAATAGAGTTCAGTGTCTCGGAAGAGTAGCCAAATACTTCCTAATTGAAAAGCATGAGTAAATTAATGAAGGCTGGTTAAGATTTTCCATTCAGCCTGGGGTACTGGTCTCTCCATCTGTACTTTGAACCAGTCTAGTACCTGTATTCTTATCATATTGAAATGGGATTATTTTTTTTTTCAGTATTTTATCTAATTGGTGCTTTCTGCTAACTGAATTTATCTGGAATGCCATCTTAAGACATAACTTTCATGTGCAATTGATGCGACAACTTTGCTGTTGTGGAAAACACATATTTTAGTGTGATATGAAAATTAAAATAAATTAATTGGTGATTCTTAAATGGGCAACAGTATTATCTTGATTCTTAACAAAATATGTATTTGGAGCTACAGTAAATATAACTCTACCAAGTGTGGTGTAGTGGATAGACTGATGGATTAGAGCTCAGGAGATCTGGATTTGAATTCTGGCTCACCCATGAAAACTGAGAACTGTGAAACCATGCCTTAAATTTCACACTTACCTTGAAAACCCTATTAAGACAAATATAAATCTTTTCTACTTGATGGCAGATAACATAACTGAACTGAATGGATGGCTGTTCATTTCTGCAGATATGCAATCTCTGACAAAAGAGTTGCAGTAGGCACATTGCCATATTTCAGCATTTTAAGTTAGAACCATATGAGTGCAACTCAGGAGCTCAGTAGGCATACTTATACCAAAGCTAGAAAAATTAGAGATCATGTACACCTCCTGCTACAATCCAGAACCTGTATTGATAGACTGAAGCCTTTTTGCTATTTTATCTATGGTTTATCTGGCAAAGAAGACAGTTCTGAGTTTATGGGCTACATTTTTATTATAGAGTCAGGTTGCTTGACACACATTTGCTGCCATGTATACATTTCCACAGGTTTTTCATCAGTGTAGTAAAATCTGGAGTTTGAAATCTTCATCTGATAGCTGTTGCACTAATTTCCTGAAAGTGAATCAAGAGCCATTCCACTGAGACCTGTCTTCACTCACACACTTTTAATTTGTTATACTTAAATTAATACTATCTGTCAGGAAACACAAATATCAAAAGCAAAGAAACAAAGTAAAGTAACAAACAGCTGAAATGCACTCTTTAATTAAGAATGCAAATTATCTTGCAAACAAGTGCTATCATTTCAAGTGCTAGCATAAGGTTTTGTTGTTGTTGTTCAGTCGCACAGTCGATTCCGACCCTTTGTGACCCCATGGACCATTTTCCTCCAGGCACCTCTATCCTCCACCATTCTCCTCAGCCCACCAAGCTCTGTGCCCATTGTGTCCACAATACCATCTATCCATCTCATCTTTGGACGCCCCCTTCTTCTCTTGCCCTCCACCTTTCCCAGCATCAAGGCCTTCTCAAGTGAGTCCTCCCTTCTCATAAGGTAGGAATTGCATTGAAGAAAGGGAAAGAAATAGGCAATCTCTGTTCATTTTCTTTATTTTCTGACTTTGAGTTTACTAATGAGTAACAAGTAGTGGTAACAATAGTCTTGATCATCTGCAAGAGCAGGGAGGGTTTGCTAAAAGAAGGCAATAAAATCAGAATTCAAAGAGATATATTCAAGTTAAAGAAACATTAGAAGCTATTCAGAAACAAAATGAGGATTGATGATGATGATGATGATGATGATGATGATGATGATGATGATGATTATTATTATTATTATTATTATTATTATTATTATTATTATTATTATTATTATTATTATTATTATTATTATTGAAACATGCACAAACTGAGAAGTTTGGAACCCACTGGGAATATATTCTGCACAATCCCCATTGAAACTTTCATAGTTATAACTCATTTTAAGAACATTTTGGGAGGATACTGTACATTTCTAATGTGTGGTGGTCAAAATCTATGTTTCTCGGATCAGTTTTTTCAGGATTAATTTCAGTGACAATGAGGTATTACCAAAAAAATAAAGAGAGAGAGAGAGAAAAGAAAGAAAGAAAGAAAGAAAGAAAGAAAAGAAAGACAGGGAGTCTGAGGACTAGCAGACACTAGGGCTACTGAATAAGTACTTCCTGCTGTTTATTTGCCAGGTCTGATGAGAGCATTAGTACATTCCTGTCAGGTTTAAGTTATTTTGCCAGAAATGAGACACTCTCATTGTTGGCTTTCCACTTGGGGGTGTCATTCAGGCATTGCTATTTCTTTGAGTTCTTTTGCTTATTTGTCCTGCGATTACATGTATGAGCTTCCACAATTTATGAGATCAAAGGCCAAGTGAAAGGCCACAGTTCACAGGTCATGTGAGAGGCTAACATTTGCAAAATCAAGGAAATGATAGGACAGTGCCAAGGGAAAGGTCAAGTGTCAAGTGAAAGGCTCAAGACAGATGAAAGCATGGGGTCTTCATATTGAACAGACCACACAGTAAAACTTCTTCATGCAATAATATTCATTACTAAGTTGCCATCTAGTTCAGATTTTGTGATAGCCCTGGCCACAAGGGATGAGCTGATGAGAAGGTATGGTTCAGATGCAACTTCAAGTTAATATATACTGATATGTAATCTTAGGAGGAAAGATCTCCTGCCAAAGACGATGTGAAGAGTCCAGTGGAAACTGGACTGCACAAATGAAGGTCCTCAAATAGGTTGTGTGTGTGTGTGTGTATCTATATCTATATCTATATCTATATCTATATCTCTCTATCTCTATCTCTATATCTATCTATCTCTATCTCTATCTCTATCTATATATAGTTGGTAGGTATTTTTCTTGAATGTTGAAAAGTGTGCCCAAGATGTGTAAGTTTTGAGAAATGTACATGAAAACATGTACACGTATTTGTAGACCCTTAAAAAAAAGTGTACAAGCTGATTTGTAAATGATAGAGTAAACTCAATTTTTAAAAAATTAGAAATTAAGTAAATTAAAGCTTGACAGGTTTTTTTAGTTCCCTATTTCCAATCATGAAAAACATTTGTTTTATTTATTTTTTATTACTGATTTGTTGAAGGACATTTAGACTATGGGACAAATTACTTGACAGGGATTGCTTGGCTACCACTGTCCTCCCACTGCCATATTAAAGACATTCTCACCCTCTGAAACTGCTAAATATAAGACCAACTTGTCTAACTGATAAGGGTCAGCTAAGAGGGATGTGCATTATAGAAACATTCTTTCTCCCTCCCTCTTTCTTTCTTTCTTTCACTACTTCTGTCCTCCATGAATGCAAACACTTTTTGAGTAAGGCGACACATTGCTGGGGTGATGGAAACAGAATAAGGAGAAAGAGCAGAGCCATCATGGCAAGGAGGCACGTGCCGCTGCACCTGCAGCAAGCCAAGGAAAATTTCCTGGATAATTTGGGCGAAGGGAAATTTAATGAAAGAGGGAAGCATGATTTTTTAAAAAATATATTCATATTTTCCTCTTTCATTAAGAAAGGTAAAAGGTAAAGGTTTCCCTTGCTCGAAAGCCAGTCGGATCCGACTCTAGGGTGCAGTGCTCATCTCTGTTTCTAAGCCGAAGAGCCAGCGCTGTCTGCTTCTGCAGACATTTCCGTGGTCATGTGGCAGGCATGACTAGACACCGGAGCGCACGGAACGCTGTTACCTTCCCACCGAAGTGGTCCCTATTTATCTACTTGCAATTTCTTGCTTTCGAACTGCTAGGTTGGCAGGAGCTGGGATGAAGACGGGAGCTCATTTCCGTCCTGCAGTACTCGGGAATCGAACTGCTGACCTTCCGCTTCCCAGTCAGCGTCTTAGTGACTTGAGCCACTGCAGTACCCATTCATTAAGAAAACCCCTTCAGATTTAAGAGTCTCTTTTTGGAATTGATAAAAGAAGTCAAAAGTGAAAGCAAGATTTTTTTCTTTGTGTTTTTAAATGAAAGACCCATTGCTGTTAGCTACTGATTGAGTTTATATTGGGTTTGTTCAGCAAACTTAGGGCAGTAGTTTCTGCCCTCTTTGTGCTGGTTGGTAGCAGTTGGTGTGTTTCCCATTCATTATGTCATTTTTCATTTGCAAGAAATCATACCAGTATCATAAGACTAATGCATAAAATAGTTTAAACATTAAAATAAAAAGACCTAACAGTTCATTTAAAAACCCTCATATTGCTTGCCTGAATAGAAAGGTCTTTAGCTGTCAGCAGAAAAACAGCAAAGAGTTAGACTGGACTAAGTTCTGTGGGAAGGAGTTCTACAACTTGGGAGATGCAACAGAGAGGATCCTCTCTCATATTCTCACCAAATGTGCCTTTGAGGGTGGTGGACTGAGAGAAAGGCATCCCATGATGAACTTTAAAGTAGGGTAAGCTCATATGGGGACTTTCAGATTGGACTCATGTTATTTACAGTTTTGTGAGACAAAGCCAACACTTCAGATTGGGCCCACATATGGATTGACAACCATTAGAATTGTTGTAACAGAATAGCCAGGCAACCAAATCTTCATTTCCAAGCAACAGCCAGGTAAAGGTACTGGTGTATTGCAGGGCGGCAGATTGAGCTGAAGTAGTTTTTGCTCCTCTTTTCAAAAGGAAGTTGGAAACAGTATGCTAACAATTGGGTGAGCCCATTTGGAGATATACAAAACAAGTTACAGGTAATCATCCCCCCACTTTTGAATTATTGTGAACAGAAAATTTAACCCTTATACCAGGGATTCTCAACCTGCAGCCCGCGGCACCATTTCATGTGGCCCCCCACTGCCTCCACCACACCTGAAAGTGCCATGTGGTGGAGGAAGAGCAAAATGACTGTTTGGCCCCTGAAGCTATCTGAGGGAGTGTGACCCAGCCCTTTGCTTTAAAAGGTTGAGAACTCCTGCCTTATACACTAGGCTTTAAAAAACAAAAACAAAAAACCTTGCATTGCAGGAGGTGTGAGGTATTCTTTGTCATTGCAAGAATTCCAGTCAATTGATCATTAGCAGTAAGGTCAAGGTTTAATGCAACTGTCTTAAATTTCCTCAATCCTGTGAAAATTCTCAATGTGACTAAATGGCTGGTAACCAGAGTTTATCACTTCGGCTTCTGAACAACATCACCATAATTATGTTGTTCTCCCTTTTGTCATGTAGGTATAATTCAAGATGTACCAGTGGTAGAGAAAACAAACATATTGTTTGATTTTTACATCACCTTATAACTAAAATATCTTTATCATTATCAAACTAATAATGGCAAAGGGAGAGTGCAAAAATCAACTGCTACTGACTATCTAGGAGTCACCAAACCTGGCTCTCCAGGTGTTCTTGGACTTCAATTACCAGAAGTCCAATTCAGTACACATGCTGATCAGGGCTTCTGGGAATTGAAGTCCAGGAACATGTGGAGATCCAGGTTTGCTGACCCCTGATTTAGCCAATAGACCTCCCATTCAGATTGCTGCAACAGGCAAAAAGAGAGGAAGTATAATGAGGAGTACTAGATCAGAGCTCAAGACTTTCTCTAGTTATATTATCCTAATCCTTAGTACTTTATGAGGTCCAAAGCATGTGCTAGACTGCAGACCTATGGCTCTGTCTCATCATACTGTTAGTACATGGATACTGCTACATTAGTATCGCATAATTCATCCATCTTTAAACTTCTAAACAATAATAGAGTTTAAAGGGACTGATGCAACATGGAAACTAACAGCCTTATTCCATGTTTCAAAACAGAAAAGAGGTAATGTTTGTGTGATTCTGCTAATGGTATATGATATTTATGCCAGAGTGCTTCTCTTTGACCTTTCTTTACCATTTTGTTACCATTACCATTCAGTACATACAGGGTACTGGAGCTGGAGCTTGCTAGCCTGGAATGCTTTTCTGAAAGGGATAATTTCATCATATCCTACCTGTTAGTTCATCAACCAGGCTTCCTTGTTCTCACTCGACTCAGCTCCTCACATTTCTTGCAATAGCTGGGAGAGAAATGGATTTTGCCAGACAGAATGGATTGCTGGCTCCAGTTATAATGAAAACTATTTTGTGACAACTTGATCTTGAATGAGCAATTAATAAAATGAGACCGATTATCTTTATAGAAGACATGTTCCTGGTGGGCATGAAAACTGGTACAACTCTTTTCTTGATATAGAGCAGCACAGCTGCTTGCATTTGGGGGCTGTTCTTGGAAACATGGATGAGCAGACTTTATGATGAGTATCTGCACTTTGAAATTTACAAATTTGATTTATCACTTGTTGGCTGAAATACAGTAACGGAAGCTGATGCTGTTGAAGCCCAATGACATTATCAGCTATGGGCATATTTTATTAATAAAAAGTTTCACATCCTACCCAAGCTCCTATTGTAATCACTGGAACTGGCAGACATTTAATTTCAGACATTTACATCTCACTTCCATTCCTGCTGTCCCCAAAGATTTGCCCAGGAGCAAAGGGAACCAAAGGGTGACAAGGAACTGGGATGTGTGGGTTGGTAGGATACTTTTAATTAAAAGAATATGGCCAGGACTGATGACAATATGAGACTTACATGGCAAAACTTTATACTACTAGATTTCAGCTATTGTTTGTTTTGTGTGGTGGACTGTGCACTTTCTTATTTATGCTTCTATTGTGAAAATGTCCCATTGAGTCTTTTCAACCCCATAGCTACAGTGAAGTCTTCCTTATCAATATAGGAAAGCATACCATAAATGTTGCCATCATACCCTTTGGCCTGGAAAATAGCATTTACATTTCAGCTTTTAGAAGTTATACACCTGTCACAATAAAATGTTACAGACAGGTTGTACCTTATCTACTAACTTATCAATTTTCAGTCACATTGAAGTGAAGGAAGATCTTAAGATAAGGTCAGTTCCTTTTAACTCAATACCAGCTAAACAGATTTCTGAGTGCCGTGACTAAATCCATTGGCTGGTTATGAACATGTTCATTCTCTGGTGTCTCCATTTTCAAACTGCTGAGCAGTAATAGATTTTTAAAGGTTATAAAACTGTAAAACTCAGCCACCCTGAGTGGTGCTTGCACCAAAAAGGGTGGTGTATAAATGTGAATGAATGAATAAATAAATAAATATGTGGCTGTATGTACAGTTTAAGGAACGTTTTAGAGCCACATACTTTTGCTAGAAATGTAAAATGTGATTTAGTTTTTCCTCAAATGCTAAATGAGAAAGTCCGCTCACGCACACACAAACACAACATTCTCATAAGAACATAAGAACATAAGAACAGCCTTGCTGGAACAGGCCACAGCCCATCCAGTCCAGCATTCTGTCTCACTCAGTGGCTCACCATTTCCTTCAGAGTATTCCCAAGGAGATGCCTTTACCTGCTTAGGATTCCCTGGAAATGGCATTGAGAGATATCCTGCCTATCTCTCCAACCCAGAGGTTGTCCTTAAGTATCCATAATTATAGCCATTGATACCCTTGTCATCCATGAACTTGTCTAATCCTTTCTTAAAGCTGTCAAGACTGACAGCTGTCACCACTTCTTCTGGCAGGGAGTTCCATAGACCAGTAATCCTCTGGGTGAAAAAGTACTTTCTCTTATTTGTTTGAGAACTAGTACCCAAAAGTTTCATGGAGTGTCCCCTAGTTCTAGTGTTATGCAATAGGGAAAACAGTTTTTCCTTATCTACTTTGTCCACACCGTGCATGATTTTATAAACTTCAATCAGGTCACCTCTTAGACGTCATCGTTCAAGAGTGAAGAGGCCCAACCGTTGCAGCCTCAGATAGTAAGGAAGGTATTCCAGTCCCCTAATCATTTTGGTTGCCCTCCTCTGCACTTTTTCCAACTCCATAATATCCTTCTGGAGGTATGGCTACCAGAACTGTACACAGTATTCCAGATGGGGCCTCACCATAGATTTATAAAGAGGCAAAATGACACTTGCTGACTTATTTTCTATACCCTTCCTAATGATCCCTAGCATTGAGTTTGTTTTTTTCATTGCTGAAGCACACTGGTTTGACACCTTCATTGAGTTGTCCACCAGGACACCAAGATCCCTTTCCTGGTTTGTCGCAGAGAGTTCAGACCCCATCAGTTTATAAATGTAATTGTGGTTTTTTGCCCCAACCTGCATCACTCTGCACTTACTAATGTTGAAGCTCATTTGCCACTGTTTTGCCCACTCCCCCAGTGCCAAGAGATCCCTCTGGAGCTCCTCACAATCTCTCACAGTTTTCACTACCCTGTATAGTTTAGTGTCGTCAGCAAATTTGGCTACCTTGCTTTTTACTCCTACCTCTAGATCATTTATGAAGAGGTTGAAAAGCAGGGGTCCCAGTACTGAACCTTGGGGGACCCCACTCTTTACTTCCCTCCACTTGGAGAAGTGTCCATTTAGTGCTACCCTCTGTTTCCTGTCCCTTAGCCAGGGCAAGACCTGTCCCTTTATTCCATGACTGGTAAGTTTATTCAAGAGCCTTTGGTGTGGGACCTTGTCAAAAGCCTTCTGAAAGTCCAGATAAACAATGTCAACTGGATCCCCCTTTTCCACATGCTTGTTGACACTCTCAAAAAATTCCAACAGATTAGTGAGGCATGATTTGCCCTTGCAAAAGCCATGTTGGCTCTCCTTTAGCAGCGCCTTCTCTTCTATGTGCCTATTAATTCTATCTTTTAGGATGGTTTCCATCACTTTACCTGGGACACATGTCAAACTGACAGGTCGGTAATTTCCTGGATCACCCCTGGATCCTTCTTTGAAAATTGGTGTTACATTCGCTACCTTCCAGTCATCAGGCACAAAGCCTGATTTGAGGGAAATATTATATATTTTGGCTAGGAGATCAGCAATTTCATCTTTAAGTTCCCTGAGAACTCGTGAATGGATGCCATCTGGTCCTGGTGATTAGTTAGTATTTAGTTTAACAAGACATGCAAGGACCTCCTCCCTGGTTATTTCTATCTGGCTTAATTCTTCGGTTTCCCTCCCTATGAAGATAGGCTCTGTTTTGGGCATGTGGTCTCTGTCTTCTTCAGTGAATACTGAAGCAAAGAATTCATTGAGTCTCTCCGCAATCTCTGTTTCCTCTTTAATAACCCCTTGCCTTCCATTGTCATCTAATGGTCCAATGGCCTTCCTAGTTGGGTTCTTACTTCTAATGTACTTAAAGAAGTCTTTGTTATTTCTCTGAGTATTTTTAGCTATACGCTCCTCAAAGTCTTGCTTTGCTTTCCTGATTGTTGCCTTGCATTTGTTCTGCCAGAATTTATGTTTCTGCCTGCTGTCATTCAGACAAGCCTTCCATCTTCTAAATGAGCTTTTCTTGCTTTTGATCACTTCCCGAACAGCTCCTGTGAGCCACATCGGAGTCCTCTTGGACCTGGCAGTGCCCTTTTTCCTTTTGGGTATGCATTCCAATTGGGCCTCTGTTATTATTTTTGTAAACAGCCTCCATGCCTCTTGGAGTGTTTGGACTCTCTCAATTTTCCCTTTCAGCTTCTTTTTTACTAGTTTCCTCATCTTTGGGAAATTTCCTTTTTAAAAATTTAAGGTCTCTGTGTTAGATTTTATCAGTGACTTGTGGTCTATGATCAAGTTAAACATAATTGAGTTGTGGTCACTATTCCCTATTGGATCAGTCACATTAACATCTTGCACCAGATCCTGAGTATTACTCAGGATCAAGTCAAGGATTCTTGTACCTCTAGTTGGGTCTTCAACCATCTGTCCCAGGGAACAATCATTTAGCATATCTAGGAACTTTATCTCTTTATCATGTGCTGAACAACAGTTCACCCAGTCTTTGTGAGGGTAATTGAAGTCCCCCATTATAACCAGGCTTCCCTTCTTGGATGCCTCCTTTACAACATTCTCCCTCAAGAGTTTGGGTCGGAGGCCGATAGTATATGCCTACTGTTAGACCATCCTTGTGGCCTGGTACTCTTACCCACAGAGCTTCTAATGGTGACTCCAAATCACCTAGATATTCCAATTCATACGATTTTATCACTTCTTTGACATACAAGGCTACACCACCTCCTGTTTGCCCCTTCCTATCCTTCCTGTACAGTTTGTAGCCTGGGATAACTGTATCCCATTGGTTATCATCCATCCACCAGGTTTCAGTGATACCAATAATATCAATATTCTTATCTATTGCTAAGTATTCTCATTGTGCAGAATAGTATTTTTTTCTAAATTTCAGACACAACCATGAATTTGCTTAATTATGAGACTAATCTTTGAAGAGTTATGGAACTGTGCAATATATACAGCTGCCTTGTCCCATGGACTTTTAGTTAACCTGAGTCCTTTGTGTCTTTGTGAACAACCACTCTCCATTTTTGTCTATTCTCTTTGTGTGTGAATGCTTAGTTTTTGAAAGGAAAAGAAGCTGGAGACCATCACATTAACTGGCAAAACATCTTTAAAAGTGTATTGGTTTCTGAGTGTCTTGGCTCTTTTGGGAAAGCTCTCACCGGCTGCCCCACTAATCAGAACAGTCTATTCAAACCATAAATAATGCATTGGTGAGAATTCTTCATATTCTTCATAGAGTACTTTTCATTGTAGTTTTCCACAACAAAAAGATGATATTAAAGAACTTTCTCATTGTCCCACCTAGCCGAATATTATCTACCCTGCATTGTGGTATGATTATGTGTCATTGTTTATTTCAGGTTAAATTATTTATAGACCATCTTCACTAATAAGGCTCTCAGAGTGATGTAGAAACATTATCTAAAAACAATTTAATGCAGCAACAAATAAAAAACAACAAAAAAGCAAAAATATGTGATTCACATTCTATGAAAATTAGGATATTTGTGTTTTCTAATTTTGCATGTTCTAACTTAAGATAATATATGCAAATAGAGGCACAATATTATAATTTAATATTGACTAGGTTCAATATAAAGCAGGTTTCTATGGTTTCTAAAGATATTTGTTGGCCAGTAACACATGTGCCAAATCAGCATTTCTAAGTGACTCATGTGAATATTAATGTAATTTTTTTTATAGAAAATTTTGCTCAAGGCACTTAAAAAAAACAAAAATCAATGAAAGATCAATATAAAAGTATAAATATAAATAGACATAAAATATGAAATACTATAGCTAATTAAAGCATGATGTCAAATGTCAATGTAAAATATCAAAACAGTATTTAGTAAAATAATTGTCATGTTTCCCGCATTGACACCTGAATATCTCCAACAAACTTCTAAAAGTATAATGTATGTACTACTACATTTTAATGCATTTATCTTCCAAACAGTGCAGTGGAACTTTGATTCACAGCAAAGAGAGACTGAAAGGTAATAACAGGTACAGGCATATCAGAAAACAGTCCACCAGATGTTTGACTGGAATTTTAGAACCCCATTGCTTGGATCTTAACCTAGAGTCAGTGAGGTATCTACTTGATAATGTAGTTGGTATCTAGTAGTGCTACTCTCTCCATTCTTCTTCTTTGTCATTGTCGTAGTAGTAGTAAGAAATAATAAGACCATGCCCTTTCTTTGAGTCTATGGGCCATCTGGCTGGACACAGGTGGCTAGAAATGAGTGGCTAGAAGGTTGGGGTCTCAACTGATAAGGCAGGTGCTAATGTGTTTTATAAGAAAAAAGTTGGATTCTCTCTCACACACACTCACAAACACACATACTTTTTAAGAAATGAAGGTACAAGCCATCCAAAGTAAAGCACTATAGTTCCCACTTAGTTTAATAGCCAAGTAAAGTATACATTTAACTTTCTGTAGTGACTTTAATGAGGCTTGAACCTTTGTTTGGCATTGATGCCCTTAGTTTTTAATCTAGGTTTCCAAAGGCTGAGAATTCACCTTCTGTGCAACCTGAAAGAGTCAGGGAATGGTAAATCACTTCTGAAAAAGTGCTTCCAAAAGTCAGGATTGACTTAACGACACACAATTATTATAATTATAAATTGTATTAAGTTACCTAAAATGCCAAGGGTAGTAAATATTGGTAATGAGAAATATTATATTTATCTATCTGTAGATGACCATAAAGAAATAAAGAAGAAATTGGAAGTTCATTGTTTGCTAAGAAAAAGCCCTGCTTTTTTCCCCCTAACAGGATTTGTTTTTCTTATTCAATTTTATTGTGACTGGAACACAATTATACACACTATAATTTGATTTGGAGAAAACCCTTTTTCTGCCTCATTGGTGTGACTTCCCACACATGGACCAAGATAGATAAATGACCACAAACTTCACAAAATTAGTGTTTCCACTTAATGTGGCAATGAGCAGTAATTTGATTGGTAAAAAAAAATTCTTGGTGTACCTCTGCCCCTTTTCTGCTGGATAATGAAAATTTATATCTGTGTTTTAGACATCTGGGGAAGGTGTGACAGCTTTGGGTCTGAATGAAAGATTATACCACAGTGACCCCTGTCAGCATTTCCTCACGTTCTGGTTACCTGAAACCCAACAGCAGTCAAGCATATTTATTATTTTTTTCTTTTTTGCACTAGAGCAGACTCTCATTTTATTTTTGGAAGGTTAATGATGCTGTAAATCTAATAGGCCATTTTAGTGCCATCATGTGGGTATTTTCAAAGTCACATGACTGGTCAGACTACCATATGGATGTGGTTTGGCATTCTCTGATAGAAGGAATAGCTGGCCATTATGGGGCTATAAACATAGAGCATGTTCCCTGTGACTCACTGAAAAGGGGGAACAGCTTTTACATTAATTAAGTTGAAAGCTGCTAATGATTTTCTTGGCCTTCTTTGATAAATTTCTTTCTTTACCTATGCCTCATACTCCCCAGCCCCAAATTCATCACACTTCTAAGATGAATGATAGATCTTGGGATTTGGTGCAGCATTATGGCTAAAGATGTGAGACCGGATGTCACCATTTTAAATCTTACCTCAGTTATGAACTCAGGAGGTGGTTGTGGGCAAGCAGCTATCATTCAGTCTTGCAATCCTCGACTACAATCTGGGAATAATTATTCTGACCTGCCCTACAGGTTTGGTGCAGGGAATTTCTCAAATAACATGCATAAAGCCCAGATATCCAAAATGTAATATATAAATTCAGAGTTAACAAGGGAAGTCTCTAGAACAGCTTGAATTTTCCATTCTCGTCATAATTCATTTTTATTATATAAAAAATTACTTAATGAAGCTATTTTTATTTTACACATAATACAAGGTTTAACTTAATTTTCTTATAAAATGTTTTTTTGTAAATTCTCTGTGATCCACAGTTATGAATATGTAATGACAATAAGCAAATAAATTCCTCTGATTTTTTTGTGTGAAGTTTTTTGTGGTATCTTTTTAAAGGATTCTTAAAATCTTATACAGTCAAGAGTGAGGTTTGTGTTTTTTATGCTGAAATTTACCTTCATTACCAAAGCTTTTCTATACATGCGATGCAATTTATGCTTCCTTCTGAATGTGGGCTTAATGTGTTGTTGGAATGCTCAAGTTTGAATTTCCACCAAGAGTGAAAATCTCCAGTAAATATTCTGGTGACAGTTATAGGCATCCTCATGCTTTTCAAGGCTGGGCTCTGGGCAGCAGTTTCAAAAGGGTCAGAAATGGGAGGCTGGACGTTATAGCCCAAATTAACTGTGATCAAATTTAAAGGCGAACCAGAGGGCAGAATCAGAGAACAGATCAGGAGTGAACATGACCAGGCGGGAAAGACATTTTTGTTGTTCAGTCACACAGTTGGGTCTGACCCTTTGCAACCCCATGGACCACTGCACACCAGGCACCCCTATCCTCCACCATCCTCCGCAGTCAGCTCAGCTCTACGCCCACTGTGTCAACAATTCTATCTAGCCATCTCATCCTCTGCCACCTCCTTCTCCATTTGCCTTCAATTTTTCCCACCATCAAGGCCTTCTCAAGTGAGTCCTCTCTTCTCATTTGGTGTCCAAAGTATTTTAACTTCATCTTCAATATTTGTCCTTCTAAGGAGCAGTCAGGGTTGATTTCCTTCAGGATCGACTTGTTTGATCTCTTTGCTGTCCAGGGTACTCTCAAAATTCTCCTCCAGCACCATATTTCGAAGGTGTCTATTCTTCTGTGCTCAGCCTTCCTTATGGTCCAACTCTCTCAACCATACATCACTACTGGGAATACCATTGCTTTGACTATGCAGACTTTTGTTGGCAGGGTGATGTCTCTACTTTTTATTATGTTCCCTAGGTTTCTCATAGCTTGCTTCCCAAGAATTAAGACATATCAGATGTCAATCAAGTAGACCTTCTTTCTTGAGCCAGGCTCTATTGACAGAGAAACCCTTTTATATTCTGGCTAGAGAAAACCACCAGTCAGTTTAGATGAAATGAATTCAGAATGTGCTGTAGAACCTGTAGTGATATAATTTTATCTATCTATCTATCTATCTATCTATCTATCTATCTATCTATCTATCTATCTATCTATCTATCTATCTATCTATCTATTTCTTCTTCTTCATCATCTTCTTCTGTATCTGAATCAGAATATTGGTGATCCTCATGGTGATTTGCCATGAAGACTGTCCTGAGAATAAAATGCAGTGGCCTTTCATCTGCCTTCCACATCGCAGCATGGCACCAGTATCACTGATCCATTTATTTGAGTCATTTTTTGGCACGCAAAGTCCTTATCAGCTCCAGACCTAAAGCTAAAAGATATGACACTACTAGGGCAGTTGAGACTGAGCCAAATCCAAACCCTGCCAGTATAGGCATGTTGGAATTTATTAGTTATCTTCACCATGTCCTAACTTTGTCCTGGTAGTAATTTTTAACATCATCAAATAACTCCATTCTTTTAAGCCTGACAAAGAGCTATTGGTAAGAATCCCATATATATGAACAGAAAGCTTTTAGTATTGCAAATACTTTCATTTTCAACAAAAAGTAGATGTTCAATACGGTAGCACTTCAAAATAAATGATACAAAATATAACATTGAGGCATCTTTTGCTGATCTGAATTTGTGGAGATCTCCTGTACCTTTCCCAACTAATTTTGTGTATATATGAAAAAAGTTGTTTCTTCTGTGCAATTTATTATATGGACTTGGGCACTTAGGTTATAGTAAAGACTATTCAAAGAGGTAGAGAATTTTTTTAAAATTTTTTTTAAAGGTCAACTTTGTGAAAAGTTTCCTAATTCTAATTGTGAAAAACCTAAGTATCTTCACTTCTCCTAGTGAAATTCTATACATGTTTTGAACGTCAGGGCCTTAGTTACAGAGAAATACAGCCAGTAAATCAGCAGAAGCGCTAACAGCACTCCATGAGGCAAGTAGGTTTTCTATTTTTCCAATGGCTTGTTTTTCTTTGTGATACAAATCATTGCATCTCTGTATTGGTATTCAATGTTGGGAGAAGGAAAGAAAAAGAATTTCTCTTGCTACATCCTCCAGACTGCTGCTCTTTTAAAAAATATGAAGTTCGCAGCTGGAAACTGGATGAGGAGAATTTCATATGAGTGAGTGTCTGGTATGAGATGTTCATTCTTAAGTAGATTCACAGGCTGGGAGTGTTCTGGATTGTCATATGAAACTGAGACCTTTCTAGCCTGCCAATATTTACTCAAAAAAGGGTTCCAGTGGATTGCAAAATTGGTAAGCAAACACCATTCAGCAGCAGATATACTCATGAGTAAATGTGCAGATATGTCTCTTCATGGACAGGTCAACCCAGTAGATCCAGTAAATGTTTCAGTATTTCTTCAAACATTCTACAAAACATTCTGAACAAGACATCTGTGAATGTTTATTTATTCACAGTTTTATGTACATATAACTTGGGGAGCCTTACTACCCATATAGGTCTCATATCTAAGTAAATATTTATGGGATTGGTGCTTCTAATCTATCTTTTAATAAATGACTCCCCCCCCCCCCGACCCAAACTAAATAACACCACAGGTTTTCTTTGGCAAGTAACACAATTGTTCTGTTTTGTTTCTGGCTTGGCAGGGCAAAAAATAGATGGCAGCAAAATATTGAGCACTATTGTGTGGTTATCAAAGCAACAATTAAAATGCAGTTAGAGCAAAGCAATCACACTTATATACTGCCCCACAGTGCTTAGTGCACTCTCTGGGGGGTTCACAAGTTAATTAGCATTTTCCTCCAAACATACTGGGTACTCATTTTACTGTCCTCAGGAGGATGAAAGGCTGAGTCAACCTTGATCCCTGGACAGGACTGAACCCACAACATTTTGGTTGCAGTACAGCTGTTTAACCACTATGCCACCAGGGATCCTCTGGGAACTTTCAATCCAATGCCAAAATTGTTTCACAGGATTACCGATAAGTCATTGAAAGATAATTTGCCATTGGTTTTACTGCGTTTTGAATCCCTCAACACATTTGTTCTTCCTTAGTCATTGTTTGTCTCTATAATGTTTTCTGTCCATTTGCTTTTATCATTTCTGCATATGTTTTCTAATGTATTGAACAGGTTGTCTCTCATACTTGTGTTTTTAGAACACTGGTGGCACCTAATATTTATGTATAGTAGCAGAATCTGAAAGGTAAACATATTTTACATAGTTGGTTGGATCTGGCCTAGCTAGTGAGGATTCTTCTGATAGATGCAGATGAATGAGGTTTGTTCTATACCCTACAGCTGGCACATCTTTAGTTAGGATTTCAGACAGGTATTTCTGAATTCAATCTGTAGTACTTGACAAGTCTATAGATGGGCTAAAATCATATTATATGTATTGAGATACAGTAATTAAGCTGCAGTACTGTAGCCAAAACTCTACTCGCAATCTGCTTTTGATCCTGATGGGTTCAAGGTTCTGACTCAGCCTTCCATCCTTCCGAGATCAGTAAAATTATTACTCAGATTGTTGGAGGCAAAATATAGTTACCTTGTGAACTGCCCAGAGAGTGCTCTAACTGCTACGAGGTGGTGTATAAATTTAATTGCTATTAACCTACCATAATAATGAAAAACTCAAGAATTAAAAACACTTTAGAATATATCTGGTCCAAAAACAACAGCAGAAATATGTCATAATCCTTTTGTAAAACAATCTGTTGAAAAGTTTCTAGAATGAAAAGTGGAAGGGCAACAGAGAAAGGGGATTTATGTCAATGTCTTTGGAAAGGCTTTCCAGAACTTAGAATAAATTACTGAAAAAGCCTCTACAATGGCACCACAAAATAAGTCTATAAGGGTGGTGAGATTGAGATAAGGATTTCCCCTGGAGTTCTCAGTATATCAGTGATCTGGTATGGGAAAGTAAAATGTCAGATTTTTTATTTGGAGAATGGGATAGGAATGAATTACTAAATATTTTTGTAAAAGGAAAATACAGTACCTTGTAACAGTCTTTAAAATGTTCTTGTTGTTCTTACACTAAATTTATGGGCAACTCCATGTGTGAGAGATCCCAACATGTCCTGTCCTCAACAACCTGATTTACCTCTTCTAAATTCAAGGGTGTGGTTCCTTTAGATTCTAAAGTTTAGAGAGAGAATTTGTCTTGTATTTAGCAGTTCTCTTTTCCTGTGTTGTCTTCAACCATTTCCAGCACTATTGTCTTTTCTAGAGCCATTCTCATGATATGCCCAAAGTAGATCAGCTTCAGTGTCATCATTTTGCCTCCATAGATAGTTCCGGCTTGATTTGTGTTTAAGATATACAGGTACTTTTCAAAATTGCCTAAAGTTCTCCTCTGGTTTTAAATTTGTTACAATATCCCACAGATGTAGTGTTTTTGTCTTTCTTAGATTATGAATTTTGAGGGAAATTGCTTAGGCACTGTTTGCATGAGACCTTGCAACTCATGGAAGCAATATTATCTATTGAGAGCGAGCCTTTTTTCTTACCCTTCTTTTTCATCCATTTAATGTACCGTATTTTCCGGCGTATAACACGACTGGGTGTATAAGACGACCCCCAACTTTTCCAGTTAAAATATAGAGTTTGGAATATACTTGCCATATAAGACTACCTCTCTTCCAATGCACACCAAATAAAAATTAACCCATACTCAACCCGAAGACGCGCAGCCCTCCGAGTCGAATGGGCAGGTTCTGGTGGAGAGCCACTCCACGCTCACGTTCTCCTCCTCGAGGTACAGGAAGATGTGTGCAGCTTGCTTCCTCTTGCTTCATACTCCCCGCACAGAGCAGGGACTCGGCCGCGGCACCCCCCACCATATGCGCCGGACATATGAAGCAAGGGGAAACAAACTGCAGTTAAGTACCTGTTCTATAAGACGACCCCCGACTTTGTCACAGATTTTTTGGGGTTAAAAAGTAGTCTTATACACCAGAAAATACAGTACATCCTGTACACTAGTGGTTATATATTCCTGCCAAATTCAGCGCATAAGCGAGGCTGAGGAAAAACCAAGGGCAGTCAGCTGGAAGAAAAAGGAGGAGAGTAAAACAGTGTTTGTTTGTTTATTTTTATTTGTTTATTTTTCAACTTATATGCCACCCCATATGTCTCCAGATGTAGTTGAGATGAGCCATACTCATCAGTAAATGCTGGTTTTGTATCAGTAAATGTGGATTTATTAATGTGGGTGGGTTTTTTTTAACTGCTTTTACTGTATGGGGTTTTAAATTATGTAAACCGCCCTGAGTCGGGCTTGCCAGAGTGGGCGGTGAACAAGTTGAAATATTAAATTAAAATTAAATTAAATTAAATATACAAAATATAGCCTGCCTCTAGCAGATATATCCATGGCCATTTGAAAGAACTTAGCTTAGAGGACAAGATGCCCAAGAAATGTTGAGGAAGGGTCAGTTCAGTTGGGAGGTTGTTATGTGCCTTCAAGTTAGCACTGATTTATAGTGGCCCTAATAGAACTTCCAAGGAAAGTTCACATAAGCACATACACCCTAGTGAGCGGAGATTCAAACCCAGACCTCTTAAATCCTAGTCCATCACTCTATCTGCTTCTCACTGGATATCTCAGTTGGGAGGACTTGTCTCCAAACCAATGTTGTCTGACTTGGAGTGATAGTTCCAATGGTTGTGCCAATTGTTAAGGGACATGAAGGAAGGGAGGCTGAAAGTTTATGAGTGACAGTGTTACTTGACAGTGTTATGGACTCCACTGCCCAAGAAAGGATGGTGAAGAAATTAGGTAAAGGTCACCCTTAGATTAGATTAGATTAGATTAGATTTTTAATTTGTACCCCGCCCATCTCAACCTATAGGCCGACTCAGGGCGGCTTCCAACATAATCAAATATACAATATAATAAAACCAAAGTATAACAAACATATCATATAGTTAAATGCAAATGAATATAGTTCAAATAGAAAGCAGCATATTAAGAAAATATCAAAAAACCCTAACAATAACAAATCACAGTCACTTGCTCGAAAGCCAGTCATATCCAACTCTAGGGAGCATCTCTGCTTAGAGCCAAAAAGTCAGCGCTGTCTGCATTTGCAGATGTTTCTGTGGACATGTGGCAGGCATGCCTAGAAATGGGAGTGCACAGAAGATTGTTTACCTTCCCACCACCAAAGTGGTACCTATTTATCTACTTGCAATTTCTTGCAAGGTTGGCAGGAGCTGGGACAGAGATGGGAGCTCACTCCATCATGCAGTACTCGGGAATCGAACTCTGACCATCCAGTCTTCAAGTCCAGTGTCTTAACCACTAAGCCACCACTGCCCCTACAATAGTATATCAATAACTAATTGCTTGGTGGCCAAAATACTTGACCTTGAGCCACCACAGTCCCTGGTGAAGAAATTAAATAGTTCTTAATATATGTTATTTTTTTTCTTGAACATTGACTTTTACTTTTCTACTCAAAACATCTTATTTGAGATTCCAATCTCCTCAGAGGAGGCATTTCCCCCTCGGAGTGCCCTAAAGCATTCCCTTATTCCCAGATTGCTCTTCAGCATTTAAAACTTTCAAAGCAGACAATAGGACACAAATTGTTTCTTTAAAATATTGACTTTGAAAACCACTTCACAGGAGCACTAGTATTAATCTGGTTTTTATTTTCAGTTCTCCAAAAATCATCCCAACCAAATAGAGGGGACTAAGAAATCCAAAGGGGACCAGACTACCTTTGACATCCTCATTGGAAATTAATCAAACAGAGTGAGGAAAAGCAATCTGTATAGACTCTGACACTTTCCCTGTCAAACACAGACAAGCCTAAGCTACCTTATCTCTGAAGAGTGTAGAAAATTGTCATGGCAGCCTGATGAAAACCCCAGCAACTATTGCATTAATCAATCAGAATGCATATTGTCCACACTGTTTTGTTTTTAGCTGAATAGTTTCTGCAGGTTTACATGACATTTTTTGACCTCTGCCGCCTTAGCACCTGTTTTTCTGTAGAAGAAAACCAGATTTCTAGTGGATTGCTATTCATTTTCCAATAAGCTCAATGCAACAAATGTAATAGTCCCTTGGAAGCCAGCAAAACACAGCTTGCTTGTAACAGAAGGATTGATCCAGAGTCTTTACATGAATTATTTTTTATGTGTAGTTTGATTGTTGTCATCTGTATTAAGGGTGACTGACATATGTGATTATACTGCAGATGGTTCAAAAGGGAAAAGAAATAGAGAATATAGTGAACGGTCTGGAACATCTCCTTAGCAATTGTGGACATGATTAGCAGCCTTCATAGGTGACTGATAGAAATCCCATGTAACATTGATATGTAAGTTTAATACAGGGGTGTCCTACCTATTGCCTTGGGGCCATATCTGACCCCCAATGCCAATTCATCTGGCCCGTGAAGCACCCATCACTCCTGGAAATGGAAGTAAAACATTCCTGTATGGGTGCATTTTACTTCCGCTTCCCGGAGCGATGAAGGCTTAGTGGGCTGGATGAATTGGTGTAGGGGCCGGATCCGGCCCCCAGGCCATAGTGAACAGCCCTGTGAACCATGTGACCGGCCGATGGGCCAAAATGTTTGGGTTTAATAAATACTGTATTTAAAAAGGTTTGAATCTTTAAAAAACAACAACAACAACTTGAGTGTCAAATTCAATATCAGCCATAGATTCAGTTATTTAATCATGTCATTCATTGTCTATCAACTTTTTGCTACTAACTTTTGCAAAATCATGGACTTGAGTGGACAAACACCTAATTATTTTATATGTATTAAAATATTTTTAACCTCACAGTTGATTTCAGTAATACTTATTTCTAATTCTTGGGATATATTTCCTGGTATTTACACCTGCTTTTGATCAGTTTGTGGAATTCATCAGTGTAATAGACTTTGCTGCACAGCTTTAATGAACTGTTGAGTTGTGTGATTGTACACAAAATTTCTCATCCATTTAGCTGTGCATCTGTGCAATAGGAATTTCAGAACCAACATTCACTTGGATCACATGCAATGTGATGCACTGGAAAGTGCAGCTGGTTGAGATCCACTACTGTAAGTCTTGCCAAACAATGGATCTTCATTATAATCCAGAAGCTAGAGGTTGTATTAGCCAAGATGTCTTACATTAGCTCTCCAGGTTTCATATTCTGAGAAATGTCGAGGTGTTAAATCACTGGAAACCATGTCTGGATTTAAGCCTCTAGGATGCATTTGTCTAAGTTATAAGCCATACTCCTGGATCAGATAAAAGTGCTGGATGCCAACTAGGGCAACATGCCAGCTTTGGAATCAAGCCGCATTTTATCTGAGACATATGTGAGACATATTTCTTCAGAGTGGTTTCTTTTAATTGATCTGACAAAATTAAAAATATTAGATCTTCTACATTAAGGGCAATGCACTAGTCATTGCATTCTTATTTTATTGTGAAGGAAAATTTTTATGTAATGAAATAGTAATCTCTGTGTATGTGTGTATTGCAAGAGGAAAGATAATAGTTAATGGTACAGATTAAAAAGATCACATTTAGCTGTCAAGCACGTTTCATGAAGAATGTTAATAATGAGCCTAAAAATAAATGTGTATAACTCTTGTAAGGAAACCTT
The DNA here is from genome assembly GCA_035047345.1 of Bradypodion ventrale. Taxonomy (NCBI): domain Eukaryota; kingdom Metazoa; phylum Chordata; class Lepidosauria; order Squamata; family Chamaeleonidae; genus Bradypodion; species Bradypodion ventrale. Next base: position 25,345,672 of record JAWDJE010000003.1, read on the forward strand.
GAATCGGCATTTCTCTTGTAAAGCTGACTGAACTCCTCTGAAGGGATGCCAGTAGTCTTTGTCCTGAGAGAAAGATATAGGGATTGACAAGTTCATATTTCAGTACTAGCTATTCAACCTGTGATCCAGCAAACTGAGTGTAATTATGAATTGTATGTTGTGGACAATGTCTCAGTTTTTTAGTTCTGAATATTCAGTAAATTCTTATAGCCAAAAAACTTCAGATTCACTGCCAGATAAAGTTGTACAGCTTACCCAAGTCATTTGAGAGATACATTTTAAATTCATGAGACATATTTTCTGTAACTACCATAATGTCAGTTGTTAAAGAATAGATTCACCATTTCTGACTGCTGGATTTGGGTCACAGTCCTATGCACACTTAAGTGTAAACATGTCTCCCTGAACAAAATGAGACTTGCGTCAGAATAAGTATTTCTGAAATTGCATTAGTTCCTTGTACATTTACCACAGCAGAACATGTTGCTTATTTATTTGATTTATATATTGGCCCATTAGTGGAAACACTATTCTAGGTTGTTTAGAAGATTAAAACCTCAAACTCCACAATAACACAAACATGCACAATTCATAAACAATATAGCAATTCAGAGACAGTAATTAAGTCATAAATATAAATTGGCTTATAAAATCTAGGCTTAATAAAAAAGAACAAAAATTAACAGCATCCAAATGATTTAGTTATTAAAGTCAGCTCTAAATAATCCCATCATCACCAGCTTCCTAAACATAAAGGAGGGAAGGAGCCTATGTCTGTTGGCATTTTGTTTCAGAGATTAAAAACCACAACTCAAATGCGTGATTCCTTGAATTTGCCCTTTTAGCCTTCCTCAGTGTGGTTCCTTTTAACAATATGGACTGGAAGCAACAGATGGAACAGAAAGCTGATTTCTAGGACAGGTGTTTCGACAAGTGTTCAGGTCCTAAACCATTAAGGGCCTTTTTGGTCATAATCAGTGTGATCATAATGAGCATTGAAACTGACAGGGAGCCACCAATGAAGGCACACTAAGATTGGGGATGTATGATCAAATTAAGTTGTCCTAGTAATCAGTCTGGCCATCACATTTTGGACCTGCTGAAGTTTTTGTACTGTTTTCAAGGACAGCTCTATGTAGCGAGCATTACAATGGTCTATTTTTGAGATTGCCAGTGCATGAACCACTGCTACTTAGCCTTTCTTATCCAGGTAGAGAGACAACTAATAATTAGTCAAAACTGATAAAAGGCTCTCTTGACCATGGCAGATAATTGGTTTTATTGTACACTGTTGTTGTTCAGTCGCACAGTCAACTCCGACCCTTTGCGACCCCATGGACCATTTTCCTCCAGGCGCCTCTGTCCTCCACCATCCCCCTCAGCCCTCCCAGCTCTGTGCCCATTGTGTCTACAATGCCATCTAGCCATCTCATCCTTGGCCTCCCCCTTCTTCTTTTGCCCTCCACCTTTCCCAACATCAATGCCTTCTCAAGTGAATCCTCCCTTCTCATTTGATGTCCAAAGTACTTTAGCTTCATCTTTACTATTTGACCTTCCAATGAGCAGTCAGGGTTAATTTCTTCTAAGATTGACCTATTTGTTCTCCTCGCTGTCCAGGGGACTCTCAAAACCCTCCTCCAACCCCACATTTCAAAGGCATCTATTCTTCTACGTTCAGCCTTCCTAATTGTCCAGCTCTCACATCCATACATTACTACTGGGAAAACCATTGCCTTGACTATTCTAATTTTTGTTTTCAATGTGATGTCTCTGCTTTTCACTATGTTCCCCAGGTTTCTCATCGCTTGTCTCCCAAGAATCAGTCGCCTTTTTATTTCGTGGCTACAATCCCCATCTGCAGTGATCTTTGATCCTAAGAAAGTAAAATCTATCACTGCTTCTACTTCTTCCCCGTCTATTTTCCAGGAACTGATTGGGCCTGTTGCCATTATCTTGGTTTTCTTGATATTGAGTCTATGTAATGCTTTGAGCCACCCAGAGTAGTTTGTATTAATTAGGGTGGGATACATACAGACATAATTGTTTAAGAGGAGTGCAACCCCACTGATGTCAGGTAAGTTTCCCTCTAACCAGTCTGATAATCCTTTTAACAGTAGGCTCTTCATCTTGTCTGGATTCAATTTAAGTTTACTAGTTCTTTTTCCAGTACATTATTGAAGCTAGGCAGTGTTCATCGGTGTTAATCATACAATGCCTGATGCTCAGAACAAAATGGGGGGGCATATATTGTCTAGATACAGAGTAGAAGAAGACATCATTCTCTATATTTTGGTGAATTTCTTGGATCTGTTGTTAAGACCGAGGAGGACCTCATATTTTGAGTTTTCCTGCAATTTGTATACAATAAAGTATACTTGGGAATGTGCTTCATGTAGCATTTTTGCAGGCAAAAATGAAAAAATCAAACTCTTTCTTTTTGTTGGATGAGATTATAAGGATTTTTTTGTACTTTTGTATTTTACATTTCTTTGTAAAAAAATGTCAATGTGGGTTGTTGGAGTTTTTTTGCACAAAACCCGTGTATTTTGCACAGGAAGCATTGTATTCTTATAAAATGAAGAACTTTTAATGTGGAAGTCATTGTGTAAAAAAACCACAAATGCTGTTGGTGATGAAAGGAGAGCTGAACTTTCTGCTCTTGTGTGGGAGCAAAGCACTACACTACACTTCATTTTTGGACAGGATGTTTCAATGTATTAAAAGTTCTGTTTTGATTGAGAAAATATGTGACTATTCATTACATCTTTAGAATGCAGAGAAGTTGGATACATCATCTTGTCAAGAGTTGAGCAGAATCTTACTACACAAATGTAGAAAGACTGGTCAGAGCAGCCATCTTAGTTCCTACCGTCAATGCTAATCTACCATTTTGTTAACAACCAATGATTAATTACAAATAGCTGCACTATAGCTAATAATGGTTTACTCACACATCTGTTCTTTTTATTTGGTAAAATTATCTTACCAGTTGATACTGTCTGGCACTATATACAATTAAGAGAACTACGTTGCAAGTAACTAGATTGGTGTGGGAATCTCTACTGGTCCTGTCCAAAGTAGCCAATGGTAATGGGGGATGTAGTCTAGAAACATTTGAAGGGTTACAGTGGCCCTTCTCTGTACTAGAAAGTAAACAGTTGTCCATTTTTTCTGCAGTTAGATCTAAATCAAGAGCTTTCACTGAGTTAGGTTTACACAACAATTTTTAGAAATCCAAGAATATTAGTTGCTCTTGGCTAGCACTCTTTAAAATGAAATGAGCCAATTGGGCATTGCTTACATACCTCAAAGATTGTGGTATTTTTGAATCAAAATTGGGTGTACCCTGGTAACGGCAATCTTGTGTTGCTTGCTAATCTTTCTCACACTCGGCCAGGTGAAAGAAACTGCAGAATGGGCTCACCAAAATGTGTCTTCATTTTGGCAGTTTCACATCTGGCCTAGACATAGAAGAAGAAATAAACTTCATAATTGCTATTCATAATTTGCTATTGTAGGTGATGCTGTTTTGAATGTAACAGAGTATGGATCAGAACAAAAACCAGAACCACAGCATTCTCACTACCATGTTTGTCAACTAGCTGTTTTCTGAAATATAGGCATCTTGTGGGTCCCAAGATGTATTTGGAGTGGTGTGACTTGTGAAGGAGCTCATAAAAACCCCTGTCAATACTCTGCCTAGTTTAACTGCTATCAGTCTCATACTTTCAGGAGCATGAACTGCCTGCACTCCCAAAAGAAAAATAAATAAGAACAAGTCACTTTGCCCCTCCAGACAAAGGCTGAGGAAAGTATGTCCAGTGAAATATATCACTGCAGGCAAAAGCAGAAATTGTATGGGATTTTTTTCTCTGGTAAAAGTGATCCCCCAGTTGATAAACAATAAGATTGGCTTCCCTTTAAGAATCGTTATGTAATGTCATTCATGAAATAAATAATGACAACTTTATTTTTTTTCTTCTCTAATAATACGTCGGTGTTATAGTGATTGCCTCTCATTATAGAGAGCTAAGACAGGGCTAGGATCATCATGCTATATCACCAAGTCAAACAGCCCAGGCAGGAAGGATTACTCCAAAATAATAAAGGTAAGATGACTGCAGTGGCTCAAGTGGCTAAGATGCTGATTGGGAGGCGGAAGGTCAGCAGTTCGATTCCTGAGTACTGCAGGACAGAATGAGCTCCCGTCTTTGTCCCAGCTCCTTCCAACCTAGCAGTTCAAAAGCAAGAAATTGCAAGTAGATAAATAGGGACCACTTCAGTGGGAAGGTAACAGCGTTCCGTGCACTCCGGTGTCTAGTCGTGCCTGCTACATGACCATGGAAACATCTGCAGAAGCAGACAGCGCTGGCTCTTCGGCTTTGAAACAGAGATGAGCACTGAACCCTAGAGTTGGATATGACTGGCTTTCGAGCAAGGGAAACCTTTACCTTTACCTAAGATGGCCACCTGATCTGGGCATAAGCCAGTTGTGCCACCATTTGTTGTTATGGTTCATGAAAGAAGACAAGAAGATGATGTCACAGTGGCTGCTGTCCATGTGCTTTCCCTACTCTGTATAACCAAAATTGATTTTTACATGCATTTGACTTGTGTCCAACTGCTTTTGCAGGCGCACCCCCCCAATAACGGACACAGACAACATTGAAAGTGGATAACAGCAAAGGGCCACATTTATTGATTCAATGCCCTAGTCCGAATTATAAATTTGTATTGGTAAAACGACCAATCATAATTCCTAAGGCAAGCAGGCCGAAGTAACACTGGTAAGGTACCACCCCAAAATTGCCAACGGCAATTGGTTACAATGTATCAATTTGTATCAATTTGTTTGTTAACAACAAACAAATTGTTGACCGTAGTCAATAACTAACTCATGACCCCACCCTCTGACGCGTATCCGTGAAATCACAGGGGTGATGCATGCTGGTTAGCAATCGTCATCACCCCATCGCCTGGTTCGTCGTTGACCGGACAACGTTTAACTAATTTATTCCTGTCTAGTGTTGTCCAGTCAATTGCGAACCTGCCGGATACTTGTGGGTCATACTGTTTACCTTACCAGTGCTACCCGCCCATGTGACCAAAGTCAACAGTAGGAACGCAGAAAGACCCCTATATCAAACCATAGCAACAGTGTGGGATGGGCAAAAAAGCCAGGACCCGGAGCCAATATGGGTCCCAACCAAAAATTCCCACCCGGCCCCGAAGCGACCATAATATCACACTGTTAACTAGGGAGGGGGTGGAGGGGAAAAAACTTCTCCGCTCCGTCGCTGAGGCAAAATGGCAGCTCGGCTGCCTCGTGGCCACCCCTTTTATAAGGGAGCTGGCCACGCCCCTAACTACCCGGATTCTCTGTCCTGTGGGGGGGGGCCCGCAAAGGGCGCGGCGGCCATTTTGGCGCCGCGCTTGCATTCTGGCCTTTTCACTAAAATCTCCAGAATTCATGCCACTATACTCTCTGATCCTGTGAAAAAAACATCCACATAAATTTTGGAGAGCATTCTGATGTCACTGTACTTTAATATATGATTTGATTCCAGTGGATCTGATGAAAACCTTTTTCATAGGACGATGGATGTATTGTACAAAGTCGCATACAAATTATTTTTAAATTAATATTTTGCACATTCAGAAAAAAGAACGTTATTTTGCCTGCTTAAATCACAAATGGAACACATTTCAAATCTGTGTTTCATCTTAGCAGTCACCATTTCAAAAAGCAAATAAGTATCTTGAAGGCAAAGAAATGCAGCATATTAAACTATAGTATATTTAGAAATATTTTATTTATTTATTTATTTATTATATTTCTATACTGCCCATTTGGGCAGTATCCCACTGTGGGCAGTGAACAAACAGATAACAAATAGCAACAACACACAGTAGATCAAACAAACAACTGACAAATACGTCACATTGGAACAATGGTTTTCTTCAGTATTTTTATTATGGTCCTTATTTCTCAGGTTTTTATAAATTACTTGCAACATTTCAAATAAACTAAAGTGACAATAGGCGGTTTGGGAAGTACAGAACCTATTGCATCCTTTAACTGTCTTGAAGATGTGCATCCATAACCGAACTAGTTCTGAATTTAGCTAATGTGTGCTGTTCACCAGAAAACAATGATTACTCCACAGCTATAGGACTTTTTTCATCTGGTAAATAACCAACTACTGATCTAATAAATCTATTGATTTGTAAAACAGATTAATAAAGTATGGGAGAGTCAATAATTATGGGACTAATATATATTTACTTATGTACTAATTTTAGCTAACCAGAAGATATCAAGAAAAGGAATATAGTAAGGAGGGTATTTTACTGAACTGTATGTTACTTATCTGAATGAGCATTAAGCAATACAATGGCATTCATTTTCAGTTATAAGTCATTGCTTTCTTTTCATCAGACTCCTTTAGCATTAGTTTAACTTACAGTTTTATGGTTTAATATATATTGAATTGCTACTACAGGATTAGGTAGAAGTTTATAAATTAAGTCAATGAACAGTACAATAGGTTTGTGTGAGCAAAAGCAAAAAGTACTCCTTTGAAGTTGAAACAGAATAAAAATGTCAGAAGGAATTATAAAATCATTGTGCAAACAGTAATGTCATATATTACAAGTTAGAACTGATATAATACCTATCAATTTCAAACATTGATCTTTATTGAAGCTGTATCAATTGGAATATTCTTTTTTACTCAATAGGCCCCAATAGAGATTAAAAGAGAGAAGAATGTTAAACATATGCAGCTAAATTAGGTTGGTGTGTGTGTGTGTGTGTGTGTTGTTGTTGTTGTTCAGTCGCACAGTCGGTTCCGACTCTTTGCGACCCTATGGACCATTGTTCTCCAGGCGCCTCTGTCCTCCACCATCCTCCTCAGCACTCCCAGTCCTGTGCCCATTGTGTCTACAATACCATCTAGCCATCTCATCTTTGGCCTCCCCCTTCTTCTTTTGCCCTCCACCTTTCCCAACATCAGGACCTTCTCAAGTGAATCCTCCCTTCTCATTTAACATCTACATGAAGCCACTGGGTGAGATCATTCGTTCCCACGGGGTGCGGTACCATCAGTACGCGGATGATACTCAGCTGTACATCTCGGCCCGTGGGGACCCCAGTGATGCTGTTGAAATCCTATCTGGATGCCTGGAGGCCATTGGGGTCTGGATGGGGGTCAATGGGCTTCGGCTGAATCCCGGCAAGACAGAGTGGCTGTGGATAGGGGGCCCCGTGTTATCCAGGGAGTTACCACCTTTGGTACTGGATGGGGCTGTTTTGCCCCAGACAGACCCAGTGCGCAACTTGGGGGTCCTTCTGGACTCACGGCTGCTGCTAGAAGAACAAGTAGCGGCTGTGGCCAGGAGGGCTTTTGCCCAACTTCGGGTGATTCGCCAATTGCGCACGCTCCTGGACCGGGGCTCCTTGCTTATGGTCACCCATGCTCTGGTTACTTCCCGACTAGATTATTGTAATGCACTCTACATGGGGCTGCCCTTGACGACCATTCGGAGGCTGCAGCTGGTCCAGAATGCGGCGGCCCGGGTGGTGATGGGGTGTGGGCGATATGCCCATGCCTCACCGCTACTTCGGGAGCTGCACTGGTTACCAGTTTCTCTCCGGGTGCAATTTAAGGTGCTGGTTTTGACCTTTAAAGCCCTATATGGCAGGGAGCCAGGATACCTTAGAGACCGCATCGTCCCAAGAGTGTCTGCCCGTCCAACCAGAGCGGACCAGAGGGGCTCTCTAATAGTGCCATCAACTAGGGGTGCACATCTGTCTAGCACCCGAAGGAGGGCCTTCTCCGTGTCTGCACCAACTCTCTGGAACCTCCTGCCAATAGACCTAAGACTCCAAAGTGAACTGCTGCCCTTCAGGAAAGGAGTGAAGACCTGGCTGGCAGGGCAGGTGTGGGGCCCGAATGGGACTATGGTGCCCGCCTGCTGGCTTTTATAAGAACTCTCTCTTCTTTCCTTTTGTATAGTAGGTGGATGGGGTTGGGTGGGATATGGGTTTTTAAATGGGGTGGGATGTGGGTTTTATAATGTTTTTTATGTATTTTTAGAATTGTTGTAATGCCGCCCTGAGTCGGGTTCTGCCTGAGTGGGCGGCATATACAAATATGACTATAAATAATAAATAAATAAATAAATAAATAAATTAGCTGTTGTCAGGTGTGTGAGGGACAACAAAGCTGTTAAACGTAGCCAGTCCTGCATGAGCAAATGACATGGAAATTAGGATGCATTTCTATTGCTCATAACAGGAAATAGATACACAAGACCCGAATTAAATGAAGAGAACCACATGCTTAAGGGCAGTGATACAAGCAGTTTCCCCCTTTACTCATCATCTGCCATATGATGGGCGTGTATGTGTGGGAGTGCAATGGACAGATGGCTTGCTAGACATGTATAATTGCTAACATAATTGTATAAAGTAGTCAAATTGTGCCCATAGTCTCTTTGATTATGGTTTTGTACATACAGCTGAGCAAAATGCATTTCTCTCCTGGGGGCAGATGGCATTTCTAGCTTCGTTCCTTACTAAGTGCAGAAATGTAAACATCATTGTCCTATTAAGGTACACAGAAAGAGCCTCCTCGAAGATTGTGATATTTTTGAACCACAAACGGGTGTACCCTGGTAATGGAAACCTTGTATTGTCAGCTAATCTTTCTCACACTAGTCAGGCAAAGGGAACTGCAGAATGAACTCACCAAACAGTGCCTTCATTTTGGCAGTTTCACATTTGACAAAGACATGGAATAATAATAATTGTCTTATTCCATTATAAATTATACAAACTGAATCATAAACCAAGATTTTTGTTGTTATCTAGAATTAGTTGATCTATACTGTGCCATGCACAGTATAGCTGAATGCACATCTGAACCAAATGACTTCTGTGTTTGTATTGTGCAAATGTTAGCATAAAGGGGTGGCCAAACTTTTTCCACCATGGGTCTGACCATGCCCCGGACAACTGAGCAGGCCAGACTATGCCTCCTGGAAGCAGAAGTGGGTGCATTTGCAGCTGGCATAAATGCACCCACTTCCACGTTTACGACAGCTGAGGGCATGTTTGCACATGTGTGGGCTCATTTTATGGTTGATGTAAATGCACCCACTTCCACTTCCGGGTGCAGTGGAGGTGGTGACAGGCAGCTGGAATGGCGTAGGGGGCTGGGGATGGCCCGTAGGCCATAGGTTGTGAACACCTGGCATAAAGCATAAAATGTTTCCCAGTTAAAGTGCTCTTATCTTGCTTTGTTCCTCCAAATTGAAAATGCAAACAAGACCAAGCGGTTCAGACATACAGGGCCAGTTCAAGTTTAGTGAGCCATGGCTTGATCTCAAATTAAGATGCTCATTAGTAAGCTAACCTTACTTTAGTTAAGAGTTCTCTGTAATAGATTCAAAATTCTAGCTGTCCATATTTTCTGCTAGTTGCCTTTCCTTTGAGAAGATCAGGGGAGAGACTACAAGGGAAGTAACTTCCAGTATTCACCATGTTTAGTCTTAAAATCAAGTTGTCCATTTTATAGTGATGGTCACACACCCATATTTAAAAGACATGTGGTCCTTCTTTCTTGTTTCACCATTTAGAATAGATTCATGTACAACATTCACACAAGGGAAATTTTCTTAGTATATTTCTCTCTTATGCTAGTTGAGAGCAAAGAGAAGCATAGATTCTGTTACCATCCTGTAAATAAGGGCAATAGCAGTAGTTAACAGGTAATTATCAGTAAAACATTTAACCACAGAAACTTGGATCCCACCTACCAGTTTTCAACAATAAAAACTTGGAGACTCCACAGGCCATTGCGCAAACAGTCCACAGGGATTCCCAGTCAGCACTTTTAATGTAAATAAACAGCTCTGTGTTGAATGGATAAACAAAAGCCTGGCTGTAAGTGATCATAGGGAACTCCAAGAGAGGGAGAGAGAAAACCAGGAGGCAGTAAAACTATTAGAACAACAACAAGTGATTAACTTCTTAAGAAACCCAAGCAAATCAGTCTGGCTTTTTATTTTGATCACTCCATAAGTTCCTTGTCATTTTTTAATTTGAAAAGCTGTATTGAAGGGAAAGGCTACAAGCCATGTCTTGGCATCAGTCACCTACTTTTAACAACTGGAGTATAACCCACTATGCAGAAAAATCGATAGGAAACATTGCACCTGTTGACCTTCTGTTAAAAGCATCTATCTATCTATCTATCTATCTATCTATCTATCTATCTATCTATCTATCTATCTATCTATCTATCTATCTATCTATCTATCTATCATCACCTTTCTCCTATAAAAGGAGCCAAGACAATTAAGTCATTAAAAAGACAATAAGAAATCTAAAACCAATTATTACAGTATTAAAAGATAGTTTAAAATATCATAGTAATAATAGTAAATAAAAGCAATACAAAAAGCACATTTAAAAGCTACAAAGGCACAAGCAATCTCATTTTAAGAACCCTCTCTTAGACTGCCAGTCACTCAAGTTAAGCCTGCCTGAATTTATTTATTTATTTATTATTCAAATTTATATTTTGCCGCCCCATTCGAACGAGTGACTCTGGGCGGCATCACAACAACAATATAAAAACATACCATCTTTAAAACAATTAAAAACCTTTAAAAGCACCCTTAATCAATACTAAAATTACCTCTCCAGCCCATCAATTAATAAACAGCCATCACCAATTAAAAAATCCTGAAGAAGGAGGGAGAATCTTAAATTACATCTTAAATAAGCCAGCCGGCGGGGGTAATACCTCCCTCCATGCCCCACACCTGTCCTGCCAGCCAGGTTTTGAGTGCTTTTCTAAAGGGCAGCAATTCTGTCTGCAGTGGCAATTCTGTCACCAGGAGGTTCCATAGGGCTGGAGCGGACACAGAAAAGGTCCTCCTTTTTGTGCTAGAGAGGCGAGCCCCTCTAGCCGATGGTACAATCAGAGAGCCCCTCTGGACCGCTCTGGTTGGATGGGCAGACATTTTTGGGGAGATGAATAGAAAGATTGTCATCTGCTTGAAGAAAGATAGCAAAGAAGGGGGCAGCTTGGCTTCCCATGGGAGGGAGTTCCAGAGCCCAGGAGGAGGAACAGAGAAGGCTCTGTCCCAATCAAAGACATTTGTAAGGGAGGTAAGTTTGAGAGAAATCATGTATCTTGCTGAAGGGAAGAAACCCAAGCTAAACTGAGGGTTAAATATTCAACATATATACACCCTTCTGCTTGGGAGGCATGGAAAGCTGCAGCCCACTGCGCTTTATTTGACTCTAATTTTATTTTTGCCTTGTTTGGTTGTTTCTTTCGCATTGGTATATTATGGTCAATTATTCTGTATTGTTACAGCTATTGGCCAATTTTCAGAGGATTAGCAAAGGCAAAGGTCTCCGTTGCTTGAAAGCTAGTCATATCCAACTCTAGGAGGTGGTGCTCATCTCTATTTATGGACAAAGAACCAGTGCTGTCTGCAGACTTTTCCATGGTCATGTGGCAAGCATGACTAGATGCCGGAATGCATAGAAAGCTGTTGCCTTTCCCACCGAATTGGTTCCTATTTATCTACTTGCAATCTCTTGCTTTCGAACTGCTAAATTGACAGGAGATGTGCAGTACTTGGGTCTCGAACTGCTGACCTGTTGACCTTTTTGTCATCAAGCTCAGCATCTTAACCAGTAAGCTACTGCAGTCTTCTCTGAGGAGTAGATTAAAATAAGTTTACAAGTGAAATTGATGCATTTAATCATCCAGAATGTGTTTGTTCTCCTGCCAAAAGCAATCTTTCTTCTTGTCTTACTCCTTCTGCTTCTTATTTTCTGGCTCACATAAAACTTACTATAAACCTAATAACATAGAAATCCCACCAGCTCATCTGTGTCTCGGCTGATAAGTCTGGGAAGTCTGAGGGGCAGAAAGTTCCTGACTAAATAAGGAAGGGATGAGGCAGGTCACATCGATCCTTAAGATGTCCTTTCAAGTCTCAGTCTTCTTCCAATCTATTGACTTTTATACTCTGATTTCTACAGTCTCCATTTGGATTGGTGATTAAAGCAAGGTATACAAATTATTTCAATATTTCAATTTCTTCATTGTCAATGTTAAAGTTGTTTGGCTCTTCTGTAGTCATGATTTTTGTCAGCTTAATGTTTCACTGCAGCCCTACTTTGCCTCTTATTTTACTTTCACTAAAGCTTGTTCCAAGTTATTGCTGCTTTATACCAGTAAGATGGTATCATTTGCATATCTTAAATTGTTAATGTTTCTTTCATCAATTTCCACTCCTCTTTCATCGGATTCTAGTTTGGCTTTCCATGTGATATATTCTGCATACAGAATGAACTGGTAAGGGATAAAATGCACCTTTGTCTGAAACCTTTGCTTTTAGGAAACCATTTGGTTTCTTCATTTTCTCTCCTAATGGTAACTTTTTGTCCATTATATAGGTTATTCATCAGGAGAAACAAGCATTGAGGAACACCAATTTCTTTGAGAACATGTGTATTTAGTCACCCAGAAATGAAAGGGGAAAGTGAGCTGGTATGGCAGGGAGCAATGATGTGCGTGTTTCTGTGTTTCTCTGGTTATGTGTTTTGATATCTGGGGTTGAGATGCCACCTAAGTCTTACAATTTTTTTTGGGCTATGTTCTTTAGCTTGCAACCTCCTCAATAAATGTGGCTGCCCACACGGTGATGGGATGTGGCCATTATGCCCATGCCTCACCCCTGTTGCGGGAGCTGCATTGGATGCTGGTGTCTCCAGGTGTAATTCAAGGTGCTGGTGATTACCTTTAAAGCCCTACATGGTAGTGGACCAGGTTATTTAAGAGACCATGTTACCCCAAGGACATCTGCCTGTCCCAGTAGAGCAGATCGGAGGGGCTCCTTAATGGTTCCATTGACTAGAGCAGCTCGCACTTGAAGGAGGGCCTTTTAGTATCTGCTCCGGCCCTGTGGAACCTCCTGCCAACCAAACTACACTTCCAGGCAGAGCTATTGACTTTTAGGAAAGGCCTTAAAACTTGGCTGGTCCAGTAGGTGTGGGGTGCTGCCGGTGGGGCAGCCCCGCCGGCTTATGTGAAAGGCCATTCGGGTTTTAGTTTTAGCCTATTGTGAATGTTGGGAGGGCATTTTAATGGTTTTTAAATGTTAAATGGTTTTTATGATTTCAATTGCTGTAGGGATGTTTTTATACTTGAGTGTTTTTTATGGTTGATTGTAAGCCGCCCGGAGTCATTTCAATGAGGGGGCAGTGCTCGAAATTGAATTAATTAAATAAATAAATAAATTTGCTTCCTGCAACATAAGTGGTGTATGTAAACTGTGAGCTTAAAAGCTTTTTAATAAACATAGATTTCTTTAACTCTCATCAGACTGATGTTTAGAGAGTGAGATTTTTGGATTTGCTATGCTCATCTTGACAGCAATTTCTGAGTGAGCAAGCATTCATTTATAGCAAGTATTTTGTGAGCATTCTCATGACATGTTCTCAAAACTCCAAATGTGCCCCTTATCACTCAAAAGTTGGGAACCTTTAATATGGCCCACCATCACAGGTCTCCAACCTTTTTTGCACCATGGACCAGTTTCATGCTAAATAATTTTTCCATGGACAGGTAAGTGGGAGTGGTTCAACTTGGGCAGTGAGGTATCACATTACACACAGGTAGGGGCAGAGCACCATAGTAGTTAAGCAACATGGAGAAGGGCCCCAGCCACCTGCCTTTCTGCTGTGTCTGAAGCCTGTGCTCTTGCTCCAACCAGGCAGACCTGGTGGAGCACATTGAGGGCAGAAGGCTGCCATCAGGGTTCCCAGCACCACCCACCTCCATGGCCCAGTTGGGACAGTTCATGACTCGGTACTGTTCCATAGCCTGGTGGTTTGGGACTCCTGTTCTAAGCGCTTGTCTACACATCTGGCTTGGAGTGAGCTGGAGCTAAATAGGACTGGTAGTTTGGAATGAGCTGGAGCTAAATGAGATTGCTAGGAGACCCAAATGGCATACAGACATCAAGCAATCCTATGTGGTCTGCTTTTTTAAAGTGTTGTGATCTTTAAGAGAAGTGTGTTAGATATGTGTATATACAAAATACATATATATTTAAAAGAAGCTCTTAAAGGTCTAGTTCAGGCATTCTCAACCTACAGCCTGTGGGCCAAACCCAGCTCCCAAAGCCTTTTCATCCGGCCCCCAATGTCCTCCTCATTCCCACCACTGCCACCTGAAAGCACTGAAAACTGGCAAAACCATGTATTTTTTGCGAGATCTCAGCTGGAATATCATGAGAGTTTATGAGATCTCACCCGAAATCTTGTGAGATTTCATGAAATCTCACCGCAATCTTGCGATATCTCATGAGAACTTGCATGGAAACACATGACTGGCCCATGCAGCCATTCTGAGGGGAGTGATCTGGCCCCTGCCCCAAAAATGTTGAGAAAGCCTGGTCTAGTTGCAAACCTGCCATAGCCTAATGCACATACCTAATACACAAATATAATTATTTCCCTTGTCTCTAAAGTCTGGTCAAGAAACAGCTATGGTGATGGATTTGACTGAGGGCAGTTCCTCAACCTTTTTTCAAAAGGTTTTATAAATGAATACAGTATATCTTTGTTGCAGGAGGTTAAAAATATTCACTTCCTCTGCTGAGAAGCAGACCAAGTGTTTCACGAGTCAATACTCTGAAGTGGCTCTATGAAGGCACTTCATGATATTGTGAAATCAAAGAAGTAAGGCTTTTGGTTCATTCCCAAAGATCAAACATGCTGCAAATGAATCAAAACAGAGCAATCCTGCACGCACGCACGCACGCACACACAAATGATGTCTCTGCTAGGGACCTGAAATGTGCAGATAGGAGGAAAGGCTATTCACTTCAGCAAACACTTCATCTGATCACCAGTTTCAGGAGCAAACCAGCCAATCCCTGCAGTAAAACAGCCTAAATGTCCATGTAGTCAGCCTCTCAGCATCATGAATCTCAATAGTTAATTTTTAAACAGGAGATTACTCTCTTGAAAAAATCTTCCTCAACTAAATAGAAAGTAGACTTTGAGGAAGAAGTGACATTCTTACATGCTCAAAGACATCCCATTTTTTAAAAAAATTATCTAACTTCTGGAGTTGAAATATATTTGAAGTCTTAAGCTCTAGCTAAAATGTAGCATTGTCTACCCCTGGTTCAGATACCATGGAGTTCCAAACTTAATTTTGCTGCTTGAGATCATCCACATCCTGTTTTTCCCAGGAACCTTTCATCTCCTATGTGTTTGCTAAAGATTTTCTTAATTCTTCCTTCTTTTGGCAGACCATAGATCTTCTAACGAACTCTCATGCTGTGTCCTCCAGCAACTTGAAGGCAATTAAGCAAGAAGTAATAATTTTAGACATCTATCATGTAATTTGAAATTACATATGGATTTGGAATTGAGGGATGGAAGAGAGAAGTGCTTTGAGAGATTAGTCCTTAAATTTTGATTTAAGAACAGTGTTATTAACTGAAATATTATAAAACGTGTTCCTCTCTCTTTTTGACCTTTGTAAAATCTAGCCTAGTCAATTATTAGAGCAAAGCAGGGAACCTGAAAATAACTTTGAATCAGTCAGACTGAAAGTGATTTAAGTTTGCATCAGGTTGAATAAGGCATTCCCAAAAAAATTAATTTTACCACCCATGTAATATTTCGGCAATAAAACAGAATTGTATGATACACAACACCAATCTAAATTTAAGAAGACACCCTTCAAACATTTAATGTGCTATTTATTTGCTTCTCTGTGTATATAAAAACATAAGAACAGCCTTGCTGGAACAGGCCACAGCCTATCCAGTCCAGTATTCTGTCTCACACAGTGGCTCACCATTTGCTTCAGGGTATTCCCATGAAGATGCCTTCACCTGCTTAGGATTCCAAGGAAATGGCATTGAGAGATATCCTGCCTATCTCTCCAACCCAGAGGTTGTCCTTAGGTATCCATAATTATAGCCATTGATACCCTTGCCCTCCATGAACTTGTCTAATCCTTTCTTAAAGCATATGATGCTCCTTCACATGAATTACCAAGATACAGGAAACTAAAATTACAACTATGTTCTTACCTCATTTCTGCTGTGTAAGGAAAATCATAGACAAGGGGATATGGTACTTATGGGTATTGTCACTTCATCATCTGCTGTACCTGAATTCGAATATAGGCGATCATCATGGCGATCAGCCATGAGGACTGTCCTGAGAATACAGTACAGTGACCTTTCATCTGCCTTCGACATTGCAGTATAATTCCCACACCACTAATGTAGTTCCATAAGTCACTTTCTGGTCCTGAGACCTTTTGGCATGCAATGTCCTCATCAGCCCCAGGCCGAGATTGCTGCCCTCCATCAAGATGGATTCAAGTGGGATTTAATCCACTTGGGGACCATCACCCTTCCCTGTGGACTTCGGCACCCAAGACCACTAGTCCTTAGGGCATACCTGTCAGCCGCGGCTCCGGCCAATCCCGGACCTGTGCAGAATGGTTCTGCGCAGGTCGCCTTCTACGTATGCATAGAAGAGTTTTACGCTTGCATAGCCCCCTTCTATGCATGCGTAGCCTTCTACACATGCATAGAAGGGTTCTATGCAAGCGTAAAACCCTTCTACGCATGCGTAGAAGGCGACCTGCAC
Organism: Bradypodion ventrale; assembly: GCA_035047345.1. Classification (NCBI taxonomy): domain Eukaryota; kingdom Metazoa; phylum Chordata; class Lepidosauria; order Squamata; family Chamaeleonidae; genus Bradypodion; species Bradypodion ventrale. The sequence continues at coordinate 25,362,386 of JAWDJE010000003.1, forward strand.
AGAAGGGCTGCACAGTACCTCCTTTTCCCCGCTGCCAAATTCCGGGGTTTCGGCAGCGCGGGGCGGGAAATGGCGCAAATCATCGCTGAAAACCGGGAAATCCCGGCCAATCCGGGAAGGTTGACAGGTATGCCTCAGGGTTGTCAGGTTAACTGCCGGCATTGAGTTGATGGCAGTATGGTCTACTCTGTTACCATAGCAGGATAACCAGGGCAGACTGGGGTATTGTCATTAGATAAGTTAAGATTGCAAAAGGAGATTGCAAGTAGCCTAGCAAAATGTGAGTGCACTGCTAGAGCACTGTCATTTTCCAACATATTAAGATGTTAATTTGGACTGAACATTGACATAAAATGCATGCAGAAGATCTTGTTGGCTGAAAGATAATGTGATAGATAAAGTAAGATTTTGTTCCAAAATTATGTAATTTATTTATTTCAATACATTGATATTGTAGTATTTATGAATATGTATCCTTGTTTAATGTTTAAATCATTTTTAAAGTCATACAAGCAAATATTAATGCAGTCCTGGATATTGCATTAATATTGTATATTGCAACTCTGAAACAAATATATTAATAAAATATCAAATCAGGGATGAGTTTTTTTGTACATTTAATTGCTATTAATTGCACATTTAAGGCCAAACAACTCTCAGGTTTTTTACATAATAATGGGGATAGATAACAACAATATATTGTTCATGGGGAAATCATGTCCAAGCTACTGGAAAGACTGAAGCTAAATTCAGTGGGAACAGAGATGGCATATCATGCTGTTCAGAGGGATACACAGAAAGAGCTTTCTTAAAGATTGTAGTATTTTTGATCTACAATCAGGCATACCCTGTTAACGGCAACCTTGTGTTGCTGGCTAATCTTTCTCACACTAGGTCAGGTGAAGAGAGCTGCAGAATGAACTCACCAAAAGGTGGCTTCATTTTGGGAGTTTTACGTCTGGTCCAGACACGGAAGAAGAAGATGCTGTTCAAAAAAACATCGGTCTTCAGCTCTGTGCAGAGTAATTCTACTGCCCCTCTGATCCCCTGACAAAGTTGGTCTCTGCTTTGAGAGTCCAGAATTGGTCCATGCTACATTCAGACAGTAGAATAGAGGATATCTGAAAATTTCATAACAATTCTAATGAAAGTGGAAGTCTTTTGTCTTTTCTTCTGTGTGCAATAACTGTCCAGTTAAGGCATGCCTTTAGCATCAGTTACACCCTATTAGACTATTTGGATGTCTTCATTCAAATGGCATTAAATTAAAGAAAACACTATTTAAGTCAAAGTATATTGCACAGTTATTTCTTTAACATGCTGCAAGGGGAGGATCTTCTTTTTTCCATTCTGCTGTAAAAATATTCAAATGAAATGTTCTTTCATCAGGTAAAAAAATAGAATAAAAAGACATTAAAGTGGTTTTGTAAGCCACCAAACCACTCAGTGCTCAATGTGGTAAAACCTGAGGGCACACCATGTCTGCCCAGTATTAGTTTGAAGACCTCCAGTGAATAAAATCCCACTTTTGGAATTCTGATGGTTTTGTTGTCAAACCACTTTTGCTGTTAAAAGGTTTCTGCTCATATTAATCTGCTCGTATTCAAGAGGAAAAACCACTTCTGCAACACAAGATTGAAGTGGGCCCAGGTTTGGGTCTGGGGCCAGTTTTTCCGCCCCAAGACTTGCCTCAGGCTGTACCATCAGCTCAGAAAAGAAAGCAAAAGTGGTCAGAAATCCACTGTGGAAAACTTCATTTCTGAGAAAAAGAACTTGGAGGTTTGCATGCCTTGTTTAGTAGGATTCTGTGTACCCCAAATATGGCAAAGTGGAGCAGAAGTTGCATGCAGCCCATGAATTATCCTTTGTTCATCGCTGCATTACATAAATGGAGAGGTCTTTCTAGATCAGTTGCCTATTGCAGCATAGCGGTAGAGGAGTCAGAGGTTATTTCAGGTACACAATTTGTGCTTGTACACATTGAAAAGTAATAATTATTTCTTGTCTTGATTATGTGATGAAAATATAATCTGCAAACATCTTAAGAAATAGTCCTCTGTACTTGTTTCTTTGCTACTGAAGGCATGTGAAGTGAGATTTAGATTTTCTAGACCTAATACTAGTTTCTAAAAGTAATTCTTGTACCTGAAACAAAGTCTTTACTCAGATTATACCCTGGGTAAAATGTAGTTTTTAGAATTTCCCTGGAACAATTTAAAATTTTAAAAAATGGAACAGCTCTACAGCTCCATTTCTCTAATCATTCAATACAAATACAGTGGAACCTCATACAACAATCACCCCGTATAGCAATGAAATCGTATAACAATTAGGTTTGGGGTAGGGGGGGAAATGGCATCCCGCATAACAATTTCTCCTATGGAAAAAATCGTACAACAATTTTTCAATGGGAAAAACCACTTAGCGGAAAAAATCATTGTATGATGCATCCCATAGGGAAAATCACTATATGATGCATGCATCATATAGCAATTGTTTCATACAACAACGAGCCCTATGGAACAGATTAAAATCGTTGTATGAGGTACCACTGTAGTTGCATGCAAGCTGAGCATCACCACCAACATTTTTAGCATATCCTTTCATTTTTTGTGAGCGTAATCTACATAATAGGTTATTTCCTCCCCCCCCACACACACACACCTGAGTTGTGTAATTCATTAAATGCAGATGCCACTCAAAATACCCAGAGAAAAAACCACCAATGTTTTCAATGCAGGGAATATTGAGGGTGTGTGTGTGTCCCTTGCAGTTAATGGAAACAACAGAAAACAACTCTACAAAATGGTTCTCATTTGGATAACTACAGAATCCTCTCTAAATCTTGGGGATTTAGCCAGAGAACATATTGGTTCCAGCAGACTATGTAAAGTTAATTAAGGATGATTAATGGAGCATTTTCCTTCCAATGATATCTGTGACAGAACAAAGCTGTCTCAGGCTTGTCAAGCAGAATTTGAGTTGAATGAGTATTTATGTGATCAAATCTGAAGGGCTGCCTCTTGACAGAGCAAGGATTCATCAATCAATTGCACCAGCTTGCAGTGGTGGGAAATTGGTCTATCAGCATAGCTCTACTCCCCTCCCCCATTTTTTCATTCTATCATCCCTCAGGCAACAATGCATCTTTAACTTGTACCTCTGAACCACCTTAAGAGCTATCAGAGAGACGTAAAAGCAAGACCTAAAACATCTATTACTGGGGATGATTTCTCAGCTGTACACTTATAGTTGATTCCTTTTAAGCACAAGTCCAGCCTCTGTAGCTGATATATGCCCATTTAACGAACTAATGGGTTTTAATAAAAACTTAGCTTTTCAGCCTGATTATTTTTAAAGGGTTCTTACATTTGTTGGTTGCTAATTCCTTTAATAAAGCAACTAACCAGAATTAATCATTTTCTCCCTTCAAGACTGACCATTTTATTGAAATAAATAAATAAATAAATAAATAAGTAAGTAAAATACAGTGATACCTCATACAACGATTTTAACCCGTTCCATGGGGCTTGTTGTTGTACAAAACAATTGCTATATGATGCATGCATTGTATAGCGATTTTCCCCATGGGATGCATCGTACAACGATTTTTTTTGCTAAGTGGTTTTCCCATTTAAAAATTGTTGTACGCATTTTTTCCATAGGGAAAATTGTTCCCCCCCCAAACCTAATTTTTATGCGATTTCGTTGCTATACAGGACGATTGTTGTATGAGGTTCCACTGTATTGCTGTTTAAAACAAATTCACTTTTAAAAAAATTTGGTTCAGGATATATGAGATGACTTTTTATAACTTAAGCAAAATTGGTGATACAGAATGCAAAGTTAATTCCATAGGAGACTGTTATTGTCAGACCTGGAGGGACATTTGTGGCCATTTTTAGGCCACAATGTCATTGCGAAATAACTTCTTCACATTTTGCATGTGAACATATTGCTGTGTAACAACAACAACAACAACAATTCACATACTGTACTCCACTCTGCAGTGTCAACAGGCTGCATCCAGTTGAATTATTTTTTGATGACAGAATACTCATTTTTGGTAGGTTGGAAAGGAAAAGGGTTTTTGTTGCCTTTGCCTAATACAAATCTGTGATTGTTCCAGAGCAGGGTTCTGCAAATTTGTATCTCCAGATGTTCCTGGGCTTCAATTTCCAGAAGCTCTGATCAGCAGGAGTGCTGACATGGGCTTCTGGTAATTGAAATCCAAGAACATCTGGAGAGCCAAGTTTGCAGACCCCTGCTCCATAGGATTAAGGGACTAGGAGTTTGGGATAAGCATAGGAATTGCATGGAAGATGGCAAAAGAAAAGGAAGCTTTTGTGAAAATGACCTTCACTTTTTTGCTTACACAAGGAGCAAAATGCCTGAATAATTAGTGGGTGCTCCTATGTTCAGTGCATTTATGGAGAGGCTAAGCAACCTCGGGGAGCTATAGCTATGTCTTACACTGAATTATCTGGCCACACATCCCGCTACGGTAATGGAGAGGACCTTACAGTCAGTGACTCAATGTTGAGTGTTAGGTGGTGGTAAATAACCTGATTCCCTAAAGGGACCAATGGCTATGGGCGGATGAAACCCTTTAGGTGGGGTGATGGGCCCCTGAGTGGAGGATATGCCACTGAAAACCATCATATAGGGTCAGGGCTGTAGCCAGGATTCTACATGGGGGGGGGGGGGGGGCAACAATGTCACACTTACATACAGTAAAATCTCAGATAATTCTAAAACTTGGTTCCACAAGTCTTAGTGATATACGATTTTTAATGTCATCCGACACATGCATCGGATAACGTTAAAATCCTATGGGATGCATCAGATAATGTTAAAACTCCATAGAGATACATTGTAACTAGCACAGGCTTTAGCGAACATTATCTGATGCATCCCATAGGATTTTAACGTTATGTGATGCAATTTTTTTCCAGATTGCTTAATGTTATGTGGTTTTAGCATTATCTAATGCAAACGTTATCTGAGGTATCACTATATATAACACTGGCACCATGGGGTGGGGTGGGGTGGGGGGGCAGGCTGTTAGCTCAGGTGGGTTTTTGCCGCCCTCCTATGCCCCCCGGCTACAGACCTGTATTGGGCTCAATGGCAAAATGAGTGGAGGAGGAACCACTTCTCTATTCTGATTCCCAATGGTCATGGAGGCAAAAGAGGCCATGCCAGATGGACTGACTGTGAAGGTGCACCTTGTTAATATCCTCATGGCTGTGGCAGTCCATGGCAGTCCCGGTGTTAAATCCTGCATGGCTCATTTCATACCTGCCTCAGGAGATGGCTCCATGATCACAGTGTGTTGGTCACTTAATGGCAAGCTGAAGTCCACCTTAAACAAGTTTACACCAATGGCATTTTTCCTGAAAATGATTATTTATTTATTTATTTATTTATTTATTTATTTATTTATTTATTTATTTATTTATTTTTGGGGGGGAATGTATACTTGGATATGTGTAGCAGCTGATGACAACACTGAAGATCCTGCACCAAGCCTGGTAGGAGCTTTAGATTATCACTTTTTTGTATTGTTTCACTGCAAACATGAGGAACTGCTGAATAGCATAGGGAAAAGTATAGAATATTTTGGAATAGCATTGATCCAAGAATAACCCTAAGCAATTTTGGTAAGCAGCCTCTGTTGACTTAGAGAAAGCCTTGTTCATCTTGGAAGATAATTTATAAGGCCGCTTCTGGCAGTCTGTAAAAGGCAACACCAGTGTTTATAACTGAATATGCAAATTATGTGAGTAATGAAATGGAGTTTCTGGAGATTCTCTCAGTAAGATGTTCTTATGATGATCGTCTCTAACCATGAAAGCCCCATTTTGAGTGTGTGTGCCACAAGCAAGCTCAGAATGTCTAAATATTTGACCAGTGTTATTTCAAAGCATTTCATTATTTATCTTCTTGATGGTTTACGTTATATCACATTCTCTTTCTCTCTGTACAGTTGTGGTTTATCATGAAACAGTACATCTGCAGCTATGACCAAATTGGACCAGTCTCAAAAGATGCGTTCAGATATCATAAACATGACAAAAGATAGATTACATTGAGCCTTTCTCCATGTTTAACCATTTTAATATGTTTCCTATGCAAAAGAGGCTCTAGATTTACTTAATATATGTTAGCACTTAGGCACATGGTAAGGAACATGACTCGGGTCTTAACCTATTCGTAAATAAATGAGGAGCTTCCTGTCTCAGTACAAGAAAGAGAGAGAATTTATGTCAAACAATCAGGAATTTAATACATGGTGCTCTATTAGGATGTCCACTTTGTGTACATACTCTTAAAGTCATGATTACGAATAACTTCACTTCTTATAAACAATATGACTGAAGAAATTACTCACAGATACAACAAAAAGGGAAAGAAAGGTAGGACATTTTGAGATGCAGCCAATAAGGGAATTACTTTCTCTGAAAAGGTTAAAAATCACCGCATTCATTTTGTGTGCCATAATATTTGTCTTTGAAGGTTTAACTTTCTTCAGAAACTAAGAGGAAGATGTTGCACTGGGCAAGATTTTAGTGACCTGGGTATAAAGATACATCATAGATTCAACAGTTTACCTGACAGCACACACACACACACACACACACACACACACACACACACACACACACACACACACACACACACACACACACACAAAATTTTCCACTGACGTTAGCAGAAACTGGAGACACTTGGTATCAGAATTACTAAATACATAACAGAATTGGATTCCAGAACTGTTCTTCAAATCCAAAGTCAAGGTTTTCCATGCCATCCAAACTGTTGTTCATGTTTAATGGGAGAGATTTATGTTGCATGGATTGAGGATAATGTGACTAATGATGGAGAAAGTCAGGCATTTATTGATACTGAATGAAATTCATTCTAAAACTTATGGGTACCTGTTAAAGAACTGTTAAATATATGTGCTCTACCCACAGCATGCAAATAATGAGTTGTAAAATTAAATTTGAGGTTATTTCTCAGACAGTGATTTAGAACAGAATGCTACTCCCCAATCCACTGGTATAGTTAGGCATTAATACATCTTAGGTATAATAGACGAGGCCTTGATGGGAATGAAGTGCTGTTACTTCTAAAAATATGACTGATACAAAGGCATTCTGATATTATTCATACCATAATATTTTAAAATTGTTTATTCCATTCTTGAAAAATACAACTTTTTTTGAAAAATAAAAGGTAGTTTATGAGCTTCTTTTCCTCATTCATTTGGAATATCTAATACTAACGGTTATTGAAATCATAGTAATGAATTAGAGGTGTAGGAATTGTTCTCTAATAAATGTTTGACCTGGTATCACTTCCCACATGGTAATCAACTGCATGTTGGAAGTTGTATGCATTTTGTATGTACATTTCTCTGTGTGACAGGTCCATATTTTGTTGCAAGTACCTGTATATATCATAATCTCACAGAAATGGTTATTGCAGAGAACAGCTCTTTATACCCTCCAGCAATGGCTAAGTTGGTGTGAACAAACAAGACTTTGTAAAGACAGAAAGGAAAGTATGCGTAAATAGAAAATTAAGTAATGGGGGGCATTGAAAATAAGGAACACCTGTGGGTCATTAGGCGACAAAAGTGAAAGAAAGCACACTACCCCAGAACATACTGATCTTGTTTAATTTGAGAAGCTAAGCAATGTCAAGTCTTTTTTGTACTTGAATAGGAGCTCATCAGATAATACAAGTTGCCCTCCTCCATATTCACAGAACCCATTTCTGCAATTTCAGTTATCTGTGGGGCTAAAATAGTCAATACAAATTTCTCAACAGCATTACTATGATGCATTACCAGAGCTAGTCACTAGAGGACACTATCTGCAGTATAATGCTTGCAAAGAATGGAGGGAGACATTTTGGTAGCTCTTGTGTTGAACGACAGAGGCATTTGAAACCCCTCTCCCAGTTCTGTGACTCAGGCATATGTGTTAAATATAGGGTTTGCTGTTATCTGTGGTTTCTGATATCCACAATAGGTCTTAAAACATATTCCCAGTGGACAGAGGGGAACCTGTATTAGGGATCTCATGGGTTAGGACTTAATCCTGCTTGAAGCCATGGGACTCAGTATGTCCCAAACTTCCTGATTTTCTATGCTAAGGCAGCATAAGCAAAGAAGTTATTATCTCTGTCTGAAGAAGTTGTCCTAAATAAAAACCAGATTAGAAGTATTGCTGTGAAATAACTGTAATGTCACGTATATACTATGTAATCATAAAATTTATGATAGCAACGAGAAATATTTCATTAGAGAGAAAGAAGGGCTATATTCAAATGATATCAACTGGAGATGATTCCATACTATGTACTGTATTCCAGTTTTTCCTTAATCTCAGTTGCCTCTTGCTGTGTACAAAGCTGTCCACTTTCAGTGCTATCCAAAAGACAGCATCTGACAGGATCTGTATGACTTAAGAAGCCACTAACATCTTCTATCCTGAAGCTTCTTCTCCCATGGTCCAAAGCAATGATACATTAATAGGATGCCATCAAAAGTTGCTTCCCACTGTGAGGAAGTTGTTGCAGACATCCTCATCCTCACCTAACATTGGCTCAAGAGCATAGATGGAGCTGTTGCTCTGGGCTCTTGGGAAAGCTGGAAGGAGGGAAACTCAGGTTCTCTGTAGTGCCACAATTATATGACCACAGAATTGTAGCAGTGCAACAGGAATTTCTTTTTATTTATTTCTTTTGGATTCCCCCGCCCCCTTGCCTTTCCATAAACCAGCTGCATACATTTATAATTTCCACCTGTTGAGATCATGTTTCAATAGCATAAAACATCATTTATGCAAGGAAAATGTCCCAAGGTGTTTTGGAGGGTGGGTTTTATGCATGTACATTTTTTCTACTGTCTGTTAAGCGTCCTTCTGAGTGTAACTCTACCCCTCAATAAATAGTGAAACAAGGTGGTATAACTGCTTGCTGTTTGGTGAGTATTATTATTTTCAACCAACTTGAAAATGTCAATTTGAGAGGACAACCTGCAGAAATCAAATGAATTATGCTGTTGAGTGCTAGCTGTACAGTGCAGTGAGGTGGATACCTGGGTCCAGAGCCAGAGGTCAGAAGTTCAATTCCCCACAGTGCCTCCCAGGAGAAGACCCAGCCTTGGACAAACTGCACAGCCCCAGAGTGCCCCCTGAAGGAGGAAATGGCAAACCACCTCTGAATGTTGTACACTTAGAAATCCTTGGAATGGGTCAGATTCTGCTTGATTGAAGACCGCTATTTCCTGTCTGGATAGTTCAATGAATTGGGAGACCAGGCTTTGGAACCAGGGGTTGAGAGTTTAATTGCTTCCTAGAAGAAGAGACAGTCTGTGTGGCTTCAGACAAGTTACATGGTCTTGGAGTGCCCGCAAAAGAGGGAGTGGGAAACCATTTCAGAATACTTATATCTAGAAGACTCACACTCTGCAGAATACATTGGGTATCTCAGGCATATTGGAGCTTGTAAGGCTGGAATTTTCTATGGATCTGGGGTATTGGGCATCTCTTTTCCCTGGTCTTGGACCTAGATACCAGGAAGCTTCTTGAAGAGTCTTGCCATGGATCACCAGGCTCCCAAGTTGTTTCTGGTAGTCCAGAGAATGAGCTCCACCTCCTCAGGTCTCATTCTTCTTAGCTAACCCCTTGCCAGGGAGCACAGGCTCTGAAGGAAATCCCAAACCTCTTCCCGGGCCTCCTTTGATGGGCCCTCCTCTGGACCTGCCAGCTGTTCTTCATCTTCTGGCACTACAGAGAAATCTGAGATTCTCTTTTCTTAAACTCCCCAAGAGCCCAGAGCAACTGCTATACCCATTCTTTCAGGACGGTATGAGGCGAGGACTGGAGTGGAGGCAGTGACCCCCTTGCAGTCGGAATCAACTTGATGGCATGCAATTCATGTGTCATTGCTTTGGAATACAAGAGAAGAGGCTTCAGGGTAGAGGGTGCTTCTCAGCCATACAGGTACTGCCAGATGTTGTCTTTCTGATAGTGCTGGAAGTGGATAGCTAAATACACAGCAAGAAGCTGCTGAGGGATTAAGAAAAAAATCTGGAAGAGATGTAGAGTACACAGTATAGAAAGTGCAAACTACAAGTCATTTACTGAAAGAGATGTGTTAATAGGGGTGTAAAGAATTATAAAAAGTTAAACATGATAGTAATAGTCATAGCTAATGTCTATAGTCACTGCCTATGTTAAAATATGTCTCTTAAAATATTTGTTTATCCCTAACCAGCCCAATATTGACAGATCTCAAGAAGAAGTACAACCAGTAACATCCCATTAAAAGAAATGGATACAGTTTAACCATTTTGAAACAGCTAAAATACTTTTTAAACACTTAAGAAAAGTTTAATAATTTTTAAAAGAGGCTCTCTGTGTGCCCCACTAAATGCTGGGCTTTCTGTGATGTTAAAAAAAGAGAAGAGGTATTGGCAAGATCTGAGTGGATTTGAAAAGGTTGTCAGTGTTGTGTAAATAGAGCATTGGAATTCTTCCCTAAAGTGCCAAGTGTGGAAGTAGTTTGAGAGTCAAACAAGGAAACAGATGAGAAAGAGTTAGGTCATAGCCAGAGACACATAAAGCAAGACTAGGTAAGTTGCTCAAACAAGGGCAGAATATGATCTGCAGCCCAAACAAGAGATCCAAGATTCAGAGGGCTGCAGGCATTACAAATTAAAAGACATTGTGAAGCTATTCCCCCATAATGTCTAGAAAAGAGGTGGGAGCAACCCTATAAAGCAGTGTTTCCCAACCTTTGGGTTTTGGACTTCAATTCCCAGAAGCCTAAGTCAATTCCCCAAAGCACTGATCAGTCAATGTACTGACTTAGGCTTCTGGGAATTAAAGTCCAATACCCAAAGGTCGGGGAACACTGCTGTAAAGCACAGGAAAGCCACAAAAGGAAGACAACAGCATCACATAGATCCCCATTTACGTTTTGGAATGAGGCAGGCCCAGTTGAATAATTAAATTATGCATCTTGATGCAGCTCCAAGACACTTGGATAGTGTGTTGGAACCAGGGAAAATGAGAACTATTCCTTGTTATGTATATTTTGTTGTATGTATATTTTGTTGTGAGTATTCACAACATATGAGAGAGGAAAGATATTAAAGGTCTTCTCTTTGTAGCAGAGTAGGTTCTGCATAATAATTAGTGCCCATGCAAATCCCCAATTAAGGTAAGAGAAGTAGTTAAAATGAAATAATTAAACTTTTATTAAGCAAGTTAACAATTGAGATAGCAGAGCACATGGCAGTGGAGAGGCAAGGTGTCTGTTCCTTATCTTCTTCTTCTTGTACCATATCCAATTCTGAATATTGGCTATCATCATGGTGATCAGCCATGAAGATTGTCCTAGGAACAATACAATGCAGTGACCTTCCATTTGCCTTCTGCATCACAGAGTGGCACCCATACTACTGATCCAGCTCCGCAAGTCACTCTCTGGTCCCAAGTCTTTTTGGCACGCAAAGTCCTCCTCAGCCCCAGGCCAGTATTGATGAAGCTGGATTCAAGTGGGATTTAATCAGCTTGTTGACCATCACCCTTCCCTGTGGACTTCGCCACCCAAGGCCACTAGTGCTCAGGGTTATCAGGTTAGTTAACTGTTGCCTGATGATTGGTGTTGAGTTGCTGGCAGTAGGGTCTACTCTATTACCATGACAGGATAACCTGGTCAGACATATAGGTTTTGGGATGAGATTTGAGTTTGGGGTTTCTGGGAGATACACCTCAAAAGGGAGAGATGGGCTCTAACACCGAGTCCTGACCGCAACCCAAGCTTAGTCATGATTATCTAGATTAGTCAGGTTTTCCTTGTGGTTCTGGGGGAAGGCCTGAGTGTGGATTTTCCTAACTGTACTTTTTGATTAGTGTTTTTGTTTTTTGCTGTATTTGAGTATCTTGAACCAACGAATCAACTATTATTTCTACAATATGCTTTGAGAACAATAAACACCTTTAATTCATCAACAACGTCTGTTCATAAGAAGAGGGGGTAAGACAAGAGTTAATCCATAAGCCACACGCTACCACACATACCACATACTACTCTCCACAATACTTGCTGGCCTCTGTTAATACAGGTAAGCCCCAGGTTGCTGCAGGTTTTTGAAGGGTGACATTTCGGAGTCTTGGGGAGTTCCACAGAGCTGGCCTGTCTTGGAAGCTCAGAAGGAACTGAAGAACCCCAGGGCAAGGGTCAGGTCAAAACCTATCTGTCACAGAACCAAAAAATGAGGAAGGTTGATGGGTGGGCCTTGAGATTCAGTCTAACAACAGCTCCAGTAAGAAGTAGAATTAAAAGGTTAGACAACCTTTCCTGATATTTACTCCCAATTTTCCCCTCCCCCATGTTTTTTTGGATTGGAGAAGTACTAAGATGCAGTACCTGGAAAGGTACATTCTTCAAAGTAAGTGGCATCATTGCACAGGTTAGCTTACATGTCCAGGTTCTTGCTAATTCTCAGAATTTTGTGTCCTGAATTGACATCATTTGAGCCTCAGTGCTCCTAAGAATCAGTTTCTCTCCACCCCACCACCCCCAATCAGATAGTTGGAACTCTAATGATTGCATCCTTCTTTTCCACCACACAGTAAAGAAGTAGAAGAGTACTCCATTAAAGGCTTGGCTTGAATTAGCTGTGGGAAAGAACATAATAGAAATGCTAGATACTTATAATACTGAAAAGAAAATGATAAGAATATTGCCTAACAACCTGAGGTATTTACTTTTATTTTAAACCCGTGCCAAGCTCTTGTTCTTTATGATAGCGTGAGACGCCTTAGGTTCACACCTCACCTGTGTTTATTTTGATCCAAGCTTTAGACACACCTCTCTGTCTTTCTCTTTCCTGTTTGCAAATACTTCATTGCCATAGGTATTATGGAAACACCAAGCCAAGCTTCCTTTTCTATTTTTGGCCTGCTATTACACAAGGCTGAGTTTTTAAATTTCCATTTCAGTAATCATGCTTTCACCGCTTTCTGTTGTGTCTGCTTTTGGTTACCCCCAGTTACTGAAGAGTCTTTTTTTTTTTGGTCCACACCTTGTATTTGCTATTTTTTTTAAAAAAAAAATCTAGTGTTACTTCCAGAGCCATAACTTTAACTACTCTACAGATGGTTGAATGTTTTGGGCAGACATTTCTGCCTGCTGTTGTGGTTGTAAGATCATATGCCAGCATAATATTTTGTAGTAAATAAACAAGTTATCCTGTTCAAAAGTGGGAAGAAGCAGATGGGGCTTGACCAACCAGTGCATTAATTGGTGTTCCCAAACACTAGCAGGATGGGAACTTTTACCAAGCCATTGAATTTGTTTTTATTAAACTTGTGAATAGGGTTGCCATATGTCCCGGAAAACTGGGATTGTCCTGGATTCAAGTTCGGAAAAATTGTCCTGGCAAGTTCAGTAAAAATCATGTTAAAGTCCTGGATTTTTAAAACTTACTGATTGTATAACACACCATTGAAATAAATTCAAACTCTCACCATCAAATGATGGAGTTGGAGTATACCTGGAGACAAATCTTAACGTCCTCGTCTCACACCACTGCCCGATAAGTGTGACCAGTGTGTTTCCAGGACGTTAAGAGTTGACTGTGATGCGATTTCTCAGAAGTACAACAGATCATCTTATAGTAAGAATTAACTGTTGTAAATAAATCCATTTATGTATTGATATATTTAATGTGAAAGTGTTTTATAGCTGCCATTATATTATGTTTGTTTAAAAAAGGCTATTTTATAGATACCCCACCCATTTTTTCAAGTATACTTCTGTCTCGGTTTTGTGGGAGAGAATTATGGCAACTCTACTTGTGAACATCTCTTTTTAAAAAAGGAATATTTGTCTATAGCAGAAATATTCATTGATTTGCCATAGAATAAGCAACCATATGCATGATTCCTAACTAGCCACATCATACCCTGTTGCTGTGGATATCAGAGCACTTGATAATAATGGCAAAAGAACATAGTGTTGAGAGCAAGATAAAATAACATTTTCCCCTCAATCAATTTGTATTTCAAATATAGAAACCTAATATTCTGAGCGGATTACTGCAACTTGTTTTTTCTGGCACTGCTGTTGAAGATAGACTACAACCCTTATCATAGATGTCAAAGATCTGGAAAAGATTAGGAGAGCAAGTATTTTACTCCAACTGTTTTAATAAACTGTAGGTAAAGTTCGCCCTTGCTCAGAAGCCAGTCATATTTGACTCATCTCCATTTACAGCCAAAGAGCCAGTGCTGTCTGCTGTCTGCAGATGTTTCTGAGGCCATGTGGCAGGCATGACTAGATGTCAGAGTTCACAGAACACTGTTACCTTTCCACTAAAGTGGTACCTATTTGTCTTCTTGTAATTTCTTGCTTTCAAACTGCTAGGTTGGCAGGAGCTGGGACATAGACGAGAGATCACTCTGTTGTGCAGCACTCAGGTTTCGAACTACTGACCTGCTGACTCTCCAGTCTTCAAGTTCAGCATCTTAACCACTAAGCCACTGCAGCCCCCTTTAATAAACTGTACTGGTTACCAATTTGCTTGGGGGTTCAGTTCAAGTGCTTATCCTTTGCATTTGTGGCATACAGACTGAAGTACAGTAGCTTGTCTTGGAAGGAACTTTTGGTCTCATTACTGGCAACCTGTGGACAGTGAATATAACATTAGTATAATAAGCATTGCAGGCGCATCCCCCAAAGAAAGACTCAGACACCGGTATATGGATAAAGGCATCGGGCCACTTTTATTGAATAATGCCCTAGTCTGAATTATAACTTTCAATTGGTGTAATCATCCAATTGTAATTCTTTAAGGCAAGCAGGCCGCAGTAACACTGGTAAGGTTCCTCCCAAAATGCCAATGGCAATTGGCTACATGTAACTATTTGTATCAATTTGTTTGTTAACACAAACAAATTGTTGACCGGAGTCAATAAACTATCTACTGACCCCACCCTATGACGTGTATCCATTAAATATCAAGGTGATGCAGGCTGTGAAGCTCCTGACATCACCCCTTGCCTGGTTCGCCCTTGAACGGCCAAACCTCTTTCCCCTGTACCTGTCTACGTGTTGGCCAGTCAATTGCGAACCTGCCGGATACCTATGGGTCATAAATCTTTACCTTACCAGTGCTACCCGCCAAAAATGACCAAAGTCAACTTACCCCTTTTCTCAAACACTAGCAACAGTGTGGGATGGGCAAAAAAGTGAGAACCAAAGAGCCAATTGTAGGTTCAAGCCAAAAATTCCCACCCGGTCCCGAAGCGACCAAAAATTCACACTGTTCACTAGGGAGGGGGTGGAGGGAAAAACTTCTCCGCTCCGTCGCGTTTCTAAAATGGCAGCTCGGCTGCCTCGTGGCCACCCCTTTTATAGAGGAGTGGCCATGCCCCCTAACTACCCGGATGTCTGAGTCCGGGTGGGGGGGGGGCCACAAAGAGCGTGGCGGCCATTTTGGCGCCGCGCTTTCATTTTCCAAATTTGGTTTTTGGATGTTTTTCAATGTTTGTTGCTTTTTACTCTCAAGTTGTTTGTGTTTATGATTTTGCATGGCCTGTTCAATATCTTGGTGATGAACAGGTTTAAACTGATTGAATGCTGTCATTTAGTTATAATATGTTTTTATTTGTGTTTTAATCTGCTTTCATTATTGTATCGTACTGTATTGTTTTATTGGATTTTATTTCTGTTATACTACTCCTTGAGGGCTCTCTTTATAGAAAAGTCGGATACAAAATATGACATGTACTAGGTTACAGACATAGGACATTTCTAACAGAATTATCATCAAGATAATTTGGGAGAAACCAGGGTAGGAAGCCTTACCGCTTCCACTGTATATGATAGGCCACTATATTAAAGTTGAACTTTTAAAATAAATGAATAAGAACTTTTAAGGGAACAATAAGTGTACTTTCATTTGTCTGTGGCTATTTGGTGCTTCTCATTTTCAACCAGAAATGCATATACAGTGGCATTTGTTAATGACAGTTAAGCTATTTCAGCATCCATTGCCAGCTAGGCTTAGTCACAATAAATTGGGAATTTGAGAGATGTTGGCACAGAACTGACGTGTAAAGATTTATAAATGGCTTATACAACTATTTTTCCAAATGGAAACAGCATCAGACTTCTACATTTTAAGTGGCTGAGATAGGAAAGGCATATAATTACATTTCCTTTTAAGAAAGGGCATCGTAGATGCTAGAGTCTAGTAGCCAAAGGTAAAGGGTTCCTTTGCTTGAAAGCCAGTTGTATGCGACTCTAGGGTTCAGTGCTCATCTCTGTTTCAAAGCCGAAGAGCCAGAAGCAGACATTTCCGTGGTCATGTGGCAGGCTTGACTAGACACCAGAGTGCATGGAACACTGTTACCTTCCCACCGAAGTGGTCCCTATTTATCTACTTGCAATTTCTTGCTTTTGAACTGATAGGTTGGCAGGAGCTGGAACAAAGATGGGAGCTCATTCCATCCTGCAGTACTCGGGAATCAAACTGCTGACCTTCCGCCTCCCAGTCAGTGTCTTAGCCACTTGAGCCACTGCAGTAGCTACACAGTTGGAAACCACTACAGAGTGCCTGTCTATTGGGGCAAGAGGGGAAATGGAGCTGAAACCAAAGAAAATGTAAGTCAGGAGAAAAAAATGTTCTAGGTGTTAAGGATGTTAGAAATATAACAGGTTCAGTCACTTTATTTTTAATTAACATGGATCATTCAATACATATTCATGCATCTATGAGTCCTCAGTCAGCATGTATGCTTGTGCTTTCCTTGCACTCATCAAGGTGAGATTATTAGCAGTCTGTATAAGGGGAGGAGGAGCCAGTATGTTTCCCGCAGGATAATCAGAGTTCTTTTCTTCTAAAGATTCTTAAATAGGTTGTTTCTCATTGTGGTCTCTGCACACATTCATATGATGTTGGTGGGCAGGGCTACCCTTTTGCATCTTTGAGACTGAGAACAGATGGGATGGCATCGTAGGCCGGGTCCCGCCCATGGACCGTAAATTGGGAACTCCTGACTTAAACTTATGTAAAACCAGTAGAAGAGCCAAGTGCTTGATTGCCATGATCCAGAAAAGTCTGAGTTTGTATCTCTTCTAAACTGTAAAACTGAAGTCATTTAAACCTTGTACACTCATTCAGCTCAAACTGCCTTATATGATTCTTGTAAATGTAACATTGATATAAGTATTCTTTCATTCATCCCAGAAACCTTTGAAATTGTTATAAACTCTATAATTTCTATCTAGCATCTGAATCCTTAGAACTTCTAATATTTACAATTATTTTGAGAATTATTATTTTTTCACCACTTCAAGCTACTATGCTAAAGTAAGCTACAAATATAGTAGGGGTTTAAATGGAACTTTTGGAGGTGTTGACTCACCAAATCCCTACTGATTCCCTACTTTAGTGCAACTTTAATATGCTAAGTAACAGCATTTCAGTACTACACCGTATGTACTTGGTAGTTGATTCTCCAACAGTGGTACAGTTGCAGTTGAGCCTCAGTTCCAAAATTCCAGGACCCCATAGAGTGGCACATGGTGTCAACAGTGCCAAAAGGGTCTACTAGACTAGGATCTACTGCTGGACAAGGGCATGCTGGGCTATAAAGTGACCCTAAGTTTGTCATGTCATCCTGCCCTTGATATGTTTAATGCTACATATTAATATTTAGAAATAATTCTATATAGAGCTCTGGGCTGAAGACTCATAATGTATCATTTGAAGACCTTACATTCATTAATTAGGCTTTTAATTGTATTTCTAGCCTGCCCTTCCCACAAGATGCTCAGTGAGTATGATTTTCCTCTTCCATTTGATTGCCAAAGGAACTGAGGCTAGACTAAGAAATAATGATACTTCAAGGCTCCCTAATACTGGATGAGGACTTGAACCCATGTCTCCTCCATTGTAGTCTATTATGGTGATGTTCTCACATGTGGTATAACCCATCTGCTTCTAGAAAAAATTATCTATACTTCATGATGAGTGCATTTAACTGTTCTATGGGGATTCCAAGGCTAGAACTGTGAATTCAAATGGAGACATTTATATTGGTAATGGAGCCCCATCATAGATATGCTGAAAGTTTCATGTAAATATTTCATACAGTGTTGGGGAGAAAATTACCCTCAAAGCTCCGGTGTCAGCATAAAGCCTCTCAGATATATATCCCTAGAGATTTCATGGTAGCTATTAAACTGGTGAATAGCTTTCCCGTCCTCAAGTATGACTTCACTGAACCAGCAGCAAGATACCATCTTGTCCTTTGTGTTTGTGCTAGATGACATTTTAGTCTTTCTCATGAAAAAGTCAGCACTCCCCTGGTTCCAGACTAGAATAGAACACCATGTTCATACTGTTGGCTTCTGCCCCCGCTTGAGTCTGTTTACTGAGATAAACATCAGTTGAGACAGAGGAAGTTCAACCAATGAAGGGAAACCAGCAGCTACTTTAACTTCTCCCAGCCTTATTCACACTGGATGGACATATTGTTAGAAAGAGAATTAGTTCAGCATGCCAGTTATACTTTTTATGTGAGGACTTTATATCTCCTACCATCATCATAAGGGGGGGAAAGGAAATTTATGTCAATGCTCATTCTTATTTGTTACCATTGTTAGTTGGTCAAAGCAAATGATGATTGTTATTGGATTGACAAATACATTTAAATATACATACTGTATATTGCTTGGATTAGATGGATTATGGGATATTTGCAATAAAAAGAAATCAAGCAAAATCAGTCAAATCAAATCACAGCGAAATATATTTTGCAGTCTGTCTAACTGCAAAGGAGACTAGTTTAAAGAAATATAACTATCGACAGTGTACAAAACAAGTATACTGTAGGAGTGGCTAAAATGCTGGAAGCTCAGACAGTTTTAAATCATTGATTTTCTTGACCAGATCATTGCTTCTTTTTCTAATTTACCACACAAGGTAGTCAACAAAGTATTATTCCTGCCAAGAATAGATAATATGAGACAAGATAACGTTTTCCCTTCAAAATTTAATCCAGCTCATTGCAATAATACAGTGTGAAAACATAATGAAACGTAGAAAACGGCCTATTAAACCAGTTCAGATTGAACAGGCTCTGGTTAAACTACAGCAAGATTGTATATTTATAAAAGTAATTTAAATGATTTTCAGAGTTGGGATGCCATAGCTTTGTAAAAGGTCTAGCTGGCATGTTTTCTGAGTGTTGATGGGAAGGAATGGTGAGATCCATCTCTCTTTCCAGTCCTTTGCACTTCTGTGCTGGATATGGAGGATGGAAGTTACTTCCTATTGTTGTCCCCCTAGGTTTTATGCTTAGCATGGTAAGGAATGGAGAAGCCCAACAGTCATCTACTAGCCTCCTCATTCACCCATGTGCAAGTGTTTGCAGTCCTGGCTCTACCATTGAGTAGAGTAAGGCAATCACACCAGCTGGCTGATTATTGCATTTACCATATTTATTCGTGTATAACGCGCAAAATTTTATACCAAAAAAAGAAATCAAAGTTTGGGTGCGCGTTATACACGAGGACTGGGTGCGCGTTATAAACGAGCCTCTTTTACTTCTTTTTTAGAATTGGGTCGGCTGTCTATTGCTGCGGCGGGTGAAGGGGAGGCGGGGGTGTGGCTTTGAAGAAATTGACGGGATCTGATTGGGTGGCGCGGGAGACGAGGCGTGGCCCGGAGGTAGCTCGCAGTTCGAGCGAGGCTCCTGGGGGTCGGAAGTGCTCATTTCGGATTGCATTTTCTGCAACAGGTGGGTCTGATTATCCCCCCTCCCTCAATATTTTAAGGTGTGCTCATTTCGGATTGCATTTTCTGCAACAGGTGGGTCTGATTATCCCCCCCTCCCTCAATATTTTAAGGTGTGCTCGTTTCGGATTGCATTTTCTGCAACAGGTGGGTCTGATTATCCCCCCCTCCCTCAATATTTTAAGGCGTGCTCTTTTTCACCGATATAACTGGTTCCCTTTTAGATGGCATCTCAGGGTATCAAGCGTAAACGTTGTGCATATGACGCTTCGTTCAAGCTCAAAGTTATTGATCATGCTGAAATGCATGGAAACCGAGCAGCTAGCCGAGAATTCACTGTACCAGAGACGAATGTTAGAGAGTGGTGTGAAACAAAATTTTATACCGAGGTTTCATGGAAAATTAGGGGTGCGCGTTATACACGAGTGCGCGTTATACTCGAATAAATACGGTAATGCAGGGAGTGGACCAAACGTTTTACAGAATCAGGAGACAGCATGACATGATCAACCTTGGGCACTTTGATTTGGTACATTTGTTTGGGCACACCATTTGCTGCTCTTCATCAGACAGCAAAATGCTTGGGATTTGGCATGTGTATGTAAATGCATGCTTGTCTTGTGTTTATAAGAACTAAGGTGTACCTCAACATATTCTTCAGATAAATACTATTACGAATAATTTCTTTTCCATTACATCATTTTCCCCAGTTGTCATGAACAGAAGTTATTAGAACTGACCTTAGCCTTAATCCTCTCTTTTATCAAGCTAAATTAGTATGACCTGTGGGTGATCATGCCATCTGGCTAAAAGCCAGAATAAACTAACTGGAGCTATAAGGATGGTGTGGGTGAGTGCTCACATAGAAAGGCATAATCACAGGTATTGATGTCTATGCCTTGCCTGATTTAAGGAAGCAATAGGAAGCACCATATACTTCTTCCTCCCTCCTTTCAAAGACTAGATCAAAAATGGTGTAATGGCTCAAATCTCCTTTTTAAAAAAGCATATCAGAGGGTAAACAAAACAAAAGGACAAAAAAGTTGTGGCACTTTAAAGACTAACTGCTGTATTTTAATGTTAGCTTTTGTAGATCAAGTCCATTTCATCAGATGTATGAGTGAGATTTCATGGCATCAGTTTATACATATCAGGTACTGAGGTACAGAATAGTTATAATAACAGATAAGTAGATTTTTTTACAACTGATAATGCCTGTTCTTCAGATTAGTTGTGAAACTTCACCTTTTTGAATTGCACAAATGGATAGTACATGGATGCAAGAAAAACATTATGGCATTTCACACTTTAAAAAAAAGCATTTAGCCTGGCTGCATGCAAAGTGGGTTGGGCATCTGGCTTATGATTTGTATCTACCATACCATTTAATTAATTGGAGAAAGTTTATCCAACAACAGCATATATCTGTTTAGCAGAGGTGTAAAGGAACCATTTTACCACAGACACATTCAATATGGTTTGACCAAAAAAAGTATGAAAGTAATCTCTCTTTGATTTAATGAATCTATTTATTCTTTTTATAATAAGCCACAAGACAAGCAGACAAATAATATTTATCTACTCTAGTCACATGCAAAGTGTTATCCAAACAAATTCTAACTAATATGCATTTCATATTTGTTGCATATTGGATTCATGCTTAAGCCAACTAAGGAGACCAATGTTAGAGGCTTCTGTCTGTTTAAGTAAAATACGCAGGTTTTCTGAAAAGACCGAACTTCATTTCACAGTGTATCTATTTTGAACATCATAGAAAAAAACTTTCCTTAAAAATATATCTGAGAACAGTGTTTCATTTTTGTTTTACATACAAGATCATTGTGGGTTAGAACAAGATTTAAAGCCAATGCGTAAAAAAAAACACATTAAGTGGGAGGGAATGCTACAAATAATGTAATATAAAACAGCAAGAAGAACAAATGTTTGTTCTCTCAAAGCACATTGTATTTGGCAGCCTTTGAAAACTTCCTAAGTAGACATTTCTAAAAAAAACAACCACCACCAGATAAATATATTACTGCAATTTTTGCTGCAGGCTCCAATCAACACAGTTATTATTGCATTTAGGGGGGGGGGGGAGAAAAGAACATATGGTTATTGGTCTGACTTTTGTCCTGCATTTTTCTCTTACCTTCTTGAAAGGCCATAAAACAGGGAAATAAAAAAGTCACGGATATGCAGTTTTGTTAACTTTATCTTCTGAACATTAAACATCATGTTTCAAATTTCTTATGGTATATAAAACTGTTTGGTCTTGCTGTATCATGTATACATGACTTCAAAAAGTAAAGGAGACAGTTTAGTAGATGTAATAGGTGTGTAACAATCATTCTTTAGATCTCTTGTGTTTTGTACAACATCCTCTGGTTCCCAGAGGTGCTTTTAACATGATACCTATATGGCTATTTCTGTGGTCATTATTTTGGCATGGTGAAAGAAAACTGGGAGTAATTAGAAAGCATATTCGATCTTGTTTGACAGTTGTTGATTCTGCTTACTTTTCATTCCATGCTCTTCTACATCACTAAATTTCTTGCCTGAGATCTGACTGGAGTAATGGTACTGTGTGAATATCACATTAGCCCTACAACCATCGTTTCTGCTGAGAAGAATGTGTGTGTAAAGAATGTGTTTTTGACCATAAGTGGTGAAGCTGGCCTTCCAGATGCTTGGTCTTCCATCTCATACAATGAGGCCTTGCTGGGTGGGACAGATAGGAGTTGTACACCAGAACAGCTAGAGGTCCAAAGATTCCACATAAACTTTATTTATCTTGAAACTCTAAGATAAATTTTCAAGAATGAGTTCATCTGGTCTTGTTGCCTTTGTGGCAAGTGTAGTAAATCTGTTCCAAGATTCCAAGTCCTTCATGGTATCTCTCTCAGTTATAGTATGTTAATGGAACCTATAAATGAAGGCTAATCTGGCCAAGTTATCCTACTATGGTAACTAAAGTAGACCATGCTGCCAGCGACTCAATGATGTTCATCAGGTGGTGGTTAACTAACCTGAAAACTCTTGGGTGGCAAAGCCCACAGTAAAAGGTGATGGTCCCCAAGTGGATTAAATCCCACTTGAATCCATCCTAATGGAGGGCAGCAGCTTCAACAATTTTGGCCTTGGGCTGAGGAGGACTTTGTGTGCCAAAAGGGCTCAGGACCAGAAAGTTATTTGCAGAACTGGATCAGTACTATGGGTGTCATGCTGCGATGCAGAAGGCAAATGGAAAGCCACTACATTATATTGTTTTCAGGACAATCTTCATAGCTGATTGCCATAATGAAAGTCAATATTCAGAATCAGATACAGCACTTGAAGAAGAAGAAATGAAAGAGAAGTATTGTTTCATTTATTTAAGCATTTACTAACTTTGCTTCTCATCTTTTTTCAGTGATAAATACTATTCTTATTTATTTAACTGCTACCCTTTTTATTTATTTATCTGTTATTTCAGAGATTCTCATCATTCTTCTCCATTAATTATGCCAGCATTGATAATGTTTACTATTCAATACATGCATTTCTGTTCAATAATGTTACTGGCTTAGCTAGTTAGATATGTTCAGGGGAATATTATTAATGAATAAGGTAACTTGCAATTAAACACATGCCATCTTCAGAATGAAATTATACAGTTCAACAATAGTTTATGGCCTCGTTTGCTCTTTATCTAAAGTAGATGCCAAATATGTAAGCTTCATTAAACAAGCTTAATCTTTAAAATAACTAAGAGTTCTGGTTACTTTGAATTTCTGAAGCATTTGGAAAACCTGTTGTCACCGCTGCGCACTGGGGAAAAAAGACTCTGGACAATGGTAATGTAAAGTGGATCCAGTGATGGAGATATTTAATGTAAATGAAATGTCAGTTTCCTGTACCATTTTCAGGTTCTGAGGGAGCCTCAGGAAAGCTCACCACCACAAAAAAAAAAGTCACCAAATTGCTCCTGTCTGCCCTGATCCTGCCGGCAGGAATTGTGTAGGTTTTTTTTAAAAACTATTAAAGACTTCACCATCATCACCCTGTGCTGAGGCTCTTAAATGTTTCTCAAGAGCAAAAGCCAGGCATGAAAGGTGGGACTAAAACACTTTCAATTTGGCTTGCACTGGCATAACTGTAACAATAGGATTCTTACCAGCCATCCTCCCAAAAAAATAATCATACCAAAAATTTGAGATAAAAGAAAAAAAATATTTACTCACTATATGCTCAGAAATTTTAACAGGTTGATTTCAGGTTTGTTAGAAGCGGAAGAAGACACAGATTAGTTACAGGGGGAAATGAAGAGGTTTTTTTTTCTTCCATTACAGCCTTGTGGATGAAAAAAATACAGAGAGGGTTCAAAAATGGCAACAATTCCTTCAAGCGCAAATGATCAATAGCTCCCAATAAACAGGTGAGAAAAGATTGGTTAGGCAGTGAAATTTCAGGTGAGAAGGCAGGAGCTTTTTTTGATTGATTAGCAAACCATGCAAGCAAGTTAGTCCCCATAACAGAAGCTCCCTCCTCCCAAGGATTATGTATTAACCCCTTGCATGCTGGATTTCCATATTCCACCTGTGATCAGGTAGGCATTCTTACTAGTTATATCTTGCTGATCAAGCTATAATATTTGATGGATAATGTGAAGATCCTTACCTTTTTTAATGGTTCATTAATTAGACTTGAACTGGATAGCACATCAGAAAGATGATAATTTCAAACTGAGGTTTGCCCTTTGACAGTCCTTCAGACAGGGGACCGTACTCTGAAGTAAAACATAAGGCCATCCTAAATGAATTTAAGTTCTTTCTATTAAGAATAACATTTATAGTACTAAAAGTTCAAGCTTCTCCTAAATATCCCACATTTCTCCAACTGTAGCCAAGAGGTTCTTGTTAGGTGGTATGTTTTTAGGTCTGAGGTGTTACTATTACAGTGAGTGCTAGCTTGGTAAAATATTGTGATATTCCAAAGGAGTCGGAGTTCCAGATACTAGGCAATTGGGACTTAATTATAATCTCACATTGCTCTTTGACGTCAGCAGGACTTGGTGTAAATAAGTGTCTTTGACCTGTGAAAGGCAAATATTTGGCAAAGAAAATAAAGATAGCAGTTAAGAACTAGAGAGAAAGAGAAGGTGTTTGATTTGAAGTGTCTGAGTGAGTTCTGGCCAGACTTCAAGGTGGTAGGAATGGGTTGATAAATAAACTCTTATGAGAGACTGTAGAATCCTGTGCAGATATGAATCAAAATTATAAGATCAATGCATATTGATCTTTAGAAATAATGTGAGTAACAGTGGCTGAAATGCCTAAATTTAACTTGTCTATAGCTAAAGAGTTAGTGAGAATGACCTTAAGTGGGGTAGAAAATCTTGTTGGTCATTGGTAGAACTACCTAGCATACTAGAGAGTAAAATAACTTTTTCCCCACAAAGATAATCTATTAGAAATGTGTAGCTGTCAGTCCAACCACTGACAGAGGAAAGCAATGATATTTAGCAGCTGATACGAGGTGATGCAAAAGAATAGCAAGTCATTCATGCTGCCTTCAACACTTGTGCTCTTTACACATTTTCAGCATGACTGAAAAAAGCTGGCATGTTTTTACACTGCAAGTCTTTAACTAGTTTAATAGTCTTTCCCTTTTGCTGTCAATTTCAGGAACAATAATGCTGCAAATTGAAGCTAGAGTTTGGTAACAGAATTTCATGACCCCCTCACCAAAGTATATTTCCCAGAATTTATCTTGGAATGTATGTTTATATTGCAGCACTGCAGGAACTTGACTTCGATTGCTTTACCACTTGATCACATGAATGTCTTTCCAGACAGCTAGAGGAAAATTTGAAGGGACTAGCATATTGTAAAAATCATTTGAAAATACTAAGAACTGGAACAGAAAGCTGGAATGACTAGTGGATGGGGGTACCCCCATCTCATCATAGTGATCAGCCAACAGAACTTATTTTATTAAGATAATTAGTTAGGCTTCCAATCAGCATTTGGAGCTCTTTAGGGTAGTCCATCACTTCTTTTCAGACAGACATGGAGATGGAATACTTTAGCTCAATATTGATATCTGTAACAAATTTGTGGCTCATTTTCAATCTAAGGTTGAGGTCATCCATAGGAATCACTTTATGATACAGTTAATTGTGAAGAGATGTCTGACACAATTTTGTCCCATTATATTGGATCCATTTCAACTTGTGGCACCTGTCTTTTTCTGGATGGGGTGGTTCTGAGCATGATCTTGGACCAAGCTGTTTCCATAGAGATGCAAACATCTGCTGAGGTCACATCTGCCTTCTTTCCTCTTAAGCAAATTGCCCAGCTTTGCCATTTCCTAAATAAGAAATCCTTCCTGGCAGTGGTTCACGCATTAGTAATCTCAAAGCTCAATTACTGTAAATCACTCTATGTGTAGCTACCTATGAAGATCGTATGGAAGCTACAGCAGGTACAAAATGTGGTCTGGTGGTGGGGCTGCATAGATTTGACCATGTTTCACTGATGCTGGTGCACCTGCATTGGTTACCTGTAAACCTTCATGCCCAACAAAACCCTAAACAGCTTAGGAGCTAGATATCTGCTGAAGCACCTTTTCTTGATAAATCATTCCCAGACTAAATGATTCTCTCAGTTGGTAGGAATCAAGAATACCCACCCCAAGGGAAATTGAGAAAAATAGTTTGGTTAGGTTGGCAATACATATGTATTATCAGCAACTGACTGAATTTTCTAGGTTTGATCCTACATGATAGCACAGTGAATCTGAAAGCTGAGTTACATGGCAAAATTGGTAATTCATTAATTCATTGTCAGTTTAGTCTCTTTTCCCTTCAGAAGGTTTAAATACATGAACTGGAACAATGGTACTGCTATAGCAGCAATGTAAAGGTTAAGGAGATACATGTGACATTTTCCTCATCACAAAAAATACTTCTACAGTAAGCCTAGTCAGGCTTGCTGCTATCTGCCAGGAAGATGGTGTTATTTGCATATCTTAAATTACTGATGTTTCGTTCACCAATTTTATTCCTCCATCTGAACCTAGTCTGGTATCCCACATGATATATTCTACATACAAGGTTAGAATCCCAATAATATCCGGAAGGCTAGAGTTACCTAACCATAGACTATGGTCAATGAAAGTTATTCCAAATGGGAATTCACAATACTTAAAGCCTAGAAACAATATGTTGATGCTGCCCAAATTCCAAAAGTCAAGTCTGGATTTTGGATTTGTATGCAATTGATGTGGATACCTAGCAGATAATGATTTAAGCGACATATAGTGACCTAAAACTCTGTACCAAACAATCCTTTTTTTCATTTCCAAATACAAATGATATTTAGCACACTGTCATAACTTGGCTCTGTGGTAAAAATTCTATAGACTGCTGATCCTTACTTTGCCTTTAGTGAGGTTTTTATCATGTTTTAGGCTACCACCTCTCTGAAGAATAATTAATCATTATAATTAGATCTCTCTGTCAAGAAAACCCAAAATATTTGGATGGTTCTTTTCTCTCCTGAAAGGTTCCATTTTCTGAGATGATAAATTAATTGGTGAAGAAGAGTGTTAGAGTATTCCTTTCTGTGTTTAGCTTAATTTTTTAATGCCAATAGAACATTCATATCATTCCTAATTTAATGCCTATTTATTATTGGTTTCACCGGAGCCTTATTTGGGCGTCCCCTGAGCGGAGTTTCTCCAGCAAAAATCCTTTCAACTATGAATAATTTCTCACATGAGATTATTATTATTGGTTTTACTATACCTGGATTAAATATGGCTATGTCTTTTACTACAGTACTTCTTCTTCTTCTTCTGCCATATCTGAATCTGATCCTCATGGCAATCAATCATGAAGACTGACCTGAGAATATAATACAGTGGCCTTTCATCTGCCTTCCACATCACAGCATAACACCCGTACCACTGATCAAGTTCTGCGTCACTTCCTAGTCCTGAGCTATTTTGGCACACAGAGTCCTCCTCAGTTCCTTGCCATTATTGATGAAGCTGCTGCCCTCCATCAAAATGGATTCAAGTAGGATTTAATCCACCTGGGGACCATCACCCTTCCTTGTAGACTTCAGCACCCAAGGCTGTTAGTCCTCAGAGTTGTCAGGTTAGTTAACCACCACCTGACGCTCATTGTTGAGTCATTGGCAGTATGGTCTACTCTATTACCATAACAGGGTAACCTGGCCAAACTACAGTACTAATGTAGGATAATTAAATCTTAAATTTAGTTTTTGGCTCTGTTTGTCTTACTCTGGTGACAATCTGTTGATTTTCTCTAAAACTCTGAATGGAACAAGTTTACAAGTTACAGGGAAATAAAATCCAGCCTGTGCTTAGAAAGCACACCTGAAATGGTAAAATGAACACCTGAAAATTCTAAAACAAGTGCTTGACTTTTATTGGGTGATAAATTGCTTTTTAGCTGTATAAAAGCCACAGGTGCCCTCGTCTGTTATTGAACATATAGCTGAAAAAAGCAAACTACATTAAGAATTGTGTGGTGCTGATTAACCAATCCTCATAGTCCTTGTTAGCACTGGATTTCCAGTGCCTGATTCCACAGTTGTGTATTTCTTCATTGCGAAAAAATATTTTGAGGAGATGTTCCCGTGCCAAATAAATAAATAAATCAGCGGTTATTCTCCCCGTCGATCTCCTCATCTGGCATTGCTTTTATTTGATGACTAAGTAGAACATGCAGCATAAAGTGTGTCTTCAGGGTGCTAAAATATAGTTAGGTATGAGTTTTCGGTGGACTTTTTGCTCAAAACTAATTCAAGCAACCATGTTATATACAATTATGTGTAAACCAAAGCATAATGCATTGCTCAGTAGGACAAATACACAGAGAGAATGAGAGAGAGTGCACAGGATATCAGCATTCTGGTGCAGAAGATTTATTACATTTGATCCTTGTCAGGATTGAACTAATAATTTTGTGTCAGGTAGTATTTTAAGTTGAAATGATTTTTTCTGGGGATGCCCGAATGAGGCTCCTTTCATGTTCCCAAGAGCTGGGACAGAGATGGGTGCTCAATCCATCATGCAGTACCAGGGTCTCAAACTGCCAACTTACCAGTCTTCCAGCTAACAAGGCAAGCTTCTTAACCACTGAGCAAGCCCAGCCCCAGGATTGAATTGACACCATCATTGGTTTTGGCTGCAGTATAGCAGCTAAACCACTGTTCCACCAGGCCTCTTGTAAGAGAATAAACTCATATTCACACATGTGTGTTTCTATGATAACTATGAAAACAATATTTAGATCATTTGCTCATGATATTTGACCGATAAGTAGCTAAGAATATAATGCCTAGAAAGAAGCATTTTTAAATAAGCAAATGTTTGAAGTGGTAGCCATGTTAGTATGTGCAAGTATATCTAGGATTAAACAAAACAGAACAGCAAAAAAAAAAGTCAAAAAATGTTGTGGCCCCTTAAAGACTAACTCTCGGATCTAAATGTGAGCTTTGATCGACCAAGTCCACTTACATATTCCAGTAGTCCTTAATAGGCTACACCTAAAGCAACTGCAGGACGGAAATGAGCTCCCATCTTCATCCCAGCTCCTGCCAACCTAGCAGTTCGAAAGCAAGAAATTGCAAGTAGATAAATAGGGACCACTTCGGTGGGAAGGTAACAGCGTTCCGTGCGCTCCGGTGTCTAGTCATGCCTGCCACATAACCACGGAAATGTCTGCAGAAGCAGACAGCGCTAGCTCTTCGGCTTAGAAACAGAGATGAGCACTGCACCCTAGAGTCGGATACGACTGGCTTTCGAGCAAGGGAAACCTTTACCTTTAAAGCAACTATTAAAAGACCGCTGCCATTTTTTTCTAGAAAAGTAATTTGAAAACAGAACAAAATATTGGCTTTTTAAATTGTGGTTTATGTCCTATTTCTTGGGCAAATGCAATTTCTCTTCAGTACAATTTTAATTCATCCACAGCAGCTTTTTTTTTTAGGCTTTCAGGATAAATTTATTTACAGTCCAAGGCAAAACAAAAGCAAAGCTTCATAAACAAATCTGTTTTTGAGTGGCTTTACCAGAAGCAATTGACCATAAAAGCAAAGAGAAACAGAAATCAGTACCATAATCCAATAGTTATTTCTATTTCAGAGTTTAATTAAAACAGAGGGGAGAAAGTCAGTTGGCAACAAAGTTATCAAGAGTAATAGTGAGCTTTTATTGTTTCTAGCACATTGGATTCCTGGACAATAATGGGGTGCTAATTTTGAAAGCCTACACCACTGTCCTGAAAAAGATGTTGTGGAAAATCAAGCCTCCAGCAGTCCGGGCACAGCCCAGACTGACCCTAGCAAATGAAAATAATCAAAAGTAATTAGAAGCGTGCTGGATTACTCCTCCGAGATCTGAGCAAGAGAATAAACATGCTGGAGCCCTTCGAGCCACTGCAAAAGGGCCCATGTCTGAGCTGTTAGGTGCCCTGACCTTGTCCACATAAAGATGTGATTTATGAAGTGCAGGGCACAGCGGCAGGGGCTTCTGTCTTCTCCAGAAGAACCAAATTACTGAGGTAGAGATTAACATGCTTTCAGTCAGTCCCATTTCCAGACCAAGGGATATTATTTTTACAGGGAAAGAAAGAAAGAAAGACCATCTTAATTTCCCTTCTTCTATTGTCTTTAATACCACATAGTAGAAAGAATCCACTCCACTAAGGTTTTCCTAGTGAAAGGAAAGTCTTAAAAATTAATGGGCAGGATATATAAAAATGTCCAAATGTGAGTTGTGTTCATTGTATTATTATTTTTTTGGAGGAAGGTTATTTTGTTTTAAACTAGACATGTGCCTTTCTAGTCTGCTAAAATTTGACCAAAATAGAGTTGTTTTTTAAAAGGATCTGGTAATAGCTTTTAAACCGTATATTAACATAGAGGCAAATCAATTAGCTTTCTTTCTTTCTTTCTTTCTTTCTAAACACGGCTTATAATTTGTCTTGCTGAAAAGATACTAGCAGGATTTAAGGGGAGCTTGTTATCCACTGATTTTGGTATTTAAACAAGAAATAACTTTGCTACCAGCTACTTGTCTGAACCGCTCCCCGCCCCCCTTCCCCTTTCAGCACTGTCCTCTTATAGAGTGGCTATCCTCCCCAGGAAGCCTATTAAAAGTGGACAGTGCAGTTATTTCATCTGGCTTTGCCTGGGCTGCTTTTCTTTTTTGCTTTAATGATGTGCTGGAATGCACCATGCCCATAGGGTCTCCATTAGAGGAACTTTTACTTCTGGGACAGCCATGAAGTTTAAAGGCTTAAAAGAGGCATCAGTTTACATTCTAGTGGGAATAACTAGCAGACTGCAGTACTTATGCCTTACTTCCCCTACTATTATGGAGGTTTATTTAAAATAAACAAATGCTTTTTTTAAAAAAAAACCAAGAGGTTCAGCGATTGGCTTTTCTGAGAAACTTTGACACTCTGAACAAACTGTGGAGGTCACAAATAAAGACGAATCCAAGAATTCATTTGGATCTTTTTCAAAGCAGAGAGAAAAGTGAGTAGCATAGGGCATAACCTTACAGCTCTTATTTAGGAGATCAGAGTAAAGACAGCCCCTAGACAATAGAAAAGCCCCACATGCTCCAAATTATTTGCTAAAGGACTTAGTCAAAAGTGAAAGGAGTTGCTTCCTAACTTGTTCTCAATGCCCAAGTACATTTTCCATACATTCATCTGTGGTCATATATGAGAGCTGGTGTAACACAGTAGTTGGGAATAAGTCTCCGTGAATCCACCAGGACTTATTTACAAATGGATGTGGTATTCTGAGGGTATCCATAACATTTGCGTTTTCCCTTAGCTGTGAATTCACTGAGCTTTAAGTTACCATATGGGCATAAAAATACTGACTTGCTTAAAAGATCTGTGCAAGGATTACAGCAAAATGAAAAATATGAAGCATTTTGAGTGCTCTGAATGATTTAATATTATTTATCACTAGATGTTGTAACAAACTCTGGTGCTTGAGTGCCTTATCAGTGAAATGGGGCTACCCACAATTAAAGATCAATTAGATATACAAAACATTGAAGATTTTGTACATTAATTAAAACTGACAAGTTACTTGTAATTCATCCCCCCCCCCAATAATGAAGATACAACTACATTGTCTTATGATTACAACTGAGGGTGAACTTCACTAATGTTGTGGTCTTCTTCTTCTTCTTCTTCTGTGTCTAGGTCAGATGTTAAACTGCCAAAATGAAACCAATTTTTGTGAATTCATTCTGCAGTTCCTTAATGTTGTGGTAATACTAACCGTTCAGTTACTTTCATAGCTATTGGGTCTGTGGCCTCATTAAATGGTAGAAGAGGACTATCACATGGTTCAAATGGTGGCTCAAATGCTATTTAGCAAGTTGTTCATTTTCAAAGCACTTTTTTTAGAGTTGGGAAAGTTGCAGCTCTAATTATGACAAACTACTTTGGAGGGCTTTGAACCATTCTTACGAATTACATTTTAAACTTTTTAAGTTTGGCAGAAAGATAGACATTGGTCAGTTAGATTTTTTTTTAAAAGCTGAGTCTATCTAATGAGAACCTGGAAGGAGTTTTAAAAATCCAGCAGAAAGGAGATAGAGGTACAAGGGTTTGTGTCTTCATTCTATGTACGTGCATGCAAGTGCAGGAAAACGTTAAGTCGGGTTTGACCTTGTTCAAGAATCCTATGCAGGACATGCATTTATTACATAGAATTGTCCTGTCTGAAGAAGTATGCAAAGACATGAACCCTTTCATTTGGGAGGCAATGGAAACACACATGCACACGCACGCACGCACGTGCACACACACACACACACACACACACACACACACACACACACACACACACACACACACACACACACACACACACACACGGTCAGGTTTCTGTAGGAAGGATTTTGGCTAAATGGCTGCGGCTTGGCTGTGCTACTCTCTGACACCATGGCTAAGATCCACTTTACAGGTGGAATTTCTTAATTCGCTATTTATTGTTCTCTTACTTGCTGTTAAGGGCTAATTTATACATTGCCAGGAGCTTTCCTCATGCTTCACCTAACATTTGTGTTAGGTGATCCAGTGGCAGTTTTTGACTATTAAAGGACCCTTCCTGTCCTGAGGCTCCAACGGGCTTCTCAAAGACATGGAGCCTAGGGAATGAAGTGGGGGGGGGGGAGGAATAGGATGCTTTCAGTTAGTTTAAATTAATTCTTTGCAGCTCTGGGTTATACCTTTATATCAGCAGGATTTTGCCTTTTGTGAGCTCTTGTGGATACATACACTTCTTCAGATATATTTTAAAGTGGAGCAAAACTACAGGTTATATACAGAGTAGACCCAGAAAATGGGATGACAAGATGACAGTAGCACTGTTGACACAAGTAATTAGCAGTAAGATTGTTGATTGCATACTCAGATTGGTTAACAGGGATAATCCCAAGATATGGGGAGTGAAGGTGTAGACCACACTTCAGGAACCTTAATCAAAGGTCAACTCTTGGTGCTACCTAAGAGACCACCTTACTCCAAGGACATCTGCCTGTCCCACTAGAACAGACCGGAGGGGCTCCCTGATGGTCCTGTCAGCTAGAGAGACAATGTACTGAGAGACTGAAATGTTCTGAAACAGATGTGTGCATGTGATCTTTTGTGTACAACTGTCTCTCCAGTAATAGGAGAAGCAAAAAGCTCTTTCATTTGTTGAGAAGCCCTGAAGAATATCAGTAGGTAGATGAAATACAGGGAGTACAAATCTCATGGTGAATGTGGTTTAACACAACATAAAACCCATAGTCACACATGTCATGGACCAATGGTGGCAACAAAAAAGTGTTATTCTGTACTTCCACTGTATTCTCACTGAGCTGACCAGCAGGAAAAAAAATCTTATGTAGTGAGTGGACTACATAAGAATAGTCCAGGACTAGGCTCACTAGTATGGGTGCGTTTTACTTCCGCTTCCAGGAGCGACGAGGGCAGTGTGGGCTGGATGAATCACAGTAAATCCATTTGTGTGGATTCACAGGGTGCTTAGGCTTCTGGGAACAGAAGACCAAGAACATCTGGAGTGCCAAGGTTCACCATCACG
The DNA here is from genome assembly GCA_035047345.1 of Bradypodion ventrale. Taxonomy (NCBI): domain Eukaryota; kingdom Metazoa; phylum Chordata; class Lepidosauria; order Squamata; family Chamaeleonidae; genus Bradypodion; species Bradypodion ventrale. Next base: position 25,396,352 of record JAWDJE010000003.1, read on the forward strand.
GACCTAGGGTCACCTCACCTCTAACATTCCTTACAAGTTGAGAGAACAAATAGGGAAAATTCAGTGTAACCTACATGCCCCGAGGGCATTAGAGGTAGGATGGCATGTTGATGTGATTAATAATAATGCATGGGAACCCACATCATCCCTTCAGCTTTGAACATTAAACATTGCATTCTTAACTGTGCACTAGTTCCCAATGTTGTTGTACAGAATCATACAAAAGGGGAAAAACTCACACATAGCTTTTTTTCAGTGTTGCCACAGCCTTTTGATAAGGGGGAAAGTGTTCTCTCCCAAGCAACATTTTCATGGGATTTAGCTCCTTTTAGAGCCCATTCTCCTTTTTAGCTGATAGAATACTTTCACTAACTTCTCTGGTTACTGTAGTCACATAATTCTATGCATTATTACACAAACATCATATACAAATCAAGACTCTAATCTTAGAGCTCTCCATTTGAACTAATATTCTTTAGTTCCCTCTATCTCATCTTCCCATTCCAATCTGTGTTCCTTATACCATGATTTTCCCATGTCTGTAGGAGACCTTTTGCCCTTATGGAAAGTTTTATATTTTCTTTATGAATGAACTTAGGACCTCCTTATGTCCTATGTGAACATGCCTTATGTTGCGTACCTAACTTCCTGGGAAGTACATTCCATTCTTTTGAATAAATTTGATAACAAAGTATGCTGCAAAAAACAACAACACAGCAATTACTAAATCACTACTGCTAGTTGTTTATGTCATTTCCGACTTATTATTATTGTCAAGTCATTTCCAATGTATAGTGCCCCTATGAATTAGTGACTTCCAAAAGGCCCTCTCATTACGAGCCCTGCTCAGGCTTTGCAAACTCAAGGCTATGTTTTTTTTTACAGTCAGTCCATCTTGTATTTGGGTTTACCCAGGTCCATAGGGGTGGAGGGGCAGGGGGCGAAAACCATCCTGAGCTAACAGCCCACCCCCTCCCACCCACCCCGTGATGTCAATGTTACATATGTATGTGTGACATTGTTGCCCCTCCTGGGGAAAAAATCATCCCCCCAAATAATAATAATAATAATAATAATAATAATAATAATAATAATAATAATAATAATAATAATAATAATAATAATAATAATAATAATAATAATCTAGAATCCTGGCTACAGCCCTGGGTTGACCTCTTTTCCATTTTCCTTCAACTTTCCTAAAAATTATTATCATCTTCTTTGTAGTGTGTTGTGTCTTCTTAAAATCTTCCCAAAGAACAATAGTCTCAGTGTAGTTATTTTTGCTACACATGTTCTCTCCGTATACACCTCTAGAATGATGTGTCATTTAAGACTGTAGGGCTGCATTTGTCACATTAACATGCTATTTCTTCCTTTTTAAAAATAATACTTAAGGCATCTTCGGTGTCCAGCTAAAAAGGAGGCATGAGGTGCGGCCTCAACAAACTGTGGTTGTGGCAAGTCTCAAAAAGTGATAATTAGGCATCCAATGCTTCCCTCCTTGTATATGGTAATGGTCTCCCTCGCTCGAAAGCCAATTGTGTCTGACTCTAGGGGCCGGTGCTCATCTCTGTTTACAGCCAAAGAGCCAGCACTGTCTGCATCTACAGACATTTCCATGGCCATAAAGCAGGCATGACTAGGCGCCAGAGCGCATGGAATGCTGTTACCTTTCCTGCCCAAGCAGTACCTATCTATCTACAGTAAAAACCCTACTTACAGTACAAAAAAGTCCATTCCGTAGGCTTTTGCTTAAATTGGTTTTTTATGTAACCCAAAGCAAACCTATAGGAAAAATTATTTTTTTTAATGTAAATCGAAGCAAACCCATAGGGAAATAAATTTTTATGTAACTCAAAAAAAAACCATAGGAAAAAAACCTCTTTATATAACTCGAAGCAAACCCATAGGAAATCATGTAAATTGGGACATGGTTTTAGCACAAAATCATTATGTACGTCGAATTTTATATAAATGGAGGCATGTGTAAGTTGGGGTTTTACTGTACAGTACTTGCAATTTCTTGCTTTGGAACTGCTAGGTTGCCTGGAGTTTGACAGATGACAGGCACTCACTCCATCGTGCAGCATTCAGGTTTTGAACTGCTGAGCTGCCAACCTTCCTGTCAGTGTCTTAATCACTAAGCCACCATTGTCTCAGCCTAACCAACCTCACAGAGCTGTTTTTAGCTAGAAAAGATGCATTGATGCTTCAAGATGTGTAGTTCTCTAGGGGCACTGCCTGCCTCCCGCTGCAAGCAGTCAGAGGCAAACCTCACTTTAGTTTGCCCTGCTCTCTTGACTGAAACCCTTGGAAAGGAATCCCAAGTTTATTCCTTCCACTCTCTCAGCAGCAGGCAAGGTAGGGCTCCAGCACTTGGATGCAAAGTACCTGCCAGCCCCAGTCCTGACCCCTCTTTGCTGAGACTGGTTTAATACCAGCTCACAATGCCATCTACCGGCCAAGAATTGCCATGTCTTCCTCTTGGCACCCTTGGTTCTTTTCGAAAAGGGAGAAAGGGAAATGCTACTGTAGGGCAGGGGTGCCCAAACTTTTTTGGTCAATGTGCAGGTCATGTGGTTCAGGGGGCTGGTCACTATGGACTGTGGGCCAGATCTGGCCCCCTAAACCAATTCATATGGCCCACAAAGCCTTCGCTTCCGGAAGTGGAAGTAAAATGCATCCATATGGGTGTATTTTACTTCCGCTTCCACTTCCGGGAGCAATAAGGGCTTCGTGGGCTGGATGATGGCATCAGTGACTGAATCTGGGCCATAGTTTGGGCACCCCTGCTCTAGGGGCCATGCGTCTCCTGATGGAGGCTTCCTTCTCCTAGACTGAAATGAACCTGGCCTGCCCTTTCACCGTTGCTTCCCCAGCACTTCTTCCTTTGAGTGGCTCCGTTGTGAAAGGTGCAGGGGTGTGTGTGTGTGTGCAAAGAATGGATCCCTGGCCAGTGGAAGTGGAGGAGAATAAGCGTAGCTCTCAGGACTTCTAGAACCAGGCCAACCCAATGTGTGGGCTTGCACAATCCGTTCTTCAGATTACTTGTATTTAATACACAATGCATCATATAACACATCCCTCACCCTGACGGGAAGAAAATAGAACAGTTCTTGCCTCATGCTGCTCCAATTTATGGGTGAATTTAGAAAAGAAGCAAGAAGGAAAGGAAGGAAGAAATGCTCCAGGTGGGGCGAGGCTAGTAAATCTGGAGCAACCACAATGACAACATTGGGACCTGACAAGCTTCACAAGCTGGGGGCTTCTCTTCAAGGATGGAAAGGGGGTGGGTGGGATCTTCTGGGCAAGTTACCTTGACAAAAGGGTTTCTTTTTCCCACCCCCACCCCCACCCTTTTCCCCCAGCTTGCCGCTGAGGACAAGGGTTGTCTTCCTTTCTCCCCTCCCCTCCTGGAACAATGACCATTTTCTGAAATAACAGTTCAATGTCACAGATAACAGGCCTCGGAGACGAATTAATCATCATCTTTTGTCACTTTCTCCACTGGCCTCTGATGACCCTCTCTTACGTCTCTCCCACACACCCACACACACACACTCTTGCGCCTCTCCCTCTTCTTAATATATAAAGCAGGAGTGCCCAAATTTTTGGGGCCACAGGTCAGTCATGTGGTTCAGAGGGCTGGTCGCTATGACCTGTGGGCTGGATCCAGCCCCTGACACCAATTCATCCAGCCCACAAGCCCTTGACACTCCCGGAAGTGGAAATAAAACACGCCCATACGGATCTGGCCCCCAATGCCAATTTATCCGGCCCACGCCGCCCTCATTACTCCCAGAAGTGTTTTACTTCCACTTCCAGGAGCAACAAGGGCTTCGCTGGCCGGATGAATTGGTGTCGGGGGTTGGATCCGGCCCACGATCCATAGTTTGGACACCCCTGATATAAAGGAAGAATTAAATTTGCACTTTTAAGATGCTGAGTGTGTCTTGAGTGGCTTCTTCTTCTTTCGTGCCCAGGACCTGCCGTGGCGATTGTGGGTCAAAAATGTACCAAGTATCAGCAATCTCTTTCCACTCCTGTTTGTATCTTATCTCCTCTGATTTAGGGAGACTCTTAGGCCTACCCCTCGCCGCACTTTAGCACCCACTCTTGGGCACGTTGATCCAGGTGCGGCTCCGATTTCTTGCCAGGGGCTCCGCAGATGAAGTTCAGCCTGGTAGGCAGCGTTGAAACTCCGCTCGGCATGCCGCCTGTCCGGGCTTTGCTGCTTGGCATTGGCCGCCGGTGTATTTAAAGCCAGGAGGGTCAAGGCGATGACCATTAAGCGGGAAAGAAGAAAGAGGAGGGGGTGAAGGCAAAAGCTTACGAGCCATTGATCGGAGAGAACCTTCTCCCTTTTATTTGTATCAAGGCTTGCTTTATCCAAACGCTGCTGTACTATGTCTAAAACGCGCGCCCAGGAGAGCCAAAATATACTTTTGGAAATTAGTGTTGCCCTGCTTTTTGTGGGAAAGGTTAAGTCTTATTCCGCTTCCAAGTTGTTTAAACTCCTCTGCCACAAATCTACCAGCTCCTGTCTCAAAACCCGAAGGTTAAGTCACCTCCAAACTCACTCCCCAGATTTTGCTATCTATTACAGGTATCAACCCGACATTTTTATTTCCATTTCTCTAAACCTCGCTGTTCTTCTTTCACGTGCTTGGCCAAGCATCATTTCAAACGCTGTAAGAAAGGGAGAGATCTGTAAATCTGAATATTAGAATGAATTTCCGATGAGCACGTGGGGGATTTTATTAATCGGTGCGTTTCAGTGCATGATCCCCAGTGTGAAGTGGGGTTGAGTCCCGGAAAGGTTACGCCATGATAAGTGTGTGAGTCTTTAAGGTGCTACAAGGCTGTTTGTTGTTGTTGTTTTGCTGAGATAGGGCTAGCCTTTTGGAAGTGGCTACAATGAATACAAAAACTGTCCATTGATGCATTGGTTAGATTGCGCGCACTGATTTCATCCTAGCAATTTTGCTTTTCCTAAACCTGTGATGGCGAACCTTGGCACTGCAGATGTCAATTCCCATCCGGGCGCGTTTTACTTCCGCTTCCGGGAGCGATGTGGGCGGCGCGGGCCGGATGAATCTCAGTAAACCCCTTCCTGTGGATTCACGGGGGATTGGGCTTCCGGGAATTGAAGTACAAGAACGTCTGCAGTGCCAAGGTTCGCCATCCGCCATCACGGCCCTAAACCAACCAAAACCGACAAACACATCTAATTATTAAAGTATAAATCCACCCCTCTCATTCCACGCCTGCTACCGATCCTGCTTGGTAAAATAAACACAGGGCTGCTGATTTGTGTAAAATTCTCCTTAAATAAACACGTCCGAGAAGGAGGGGAATTAATTTTTAAAGAAAGAGCGAGAGGGAGTTGCACACTTTCTTAACCACATCGAAACAGGACGAGGTGGCGATTGCGCGGTTGTGGGGCGGGTGAGATCCCACATCCCCCTCCCTCCCACCCACCCCCCCTCTCAGGGAAAGAAAAGGAGGGAGACTCCCCCCTCCCAAAATAATGCCTCCCCTTCCCCGATCTCCCCATTGGCCACTGATTACATGGATGAAACTGACATGTTTAAAGAAGACGGGGCGCATCTGTAATCAGTCTGCCCGGCCAGGACTTCTGTCTGGGCGACCTTCTTGTGACCTCTCTCGCCAGAGGAGGCTCCTGTCACTTACAAAACTCACTGAAAGAGGAGCCTCTGTCTGGCTTCCGATGGCTACAGTGGAGGCGAAGAGTTGGGGATGTGGGGTGTGTGTGTGTGTGTGTGTGTGTGTGTGTGTGTGTGTGTGTGTGGGAGAGACCGCGTCGTCACAAGAAATTCAGCTCGTCCTACGAGGGCACACAGGAGGGGCTCAGTGGTGGTCCCATCAATGAGAGAGGTACATCTGATTGGGGCCAGGAGGAGAGCCTTCTCCATGTCTGCCCCAGCCCTGTGGAACCTCCTACCACCTGAGGTGGAACTACTCCCCTTTAGGAAGATGATGAAGACATGGTTGTTTCAGCATGGGTGGGGCATGAGTGCCCCCACCTCTCAGTCCCGCTGGCTTGTCTAGCCGGGGAGACGGACCCTGTCCTGTGTCTTGGATCTCAGTTTTAATTGTGGGTGGTGTGGGTTGTTTTCTGAAAGTTTATACAGGCTTTATGTGTTTTAATGTGGATTTTAGCTAGTTTTTTTTTTAGCTGTGGATATTTTTAATTGTTTTATATTGTATTCTATTTTTATTTTCGTTTTCCCCTCTTCCTTTTCCCTCTTTTGTTGTTAGCCGCCCTGAGTGGTGTTTCCCACCAGGAGGGCGGGATATAAATAAATAAATAAATAAATAAATAAATAAATAAATAAATAAATAAATAAATAAGAGATACGTCTTCCCTCCTGCCTCACTTACTCACTCCACTTACTCCTGCTTCTCCTCCTCTCCCCCCCCCCTCCGACTGGTCAGTCTTTCTCATTAAAGAGACAGTTCATGAAATAGGAACGCCTGTCGAGGAGGAGGGGGGGGAGTTGATGAAGAGGAGAGAGAGAGGGGGAGGAGGAGGGACAAAGGGGGGGAAATCAGAGGGGTATCCTCTGTCATGGTAAGAAGCTTTGAGGACAGGCTTTGAAAGAAGGGAGCAGCAGCGGGTTCGACTTCTTCTTGACACCCCCCCCCCCCACCTCCCATTTTTTTTTAAAAAAAACCCCTCTTTCTTCTTCCTGGCGATCCAGCTGCAGAGAAGTGAGAAAGAAGTTATTCCTCTCTCTCTCTCTCTCTCCCGCCCCTTCGATAACTTTCTTGACGCATCACACACACTCACACTCACACACACTCACGCCGTCCGCCCCCCACCCCCCACCCCCAGCCGCCGGAGGGCAAGCCAGGCGATGGGAAGACATTAACACGCCTTGCGCCGAATCAATGGGGACAATTAAAGCAATCGCGCGTCCTCTGGCCCCCGCCCCGCCGCCTCATCTTCCTCCTCCTCCTCCTCCTCCTCGGCGTCCGCAGCAGCAGCTTCCTCTTCATCATCCTCATCGCCTCCACCCTTCCTAAGGACGAGAAAGACAAGATCCGCTCCCCCACCCCAGCCGCCGCAGCCAAGTTTTGCAAAGACCCTGGAGAAGTTTTCGAGGCGAAGAAAAGCACCAGACCGCTTCTTCCTCCTCTACCAATGCCGGCCAGGGGGACCGGAGGCTCCGAGAGGCATTAAGCCGGGAAGCCCATGCCCGCGCGGGACTCCACCGGGACTCCCATCCCCTCGGGTTCGGCCAGCGGGGGCGAAAAATAGGTGCACGCCACACTTCGGTGTGTATGTGTGTGTGTGTACGTGGGGGAGAGAGATCTTCTCTTGAGATCTGGCTGGCCCCCGCTTGAAGGATCCAGTGCCTTTGCTTTTTATTTTATTTTATTTTTAAAAAATAATTCTCCTTATTATGCCTCCCCCCCATTGCCGCCCGAGCCCCCATGCACGATCTCTCTCTCTCTGGACGAAAAAGGAAGGCGTTTGGGAAGGATCCGACCTGCTGATCTGAGCCGGGCAAGGTAAGAAGGAGCCGTTGCCAGACGATCGCTCGAGCCAAAGAGTCGTAACCACCACCACCCACCACCGCCACCACAACAGAAGGCGCGTGTTTTTCCCCTGCGGATCGGGCCCTTTTCGCCGCCCTCCCGCCTCAGGCCCTTTCCGGAGATCAAAGCCGGAGGGAGGAAAAGTGAAAGTGGAGCGGAGCTCCTTCGCCGCCCCTGCCTTCCATGGGGGTGGGGTGGGTGGGTGGGGAGGCTCTGCCCCTGGGGGCAAATAGAAGGTGGGGAGGGGGGCAGAAGGCAGGCAGGGAGGGCTGCCTAGGTGGCCAGGAAGAGACGGGGGTGGGGGGTGGGGGTGGGAGCCCTTGGCCCCACTGAGCCCCGATGTCACTTGTTGCCCTTCACAGAAGTAAATCCGTGAAGTTTGGGCGTAGGAGGGAAAGGACGCCTGGCTTTGAGTCCCCCCCCCCCTTCTGGGCATGAGGACGACAATTTAATTCAATTTAATAGATTTATATACCGCCCTATCCAATGGGCTCTGGGCGGTGTACACAAGTTAAAACCAATATAAAACGATTAAAAACCCTCAAAAACATAGGAATATTACACACACACACACACACACACACACCCTGTGCCAAAAGGCATCTTGCCCTGGGCGGCGATCCCATTGAGTCCCAAAGCAACCGCGTTAGCTTCAAAGGCGAGCATCAATCGTGAGTATTTTTTCAACGCCTTTGAAAGCCCGAGGTCGGAATATTTGGGAGGATCCTAGTCACAGCTCTGCCTTGTTTAGATAGATAAATCTTTAGTGTCATTGTCCTGCTGGGTCCTCTAAAGAAAGAGAGCGAACGGTCGTTGTTCTTTTTCAAAATAAAGTGAAGTTGGGCGTCAGAAACGACCCAGGAGGAGAAGAGACGAGGAAAGGAATTTATGGCCATCAGGTTGGGCTAGGAGAGAAGCTGCGGGGGGGGGGGGACACGGGGGGATCCGAGGCTAAGCTCCCCCCCACCCCGGTGGTTGTAACCCAAGTGCACCACAATGTCCAGACGCCAGGATCTGGGAAGGGGTGGGGAAAACAAACACACACAGGCTCCCAAACCGGGACTTGAACTTTGCACCTCGGCGGCTGGATGGATTGATTCATTTAGCGGCAGTTCGAGGAGGGAGGAAGTCACGACCAAAAACGAATTCTATCGCGGATTTCGGCGTGGGGTTAGAAGGCTTCTCCTCTGGGCTTGCCACGTGTCTCTGTCCTCCCCTCGCACACACATCTGGACATTTCCCCGCACTGGTTAATATGATTAATATTAATACCCCTTCTGAATCCGGAATGGACCTCTGAAGAATCGGATCTCTTGATAAAATTGAGAGGAGCGAAAGCAGTCCAAAGGTGTACATAAAGTCGAGAAAAGTTCTCAGTTCAGTCTCCTCTTCTCCTTAGGGCCTTTCTGTTCTCTCTGGGTCTCAGGAAGGGGACAGAATTGGTGCTCTCCTTACATACGGTTGTAATGCTTTTTTTTCTTTAAATGAAAGAAAGGAAACGCACAAGGAAGCTGTGCTTAAATCAAACGTTTTGCCACTGGCACTGAAAGGATTGGCTTCTTTAATTTGTTGTTTTTGTTTTCTTCTGGACGATTCCGTTCGGGGTCTCAATGTGGCAGTCGTTTCAGGTCTAGAAACTTAAAAGTCAACTTTGCTTTTCCCTGGTGCCAGTTGGGATGTTTGGTTGGAATGTACACAGTTCGGTGTGCAAAGATTGCAGTGCTTGTAATTCAGCTAGTGAAATTGACTGTGAAGTGGCTTTCATCCTGAATCTTTGCTGCCAAGGCCCCCCCTTTATGGGTGCATGCATTTAAAAAAAAGAAGAAATCATAATTGATGGCACCATTGTTGCCTGCTGGTTAACAAAACACACAAGAGTCATTTTCTTCGTACCTCTTACCTTGTGCCCTCTTCTTTGTCCCCTTGAAATTTGTGGAGAGTTAATGATCCAAAACTACTTCTGGATGATTACTTGAACTCTTTTGCTGAAACTGCTCTAGGGCTATGGAACTGTGCCCTTCAACTTTTGTCTTTAACCTTCAGGTGGACCTAGATAAAGTAGCTTTTCTACTGTGTTCATTTAATTACTGAACTGGAGCTAGTAGATGAGATTGTTCAGCCTTTGATTGGAAACTTCCTTTAGCTTTTCATTAACTAAAGTGATAATACCAAGATTTTCAACACATTCCATTTGGGTCCAGAACAGTTATGAATCTTGACATGTGTTCCAATTCCTTCTTTGCTTGTTGTACCCTTTCCCCCTTTTCATACACACACTTGTTGTTTGCATTTTGTGCAACCTTCCACTGCCAACTAATTAATGTTCTTTTCAGGGTAAATACACTAGATAGTGACATTCTTAAAAGCTATTTGTTTTTAATGCTCAGTTGAAATCTCATGTTAGGCCCTGCATGCTGGTAAACTGTGATATCTTATTATAAAAGCATATTATAATGATTAGCCATGACACTATTCTTGTAACACATTATTTCTAAAACATAACCTGTTGCAATCATATTCACTCTGCTTATTATCCACATATTTGAAATCATTTAGGCGCATGTGTTGAACATAGCAAGTGTTTACATTTTGTTGAATTTATTTTCTTTGGTGTGGTATAAAAGAGGGCTGGTTTTTAGGCAAATTCTGCAATTTGCTTAGATTAAAGAGACATTATTTAAATATTGCATATAATATGGATATTTAGGAAGAGATTAATTGTTTTAAATCCAAACTTTATTTAGTGGGTAAAAATTTGAAAAGCTTAATTAAATGCAAAATGTTAAAGGCCAGTACTATATACACAAGGCTAATTATTTTTTTGTTTGTTTGCCAATAAAAAAGTTAACATTTTCCAAAAATGATTAAACTCATTACAATTCCCCTATGTGTGTCAAGGAAGCAACACATTTGCTTCATTAAAATGTTGTTCTAGTGATTATTCAAAAACATTTTGATTACAGAGGAACATGTTGTTGGGGAGGGGGAGGGGAGTCCTTGTCACAGATTGATTGTTCCTTTAATTACTGGATTTGTTTGATCTAATCATTTTTGTGAAGTCTGCTGAAGAAACATTGTTTGTTACAAAACAAGCCTGAGCCTTTCTGCAGCTGCTTATTTGAAGAACAGTGATTTGTTTTTTCATTAGTGTAGCCCAAGCAGGGAAAAGAAAAACAACAATAAGAAGAACAAGAATTTATTGCTTTATATTCTTTTTCTTTCCAGATCTTGGATGAGTATTACAATGTGAAATTCTGCATTGATGCCAGCCAGCCAGATGTAGGAAACTGGCTAAAGTATATCCGATTTGCTGCATATTGTAACCAGCCCAACCTTGTCGCATGTCAAATAAGTGATCAGGTATGTACTGGGCTTACTTTTAAGAGCTTTATGATATAATTGGGAGAAAAACAAAATAGTCGTCAACCGCAGATAGACCGTGTGGTCGGTTTACTGTTGTAGAAAAAGCACAGGTGAAATGCAGAAGCTGTGGTGGTTATCAGAACCAACAATAGCGGTCTCTTTCCCAATTTTTGTCCACTTTGTAATTCTGCTTACAACCTTTATGTCAGAAGTGAGGCATGTCATTATGCTATCCGTAAACATGCTAAATAATATATTCATTTTTGACAAGATTTCCAGGGTTATTTAGTAGCTAAACACAGTGTTTAAATAGAAACTTAAATATTATTTTGTAAAATTTTCAGTAGATGAAGGTGAGAAAGGCTATTTGCAATTTTCTTTAGAAAACCTGATACCTGTCAATTTCAAAATGAAATTTTCAGTCATTGCAAATGTTTACATCTAATTCATGAAATAAATATGATTACATTCCACTTTTTTCTTTGATAGTTTACTGTAGCTTTAGAAATTTCAATCTGTGTAACAACAGAATATTAATTACATTTGTTCCTTTTACAAACATTTCTGGAATAGAGCCAGATAAATTGCTAAAGGAAGTTTTGCTTGGGAACAATATATTGTTTAATTTGTCTTTGCATGCTGTTTTAAAAGGTAATGATTAAATTATGAATATAAAATGAGGGCAATACTGTCATTTTTAAAAAAATGATGAAGTTCAGTCAAGGTTTTCAGGGGTCATTGATTTTTTAAAAACCTGCCGGAGCAGTGAGAAATTGGTGACATTAATATTTTTAATATTAATAAAAGCATAACTGTTGATAGTCAAAATCACTCTGCTTTCTTTTATGAAATAATTAAGGCTGCAATCCCATACACATGTACCAGGGAGGAAATGCCATTACAGTACATTTAATAGGGCTTACTTGTGAGCACACATAGAAAAGGTTACACTCTAAATTGGGTGAGATGATCTTTAGCTGATTTAATTGTTTTGATATAACAAGGTAAACCTTCCTCACCAGAAACAAATATTTAGTTAGAAAAATTCTTCTTAATCAAACTCTTTCCGTTGGTATATTCACCAGCAACAGCAGTTTCACATATTTATAGTGTAAAATGAAGAAAGCAAATTTTAAACATTGACCTCTTGAGATCCTCACACTCAATGCAGGGAAGAGAGCTAAGCAAATAGAGGCATTGGGACCTATGAATTTCCTGATCAATCACAAACTTCAAGTAAAGAAGCAATAAAGACTACAGACAAATGAAATAGACATTCTCACAGTTAGTTGTGATTTGGTCAGGAGAGAAAAATGATGAATCCTGATATTGTGCTGCTGGTTGCAGAAAGGAAAGGATACTGTGCTTGGCTTGTTGCATGAAGTAAAACTTGGCTCAAGGTAGGGAATAAATATAGTTAATAAATCCAAATGGATTTTAAGGGAGGGGAGGCGGCTTTGGACTTGCATCATGGTGATGTTTTAAAAATAACAAAACATGTCAAACTGAAAAAAACATACTCTTAGAAAATGCATCAGTCACTCTAACATACGTACACAGTTTGTAATGAACATCACAGAAATTGTTACTTTCAAAATGTTTACATTTTTCACATTTGTTAATGGCACCTGTACTTCTGCCAAAAGCATTCTATGAAATGTAACAGAGACATATTTATTTTATACCAACCAGTGCCATGTTCATGTCCATATTTATATAATGGATAGTTCTTCAAAGCTTTAAAGAACAAAATATATTGGCCTTTATGTAACATGTTGCACAACATATTATGCAGGGGAAAATGAAAAGAGATTGATGGTAATTCATATCTACTACTATTAATATTATATATGATAACAGTTACCCATATAATCTAGTAATTAGGAGCAGAGGCTACAAGTCACAAACATTTCTTATCTTAAATACATGATCAGAACAAAGTTCCTTTACTTCTGAGTAAGCATGTTAGAAACGGGTTACATGTTGGTGAAAGCCATTTAAGCATGAAGATTAAATTATTTTTCCTGCAACTACCTCAGCCCTCACCCCAGTTTCTAAAAGAAACATTAATATGGAGTGAACACTTCACAAATTTGCAGATATGTACAGGGAAATTATTTTTGAGGAGGTCAGAGGAAGTTGATATATAAACAGGCTATACTAAATAGAAGTCTAAATCACCCAACTAGAACAATTCACTAGATCTGTTGTTTCATTCTCTTTCTCCATGAGGAATAAGGCCTGCCAACTGGTGAAATAATCCTGCTCATCACATAATGAAAATCCTCATTGATTGAGATATACCTATTGAGAGCAAAAACAGAGATACCTGATCCGGCAATAACTGTGTTTAACCTCTAATTGCCTCAAATCACCTATAAGAATTCACAAGTACATTGTACTTCATCTGGATTGGGAATACTCATTGGGGTCAGCAGAGTGATAGAAAGCCAAATTCACCTTTAGAACACAGAAATCAAGATGAACTGAAAGGGAGGCAGGAGTGGTATGCTGTGCAAGAGCATGTTAGCTGTGTTTCCAAGCTCTGTGATCTAGCCACAACTGTTCAGCAAAGAGTTTATTGCTTAATAGCAAGAGAAAGAAAAACAACTTTTGTCGTTCTTTATGCTTAAACCTCTCTTTTTATTTGTCAAATTCTTTCTTTTTGTTCTTCTACTGTCCCCCCTGATTTCTTGTCTTAGGTCAGATTTCATCACTTTGGATCACATTTAGAAAACTCCCCCTTTTCCCCCAAAAAACCCTATATAAATAAGGTCTGCCAAGATGAGCAGCTCAGTAATAATGGGACACAATCAAAGCATATATGTTGAGTGCAACTCATATTTCATTTGATTAGAAGTACAGCAGGACTTTTAAGACTGGACGGGGGATAGATCTCTCCCTTCCTGGTGAAGCTGATCTAGAATTTCCCAGTTCGGACCTATTATCTCCTGTCATGTCTAATAAGTCTTACAGTATGTAATTCAAGATGTTCTCAAATAATGAGTTCCAAATACGGCAAAACTAGTTTTTACATTTGTTGTTCTACTCTCTATATTAGAATAGGTGCATTCCTTAAGCTATGTTGTCACCTCTTTCCTGTGAATTCATTTTCTAGTCTGCAGTCAGTTTGGAATTGATAACAAGTTCAATAAAATTGTTAAGATGCACCATTTCTTTTTTTCACCAGCAATGGAAAGTGAATTGTTCTACCAAGTTTCTTATCATGATGTTGAACATATCTCTGTGTACTTTCCATACTATTCACATGAATTAGTGTCTTTGATGCATCTCTTCTCAGCATGTAGCAGAAGCTCAGCTACAGTATAATATATTTGTATTTAGTGTAGGAAAACATAGTTCATATAGTTCTGTGTGACTGATAAGAGTACAATTGTTTTCTTTTGCACTTAATAGATGTAACTAATGTATCTGTATAGGCTGAATGTTGAGACTGAAGTACTGAGGGAGAATTTCTGTGGCACAGTGAGAAAGTAAAAGAGGTGACATCTAAGTGTGAAACTATTTACTTTCCAGGGATAGTGAAGTATAGACTTGTATGTCAAGGTTTTCAGAGTTTTCAGGGTAAGTAGAATAGTCAGTGTCCCTCACAGAAGTAAACAGCACATACTGATTGTGTAATGCATCGCTACAAGGAGCTGTTTCATTAGCTGTAAACCAAGTGTACATGGTTTCACCCAGCATGTGTTACACTGTATATCTGATATTGATCTTGAAAATACAAAAGCAAGATTCCATTTTACTGAAAAGATGCTATTTAAGCGTAGTAAAAATATACACAGGTTTAACTAGGAATCAGACCCTTAATTCAATGAGTCTTACACCTTGGTAAATGTGCAATTTTAAATGTACTTACTGAGCAGTATTTTTTTTATTGAATGTGGATGGGCAAACTTCCAAGTAAAGAAGCTCATGACTGCACTGTAAGCCATTGAGAAAGGTAGTAGCCTGGTTTGTAAGCATAAACTAGACCACTTGTTTTTGAAACCCAGTCAGGGGCCATTTTACACTTCAGGTATTAAAAACATATGTATTGTGAATGTACATACACGAGGCCACATTTCATAGGAAGGAGAACGGTGAAAGTGTCAAGTGCACCTTTAGTGCTCATGGCAGAATTAGATTACTATAGGGATTTTTGCCTGTTTTGCATTATGAAATAGTGTTTTACTACACCTAGCTGTACTGTCAAGAGAATAAACACAGTAGGACTCTTATATAATCAAACAAGTGTACTACAGTCATTTTATATCATGTTTATGCTTTAGATCAGGGGTTCCCAACCTATGGCCCATGGGCCGGCCTCAGCCCATGGCACCATTTCATGTGGCCCACATCACCACTACTGCACCCAGAAGTGGAAGTGGACACGTTTACGCATGCATGTGTGCATGATCCCGCGACTGTTGTAAACATGGAAGTGGCCGCATTTATGACAGCTGTAAATGTGCCCACTTCTGCTTCCAAGGGGCATTATCTGGCCTGCTCAGCTGTCCGGGGGGCGTGATCAGGCCCATGGTGGAAAAAAGGTTGGGAATCCCTGCTTTAGAGCTTTAAATCCTGTTGCTTAGCACAGTAAGTTGCAACCAAAGTAGGACCACTGAGTCAGAGGGGACTGGTGACGTAGCTCCTCTGTAAGTTCTATTGATGCAGTGGGCCTACTCAAGTTGTGACTTAATATACTAAACAACAAGATTTCAGCTAGTGTCTATTTGAAGATATGATAAAGATAAGATCCTCAACTTCCCTTTTAAAACAATTATATTATAACCATCAAAAAGTAGTCACATTCAAATGGCACAATATTTAAATTTAGACAGATCTTACCTTCATATTCTGAACTTCTGTATGTTTCTGTCAGCCCTCTTCTTCTCAGTGTCAGTTTCTATTATATAACAACTACAGTCGGGATTGTAGTCATGTGTACTTAAGCCAATTTATTTTGGGTCAGGAATTGATAAATGGTTTAAGATAGTGGGAATATGTACCTCATACTGTATATAATCATACCCACCACTTCGGTGGGAAGGTAACAGCGTTCCGTGCGCTCCGGTGTCTAGTCATGCCTGCCACATGACCACGGAAACGTCTGCAGAAGCAGACAGCGCTGGCTCTTCGGCTTAGAAACAGATGAGCACTGCACCTAGAGTTGGATACGACTGGCTTTCAAGCAAGGGAAACCTTTACTGTATATAAATGGAGTAGATTAATCTGAATGCAGTTAGAAGCACCACTAATTTATCTTTAAAAAAGGAAGGAAACTCATACAAAAGATGGAAGAGGATAAAGGTTTGCAAAACGTTTGCATATGTTAATGTAGATGCATAAATGTCTTCTTCTTTACTACCTCTTTTAACCCTTCAGGTGTTATACACAAGGTGCATAAATGTCAATCTTAGAAATACGGTATATTTCACCATAGTGAAGAAGATTCTGACCTAGTCTAATGTCCAAGCACCAACTTTTGATGGGCAATTTCAAGGTTATGTTCTCCTAGCTTCTTATGTTTATTTTTAAACTAGACCTGTATTGCATAGTCCTTCAGCTAGTGAACCCTTGTTTATAACATGGACACTCTAATGGCTGTTCTTTGGATCATACACACTCTCATCAAATCTGCCCTGGAATAAGTAGATTGCAGCTTTCAATCCACTGCAAGTATTGTGCTCTACTACCTTGAAATTTGTTTACAGTATTTGGTTTTCATAGTGGTGATAAAAGATATGCTTCTTCCATCAAAGCGTCGAGGCAGGTTTCATTCTACTTAATAAAATGGAGTACAAATATGTGCATTATTTTGAAACCAACAAGAATAAGTGACATTAAGACATAATACTAACATTTCTCTCACTTTGCCTTGGGAGTGATTCACTCAATCCAATGTAACAGCATACCCACAGTCCAGTCATTTTAAGATGAAAGAGTGAGGTCTTCTAGATGTAGGTGGTCAGAGAGCATGTTCTCTGCCCATCCTTGATTACGAATGTATCCTGTCCTAAAATGGCCTGGAAGTTTTCAGAATTCTTGTTGTTTGTTGTTGTTTAGTCGCACAGTCGATTCCGACCCTTTGCGACCCCATGGACCATTTTCCTCCAGGCACCTCTATCCTTCACCATTCTCCTCAGCCCACCAAGCTCTGTCCCCATTGTGTCTACAATACCATCTATCCATCTCATCTTTGGACGCCCCCTTCTTCTCTTGCCCTCCACCTTTCCCAGCATCAAGACCTTCTCAAGTGAGTCCTCCCTTCTCATTTGATGTCCAAAGTACTTTAGCTTCATCTTCACTATTTGTCCCTCCAATGAACAGTCAGGATTGATTTCTTCCAGTATTGGCCTATTTGTTCTCTTTGCTGTCCAGGGGACTCTCAGGACTCTCCTCCAACACCACATCTCAAAGGCATCTATTCTTCTGCACTCAGCCTTCCTAATGGTCCAGCTCTCACACCCATACATTACCACTGAGAATACCATTGCTTTGACTATGCGAATTTTTGTTTTCAAGGTGATGTCTCTGCTTTTCACTATATTCCCCAGGTTTCTCATTGCTTGTCTCCCCATAATCAGTCGTCTTTTTATTTCATGGCTACAGTCGCCATCTGCAGTGATCTTAGATCCCAGGAAAGTAAAATCTGTCACTGCTTCTACTTCTTCCCCATCTATTTTCCATGAACTGATCGGACCTGTTGCCATTATCTTGGTTTTCTTGATATTGAGTCTCAAGCCAGCTTTTGTACTCTCCTCCTTCAATCCAATTCTTAAGTCATTGCAAATCTTGCCAATGCACAGTGAGAGAATTTGGACAGCTAGCCTTTAATAGGCACAATCAAACAGGCATGCCTTCTCTCTAAGTGAAAAGAAATTTGTTGATGGAAGATTATCTAATAATCTCTCCAAGCATTTAAGAAATAATAGAGAGGATTAAAGATACCTACAGTAAGAAAGCTAAGCTGTAATTCATTTAGTGGTATTTGCCAACTCCTTTTGTTCATTGCTGTTGCTTGTATTTTCCTCCTTTTAAAATGGCTTTAGGATAACAGAAGAGAATTCATCTTAAATGCTGCTCAAAGTAGTAGTATTGTTTTGAAAAAGTTTTCCATAAATATCAAATAATTAAAGGGGAAGCTGAAAGTACATGGAGAACAGGGGAGATGATGGATAAATATTTTCATTTTCCTGATTCCATGTAGAAGACCTTTACTGGGTTCTATTATACTGGACATGGACAGAAATATGCGGCATAATCAGAAAAACAAAATTGTCATTGTTTGGCAATGCTGATGTCGCCAAACTTAGCAAAGAAGACTTAGGCTGTGTCAGTCATAAGGTGTCAGTCATAAGGTCAGAAGTGTCCCGTTATATCTGGTATAAAGTATGTTGGTTAGGTTAGGGCTGCCCAAACTATGGCCCATGGGCCAGATCTGGCCTCAGACACCAATTCATCCAGCACACAGTACCCTCATCACTCCCGGAAGTGGAAGCAAAACACTCCCAGAAGCAGAAACAAAATGAGGGCTGCATGGGCTGGATGAATTGGTGTCGGGGGCCGGATCTGGCCCACAGGCTGTAGTTTGGGCACCCCTGGTTTAAGCAGAGAAAATGGCAGCTTGAAATCTATCTCATCCTGTTGCAAAACAGATTGCAAGGTGTGTTTTACTTCTGCTTTCGCTGGGAGGACCCACGTGACCGATCCATTGAACCATGTGACTGGCCCATGGCCTGAAAAGTTTGGGCACCCCTGGGTTAGGTCAAAAGCACACAAGTAGGACTAAAGAAGGGGGTGGAGAACAACTGTCAAGTCACTACACCGGTGGGTCTTTTATAGGTAGTAACATTCTGAGAAAGAGCAGTGAAATGGTAGGTACTGGAAAACAAAACAAAAACAGTGACTGGGTGTAATCTGAAAGAAATTATTTAATTTATTTTGAAAATTCTGAGCTCAGGTATCCATTGTATTGCTCAAGGTAGTTACCAACTACAGCCAGTGTAATGAAATAGATAGTAACCCATTCAGACTTGGGGGCTTTGTTTTTATATCTCTCATTTATGCACAAAACTCCCTGTGTGAATTGGCTGATGTCTCTTTCTTAACCTAACTTTCCAGGTTGCTGTAAAGCTAATAGACTATTTTGAATTCTTTAGGGAAGAATGATATATAATAGTGAAAAATAATTAGATGAAATCATTATAGCAATACGTTACTGTTTCGTTTCAGCCATTTCTGATAAAGTCCCACATAAAGATCACACCTAAATCCCTCCTAAACCAACCCACACAATTTAAAGGCCATTACAACTCTTTCCTGCATATGTTGTCCCCTGTTTAACCTGAAGGCATTTATTTGGCTGTAGGATATTTTTGCCAAATTCCAAAAGAGAAATATTTTGACAAGTTTCTTTGGTGTCTGTCCTACAGCTTTACAAGTCCTTTGGACCTAGAGACTGACAAAACAGGGATTTGAGCCACACTGAAAAGTTTCTTATCTTTACTGCAATCGGTTTTATCTCTTACTGAGGATCACTGAGGTGATCCTACCATGCACACTGCAGATATTTGTTTTTCTGTTGCCAAGGGTCCAGACATGACTTCAGATTGCTCTGCCTTGTACTCTTGTTCGTTTATTGACATTCACTTTCCTGCTCACCTTCCCCACCTTCTTTTGTGGCCATCATTCATGGACCTGCATCCTTTCCTTTTTTAGTTAAAGAAAGTGAAACACCTGGCATACTTCTTTGTACCTAGAATTCATTATAGACCCTGGAGTAGCCCTTCTTCCAGGCTTGAGTCATCTCACCACACTGCCCTACTGCTCCTGGGCATTCCCAAGTGATCATGACTCTATTGCTGCTGCCACTTTTGCCACCATGCTGCTGACTTCTTCTATGTTCCTGGTTGCCCCCAGGTGCTCTTGGTTCTGTGTAGCACATGTGGATTATTAGTTCTCACCCGAGTGGAACTGTGGGTGGTATTATCTGAAGTGACATGCCTGTGATGTATGTAGCAAGTTGTGATATCAAAATGGATGATGGAGAAACCTTCTTCCTCTTTCTTGTTTATTTTTAAAAAATATTTCTCCAACTAGCACAAATCTAGTTACAAAATCATATGTACACTATATTAGGCAGATGTTATGTTTTCCCCTGCTTGTGAAGGTCCACAGCTAAATTTGAGGGATGATGTTTTCAAAATTATTGTATATGTGGACACTTATTTGCACAATAATTTTTCTTCATGGGTAGAAGTGTTGAAATGTATCATAGACAAGAAGCTCTTGAAGCAAGGTTGACAAAGGCCTTTATTATTTCATAATATACAGTACCTTCTTTTCAAAATTTCAAATTTCAAATTTAATTTATACCTCGCCTTTCTCGGCCAAGGCCGACTCAAGGCGGCAACAACATGTCAATATCAATACAAAAGTAAAACAAAAGTACAATATATAAAATACAATATACAATATTACAAGTGCAGCAAAAAATACATAGTTACAATTTCAAAATAAATAAATAATCAGATTACAGGTTATAAAGGAGCTCTGGTGGGGTGGCGGGGCAGCAGTCTTTAAGTCTGCAGTGCATTCCAGCCCCAAGATGCTTAAACATCCCCACGACCAATGCCGAGCCGGGAAAGGAGCATTTGGCGGGGCAGTAGTTTTTAAAGTCCGCTGTGCGTACTAGCCGCAAGATGCTCAAACTTCCCCATGGCCAATGTCGAACTGGGGAAGGAGCATTTGGCAGGGTGGCAGTTTTTAAAGTCTGTGGTGCGCTCCAGCCCCAAGGTGCTCAAACTTCCCCGCGGCCAATGCCGGACCGGGTAAGGAACTCGTCCAGTTGGCCCCCAGGGGGGCAGCAGCTGCAGAGCGCCGGTGAATGAACTATGAATGAAAGGTAGGCAGCCTACGGGAGTGTCACAATGAACACCTCCACTTCCAATGAGTACAACACACCAAATGCAACTGTCTACTCAGTAATTAAGAGATGTTTCCTCTCCAATATTGTTTATTGTACACAGAGGATCCAGCCAAGATTTTCTGGCATTAACAACACTTGTGAAGTCACATATATCTATCTATCTTTGTAGTTTTTATTCTTCCTAAAAGAAATAATCCAATAAATTACATTACATTTTTTTTTACATTTTACCACTTTACTTGAGCATCTCACTTGAGCCAACGTCTCAGAGGAAATTTCTAATCATGTATGGTTGAAAGTTACTTCTTATTTCATGTGAGAAAGAGAGAAAGTAACTTGTTTCACAGGGACTTCTAAATGCTATGTTATTTATAAAGATACATTTTATGAAGAAATGTTACTTGAATGTTCATTTTTGTACTGACTTCTAAACAAAGGAATGTGAATGGAAAAAATGTGAATGGAAAAAATGATGCTTTATAGTGAATATTTGAAAAACTGAACCAAAAACATACTGTTCTCTCCATCCCTACCCCAACATAGATGTCCCAATATTTGAGACACCTTAAATCTTGATTCC
The DNA here is from genome assembly GCA_035047345.1 of Bradypodion ventrale. NCBI lineage: Eukaryota > Metazoa > Chordata > Lepidosauria > Squamata > Chamaeleonidae > Bradypodion > Bradypodion ventrale. The sequence continues at coordinate 25,417,795 of JAWDJE010000003.1, forward strand.
TGTCTCTTTTGCCCCTTTTCCATTATATGTGTCCAATTTCAAGATACGATAAGTCTGGGCTTGGGACAGGTGTACAAAGTTCAGTTGAGGGATTTTTAGGGTGCAGATGAGAAACAGATTACAGTGGTACCTCGGATAAAGTCCGATTTGGATAAAGTTGCGGTTTTCATGCACACGTGATGCATCGTATAAAGTCCAAAGCCACTAAAAAATGGACGTTATCCGAGGTATTTGGTATAGGAACCTTGGATAAAGTCTACTTTTTGGACGTTATCCGATGCATCGTCCATTTGATTCGGATAAAGTCCAAACTTGTGGAATGGAGTTTGGACTTTATCCAAGGTTCTACTGTAATTGTAACTGCTTGCTGGTGTTCATGAAATCACAGCCCTACAAGAATTTTCCTGAAATTGCATGAGACTTCTCTGGACTATGTGTGAGTCGATTGGTTCTTCTTTGCTCACATCAGGAAAAGGAAGTGCCAAGAGCCAAGAATGCTCCCATTTTCCTCAGCAAGTTGCTTCCCTGTCACCTAGTGAGAGTACAGGAGGACAGCATGTACTGAAAAACACTTTAGCCTCCTGCTGTACTGAGGCAGGTTCTTTCCTGTTCAAGATTTGAAATGTGTAAGTGGGCTGCCTACAAAGAGATGAAGCTCTCCCCCCATCTTAAAACTGATTCTGCATTTGGAATAGGTAAGAAAAGGGACTATTCACCCAGTAATCCTTCATAAATTCACTGCAGAACAGGCCGTTTGGGTTGTTTAATGTGAATTGTAATTGGACACTGTTAATCATTTTTATCAGCCTTTCTAGGGCAAATGTGGATTTTCATAGCAAGATGTAGATAGCAGAAAACATATTTCTGAAGTTTGAGATGTATTTATGATTACCATAAGTTTTATATTAGAATTATAAATGCAAAAAAGGTAAGCCAATAAGTAAAAGTAGTTTGTGCCTTGTGCGTGAAAATGCTCTATCAGCACACCAGCCCTGCACACTTAAACTTATGGCTTCCTGGAAGAATGTCTGAGAATTGGACTCAAGCTGTTTCAAAGGTACATGGCAATATTGTTTAATTTGTTTTTAAAAAACCATCTAAGACAGCAGTTTGGTTGTTAGGAATGGCTTATTCAAAGTCAGTCTGCCAAAAATAACACACTAGAAACTTTAATCAGTTTTTTGTGCTCAGAAAATGAGAGAGAGAAAATAAAGTATGAGCAACTTCTCACTTCACATTAACCTGACAGAATCAGGTACAATGACTGCTGGTTTTGTGAGACTCTTTGACAAGATATTCTTAGGGATGTTCCTTCCTGAGCACAGTCAACTTTTCACCAGTGTTGACACTGTCCCTAGGGCAGAGCTTTCAGAAATTGTTTCGTTGACTGTGCTGGCTGGAAGATTCTGGAAATATAACGTTTACAAAGTGTGCCAGTTCTCTGTTTGATTTTGTAGTCTTGCTGAAGGACTATGCCACCACCTATGTTCAGTTCAGAGAACCATAAGAGCAGAGAAAAAGGTCCCTAAAGTCTTGTAATCAAACCAACAACAATCAGCAGATGGGGCAAGGTGCACAACTCATTTGGTCATGGTGTTCTCCAGTATGGCGAGATAGATAGATAGATAAATCTTTATTGTCATTGTCCTGCACAGAACAACGAGATTGAAAAACCACTTATCGACCCAACAAAACCTAAACAAAATACAACTATACAAAATTATCAACATACTCCCACCCCACATATACACATTTAATCCCTAAAAGCTCTAAAGGTCTAAAACTCTAAAAACTATATACAGAAACTCCCTCATAGACTGCATTTCACTGCATTCAAAGCCAGAACCGCTTTTGGGTAGAAACTATTTCTCAAGCCACTGGTCCTGGTCTTTATGACCCTATACCTTCTTCTAGAAGGCAGAAGCCAAAAGAGATCATTTCCTGGGTGTGTACTATCCTGCACAATCTCTACAGCTTTCTTATAACACCTGGAGGCATATATTTGATCTAGAGTGGGAAGAGTACACCCGATTATTTCCTCCGCAGTCTTTACGACCCTGGACAGCATTGTTCTTTCCCTAGCTGTACAACTCCCAAACCATATACACATACCATAGGTTAACACACTATGGTACAGTGGTAGAATGCCAACAGCAGGTCCTTTGAAAGATTTACTGGAGCTCTATTAAAATGAGATAAATGTGTGTATGTACATTAGGAAACATGCACATTTATGTTCTTTTGTATCTATACATTAGCAAATATTATGCAAATATTTATAATCTTTTATTCTCTCTTTTTTCTCATGCATAAGTGGCTACCCTATTTCTCAGTTTGTGCTGTTCTGAGGTAGTACATGCTAGAGAGCAAGAACAGCTAGACAGAGGCGACTAATACTTCTCCTCTTAGTCATTAGGAGGGTGGAGCAACAGGAGCAAGAAGAATAGCAACTATCTCCCCTGCCATGTGACTTTGGTGTGAGCTCTCAGGAGATGGTCCAGTATTGATTTCAGGACTATTTTGGGAATGGGGTTCAGTATCTTGGATATCTCCTGGAAAGAGCAGAGTGGATTCACAACTCCCCTTCCAACTCACTGCCATGCTGCTTTTAATGTCAACCCCTGAAAACAATATGACCTGCCCATTCATAGCAGAAAAGGATGGGCAGAAATTAAGTTTAAATAAAATCATCCGTGTTCATAGCAAACTAAGATACATGTATTGCAAACCCTAGCCAACCAGACTAAAAGCCAGATGATATCCATGCATTCCCAAGCTATCTGAGATCTGCACTCTGAGATATAAACCATGTAATGTTTGTAATCTATTATGCTCCAAGTGGTAAAAAGGGAAAGTCTTGTACTATACAAAAGATAGTGCAGTTGATAATAATTCTTGTTTTATAAATATAAAGTACTACATGTATATGTACGTGCTTACGTACTTCACATTAGCCTGACAAAATCTGCATACACAATCACACAAACATTGATTCACACTTTCTCTTTCTCTCTCACACACACTTTTAAGGCCTATCCTCAGATTAAAAAATAGATTCTGCAGCCAAGAACCTGTGAATCCTACTTCAGATGAAACCTTGTTTTAGAATGTATCTGCAACAAACACTGAATTTAGTCTGTGTGTGTGTGTGTGTGAAAAATGTATACTATAGCAAAAGCTGCTACTGCCATGAGTATAATACGTGTTAGTCAGTTGGGACATGAAAGGAGCCTCCCCTGAGCAGATTTCCTCCAGAAAAAATTCTTTCAACCCAGAAAGCACTTTTGTGTGCTTCTGACATGATAAAAAAGGTGGGAGAGAATGGACATTGTTTTTAGTTTTCAACTAGACAGAGGGGTTTGTGTTAAGTTACACGTTAAATGTTGAGACATGTAAATACATTGCCACTTAGCCCAGAACTAATATGTCACTCTATTAAACCAGTCCTGAATTGCAAAAGGGTCAGTAGAATGGCATAATAGTAAATAAATGAATTCAGATGAAATACTATAGGATCTTTCTGAAGCAAAGTCAACATGAACAGGAAACTTTAAAAGCAGTCTTCTGTTGCCCAGTGAGTCTGTGATCTTTCCCTCTCTCTTTTCAAATTGTTCAGGAAGTCCATTTTCTCTATTATTTCAATTATTACAACTTCCTGTATAGGTTGAAGGTCACCCATAATTCACACTTGTGTCATTCTTTACATATGCCAAATGTAGTCTGTTAAGTATAAATAAAACATCCAGTGCCTACCCAGGGAAAATAAACTGCAACGCCTTTTCCATTCTTTTAGAGGAAAGAGAGAATATTCTCCCTCTTTATTCCTTTTTACAATTCCAATTTCCTGGCTCTGTATGTTTTATATACATAACTATTGCAAAAACAAAACAAAACAGAGACGCTTTACAGTTAGAACTGTATGTGCTCTGGAAATATATTATTCCAGGAACTGAATTAGACAGCCTAAAACTGCTCTCCTTTTCATTTTAAAAAACAAACAAACACAAGTCGCTGGTCCTTAAAGTAAATTTGAATGTGAGTATACAATGATATATAAACCCTGAGAAGCCATTGCAGGCGCACCCCCCCAATGATGGACTCAGACACAAATGAAAGTGGATAACGGCATGGGCCACATTTATTGATTCAAGCCCTAGTCCGAATTATAAATTTCTATTGGTAAAACGACCAATCATAATTCTTAAGGCAAGCAGGCCGAAGTAACACTGGTAAGGTACCACCCAAAATTGCCAACGGCAATTGTTACAATGTATCTATTTGTATCAATTTGTTTGTTGACAACAAACAAATTGTTGACCGTAGTCAATATCTAACTAATGACCCCACCCTCTGACGTGTATCCGCAAAATCAGGGGGTGATTCCAGCTGTCTAGTGGTAACCATCACCCCCTCGCCTGGTTCGTCGTTGACCGGACAACGTTTAAACAACTTATGCCTATCTAGTGTTGTCCAGTCAATTGCGAACCTGCCGGATACCTGTGGGTCATAAATGTTTACCTTACCAGTGCTACTCGCCAATGTGACCAAAGTCAACAGTAGCACAGACAAACCCCTATATCAAACCATAGCAACAGTGTGGGATGGGCGAAAAAGCCAGGACTCAAAGGCCAATTGCGAGTCCCAGCCAAAAATTCCCACCCGGCCCCGAAGCGACCAAGAAATCACACTGTTAACTAGGGAGGGGGTGGAGGGGAAAAACTTCTCCGCTCCGTCGGTTCGCCAAAATGGCAGCACGGCTGCCTCGTGGCCAGCCCCTTTTATTAGGGTGCTGGCCACGCCCCTAACTACCCGGATGGTTTCGTCCGGTGGGGGGGGGCCCGCAAAGAGCGCGGCGGCCATTTTGGCGCCGCGCTTCCAGTATGTAAGTAAGATTTGTACTTGGTTAGGGACTACAGGTGTCCTGCATAGCTTTGCATTCCATAGCTGTCAAAGGCTTGCTCTCTGAACCTAAGAGACAGATGAACATTATGAACACAGAAGTTAAATCACATTATGTTCTTCAGACATTATTTCCAAGAACACTCTTCCTTGGGAGTAAACTCCAGCACATATTTTCCCTCACTGAAGAGCAGATACAGCAAAGCCTCATCTTTTTGGTATGAGAGGTCTGAGTTCTCCAGTTGTATATGTATAGCAGGCAATGTTCAGCTCCAGTACGTCTTCTTTAAAAGAAGCAAATCCCTGTGAGCTTTTTGAGCAAATCATGGGCTTTCATATCCTTAGTGAGCCAAAACCCTGTTTTGGACCCTAACAGGCATTACTGCAGGCAGTTTGTAAGGTCTTCCAGAAATTTCAGTGGTCATCTTAAAAAACAAAAGTAAGAGTCACTATCATTAAGGGCCATTGTACATCAGAAAATTCTGGACTATCCTTAAGTGACAAATGATATTACAAATGATATTACCAATGACAATCTGTTTCAATGGCAATGAGCTATGGAATAAATACTCTTGAGTTTAACTTTGAGAGCACGCAGAAACTCAATCAAATGAACACATGGGGGAAGGTAATTTATTAGCTTTGAAATTTTTGAGAGTTTTCTGGCCATTGCTGACTCCTCTTGTTCCTACTCTGACATTGCCATTTTTGTGTTCTTTAAATTCAATATCGATTTGTCATCACTTATCTATTTAAGCTCAAATCAACTGAAACAGCCTTGTACAGGTGAAACTCGGAAAATTAGAATACTGTGCAAATGTCCATTCATTTCACTTAAAAGGTGAAACAAATATATGAGATAGACTCACTGCATGCAAAGCGAGAGATGTCATGCTTTAATTCGTTATAATTGTGATGATCATGGCATACAGCGTACATGAGAATATATGATGATTATGGAGTACATGAGATTGGGGGGTTGGGGTTTTCATAAACTATAAGCCATAAGCATCAATATTACAATAAAGAAAGGCTTGAACTATCTTGCTTTGCATGTAATGAGTCTATCTCATATATTTGTTTCACCTTTTAAGTTGCATTACTGAACTGAATGAACATTTGCACGATATTCTAATTTTCCGAGTTTTACCTAATTCTATCATAGAAGAACGCTCCTCGTTTTTCACTGAAGTGTAATTCCATGTGCTTTTATATAGTTAGAAGAGAGAAATATATAAGATTAGATTCCTCGTTGCTACCAGATTGCGAACATGTCAAAATATGCTGCTTTAAATCCTGCTAGGATACAACAGGTATAGGTCTAAGGTCAGGCATTACCAGTCTTATATAGGGTTTTGTTTTGTCTTCCATGCCAAGAAATAGTTGGCCTGACCATGGCCCTTAGCCAAGATAGCTAAACAGATCGTGCTCAGGAGCAGTATGTCAGTGGTTACAAGGTATATGACATCTGGAAATCTCAGAAGTGTGTTACAAAACCAAAAGTCTTCCCTTATTCTTAGAGAATGCTATTTCATATGTGCCACATTAAAAGCAAAATAATAGACTATGTGGACCTTTGGTTTGTTAGATCTGATTTGAAGTCTAGTGGGTTATCTGCCATATTTTACATCCTTAAAGGTAAAGGTAAAGGTTTCCCTTGCTTGAAAGCCAGTCACATCTGAATCTAGGGTTCAGTGCTCATCTCTGTTTTAAAGCTGAAGAGCCAGCGCTGTCTGCTTTTGCAGACGTTTCCGTGGTCATGTGGCAGGCATGACTAGACACTGGAGCACACAGAATGCTGTTATCTTCCCTCCAAAGTGATCTCTATTTATCTACTTGCAATTTCTTGCTTTTGAACTCCTAGGTTGGCAGGAGCTGGGACAAAGACGGGAGCTCATTCTGTCCTGCAGTACTCGGGAATCGAACTGCTGACCTTCCGCCTCCCAGTCAGCATCTTAGCCACTTGAGCCACTGCAGTCCCTTTACATCCTTACAAAAATAGATATCATTTCCAATTCTGACTTGGGGGTGAGGGGAGAGTGTTCTTTCCTTTCTCTTTCTTATTATTTCCTATGACCTTTAGAAGTGAGGTCATACATATCCAGCTAAATGAGTCTTGTCTGGAACCACTCTTCTGCACTCCATTGATGAACAGAAGTTCCACAACAGTGGTGTGTGTGGAGCTCTTTATAGAAGAGTGAGTAGTGAGATTAACAAAAGATAGAGTGGTTTGTTCCTCTTCTGCCATCTTGCTGGCTTGAGTAAATGAAATTTTTAGAAACTCTCACCAGAAATGGCAGGAGGCTGGCTAGGCTAGGGAGAAACAGAGAGGCCTTTGGTCTTCTATGCCTCCTGATTTTCCCTTTATATAAGCCACCCCTATTATAAGGATATGGGCAAGTATTTATTTTTGAGGCTACTAAAACCTAGGGCTTTATCAACAAGGTTGAAATAAGTATGTCAATTAATTAGTCACCTGACTCCATTTGCATGAGAATCATAGCATCATAGAATAACTGAGTAGGAAGGGGCCTTTTAGGCCATTGAGTCCAACCTCCTGCTCAACGCAGGAATCCGAACCAAAGCAGATAGGACAGATGGTTGTCCAATTCTCTCTTGAATGCTTCCTGTGTTACATTAATGCTGCTGCTGTTGCTGTTCTTCCCAGTCAGTTCCAGCCTGACAATGTTAATTGCAGGTTCCAAAATGTAGAAAATGTTTTGTTTAACAGCAGCCAAAAAGAGGAGTCCCATTTTTAAACTGGGAGGCAGGGGGAAAACAATCTGATTCTGAATCCTTGTCAGAAGAAGAAACTGTATCAGCGGTATGTGTGGTGCCAGCCCAAGACATGTTATTAGAACCTGCAGAGCTCATATGTTGACCACCTTCACGGTCTAATACTGCAAATATACTTAAAGTAAATATTTAATAACATTTCTTTGACAATTAAAAATATTGACTATTATTTTTCTTCAAGTATTACTCCCTCATGGTGCTGCTGGAGTTAGGTTGTTTTTCTGCATGACAGAGTAACAGTGAATGGTTTGACAAGTTCATCTAGACTGCTGCATGAGAAGTACTAGCTTGTCATTCCCACCTTTGGCACTGTAGTATGTGAGAAAGCTGGGAGACCAGAGATAAAAACAATAGTAAGAGAATTTTTTAAAGCATTAGTTCACAATTGCGTTGCTACTATATTTTGGTTGCAGGAGCATTAAGCAGAGAATCACATGTGTGAAAGGTCCATCACAATTTTTTTTTTTTTTTAAAAATTCTACCCCGCCTTCCTCATCCAAGGATGATCGAAGGTGGCTTACATGGCAGTTAAAATACATGCAAGCTAAAACAACAATATCCACCCCAACCTCCCTAACCCCTTAAGAAAAAGATTCATAGACAAAATTTAAAACTGTTAAAAGAGAATTAAACAATGCCAAAAATAATATTAGAAAGTTAAAATAAGCTAAAAGAGGGAGGGGGAGGGACAGGGGACAAGGGGGAGCAATAAAAAAACAGACAGGTGTAATAAAAACAGACAGGTGTGTTACAGCAGGCCATCTTACCAGCCAGCGGGACTGGGCCGTTACAGCTGATGGGCCCCATACCCGCTGGTACAGCCAGGTCTTAAGGGCCTTCCTAAAGGGGAGCAGCTCAGTCTGGAGGCATAGTTCTGATGGTAAGAGGTTCCACAAGGCCGGCGCGAACACCAAAAAGGCTCTTCTTCTAGTCCCCGCCATATGTGCCTCTTTGGTAGGCGGGACCACCAAAGAGCCTCTCTGGTCTGCCCTAGTAGGATGGGCGGAAAACCTCAGGGTGACGTGGTCCATTAAGTATCCTGGTCCACTGCCATGTAGGGCTTCAAAGGTCAAGACCAGCACCTTGAATTGCACCCAGATGCACACTGATAACCAGTGTAGCTCTCGGAGCAGCGGTGAGACATGAACATAATGCCCACGACCCATCACTTACCCGGGCAGTGATGGACACAGACATTTTTCATTGCATACACACACACTCAACTGAAATGCTGTAGCTTTCTGCACTTCTGTTGTTTACCGACCACTAAAAATTACTAGCTTAGTGGTTTAGGTATTTGGCTGTGATGCCAGAGGTTAGAGAGACGAGCCAGCCCATGGTGTCATGGGCAAACTGCACAGTCATAACACTAGTTATCTCACTGGTAGACTTGTGTATTGAATACTGTAATGCTCTTTATGTGGGGCTTTCCCTGTGCCTGTTATGGAGGCTCCAACAAGTTCAGAATGCAGCAGCCAGGCTGGTTATGGGAATGAGAAAATTTGTTAATATTTTCCCGGCCTTGGCAAGGCTACACTGGCTCCCAGTTTCCTTCCGTATCAGGTACAAGGTGTTAGTTCTAACTTTCAAAGCCCTAAATGGTTTGGGACCTTCCTACCTGGTGGAACGTCTTACCTCAGGATAACAGCCCACATCATTCTCTCCTCCATGACGATGCAGCTTCAGGTGCTAATGCTGAGATTAGCTATATAGGCCATGACTAGGAAGAGGGCCTTCTTGGTGGCGGCACCAATGCTGTGGAATTCCCTTCTAGTGGAGCTGCGCTTGGTATCATCTCTCCATGTTTTTAAAAAGCAATTGAAAACTTCCCTTTTTAAAGAGGCCTTTGGCAATATTTTATCATCGGCCAATTGTTAGGCATTTTATTCTGCCCCACTGCTTCCAACATAGGCTTTCTTATTAGGGTGTTTGGGTTTTGAGGGATTTTATATGAAAATTTTAATATTTGTGTCAGTTTGTATTTTTGGATTTTATGCTGTCAGCCGCCCTGATTAAGAAAGTTTTTTCGAGAAGGGTGGGATATAAGATTCATTCATTCATTCATTCATTCATTCATAAATAAATAAATAAATAAAATGGGTGCTTCCAGAAGAAGGGAATGGTAAACCACTTCTGTGTATTTGTTACCTAGAAAGGTCTGGAAAGGGTAATTGTAAGTTGAAATTGACTTCTTCCGTATTCAGGGCAGACATAAAACTCAAAATGAAGGCACCCTTTGGTGAGTTCATTCTGCAGTTCCTTTCACCTAACCTAGTGTGAGAAAGATTAGCTGGCAACATGAGATTGCCGTTACCAGGGTACGTATGCCCGATTGTGGTTAAAAAATACCACAGTCTTCGAGATGGCTCTTGACAACACATAGTTCATGCATATATAAATTGTCACCTTTTAAACTTTGAGTTTGACTTAAATCCAAAGAAAGGGCTAAAGGAAGACTATCAGACCTATTGTTTATAACCTGTACCTTTTGCCTTCATTCTTCCAATACACTGAACGTCAGCAGCTCAGCCGTCTTGAGCTTATCAGCCCATAACTTTCGATTCCCTTTCAAATGCTCTGAGGGCATTAGACTTCTGGAGAAAAGTCAGATTTAAATACATTTATCTTAATAAATGGAAAAGCAAGTGTTGCTTAAAGCAACTATTCAGTGCATGCAATGTTGACACCAAATTTATTTGCAGAACTTAAAAGCTGGCCTTACTTAAATCTGTCTCAGCCCTGGATCAAATGAATTTGGTTGTCCCAACCTGGCCCCCAGTGAATCAAAGTCTACATCACCAACTTGTAGTGCTATTTGTCACAATTGGCAGTATCTGTTCATGAGAAAATTATTAGAGCAGAGGCTGTGGAATAGACTTGAGATATGCTAGCAACAGAGATGCATGGGAAAGCATGCAAAGGGTTTGCCCTTCTTGGTCTAGCACAACTCCCTCCGTTCGACTCTCATTTTCATAAGGCCCAATACATATCAAGTTAACGCTGAGAATGAGTTTGAGCTCTTTTAATTCTATACTGTTTTGCTGTGCACGCTGGATCTCTTTGCAAAAGGCTCAAATTTCGACTGCATTTGTCATCTTCTCTCCCACTGTTTTAAAAAAATATATATTTGTGAACATGGTTGTTACATATTAACTATAACCCCACCCCCCACCCCCAAAAATGCACACAACAAAGAAATTATCAAAGAATAATATTAAAATAGACTTGCTGAGCTGGTGATGGGTATAAGAGAAAGAAAGAGTATTCATAAAGAGTAAGTTTGCTTGCTTCTTAACTTTTTTTTTAAAAAAAGCATAAAATAGAAGGAGAGTGGATCAATGCCCAGATCTACAAGTTTTGTCATGTATGCAAATGAAAAGAGCAAAGAACAAACCCTGCCTTTTGCCACATAATTTGCCTGACCCAAAGCTAATTCTTTTGGCTATTTGGGCCCCAGTGTAGGTGGATTTCTTTAGTAAATATTATTGTTCCTTCTTTTTAACCACAGGCTCATTGTATTTGAAAATATATGCTGTGTTCTTCAGATGTGATAACATATTTGCCCCACAAAATATTTCAGCCATGCTTTTTGTCCACAGTTACATGGTATAGAAAAATAAGGGTACCTAATTTCTTCCATGTATAGTAAAGTGATGAATTTTCTTCATCAGCCTTGGGAAGAAGTTGAGGATCATGTGGTTGTTCTGGAATAATTCAGAAAATCGAATCCAATTTATGGTGACTGAACATTTTCTGTGTATAAAGTAATCAGAAGTGCTATCTTGAACTCATTGGGGGAAAGAAGGGATATAAATGCAACACTACTACTTTTATTTAAGAACCAATAATTCCAGTCAAATTAGTTTCTCACTTGAAGATGTCAGGCTTAGGGACTGATTCAGAAAATCCTTTTTGCTTGTACAGTATATGCCAGAGTATTGAATACTAAATGTTCTGAGGGTTGAGATAATGTTTCCAACCTTTCAAATTCCTTGTATAGATGCCACTGTAACACAGGTTTCAAATGCAGAATTCAGTAGCTGATATGATCCCCTCTGTCAAAAATATTTGTGGGGGAAAGCATGTGGATCAGTTGACAATGTTAGTCTTAAGGCATGGTGTAGACCCATGTATGCTAAGAACAGAACAAATCTTGCACACGAATCACCCCATGGAAACCATTCATGTTGTATAGCTCAGTGACATACATGTTTACTCAGAGGTAAATCCAGCTAAATTGTAGAGGATTTGCTTCCAAATAAATGCGTATAGGAACCTGACCTTAATTTTATGACCATGCAGTAAGTTTAACAACTTGGAGACTGAGCCTTTAAGAGTTCTCAACCTTTTAAAGCCAGGGGCCGGGTCACACTCCCTCAGACAGCTTCAGGGGCTGGATGGCCATTTTGCCCTTCCTCCACCACATGACACTTCCTGGCATGGTGGAGGCACATGAAATGGTGCCACAGGCCGCATCCGGCCCATGGGCTGCAGGTTGAGAATCCCTGCTTTAAGACAGTTCCTGGATCTTTGACTCCAAAATGATATGTAAATTGCCTGAATAGGTCAACTTATCCTTTAATGCAGAACCCAAGTAAACTATGAAGCAATTAACTGTTTTGGGACCCTCTGAGTCTATAATAGCTTTTATTTCCCATGAACTTGACTTTGATCTACAAAAAGCCTACTGTTTACTTTCTGATTGCCTTCCTCTGAGACCTCAGTTCAAATTTACTCTGGGTACTAGATCCCCTTGGCCACAGAAGTTCACTGGAAGTGGGTGGCAGTGGCTCTGATAATGCCAATCTTCAAAAATCCCACATACCTCTGAAACTCTACTAGGGTTGCCATAAGTTAGAATTGACTTAACAACATATAACACGCAGAACCTCAGCTTTTTTTTTTTTTAGTAGCTGCAATCAGGTGTTAAAAACCACATTGTATTATGTAGAGAACAGACTTTCTTGCTGACTCCACAGTTGCTTACATCTAGAATGTATTTACATACTTACTACAATTTCATATGGTCATGTGCAATCTATAATGCTTAATGTCAAACTTTTGTATGTGTTTACTTTAGACAAAGTAAATAATGATCCAGAAAACATGCACAAATCTGCCGGCTTTGTAGCCAGTTGTAGAAAGGCCATATATATATATATATTTTGTATAGACCTGAAATAAATAGAAGCAGACCTTAAAAAGTCTGTCATATCAGTGTTTCCTTTACTTTAAAAAAAAATAAGGGGGGGGGAGAGAAAGTCTTTTGGGTGTACGTGTTAAGGCAGCATTTTTCTTTGCAAGACCTTGCTGTGAAGTTCTAATATGTCACCATTCAAATGTCAGCAGGCTGTTGGAAAGGAAGCTAATAACTTAAACCTTTGAGAGCTGCCAACAAAAGAGGTAATTCAGATTGTGAAGAGAATGCCATTGTGTTCTTAGGGGAAATAGATTTCCAGAATGAAACATGCTACTTGGAAGCATTTATCTTTTGTGCATAGGGGAAGGGGACAAATATATATTACAAACCCATTAGATGGTTTGGCTAAGTTAGGTAGAAGGGAGGAAAAGGGAGTTGACAGAAATGGGAGTGGAAACACCAGAAGCCTCTATTCCCCTCTTTTATTGGGTAAGCAGAGAGTTAGCAGCAGTCAGCAGTAGCAGCCTACACATTTTGTGATTAATAGTCCTTTCCCCCCCATTAGACCTTTTGTCTTTGGATAAGCAGCCTCAATGTTACCTTAGCCTGTCCTCTGGAAATCTCGTGTTAAACCCGCACATTCTGGTCTATCCAGATATCGTTGCACGTTATGTTATATGATTTGCTGTCTTCACATGAGTTACTGCTATTTGTGTAAAGAAAGCCAAAAGATAGTAACAGCCACAATTCTGAATTTCTAGGGGGTGAGTGAGGAAAAAAAAAAGACAAATGTGGAGAAACTGAATGCTCACTATTAACATGTTGTTAGATCCCCACCCCCAGCACATAGTTGTGGTTAGAAGCATTTTGAGAAAATAAACAATTGGGTTTTAGAGCCACCTACTGGAATTTTGTAAGAACTGACTAAATGTGGCGAAATTCTGTTGAGTAATGTGGATTTTTGCCAGTGATAGAAAATTCTCTCTTTCACTTGGTCTTTGAGAGATTCCTCTGAGTTATAATATAAAACTGTGACTTCTTCATACTTTACATTCCCTGCCTGTTACTGTATTCCTTTCAAACTTGTTTTTTTGAAAAAAAATAATAAAGATTTACTTTGTGATGAGTTTTATAACACAGTCAGCCACATTGTTCAGAACTATTTTTGTTTTCACAAGAAAATATATTTTCTAGTCTAAAATAATATCACATACAAATAATAATCTCCAGCCAACCTCCAAGTACATTTTATAATGACCATTTTTAGAGCACACCTAAGGAAATAGTTCTTTACAACTGTTAGGAAACTGTATACAGTGGTACCTCACTTAAAGAGCATAATGTGTTCCACAGGATTGCTCTTTAAGTGAGTTTGCTCTTTAAGCGAAACACCATTGTAAGTGACCAATTGTGACTTCTGGCGGGGGAATTGCAAACCCCGATTTAGTTGTTAAATGAGTTTTTGGTTGGTTTTAGTTGTTAAGCGAGGCAACCATTCAGGGAAAATTCTGCTCTTTAAGCAAGTTAGTCTCTAAGTGAGGCGCTCTTTATGTAAGGTGTACTGTAATTCATTTTCTAGGTAAGGCAACAATGGTAAAATTAAAGGGGGGAGGAGTAAGTGGAGGGGAAAGACAAAAGTGTTGTTGTTCAGTCACACAAGTCGATTCTGATCCTTCACAAAAGCTTACTTTGAGATAAATACTAATGTGAAAGTGCCAATAGAGTTAGTATCTTTGTTAAGGCAACTTCTTGCAGATCTTCATTAATCACTGATGTTAGTTTTCATCCGTATGATGATCTATGATTGCCAAAATCCCATTGCATAGATTATTATTATTATTATTATTATTATTATTATTATTATTATTATTATTATTATTATTATTATTATTATTATTATTATTATTATTATTATTATTATTAATAATAATAATAATAATAATAATAATAATAATAATAATAATAATAATAATAATAGTAGTAGTAGTAGTAGTAGTAGTAGTAGTAGTAGTAGTAGTAGTAGTAGTAGTAGTATGCCATCGATTCTGACTCGTGATGTTCCTTTCTTGAGTTTTTAAGGTAAGAATACACAGAGGTAGTTAACATTACCATCTTCTGGGATTGTGATGCTAGCCCATGACTATACAGGCTGGCTCTTTTCCCAGGAGGCCCAGTAGGAAATAAAATACTGACCTCTGGCTCCACAACCAGATACCTATATCAGCATAAATGTCTGAAGGTTTTATACCCAGGAAATCCTGGCAAGGTCACCATAAATTAGAATCAACTTGACAGCACATAATAATTATTAATAACATCACCAACATGGGAAATTGTTGGTATTTAAAAAGTTCCTGGTTCAATCCAGGGCCATATCCAGTGGCCGGGGGCTACTAGTACGAGTAGTACTGCCCTGATGGTGGCCCTCACCAGGGGGACATCGCCCACCCTGAGTTAGCAGTTTACCCACCCTCAAACTCCCATCTGCTTATATCTATGACATACTGTATATGCATATGACATTGTTGCCCTTCCTGAAAAAATATTTGCCTACCCACATCTAGAATCCTGGCTACAGCCCTGGTTCAATCCCAGGGCTTCTATTACTCATATGCAATGGATTTTGCATCATGTGAGTCCTGGAATCAAAGCAGGTACTCTTATTTACAGAAATCTCTGCCTATGTGTGATGTCTTCCTCCTTATACCAACATAATTTGGACAAGAGGATTTTGGCTCTTGTTACTAGTAGATTCTGCTAGATAAAAAGCCAAGACTGTGAACCTATATAGAACTACCATGGTAGGCAATTGGAATTTTAAATATATTGATGCAAAACATTGTAGGACATTGTAGCTGCTCTTAGATAAATGTTAGGCCAGGATAACTCGTTGGTATTCTATACCCTGTTGTATTTTTGTAGAGGTAATTTTTCCAGCTGTAGGTATAACCATCCTGGGATCGCTGTAGAGTTTCTGAGTCTGTATTTACATATGAAAGGATTTTTAATGTACACCAGGGATTCTTAACCTATGGGCCAGATGTGGCCTGTGGCACCATTTCATGTGGCCCACCACCACCTACACCACACCCAGAAGTGCCATGTGGTGGAGGAAGTGCAAAATGGCCATCCAACTCCTGAAGCTGTCTGAGGGGGTGTGACCCGGCCCCCGGCTTTAAAAGATTGAGACTCTGGTGTACACATTTGTTAAATGTAGCTAGTTAATAATTTGTTAAAATGTATACTTGTAGGGGACTGTGGTAGATTAGTAGTTAAGATGCTGAACTTGACAACTGGAAGGTTGGCAGGTCAGCAGTTCGAGACCCAAGTATTGCACGATGGAGTGAGCTCCCGTTTTTGTCCCAGCTCCTGCCAACCTAGCAGTTCAAAAGCAAGAAATTGCAAGTAGATAAATAGTCACCACTTCAGTGAGAAGGCAAACAGCATTCAGTGTACTCCGGTGTCTGCTCATGCCTGCTGCATGTCCACGGAAACGTCTGCAGACATATAAAGCACTGGCTCTTTGAGTATAAATGGAGATGAGTACTGAGCCCTAGAGTCAGATAGGACTGGCTTTTGAGCAAGAGTGACCTTTACCATCACCTTTATACTTGTAGGATTTCTTCTATGGTAAATTGATCAGCTTTGGAACCTGAGCATACCTCTAGTGTTGCCATATGAACTGTTTAACTAAGTATAAATGATTCTTTGAGGTCTCATAGGGCTGCTGCTTAGGTAGAGTTTTCCTTTTTATGTGCCACTTGCTGATTGGACCATCATCTGGACCAGACCCCTGCCTTGATGATATATAAAGCCCCTCTCTCTGTAGCGAAGCCATCTGCAGTTGTACAAACTTCCAAGCAAATGTAAATCTGGTAAATATTGCGTTTGTCTCTTTTTTGGGAACAGTTGAAATCTGTTTGCAAGAATCTGTGTCAGAGGTGGTTGCATTGTCTGCAGAGAAATGAAAACAGAATGCCCTTTTTCAGGGGGTTGGACTAGATGACCCTTGAAATACCTTCTACCTTTACAACTCAGCACTTTATGAATCTTTGGCAGTTTGGACTTCCAGAAACATTGAGATTTATTTACCAGAAGCTTCTGGGAACTTAGCTCAGAGAATAGTTATGTGCTGTTCTGAGAAAAGGTATAGTTGGCAAAGGGGAAGGAGAGAAGAACATAAATTATTAGATTTTGCTTCTTTCTGCTGCTACTATAGCGGTTGGTTTCCAAAATCTAGAAAAAGTTTTCAGAGATTGAGAAAGATGCTACAGTAAGACCACCATATCTGAGGGCGGAGTTGGGGTGTCATTCCAAGCCTTCCTGTGAATGCTGGAAATTCTGGACAGTAGCAAACCCTATAAACAGTGTAATCTCTGCTTCCCTCTAGTGCAGTGGTAGCAAACCTATGGCATGCGTGCCAGATGGGTCACTCCCAACCCTCTCTGTTGACACGCACACCATCACACCAGCACAGAGTTTGCCCCACCCCCCTGCCCAACAGCCCAATGGGAGTGCTTCCTCCCTCTTCCCAGCACAGAATTCACCCTGCCCCTCTGTTTGGGCACTCTGTCTCTAAAAGGTTTGCCATCACTGTTCTAGTGGCTCTAGGAATGCAGTTTGGAGATACATACCAATTAATTATTTCTGGAAGTTTTCACTTACTATTTTTGGGGGCCAGAGAACTGAAACCATGGATAACAACTCTGCAGATATGGCAGACCTATGGTATAAATGACTTTTTAAAAAGAACTATTTCCACATGTATTTATCTTGATATGGCTGTTGCACTATTTCCCCCAGGTATATTGCTTATTACATTAGATGGAACTTATACTTCAGTAAATGTTAATGGAAGGCTCGTATATTTGTACTCACTAGGAAGCAGAGATTAGCAGAGTGAAGCAGAGATTAGCAGAGTTACTTTCTTGGATTACAACTCACAGAATCTCCTAGTCACATGGCTATTCTGGCCCAGGGATTCCAGATGGTATAGTCCAAAAAGTAAACTCTCAAGCTCTGCTATGAATCTAATTCCCGGTACAGTATAGCAGTGAAACAAAATCCTAGCCAATGGTGGGGTGGGCGAAAACAGGAGGCAGACTGGATTGGCACTTACATTCAAAGAAATGAAATTATAGAATAATTGAATTGGAATAAAATTATGAGGCCATCAAATCCAAACCCCTGCTCAATGTAGGAATCCAGATGAAAGCAGATCTGACAGATGATTGTCTAGTTTTCTCTTGAATGCCTCAATTGTTGGAGTGCTCATATCTTTCCAAGGTACAGTGGAACCTTGGTTAATAAACAGCTTGGTTACCATAAAAATCGCATAACAAAAGTAAATCCATAGAAAATAGTGGCTCAGTTTACGGATTTTTTTCTCTGAACGGATTAATTGATTTTCAATGCATTCCTATGGGAAACCATGTTTTGGTTAATGTATTTTGGTTTTCAGTTCATTCTGATGGGAAATTTTGTTAAAGTAATTTTCACTGTAAGAAACGTCCTAGAGAACGCATTCATTACATTAACTAAGGTTCCATTGTAATTGGTATCATTGTTGCATTGTATCATTGTTTTCTCATATTAAGCCTATATCTGGCTTCTTGTAACATGTCAATTCTGGATAACTTTTAGGTATCGCTGTCTCGTTGCTTTAAATGTAGTAATTTTTAAAAGCCCCCCCCTCCAAATTTCATAACCATATCAAACAAGATGAAATCTCAATTTTGATGGGCTTGGCACAAATTTACTCTTTGGAATTATGACTTAGAATTAGTGTATCAAGGGAAAATTTGATCCTTGTGCATCGTTGTCCCTAGGCCAGGCGGTGCCACCTTTTAAAGTTGGGGCCTGGTCACGCTTCCTCAGACAGTTGATGGGCTGGACCGGTGATCCCCCCGCTGTAAACGCTGCCGTAAAATGCATCCATGACTGTCGTAAACACATTTACAACAGCTGTAAATGCATTCAAGACTGTCGTAAACAGTTTACAGCTGTTTATGCTGCTTCTAGCAGCAGTGGAGGGAGCGAGGTCATGGGGGACCAAATGATTTTGGGCCAGTTGGCCATAAGTTGCCTACTCCTGCTCTTGGGCTTGAAATCTAAGGTGTACCTACATTGCATTTGGATATGTATATTCCCAATGAAAGAAAGTGTATTTTTCAAGGAGTTGCCTGCATAACCCATTATATAGGATTATTTTTGAATTGTCATTAACCAATACTTGAAGTAATTTTTTCACTTTGAATACTGGCTTCAGCATAACTATCTGTGAACATGTGAGCTACCTTTAATCTATTGCATCCAAGTAGAATGAATTGGGAAGCTACTCTTTATGATCTTTCTCAGCTTTACTACCTGAAACCCTTTTTAGCTGGATTGGTCATGGATGAAAAACATGTGGTATATGGTCTCTACCTCTGAATACATAACCAGATCTTGGAAGAGTAACTTTTTGGACTCCAATTCCCCTGCCAGTAGAATTACTTGCCACAGACAAGACAGCAGAGAATATTCTTTTTGGTGTGATATCCTTGTCAGAAAATGATTTCTTAGTTATTGTATACTTCTTTATGCATAGTCACCATTCTGTTTTTCAGATATATTACAGAGTTGTGCAAGACATTGAAGCTGGAGAAGAGCTGCTACTATTCATGAAGACTGACGAATATTTCCATGAAGCGATGGCTCCAGACATTCACGGTCAGCCATTTTTTATGACACATTGTCAAAATACAAAATGTATGCTGATGATGTATGTTTAGGGCAACATTGACTCCATTGACTTCCAACACTAATGACCAATTTGCCTTTCAGAAGAGCGTCAATATCGCTGTGAAGACTGTGACCAGCTTTTTGAATCCAAAGCAGAACTGGTGGACCATCAGAAATTTCCATGCAGTACACCTCACTCAGCTTTTTCAATGGTGGATGAAGAATTTCAGCCAAAGCTTGACAAAGAGAATGACCTCCATGATTTGCATGACATCCAGGAATGCAAGGAGTGTGATCAAGTGTTCTCAGATGTGCAGAGGTATAATCAAGGCATTTTAGAAAACAAATTTACTTAAAAAGTAAGATGGATTTTCAAAGAACAGCAAAGTCCAGATTAAACCCTGCTTAACAGAAAACATTTTTTATAATAATATCCACATCTTGGTGCCATAATGATGACAATGTTGACATCAATTGAGTCTACCAAGGGGAGGTCATTGCACAGTCGGGGTGCTATGTTAGAAAAACCATTTCCTCTTGTCTTCATATAATGAACTGGCCTCTGTTGTGGAACACCGAGAAAGACTTCCCCAGTAGATCATAGTGATAAGGCAGATTTATACAGGGAGAGGTGCTCCTTCAGAAATCCAGATCTTGAGCTGTTCAGGGATCAACCCCGGCATTTCCAGGTTAGTTCTGGACAGAACCCTCTCTGAAACCCTGGAGTGCTGTTAGAAGTCAGCGTAAACAACACTGGCCTGGATGAATCAGTGGCTGACTCAATTCAAGGTAATTCCTTATGTCTTCATGTGATGACTGGAAGTTAGGCAATGCCTGGAAAAATGTCAAGAGCTACAGAATAGGGAGAGCAGATTCTCAGAGATTAGGATGTGTATCCTCCTAAGCACCTTCCCTTCCCCAGTAGGCACAGAAGCCAAAAAAATTAGATAATTTAAATATATATGTAATGTAAACAGATTTCAGAATTTTGTTTTGCTAGATGAAGACTTTGGTTGCCTTGGTATAGAATTATGTTGTTCCTAGATGTTCAGAACATATATAGGCTTATGTAGGCCTGCCACCTAGTTTAAGAAATCTTAGCCAATGAATCTTGTCTTAGTTAATTGAATAATTGGTGGAGGAGGAGGAGGAAGGAAATTGCAGCCTCTTTTTTCCTTGAATAGTTTCCTGCTTGCTACCTCTAAGTGGTAATGCCTTAGCTCTAAATATTCCTGAAGCCAGATACTATCCCCAGAGCAAACCGAAAAGCATCCATGCCATGGAAGCAAGGGGACAATAAAACCAAAAAAGCCCATTTGTGTGCACAACGGATAGTTGTCCCTATGGGTTAGGCACACAGGACATTTACCTAAATGTTTGGCATGTCTTCCACTCATGAAAGCAGACATCTGACACAAGCTTTTAACATACAGACAGCCTTGAATTCCAAGAAACAATTTCCCCACATTTTTCATTTTAAATAAAATCCTGAAGATTGTCCTTCTTGTATGAATAATGGGAATGAGTGTGCAGAATGTTAGTGTTAAAGAGATATGCATAATCATAAACCTATAATGGTTTTGAAAGCCATCATATTCAGTCACATGCTGGAAGACAATCACCTTGGTGCTCTTGAAGAAAGGACCTCAGAATAGAAGTCCACACCTTGCCCACCTATCTCCTTGCTTTCCTGTCTTGGAGACAAAACATAACAGCCAAGGCTGAAACTACTGTGTCAGAGTGTTTGTCAAAGTAATGCTTCACTCTGGACACTGTCTGGTGAGGCTGGAGACTGTGAAACTAATGTAACTCATTATTTATTGTAATGATTCTATATGGCTGTGAATGTCTGGCCAGGTTATCCTGCTATGGCAATAGAGTAGACCATACTGCCAGCGACTCAACACTGAGTATCAGGTGGTGGTTAACTATCCTGATAACCCTGAGGACTAACGGCTTGGGTGCTAAAGTCCACAGGGAAGGATGATGGTCCCCAAGTAGATTAAATCCCACTTGTATCCATCTTGATGGAGGGCAGCAGCTTCATCAATACTGTCCTGGGGCTGAGGAGAACTTTGCATGCCAAAAGGGCTCAGGACCAGAAAGTGACTCGTGGAACTGGATCAGTGGTACGGGTGTCATGCTATGATGAAAGCAGATGAAAGGCCACTGCATTATATTCTCAGAACAGTCTTCATGGCTGATCACCATGTGGATCACCAATATTCAGATTCGGCAGTAGCAGAAGAAGTTATGGCTGTATCACAAACATTGCACTGCAAATGATATTATAAACTTCTACTATTATTAACTACTATTAACTACTGTACAGTGTGTACAGAAATGGAAGTGGTTAGAAATTAACAGATGAATCACAGGACATAGAATAATTAAAATTGTATATTTTCTATTTTTCACAATTGTTCTTATACAAACTACTCAAAGATCAAGTAAATTGTGAGAGGCAGTGTATGATTTTGAGAGTTGGAGCACAAAGAGGGAAATCAGGATCATCTCCCAGGTACTAAACTGAGTGGATCTAGTTCTTGCCCTTTGCTATACCCATTCACAACAAAAGTGACATTTGGAGGGAAGATCTCTGGATGTTATGGAATAGAAAGATAACAACTGCAATGTTTGTGCTTAAAACTTTTATTTCGGGGTGGAGGCAGGCGGGCATTGAAGGCTCAGAGTTAATTCTGTGCAAAAGATTAGTAGAACTATGCTGGAAAATATCTAAATTGTTTAAAAGACAAAGAAATTGCAAGGTAAAAAAAAGAGAAAAATACTCTTCTTCAGAAAAGAGTACAGGTGGCACTTGGAATTGCTGGCACACATGCATGCTTGTGAGCATATGTAATTAATAAGCAAAACCTCCAAAGTACCATTTTAAATCTGTGTGGTGGAATAATAAGGAGAACATAACAGTAAATGACACATGAAATATTATGAAAGAAAACAACTGTAATATTGAATTGGGTTGAGAATCATGAGTCACAGCTAAATGAAATAGTGACAGATCCGAATCTAGACGGCTTAGAACAGATGCAAAAGAAAAATCTCCTTAATTCATTGGCTGCTTTAAAATATTGTTTAACTTACTTTTCAGCCCAAAATCTTTTAGCACAGCTAACAATAATTAAAAGGATAATAAAACATCAGTTTAAAAGATACAGTAAAAACAAACAGGTCAGCCAAAGATATGCTTATATCACGCCAAGTTAAAGCCTAGTCTGAAAACCTGAAATAAAACAAACACTAAAAGACCTGACCCTTCTCTACTGCCAAAAACATAATAAGCTCTCTTGGACTCTCTGACTTTAAAATAATGCTAGGAGGGGTGGACATAGCTGCAAAAATTACATGGTGGAATAAGGCAACATGTTCGGATCCTGATGTTTGCTATGCAGTTCCCACTAGCTCTAGCCACCATAGTCAATGGTCAGGAACTGCAGAAGCTATAGTTAAAAACTTCTGGGTAAGGCATCTTCTGCAAAAGACCGTATCACAGTGATGGCAAACCTTGGCACTCCAGATGTTCTTGGACTTCGATTCTCAGAAGCCGAAGCTCCCATGAATCCACACAAATGAGTTTGCTGCAATTCATCCGGCCCGTGCCGCGCCACCCTCATCGCACCTGGAAGTGGAAGTAAAATGCGCCTGTACAGGCACGTTTTACTTCCACATCCGGGAGCGCCGAGGGCAGCGCAGGCCGGATGAACCACAGTAAACCCTTTCGTGTAGATTCACGGGGACTTGGGCTTCTGGGAATTGAAGTCCAAGTATATCTGGAGTGCCAAGGTTCACCATCACGGCCATATCACATGTGAAAAATGTTCATGTAGAAATTTTTACCATGACACGAGGACACACATTTCTAGCTTCTCTGAGTTACATGGACACATTTTTTTCAAAACAGAAATGTCAGGGGAATTTTTTTTTCAGGAATTGAGAGGATTTTGAACTGATCTTGAGAAGTCCAAAATAGAGAAGAAGGGCATGTTATAGTCCATAAACCAGAAAATTGAAGAGAGGGCAAACTACATTCTTTCTCTCATGCACCCTCTATTATGGATACATGTAAAATAGCCTAACAGTTTGCTAGGAAATTGGGGGGGGGGGGGGTAGGGAAGGGGGGAGACAGGAAATTCTAAGAGTTCCAAGGACATGCACATACACACACAAAACACATAGAAATGAAATGGCCTCATAAATATCCAGCCATTAGATAAAAAATAAAATTATAACAAAATTTATGCAATAAATTGATATAGTTCAACCGAGAGCAGGTTTAAGATTTTTGAAAGTAAAATGTTTTAATAACATTAACATTAATTTTTTAAATGAATATCATAATTATTTCTCTAACTTTCTTGGAATTTCCTTTCTCTCTCTCTCTCTTTTAAAAAATTAAAGGCCCCTACCACTTCCCCCTTTCCTCTCAATATTGGGGTGGATTTAATTCTGAGCAGTAGTTAAAGATATTTTGTTTATTTTTGTAACTATTTCTTTCTAAAATTAAAGCAACCTATATTTTGAGGGTTGCTCTTTGTGCCATTGGCGATTTCTGATAATTATCATTTTATAATGTATCATTTTTATATTAATTGCTTGGTAATAAGCGGAAAAATCTTTGTATTCCTGTTCATTTTCTTTGTCAGTGTTTACATTGGACCCCTTATGTTGTTACAGCTTAGAAAGGCACATGTTGTCTCACACTGAAGAGAGAGAATACAAGTGTGACCAGTGTCCAAAGGCCTTCAATTGGAAATCCAACTTGATACGCCATCAGATGTCACATGACAGCGGGAAGCACTATGAATGTGAAAACTGTGCCAAGGTACAGTGAATTTGTAGGTTGTCTGGGATTATTTATATGTTTAATGACATATGAAATCTAATTTTGATGGTGTTGCACTGGCTTTAAAACTGAACTATATGATCAGCAGGCTTACATGATATATCTTTTGAACGTTTTTCACTTTGAACCACAGGTAAGTATTCAAATTTGAATACTTCTATGCATATAAGTAGAGAGGCTGTGGTGGTTTAGTGGTTAAGACACTGAATTTGATGACTGGAAGGTCAGCAGGTTAGCAGTTTGAGACCCGAGTGTTGCATGAGTGAGCTCCCATCTCTGACCCAGCTCCTGCAAACCTAGCAGTTCGAAAGCAAGACATTGCAAGTACATAAATAGTACCACTTCGGTGGGAAGGTAAACAGCATTCTGTGCTCTCTGGTTTTAGTCATGCCTGCCAGATGTCCATAGAAACATCTACAGATACATACAGCACTAGCTCTTTGGCTATAAACAGAGAAGAACACTGAACCCTAGAGATAGATACAACTGGCTTTCGAGCAAGGGTGACCTTTACCCTTTACCTATGCAAACAAGTAATTCCCTATAATTATGAGATGGCTTATATCTTAAGAAGTTTAATTATCATGTTACAGCTTTCCCCTTAACATGCTGATTTTGTATCTTTTGTGGGATATTTGGTGACCAGGGCTGTAGCCAGGATTCTAAATGGGGGTGGGGGGGGGGTCTGGAGGGGCAAAACATTTTCAGGAAGGGCAACAATGTCACACTCACATTTATACTACACAATTAGGGGCAAACGGTTCAAGTCAAAAGAACCACAAAAATCCATTTGAGGTAAAGTCCTGGGCTGTTAGCTCTGGAGGGTTTTCGGGGGGCCTCCCAGCCCTCCTGGCTATGGACCTGTTGGAGACTTTTCTTTTAATGATGAAGAGCATTCAAATATTTAATTCTGGCACTTGTGGCCTGAATTGGCATGGTTCAGATATATCAAATGTCACTGTCCACATTTACATCACATGAGTCATTTGAAGGTGATATCTAGTTTAGAGTTGGTAAAGAGGCTATGATAGAATTATACCAAGCCTGGAGAGGGTAGAAGGTAAATTGTGATCTAATGCTAGTTATTGGAATGTGTTGCAGTATGTAAGGGAAGAATTTCTGACTTCTACCTGTATGAAAGCAAGAACAACAAAATGACTAGCTGTGTCCTAAACTCTGCTGCAAAAATGAAGTGTGTAAGGGGCTAAAAACAGGAGTGCATTTTTATTTGGATTTTGTTTCCTATAGAACTCAGAACAATTTTTTGGCCTCAGAACTCCTTCATTCAAAGTGTTTTTTCCTCCAAACTTCAGATGGTAGATCTCAGACTTCTAGTGAAAAGATCCAGCAAGGCTGAAACCTGCTGACCCCTAAACAGTGAGATCCCAGCATAACTGAGCTCTTAGTCTACTACTTGGAAAATGCCACAACACAGAGGCCATAAATCAGTGGTGGCAAACTTATGGTACGCATGCCAGAGGGGGCACTCAGAGCCCTCTCTGTTGGCATGCACTTCATCGCCTCTGCCCAGCAGCCCAATGGGAGTGCTTCCTCTCTCTCCCCCAGCACAGAGTTCACCCTGCCCCTCTGCCCAGCAGCCCAATGGAAGTGCTTCCTCCCCCCAGCACAGAGTGGGTTTTGGGTTGCAGTTTGGGCACTTGGTTTCTAAAAGGTTTGCCATCACTGCCATAAATGAAAGGAAATGAAGCTGTATAGATGACATTTGATTATTCAGAGTGCTTTAATTAATCTATAAATATAAAGGAGACCCGTACGTTTGTGGGTCCAGGCTGCCTTCCCTTCCTCTGCCATCCATCCACCTGACCAGCACACTCCACCTACCTTGCAACCCCATTTAGTCAAAGAAGTGGGTCCAGATGATGTTGGTGGGGCTCAAGCCCCACCGGAGCCAAACAAAAAAATCCTAGGATGCACCAGCGTGCAGCAGTGCACTGGTGTCATCATTGGGCACACAGCATGGCTGCCGCAGGCGGCCGCTGTGCTTCACCCTCCCTGATCACCCAGGATGCATCAGCACGTGACAGCGTGCTGGCATAATCACTGGGCACATAGCAAGGCCACTATGGGTGGCCACTGCACTGTGCCCTCCCCATTCGCCCAGAGATGCAGGGCTGAAGGACCCGGCCACTGCATCTCCCCGCGTGGTGGGGAACACAAGGGCGCCAAAGGCACCCATTGCGCACTCCCCGTTCGCCCGGGGAGGAGGCCATGGCCAGGTCCTTTGGCCCTGCATCCTCCCTGGCTGCCGGCCTAACCACCCTTCCCTTCTGCAGGGAAAAACAACCCTGGGGCAAAGCCCAGGTAAATATGCTAGTATTAATTTAAAAAGAACTCCAAGATCCTCTGATACATTTTAAATCTAAGCGCATAACCTACATAGAAATGTGCACGAATTGTAGATGAACAGTCTTGTTTATAAAACAAGATATTATGGTTTCATTTTCTCTGAAATACACAAAAGCTCACATCTGTTAGTAGGAGATTATATTGTCATTTCAAACACATACATAAGCAAATATATGCACTGAACTTACTGGAATTTTTTTCTGAGTAAACACACATAGGATTGCTTTGTATAATAATCTTTTACAAGTGTTACTAGGTATTTCAATTGTTTTTAAAAGATAATTGAGAATTGTTTTACATAAAGCTTGCTGAGTTATAGTCCATGTATGCTAGCCAAACCTATGAAATTATAGGAGCAGGTGAGGGAGTTCCTAAGACACATAACTTTCAAGAGCCTGTTTGTCCTACACCTTTCCCCCAGTTTCTCCACTTAACAAAGAGAAGAGGA
Organism: Bradypodion ventrale; assembly: GCA_035047345.1. Lineage (NCBI taxonomy): Eukaryota > Metazoa > Chordata > Lepidosauria > Squamata > Chamaeleonidae > Bradypodion > Bradypodion ventrale. Next base: position 25,445,029 of record JAWDJE010000003.1, read on the forward strand.
ATGAGACATGAAAATAACTCTAAGCTTTATGAGTTAGGTAGGTAATTGGGTGGGATTATTTACGGATGAACCTGGATTTTGGTATGCAAAAGCAAGTGGGAATGTAGATTTCAGAAAGGAGTGGGAAAGATGTGAATATGTTAAAACAAAGCAAACCCATTTGGTTAGACTGGTGAGGCTGAATCCAGCATAAGGGCAGGTAACAATGTAATTTATATCTGATTCTTCTTGTCTTTTCCTATTGTTACGCTGGAAAGGTCAGCTGTTCTACACAGTCTACAATTACTCTACTCTTAAATACTGCTTTAATGAATCTACATGTGTAAAATCAATGTACATCAGCTTTGTAAATGGTTACATCAGTTTGCAACCAGACTAACCCCAATGAATCCTGCAAAGAATTCACGAGTTGTAGGTTTGTGAAAGTTGATAGACAAGGCCTTATCTTCATCACAGTACAGTTTCCAGAATTTCTTGGGTGGAAAACATGGCACTTAAACTTGCTGTGAATGCATACTGTTTTCATGCCTAAAATTTGCCTTCTCCCTAATTCCAAAGGTCTTATTAAATTGCTGGTATGTGTTTTCTTTGTTCTTGCTCAAATCAAAGTTTCTTGTTTAATCAGTACTCATTTCCTAGCAGGTTTTCACGGACCCCAGCAACCTCCAGAGGCATATCCGTTCACAGCACGTTGGGGCTCGTGCACATGCATGTCCAGAATGTGGTAAAACTTTTGCCACGTCATCAGGCCTCAAACAGCACAAACATATCCACAGCAGTGTCAAGCCTTTTATATGTAAGTCTCCTGTTTAATCACTAAGCGTATGTGTCTCTGTATTAGAGCAAAATGTGTGCTCAGATGAAGATGTTCATATTGAAGTATCAGCTTTTGCATTAAAGCTCATTGATGTAAAGCTATTTGGCTTTTGCATGGGAAGGACTGTGGCCTTCCTTAGAATGGTCAGCCATTGTTTGTGTGACATCTTTAGTCATCTGTTGTATTAACAGGCTTTTTTCTAGCTTCTGTCAACTATGGCATTCCAATGATTTGTTCATGAAACATCCCATATCTTATTCCATGCTCTAGGCAGCTGAATTTTCCCCAGTATGATTTCTACTTTGAATACATGCTTAATACTGTAAAATAAAATTCTAGGATATGATTTCTGTTCCAGATTTTTTGCATATTTACTAAGGAGTGTGTCCTATTTATTATACAGGTGAAACTCGGAAAATTAGAATATCATGCAAATGTTCATTCAGTTCAGTAATGCAACTTAAAAGGTGAAACAAACATATGAGATAGACTCATTAAATGCAAAGTGAGATAGTTCAAGCCTTACTTTGTTATAATATTGATGCAGTTTATGAAAACCCCAACCCCCCAATCTCATGTACCCCATAATCATCACATAATCTCATGTATGCTGTACGCCATGATCATCACAATTATAACGAATTAAGGCATGACATCTCTCGTTTTGCATGTAGTGAGTCTATCGCATATATTTATTTCACCTTTTAAGTGAAATGAATGAAAATTTGCACGATACTCTAAGGCTATCCATTCAGCAATACTATTTGCTATGTTTTCTCTCCAGTGTGAGAGACAGGATGCCTCTATCCACCAGTTGCTGAGGACCTAAGAGTTGTTTTTCAGTCTTGCCATGGACATCTTGAGTCCCACTTTGGAGAGATATTTGGGATATAAATCCAATAAATAAGTGGGTGTATGGGTAGACGGTCAGATGGATGGACAAACAGACAGATGCACTGGTTGGTCATTCTTAGAATTCATTTGGGGTTGTGATGAAATGGTGTTACAAATGCCTTTAATTGTTCACAACATTGGGTATGATGGCTGTTCAACAACTATGTGATAAAGAAACTAGTCAATTGCCTGGCAATAGGGATTGAAAATATCTGAACTTCAATTCCCAGACAACACAGCTAACATAGCCAATGGAAAGGGACTGTGAGAAGTGCTATCAAAAACACCATATGAGCATAGATTTTGCACTCCTGCCCTACAGCACTGAATGTTTGGGAGATACACACACACATTCTTTCTGTGTGTGGACATATATTTATATAGAGATAGCTCTCTAGTTACTTTTTTCAGTTTTCCACCTCCCACTTTCTGTGGTCTTATTCATATATGCTTCTTCCTCACACAGTTTAACTTCAGAACAGATTTTCACTCTAAATGTGATTCTTTGTGCTCAAAAGGGAACAGGCACATATAAAACAGCAAAATAATCAATTTTGGTTTGTGCTGGAATAGGATTTCCCACCTTGAGCCTCCAGATGTATTGAACTACAGCTCTGAGAAATGCTGACTAGCCCAGCCAATAGTGATGGCTCCTACAAGTTTTAGTCCAAGAATATCTGGGAGTCCAAATTTGGGAATCACTATGCTAAAAGAAGGCAGTGACTGGTCATTTGGCTGAAAGTAAAGTCTTAAGTATCAAAGATCTTTAAAAGTCTTTGAGAAACGTTAAGCTTCTGTATTGTCCTTCTTTTTAAAGGGGATTGGGGAGGTTTTATGAATGTTTTTAGATAGTTTTATAGCATTTGGTTTTATAGTATTGGGTATGGGTTTTAGCTGATATTGTGAGCCACTTTGGATTACTTAGGCGAAAAAGGCGGTTATATAAATCCAACAAATAAATAAATAACCTTCTTTGCCATTTGTCTTGGAATTTCAATAGTCCTTCCTGAAATGATGGCCTTGACAAGTGGCAGGTGATTTGAATGGGCAGCAGACAGGAGTAACAGGACTGGAGCTTCTGGAAAGGAGAAGAGCATGCCAGCCTGTAGGGAAGGAACACAGACATAATGGAGAAATGTGCCACAATATGTCTTTTGTTCCTAAAAATGCCACCAGAATCAGCACCCCTGTGCCAAACTCTCCTCTGTGCCACTGCTTTGTAATGCAATTGAGTATACCAAGTACATGATGGCTACTCTCCATGAAGTTAGAGTGTATAAACATTGTGGTAGGGAGGTGAGCATTCACCACAGGGATGTTATTTTTGGTTCACATATAGAACAGTTCTTAGAGTTGTTCCCTATATTTCTCTTGCCTGTTTCATTTCAGAAGTTTCCTGGTATCTGAGGCTTCATGGCCAGTTCTGAAAAAAACTTCTATAACCTCATTTTATATTGTGTGCTCTGGAATACTTCCCGAGGCCTAAGTTTAATTATGCTTTGAACCTTTTGTAAGTTTATTTATTTTTGCTTAATGTAGCCTTGTGAAGAAAATAAAGGCTACTGGTAGATGTGACTAATAAAGTGTAAGAAGATTCCACCAAATGAGAGTTTCCCTTTAAAATGCCACAAAAGATCTGGAATCCTTCTAGATGGGTGCTACTTTCTAAACAGGCTTCAAAGGTTTGTAGTCATTCTTCCCTAAAGGATGAGGAATCCTTTATAAATAAATTCAGTCTAGAATCCTTCTTGACCTAGACATGGGAGAACTTTTCAAAAGATATCTTCACTGAGAATGAAAGGTGTTATCTTTATTGCTTAATTTCAATTAATTGCTTTTAGTATATCTAAGTAGAATCCAAGACAATTTGGTATTTTACTAAATTAGAACATACAGTAGACCCTCGCATAATGACGTTACTTGGTTCCCCAAGTAGCGTTGCTAAGCGATTTTTGTTGTTATGCGGGTTTCTATGGAGTTTCCTGCATAACGACGTTTTTGTCTGGATAATGATGGTTATTTTAGCGTTGTTGTCCGAACAACGACACTAAAAAAAACGTTGTGTGGGGGAACATGTGGTGCATAAGGACGCGTTGTTAAGCGAAAATGATGTTATCCGAATGCGTTGTTATGTGAGGGTTGACTGTACCAACGGAAAGGTGATATTACTTCACTCTGCTGGTAGTAATCTAGAAGGTTCGTATTGGGACCATTTGAACTATTGAGTAAAGTAAACAGTGAAAGAGGAGAATATTATACAGTTACATAGGAGAGCACCACAACCTAATTATCTGAGAGTTCAGGTTGTTGTGGCACACGTGTTTATCTTTTTCTTACCAGTTATCTTTAAAATTCTATGCTAGTCCAAATACAAAGTGTACAGTACATAATAGGAGTGGCCATATCTTCCATTGTGGAGAGCTATATCAAAGCAGTAGCCACCAGAGCCTGGAAATATTACTTTTGGGACTTCAACTCTCAGAAGCCCCCAGTCAACATGACCATGCAGGCTTGGGGATTACAAAAGGTAGTTTTTCAAGTTCTAAAGGACTGGGAAAAGTAAGAAATTGGAGGGAGAATATATACAATTCTGTGTAATCCTCTTGTTCTTGAGTTCTTTGTTATACATGCATTATGGTGCATAATTTGTTTTTACTTTGTATGTACAGTGGAACACTGCACAACAAAAATACTCAATTCCACAGGGTTCTTCGTTGTATGATTTTTTTCATTGTACGGGGTTCCACTGGCCATGCATGCATCTGATCCCTGGCTTGCTTTGGGAGGAGGTAGCCAACCCGCTCAGCTACCTCCTCCCAAAGCAAGCCAGGGATCGGATGCCCCGACCGGGTTGCTTTGGGAGTAGGTACATAAACGGGTCGGCTTCCTCCTGCCAAAACCCCGGGTAGGGGTGACTGATTCCCGTCTTGCTTTCAGAGGAGGTAGCTGAGCGAGTTGGCCTCCTCCTCTGGGATAGGATGCCTCGACTGGGTTGCTTTCGAAGGAGGCAGCTGACCCACTCAGCTACCTCCTCCTCCATTGCATCATATGAAAAAAAATCGTACAACGAAGAGGATTTTGGAACAAATGGGTGCATCGTACAGCAAAAATTTTTGTTGTACAATGCACCCATTTATTCCAAAATCCTCTTCGTTGTATGATATTTTTTTGTTCATTATATGGGGTTCCACTGTACCTCAAATTCCTCCTGCTATTCTTCAGTACAAATTGAGCAATTGCTCCAATTCTGACAAGTTTGCAGTGGAAAATTGAATTGCTAGTTCACTTTTCTAGAGGATGGACTTTGCGTAGGTGACTCTTTCTTTCCCCTGCAGTTTTGTGACACAGCAAACAAAACTGCTGATCTCCCCCCCTATACTAAAGTTAGCCTTTAAGTCAGGGGTTCCCAAGCTTTTCAAGCCGGGGGCCAGGTCACACTCTCAGTCAGCTTTGAGGGCCGTACAGCCATTTTGCCCTACCTCTACAATGGGGGTGGCCATTTTGTCCCAACAGCTTCAAAGGGGTGGCCATTCTGTTTCTCAAATGCCCTTAGAGGGGGGGGGGCACATGAAATGGCACCAGAAGCTGGATCCAGCCCACACGACTTGGGTTGGGAACCCCAGCTCTAGGTGTTCTAAACAGGCATTCTTCTTTACTTTCTATCTTGAGGAGTGGACAATCTGATTTTTCAAAAGTGTAAATGCTGGAGAAAATGTATGTGAATTGAGGAATCATTGTAAAGCAGGAGTTCTCAACCTTTTTAAGCTGGGGGCCAGATCATGCTCCCTCAGACAGCTTTGGGGGCTGGATGACCATTTTGCTCTTTCTCCACCACATGGCACTTCCTAGTGTTGTGGAGGTGGTGGTGGGCCACATGAAATGGTGCCATGGGCCACAGGTTGTGAACTCCTGTTGTAAAGCATTATCCTCATAAGTAAGTTGTGATGTTGCAATTTCTGTCAGTCAGTTGGAATGTAATCTACAGGTAAGCAAGTAGAATTGTCATTTCTAGGCAGAATAGATGCTACATTGTCTCCCTGCCCAAAGCAAAAGCTGCTGATGGGTTTAGTATCATAAACATTTTGTTTACTTAGTTGGGGGAAAGTCTATTATATTATACAATTAATCTATATTGTATACTTTTTCTGGCAGATAAATCCCTTAGCTTCCTAAGTTTAGTTAAGTAGACCACAGATTGTTCAGGAAAGTACGTTCTTTGAGCTGGCTTAGGTATCTGGTTTCAGAGCCAGAGGTTGGAAATTTGATTCCTTACTAGTAGTGCCTCCTGATAGAAGAACCAACCTTTGTAATCTTGTGCAAGTAGGACAGTCCCAGGATACCTCCAGAAGAATGGAATGGTAAATCACCTTTGAATATTTTCTACCTAGAAAACCCAGAAACTGTAACTTGGCACTGACTTGACAACATGATGGACTGAGTGCCCGTCTCTGTCCCAGCTCTTGAGGACATGAAAGGAGCCTCATTCAGGCATCCCTTGAGCAGAGTTTCTCCAGCAAAAATCCTTTCAACCCTAAATGAAATTATTATTATCCTCCTATGCTTATTTAACCCCAAAACTGAATGCATGAACGAGCTCAAATCTTACCCAGCTAAAAGACATTCTGGGAAGTACCCTAAAACCACGCATAAAGGCTTATTTGAAATAGTGACATCTGCAGTTGCACTCTGTACTGGTGGATAATTCTGATTTATATTAATTAAATTGGCATGATGAAATTTCAGCTTCTGTTATCAAATTGTCTTGAGGCTCCTTTGGCTCCTTTACACTAAAACATCAAGAAACAATGGAACAAACAGGCTGGTATCTTGTTGGTAATGAGCAAAGTGGTTCTAATGTCAGAGATCAATACCTGAGTACTGCAAGACAGAGTGAGCTCCTATCTCTGCCCCAGCTCCTGCCAACCTAGCAGTCCAAAAGCAAGAAATTACAAGTACGGAGATAAATAGGGACCACTTCGGTGGGAAAGTAAACAGCATTCCGTGCACTCCAGTGTTTAGTCATGCCTGCCACATGTCCATGGGAACATCTGCAGACACAGACAGCACTGGCTCTTTGCCTATAAGCAGAGATGAGCACTGAACCCTAGAGTTGGATATGACTGGCTTTTGAGCAAGGATTACCTTTACCTTACAGTATTGTGGACCACCTGTTGTCAATATTGTCATTGTACTGTTTGTAATTAAAGGACACATTTTGAAGTCACAGTTAGTAAATTAATCTAATGTAGGTAATCTCTATCCAACTCATGGGACTGAAAATTCCTATAATTCTGAAAGAAGGATGAAATACAGATGGCTGAAAAGTAAGTGGAGAAGAACTTCAGAGGTTAACAGGAAGCTACAAGAAATAACTGAAGTTTGATTTATTCCTGTTTTTTATTTCTTTTGTGAAAAAAGCTACATTTGCCCAAAGCAAGTAGCATGTTTCTGTTTCTAAATCTTGAACATCTCACTATGGAGGAGTTCAGATCATTTTAATATAATGTGAATTCTTCCTAATCGTTGGCTTGTCCCATTCTCCTGACACCAGGCTGTTTTGTGGTTTCACTTATTGCTCAAATCTTTCTTTTGAATGCAAGAACAGGTTCCAGGGTAGGATCAGTTAACAGAATTTTAAGCAGACTGTACTGCACTGCTGGACCGCAGAATCCAAACACACACAGCGTGAAGGTGTGGGGTCAAAGAGGAAGCCAGTTTAATGGAGAGAAGGGCCAACCTACAATTTTATATCAGCCCATGGAGACTTGTGGTTCGAACTCTTGAGAACCAACTATCAGCTTCCTGTAGGTCTTGAATTAACTTCTTCAGTATACAAGAACATACACCATACGTTCATCAAGGGAGCAGTTGAATGAATCAAAGCGAGCCTTGAATCTCAATAATATATCAACATGATTTTTAGTGGCTTAAAATAATCCCTCCATTAGCTGTGGACCAGCTCCTTGAATGGCTGATATTTTTATTTATTTGTTCTTGGATGTATCTAAGCTAGTGACAACGTAATTAACTAGACCCAGTTATAACTGTTTAGCCATATGTGCTCCCGTGCCTGAGATCATAGGACTGTCTTAATATTTGTGCAAATAAAATGATTAGCCAACAACAGCTTCAGGCCAGATGAGGACTATTCTTACATTGTGGGTCCTGCTGTGAAGATGAAGCAATGCCCCCGTTCTTTTCAAACTGAATCACGTGGAAAATATTTCAGCCCTACTTTTTTCATCAAAGTGCCTGTCCTCAGCAATTGCTGGGGCACCCAAAAGAGCAACTGTGATTTTTCAAATTTAGAGGATGATAGACGGGGTGGGAGTGGGGAGCTCATAAAGCAATTATGAATAATTGCCATGTAATTACAGAACAAAAGCATTTAAAGATCGTATGTCAGAGTAGGATTTTCTAAGCGCTTGTGGCTGAGGGTAGAGGGTCACCTAGAGCAGAGATATCCGATTCCCAACAAAGAGGCCACACACCATGCCATACCTTCCTGGTTTGTTTATGGCAACAGTCTCTCATTACAGTACGCTGCCCTGAATTGGGAGCAAATTCACTAACACGAGCTCACCAACACAAAGGTAATTACACACTGCCTGCCTTCATAAAACCTCCAGCTTGCTCAAATAGAAACCACATGCTAGAATAGGCAGGCATGTATTTAAAATAGCACTTAACAGTCATTTGTTTAATAAGCAAAAGGTACGTAGACTTCACTTTTGGCTAATTTCTTGCTCCTAAATGTGTAAACATTTGATAGATTAAAATGTATTAAAAAGGCTGGTGGAAGAGAGATACAGTGGAACCTCATACAACAATCACCCCATATAACAATGGAATTGAATAACAATTAGGGTTGGTTGTTGTTGTTGTTTTTTTTTTTGGGGGGGAATGGCATCCTGCATAACGATTTTCCCTATGGAAAAAATTGTATAACAATTTTTCAATGGTAAAAACCACTTAGCAAAAAAATAATAATCATTGTATAGGGGAAATCGCTATATCGTTGTATAGGGAAAATCGCTATACGATGCATGTATCATATAGCATATTGTTTCATACAACAATGAGCCCCATGGAACAGATTAAAATCGTTGTATGAGGTACCACTGTACTGTAATAATAATTTTGTGTCAGAAATTATTCTGGATTGAAAAGTTTTTTGCTAATGATGCTAAGAGGGTTGTGGAGTCAAGGTGGTGTTTCTCAAGTTGGAAACAGGGATGACTACTTCTAGTTTTGAAATATAAGGTAAATGCAAAGTTATAGAATATAAAAGCTTATTAAAGGTAATGAGGAAATGACAGATTATGGATCTGTATCTGTAAAAGGGTAGCTTCTTGAAAGGCTGGAGAACAAAAGTACACACTAAAATTAAAAGGTAGTAAGCACCTTTTATTTCAGTGGCTTTTCCTCACAACTGTGAAGTTGTGAGGGCTACTTCCAGGCTCTACTGCTACTGCATTGCCTTTGTCCTCTGCTATGTGGCAATCCCACTTCCTCTCATCTTCCACTGGTTTTCCCCTGTCTAGTACAAAGGTTGAGGCAATACCAAAGTGCAAAGCCATCATTATCCTCTTGGATACATGCCCTAAGGTTCTTTTTAAAAAAATGCAGGAGGGGCCATCAGAATGGAAGGAAAGTAGTAAAAAGCAATGAAAAAATAAAGGTATTTGGGAAGGACAAAAAGGTGAAGGAAGGAAAATTCACAGGAAAAATTATCTACATATTGAGAAAAGAGAATCATTGTCTGAATGTTGAAGGGATGTGCCAGAGGTACACTGGAAAAGCTCCTCAGGAACTCTGGAGAAATTGAGGAATGGTGATTCAGCAACCCAGCTGCATATTAATTTGGACAGGTATTATTGGTAGGCTTTAAAATTAGCCCCCTGGAAGGTCTGCCTTGGGCACAGCAGGCCTGTTGCTTTGTATGAATGCTATTTTAAATTTTTATACCTCTAATGAGTGTTCATCTGTCAATATCAGCAAGGCTTTTAGCTGTTATAGTATCACACCTGAGGATCTTTAGATTTGGTTGGATTAGTTTTGTTCAAAAGTAAGACTGATTACCTAACTGTTATATTTATATTCTCCAGGGAGCATTATTACATATTACCATGACAAGACTCAGATTCATCAGTGTACCATCACCAAAGGGTTCAAGCTTGTGCTTTTTTTATGTATCCCGGAATTAGTGCTATAAAATACACTGTAGCTTGTCTAATGAAAATTCTGGTTACTTGCTGCCAGAGGAAGACCACTTGCATAAAGCAGACTATGTATTAAGCTTTAAAAACATTAAATGTTCCAATACAGGGACCCAACAATTTAATTTAGGCTGCATTCCAGAGATTTTTCCTTGACATTCAGGATATTTTCTCCAAATAAATGCTAAATCCCCCACATTTAGCAAGATGAAATTAACCCTGCTAATGTTCTCATGCGGGCAAGATTTAACAAAACATTCTTTTGCCAGAGCATTCCTTGTGAATGAAAGATATCATACAGGAACACTGGCTGATACACAGCAATAACATTCTTCCTGAATTGAACATTTCTTTGGCTCACACCCAGCTTTGCCATTGGTACTCTGGATTGTTGTCTGATAGATATCAGCAAGGCAGTCCATGTGAGCCAGACAGGTGGAATTGGGGCCTTCTCAAACAATGGATGTCTTTGTTGTTGTGATGGGAACAGATAGCTAGGGAGTAAACATTTGAAAGAGACAACAGGCAGGCAGGTTCTCAAGGGTAAGCTTTTTAAGAGCAGGAAGGTTAGCATCGGCAGTGCTGTGAGTGGAAGTCAGAGGACGTGATTACAGTTCATGGGAACCAAGAATGCAGGATGGGATACATTCAATTCAGTTTCCTCTGTAGGCTTAAAATAGAGCCATTGTAAATTATGTCAGTCTGTCTGAATCCACAAAAATAATTGTTAAGAAAGTCTCAGAATTCACAATGCACATTGTTGTGCGGCTTTGATGTGTGAAGGACAAGAGTTTGCAACATAATGGAGACTGAATAATGCTAAGCTGCCCGAGACTTCTGAGCGGGAAGAAATTAAATTTGGGTGCAGGAATGTGATGTTCAGGAACAAAGGCTGGGACATTGCACTCCTAGGCTTGTCAACTTAAATATGCACCCCAATAAGTCCCATGGAGCTTCTGCAGAGTTAAGTTGCTATAGGATTACAGCTTCAGTGTTGCATCTCCATGTGTAGCCATGCTGGCACCAATCAGTAGAATGGCCAAATAAAAATTGTACAAGCCTCTTACACCTTTAACAATGATGTAGAAGCAGGGATTTTAGCTGGTGTAGCTTCCAATTAGGAAATTTAACAAAAGTAACTTAACGGCATATAATCATCATCATCAACTTGTTATACAACCGATACCTACCTAAATGAATCAATGAATGAATGAGTGAGTGGTTAAGTGAATGAATGAATGAATGAATGAATACTTCAGAACAATCCAAAGCTACTGTGCAAAATTTCCAGATAGTTGAATGAAGACAGGTTGTGCTTAGTGGCTACATAACACTGGCTAAACTGATTGATTGGCTATGATGGAGAAAAACTGGGGAGGCAGATTAAATTGAGCGGATACTCAATAGTCATCTGTGTGTCTCACCTATATTGCTTGATACTAGTTTAAAGAAAACTTAGGGATAGCACAGCCTTGCCAATAGTACATAGTTTCTGATGTTCTGGATTTTTAAAGTACAGTGGTACCTTGGATAAAGTCCGATTTGGATAAAGTTGTGGTTTTCATGCACACGTGATGCATTGCATAAAGTCAAAAACCGCTAAAAATGGACGTTGTCCAAGGTATTTGGTATAGGAACCTCGGATAAAGTCCATTTTTGGACGTTATCCGATGCATCACCCATTTGATTCAGATAAAGTCCAAAATTGGATAAAGTTCAAACTTGTGGAATGGATTTCGGACTTTATCCGAGGTTCTACTGTAATTAATCTTGGCCTGGTGCAGAGCCTTGGTGGCACAGCAGTTAAATTGTGGCCAAAACTGCTGACGTAAATTCAATCCTGGCGGCAGTCAAAGTTGACTCAACCTTCCATCCTTCCAAGGTTGGTAAAATGAGTACCCAGCGTATTGGGGGCAAAATGCCAATTACCTTGTGAACTGCCCAGAGAGTGCATTAAGCGCTATGGGGTTGCGTATATGTGTAATTGCTATTTGGGCAACTGCAACTATTTGCATAACAAATATATTTCTTGAATATGGTATAATTGTCATGATTATATTACAATAAAAATGCGTAAGAAGAATTTTCAATGCAAGATGTCTTCTTCATAGACTTTTGTATGTAAGAGTAACTCCATAAGTATTTGCAAAGGAAATAAAATGAATGAGCAAAGCATGTGATCAAGAGGTCCATGAATACACCAGTAATTTTGCAAATATATATATATATATTGCATTCTGTCCTACAGTTATCAATTACTATATAGAGCCCTTGTGGTTAAACTGTATTGCAGCCAAACATTGTGAGTTTGATCCTGACAGGGATTAATCAACTCAGCCTTCCATCCTTTCAATGTTGGTAAAATGAGTACCCATTATGTTGGGGGCAAAAGTGCTAATGATCTTGGGAACTACCCAGAAAGTATACTAAGTGTTATGTGGTGGTATATAAGTGTAATTACTATTTGTTACTATAAAGCAATATCTGTGATCTAAGAATCTTGTTATTTGTGAATAATCAACATATGCACTTCCATCTTGTGTCATTTCTGAACTGTGGTCCCATTAACAGCCATTACATTTTCCATTATAATGCTGATTTTTAAAATTTGCAACATGGTGAGTCAGAAGGTTTCAAGTGCTTGCATATAGGTTGTATTGGATCTTGGAAATTCAAGGCTATCAAAATACTGTGAAAAATTAACACTTTTGTGAGTTGGTGTTAATATTTAGGGGGAATGAAACTGGAGATTTTTCTTGTCCAAGGAATTCTACCTGGTATTTGCCACATAGATTTCCTTGGCTAATATCTTATTGCTGGGTTTATTAAGAGAGTAAGCTCAAGTGGCTAAGACACTGACTGGAAGGCGGGAGGTCAGCAGTTCCTGAGTACTGCTGCATGGAATGAGTTCCCATCTTTGTCCCAGCTCCTGCCAATCTAGCAGTTCGAAAGCAAGAAATTGCAAGTAGATAAATAGGGACCACTTTGGTGGGAGGGTAAACAGTGTTCTGTGCGCTTTGGTGTCTAGTCATGCCTGCCACATGACCACAGAAACATCTGCAGAAGCAGATAGTGCTGGTTCTTTGGCTTAGAAACAAAGATGAGCACTGAACCCTAGAGTTGGAGACAACTGGCTTTCGAGCAAGGGAAACCTTTACCTTTAAACCCATTGAATCAGTTCTTGAATGGTAAGTCAACATTTATGTTAATCTCACTTAGTCAATGGGTCTGCAATAACTGGGACTGTCAATAGGCTACTGCCTCATATTTTGAAGGTTGGCACCTGTTTTTACATTATAACTGCATTCTGATTCATCCCATAAAGACATTATACCAGGGGATGGGTTAAAAGGTGGTGGGAGTGTGGGGGAAAGAGAAGACTTACCATAAATCCTGAGATTTGTTGTTGTTGTTTACACACAGGTGAGGTCTGCCATAAATCCTATACTCAGTTTTCAAACCTTTGCCGTCATAAGCGTATGCATGCTGATTGCAGAACTCAAATCAAGTGCAAAGACTGTGGACAAATGTTCAGCACTACGTCTTCCTTAAATAAACACAGGAGATTTTGTGAGGGCAAGAACCATTTTGCGGCAGGAGGATTTTTTGGCCAAGGCATATCACTTCCTGGAACCCCAGCTATGGATAAATCTTCCATGGTTAATATGAATCATGCAAATCCGGGCCTTGCTGATTATTTTGGTGCCAACAGGCATCCTGCTGGTCTTACCTTTCCAACAGCTCCTGGATTTTCTTTTAGCTTCCCTGGCCTCTTTCCTTCAGGCTTGTACCACAGGCCGCCTTTGTTACCTGCTAGTTCTCCCGTTAAAGGACTTCCGAGCACAGACCAAACAATCAAAAGTCAAAGTCCCCTCCTGGCACATCCTCAGACATTGCCAGCTGCCCAGGATATTTTGAAGGCACTAAATAAACACTCACCTAACGTAAGTGAAAATAAGCCAGTGGAGCTACAACCAGAGAGGTCCTCTGAAGATAGGCCACATGAAAAGATCAGTGACCAGTCAGAGAGTAGTGACCTTGATGATGTCAGTACCCCCAGTGGGAGTGACCTGGAGACCACCTCTGGCTCTGATCTGGAAAGTGACATTGAAAGTGATAAAGAGAAATGTAAAGAAAATGGTAAAATGTTCAAAGACAAAGTAAACTCTCTTCAGAATTTGGCTTCCGTAAATAATAAGAAAGAATACAGCAATCATTCCATCTTCTCACCATCTTTAGAGGAGCAAACTGCGGTGTCAGGAGCTGTGAATGATTCTATAAAGGCCATTGCCTCTATTGCTGAGAAATACTTTGGTTCGACAGGACTTGTGGGGCTACAGGACAAAAAAGTTGGAGCCTTACCTTACCCTTCCATGTTTCCCCTCCCATTTTTTCCAGCATTCTCTCAGTCAATGTACCCATTTCCTGATAGAGACTTGAGACCGTTACCTTTGAAAATGGAACCCCAATCACCAGGAGAAGTAAAGAAGATCTTAAAGGGAAACTCTGAGTCTCCCTTTGACCTTACCACTAAACGCAAAGAGGAGAAACCACTTACTCCTATAACTTCAAAACCAGCAGCTCCATCAGTGACCAGCCAAGATCAGCCTCTAGATTTGAGCATGGGCAGCCGAAGTCGAGCTAGTGGTACAAAACAGAATGAACCACGGAAAAACCACATCTTTGGAGGAAAGAAAAGCGATCTTGATCTTGAATCAAGGAAAGCATCGGACATCTCTTTACAACATGCAAGGCCAACACCTTTCTTTATGGATCCCATTTACAGGTAATACAAGATAATCCACCATAATTTCTTGAACTCTCTTGTGAGTTTACAGAGGAATCAGATTTCCTACTTCATTTAACATAACGGTGGAAAGATGAATTAATACAGTTTAGGAGAAATGTGAATTAATGCAGTTTAGGGAATTTAGATTTGTAGCCATTTATTCTTTTTAATACAAATTAATTTATTATCTTTGAAGCAATTTTCCCTTCAGAAAGGGAATGTCTGTATTTTAAAATGGGCAGTCAAATTCGGCTTTTGTTTGCAAACTAGGAACGTCGATCTCCACTGCAATCAAAGGTGTTTCACTCAAGAGCTCAAAACACGTTGTACCATAGCAACACAACGTGGAAAAGGGTAAAATTCTGCCTTTATTTACAATAGATTAATCTTCTGATTTGTTTTTAGTTAATGGAAGGTAATCTGATAAGCAGAGTTACAGCTGATATCAGAGGAGTCTGCATGATACAACTAATATCTTAACAATTGACATTATTCAATATGTTCAGATATTGTCAGGTACACAGACACTATAATTTGTTCTAATTTGACGGCCTTTAATTACTATTGGTATTTGGAAAATTCTCTTTCCAAAGTTTTTAGAATAAAGATACACCAATTATTCTACCCTGGATACATCCATGGACATGCCGGAAAGGACTGGTGTTATAAAACCAAATGAAGTTGATATTTCTGATTACTTATCTGTCTGAAGACTTATTAAAGTGTTAAAGCATGGTTTTTTTGCTGCATTGAAGAGGCATTATCCTCCTATAACACTCTTCATGATGTCTTGTCAGACAGTGTAATAAACATTGTACTTACAATGATGACATGTAGGCATAGTTTCTTCCTTATGAATAACAACCACACTAAATCCCTACTAAATAGATGTAATAATGAGAAAGACAACTAATAAGCATCTTCCATGTTAGCTAATACAGTACTTGGAATATATATGTAGATGCTGAGATGTGACAAGTAATATAAACATTTCTTGTTCTCCGTAATTTTCTTGAGTCTTACCATGTTGAGACCTTTTGCTGAGATTTCTCCCTACACCAGCAAGATGTCCTGGTTTATCCTAAGAATAAGACTATAGTCTCATTTTCCTTATTTTTCATTTTTGCCTGCAAAGAATAAAATGTGGGGATAGGTGTCTCAGTTTCTCAAGAGAACAAGAGGCTGCAATACTACTAATAAAAACTCAATTTTTATTTGTGTACTGCTGTGTGTATTGCACCTTGCACAGGAACAGAGGAACAAATGAGATACAGAAATAAGTAAAATTAAAACTAAATCACTCATGGAATAGCAAGAGAAACAGTCTAATCTGGTAACATCTAGAAAATAACTGGTATACCTTGAGAAGAACTAGAATGCTGCCCACAGCATTACAGATATGGCTGAGTTTTCCTGAGAATGGAAATTCTTCTCTATCAAGTTTGATTGGAAGAGTTAGTTTCTAAATCATAGAAGTATTTGCCATCAGTGGGGCTCACTATTTCTACCTTTACTCGGGTCACTGCTTTGTACTTGCTTTTTGTTCCATTCAGAAAGTACACTCAGATCAGTGACTCATGCAGAAAGACAGGGAATCCCTCCCCAAAGGATGAGTAATTCTTTCTGGTACAGACCACAGGATCATTCCCCTTGAATTGAGCAATGAAAGGAAAGGCCAACTTTATTGACTGATTTATGTTAAAGTAGGCTTCAGCTATCTGAGGTTTAAGGGGACACTAGGCTAAATTTATGAACAAATACAGAATAATATAACCTTGCTGTATTTGAATAGAGGAATGAAACCTAATCCAAAACTCAGATTAGCATGTCAAAGATAATTTTATTTTACATCTTTGTTTTTTATTCTCAGGCACTGTGGATGTTGGCTAGTTTTCTGTTTCAGTGATTTAGAAGAACTGAATTACTATTTTTTTTTTAAAAAACTGTTAACAGCTATGCAATGAAAAGACTCTTATTGTGTAAACAGTTAGACAAATATTGACATGATCTAAATCACAAGGATCTTTTTGATGAATTACCAGAAACTCAGTCATCTTGGGAAATTTCCCAAGTATAAAATAGATTACTTTCTCTTTGAAATGTTGAATGCAGACATTAAATATTTTCAGTTTACTCTGTGTTCTTAAAAAAATGCAAAGAGTAATAGTGATAACAACAAACACAAAAACAACAATAATAATGATAGTACAGTTTTTTCACCCTTGCTCACCTGTTTTCAGTACACTTACTCATTTGTTTCTGTTAAAATGCTTCTTGAAGTTGAAAATTTTCCATTGTAAATGATATAACTATAACTTAAAGAATGTTCAACAGCCCTATTAGCAACTGATGACTGTTACACAGAGACAATTGTATTTCCTTGTCTTTGATGATTGTGACCAGAAAATACTGCCTCCTGTTTCTTCTAAATTCAAGTCAAAAATAGTTTCTTTTATATGTGATTGAATCCTCACAAAAGTTTTCTCATTTTAACATTTCCAGAGTAGAGAAAAGAAAGTTAACTGACCCACTTGAAGCTTTAAAGGAAAAGTACTTGAGACCATCCCCAGGTTTCTTATTCCACCCACAAGTAAGTATTTTTTGCAGTCAAGGTGTTGAGCTTGTAAACAAACATGTTGATCCATTAACACAGCTGTACAGGAACAACTGATATCTTACTCATTATTGGATTTCCTTAGTTTGTACAATTTTTTTAACATTCATGCACACACACAACTACACAGTGTTGTCTTCATCTTTGTTATGTTTTTCAGGAAAGATATCAGGCCATGATCCAGAGGATGGTGTAACTTTCCTCATATCAGGGCTGTAGCCAGGATTCTAGATGTGGGTGGGTGAATATTTTTTCAGGAGGGACAAAAAAAGTCATATATAAGACTTTGAGGAATCGTCCTATGCATATGAAATCTTTGGGTGTGCCTAAAGCATTTCTGGCCCTAGTCTTTCAGGATTTAACACAGAAGTGATAAACACAGAGCCCACAACATCCAATGTTCCCACATGCCTGATTTTGGAGGGCAGGAGGAATGGGCTCAAAATTTGCACTTGTGCTCTGTAGAAGGCATAAGATAATTTTTCTATCTTTTGAGAAGCTCTCAGAATACTTACCCCCAACCACAATTTTAAAGATAGTAATACTTGGCCACTAGAGAGTGCAACAGTTAAGAGTTGTAGAAATGACCCACCAAGTTCTAGGAATGGAGTATATGGCACATGGATATCTAGAGTATGCTCATCTTATATCAAGTTTCATTAGATAGCAAATGGCACAGCGGGGGGTAATATTGCTATGATTTTAAGGTTGGCTTTTTTTTTTGCTTTATATTGGTTTTAACTTGTGTACACCGCCCAGAGTCCATAGGATAGGGTGGTATTAAATCTATTAAATTAAATTAAATTAAATTAGCTGGGGAAATAATGGTACAGTTATTGGTACAGGTACTGATCCACCATGTTTCCACCATGTTTCCACCTGTTAGCCTCTCAACCTGTGTCAATAATGAATGACTTCAAGTTTCTGATGATGTCCTTATGCAGGCATTCTCAACCTGTGGCCCATGGGCCAGGTGCAGCCCACACCACCATTTCATGTGGCCCCACCTCCACCACACCAGGAAGTGCCATGTGGTGGAGGAGGGGCTAAATGGCCATCCACCCACCCACCCCAAGCTTTTAAGGGAGCGTGACCCAGCTTAAAAAGGTTGAGAACTCCTGTCCTTATGTCTGCCATATATATATATATATTGTCATATTATTTGATATTTTTTGTACACCTCCCAGAGTGGTAAACCTCCCAAATGGGCAGTATAAAAATGTAACAAATAAATAAGATTGTATTTGCACCATGGAGAAAAGGACAGCAAAAATTACACTCCTTAGAGGTGCAGCACTGTAATCAAAGGGCAGATAATTATTCTATGGCTCAAACCACTGATAAGCTTCTTTTTCACTGATTTTATTGGGTCTCCTCTAAGCATGGGTAGGGTTAGATCCAGCGTAGTGTATCCAAGTATATGTCAAGGATGTCCTTCAGGAAAAGGATGTATCTCAGGACAAACAGGAACATTTTGGGGAGAGGGGGTATTATTTTGCATATATTTGACCAAACCTTGGTCTTAGCATCATTTTTTTTAGGGTGTGTGTGAGTGGTTCAGCCAGTGTGATGCAGTGACTGTAGTGGTACAGTTCACACACAGACAAAGTTTAGTTATGGAATGGTGTCAGAAAGTAACATCTGTATAGTCCTGTACATTGTACTTGAAATGACTAAAATCTTTGAAAACATAGTGTATTTTGACAGCCATTACCAAAATATAACTCTGTGGCAAGGAAAATCCTCACTCTAAGAGGAACTATTTGAAGGAAACAGATACTGTATTTGGTTCTTGTTTTATAATCCAGAATCTTAATATGTTAGTGAAACATTCTGTTTTAAATAGCAACAACTAGGCTGCTCACATAAGGGGCTCCCCAGCTTGCTAGGAAGGAGGTGTTATAGGATTATAGTTATAGGAACAAGAACTATACTGTAATGATGAGGAAGCAAAGTGAAATGTACACAAGGGGAACTCTTTTGTATCTACATCACCCCATTAATCCTTCTCCCATCCATATGGTTCCCAGTCACCATCCTATTTTATAAACCATCATTTTTGGGAAACAGCATAAATACAAACCTGTTGCCTATTATTATTATTATTATTATTATTATTATTATTATTATTATTATTATTATTATTATTATTATTATTATTATTATTATTATTATTATTATTATTATTATTATTAACTAAATATATATCATTGCTGGTGTAAAATTAACAGTTCATGACCTAACCAAGGATCTAAGAACTGTTAAGGTAACTTCTAAGTATATAGGCAGTTCATAGTAAAGTTGTTTTTTGTGGCGTTAGGATGTAAAGTTCTTTTTGTTGTTGTTGTTGTTGTTGTTGTTGTTGTTGTTGTTGTTGTTGATGATGATGATAGTTAAGTTATTTAACTGCTACAGTAATGTGAGGGCTTCTTCTTCTTCTACCATCACCCCATCAATTGTCAAGGGAGATGCAAGGTTCTTGTTCTGGCACTTCTTGCAGCCTCCACTGGCATTGTGTTCTTGACTTTTGGACTAGTGTGCCATAATGATTAGAGTGTCCAATTAAGATTGGGGATACATATTAGTATGTCCAAGTCTCCATTCACTTATGCAGCTCAGTGGCTAGGTACTCTCTCTCAGCTCAATCTAACTCACTGGGTTATGAAAATAAAAGTGGGAAGCAACCATGTATGCTATTCTGAGTCCTCTGGAGAAAATGATGGATTCAAATGTATTTCTACATAATAGTAAGCAGCAGTAGTAATTTTTATACTACTGCAGCTTTGCAGCTTGGGGGGGGGGCGGTATGACAATACAAGGCAGTTGTCTTTGTCAAAACAGTAGGAAGGGTGAGATTTAAATGAATTTTATTACTTTGCATAAGCATGAGCATTCTTCTATATTGAAAAGCAAGGTAGAAATCAAGAGGAAATATTGATGTATTATGAACCAGAACATATCCCTCAACTTCCTGTACCATACTTAGATTTGTTTAGGAACCAATATGGCTGCAGCTTCCTGGCAGGCCTTTCAAAAGGAAAAAAAATTCAATGGCAGATTGTCCAACAGGTCTTCTTCAGCAGGATTACAGAATCCACTGAGCCATAATATGGGCTCTGAAGCATGTATTTTCATTAACATACAAACCTGCCCTGAATGCATATGGGCATGTATGTAGTGCAACCAAATCACACATTATCTTAGCTATATGCTGTTTTCAGCATGTGAAGGTGAAACTGTGATCATCTGTTATTGGGTAGGAGGGGTGGAGTAATGCACTTAACCTATCTCTGCCTCTCCTTGCTGTGCCTCCTCTGAGAACCGTTGCTTTATGGCCTAATTACACATGCTTACTTAAAAATACTGTCAGTTTGTATATGATAAATTGTTTGCTACACTGAGTAACCCTCTCTGTTCCATTGGCTTATTATGTGCTTTAAAGAACAGCTGCCTCCTAGATTATGGTACAAGTAGCAAATCTATAGATGTGAAATAGTACTGGGGTGCTTGTCTTGCATTCCTGGGTTAATCTTCCTTGGGGAATTGTCAGCAAATACTCTGGTATTGCGTACGCCTCAAATCTGATTTAATCTTTTGCCCTCCTTCAGTTTACACTCTTTAATGTTGTAAGGACCTTGGGTCCTTCTAGAGGAGAAAGGTAGAATACAAGAACTAATGAATGAATGAATGAATCAATCAATCAATGAAGCAGTCCCACATAATTTATTATCTCTTAAGTACTGTATTGCGGCACAAGCACAAAAAGCAAGCAATTTATTAAGATCTTGGTAGACTGTCACACAGGGCTATTTTGTCTTGGTTGATTCCAAATATTGCAGAGTTGCTCTGTTCAGTTTAGACTCAGCTTCCCTAGAACCTGTTGGTACTCATGAAATTCTGTTTCATGTTTTAATCTTAGATACTTGGTGCATGGTAATCATGTAGACCATGCACATTTGCAAAAAGGTAGAAGATGCTACATCTTAAAATCAACATTACATCATTGACGTGAAATTTAGACATGATACTGTTTCTTCAGAGAATTAGAACTAAATTCCCTCATTCTTTTAAATAATAAAGAGTTGTTTATCTTTGTTTTTAATTCAGTGTTTATATATAATTTTATTTTAGCATTATGGTATATTATACGCTTAAGTACAGAACCCCACAGAAATAAACTTTGCAATGTAGTTGATAAACCTTCATACCAGCAGGTCTGTTTTTGGTAATATTCACTTTGCAATGCAAAGCTTACAACAGCCACGAATACTTTTGGGATACAATTGGCAATAAAGACATCATGGATGTTTCTTAAATAAGAAACAGTGAATCAGTTTTCCAATTACCATCCTCCCTTCCTTTACATCAAACTTTCATCTCTTGCCCAAAATTAGTAATATTCTTACCATGGGTAATGCTGGAGTGGGTAACCCAACATCTCACCAAGTATAAATAAGAAGAAATACCATGGTAGTCTCTTATAGCAAAGCAAAAGAAAAATTAACTCAGTTGAAGACAAATTTATTGTGGCATGAACTATACATTAATTTTAATAAGGGATCCAAATACGGGAATAATATGTTTATTTTTTGTTTCAATTTTGCTCCCAGTTCCAATTGCCTGATCAAAGAACTTGGGTAAGTTTATTGTTTATATTTTCAATTTAAATACAGTACTGTAAAAAAAACTGCCTAAGAAAGAACATGATATGAATAATAATCTGCTTCATTGTAACCCAACAACTCCCCCCTCTAAATTATTTTAGCTCTCCCAAATCATAGTTGTATCTCATTTTAATCTTCATTAAATGCTGCAGTCTTTATTCTAGGTTCTCATGAATGGAAATCTGATACAAATGTTCAAGCCTCTCAAAAAATTATATTAGGAGACACAGAATTATTATGCTGGTAACTTTTAAGTGTCATCACATTATTTATGGTTTATGATAGATGACCCTGTGAATTCATGACCTTCCAAAAGTCTTGTCATTAACAAACCTACTCAGGTCTTATAAACTAAAGGATGTAGCTTCTATTATTCAGTCAATCCATCTCATGTTCTGATTTCTCTCTCTCCTCTTCTCCTGTTGCTTTACCCTTTTGCCAATCATATATTTTTCAAGTGAGTCTTGTCTCCTCATGGTATGTCACAAGTATAATATAGTTGATATTGAGAGTCTTCAGGCTTAATGTGATATAGAATCAATGTTGACCACTCTTTTACTAGCTTGGGTCTTTAGCCATCTAGTGAAATGTTTTACATTAATTAGAAGTCATCATAGTGAGGTGAAGCTTATGGAAAGCCTGCTCTTAAATAAAAAATAAATGTTGGCATGTATAGAAAGCCCTTCTTATATGCTTCCAATGGGTGGTTGGAAATGTCTGTGGCCACCAAGTGTGATGGCAGTAGAAACACAGATGCCTGTTAGCAGATGGAGGCCTCATAAACCCCTCACGCTTTCTTTGAACATTGGTATGTGAGTGTGTAACTTTGTTCATGTTTTCTATTGGAAAAAATTCTTTGTAGATACATTTACATCTGTGAATATTATATAGCTTACTAGCGTAGGTTGGCCGGCGTTGCCGGGCTGTTATAAACTGTGATCAGTTGTGGTTTTTTTTTTTTGGGGGGGGGGTGGATTAAAAATAGGACAAAGGATATAATTTTTTCAAATTTTTTATTTAACCAAATAATGTTTTAGTATGTGGCTTTTAAAAATAGTTTTACCGTAGGGAATAATTTTAAAAATGTTAAAGTATATGTTTTTTACATTCAATGTTTTTACACTGTGTTTAGATGTTTTGGGTTTTTATTTGAGTTAATACACAACACAGGATTTTATAAATCTTTTTATTTTATTTTATTTTACATATGTTTGTGATTTGTGTAAAATTGTGATTTATTGTTATGTTTTTGACTTATTTTTACTCTTGTGGCCTCTGGGTGGGCCTGTTGAGTCTTTTTGAGTTGTTTTTACTATTCTACCCTGCAGGTGGGGCTGCTAGGGGTTTTGGTTTAATTTCACTTGTTTTTTCTCTCCTGGCCTCTGGGTGGGGCTTCTTCCGGTAAGTAGTCTCTTTGTTTCTTCATTTCTGTTCCAGTCGTCGTGGAGGGAGGACGTGCTGGTGAGTTGTCTGGTTTTCTTTCTTCTGGGGTTTTCCTTTGTTTTGTTTTTGTGGTGGTGGGCTGGGAGGTGTTTCTGTTTGTTCTTTTTTATTTTGGTTTAGTTTTAGATTTGTTTAATTGGTTTGGTTTTTTTCTCATTTTGTTTAATTTTTCTTATTTCATTGTGGTTTATTTGTGTAATTAGTTGTTGTTTGTTTGTGTACTTTGTGGGTTTTTTTGTTGTAGTTAGGTGTTTTGCATGTGGTTTTGTGTCATTGTGGATGTTTTTGTTTGTGTATTTTGTGGTTTATTTCTTTTTATTTATTTATGGTTTTTTAATTATTGATTTTTTGCTTTATTATTTTTTAATAGTTTTGGTGTTTGTTTTTGTTGGTTACTTTACCTTGTTTATTGTGTATGTTGGTGGTTAGGGGTAGTTTTGGTGTGCGTACACACACACACTGGGCAGATTTGAAATGTGCAGCCCAGTAGGTGTGTGTGTATGTGTGTATGAGTGAGAGAGAGAGGAGGCTGCAGTTGAGGTCGGAGGCTGCGCCCGGGTGAGTACCTCCAGGAGGTGAATGTTTGTGTATTTTGTGGTTTATTTTTTGTTTGTTATGGGTTTTTTAATTATTGATTTATTTTTGTTTTATTATTGTTTAATAATTTCGGTGTTTGTTTTTGTTGGTTACTTTACCTTGTTTATTGTGTATGTTGGTGGTTAGGGGTAGTTTTGGTGTGCGCACACACACACACACTGGGCAGGTTTGAAATGTGCAGCCTAGTAGGTGTGTGTGTATGTGTGTGTGTGAGTGAGTGAGAGAGAGAGGAGGCTGCAGTTGAGGTCGGAGGCTGTGCCCGGGTGAGTACCTCCAGGAGGCGAAGGCAGCTACTGGAGCCCCGTTCACTGCCTTTACTTCCCGGGGAATTTGTTCGCTTTCAACAGGGGGCGAATGCACCAGTACCTCCCCCCCTTGAAAGTGAAACACTTCCTCGGGAAGTAAAGGCAGTGACCAGAGCCTCGTTCGCTGCCTTTGCTTCCTGGGGAATTGGTTCGCTTGCAATGGGGGGGCGAATGCACCAGTACCTTCCTCCCCTTGAAAGTGAAACACTTCCTCGGGAAGTAAAGGCAGTGACCAGAGCCTCATTTGCAGTCTTTGCTTCCCTGGAAATTGGTTCACTTTCAACAGGGGGTGGGGGTGGGGCAAAGGTAAGTAGGGTGGGGTACAGGGACTGGGGGGACACGGGAGTGGGGTGGGTGGGTGTCATGGTTCCCAGGCCCATTCCACCACCACCCCCAGTCCCTCTCCCCCACCCCACTTACCTTTTGCCGGCTTGGTCTTTCTCCGGCACAGCCTTGTGAGCAGGGACGCTCACTGGGCTGCCATCTCCCCACTATCTTGCCGAAGCTGCAGAGGGGGAGGTGGTTCTCCTACCCCCTGATGCTACGGCTAGGCCGGTGTCAGACTCCGGTGCTGTGGGGAGACGATTTTCTCTCCCCGCTACCTCACCAAAGCTGCGGGGGGAGAGGAGGGGCTCCTTCCCCCCAAGGTATGGCGAGGCTGGCGCCAGCCTCCGGAACTGCGGGAAGATGATCTTTTCTCCCTGCTACCTCGCCGAAGCCGTGAGGGAGAAGAGGAGGGGCTCCTCTTCCCCCAAACTACGGTGAGGCCAGTGCCGGCCTTCGCTGGTGGGGCGGAAGCTAGCAAAAGTTCAGCGTGTTGCGGTTTTTTTTTTACCGTGTGCACAGGCTTTCCTGGCTTACATGCCATACGAGCATAGGATGCTGGGATATGAAGTTTAATTTGTGATGTTACCGTTCATGCATAGAAATTTTTTCTGTAGCTTAATTTTGGCCATGGCGCGACTCACAACGTTCTATTTGGTCACACTTCTCAACTTAATTGGCTGCGGCTCAGCGCAGTACACAGGATGTTGGGTAGTGAAGTTCTTTTTCTTTGTTTGCGTTCGTGGGGCTCTTGCCCCACTGGTGCGTTTCTCAAACATTTGTTGACCCCTGGACTGGGTTGGGGCGAGTGCATGTGGCTCGGTACAGGCTAGTGTGGCCGGGTGCAGGAGCCTTTGTCACATTCCAACGGTTAACACTTGGATTTATAGGTATAGATGCTATATTCAATAGTCTGTCACAAGCTAACCATTCAAAGCGTTACATTCAAAAACAGTACATCACTTTTCCCACTCCACAGCCAAAAATGAAAACTGTGATGGGTTTGAGGGGAAGGATGCAGATTGACTCACTGGCTGAATAATTTGGAGGAAAATCCCAACCACATGTTGTTAGGAGTGGGGCATCAAACTACAAACCCTAGAACCCAGTTGGAACAAGTGTCAAGAAACATGCCTGGAAAATGTCTGTCATGAATTTTTGAGACATTCATCTATATATTTTTCTGCACTATACACAAATTATTGTTGCATAGTCTGAAGAAATGGTATTTCAAAGACAAGATATTTTTCCTTCTTTACTGTATGTACAAGTACCTCAATCATTCTTAATCATTTGAATATATTTAAAGATGGAGCACCTGCAGCTGTTGCATTTTCGAAAATCAAATCACTTATCCATTCTAAGCTTTTGAAAATTAGTTTCAAAGGTAATTAGTTATAGTTATAGTTCCCAGGCCTAAAAAATGTAGCTCGCCACTTTTATAGCTACTAATCTTGGAAAAACAACACTTAATTTTTCTGTTGGTCCAAATTAACTGAAATAGTTACTATTAATTGCTTTGTTTTAAACAATCTGAATGCCACAAATGACTAGACTATTTCATCCTCTAATCTATGTCAGTATCCATAACAGTTTCTGAAGCAGCTAGAACACAGCCAAGTAGTTGAACTGTGTGGTATTCTTTGTGGGCTGTTTCAACCTAACTTTAAAATTACAGCTACACCACTGTGAAGTTTCCTTCATTAAGAGAATGTGATAATGTGAGGCAGCAACAAGTTTGTTATTAGGAAAGATAATTAAGATAAAATTGAACTCCAGGGTTGGGGTGTTCTACTGTAGTATCTAGCTTGTCTGTGTGAGAATGCATTTTGACATTCTTACACAAGTGCCTGCGTGTGGAAATGTGACTTGATTTCCTGTCCATGGATAATTTGTCCACAGGATAAAGTCTCTACCCCATAAAAGTGTAGTCATCATCCAGAGAGGGGTGTGTGGTTAATGAATTTTTGCCAACATGGAGATCAAGGGCAGTATGAGAAAAAGTAGCATGTGGAAAAGCATTTATTCTCATTTTGGCTTTCTGCATATGGAAAACATCACACAGCCTGTTCTTTGTGACAAACCCTTCTAATCTGAATGTGCTTATGGAATCTCAAGTCATCACTTGCATACCAGCTATTACATCAAAGTGGTGCACCCATTCAGATAAGTTGGAAATTTGGAACAGATTTCATATCTATGGACAGAAGCTCTATTCAGGTTAGCTATATAAACTTGTGAGGAGGGAAGTGTGATCACCCTGCCATCTCTGTCATCACTTTACTCATGTCAAAGGCAATGAGGTTAAAGTGGGCAGCCAGAAATGTGGAAAACCAGGTTTGGAAATGCATGGAGAACCCTTATATATACAGGAAGCTTTCTGCTTAAGACTTGTCACTTTGAATTCATAAGGATAATGGATGCTGGCAGGACTTTCATGCTTCCTTCGTCCCATGTACAGTTTAGTTAAGCCACACAGGACACCTGAGTAGAGACAGAGAGCGAGGATACTTTACAGTTAAAAAGTAATCCTACCTACATATGCAATTGAAGACCAGAAATATATCTCCACAGATGTAATACTGCTCTGTGACTTTGTTCACCTTTAAGTAAACAAGTGTCCTGCCACTGGCAGTATACACAGGGACAAAATTGGAGGATATAAAAGTCATACAAATGGGTGTCTTGGAGTCACAGATATTATATTTAAGGAAGGTAACAGTGTTCCATGTGCCGAGGCATGCCTGCCGTATGACCACAAAAACATCTGCAGATGCAGACAGCGCTTGCTCTTTGGCTGCAAATGGAGTTGAGCAACGTACCCTAGAGTCAGATATGACTGGCTTTTGCACAAGGGCGACATTTACCTTACCAGTGGTTACTACTAATTCTCATTTTCTTTTGGGCTTTCTTGGGTTCTGCCATTTTGAAGGTTGAATATTTATTTATTTATGTTTGAATTTATATGCCACCTCCTCAACATGCGACTCAGGGTGGCTCACAGGCATATCTTCAAGCATATATGCATATACAATAAAATAACAAGTAAATCACAGTATCCTCTGCCAACCCCACGACCAGGCATTGGTGGGGCCTGGAGGTAGGAGCTCAACATCCTTAATGGAGCCCGGAGCTCAGTGTCCTCAACGGAGCCTAGTAATACTGATGAGCAGTAGTATTCTACATCTGAGGAAGGCAGTCCAGTCTTGGACAGGGCTGAGCAGTTTACAGTTCTATTTTTGGCACCTAAACATACAAATGAAATTCACATACAGAATAATTCAAGTATTTTCTGTCATTGTTATAGGTATGACAATCTTGTATGATTTCCTTCCCCTTCAACAGCTGGTATGTCCTCTAGATCCAAGTTCTACTTCAGCAACCTTTCTTTGGTTTTCTTTGTCTGGGGACATCTGTTCTGATAACAAAACAATGACCCTTTGCCTCAGATGAGGCAAAGAGCTATCCTAGCTATCCAAGAAGATTAAAGGAAGGTTATACAGATACACTGATAGCTTTCCTGCTGCTTCAACGGCTCTCAGTAGTGAGGAAAGAGGATTTTGTTGTTGTTCACTCGCACAATCACTTCTGACCCTTTGCGACCCCATGGACCACCGCACACCAGGCACCCCTATCCTCCACCATCCTCCTCAGCTCACCCAGCTTTGTGCCCATTGCATCAACAATACCATCTAGTCAAAAGGGCTGTATGTGACAGAAGGAAATGACTACTAAGCCCTCCTACCTCGCTTCATTTTATCTCCAGTTCATTTCAGGTCTGACTGATTAAAAAGTAAACTTTTCAGTTTCTGCAACTTTCTTTGTTATACTGTACTTTGTTGTGTGATTTATTAATACTGGGACATTTGACTGAGTGTTCTAGTGTCAATTGTTCACCTTTAATCTTGATGCAAGATGGTTCAAGTCAGAGGATGGAAACTACCTGTAGCATAAGCGTGATTGGTGGAGAATTTGGAGATTTGTAGCATACCTGTCAAGTTGTGGCAATGAAAATAAGGGAAGGTTTCCGGGCGCCAGCGCATGCATGCGCAGTAACCCGTTCATGCATGTACACATGCGCAGAAACCCTTTCCGCATGTGCAGAAACCCCTTTGTGCATGTGTGCATGCACAGTAACCCTTTTCCTGGGCATTCCAATTACAGGATGGCAGTGGGAAAGAGGGGGGAAGATCGGTGAATTATGGGAAATCCCGGCCAAAACGGGATACTTGACAGGTATGATTTGTAGTCCAAGAAAGTAACTTTTTAATAGTTATGATGCTGGTGCTGTATAAATGACAAAGAATATAGTGTGTATTTAAGCCATATAAATAAAAAAGAAATATGACAGGCATGAATGCTTACCTGTATACTAGCACGCCTTGAGACCAGGAGAGGCATTTGGTGAGCACCAAAAGTTTGAGTAACTCTGCCATGTATTGTCAGTGTACACCATCCAAGTCAAATCCTATAAGTTCCAATGTACAAATAATAAAATCAGTGTTGATATATGTTAAAGAATTAGTGCAAATATAAATTAGGATTGTGCCAAACTAACCATTAAAGCATCATAAAATTACATGGTAATCGGCTGATTAAGCAATATCAAGCACAAAAGGGTCACTTAGTTTGCTGTTGGACTAAAGTGTGTGTGTAAAAAGCACTTGGTAATGAAACTCACTCAAATTTGGAGACCTAAAGAACGTACTATCAATTCTGTGTTTCATTTTCTCACTTCCAAACTATTTGTATGTCCTGCATTTTGGAATACCTTCACTGACAAAAGCATTGTGAAACTTTGCCTTAAATTTGAGATTATATATATATATATATATATATATATATATATATATATATATATATATATATATATATATATATATATATATATATATATATATATATATATATATATATATATATATATATATATATATATATATATATATATATATATCACAAAGCCATATCTTATCCTTTTGGATGTACACTTTCCTCCCTAGCTGTAAATAGATGCTTAATCCACGTGTCACTACTAATTACCAAAAAAAAAAAAGTCCAAAAGCATCTCCCCAACTCTAACTCTGGCAGTAATAAAATGGCAACATTATTCCTCTTGGGAACAATTAGAAGGGACTCAACAACAATGGAAATGCAATAGCAGATTGATTCTGGTGAGAGGAAAAAAATCTGAAGGAGAGAAAAAATAAATTGTACTGTAATGCTGAACTCCATAGGACGATAATGACATTGGCCTACTAGGATGGAATTACCCTCTATCCCAACCCAGCGTCATCATTACATATCTTGGCCCTACGATCAGTACCTGTCAAAACCCTTCATATTGACAAATGCCCTGTCCACTTGCATCTGTGGAGAATGTTTTAGCAGCTGAGTGATTATGAATCAAAACGCAGAGCTTCTAGCCCTCTGCTTTCCCATTTGTCTCTTGACAAGTAAATGTATCTTGACGTCCCTCTGAGATTCTGTCCCCAACAGTGTTTGATGAAAGACATTTGGCAAATTGGCAGTGTTATCCTGTATGCTGCAATTTGTAGTGAGCATTGGGAGTCTGAGCATGAAATGGGAGGGCAGGCATCAGGAAAGGGGAGAAAAACATCAGTGCTAAACAGAACATGAATAGTCATTCCAAGCAAACAAGCACACATTTATTTTGGACAGGCATAAACTCAATGATAATATTTATCCTGCACCTTAATATGAAAAATACAAGCCAAGTCAAAGGTATTCCATATTTTGTGTGTGTCAACTGGGTAATATGGAGCTTGATGTGTGTATTTTATGTAAATACAATATTAAGTGAGATGTGAACCAGGTCTTTTGACTCTGGTGCTCATGAGATAAGCTTTATGCAAAACTGTCATTTTCAGCATTTAGAGTAAGGAAGGCATCTCATCCCAAATTTTCAAGGTGAGGCACCTTCCATACTCAATGCTTGTGCCATCTAAATATTCATATGAAATCAGAGCAATATTTTAAATTCATTGTTCAATCATTTGTTGATGAAAGAAAGTGAGGAAGAAAGTTGTAAAGTGTTTCATCTTAGATTTAAAGATGTAAAGGAATTGGTTTAATGAGGCCCCCTTCCCCTTTCCAACTATTTCCAATAATATGTTTGCAGGGGGAGCTATAATTTAGTACAAACTCCACTATCACTCAATTCTTCCATCTCTTCCTTCTACCTGATTCTTGATATGATCTTGTCTTCTGAGAAGTGCAGTACAGTATAATCTTTTTATTTGTCTATGCAAAAGTATGTCCTGCTGTGCATAAAAAGAACATACACCAAGGAGGTGTGACTATGACTGGCACGTGAATTATATACATTTTGTTTGCTCACCATGAGTCAAAATAGTTGGAGAATCACTGGTTGTAAGGTTAATCTACATATTTATTCATAATAAGTAATGAATAAGCCAGTTTCATGAAATGTGATCTACTGGCTACGTAGATAGGGACAAAATTTTGAAGGGATCCAGGGATGTTAAGTTGCTTAATATATCATAAAACTTAGATCAGATATGTGTTCTTTAAAGAGGTAGCTGTGTCAATCTGTTTCAGCTGGTATAACAAAAACAAAAGAAAAATAGAATTATTGGGGCACTTTAAAGATAAATTAGAATTATTTTAATGCGATCTTTAGTAGCTTACAATCAGTTTCTTACTTTTGTTTTTAATTTTTGTTTTATTTTTGATATACATTCAGAAATCTATATTCATTTCTTCATATGTTTACACATAATTAGTCCACTAATTAGCAGCTGAATGTTTAAAGCTTTTGTATACTGCAGTGGCTCAAGTCACTAAGACGCTGACTGGGAAGCGGAAGGTCAGCAGTTCGATTCCCGAGTACTGCAGGATGGAAATGAGCTCCCGTCTTCATCCTAGCTCCTGCCAACCTAGCAGTTCGAAAGCAAGAAATTGCAAGTAGATAAATAGGGACCACTTCGGTGGGAAGGTAACAGCGTTCCGTGCGCTCCGGTGTCTAGTCATGCCTGCCACATGACCACAGAAACGTCTGCAGAAGCAGACAGCGCTGGCTCTTCAGCTTAGAAACAGAGATGAGCACTGCACCCTAGAGTCGGATACGACTGGCTTTCGAGCAAGGGAAACCTTTACCTTTACCTTTAAAGCAAAGCAATCACACATATATAGTGCCCATAGTGCTTAGCACACTCTCTGGGTGCTTCACAAGTTACTGGAGGAGATAAAGTAATGTCTATAGTTTTATATCTGCGATGGCCCATTTATATGCAGAGAATGACAGCATGAATGTCATACGATAGGATCCATGTGTGTGCTAGCCCTCTTTCTTTAGATCACTGATAGAACTAAAAGGGGACTGTTATAAAGCAGTCTTTTGTTAAATAGTTAGAAAAGGGGAAATTTGACTTCTTTGCTATTCATAGAATGCCACATCTGTCCCGCTAACGATACAGAACTCCTTCATAAATGGACTTCCCCAATTATTTCAGAGAAGAGGGTTACTTCAGGAGATTGAGGAACCCACAACTCTCACTAGGGTTCAGTTCAGTTTAAGACAAAAAGTAAGGGATAAGCAGACTTTCTGTATTGTGGTAACATGTGAATATTGTCAGATCTTCACGCATAAAGAATAATATAAGGTCATTTTCATGGCGCTCAATAGTTACTATATGTTTTAGTGATGGGCTGAAATCATAAACTTATTGGGAATCCTTCTGTAACAAGGATGACAAATTACCAGTATAACTGCACTACCTAGAGTTTCTTGGCAAATAAATGAATTTAAATTCAGTTGATAATGTTAGTAGTCCCTCTATCAAAATTTTAAAAATAACAATGCAGAAGAAGTACTGTATAAACATTACTCATTGACATAGTTCACTCTGTTCTAGACAGATTTGTTCAATAGTGCCAGTTTTTGATGCACTTCCTAAAACCAAGCTTCCAGTTTTCAGAATTTTTATTTGGGGACAAGGATATATTCAGTGTAACATGCTTTTCTCTCTCCTTTTTACAGATGTCAGCTATAGAAAACATGGCTGAAAAGTTAGAAAGTTTTAGTGCTCTGAAACCAGAAACCAACGACCTCATACAATCTGTCCCTTCCATGTTCAGCTTTAGAGCTCCTCCCAGCACCTTGCCAGAAAACCTTTTGCGAAAAGGCAAAGAACGTTATACCTGCAGGTAAACTCTCAAAGATAGTCACTCTCAACAGACTTTCTTAACCTTTCTCTTTTCTAGCCAGCCACTGTTACTGTATTTGCTTTAGAAATTACTCGAGATTGAATGATGGATAAGGATTATGATGGGTCACTTGTGTTGTATTAAGCAGGACATGATTTTATGTTTGTTTATAATTTGTCCTTGATATTATGAGGTCAAAACATTTCATACCTAGACTTGTTCCAAAATTTCCTCATCACCTTTATATAATTTTTTTCCTGATCATGAACTTCAAGTCTGTTTTCTCCCTTGGACTTTCTTTTGATAATGCCAGAAGAAAAACTTAACAAGACTTATGAATGATTCGGAGAAGTGTTTAAAAATTGGAAATGTTTGGCTCAAATCAAGGTTTTTGTTGTTGTTAAAAACATCAGTGAAAGTTTTGTCTCAGAATTGGCTAAAGCACATAGACATCTGTAGTGTTTCAGGCGCTAAGTGGAAGGCCATTTGTTAGACCCAAAAGGAACTTTTTTGGTGACCTCTGCTGAATTTCACACATCATTAAGGTATACATTCAAATCTGAAAATTTGTAAGAACTTAAATGGTGACTGTTTGGAGAATACCTTTAATGCCTGGAATAATTGTGAGTCTTAGTGGTGGTGTGTGTGCATGCATGCACGTGTGCATATGCATGTGTGTGTATATGCATTTCTCACCATTTACCAAAAGTATGACATCCAATAGACGATAAATCACTTTTAGCTAATTTTGCATTCTTTTTATTGATGTAGCAATTTTTACTGTGTGTAGTTTTGAAAACAGAACAAGCAGCTCTGTTCCCTTGGTTGAAAATCTCCATATATATATATATATATATATATATATATATATATATATATATATATATATATATATATATATATATATATATATATATATATATATATATATATATGGTAAACATTCTAAGCTATGGGTTTGGTAACTGCAAGAGGAAAGTGGCAGCTCTTCCTCCAAAATAAATAATAATATGCATATATGCATTAAGATAGTTCTGAGCAATTTTGAATGAATTGCTTCTGATGATCACCTGTGTATCTCAGAGATATGAAAACAATAAATACATTTGAAGTTTCTATGGAATAGACATGGAGTTAATTGGTGTTACAGTTTTTGCTAACATAGTGCTGTTGATGTGAATCCTACATCTATAAACCTATGCTAAACTCTGCTACTTTCTACTTTGTAGTTGTGGTTGATACCTTATAAGTTAAGCTTGAGTTTGGTCACTCATTTATGATGCATTTCACTTCTGCTCTTCAAACACACTATGAAAAAGAAAACCTACTTCATAAAAGTAGACTTTCCCCGCTTCACTATGACTCAAATAACAATTCAGAATGCATCTTGGGATATTTTCTCAGAAATAGCCTTACAATCCCTATGCACAATGTTTGCCAAGAAAAAGAGAGAGTTTCACAGTTTAGAACCATACTGAGATGACTCTACTTGCTTACTTCACATGGCTTGCAGTGAACATTTACTATATTGTAAAATCTGTAATTTCCCAGTTCCCCAGATATAGTAAACATCCATGGCGTCATATGAGAAATGTATGCGTAAGAAATATTTACACATAATTTTTGACAAGATGAAATAATTTTGGAATCATTTTGTAAGTAATATGCTAGAAATGTATTTGGAATTTCTATTATGTTTGTATATTTTCTAGGAGAGCACCCTAATTTGGAAGAATAATCTCCTGTTGTTAGTTCAATTTTTCATTTGTTTTGTATTCATTTAAAAAAGCTATTTATATTTCATTTTCGTAAGACTTGTATGTGTGCTGGCATATAAATTTATCTGATCTTTTCAAAAACATGTCAGCTATATTCAGGGAATGCCATTATATAAACATACCTTGATGGATTAGGTCTGCTAAATTGTGCCTGGTCTGATCTTCCATGAATGGAACGATGGTACATTTGCTGACACTTTGAATAAGCTAAACAATTTTAAACCTTTTTCTATCAAGCTATGATTCTAAACCGCTGACAAAAAATATTTTGGTTGTTGTTCTTATTGCACAAACATTTAGTTGTAGAAGTGTCAAAGTGTTATATGTCTAGAAAAAACATTGGAATGAAATCTGTTTTGTACACTGGGTACACTGGTAAATTCAGGCATCACCATTTAACCAGAAGGTTTTGATTCTGCATACTTCCTTGAGTCTGTTTTCAGAAAAATATACAGCAATTGCAAAATAAATAGTTCTATTCAAGATTATCTAAGACTGTGTCTGTGATTTCTTAATATGAAACAAAAATAAACAGGAAAATACACCAATCTTTATAGATCTCTTGTTTTAACAGGTATTGTGGCAAAATCTTTCCAAGATCTGCAAACCTTACCCGTCACCTGAGGACACACACTGGAGAGCAGCCTTACAGGTAGAAGATGCATCTGTTGAGGGGGATATGGTAGTAAGCACAAGACTGCCACTATCAACGTTCTCTGCTACAATGGCCAGTGTCACCATTGACCATCAAGGAATTTTAGCTTCATGACAAAGAAATAAGGTTTTGGAATGTGCCCCCTAAAGCACAATTGGTAGGACTTTGCAATACATATGTAAAGAGACTTAGCCTAAGACACTTCAACATCCCCATGGGTGGATAACTGGCCACTAGAAGTGAATGGCTTATTGATGATCACCAATTTACCATTGAGTATGCAGTCATGGGGGCCCCGTAGTGGCTTAGTGGGTAAAACACTGAGCTTGATGACTGGAAGGTTGGCAGGTCAGCAGTTTGAGACCCGAACACTGTGTGGCAGAGTGAGTTTCCATCATCTGTCCCAGCTCCTGCCAACCTAGCAGTTCAAAAGCAAAAAATTGTAAGTAGATAATTGGTACTGCTTCCGTAGGAAAGGTAACAACATTCTATGTGCTCCAGCATCCTGTCATGCCTGCCACATGACCATGGAAATGTCTGCAGATGCAGACTGCACTGGTTTTTCATCTGTATATGGAGATAAGCACTGACCCCTAGACACAAACAGCTTTTGAGCAGGGGAGATCTTTACCTTTACCTATGAAGTCATGGACACTGCAGATGAATTCACACAGTTGTGCTAAAACTGGGTGGACTAAGACTTGTGTATAATATGAAGTACCAAGTGCTTTTCCTTTCAACTTGGATTGGCAAATGTTTTTGCATTTGGTGTCAGGGATCTTTAAAGAGCAATAGCAATTGGATGTGTTTATAAGCAGATTTCAGGATGGAACAGGTAATTCAGTTGATATGGAATCAACTATCTCAGATAGAGGCTGCGGTGGCTCAGTGGTTAAGAAGCTCACCTTGTTAGCTGGAAGGCTGGCATGTTGGCAGTTTGAGACCCAGGTACTGCATGACGGATTGAGCACCTGTCTCTGACCCAGCTCTTGGGGACATGAAAGGAGCCTCATTTGGGTGTCCCCTGAGCAAAGTTTCTCCCACAAAAATCCTTTCAACCCAGAATGATTTCTGACACGAAATTACTATTAGTATTATAGCTATCTCAGAGATTTAATTTTCAACAACCATAGCAGAAGGGGAACCTGTTAAGCTCTACCCTTCATGCATGTTCTAGAATATGAGCCTTAAGTCATATTATATAAAAATATAATTTTGTCACCAAATCGGATTTCTACATTTATTCACCCTGTTTGTTTCTATTCTCATGCTAGTTATGAAAATGTTTATTAACTACAAGCATTTTCTGTTTATTCTTTTCAGAAAAAATAAAAGGTTCTGATGTACATGTTTTAGGTGTTTTAAACCCACTTCTCCAATGCTAAATCCCATTGATCACCATTGGCTTTAACTAGGATGGTCTTTAAAATTATGGCCCATGGGAGCAATTTATATACTGAAATTAGAAAAGAATTTTAATTGTACAAAATGGAACTTTCGCTTAATGAAATCAATTTGTAGCAGCTCAACTTGTATTCAAACAAAACAACCATAAATTAGTATATTTTATAGCTTGTAAAGAAAGGAGAAAAAGCTCATTGTTTGGGATAATTCCCCCCCCCCCCCCCAGTCCTGATTTTATTTGGGACATGAGCTTGCATGTAATTTAATTCATATTTTAAGAGGTATCTTGAAACATGTTATGCTTGGCCACCACATAACAGCCAGAAACAATTAGCAATGTAATGCATAATTTCTTCCCTGAATAATTGACTTAGTGCACAATGTAACAGACATGTTTGAAGTTCAGGAGAAACAGTCGATGATGGGAAAGGGGGAAAGGAGAACCCAATGGTGATGAAGAAGGTTGGCAAACTGCCAGTGAGAGAATTTGGAATAGTTATAGTATGTCTTAGTAATGGCTTAAAGGGCAATACAGTAAAGGCTTCAGAGACTTCAAAACACTACGGAGTATGAAAATTGATGCCTCTGGTACGAGCATGATAGACTAAACTACTCACATTGGCACCATATTAAAGATTTCGATTGTTTATTTCTGCATTTTGGAAGATAACTGAATTTCCTCCAGGATTAGCAATTGAGCAAGCTAATTCCTCAAGAAAAGATTTTATCGTACAATGTAATTTTGAAGAGGGAGGAAGGCAGCCTTTCTACTTTACTTGAGTCATAGAAATAATTTGTTTCATGTTTTCCTTTTTCTCAGTGTTCGTAATTGTACTAGTATATAGGCAACAGCACACACAGCACACACAAGCACATACACATACAAAGGCTTGGACTTCACTTCTTCTGCTAAATAAAATGAAATGATTTTTCACATACAATTATGGACTATACATATATCATGTACAGTTTCTCTTGAAATACTTGGTTTCTTTTTGTGACTACAATTATAAAGGTTCATCTATACTTGCAGAAGGGACTGCAGTGGCTCAAGTGGCTTAGACGCTGACTGGGAGGTGGAAGGTCAGCAGTTCAATTCCCGAGTACTGCGGGACGGAATGAGCTACTGTCTTTGTCCCAGCTCCAGCCAACGTAGCAGTTCGAAAGCAAGAAATTGCAAGTAGATAAATAGAGACCACTTTGGTGGGAAGGTAAACAGCATTCCGTGTGCTCCAGTGTCTAGTCATTGCCTGCCACATGACCACGGAAATATCTGCAGAAGCAGACAGTGCTGGCTCTTTGGCTTTGAAACAGAGATGAGCACTTAACCCTAGAGTCAGATACAACTGGCTTTCGAGCAAGGGAAACCTATACTTGTAGAATATCCTACATTTGCCCTCATTCTAAATTGGGCTAATTACATGACACATGGCTAATTATGTAATATTTTGACTTTTATTTTATTTCAAAGCACCTGGCAAGATTCATTTATCTTATACTGTACCAATATCTATATTGCTATACTTTGTTTCAAGTGTGTATTTGTATTGGTTTGTTACTTTGTAGTATACCTCTGGGGTTTCTGCTGATTAGCTAGGTCTGTATCAGCCAATCAACTGGAGCATTTCTCCACTGATTGCCAGTGGTGATGGAGAAAGAGTCCAGATGATTGGTGGAAACTGGCTTCAGCTGATCTCCAGAGCTCTTTTCAGCTGATCAGCGGAAGCAATAGCAATTACACTTATATACTGCCCCCTAGTGCTTCGTGCACTCTCAAGGCAGTTCACAAGTTAATTAACTTTTTGCCTCCACCATGCTGTGCACTCATTTTACCAACATCAGAAGGATGGAGGGCTGAGTCAACCTTGAACCCATCAGGATTGAGCGCACAACATTTTGGCTGCAGTACAGCAGTTTTAATCACTGCATCACCAGGGCTCTTACAGTGGCAATGAAGCCCATGTTAGATCCCCAGTAAACTGAGGGGCAAAGTAGCACTCTTCCACTTAGGAAGACAAATCAGATACCCGATTCTAGTGTAACTGTGCCTCAATTCATTCTGTGTGTGCCAAATGAGTGTATATGAGTGAGTTTGGATGTGGTGGAGAAGTAGAGTCATTTTATAATCCCTAATTCCACAATTCATCTCAAAATAATGTCACATATCTTCCTTATGCTGGAGATATGCAATCATTCCCCATCTCAGTTTTGGACTGTAGGGAGAAGCATAAGGCAGAGAAAAGGGCAATTCAGTTTTGCATAATGTTTCCCCATTCACTATCATAGGCATGCCAGAATTGCAGAATTTAGTTAAACCATTTTTTGGGATTACAATTATCAGTCTTCTTACAATCAGGATGATCAAATTTCTTCTATTTTTAATCTTAAGGTTTAAAAAAAACTTTCTGAAGTTTCATTTCATTTATTTAATATATTTATATACTGCCCTATTGGCCAAAGCCACTCAAGAAGGTTAAGATGCATAATTAAAAACTGTCGTAAGACATACAATCATAAAGCAATTAAAATACTGTATCCTAATAATTAAAAATATTTGTTGATGGCAAGTTACAAGAAATAATAACAAGCCAATTATTACATACTGTATGTACATACATATGTGCATTGTGCTACGTAAAGGTTGCCCTTGATCGAAAGCCAGTTGTATCCGATTCTAGGGTTCAGTGCTCATCTCTGTTTGTAGCCAAAGAGCAGCACTGTCTGCATCTGCATGGACATGTGGCAGGCATGCCTCAACACCAGAGTGCATGGAACGCTACCTTCCCACTGAAGTGGTACCTATTTATCTACTTGCAATTTCTTGCTTTTGAACTGCTAGGTTGGGAGGAGCTGGAACAGAGATGGGAGCTCACTCCTTCATGCAGTACCCGGGAATTGAACTCCGACCTTCCAGTCAACGAGTTCAGCATCTTAACCACTTGAGTCACCATAGTCCCTTGTGTGGTGTGCTAAGAGAGGGGCAAAATGTTGTTCAATGGTTCTCTAAATGGCTTGGCCTTCAATGGCTTGTGAAATGCTTGAAGAGTGGAGGCGTGATATATAGAACATGGGAGAGCATTTCAGATTGTTAGTGCCAATTCTGAGAAGGCTTGCCTCCTCGTGGCAGCTTTTTGGGCCTTGCTCAGGTAGGAACCTGAAATCCTAATGTCTGGTAGGAAAATATTTTAGTTGGGGGAGATGATTCACCAGTCCCAAGGTCCCAAGCCAAGTTCTGCAATTGCCTCTATGTCATTAATAATAAAAGTTCTGCAATTGCCTCTATGTCATTAATAATAAAAAATCTTCCCTTTCATTTAAATATCAGAAACAATCTATATTACTGTTGATAACTGTATTTCCATTCTTATATTTTACCATATCCCCTCAAACCTGTTCCAAAACATTTTTTTGAGAAGATACATTCTACTAGCTGTGTCTATTCTCCCAGAGGAGAATATGAGATGTACGGTTCAGAAGATATTCTCACTATTTTTAGCTATCCATCCATCCATCCATACATCCTTTGAATACAGTAGTAAAATCTAGTTCAGTAGAGAGCAGTACACTAAACGTAACATAAAACTGCTGCAAAATATTCTGTCATTGTTTCCATTTGCTCCCTGT
Source organism: Bradypodion ventrale (assembly GCA_035047345.1). Classification (NCBI taxonomy): domain Eukaryota; kingdom Metazoa; phylum Chordata; class Lepidosauria; order Squamata; family Chamaeleonidae; genus Bradypodion; species Bradypodion ventrale. The sequence goes on from JAWDJE010000003.1 coordinate 25,485,346, forward strand.
TCAAAAACAACATTGATTTAATCCCACATAATAATGGGATTTTAAAACAAAAAAAAGCAACAGAATTGCAGTTCAGCCAAAATAAGAAAAACTGCACATCTTGAAGCCCATGATACAGTGGTTGTCCTCTTTTTGCTTGCCATCTATTGCTCATAACGGTTCAATTGCTTTCCTGACCTATAGAATACAATGGCCAGTTGTCAGTGCTTGTGTGATTGCCTTGTTGCACTACATGGAACCAGCAGGATTCTGACCCATATTATAATGTTTTTTGCACAACTGAAAAGAATACTGTCAATTTTTGTTGTAGTACTTTTTCATATATTACTTGCATATTTCTGTTTCCCCCCCAGATGTAAATACTGTGACAGATCTTTTAGCATATCATCTAACCTGCAGAGACATGTCCGTAACATCCACAATAAGGAGAAGCCTTTCAAATGTCATTTATGCGACCGGTGCTTTGGCCAACAAACCAATTTAGATAGACATCTTAAAAAGCATGAAAATGGCAATGTGTCTGGTATGTAACTTTTTTTAACATAACAAATACTTAATAAAATTAATGAGATTTTGGAGAGAGTTGTGTAATTTTAGAAGTCTCATGACATGGTAGCCTAGGCCCATGATGGCGAACCTTGGCACTCTAGGTTATCTTGGACTTCAATTCCCAGAAGCCCAAGTCCCTGTGAATCCACATGAATGCGCAGTAAACCCATTCATATGGATTCACAAAGACTTGGGCTTCTGGGAATTGAAGTCCAAGATCACCTGAAGTGCCAAGGTTCAATATCACTGGCCTAAACTTTCCATCCCATAACATTATAGAGATCTTTGCATAGTGAAAAGTACCATAGTTTGAACCCCCTCCTCAAAATTTTAATCCATTATTACCAAAACTTTAATTGGATGTGAGAAATCATAATTCCATTCTGCTATTTGGACCCATTTGGTTAATCTGGTTTAAAACCAAATCAGGACTATTAGGCCAGTCAGGTTTGATACTTATGCATGAGGGAAACTGGTAGTATAGTTGGACATTTGATGCTGTGGACTCACTTTATAAGATCCCTTGCATACAGGTGGGCAGGCAGATGAAGGCAAACTTCTTTTTTGAGGTAAAGCTTTGCAGCAAGTGATTTCTTCTTCTTTCGGTGCAATATCTGATTCTGAATATTGGCTATCATTATGCTGATCAGCCATTAAGATTGTCTTGGGAACAATATAATGTGGTGACCTTCCATTTGCCTTCTGCCTTGCAGTGTGACACCCGTACCACTGATCATTTCCATGAATCACTTTCTGTTCCTGAACACTTTTGGCACACAAAGTCCTCATCAGTCCTATGCCAGTATTGATGAAGCTGCTGCCCTCCATCAAGATGGATTCAAGTGGGTTTAATTCACTTGGGGACCATCACCCTAGGTCCATGATGGTGAACCTTGGCACTCCAGCTGTTCTTGGACTTCAATTACCAGAACTCCTGCTGATCAGAGCTTCTGGGAATTGAAGTTCCAGACCACCTGGAGTGCCAAGGTTTACCATCACTGCCCTAGGTGATTTTTGATTTCTGCAAACTTGCACCATACAGTTACTCTTGATGTTCCTGGAATGGCTTGCCAATAGACCAAGGAAATACAGGATGCTACCTTGGCTAAACCAGGTTAGCATTTCATCTAAGCTGCAGACACATGTCCATAATATCCACAATAAGAGTTTCAGATTTTAATCTTTGCTTGAATTAGCTTGAATATCCTACTCTATACAGCTAATTATCAAAGCTACCAATAGTGAAACCTCATACAGAGCATAAGGGCGATAGTATAAGCATTTCCATACTTCTGCTATCATGTATATAACACAGCCTTATACTGCCCAATATCAATTGCCTTGCACTAGACAAAATATAACTGCATAATTTGATTGGTTGATTGAACCTTAGAACTGAAAAAGGAGAACACGTTTTGCTTTCATTAAAGGTACTGCTACATCTTCACCTCACTCTGAACTCGAAAGCACAGGGGCTATCTTAGATGACAAAGAGGACTCATACTTCACAGAAATCCGAAATTTCATTGGGAATACCAATCACAACAATTCAGAAGAAAGGTAAAATGTGACTTCTATGTATTTCTTGGATTGACTAATGGAAGATTCTCTTCTGCTTAAGTATTGCTTTGTAATCTATTTTTAACTATTTTATCTGTTTGTATCTGTTGGAATTAAACAGGATCATGATGTAATCTCTTTAAAGACTGTTCACTGCAGACATGAATATTCTTTTGATTTCAGTAGGATCTGATTATACAAAATATACTCTGGATTATGTTCATTATATACAGGATATATAGATTTGCATCTATGTTGTAATCTTGCAGTCCCTAAACTGGGATAGTTGAAGTCAAACATTTAATAAACTCTTCTTTAACAGCCTTTAAAAAAGCAGAGCTATGCTTAGCCCAGCTCCCTCTATCTAATGTAAGCCCCTGTCTGCACATTATGCGGTTTGGGCAAACAGGAAGGAGAGATAGTGGCTAGCTCTCTTGGCTACTTTGTGCATTTCTAACTGCTCGCACAAGTGTGCCAGGAACATTAAAGCTATGCCAGCTGACTAGTAGCTATAATGAGAGAAATCTGTGAGGTAGACTGGAGGGTAAGTTTGTTTTCCAGCCCATCTATTTCTAATTAAATCTACCAGCTCCAGCACCCAAATTCTGTACAGGAGAAGATGTCCCCAATCAATTGTTCCTAATTTTGTATTTGTTGCTATGGTGGATTTCATTCAGTTGACTAGGAAGGAATTTCATCCATGGACTGACTGCCCTGCTATAGGGTTTTTACCTCCTTCATAGTGTAAAGTTTTTTATACACAGCAGTAGGCAGGGCAGATTCAACAAATAGTTGTAGTTAGCAAGTTTTCCAAATATTATACAGTGAACCCCCACCTAACGACGCATTCGAATAGCATCATTTTCGATTAACAACACTACTGACACACCCCACATGATCATTCAAATAATGACAAAACACATTGTTATTTGAATAATGATGGTATTTTTACCGTCATTATTTGAATGACAAAAAAGTTGTTATTCGAATAATGACGGTATTTTCACCGACATTATTCAAATAGCGATGGTATTTTTACTGCCATTATTCGAATAATGATGTTTTTGTCGTTATTCGAATAACGACATTTTCTGAATAACGATGCTACTTGGGGAACCAAGTAACGTCATTATGCGAGGGTCTACCATACTTCCACTCTAGCCCAGCAAATTAAACTCTCCACACCTCTTGAAGTATAAGAAAAATGTTCTTTACTCACAATTGCTTTGCTTTAGATAGAATTGGTAAACAGTTGCTTTGGTAAGTAAACAGTTATTAACAATAACTTTCATTTCAACAAACATACTTTGCTTGTAAGGCAAAATTGGAGAATGTAGAGGAGAGAGAGAAAAGCAGAATATTAACATGATGACAAAAACAGTGACGATTCACTCACTGACTGACTCTGACTGGAACCTGAATAGCAAGCAGTCTAATACAGGTCAGGTGACCCTAGAGGTGGGAAAACTAGATAACTTTCTTAGACAAGTTCATGGAGGACAAGGGTATCAATGGCTATAATTATGGATACTTAAGGACAACCTCTGGGTTGGAGAGATAGGCAGGATATCTCCCAATGCCATTTCCAGGGAATCCTAAGCAGGTGAAGGCATCTCCTTGGGAATACCCTGAAGGAAATGGTGAGCCACTGTGTGAGACAGAATGCTGGACTGGATGGGCTCCTGTGGCCTGTTCCAGCAAGGCTGTTCTTATGTTCTTATATTTGTAAAGAATCTTGAGATAAAGATTTTTGTCATATGCTCAGATTGATGTCTATTAAGAGCCCACACAGTGGCTAATGCCCATGTGAGTCACCATATTCTATTACCCAGTTGGTAAAGAATAGGCACATAGATTGGCAGGAGTGTCATATCATGTTTGAATCCACACCCTACATTGTTGCCAAACTTGTATTTATAATCTTGATTCTTGATTCAGTCAAAGACACATTGCTTAATAACATTTTTCTTCTTCTCCCTTAGCTGCTACAAGCTCTACACTTTTTTGTTGTACTTACTACATTGTTAGGCAACATATTCACATGGCATGTTCAGAAAATCCTTTTGTAAACATGGCTTGGCTACGTTTTAGCAAAATAAAAAGTGCTGAGGTTAACATATCCAAAGCAGGCAGATCAAAACTATGTGAAACTTGAAATATGAATCTGTGTTTTGACCAGAAATGTCCTTCTATATCAGCAGGTTGTAACAATTTAAGTTTCAGCGATATCAGCAAAATGTGTTTGACCTAGTACATAGGACGTTTACATGTCCTACAAACTATGAGGGATTGGGACTAAACCATCTAAGCCCCTTGTAGCACTTGGCTGCCATATGAGCTTCCGAATGCTTTAGCACTGTTTCCAGTTTAGGGATTTGCACCAGATTTTAATTTTTCTTTTTGCATGAAGCCAAATAGCTGATCTAGAAGCAGCTCTGTGCTGTTTGTTGTGTGATTGGGAGCTGTTAGTGAGACATTTGTTACAAATACAAGAGGATTACACAGTTGCTCTTAAAAGCCTGACCTGCAATCCATAGGAAATCACATCCTACAGTAGTTTTCCACTAGCACATTTACTTACATGGAAGGGAGGGTATTTCAATATTCTACCTGATGTAAGAAGTTCAGTTAATGTCCTTCCTGAAGGCTGCTAGGCATCCCTACAAACATTCCTGAAGAATGGAATGTGTCTTTAATTAGACATGCTTGAAAAATAAAATCCCATTAAAAATAAGGTCCCATAATTGGATCCTAAAGAGGAAATATGAATAGGATGAGGCATGGATTCCATGTTGTGCTGGGAATAGTAGCTGGGAACAATGGTGCAGTATCAGCACACACAGAATGTTTTTTTCAATATCTGCCAGAAAGCTGATATAAACTTTGGGAACTGTGCTTTACCCAACTTCTTTGAGTCCTTAATAAATTGTTCCCTATTTCTTTTTCTTTCTATAATAAATGAACTAATAAGCTGTATTGACCAAATTCAAAGAGAATTTAAAATACCTGAAAAGACAATCACTTGTGTATAGTGTGCTACTTGATTTGGACAATGGGATACTATGGGTTGTGGTTTATTTTGGTTAGCCAAATACACAATTTATTGGCAAATCTAGAAGCGATCAGATGACAAATGAAATTCCTTTGTATTTCAAAATGAATAATTTGCCTGTAAGGGACAGGGTAGATAGGCTTGGGAACTTCCAGCTCATTGAGAACATTGTTACGTGTTTTATTTACAGTAATAAAGCTTATTGCTGATTAACATTATAGGGAATGGTTTATAAAACCAAATTCCTAGTGTACAGTACTAAACAATGACAAAGATTTGAGACTATTTATTCATCATCAAGGCCACGATTTGCTATCAGATCACCAATTCTTTTGGGTTTATGGATCTGTTTGGCAGTGTTAGAAGTTGTCAGGGCAATACCCCATAGTAAATGCCATGGGGTGTGTGGCTAATCACAAAACACAAGGAACCTCCGCGGAAGACTGAACAGAAGTCACAGAATACTTAGTCCAAACATTCAAAACCATTCTTTTTGTGTTCATGCTTTTATGCACTAAGAGATGGCAAACTCATTTCCCCCTTAACCATTATTCTCTTTCCTGCCATCCATCCACCTCAACTCTTTTTCTGCCTAATCCTAATTTATTATGGATGCACTTAAGTCCCTTTCTCTTTCTCTATTGCAAACATATACTGTAGATATCCCTCTTGTCTTCTTCTTAGTGCAATCACAAAGAAGACCATACTTTTAAAGGAACCCTCCCAAATCTTCCATTAAAATAGTCGTACCATGTGCTATGAGTTGTTTCTAAGATCTGTATTGTCTTCTTCCCCTAAGGATTTCAGGGTAGTCTATATGTGGGTTATTTTCTTTCATCCTTATATCAGCCCTGTGACATAGCCCAATCTATACCAACAGATACTTATGTTAAGCCTTCTGTATTCTACAGTCAGTCATTATGAGAATTTTTTTTTTGATCTTTGTGGGCTAGGAGACAGTTTACAGTGCAAGTAATTTTTCCCTTGGGCCAAGAGTGAATGGGGTAGGAATTCTGTCATCAAGAATAATGAGAATGAAATAGGAATCTAAAATGTAATAGCGTACATAATATGGAGAACAGCTACCTACGCAAACATGTGAGGCTGTGAACTGGATTTCAAAGGAGTGCTGGCAAGTTAATGAACTGGATGAGGCAATATTGATTTTAATTATGGCAGAGTTGTGACCATATGGTAGTTGATGCAAAACTAAGTATTGAAAAACAAATTCCCTGTTCTGCAACTGCCCAAAGCTGACTTTGTGATGAAAGTTTTATGTATATGTGTGTATTTTTGACAGAATGAATGGAAGGCATTTTAAAGATGAAAAGACTTTGGTGGCAAGCCAAAATTCAGACTTGTTGGAGGACGAAGAAGCAGAAGACGAAGTTATGATGGATGAAGAGGAAGAAGAAAATGAGATAACAGGGAAGCCAGTTAAGGAACTGGCAACAAGCAACCTATGTGAAGAGGTTACTGAGGGCAGTTATGAAGAAGCAAACGCATTGGAAATGAATTGCAAATCTTCTCCTAGCAGGTAGACTCTTACCTCAGTGGTACAACCAAATATTGCAAAAATACAACTTTTAGAGTTACCAGAAGGCATTCAGGCAGCATTGCCTTTATAAGGAAGAGCCAAATATTTCCCTGGAACTTTAAGCTTCCTCATTATACTATAATATGGAAATGCACTTGTTCTTTTTCAACCTCTGGCCCACTCTGTCATATTAATGCCGCAATATGACTAACACAGTACAATATCATCTTCTTCCCTTTCCCCCCTGATTCTTGACTTGGTTTGGTCTCCATTTTATGCTTTTTGTTATTAAGTAGTATCAGTGTACTATACAGTTGCAACATCAACCTAGGCCCAAATGCTCACTGTACTTGAGGGGGTGAAGTGAAAAACACATCAGCCATGCCAGTAGGATGCTGACTGGATAGCTTAGTGGTTTAGATATCTGGTTAAAGAACAAGAGATTGAAAATTTGTTACTCAGAGAGTACTTCTGAGTACTCTCTACCTTGAAAACCCTGAGTCATAATTGACTTGGTGGCATGCAATTGTATACCACTGTGAACAGTGCTCTTTGCAGGCGCACCCCCCCCCCCCCCAATGATGGACTCAGACACAAATGAAAGTGGATAACAGCATGGGCCACATTTATTGATTCAAGCCCTAGTCCGAATTATAAATTTCTATTGGTAAAACGACCAATCATAATTCTTAAGGCAAGCAGGCCGAAGTAACACTGGTAAGGTACCACCCAAAATTGCCAACGGCAATTGTTACAATGTATCTATTTGTATCAATTTGTTTGTTGACAACAAACAAATTGTTGACCGTAGTCAATATCTAACTAATGACCCCACCCTCTGACGTGTATCCGTAAAATCAGGGGGTGATTCCATCTGTCTAGTGGTAACCATCACCCCCTTGCCTGGTTCGTCGTTGACCGGACAACGTTTAAACAACTTATGCCTATCTAGTGTTGTCCAGTCAATTGCGAACCTGCCGGATACCTGTGGGTCATAAATGTTTACCTTACCAGTGCTACCCGCCACCCGGAGAGGCTTCAATAAAGGCTCGACGCCCCCCCCCAAGACCGTCAGCTCGGTCGACAGGCCTGCTCGCCAATCACCCAACAGGAGGTCCATACCTCCTCGCGACAGATGGACCCCATCCCCAGAATAAAGCCCAAAATTTTGCAAACTAATGGCGGGATGATGACTGACCCACCCCCAGCCCTTGGTCGAAAGGAATCGGGCTACCGCCCTGTTTACCATGCGCCGAGCGCGGTCCAGGGCCTGGAGGTCGAAGCCTCCCCGATAAGCGTGCCGTGGGACCATATCTGACCAAACAAGGGTTGTGGCGGGCCATACGTAATGTAAGTAGGCAAGGTCCGCGCAAATCGCATGCTTCAGCGATAAGCCAGTGACCTGACCCAAGTCATTACCCCCAAGGTGTATGATCAGAATGTCGGGCGGGTCAGCACTCCTCGATGAAAAGAGGAATGGCAAAAGCTCCCGCCACAACATACCGGGCTTACCGTGCCATGTGAAATGTGCATATGCACCCAGTCCCAGTCGGGGTCCCCAATCTGTCGCCGCAGCATAACGCGCTGCCCTGTGCACGTAGCTGTGGCCCACCAGCCATACTGTCACCGGTGTGATACGACACCCAGGGTCTGTCAAGGGAAAAAACAGGGAAGGAAAGATACATGGTGACTCAGAAGGTACTCACGGTGGGAGTGGGCGAACATAAAACTGGAAACAGTGTGAGTCCCACCTCCCCATGCTGCGTATGTCAGCACCGGAGTACCCATAAGCAGCCGCAGTAGAGGCCGCCCCAATTCTAAATGAATGGGTGCCGTAACGGGCCCCAGGGAGGCCAACTCTGGCCAGTGCCTTCCCTGTCACCTTCCAAAACTGAAATTTAGTAAGGGGAGACCCATCTTGGTGACAGAAAAACGGGCCATGGTGCGTGCCACGCAGTGCAAGGAACTCCTGTAGGGCACCAACCAGACAGATGTCTGCCAATGAACATCGTAGCAGTCTTATACCACTGCCTACGCCATGCTGATCTGTTTTAGAGGAGTGTATCCTCAACTGAGTCCAATCATTGCAAACATAGACATCTTCGAGTTCCAGTGCCCTACGACTTGCATCCGCCTTAGACAGCATCACAAGCTCGCTGATGCGGAGCGCTCCAAAAAAGGCCACCGTTGTAGCCGCACGAAACAGGGCTGCCTCATACCTATCAAAACATAGGTCATGCCAGCCTCGTGCCAGTCGGGTAAGTACCCCAGGGGAAATTGGGTGACGGTCGTCCAGGCAACGCCCACGTTCCCGCACCCACCCCTCCAAAACATGTCTCACGCGGAAATCAGCGGTGCTGTCCGCATGACCTCCCACCTTGGCCATAAAGGCCAGCGCTGATAGCCTAGATGCTATGGTGCGTGGTGCCAAGCCCTGGGCGTGCAGGTAAACCATAAAACGGAGGATGTGGGCCACTGGGATCGGCCAGGTATCTGGCAAGCAATATTGGGAACAAAAGGTCCGAAATGAAACCAACGCGTGGTGATACGCCTTACGCGTGCGTGGCGCCAGTGACATGCCTATCGCCCGGTTCACCTCTCCTTGCCAATGGTCCATATCTCCTGCGGTAGTGGCGAGGGAAATTCCTCCGCATCCGGAGCCAAGGCACGGAACCGGGAGATCTGCAGGCGGGACAAAGCGTCAGCAATATCATTATTCACCCCCGGGACATGCCTGGCTCTGAACAGTACATTGAGGCGCAGGCTGCGCAATACAAACTGGCGCACAAGATCCATGACCCTGGGAGATTTAGAGGTCTGTGAGTTGACAATGTGGACAACAGCCGCATTGTCACACCAGAAATGCACCACAGAGTTGGCCCACTCCTCACCCCATAGCATCAAGGCCCCCAGTATGGGAAAAATTCCAAATATGTGAGATCCCTCAGGCGACCCGTGCCTGACCAGGCTGGTGGCCATCCACCATATGCCCACTTCCCATTGAAGTACATCCCATAACCCAGGGATCCCGAGGCATCAGACTGAATTTGAAAGTGGGGCGAAGCCAGGAGGTCAGACCTCCAAAATGAGACCCCATTGAACTCTCTCAAGAACTGGAGCCATACGTGCAGATCTGCCCTGATGCCCCGTGTCAGTCTCGCCCTATGATGGGGCCTGGATAAGCCTGCCATGGCGTCGCACAAGCGCCGAGCAAAGGCCCTGCCAGGTGCAACCACCCGGCAAGCGAAATTGAGGTGGCCATGTAGCACCTGCAATTCCCGAAGGGATGCCTTGCGCTTAGCCAGCAAGTCCGATATAAGGGCAACTATCCGTGCCACCTTGTCTGCGGGCAACCTAGAAGCCTGCGCTACCGTGTCAATTTCCACCCCCAGGAATATTAACTTATCAGACGGGCCTTCGGTCTTTTCGGGCTCTAAAGGGACACCGAGTTCCTCCATTAGCGTCTGAAATGTATTGAGGAGACGTGTACACGTGTCCCAGCCCCGTTCACCCCCGAATAAAAAGTCATCCAGGTAATGGGCTACAGACCGAGACCCCGACCTACGGACAAATGCCCACTGCAGGAAGGTACTGAAACGCTCGAAAGCCGAGCAGGATATGGAACAGCCGAATGGCATGGCCTTGTCAAAATAATAGTCACCCCGGAATTTGAAACCCAGCAACTCGAAGTCACCCGGGTGCACGGGTAAGAGGCGAAACGCCGACTTAATGTCACACTTAGCCAACATTGCACCCGGGCCACATGAGCGCACCATGCGCAATGCCTGGTCAAAGGATGTATACCTGACAGAACAAAGGTCGTCAGGGATAGCATCATTGACCGAGTGGCCGGCTGGGTAGGACAAATGGTGAATCAGGCGAAACTCACCCGGTGACTTCTTGGGCACTAGTCCTAGCGGAGACACTTTAAGGTTGGGGAACGGGGGTGCGGGGAAAGGGCCGGCGACCCTGCCCGCAGCAATCTCCTTATTAATGCTGGCGGCAGCCACCTCCTCCCTTCCCCTAAGTGACAAAAGGTTAGGTGCATCCTGGGGTGACCTATCCCCCGTGAAAGGAATACGAAAACCCAGTTGAAAACCCTGAAGGAGGTACACAGCGTCTGCTCTCCTCGGGTACGATGCGAGCCAACGCTCCAGCATGTCGACATTAATTGGGGAGGGGGCCTTTTGGTGAACCCGCTCCCTCCAAGGCAGTCTTGCCTGCCCCTTGTCCGCCCCTACCTCTGCCCCTGTATCCTCCTGGCCTGGGACAGGCGGAGGCAGCATGGGGGCCAGAACAAGAGGGGCACTCATGCTTGTACTTGCAATTTTTCCTGTTGCAAGAACCACTGGCCGAGAAGGTCCAGCACAGCAGGCGGGCTGGAACCCCCTGCCCCGCCGCTTGGCGGGGTACCTGTACTGGGGCCGCTCGTTGGACCGCATGTCCACAATGGTATCTCTCCCCAGGCGCCGGGCGCGTGGGGGTCATATATAGAAGCCACAGCTTCTGGCAGGGCTCATCCCACCTCATCTCTGGGTGCAGCGGAATTCTCATGCGGAACTCTTCGTCGTAAGCCAGCCATGACGGACCCGGGAAGTCAACCATAGCCCGGTAAATATTGTCCAGATATTGGACCATGGGAATAGCCAAATCCGGCCTAGCCCTGAGATAAACGGCCATGTAAATCAGGTACGCTGGCAGCCAATTTGCCCACGTGCGTGGCGGCTTACGACGACGTGCCTGCTCCTTATCCTTCTCGTCCAGCCCTTCCCTCTCCTCCTTGGTCGGCTCCCTATTTAGAAGTGAGAAGATATCTACGTACTCGCCCCTCCAAATCTTCTCCTTGGTAGACTGGGCCAAATGGTCCCCCAAGGGCAAGGAATACCCTGCTGTTGGCAAAGCCGACACCGGCACCGAGGGAACTATGGGTAAGGTAAATTGAGCCTGAGTCAGCCCAGGGATCCCCAACACATTTCCCAGCACATTGGGGGCACCACCCCGCCCCAAGCCCTGTGTCGTGGGCAAAGTCGCTGGGTGGGCCGGGGGCCATGGGGCCGCCGTGCCCCCCGAGCGAGGCCAAGGCCATTGAACAGCCCCCCCGCTGAAGTCAGTTGTGTGGGTGCATTAACTTGGACTGCATACTCACCCGCTGCACCCCCGTGGGCCGCCCCCACCGGGGGTTCCGGCCCGCTGGGGTCGTCGGACCTCACGACCGAAGCTAAGCTCGTCGACGGAGCCAGACAAGCACCAGACTGCTGCACCTGTGGGGTGGGGAGCTGCGAGGCAGTGGCCGCCAACGGCCCGCACGCCTCAGGCGGCTCAACCCGACCCATCACCGGCTGTTGTTCGGCGGCCAAAGGGGGAACCTGGAAACCTAAAGGTACCCCTGCTTGGTTGGGCCCTCGCTAAGGACGCTTCAAGGGCCGCAACCCGGGCAAGAAGGGCCTCCACGTCAACATAGGGCCCGGCCCCGACAGGGGGCAATTGGGCAACCGGCCCAAAATTCACGGGTACCTGACCAGGTCCCTGAGTCCCAGGGGCCAGATAAGGCCAAGAGCCCATGCTCAGCCCCTGGGAAGTCGTAGGAACGCCCTGCAAGGGCAGGGAACCCAACCACCCTCCGTGGCTCGCACCCCCCAAGGGGAACTGCGCACCCGGGCAAGAAGGCCCTACCGGACGAACCATGGCAGGGGCCATGTTCGTCGTTTGAGGGCCAAGGGCCGAGGCCCCGTCCGGGGCTGCGGGTATGCTCCGCACATCAGGCCAAGGAGCTACCGATCCCATCCCACCGTTCCCGGTGGGATCCGCTTGAGGTGGCTGCGGAACGGGCGCAGTCGCGGTCCTCCGACCCGGCTGACGCCTCCGCGCCGATCGAGCCACGTTCGCGGCTGCCTTCTTCTTCGAGGGCATGGCCAATGTAGCTAAGAAGTCTAAAGAAAAGAGCAAGCTGCCCGAAAAGGCTTCCCTCAAGAAGACACGATCGACGGAGGTAAGGAGGAAAAACTTCTCCGCTCCGTCGGTTCGCCAAAATGGCAGCACGGCTGCCTCGTGGCCAGCCCTTTTATTAGGGTGCTGGCCACGCCCCTAACTACCCGGATGGTTTCGTCCGGTGGGGGGGGGCCGCAAAGAGCGCGGCGGCCATTTTGGCGCCGCGCTTCCATTATCATACCACCAAGTATAACTAAGGTGCTTGAGGGGCATTTTGTTTTGTTTTGTAGAGCAAATACTACATTCAGAAAAAGAGTAGGCAGGAAGGAAGAGATCATTATGACTGAGGTTAGTGGATACCACATGCTAGGAGAATAAGAAGCAAGGGTGAGGGAATGCTACTGATGTATTTTTGGTAGTAGGCAAGAAATCATAATGAATATGCAGTGATGGAAGATAGAAACTTTGGTGAGATTTACATAGAGTCTGATTATGATCAGCTTTACCATAGCACTGTCAGAGCCCAATCTTTTGTGGGGTGTTATTCAGGAAATGTATCACCTGCATTTCCTTTGGCTAGTAAAATTGGCTTACATATACAATAAATGACAATATAAAATATTAATTGCCTGGGAAGTTTAGGTAAATGAGATCAGTAACATACAAGATTGGGAAGAAAGGTAAAGGAGATAAGTCCACAAACTTTCACATCAGGATGGTGACAAAGGCAAAAGAGGCCTCATCCCTCTAGGATTTAACCAGATATTCTCTTTACAGGATAAGTTCTACCTGCTAAGGATTATTTGTTGGTGTGTGAAAAGGTTTCTAATATAGAAGCAATGGTGAAGTTGTACAGTTTCTAAAGGCTATGATGGACAGAACATTAGCCATACCTTAGTTGTGTGGAACTCAAATTTTTAGAATTTAAGAGCTGTTACTTTGAATTTTGCCCTGTTACTGTTATTAAGGGACTGCAGTGGCTCAAGTGGCTAAGATGCTGACTGGGAGGTGGAAGGTCAGCACTTCGATTCCCAAGTACTGCAGGACAAAATGAGCTCCTGTCTTTGTCCCAGCTCCTGCCAACCTAGCAGTTCGAAAGCAAGAAATTGCAAGTAGATAAATAGAGACCACTTCAGTGGGAAGGTAACAGCGTTCCGTGCGCTCTGGTGTCTAATCATGCCTGCCACATGACCATGGAAATGTCTGCAGAAGCAGACAGTGCTCGCTCTTCGGCTTTGAAACAGAGATGAGCACTGAACCCTAGAGTCAGATACGACTGGCTTTCGAGCAAGGGAAACCTTTAGTGTTATTAAAATTGGGAACATTCAAATCAAATTTTGAACCACAGTGTTTTTATAAAATAATTACTAGTAATCTTTCTTTTAAAACCATTCAATATTGGGGCTTTTTGTTACAGGTATAAGGAAGACGAGTTTAATAAAACTGAACTTTCTGCTTTGGATCACATAAGGCACTTCACTGATAGTCTCAAAGTGAGGAAAATGGAAGAAAACCAGTTCAGTGAGGCCGAACTGGCAGCATTCACCACCTCTCATTTGCCAGAAGACTTAAAACCACATTTGCATCGCAAATCCAAATCCCAGGTAAAGTCTACTTTCCTCTTGTGGAGTATAAAGCATAGTTACTGATAGTAGATTTCAATTTATCCATGTTGGAATCAAAGAGCCACCGCAATCTCTTTTACCTTTAGACGGGCACCCATGTGAATTATGGTGCCAACTCTGGAATTCAAGTTAAGGGCTCTTCAGAGTAGAGCCATTTGTGCCACCGTTTGCTACTTTCATTTATTCAATCCCTGAAGTTTCTCTTTGTCTTATAAAGCATGGATTTTACTGTGATCCATTTTGTCAGGAGTATCCAAAATGGGAAAGGAGATGAGGTGGTGGCAAGAGGTTGTTTATAACCCCAGATACGCTCTTTTTCTGAAGTTTGTAGAAGCACCATCATGCTACTCCTTGCTTTTGTAGGCAGGATTAGCATTAGGCTTTTCTTCAAAGCAACAAGAAAATATTTAGCTCTTCTTCAAATAAAAGCAATTTCAGTGCTATGACAGTTCTTGTCTTTCATTTGTTCTATCCCGTCCTATCTCTCTCTCTTTTGTTTTGACATATACATACATCAAGAATAATTCCAAAAATGGGGGGGGGGGGTTCCTCCCCAAAAATCAAGGAGGTAAGAGAGAAAAAGCTGCCTGATATGCTACATGGCATTGGAAAATCTAAGTCTAAGAGAGATAAAATGAGGCTTCAGTGGCTTAGCAGTTAAGACACTGAGTTTGACAACCAGAAGATGGACAGTTAGCAGTTCAAGATCCGAGTGCTGCTTGACAAAGTGAGTTCCCATCATCTGTCCCAGCTCCTGCCAACCTAGCAGTTTGAAAGCAAGAAATTGCAAGTAGATAAATAGGTACTGCCTTGACGGGAAAGGTAACAGTGTTCTGTGCACTCCGGCATATAGGCATGTCTGCCACATGACCATGGAAGTGTCTGCAGATGCAGGCAGCACTGGCTCTTTAGCTGTAAATGGAGATGAACACTGAACCCTAGAGTCCAATATGACTGGCTTTCAAGCAAGGGAGACCTTTACCTTTAGTAAGAGAAAAAACAGGAGAGATCCAAATTGGAGGCACAGAGGTAGGCAGCCAGGCAGGTAATCAGTCCAAATTAAAGTATAGGGCAATGTGGGCTTGTTTCCCCGTGAGGAATGACTAAAGTAAAGAAGGTAAAGGTTGCCCTTCCTCGAAAGCTGGTCATATCCGACTCTAGGGTTGTGTTCATCTCTGTTTATAGCCAAAGAGCCAGTGCTGTCTGCATTTGCAGACATTTCTGTGGACACGTGCCAGGCATGACTAGACACCAGTGAGCACGGGATGCTGTTTACCTTCCCACCAAAGTTGTACCCATTTATCTCCTTGTAATTTCTTGCTTTCAAACTGCTAAGTTGACTGAAGTCAACCATTGTGCACTATTTGGGTCTCAAACTCTGACCTTCCAGTCTTCAAGTTCATCATCTTAGTCACTAAGCCACCGCAGTCTCCTCTTCCAGGCCCTTTTACATTTGCAACATTCTTGATCTCTCCTCCTAGTCATTCTGATTGGTTGTTACACTATTTGATGGAATAAAGTTATACAAAAGAGGGAAGCATGAAAGAACACAATCCTTCGGTGTACCTCTCTTTCATTAATCCAAATCATTCATGTTTTAAAGCATCTCTTTTGGCAATCAATGAAAGAACAAAAGACAAAAAAAGCGCCTTTCATGTTTTTCTCCTTGTGTAAAACAGGAAAGGCTAATCCCTAATCTAGACCATCTTTCATCAAGGAGCTTTCCTATTACAAGATGTCATAAATTAATAAGAGGACTTTGTGAAGTGCAACCAGTACGCTTCCAAAATTGTCCACAACTGGACCCACACTATGTTCTTCTATGATAGAACTATGGATATAGCCAAATATTAATTTTAATTCTTCATTTTCCTTCTTTGATTTTAGGCCTATGCTATGATGCTGTCTCTCTCTGATCAGGACTCTCTTCACTCCTCATCCCATAATCCCTCCAACATGTGGCACAATATGGCAAGAGCTGCAGCAGAATCTGGTGCCATCCAATCCGTCAGTCATGTATGACACCATCAAATGTAACTGGATTTGGGACCAAGTCCAAACTAGCAATGTGGCTCTTTTGCTAGAAGACTATTTAAAAGACTGCAGAGCAGAATGCCTTAGAAATATGACAGGTCACATATAAAGTCAGGTGACCTTAAACTGAATGATTTGAAAGGAAAAAAACTATTTATTCTCAGTCTTTTGTTTTGCACAGCAAAGGCAGCTGCTGACATTTTGAGGATCAATGCGACTTTCAAAATATGTGGATCAAATGGACCTGGATGGGAATATGTGTCTTCCACCCTACCTTTTTGGGGAGGCATTTATGGGTTAAAGACTGTGTTAGTACACACGAAAGCACTCCATTAAACTAAGATAGAATTGTTTTCCTATATTTGGGTTTTTCATATTCTTTTCATGTACAGTAATTGACAACAGGAATAGAAATGACTATGTTCTCTACAAATTTTTGCTTATGCTTTATGCATTTGAAACTATCCAAGGAAGACAAAACAGGTCTATGAAATGAACATCAGCCATTAACACTAAAACTGACAAGAAAGATCTTGCTCTCTTATTAACTTTTGCCTCCTGAACTGCATTGTAAGGATGAAAAAGCAGAGAACCACATGAGACGATAATGTAAGATGTCTGTGTATATTGTAAAAAATCTGGGCAAGTTCAGCAATCCAAGGAGATGGGTCTTTCAACACGTTGCTTGTAAAGACCACCATCATTGACCATACCACTGTAGTTCACCATTTCCCTGATCAATGTAATGACATTTTAAGTTTAGACAATCATATCGCTGTTTTGGTTGTTTGTTTTGTTGGTGTTTTCCATTTGTAGCTCTTGATTTCTTTCTTTGTCGGCATTGTGTGTACCATGTATTTATTTGTTGGCAGACAATTGTTTGTGGATTACATAAAAAGCACTCTTGCTAAATGTAGCACTGTTCGTATGAAATTAATAGCACTGTTAAGTTCCCCGTTGTTTTTGTCTGGGCACCCGTGGAATTCAAAATAAAAAGGGAGGCAAACTGATCTGCATATATGGGCGTGCAAACAGTGTTGAAAAAATTCTTATATTCCTTTTTACTCTAGTTTTTTTCATGTTGCTGAAATTAATAATGAATAGAGGTGATTTAGGGGGTTGTTGGTTTTGTTTTTGTAATACAACAAAATGATTCAAATGTATAAAGCATTCTAATTTTTTTCTTCATGAAAGCATGATTCTTCTGATTAAAAAAAAGAGAGGGAAAGAAAATTGTACCCAATATTTTATGCTGGTGGTCTGCGAGCTTGTGTGATGTTATGTTCATGTTAATCCTATTTGTAAAATGAAATGTTCCAAACTTATGTTAAAAAGAAAAGGGGAAAAAGAAGAAAAATCCCAAAAACTAAATAATGAACTGTATTCAGTTATTTCTGGGTGCAGGGGAAGGGAGGGGTGGGTATTTTGCCCTTTTGGTGAGGGACCAGATTTTATTTTCCTTTTGTTTATTCTCTCATTTTGAAATAACCAGCAAGTTGAGGTACTTTCTTTAAATGCTTTGTACAATGTAACTGTTATGCATTTCAGTACATTACTATGGGAGGATCAAATTAAAAAAAATAAAGGATTACAAAAATGAACCAATCATTTCTATGACTTTACTTTAATGTTGTTTCCTACAAAGTCACCTTGGTTTTAAGCATTTTGACACTGAAATTTCCAATTTAGGTAAAATAGCAGTACAATGCAGAAACTCTGGTTACACAAAGTAAGAAAGAAAATTCAAACTTATTTTGCCCCAATAGTTTTCATTTTAGAGTTATAAAAAGATGGTCCCAATATCTGAAAATGGAAGACATAACATTAAGTAGATTATATTTGGTCCATTTTTTCCTTACACTATGAGCAACCTGATGTATGTCTTGCCAAGCACACCAGCATGAGCTTGATAGAGTCAGTTTCTTCAGCTCTCAGAGAAAATAAACATTCAATGGTTGAAGAAACAAAGCTTTATAGACAATTCACAAAGCAAAACATAACAGAATAAGAAACCAAAAAAAGAACATAAGCAGGCAAATATATACCAAGTATGGATTCTTTCTGCCCCCTCTTCTGCTACCCGGGAGCCCAGAGTAGGTAGCAGGGGCACTACTTGTACTTCTGTTGTATGGAGAGCTCCAAAATCTGGGGCCTAAGCCCATCTTCTTTTATACCCTCAGCTAGAGTGCTGTCTCATCCTCCTTGGCTCTATTCCCTTTGTTTGAGAGATGTACAGTTATCCAGAAACCCAAACCATGGCAATTTTGAATGGACTAATTGGTATAACATCCTTGCAACCACATAGTATCAGATTTGTTACCAGTAAGGGTAAATGTGACCTGTCTTAACCCTTTTTTACTTTGCCAGGTTCTTTCCCATGCTCATTAAACATCCCAGGTGCTGGTTCTCTTATCAATCAAGGACATGTATGGCTTTAGAGTCATCTTAGCTTTCCTGCATCTGTCAAAGACTATCTACTCTCCAAACTCTAACTTATTGATTGATAAGTATAATTATGGAACGTTCCTCTTCTGGTCATCAAGTTCATTAAATGCATTAAATGGGAAGCAAGCAAATTCTGCTTCTTAACACAGATTCACATGATTTTTAACCAATTTCCAGAGCTTGAAGGGGAAAATGGCAGTGCCACTATACTCCCCGAAGTCACAATCATATCCCCAGGGCACTACAATATAGTCTTCATATTTTGGAAAACAGATGTAACAACATTTTCCCCCTAACCTGGCACATTGTTAATAACACAGGTGTGGAGTAGTAACTTTGGTAGGTCAGATGAGTATCCCAAATGACAGGAGTTATTGCATCAGGAGTTGTTCTTGTCATAATTTTTAAAAGCTATCTTAACAATAAGCCAGCATTAGCACATTTTGTAGAAATAAATTCCTTATGTCAATTAAATAGCATGCAAACAATTTCTTTTCCACTGGACCTATTACAACAAAAATTGCTCGAAAGTCAGTTGTATCCAACTCTAGGGTTCAGTGCTCATCTCTGTTTCAAAGCCAAAGAGCCAGCGCTGTCTGCTTCTGCAGACGTTTCCGTGGTCATGTGGCAGGCATGACTAGACACCAGAGTGCATGGAATGCTGTTACCCTCCCACCGGCATGGTCCCTATTTATCTACTTGCAATTTCTTGCTTTCAAACTGCTAGGTTGGCTGGAAAGTGGAAATTATTTCTGTGTATTTCTGTACCTTTCTCCCTCACACACTTTCTCACTGTATGTGTATCTCAAACATAAGCCAAGATTCCAAGGCTGCGAATTCTCAAGGATCAGTCTCACCATGTCAACAGTCATTCTCAACCCAAATCTTCACAGTATCTCTTCATTTTTCTTTCTGTACATGAAAGAAAGAAAAAACTGTCACCAGGTAGGCTATTGACTTGTGGAAACATAGCTTGCTTATCAAGTCCTTTTGAGGGCTGAATTCATAAGAACATAAGAACAGCCTTGCTGGAACAGGCCACAGCCCATCCAGTCCAGCATTCTGTCTCACACAGTGGCTCACCATTTCCTTCGGGGTATTCCCAAGGAGATGCCTTCACCTGCTTAGGATTCCCTGGAAATGGCATTGAGAGATATCCTGCCTATCTCTCCAACCCGGAGGTTGTCCTTAGGTAGCCATAATTATAGCCATCGATACACTTGTCCTCCATGAACTTGTCTAATCCTTTCTTAAAGCTGTCAAGTCTGACAGCTGTCACCACTTCTTCTGGCAGGGAGTTCCATAGACCAGTAATCCTCTGTGTGAAAAAGTACTTTCTCTTATTTGTTTGAGAACTAGTACCCAAAAGTTTAATGGAGTTTCCCTAGTTCTAGTGTTGTGCGCTAGGGAAAACAATTTTTCCTTATCTACTTTGTCCACACAGTGCATGATTTTATAAACTTCAATCAGGTCACCACCTAGATGCCGTTGTTCAAGAGTGAAGTGGCCCAACCGTTGCAGCCTCAGATGGTAAGGAAGGTGTTCCAGTCCCCTAATCATTTTGGTTGCCCTCTTCTGCACTTTTTCCAGCTCCAAAATTCAAAATACTGATGGTTTCTTCAGTGCCTTCAGTGGCTTTGAACCCAGGTGCCTGAAAGGGAATCTGTTTCCACAGTAACCTGAATCAGTCTTGAGAGGTTCTCCTCCCTGTACCCTGCCTCCCAAGGCAAGGCAGATGAAAGGCAAAGAGAAACCTTCCAAGTGCCTTTCTGCTTCTAGAATTCTGTTTCAGGCCTCCTGGCATCGCCGGTACTGTATTACACTTTCATCACCAGGGAAAGGGGCTTTCCCCTTTCTCAGGTTTTAAAATCTACTATTACAACTTGCTTTTATGTATTCTTTTAAATGTATTACTTATACCCCTAGTTTGTGAATTTGAGAGGAGTTCACCATACTGTATTTCCTTTTTTAGTAAAAGGCACTATACAGTATTACTTTCAAACAAAGACAAATAAGGCTAGTTTCGGTATTTTCATTGCCCAATCCCACCTGTTATTAGATACAGTAAAACCCCAACTTACATATGCATCGAGTTACATAAAATTCGATTTACATAATGATTTTGTGCGAAAACCATGTCCTGATTTACACGATTTCGTATGGGTTTGCTTCAAGTTACATAAATGTTCTTTTTCCTATGGGTTTGCTCCGAGTTATGTAAAAATTCATTTCCCTATGGGTTTGCTTTGATTTACCTAAAAATTTCTTTTTTCCTATGGGTTTGCTTTGAGTTACGTAAAAAACTTTTCCGTATGGGTTTGTTTCGAGGTACAAAAAAATCGATTTAAGCAAAAGCCTATGGAACGGACTTTTTTTTCATAAGTAGGGTTTTTACTGTACTTCCCTTTCAAAGGATGTACTAATCAATAATAATTACACCTGGCAAGAAAATGTAAGATAAAAGGTTGCTTTCCTTCTCCATGTCTGAGGAAATATGTAAAATACACAGACATTTGGAAGCCTTGGTGAAAAACTGAATTTCTTCCATGGTGGAGAAAAAAGAAAATTGAAAGGGGGGAAAGGGCACTTTTTCATTCTTTTTTTTTAAAAAAACATCCTATTTGGTAGACCAAATTTAAAAGCATAGTTTATTCAGGCAACATTTTGGAGATCTACTATTCACATTGACTTTTAATTGTTTTAATCTGCCTTTATAAACTACTGCAATCAAAAAAATCTAGCATATCCTACTAGGTTTACCAGGTCATGAGAAACAAGTAAAAGGTTAAAGTTGGAAACAAAAGAAATTATCAGTTTTATAATAAAATAAAATGAATTACTTTGAACTCTCAAGCAGAGACAAAAAAACACCAATTTTCAAAACAGCAGAGGAAAAAAAGGGGAAATGTTAAGATTTATTAAATTCTAATTCTGTTACGTGAACACTGATCAATCTCACAGACAGTTTAGTCATGACTAAGGCTGCATTCACTAGTTTTTCACTTGGCATTTAATTTCTTGATTCTGTTTTCATACTCCAACCAATTCATTTCATATGCTACTGAAATTGAGAAATCTGAAGCAGGTGAGAAGCAAAAGTCACTGATCATGTTATGGAAAAGTCTTCTCATCATATTTCAGGAATTATATGCTTGCTTTAAAAAATCTTAGACTAGACCAAAACCTAAAGCAGTTCAGTGTTTTGTAACACTGAAGCATTAGAATGCATTAAAAACACTTCTGGGAGAATAAATATTAGATAGCAGTGCTGAAACACCATATCTTTAGTCATTATTCATTTCATTTCATGAACTTCCTGCATTTCCCCTTTGCAGGTCAAATGGCAGATTAAAAACAAGTTTAAAAGATGCTAGAGACCCTTGATAGAGGCTCAAATAGGGGCATGTAGTGGAAAGTTGTACTGCTCCAGCATCCAACACGTGTAGATGCTTGAAGAAAAAGTGGACCAAACCACTGCAAAAACACCCAGAAGAGTGAATATGGGAAAATGTAGAGCTTCCGCCATAAGAAAATTCCTCAGTTATGCCTAAGTGTGCAAATGAAGGTAGTGGGACAATGAGAAATCACCCAATGATCATTAAGACCTGCAGGGGTACATATATAGAGAGGCCATCTTTTTGGTAATCTGGCTCCAAACTGTATAGGGCAGGAGTTCTCAACCTTTTTAAGCCAGGGCCTGGGTAATGCTCCCTGAGACAGTTTTGGGGGCTGGACGGCTATTTTGCTCTTCCTCCAACACATGGCACTTCCAGGTGTGGTAGAGGCAAGGGGGCCCCACATGAAATGATGCCATGGGATGCACCCGGCCACAGGTTGAGAATCCCTGGTATAGGGCAATGATGGTGAACCTTGGCACTCCAGATATTCTTGAACTTCAATTCCCAGAAGCCCATGCCCCCTATGAATCCACACAAATGGGTTTACTGTGATTCATCCAGCCCACGATGCCCTCGTCGCTCCCAAAAGCGGAAGTAAAATGTGCCCGTGCAGTGCCCTTGCCGCTCTTGGAAGCGGAAGTAAAACGCGCCAGCACAGGCATGTTTTACTTCTGCTTCTGGGAGCGATGAGGGCCGCGCGGGCCGGATGAATCATAGTAAACCCATTTGTGTGGGTTCACAGGGGGCTTGGGCTTCTGAAAATTAAAGTCCAAGAACATCTGGAGTGCCAAGGTTCACCATCACAGGTATAGGGTTTCATAAGTCATAAGTAGCACATAACCAATGTTGCCAAGTAATGGGCTAGTAGCCATTGATGCTGGTGAAATAGAGAGATATTGTTCTCTATGTAAGTGGCTCCCATCACCACAGCATTTTGGATCTACTGAGGAGTCTCAACGCTTTTCAATGGAAGCCCCATGTAGTGCACATTTCAGAAAGTCAAATGGGATATAAACAAGATCTATATCACTGTAGCCAGGTGGAGTTTGTCAAGGAGCAGGTGCAACTGGTAACTTAATTTTAACCATGCAAATGTGTTTCTTACCACCAATAATTATAATTCATTCTTTTGTATCTTTACATTGTGCAGCAATCTTAGGTCACCACCAGCTGGTTTGGAAAAAATTCAAAGAGTGATGGGGGGTGGGGGAGGCATATTTCAGCCTCTGAGCTACCTATACATACCAAAATTAGAAAAATTCTTCTGCTGACACTCCTCTCAACTGGATCCAAGTTTGGTAAAGTTTGCACATAGGGTGTTCAAATTATGGCCCTCCCAAAATCTCTCATTGAATTTTCCCCAAACCAGCTGGTGGTGGCCAAAGACTTTTGCACAGTGCTGTATGTTGTTATATTTCTACAGTAATTTTGTAAAATCTCCCTCTTTTTATTGTTGCTCTTGCTGTTATTTATTTAATTTTCATGCTGGAAATTGATATGATGAAAGTCAACATAGATAATGACTCTCAGACTTGGAAAAGGTAACGATGGTGGTCCACAGTGGAGAAAGCAGATTTCTGTGGTAGGATATCAATTTCTGTGGTGGGATATTTTGTCTAATCAAATACTGTATTATGTTTCCCAAGTGACAACAACCTTGACTTATTTCTCATCTTTTTCTGTGTGATCAAATGCTGTCATTGCTGG
Source organism: Bradypodion ventrale (assembly GCA_035047345.1). NCBI lineage: Eukaryota > Metazoa > Chordata > Lepidosauria > Squamata > Chamaeleonidae > Bradypodion > Bradypodion ventrale. The sequence goes on from JAWDJE010000003.1 coordinate 25,509,181, forward strand.
GACTTCTCCACCCGCCCACACCACACACACTTTTAAAGGCAATGAATTCTGTTATACAAAAAAAATTTATTGTGTCAGATGCACACAAAGGTGCTTTTTGGGTTGAAAGGAATTTTGCTGGAGGAACTCCGCTCAGGGGGATGCCCGAATGAGGCTCCTTTCATATCCCCAAGATCTTTTCCCACCGAAGTGGTCCCTATTTATCTCCTTGCAATTTCTTGCTTTCGAACTGCTAGGTTGGCAGGAGCTGGGACAGAGACGGAAGCTCATTCTGTCATGCTGTATTCGGGTCTTGAACTGCCAACTTGCCAACCTTCCAGCTAACAATGCGAGCTTCTTAACCACTGAGCCACCACAGTCACTGACACCAAATTATTACCAGTGAGATACTACATGCTCTCTCCATTTTCATGCTCTAGATTTAAAGGAGGCTACATTTTAGAAGAAGCCCGGGAATGTTCATTTCATTAAATCTTCTATAATTAAGAAACTAATCTGTGTTTTGAAATTTCAGAAAACTTCTTAACAGCTGGTTCTTTTGAATTCCAGCCCCATGTCCATTAACATATGTTCACACAATGTGAACAACTCCATTATTCCATGTCAATACCTCCCTCCACCAATCTACCCCCAGCACTTGAGGGCAGCCAAAGATTAGATAGCTGGCGATAGACCTGCATGCACATATGGAAATGTTCAATTTGTAATCTGATTATAGCACACACACACCCCTCCAAATAACCCCTCCAAAAACAAAAGTCCACTTGATACCTGTGGCAGATTTGTTTCATGGTTAAGTGCAGAAAATTCTCAATATCGTGTCAAGTTTCCTATGGCCAGCCAAGTCAACTGATGGAAGTAGCTTTTTAATTCCTGGGGAACCTCTTCAAACAGGCCTGTGTCAGGCTCAATTTGAATCTGCAGAAAGGTACTCTAATTGTTGGGAGGTATGTTGCAGCATAATGCAGCCATTTAGCAAAAACTATACCCCTTGTAAAGCTTTGCATTTGAAAAATGAAGTGCCTGTCTTTGTTTGAGGGGAAAGGATAATGGCACCCTTCCAGCTTCTGAAATCTCTTGGCACATGTTTTGCTTCGCCAGAGTCCTGGGGTGGGGGTGGGGGATAGAGGTATGACAGGCCACTTGCTTTCATTACAGAGCCTCATTACAGGAGGTCTGACAAGACGACACCCAGCCAACTATAGAGTGGCCAGGAACAAACCTGTAGCAAGCAGTATTGACTTGCAGACAGTACCATAATTCCCACGTTAAAATGGCCTAAAGAGTATGCAAGCGCGGCGCCAAAATGGCCACCGCGCTCTTTGCGCCCCCCCACCCGGACGCAGACATTGGGGCACCCATAAAAGGGGTGGCCACGAGGCAGCCTGGCTGCCATTTTGCGAAGCGACGGAGCGAAGAAGTTCGCTCCGTCGCTTCCTCCCTTGCTCGCCCCTTTCAAGAGGCTCGCTTTGCTTCTTTCATCGGAGGTTTTCCCTTCCTCCATCCACCGTACTGCAGTGGCTCAGGTGGCTAAGAGGGTGACTGGGAGGCGGAAGGCCAGTGGTTCTATTCCTGAGTACTGCAGGGCGGAATACTCCTGACCCCTAGGCTCAGGCGGCCCCCTTGGTTGTACCTGGGGGGGGGCTCAGCCCACCCCCTCTACTTTTTCGGGAGTGCCACCGGGCCGGAGGTGGTGGCAGGGTTGTCGGACACACTGCCACCAATGAGCCCAGGCTGAGGGCTCGGGCGGGGGGCAGCACAGGCCTGCTCCACTGGGGTTCTTGCCCTGCTGCTTCTTTGCCCAGCGGGGCATAGCGGCCCACTCGGGCACAGTGCGGGTTTCCGCCCCACCATCATTCCGGCCCCTCATGGGCCAGATTAATGGGCATGGCCCTATTCTGGCCAGGATTACCACATTGGTTTATCCCTCATCAATTACCCAGTGGGCCATCTGGCCCATCCGGCCCACCTTATCCTGGTGGGTCAGATGCTGTGGATGCTCTCCTGCCCACAATTCGGCATTGGAGGCATCAATGGACATTGCTCCACCACCTTTGGATGGTGGCCATGCCAACTCGGCGGTTCCGGCCCACATGCCGGCCACGGCTCCGCAGCGGGCCGCCGACAGGGTTGAGCTGCTGGAGGCCATCCGGCCAGCGCAGGCCGGTGCCTCGCAGCTCCCCATCTGGCCTGGACGCACGGGAACACGGAGCTCGATGGCCATCGCGAACTCCGACGCTCACCACGGGCCGGAACCCCCAGTGGCGGCGGCTCGTGGGGGTGCACCGAGTGAGTATCCTGGTCAAATCAGCACACCTGTGACACTAGCTTTAGTGCGTGGGGGTGTGTGTGTGTGGTACAGTGGCCATGGCCGCAACAGGCCAATTACACCCTGGTTCTTACAGGGGTGACCGCCCCTATGCTTTCCCTTAATTTCTCGGGGGTCCGATGGGGCCTATTATGTGTATCCCCACTCCGATCCATGCCAACGGTGGTTCTGCTGACAGCTGGTTACTCCATGCCCCTGGGTGACCATTTGTCCCGGGCTATTAGCAAGACGATGTGGCGTGGGGAATATATTCCCATTTTCCCCTCCTGCAACGTGAACACACTGATTAGGACATGGAGGGGCAGGACAACAGGGACAGGGAGTTGCCCCGTCGCTGCAAGCTGCCTCGCAATGGGGCCAGTTGGTTACCGGCCTATCGGGTATCCATGGCAGGATATATAAGGGCTCGTCCTGATTTGGCCTTCCCAATGGTCCAGTGCTTGGACAATATTTACCAGGCTGTGGTTGCTTTCCCTGGCCCGTCATGGTTAGTCTATGGCCAAGACCTTAGGATGAAGGCGGCCCTTCACCCTGAGATGAGAGTGATGAGCCCTGCTAGCACTTGTGGCTAATATATATGACTCCTACATGGCCAGTGCCTATGCTCCATACGGAGAGTCTACTTTCGGGCAACTACCTCTGTGCCTTGATCTGGAGCTCTCAGATTAAGTTAGCTGCTACCATTTTCAACAGGGGACATGTTCTGCAGGGCACTGGAACTAGGAGATGTGTTGCTCGATCAGGACTGGGCTCTGGGGAGGTTTCGCTCCTCAAGGGCCGGTCAGCCGGAAAAGGGTACTAGCCTGGCGCTGCCATATGTCCGGTTGCTTCCCCACATGTGCTTGTGGCAGCGCGTGGTTCACGCCCTGGCCTGTCGTCTGCTACCAGATGGGTCTACCCCTTACTGAATTAAAATTGGTACCCATTCCTTCCGGTTGGGCGCCGCATCAACTGCGGCTGCATTTGGGTATCCGGAGCCTGGCATATGTTGCATGGGCAGGTGGGGATTTGCGCATTTTTCTCTCTCTGTTCGTCCCCTCACTGCATGAGTGCCTTGTTCTGCCCTCTATTCTCCCTCCTTATTTTACAGATCCTGTGTGTTCCCGCACACTGGTAGTAGTGTGGCTTGTGGGCCACAATTATGTGCACTGGGGTGGCACAGTATGCTGCTTCACCAGAATGGGGACCACATCTCGGGCTACGCGTAACCGCGCATTTGCAGTGGTATGGTGTGTATGGCATATAGGTGGCGGGAACTGTTGACATTCCTGATGTCCATTGGGGATGCTGGGCCGCCACATGTTTTAATTCTGCACCTCGGAGGCGGTGATCTTCCACGGATTGCTAGCCCGGACTTAAAGACTTCCGAGTGCAGTGACCTGCCGTTTCTTTGCCATTTATGGCCGTTTACACGGTTGCTATGGTCATACATCGTGTCGAAGCACTATTATAAGGGAGGCTTTGACTCCACGATTGGACTGTGCCCGGCGGTCAGTGAACAGGGCTGTTGCCTGGTTCCTTATCCAGAATGGCTTGGGGACAGCCATTTGTCGTCTGGGGGTAGGATACAGGAATTTGGCCTATATTCTGGAGATGGGGTTCACCTGTCAACAAGTGGATGCACCTCTCTTTTGAATAACGTGCAGGAGGGCCAGGTGACCGAATTGTCTGTCAAGGGGGGGCGGTTCCTGCTGCTATTTTGGCAATGTTCCCAAGTGTAAGGTGCCTCTCCGAGAGTTGCAGGTGATGCATGGCCGCATCGACTTCGCCTGCAGAGTGGTAACACCAGGCAGTGCCTTCACCTGGTGTCTGGGTCACACTATGGCGGGTCTTCATACACGACGCCGTGGGGTACGGCTGACTAGGGGTTTACGTGCAGACCTGTTGGTTTGGCTCACATTCCAGCAGGACTGTCATGCTGTCTCCTTTTGGAGGTCTGAGCTTATGGTCAGCCCCAGTTCCAAGTACGGTTGGATGCCTCCGGCTCCCTGGGGTGTGGGTTTTTATTTAAGGACAGTGGGCCTGTGGTCATTGGCCCCAAGGATGGCAGGGCATGGATCGTTTACCCGATCTTACGTTTCTGGAGTTTTTCAATTTCAGGTCCCCTTTATGCTCTGGGGGGACGGGTGGGCTGATTCTGTGCTTCACTTTTGGTGTGACAATGCTGCAGTGGTGCACATTGTTAACGCCCAAACGTCTAAACCCCTCAGAGTCATGGCCTCAGCTTGCCTATTGTTCTTGGGCCGTGCACTTGAATGTGCTCCTTAGGGCTAGACATGTGCAAGGCATTAATAACGATATTGCCGATGCTTTATCCCGCCTGCAGATCTACTGGTTCCGTGACTTGGCTCCAGACCCAGGGGAACTCACTCTCCACTCCTGGCTGAGATATGGACATTTGGCGAGGAGACGTGAACCGGGTGAGTTGCTTGTCTTGGCACCTCGCACGTGTACAGCATGTCAGCATCCACTCCTTTGCTTTAGAGTCTTTTGTGGGCAAAGGCAGTTGCCTGAAATGTGCCCGATACCGGTCGCCTAGGTTTTACAATGTATGGTGCGCCTCATGATCTGGGGTTGGCCCCACGCACCATAGCCACCAGGCTTTACGCCTTGACCTTAATGGCCAAGGCACGGGGCTTTACTGACTGTGCGAGTGTTTTCCGCATACGCCATGTATTGGAAGGGTGGACACGTGTACGTGGCCGCTGCCCGGACACACGTCGCCCTGTTTTCACAGGTATTCTGACCCTGACCCACCTTGCACGAGGTTGGCATAGACTATGTTACAGTAGGTGGGAGGAGTCTCTTCATGTAGCTACCATCGTAGCTTTCTCTGGAGCTCTGCGAATCAGCGAGCTGGTCCCATGATCAAAGGGGGACAATTTTTGTAGGGCAGTGGAACTCGAAGATGTCTCTATCAACCAGGAGTGGGCTCAGTTGAGGATTCGTTCCTCAAAGGCCGATCAGCATGAAGTAGGCAGTGGTGTAGACTGCTATGATGTACATTTGCTGACATCTGTCCGGTTGGTGCCCTACATGCAATTTTGGCAGTGCCTGCTGCACGCCCTGGCCTGTTTTTCTGCCACCAGGATGGGTCTCCCCTTACCAAATTTAAGTTCTGGAGGGTGACCGGTACCGCGCTTCACAGTGTGGGGCCCGTTATGGCACCCATTCATTCAGGATAGGTGTTGCATTGACCGCGGCTGCATTTGGGTACTCGGAGGCGGATATAGGTGGGCACGTGGGGGTTTGCGCGTATTTTCCTTATATGTACGTCCCCTCACTGTATGAGTACCCAGTTATGTCCTTAATTCCTTTTCCTCTTTTACAGATCCTGTGTGTCTCCACACACCGGTGGCAGTGGGGCTGGTGGGCCGCAGCTATGTACACTGGGTGGCAGAATATGCTGCGGCGACAGAGTGTGGACCCCAGCTCGGGCTGCATGCATCTGCACGTATGCGGTGGTATGGTATGTACGGCATGAGAGGGCGGGAACTGTTGCCATTCCTGATGTCCATCAGGGATGCTGGACCGCCTGATTTTCTTATTCTGCACCTCGGCAGCGATGATCTCACACGGATCACTGACCTTTCCTTAAAATGTCGAGGTGCAGTGACCTGGCATTTTTACATCATTTATGGCCGTACTCATGGTTGCTATGGTCTAACATCGTGCCGAGACACCATTTAGAGGAGACATGGATCTCCGTGGTTTGGACCGTCCCCGGCGGTCAGTGGACAGGGCTGTTGCCCGGTTCCTTGCTGAGAATGGCTTGGGGGCAGCCAGTAGACATCCGAGGATAGGCTTGCAAAAATTTTGACCTGTAGGCAGGAGATGGGGTCCACCTGTCGGCCAAAGGTATGTACCTCTTTCTGGAGGATGTGCAAGCAGGCCTGGTGACCGAGCTAATGGTCGGGGGGGGGGGGGCGGTGAGTCATCATGGACGCCTCCCCGTGTGATGGGTAGCACTGGGTAAGGTAAAGATTTATGACACATAGGTATCCGGCAGGTTTGCAATTGACTGGCCAACACGTAGATAGGTACAGGGGAAACAGGTTTGGCAAACTATGAAAGGGGTGATGTCAGGAGCTTCACAGCCTGCATCAGCTTTATATTTGAACGGATACACGTCATAGGGTGGGGTCAGTAGATAGTATATTGACTCCGGTCAACAATTTGTTTGTGTCAACAAACAAATTGATACAAATTGATACATGTAGCCAATTTCCATTGGCATTTAGGGTGGAACCTTACCAGTGCTACTGCAGCCTGCTTGCCTTAAAGAATTACAATTGGATGATACACCAATTGAAAGTGATAATTCAGACTAGGGCATTATTCAATAAAAGTGGCCCGATGCCTTTAGTCTTTATTTGGGTGGGTGTGCCTGCAAAGCATTCTTAAACATTTTTCTACTAAATAAATGGAGAAAAATGAGTGCATAGAACATATACAATTATGAGTAGTGGGAAAGAATTCCTCTCTCTCTCTCTCCCTTTGGTAACACTAAATGCAATGACCCTAATAATACTGATGTTAATTTCAGGATATATTTGTGGTTACTCACTTGGAATTTGTTTCTAAAAAGGCTTTTCAGGAAGGACAGGGCTATCTTGCTAAAAAGCACAACTATTATAGCTTGTACAATTGCCTCTAACTGGTATTTCCTCATCTAATATGTCATCGTTTTGTGAAAGTTTGCATGTGGAAGAAGTTTGTGGCAATTAAACGGGGGAAAAGATCTTGATGTCAGCAGACCAGCCAGCTGTCTTTATTGTAGCTGATGTTTGTGGCTGATATGTCATCAAAAATCTTGACAAGGAATATCCTGCAATCCAGCTCCACAGCCCTGTGATCTCTTTTGTTTTAAGAGCAAAATAAGATAATGTAGGTGTCCTAATTTTTTGTACATCCAGCTTTTGTAATGTTTTAAATGTTAGTTCAATGCTCCACACAAAGGAACATCTATAGGAGGGATTCTCAACCTGTGGCCTGTAGGCCAGATATGGCCCACAGCACCATTTCATGTAGCCCCCTACTGCCTCCACTGCACCAGGAAGTGCCATGTGGTGGAGGAAGGGCAAAATGGCTGTATGGCCCCCGGCTTAAAAAGGTTGAGCACTCCTGCTCTATAAGGCTCCAATTCATTTTCTGGTGCTAAGTTTCAGAACTTTTTGTTGTACATTTTTGTGATTAAAACCCAAGTTTTGTGATTAAAACCCAATGAACCCTGCAATTATATGTGAATGTTTCTTTAAGGTGAGACTGCAAAGAGGAACTTCCCAGTTTAACAACTCAATTAGAAAATCAAGAGAACAATGTGTTGAAGGATATTAAGTTTGGGGCTCTGCACAGTGCTGCAATACACCCTGCCTTTTTTTTAATATGGTGCATGTAAAACTTTAAAAAGAGACAACATGTGAACAAAATGTGATAGAAGCATTAATGATTAACGCTAAGGAATGCCAGTTAGAAGGCCACTGTACAAGCCATAATGGCTGAGCTTTCCAGCGAGAGGAACAGAGCAAGTAAGATATTTTATTAGTTTGGACTCTATACCTGTCAGGACACTGTTGATGTGCAAGTTAGGTAAAGGTAAAGGTCACCCTTGCTCAAAAGCCAGGTCGTATCTGACTCTAGGGTTCAGTGCTCATCTCTGTTTATAGCCAAAGAGCCACAACTGTCTGTGTTTGCAGGCATTTCCATGGACATGTGGCAGGGATGACTAGATGCTAGAAAGCACAGAACACTGTTACCTTCCACTGAAGTGGTACCAGTTTATCTACTTGCAATTTCTTGATTTCGAACTGCTAGGTTGGCAGGAGCTCACTCCATCATGCAGTACTCAGGTCTCAAACTGCTGACCTGCCAACCTTCCAGTCATCAAATTCAGTGTCTTAACCACTAAGCCATCACAATCTGACCTCAAAAAGGTCCTGCCATTATAATCTTTATAAATTTATAATCTCAAAATCATGGGTTCATTTATTGAGCCAATCCATCTCATATCTGGCTCCCCTCTTTTCCTTCTGCCTTTGACTTTTCTCAGCATGGTTGCTTTTTCCAAATGAATCTCATACTTTCACGAGTGTTCCCAAAGTACAATAGCCCCATGACCATCATTTTTGCTTCCAGGGAGAGTTCAGAGCTTGGCTAGATTCTATACTACTGTAAATCAGGCCAGGTCAAGGAGTGACAGTGAAATGGATGACTTATACCCAGTGGCAAAATGCCATATTCACTCCCCTTGCCAATTCTGTACCAGCTGGTTCAAGATTAAGAACAGAAACCTTCATCCTGTCTCATGCTCCCTAGAGACAACACAAAGAAACACCCACCATTGGCTTCCACTTCCTCTGGACTCTGCCATCATCATCATTTTTTTCCCAGATAACATAGATTTAAACAGAAAGCTACCACTAAAATATATCTATACATCTTCCTGAAACCCCAGGGTAGATTTCAGGAAGCGGGCAAAATGACTCTGGCTGTCTGAGAGAGGATCGTTTACCCAATTTCCCCACAACAAAAACCGAGACATCGGTCCTCCTGCCCTGTATTTTCCTGCTCTCTGCCCAACCCGAGCTTCATAAATATCATTTCAGCATGCTTCAGGTCTTTAGAGCAGAAAGATTTATTTCAATAAATACTCCCCATCTGTGCCTCCTAGGCCAACCTCCTCACCCCCCCCCCAACTGCTATTTGTTGTCCAGGTTTCTCAGAGAGCCCTCTACAATGCTTAGTCTCCTAAGGGTTATCTGTTATGTCATGCCTCACAAATGATCCAATCAGAGCAGTGGGAAACAACATTTCTATTTAATAGCAGGAGAAACAGTGGAAGTCAGCGATTGATACCAACACAATGATGGGAAAAAGTGTCCAGAGGTGCTACTCACATAATCTCATTTTACAACATCTTGAAAATTCAATAGAAAAGGTCTCTGCTAACAATACCCCAATGACATGCTTCTGATTATTGTTCCAAAATGTTCCTTAAGACCCTGAACAATGAGAATGACCTCTAAATATATCTCAGTACAAACAATTTGTTTCTCTATTTTGATTTTTAAATAAACTGCATATTGTTAGTCAACAATCGGTCCAGCTTTCAAAATCTATGCAGCTTTAGTGCCGGCACATATTAGGGGAAATGAGGGCTTTGCTTGAGTGGGAAAAAGTGAATACAAATAAGGTTCAAAATCATTACGGAAGTCAAGTATCTGTTTGCTCCCCTGAGAAATATTTACAACCTTTATTGAAATTCCTTTTGCTTCCAGTAAAAGTCTTACAGATGTTCCTCTTAAACAGTGCCTTCCAATGTTCATGTTTTAAAGATAATTTAGGTCTGGTTAAGCAATAATTCTGTCTGCTGCCTTTTGCTGCTCTTTTAAATCATGCAAATCACAAAAGGGTAACACAACAATATGATGAGTATTATTATTATTTTTAAAAAAAGAATGTCAAGTAGGCAAAGTTAATGTAAAATGAAAAGCAAGCAGCTTAAGAATTGCAGTTAAGATCCAAAATATGGAGTGTGTTGGCAAATACAAGTACCTTGGAATTTGTTGAATGAACAACAGAATCATAACAATTCAATAAAAGATCAATAACACAATGGGGCCTTCTTAAAATAAAGAATATAATATGCAACAAGAAGTTAGAATTGGCATTAAGAATATGTATTTTACAGTGCTGGTTATTCACAGTTTTACTACAGAACAAGGAATTATTGGCTCTAAGGAAAGAATGATCCCCTGCTAGGTGAGAACCTTGTCGAGGCATAGGGACTTAAGCGGTCTAACTAGGCACTTGTCAATGATGTTAGGTCAGGACTAAAACTCACAAAAGCATCCTATGTTGGATCCCTTTGGCCAGGTGAAAGCGGAGGGCACACATCATGATCCACCTAGACAGCAGGTGATGTAATATCCAAATGGAAAAAAGTTAGAAGTATTTCAAATGTGATTTTTTTTGCAAGATGCTAAGAATATCTTGGATTGACAAAATGACTGTTATAGCTGATCATTCGAGGTATAAATAAGCGGGAAAGATGCAGGAAGAATTAAAAATTACAGGCTGAAGAACAAGAAAAAATGGATACAACATGATATCAATGATTGATTTGATTGATTGATTTGATTTGTATGCCACCCACTCAGCATACGCCAACTCAGGGCAGCTCACAACAATCACAACATAAATCAACAATATATAAAGTAAATACACAATAATACAATGTACAAAATTCAATCTACAAAAAACAACACATTATAATATACAACAACACAGTACAATACTATAATAATAAAGTTGCAACCACATAGAAAAAATCCCAAAACAAAGTCCAGGGACGGGGTGGCAGGCATCCTCAGCCTCAAGGCAGGACCATCCTCTGCCGCTCGAGCAAGACAACAGAGCACAAAATACAATAGAATACAGTAGCATATAACAATACATAAATCAGAATGTCATGTCATCGTAGAAATAATATACATCATAAAAGTACAAAGAGAAAAGCATTTCAAAGCCTAACAGCAACATCACAAGGCAGCGGTGAAGTTTCTAACCGCCGAGCCCTGGCAGCTGCAGCCACTTCTCCCTCTGGTCAGGGTGGGCTGAGGGCAGGCATCCAGCAGCGGAAGTGGCGAGGTTCTTGTAGCCGCTAAGCCCCAACAGCTGAGTCCACTTCTCCCTTCAGCCAGGGCGGTCTGAGGCCAGGTGTCTGGTGGCAATGGCAGCAAAGCTCTTGTAGCCGCTGAGCCCCGGCATCTGTGGACACTTCTCCCTCCGGCCAGGGCAGGCTGAGAGCAGGAGAATGACAAGGAGGCAGTGGCATACAATTTATAGAAAATGCTGAAACCAAGGATGTTGAAAGATAGTTTCAGAAAACATGTAATGTCACTGTACAATCTCAACCCTTATATCTTATGGCCTCTTATTAAATAATCATTTGTTCTCCTGATAGTTAAGCAATACCATTCATGGTCATCAAAAGCTAATGTTTTCTTCTTTAGACCCACTTCCAAGTGGTCAATATTCACAGCAATGACTCCAAGTCCTTATTGGAGTCCTTATTGGAGGACAATAAGTGCCCCAAACCCTGAGCCATTTGTTTTTATTAACTAAGGCTTCTGGATATTATAATTCAAATGCATTTATCTGAGCAAGGTTGGAGCTGAACAGTATAACTCAAGTCTTCAACAGGAAGTATGCAGGCTTAACCTTGAGAGGGCACTGAAAGGTATCTTCATGACTTTTTCTTCAGGTGCTACATCCATTCCAGATATTGGCTATCATCATGGTGTTAGTCTTCCTGTTCTTAACTCATTGGAACAATTCTTCTGAGGGCATGCCACACCAGTCTCTCAGGTTCTTCAGCCATAATGTTTGTCTACATCCAGGGTCTCTCTCCCCAGAGAACTTTCCTTGCAGAGTGAGTTGGAGTATTCTATATTTTAAGTTGTTCCTCATGATATGGCCAAGGTATTGGAGCTTTCTTTGTTTAATGGTCTTAAAGAGTTCTTGTCATTTATCCATATGGCACAATACTTCTATGTTAGTCACATGGTCAACCCATGATATCCTTAGCAGCTGTCTGTAGATTGACATTTCAAAAGCTTAGATTCTCTTTTCAGATGCTTTAGTCAATATCCAAGCTTCAACTCCATATAGCAACACTGGGAATACATAACATCTCACTGTTCGGATCTTTGTAGTGAGAGTTAAATCTCTACTGCATAACAAATGTCACATTTTTATAAAGGTGGATCTTGCTTTTTCTGTTAGTATTTTAATCTCTACCTCGGGATCCCAATTTTCATTTAACATACTTCCCAAATAGACAATTTTGTCCACTCTTTCTTGTGTTCCTGCCATTAGCTTGTCATGAGTTAGTGTTCAGCTTATAACCAGATATTTCATCTTCTTAGTGTTGGGATCCAAACCATATTCTGCGATTGGATCTCTAACTCGATCCAGCATCAACTGAAGATCTGCATGGTTTGTGGCCAACAACACTATGTCATCAGCAGATAAAACCAATATCAGCATTACTATTGAAACACTTTTTTGAGAAGGCTAAATTTACAGTGGCTTTGAGAGCAGCAAAAGTTAATGCATGATGTCTAACACACAGTTTCTAAGTTCTACTTCTACCACTACTTGTGAAGACACAGCTAATAACCAAGCAACACTCCTGGTTGAAGGCGAGAGAAGGTGGTACTTTAGTCCAGGATCTTCTAAGGAATGGTATCTTGTTTTACCCTGACCTCATCCCTAACCAATTTCTCCAACAAAACTTGCTGCCGGTTTGTGGCATAGGCACAGTTCCTAATCAGCTACAATTTTTCCAACTGTGATTTATTTGGGAAACCCTGCAGTTAAGTACTGTCAAACATATAATATTCTTAAACTTTCTTGTAGGTTCCAAATGTCTAAATATGTATTTTGTGGGCAGATATAAAAAAACCCCCACTATTAGAACAAGTTGTCAGTTGTTGTATCCATCATGGCCTGTGTGTATGGGAACTATCATTTTTTTCACTCCTATTTCTGCAAATGCTTAAGCTAGCATTTTAAAATAACTTCTCCATGAAAATAAGGCTACTGCAGTGCTGTTCTCACTTTAATTTTGTCTCCATTGATCCTGTCCCTACATGAATCAAAGAACCCTGAAGATATTAAACAATACATCTGATTTTTTATTTTTATTTTTTTTATTTTTTTGCTAAGAGCCTGCCATTTAGAAAACAAACACAGCCTAAACACAGTTATTATCTAATGCACTACGTTAAAAATGCTGAAAAATCATTACCCCTAGACTAAATGTTGAATTATGTTACAGAATCAACCGTGGGGAGTACAACAAATGTGTCATGAAATGAAATGCTCCTTTTTACTATGGGCTCTTAATCTCTGTTTATTGTTACAGCCGTTAATATGAACTTCAGAAAGGAACTTCAAAATGTCACCGGCAACTGCTATGTCCCAAATATGGTTTAGGTCTACAGCTTGCAATCTTATATCACTTTTGCCTACAACACCAGTCACAATGATTATTTTTGTTTGGCTGTGCTGAGGCATTAATTTTATAGATTTGCCAAAGATCTGTTTACAGTCATTCTAAACATAATGTACTGAGCATAGAGGAACATCAGAGGAGGAAAATTCCAACTTCTGAAAACACTTAAAGATGATCAAACACGTGGAACGAACTAATAATCTGAGTGGGAGGGGAGAGAAATTTTGACTTAACTGTCAGGCGATCAACTTTGTTCTCTCTCTAAGGAATCAGGACATTACCCTCGTTAGAGTGCTGTAATGAACTGAAGCTTGTTTAAAGAAATAGAGACTCCATTATGCAGGAACTCCAAAGTACAAAATATTGCACATAGGAATTAACCCTCCCTCTTCCTCAATCACTTGACTCTTTCAAAGACCTTCAAAGCACCTTATTTTTGGCATCTGGTGCAGATTGTAACATTTGAGTTCTGCCAGCTGAATATATTTACATATTCTTTGCACATTAAAAAAATATAGTTTTTTCCTGCCCTTTGGCTTGCATAATAAAAAGGTACAATCACTGGTCCTGCTCAAACAGTAATTTGAATAAAACATAAAGCCTAGATGGGGGAAAATCCACTAAAACTAGTGCAAGTCATTTAAAAGAAGCACATGTCTGTCCAGTTTTTTAAACTCTGAACATACTCCTCTAATTGAAAGTAGCAAAGGGCTTTGCAAGTTCATGTCTGTCTCCATTTTCACTTTATAGGCTTGAGCCTGATCACTGTACAGTTCTAGATAAGGCATTCCTTCTCTAGGCTAGGCAAGGTTTTACATAGTCCTCCTTCCTTCTATCTGAATTTTTAGAGGACTTACAGTGTGGAGAAGGGACCAAGATAAACACTCCTCCTAAGAGGAAAGTCACAAAAGCTGCTTCGTGCTAAGTTGGTACTGTTGGTCTATCCCAGGGGTTCTCAACTTAAAGAAAGTATTGAGATAGTTTGATACCATACCGCCCTCTATTTAATTTCCTTTAAAAATTATATGTTGAAGCTAGATTTTAATAATTATTAAATATGTACAGCCAGAATGGATCCCAAAACTCAAGCAATGTCAATGATGTCTCTTTTTTTGCAGTAAAGCTTCACTTGCAATGCATTGGTAAGCTTGCAAAGGTTCTTGTATTAGCTCAGCTCAAAGTCTGCTTTCCTATCTTGATGTCAGAGGCTGAATACAGAAGGCCTGAAATGCTTACGCTGTGCAAATCCACATTAATGAGGATATAAAGCAGGAGAATTCCTGCATATACTATCCAGTTTTTCAACAGAATTCCAAACAGGATATCCCATGAGTATATATTTCTGGAATTCCCTTCCATTTGAGGAAGTTGCAAAGGTGAACAATTACAACAGATGGATTGCTTTTACAATTGAATCAAAGGTGTCTAAATCCTTTACAATTATTTGTTAATATCAAATGTCTCTGTGAGAATATTTAGATAGCGCAGAAAATGATGGCTGCCAGATGACCACAGGCATATAATGATACAAAGCTACATCTCCTAAACCAGAGGTGCCCAAACTATGTCCCGGGGGCCAGATCTGGCCCCCAACACCAATTCATCCGGCCCAGGAAGCCCTCGTCACTCCTGGAAGTGGACGTAAAATGCACCCCATATAGGCACATTTTACTTCCGCTTTTGAGAGTGACGAGGGCTTTGTGGGACAGATGAATGGGCATCGGGGCTGGATCTGTCCCCAGGGCATCGTGACCAGCTCCCTGAACCACGTGACCAGCCCACGGCCCAAAACGTTTGGGCACCCCTGTCCTAAACCCATTTTCTTCCTTCTTTAAGAAAAGGTTTCCATGTATATTCTTTGCTGTTAGAAATGGCAGACCTCATGGCTTTAAAGCTGCATACACTCTCCATCCTGGTAGCCACCTTTTGATTTCAACTAAGCAAAAGCTGGGGCCTTTTGTTTCA
Source organism: Bradypodion ventrale (assembly GCA_035047345.1). NCBI lineage: Eukaryota > Metazoa > Chordata > Lepidosauria > Squamata > Chamaeleonidae > Bradypodion > Bradypodion ventrale. The sequence continues at coordinate 25,524,495 of JAWDJE010000003.1, forward strand.
TCTGGAAGTCAAATAATAGGAAACTGCTCACATTCCTGGAGCCAGAGTGTCTCAGCAGTGGGGTGCCTTAAACAAAAGCACACAGGGGGCATACGGGTGTTTGTTTGTTGTTTCTAAAATGACTTTTATTGCGTTGGAAAGCCCTGGAATTGACGGATCTTGGGAACCAATAGCTAAGGTTTCTACTCAGAGAGAATTATTGTGCAGAGGGAGTTTCAGTTGTCACCTCTCACTGAAGGTCAATAAGAACAGGGGACAAGACTTCCAATTCAAGAGTCTTTGCTACCGTCATCTCCCTCCCCTACTATCCCAGGCTGCTTCCAGGCAAAGAAAATCCGCTCTTTGGATATGCATTGTATAGTCTTATCTGATAGCCAGTGACAGCATTTTTAAGAAATGAGATAACTTCTGGGTTGACTCTTGGGGTTTTATTCATGAGAAAGTATTTTGTGGAAACTGCCTGTCCATATTGTTTCCTTGCAGACAATCCCTTCTAGGGTAGAATCAGTTAAGTGGATGCATGGCTCTGGCTGTACATATTTAATATGCTTGTGATCACAATTATTAAAATCTAGCTTCAACAAGCTGGGCATCCCAAGCATTCAGTTTTTGTTTTGGTTATTTATAACTTCCTGGTGTATGTGTGTTCTGATGCAGAACTTCACAAAACAAGAAATAGCTGAATGGAGACGGATAGTTCTGGCCAAAATGCTTCTGCTTTCAAAGCTTGAAAACTGGGAAATCAAGTGGAATGGATACTCAGAAGAAATGATTCCTGTACATGTTTATGGATATATTTTTGGACCAAATGACTTCTCTGAAACCAGTGGTGGGATTCATATTTTTTTAACTACCTATTCTGTGGGCATGGTATGGTGGGCATGGCCAGGGGGAAAGCCTTGCGTTGCACCTGAATTAGGACTACTTTATTTCAAAACCAGCTGTAATTTCTGCTACCAGTTCTGGCGAACTGGGGTGAACCTGCTGAATCCCACCACTGTCTGAAACCCTCAAAAGTCCTAAGAAACCATTTATTTGCTTTATTTAAAATTAAATACAGTGGAACCTCATACAACAATCGCCCCACATAGCAATGAAATCACATAACAATTAGGTGTTGTTGTTGTTTTGGGGGGGAATGGCATCCCGCATAACAATTTTCCCTATGGAAAAAATCGTACAACAAATTTTCAATGGGAAAAACCATTTAGCAAAAAAAAAAATTGTTCTCTGATGCATCCCATAGGGAAAATCGCCATACGATGCATGTTTCATATAGCAATTGTTTCATACAACAATGAGCCCCGTGGAATGGATTAAAATTGTTGTATGAGGTACCACTGTATTGCCATTCTGTTTATAACTTAGAAATATATGCAAATACCAGTTGTCCTTCGAAAATGTGATTTGTTGTTGTTCAATTGCAAAGCCAAGTCTGACTCTTGGCAACCCCATGGACCACTGATCTCCAGGAACTACTAGCAAACAATCTAAAGCAATCTAAAGGTGCTACTAGCAAGCAATCCTAAATCATATGAATTAATGTTGTAGAATCATGAGCATCAGCACTAATACTTAGCATACTGGAGTACTGCTATCTTTTTCAAAGGCACTGTAGCATTAAAGAAACACCAAACATCATTTGAATCTGCTCCTTTTGTCCAACTGAATGGACAAAGATTCCTAGCTGTTAACCGAAGATGGGCAACTCATGGTCTTCCAGGTGCTGTTTCCCTGCAGTTCCCCTCATCCCTTGTGCTAGCCAGGACTATTGGGTCCTTCACAGTGGTGGGCATCAGCAGGTTTGCACCAGTTCGCCAGAACCAGTAGCAGAAATTCTGGCTGGCCCCATCCATCCTAGTTTTGAAATAAAGTAGTCCTAATTCGAGTCCAACACAGAGCTTCCCCCTGGCCACACCCACCATACCACGCCAACAGCGTGGTAGTAAATTATTTTGGAGCCCATCACTGGGCCTTCAGCATTTGGAAAGCTACAAGTTGCCATCTCCCAGCACTTAAGGCAGGCTTGAATTTTCAAAATCATGTCTGTGGTGGAGTTTCATACAGGATCTGCAAGAATGAAAAAGAAGGGCTGGTCATCAATGCACTAAACAAGATCTTGACTTACCTCATGAACAGCACCAAGAGAAAAATTTGTACAAAGCAACACCTGCAGATCCACTTCATTTGTGTGATTTTAATGTGGGAGTATACATCAAATATAGTTTGAACTCAAATTTCAATGGTACCAAAAAAATGGGCGTTGTGTCCAGTGGACTGAAAACAGGGAGAAAGACAGGCAGGTAGTCTCTGACTTTATCTGTGTATGGGCATTTGTGCATGGTGTGTTTTAAGGAATATTCAGCCACTTTATTGAAATGAAGTTGGTGTTGGTGCCTGAACAGGAAGACACTTAAGGACCCATCTATATGTAGCTCCATAATAAAAAAAATGGGTTATCTGTTTGGTTTCTAACACTATTTTTGAACAATTGGTACCAAAAGTCAGAGCCCATTCAAGGTAGTTAGGAGTATTTTGAACTTTTGATACTGTTGTGAGCCGCCTGGAGTCACTTTGGTGAGGGAGGCGGCAATATAAATGTGTAAAATAAAAGTAAATAAATAAAAATATGGGTCTAAGAATGGAAGAATTACCTATTGAAAATAATAGAATGAAAGCATACATCTAGGTGCCCCAAGATATTTTACACCACAGCTTCCATCACTCCTGATCATTGGCCATGTTCCTTGGGATGGCTAGGAGTTGTCAGCATAAATATTTGGTTTTCACATTGGGGAAATCTGACATTCAAGAGCCTTTCTGCCACTATTCCTCAAAACAGACAGACAGAATACCCAGCACCACCCAGTTAGCTTCATGGATGAGTGAAAGTGGAAAATGGAAGAGTTGAATAAGAAATGAGGAGAACTAACTATAAGTGGAAGAGAAACATCTCATCTTACCATTCTGGGATGAGCCCTCTCCCCCACCCAAGTTGGACTATGGTCTTGCTGATCACTGCACAAATTGCACTGCGTTTGGTATACTATTACATAAAGCCAAGATCCACCTAGTCAAACCATTCTGTTTGCAGCAGAGGCCAGGAAGATACCTCAAGGTGCTTTCAAGCAATGTGTCCGGGTGCAAAAACTTCCTTGGCTGTTTATTTTATTTATCTGACAGTTTCCAAAACTGCCTTGTTCTATGATCTCCCTGAATAAGTACCCAAATCCCTTTGCTATTGTTGACTATGAGTAATGTTAGCAACCTAGCCAAGCTCAAGAAGAAAGTATGAGGAACCTTAATGGATCAGACAAAAGATCTATCTCAAAATCAGATCACTTCAAACTAAGTGCTTGGGCATCTTTCTTTAGGATTCTTGCTTGCCATGTGTACTTTTCCATTCCTTTCCCCACATTTGGCTGAGTTTTTGTTTTAACATAATCAGTAGAAGCATGAAAGCCACGAACCACATAAGCAAACTGCTGCCTTTGAATGTGTATTTTCAGTATGTGACCTGTCTTTTATGAGTTGGTTTCTGTATCATTAACACTGTCTGGCTGTGTTTTCTAAGGGGATAGGGCTGGCTGAACCACTGAACATACACAGAGATGGCTATTATTTCATGTATATCTAATAATTTTACATAGTCAGGTCATTCTGCTGGCCAGGCAAACACAAAATACAAACACAAAAGTGGAAAAACAGAGACACGCAAAACAAAATGGATTTTACTGCAGGGAATATCCATCAACAGCAAATTAGTGCAAATAAATAAACTAATATCAAGCCATAAATGAATTTGAAGCCAGCAGTGTAGCACAAGGGCTGCTTCCACATGAACTTGCCCATTTGTTGAGATCACCTCTAGTGGTTCTTTTCTGCTATCTTCAGTATCTGATGAGGAACCGAGAAATTGGCTTCTCTTAAAGAAACCCCTGTTTTGGAATGTTCTTTCCCAGTATAATTGCTTTTGTTGTTTTATTTATTATTATAGGACTGCTGGTGGCCTTTTTAAAATCCTTATTCTTATTAGATTCAGATGGAATATAGAAGTTTTCTTCATTGCTTTAGGTACTGTTTCTGGTATAATTGGAACATGTCTTGAAAAGAACAAAGAGGGTGAAAATCTTTTAAATAAAAAAAATGTTTCTTGATTACTGTGAATTTTTTGAAGTAGTAGCCATGCTAGTATCTGTAAACATATCAGAGAGTAAACAAAACAAAACAAAAAAGACAAAAACATTGCGGCACCTTGAAGACTAACTACTGTATTTTAGTGTTAGCTTTCGTGGATCAAGTCCACTTCATCAGACATAAGAGTGAGACTCCATGGTATTAATTTATACATATCAGGTACGGAGGTACACAATGTTTGGTTAGTATAACACTTAATTTTACAGATCAGTGTGGCTTTTTACAACTTTTTTTATCGTGTCAGAAGCACACAATGGTGCTTTATAAGTTGAAAGGATTTTTGCTGGAGGAACTCTGCTCAGGGGACACCCGAATGAGGTTCCTTTCATGTGCCCAAAATCTTTTCCCACTGAAGTGGTTCCCTATTTATCTCCTTGCAATTTCTTCCTTTCAAACTGCTAGGCTGGCAGCAGCTGGGACAGATGCAGGCACTCATTCTGTCATGCAGTACTCGGGTCTTGAATTGCCGACTTGCCGACCTTCCAGCTAACAAGGTGAGCTTCTTAACCACTGAGCCACCCCACGTCCCTCTATCACCTTTATTACTGTTATTACAACCGGTAAAAACAGAAGAACCCTGATTGGGGTTCAGATTTATTACTGTGTTGTTTGGTTCTGTTGAGTTGTAAATGGTTAATAGATGGATGCAAAATACACATCTGTGAATGAGTTACAGTAATTGGGGATAACCAGAGGCAAATTACTTATTTTGTTCTGCGAAGTGGCCTGAGAATCACTGACCATCCTTCTGAAATTTGTTCTGTAAAGGTGGTATGGGTAAATTGCAGTATATAACAACCTGTTAGTTATGGCATTTTAAATTTGAAAACAGCAAACAACTTTTAATTATTGATTCTAATAACCTAATTATTGAAATTTTTGAAATGATAGCCATGTTGGTCTGTGTTTTAAGCATATCAGAGTAAATAAAACAAAAAGACCAAAAACTTTGTGGCACTTTAAAGACTTATTTTGCCTAAGGACTTTAAATAATTATTGAAGTTATATTTATTTCCTATGGAAGCTTCTGGTGTGTTGGAGAATTCAGTGGATTAATTAGATCTCATGGTGTCAGCCTACAAGAGTATCACTGGAAGAAATATGTGAATCTCAGGCTATCCTAACACTACCAATCATTTACTAATTGACAAAAATAATCTAAAGTTAGGAGAAGCATGGTTTAATACCACAGGTCATTTGTTCTCATGGGTCACCATTCTGTAAATAGAACATATGGGGTTTGTTTCTCCGTGTGTTGTACTATTTAATTCCGACCTCCGGAGTTTACAGATTCGGTCTTTTCTTTCATCAGGATTGTCTCCTCTCCTGTCTAGCTTTCTAGCTAAATGGAGACAGCTCACTGTACACAGCAAAAGATAACAACAATTTATCCAGATGTGACAGCTAACAGTGGAAGCAGGCAGTCATTTTTGTGGCATGCCACGGAATGGTAAGAAGAAATGCCTCTCAACATAAAAAAAAAAAAGAACTGGAATTTTCATGACTACCCTGGTTCACATGCTGTGTATTTTCCCTTGGGAGTGGATCTGAGGTACCACAGGATCCCACATCCCTTCCTCTACTAGCCCTCATTAAACTGCCTTTGACATTGAGTCAAAGGTCTTGAACAAAGTTCCCTATTTTTACTCAGCAGGGCAATATTTTATGCCTGTTAACACACAGAGCCAGCCATTATTTGTGTAATTAATCACTCTCTCCATCTCTTTCTGTCTCTTCCATTGGAAAATAATTACTAAAAATAAACAGAGAAATAAAGATACTTGTGTAATGGGAAAACCAGAATCCCAACTGACTGTAGGATTTTATCAGTAAAGGATTGTTTGCTTTCCATGATTTTGATTTAAGGCAAGCCATCCCTGTTAAAAGCAGGATATCCTTTCTTCTCAGCTTGTCCGCATTTCACTTTTTCTCCTTGAGAGGAGTTCGCACAATACTCAAAGGGAAATTTAGTTGCATCCTCAGTTTTTGTTTCTTATTGCTCTCTTGTGGCCACTCAACAGAACTACATATATTTTCCCCCATTTCTCTCTCCCTTTTCATTTCTTTTGCTCTTCTCTAAACCAGGTGTTGCCAACCTTTTTCAGTCAGGGGCTGGGTCACGCTCCCTCAGACAGTTGAGGGGGCCGGACTGCCATTTACAGCTGCTGTAAACATGTTTATGACAGCCACGGAAGGGTTTACAACAGGAAGGTGGAGAGGGCAAAAGAAGAAAGGGGCAGCCAAAACTGAGATTACTAAATGGTATTGTAGACGCAATGGGCACAGAGCTGGGCAGGTTGAGGAGGATGGTGGAGGATAGAGGTGCCTGGAGGACAATGGTCCAAAGGGTCGCAAAGAGTCGGAATCGACTGTGTGACTGAACAACAACAAATAAATGAGTCCACGGCCAATTTCAGCGGCTACGGCAGCGGCTGGAGTAAGAGCGGTGCCCAGATAATTTGATGCTGTTGGCTACCCCTGCTCTAATCCATTGTTTCCCAAATTTTGATTTTTGGACTTCAATTCCCAGTTACCTAAGTCAGTCAATTCCCCAAAGCACTGATCAGCCAATGTACTGACTGAGAATTGAAGTCCACCAGTGATCGGGCAGAACATAGTTTGTGAAATGCTGCATCTCAGTACATGGTGAATGCCCATTCTTAAAAGAATAGACATGGGCTACATTTATAGCTGAATAATTGCACTTGGACATCCCATAGATACCAGTTGGACAGTAAAATGGAGCCACCCACAGATGAGGCTGAGTTTGGGGCTTATTCAACAACTCAACTCATTTGTACAGAAAAACTGGTCTGACTTTAATTCCTTTCTCTTGATGTTACAAGCTTTTAAGGATTCTGACCTTAAACTGGGCCTTGAGGAGGGATCTTTAGGCTGAGGAAAAACACTTCCCCTTGTTTTAATGAATTATTAACCTGCCTAGAACTTTTCCAGTTGTGAAGGAAGCAGAACTTCTATGGCTTAAAGTATCTGACGAAAGAAGATGGAAGAAAATGAGCTGTAAATGTCTGCTTAGGTAGGCTTGAACCGCTATAATGCACTGCTGTAGCACAATTGTGCTATTTGGCTGGCTGCTGCATTTCTGGCTAGGAGACAGCTATATACTGCCGTGAGGGACTAGCATAACTTTCTTTCTTTGCAATCCAAAAAAATAAATCTATGATACATGTTTCCTTCAACCTGATTTATTATTCAGCCAGTTTATTATTTTTACACTCCAACTCTAAGAATCCCAATGGGGGATTCTGGGAAATGCACAAAAAGTTCAAAAGGGGCCATATTCCAACCACCTCCCTACCAAAGAGCAGAAAGCAAGTACTGTAGTTGGAAACAGGCACTCTCTACACCAGTTTCCTTACCAAGCCTGAAAATATGACAGACAACATTAGAATGCAACTGTGCAACATGCTTCAAGCTTAGGGGAGTCAAAACCTTTCCACCTAACCTGTGGTGTCAAGAGTTTCATGTAACTACACTATATGGAGGATTTACCAATGATTTCTATTCCTACAGTTTCTCATTTGCTTCTTTATAGTAAAAGCAGCTTCACGATTTGTGTCAGCTGGTAGGACTGTGAAGCAGCCAGCTATGATGAAAATAAAAGAACTCAGTATGTATTCAGAAGAATATTTGTTTGTAAAAATGAAGCAAAAAGAAGAGCATATGCATTAAACAAACTATTCTCAATGATAGTCACACAGAGTAAAGCATTCCCATAAGAACAGGGATAATAATTTTGTGTCAGAAATTATTCTGGGTTGAAAGGATTTTTTCTGGAGAAACTCCACATAGGGGACACCTGAATGAGGCTCCTTTCATATCCCCAAGAGCTGGGACAGAGATGGGTGCTCAATCCATCATGCAGTACCCGGGTCTAGAACTGCCGACTTGCCAGCCTTCCAGCTAACAAGGCAAGCTTCTTAACCACTGAACCACTGCAGCCCCTAGAACAGGGATAACAAATATGGATATACACACCCACCCCAAAATTAGTTGGGTTTTTTCATTAACATATTTGTTATTTTTTAACTATTTGACTAGTACATTTAAGTTGGTATAACTCTATTTTCTTTGGTTTGAAAAAGAAAAATAGAGTCATGCCAACTTAAATGTAGTGGTCATATATATATATATATATATATATATATATATATATATATATATATATATATATATATATATATATATATATATATATATATATATATATTTAAAAATTACACCCTCTGAATGGAAATGAGCCCCAAGTCTGCTGGCTCAGATCCAGGAAGAGCTTTATGGCAAGAACAAACATTCTTGAGGGTACACAAGAACAAAACCAAGTTAGAAGATGGAGGAAGGAGCTCACTGGACAAGGAACAACATTACAGGATGATATAGCCAAAGAGCTCAACCTTCCATACATCACTGGGAGAAGCAGTGTGCTGGTATATCAGGCAATCAGGGTTTGTCCCACCCTGCCCTCGCCTCTGGCACCCTGGGGTGCCAATAGAAATGTATGGGATTCCCCCACCCCCACCCCAAATAGGTGCCCCAACCACTCCCTGTCGAGCACCTTCCCATTGTGCCTTGCACACCCCTGACTTGGAGGACCCTGAATAGGCTGAGGGTTGGAGTCCCTAAACACAAGATCAACATGCTCAAGTAGGGGCTGCTGGCAAACATCAACCTGCTGTGTAGATGTGGACAGATACAGAACCCGGCTCTTTTACTGGTCTGCTGATTACTGCCAGAAACATGTACTGATGAGGACTTAAATTTGGGCAACCACAAAGCAAAGAAAGTGGCTTCATTTTGGCAGTCTAGAGTTTGATCAGGACATGAAAGAAGAAGACTCTATTTTCTGTTAGTCACCTCATCCCTTCTAAAGAGCTTGAAATACCTTAGTCTGAGCAAGATGTAGGTAGGTTCAATTCTTCATTGCAAAGGCCCTGCAAGAGCTGCCCAGATGCTTAGCTGCAACTTGCAAACAATGCAAAACTGGTGTCATCTTAGTTATTAAGATGCTGAACTTGATGCCTGGGAGGTCAGCAGGTCAGCAATTTGAGCCCCCAAGTGCTGCACAATGGAGTGAGCTCCCACCCCAGTTTCTGACAACCTAGCAGTTCAAAAGCAAGACATTGCAAATAGATAAATAGGTAACACTTTGTTGGGAAGGTAACGGTGTTCTGTGCACTCCAGTATCTAGTCATGCCTGTCACATGTCCATGGAAACATCTGCAGATGTAGACAGCGCTGGCTCTTTGGCTATAAATGGAGATGAGCACCTAACCCTACAGTCAGATACGACTGTTTTTTTGAGCAAGGGTGACTGTTACCTTTCCTACAGACAATTTTATTTATCATATGATGAACTTCAGTTGTCTACATTAATGCTGATATATACAGTGAGCACAAATTGACCACCTCAAGTTCTTAACTTGAGTTCCTCATCTAAGTTTGAAAGCCATTGAAGGGCTTAATCTGTGGCACTATGCAAACCCTCCCATGTGCCTCTAAACATGTATAAGGGACACTTAAATACAATGTGGCCCATGGTTTGGTCTTCTTCTCCAGTCAGACTGGGAAGAGGACTTCCATCCCCATGTGAACACAGTGGTTCCGCATCTATCACAGTCGGTCCTCACTCTGTTTTCCAGTTGCAAGCCTACAAACAATGAGGCTTGTGACTAGAATACTGTACTAAAGCAATGTGTCATTACTAAAGAGGCCAGGCTGCTCACTTGGTAGATTGGAAGGCAAACAGCAAGTCTTCTTCAAAGACCTGTTCTTATGAATGTGGAGAAATGTACAGACTGAGACATGCTGGGCCAAAAAGTAGCAGTTCTAAATATCAAAAAATAGCATTAAAAAGCATCCCAATGCTCAACAGTGTTTAGGTAAAACTCAGCAAATGTCATGATGAGTAATGCATAGAAAAACATTTTAAAATACTACTTGTTCAGCAGTGAAAGACTTCCATTCGGCAACCACCAATCATTTCTATATCAAACAAACAGAAAAGCATTTAACAAGTGTGTAAATAATGCTGACCTGACTCCATAGACCCCATAAATATATCTTCCTTAGGAAAATGACCTGGAATCAATTCTTTCTTACCCCCATGTACTTGCCTGCTATTTCCCTCACCTGTGGATTTCTTCTCTTGTGGCAGTTAGGAAACAGCAATTTCACCTATGTAAAATATATGTAAATATAACAGGCAAGTTTGGTCCTGGAACACAGAATGTTTGGTCTTGGAACACAGAATGAAGCAGGGCAAAGGTTGATAGAGTTCTGCCAAGAGAACGCACTAGTCATAGCAAACACCCTCTTCCAGCAACACAAGAGGTGACTTGACACATGGACATCACCAGATGGCCAGCATCGAAACCAGATTGATTACATACTCTGCAGTCAAAGATGGGGAACCTCCATTCAGTCGGCCAAAATAAGAGCTGGAGCAGACTGGGGCTCAGATCACAACCTACTAATCGCAAAATTCAGGCTTAGACTAAAGAAAATGGGGAAAACAATTAGACCAGACAGATATGGCCTACACAACATCCCTAAAGAATACACGGTGGAGGTCATGAACAGATTTAATGTCCTGTACCTGATACCAGAGTACCAGAAGAATTATGGACAGAGACGCGGGACATCATGCAGGAGGCAGCAAGAGAAACCATACCAAAAGAAAATAAGCGTAAGAAAGCAAAGTGGTTGTCTGATGAGGCCCTTAAAATAGCAGAGGAAAGAAGGAATGTAAAAGTCCAAGGAGAAAGAAAAAAATTCAATCACCTGAATACAGAATTTCAAACAAAAGCAAGGAGAGATAAGGAAAACTACCTGAACGAACAGTGCAATGAAATGGAGGAAAACAACAAGAGGCAGGACTAGAGATCTTTTCAAAAAAATTGGGAACATCAAGGGAACATTTAAAGCAAAAATGACCATGATAAGGGGCAAAGATGGAAAGGAGTTAGCTGAAGCAGAAGAGATCAAAAAAAGACGGCAAGAGTACACAGAGGATCTCTACAAAAAGGACCTCAACACTCCTGATAATAACAATAATGAGAAATTTGAACTTGAACCAGACATTCTGGAGAATGAAGTCAGAAAGGCCCTAAAAAGCACTGCAAACAATAAAGCAAGTGGAAATGATGGTATCCCAGTTGAATTTTTCAAAGCCCTAAAAGATGATGGAATCAAACTACTGCATTCAATATGCCAGCAAATTTGGAAAACAGAACAGTGGCCAATGCCAAAGAATGCTCAAATTACGGAACAATTACGCTCATCCCACATGCTAACAAGGTGATCCTCAAGATAATACAGGATAGACTTCAACAACATGTGGAGAGAGAATTACCAGAGGTGCAGGCTGGTTTCAGAAGAGGCAGGGGGACTAGAGACCACATTGCCAACATACGTTGGATCTACTTTTGTTTTATTGACTACACCAAGACTTTTGACTGTGTGGACCACAACAAAATGTGGCAAGTAATTAAAGAAATGGGAATACCAGAACACCTCATATGCCTCATGAGAAATCTGTTCACGAACCAAGAAGCAACAGTTAGGACAGAACATGGAAAGACAGAGTGGTTTGGAATAGGAAAAGGAGTAAGACAAGGCTGCATTTTATCACCCTGCTTATTCAATCTATACACAGAGCACATAATGCGCAATTGTAGGGATGGAGGAATCACAATATGGGATCAAAATTGCTGGGAGAAACATCAACAATTTGAGATATGCAGACGATACCACCCTAATGGCAAAAAGAGAGGAAGACCTCTTGATTGGATTGAAGGAGGATACTGCAAAAGCTGGCTTGAGACTTAATATCAAGAAAACCAAGATAATAGCAACAGGTCTGATCAGTCCCTGGAGAATAGATGGGGAAGAAGTAGAAGCAGTGACAGATTTTACTTTCCTGGGATCTATGATCACTGCAGATGGCAACTGTAGCCATGAAATAAAAAGACGACTGATTATGGGGAGACAAGCTATGAGAAACCTGGGGAATATAGTGAAAAGCAAAGACATCACCTTGAAAACAAAAATTCGCATAGTCAAAGCAATGGTACTCCCAGTGGTAATGTATGGGTGTGAGAGATGGACCATTAGGAAGGCTGAGCGCAGAAGAATAGATGCCTTTGAGATGTAGTGTTGGAGGAGAGTCCTGAGAGTCCCTTGGACAGCAAAGAGAACAAATAGGTCAATACTGGAAGAAATCAATCCTGACTGTTCATTGGAGGGACAAATAATGAAGATGAAGCTAAAGTACTTTGGACATCAAATGAGAAGGGAGGACTCACTTGAGAAGGCCTTGATGCTGAGAAAGGTGGAGGGCAAGAGAAGAAGGGGGTGTCCAAAGATGAGATGGCTAGATGGTATTGTGGACACATTGGGCACAGAGCTTGGCGGGCTGAGGAGAATGGTGGAGGACAGAGGTGCCTGGAGGAAAATGGTCCATGGGGTCACAAAGGGTCGGAATTGACTGTGCGACTGAACAACAACAAACCACCCCATAGGACTTGGAGTACTCTCTGGGCAACTCACAAGGCAATTAGTTAGGTATTAAGTTGGCTGACCTCAGAAAGATGGAAGGCTGAATCCGCCTTGAGCCTGTCAGGACCATGAGCAAAGTTCTGGCTGCAGCTTAACTACTGCGTTACTGGGGGAAACCATACCATTATAATCTTCCCACAATACGTAAGAGTAAGGTTTTCCAGATCAGTGTAGGAAAATGAAAATGGTACATAGTTCTCAATTGTCAGTGCCATAAAGACAGAACATCTTATCCTGTCCTTAATGTAATGATAATAATGCTGTTCTGCTGTATAAGTTCGTTGTAATAATTTCTGAGATAAGCTTTCACCAATGAACCAGGTAAAGGAGAGGACTAACTAGATATCAGCATGTTGAGTTTAGTCCAAAAACTGGCTAAAGAAAGCAGATGTTATTATCAGATAGTATTTCATTGCAGGCGCACCCCCCAATAAAGGACTCAGACACTGGTAAAAGTGGATAACGGCATTGGGCCACATTTATTGATTCATGCCCTAGTCCGAATTATAAATTTCTATTGGTAATTGACCAATCATAATTCTTAAGGCAAGCAGGCCGAAGTAACACTGGTAAGGTGCCACCCAAAATTGCCAACGGCAATTGTTACAATGTATCTATTTGTATCAATTTGTTTGTTGACAACAAACAAATTGTTGACCGTAGTCAATATCTAACTAATGACCCCACCCTCTGACGCGTATCCGTGAAATCACGGGGTGATGCATGCTGTCTAGCTGTAGCCATCACCCCGTCGCCTGGTTCGTCGTTGACCGGACAACGTTTAACCAACTTATGCCTGTCTAGTGTTGTCCAGTCAATTGCAAACCTGCCGGATACCTGTGGGTCATAAATGTTTACCTTACCAGTGATACCCGCCCATGTGACCAAAGTCAACAGCAGCAACAGAAACCCCTATATCAAACCATAGCAACAGTGTGGGATGGGCGAAAAAACCAGGACCCGAGAGCCAATTGTGGGTCCCAGCCAAAAATTCCCACCCGGCCCCGAAGCGACCAAAATATCACACTGTTAACTAGGGAGGGGGTGGAGGGGAAAAACTTCTCCGCTCCGTCGCTTCGCAAAATGGCAGCTCGGCTGCCTCATGGCCACCCCTTTTATAAGGGAGCTGGCCACGCCCCCTAACTACCCGGATGCCTTCGTCCGATGGGGGGGGGCCCGCAAAGAGCGCGGCGGCCATTTTGGTGCCGCGCTTGCATTGCAGGCGCACCCCCCAATAAAGGACTCAGACACTGGTAAAAGTGGATAACGGCATTGGGCCACATTTATTGATTCATGCCCTAGTCCGAATTATAAATTTCTATTGGTAATTGACCAATCATAATTCTTAAGGCAAGCAGGCCGAAGTAACACTGGTAAGGTACCACCCAAAATTGCCAACGGCAATTGTTACAATGTATCTATTTGTATCAATTTGTTTGTTGACAACAAACAAATTGTTGACCGTAGTCAATATCTAACTAATGACCCCACCCTCTGACGCGTATCCGTGAAATCACGGGGTGATGCATGCTGTCTAGCTGTAGCCATCACGCCGTCGCCTGGTTCGTCGTTGACCGGACAACGTTTAACCAACTTATGCCTATCTAGTGTTGTCCAGTCAATTGCGAACCTGCCGGATACCTGTGGGTCATAAATGTTTACCTTACCAGTGATACCCGCCACACGGGGAGGCTCCCCAAAAGGCTCACCGCCCCCCCCCAAGACCGTCAGCTCGGTCGACAGGCCTGCTCGCCAGTCCACTAACCAGAGGTCCATACCTCCCTGTGACAGATGGGCCCCATCCCCTGAGTAAAGCTCGTAATTTTGCAGACTGATGGCGGGGAGGCTAATGACGTGTCCCCCGCCCTTGTTGAAAAGGAACCGGGCAACAGCCCCGTTCACGGAGCGTCGGCTCAGTCAAGAGCCTCGAGGCCGAACGCCCCCCTGTAAGCGTACCGCGGTATCATGTCCGACCAATTGAGGGATGTGGCAGGCCACACATAATGTGAGTAGGGCAGGTCACTGCAAACCGCAAGCTTCCGCGATAGGCCAGTGACCTGTCCCAAGCCATCGCCCCCAAGGTACATAACCAGGACATCGGGCGAGTCAGCATCCCTGATGTAGAAAAGGAATGGCAACAGTTCCCGCCATAACATGCCGCGCTTACCATACCACCTGAGACGTGCAGATGCACCCAGTCCCAGTCGGGGTCCCACTCTGTCGCCGCAGCGTAACGCGCTGCCCTGTGCAGCGTAACGCGCTGCCCTGTGCAGCGTAACGCGCTGCCTCATGCAGCGTAACGCGCTGCCCCATGCAGCGTAACGCGCTGCCCTGTGCACGTGGCTATGGCCCAACGGCCATACTGTCACCGGTGTAAAACGACACCCAGGGTCTGTCAAGGAAAAAAAAAGGGGGGGGGGAGAAACAGTGCAGTGACTAAACTGGTACTCACGGTTGAAGAGGGCGAACACAAAACTGAAAAAATTGTGATCCCCACCCTCCCATGCGGCGTATTTCAGCCCCGGAGTACCCAAAAACAGCTGCAGTAGAAGCCGCCCCTATCCTGAACGAATGGGTGCCGCAACGAGCCCCAGGGAGGCCAACACTGTCTAGTGTCTTCCCGGCACCCTCCAAAATTGAAATTTAGTAAGGGAAGACCCACCTTGGTGACAGAAAAACGGGCCGTGGTGCGTGCCACACAGTGCAAGGAAATCCTGTAGGGCACCAACCGGACAGATGTCTGCCAAAGAACATCGTAGCAGTCTACTCCACTGCCTACGCCGTGCTGATTCGTTTTAGAGGAGCGTATCCCCAACTGAGCCCAATATTGTTCACACAGACATCTTCGAGTTCCAGTGCCCTATGACTTGCATCCGCCTTAGACAGCATCTCAAGCTCGCTGATGCGGAGCGCTCCAAAAAAGGCCACCGTTGTAGCCGCATGAAATGGGCTGCCTCATATCTATCAAAACAGAGGCCAGGCCAGCCCCGGGCCAATTGGGTAAAAAACCCCGGGGAAATCGGGTGGCGGTCGTCCGGGCAACGCCTACGCTCCCGCACCCACCCCTCCAAAACATGTCTCACACGGAAGTCAGCGGTACTGTCCACACGACCTCCCACCTTGGCCATAAAAGCCAACGCCGACAGCCTAGATGCTATGGTGCGAGGTGCAAGGCCCTGGGCATGCAGGTAAACCATGAACCGCAGTACATGGATCACTGGGATCGGCCAGGTTCCTGGCAGCCGGAATTGGGGACAGAATGCTCTGAAGAAATGAATGCGTGGTGATACGCCTTACGCGTGCGTGGCGCTAGTGACAAGCCAATCGCCCGGTTCACCTCTCCTTGCCAATGGTCCATATCTCATCCGAGAGTGGCGAGGGAAATTCCTCCGCATCCGGGGCCAAGGCACGGAACCGGGATATCTGCAGGCGGGACAAAGTGTTAGCAATATCATTATTGACCCCCGGGACATGCCTGGCCCAGAAGAGGACGTTGAGGCGCAGGCTGCGCAACAGAAACTGGCGCACTAGGTCCATTACCCTGGGCGATGTGGAATTCTGTGAGTTGACAATGTGGACAACGGCCGCATTGTCACACCAGAAATGGACGACCAAGTTGGCCCACTCCTTGCCCCCATAGCATCAAAGCACCCAGGATAGGGAAAAATTCCAGATACGTGAGACCACGCAGGCAACCCGTGCCTGCCCAGGCTGGTGGCCACCCACCATAGGCCCACTTCAATTGAAGTACATCCCATAACCCAGGGATCCCGAGGCATCGGACTGTATCTGAAAGTGAGGGGAAGCCAGGAGCTCAGACCTCCAAAATTACACCCCACTGAACTCCCTCAGGAACTGGAGCCAGACAAGCACGTCTGCCCTGATACCCCGGGTAAGTCTAATCCTATGGTGGGGCCTGTATAATCCTGCCATGGCGTCGCACAAGCGCCGAGCAAATGCCCTGCCCGGTGCGACGACCCTGCAAGCGAAATTGAGGTGACCATATAGCACCTGCAGTTCCCTCAGTGATGCCATGCGCTTGGCCAGCAAGTCCGAGATAAGGGCCACTAGCCTCGACACCTTATCCCGCTGCAACCTAGAAGCCTGCGCTACCATGTCAATCTCCACCCCCAGGAATACTAGCTGTGTAGAGGGGCCCTCGGTCTTTTCGGGCGCTAAAGGGACACCAAGTTCCTCCATTAACGTCTGAAATGTGTTGAGGAGACGTGTGCACGTGTCCCAGCCCCGTTCAGCCCCGAATAAAATCATCCAGGGAATGGGCTACAGACCGGGACCCTGACCTGCAGACAAAAGCCCACTCTAGGAAGGTGGTGAAACGCTCGAATGCCGAGCCCGAAATGGAACAGCCAAAAGGCATGGCATCATCGAAATAATATGTTCCCCGGAACGGGGGTGCAGGGACAGGGCCAGCGACCCTGCCCGCATTAACCTCCTCAGCAATGCTGGCAGCAGCCACCTCCTCCCTTCCCCTGAGGCACAAAAGGTTGGGGGCGTCTTGGGGGAACCTACCACCCATGAAAGGAATACGGAACCCCAGTCGAAAACCCCGAAGCAGGTAAACTGCATCTGCCCCCCTCGGGTACAATGCGAGGCAACGCTCCAACATGTCCACATTAATTGGGGAAGGTGCCTTTCGGTGAACCAGCTCCATCTGAGGCAGTCTTGCCAGCTCCCTGTCCGCCCCTCCCTCTGCCCCGCATCCCTCCAGGCCTGGGACATGGGGGCCAGCACAGGCGGGACACTCATGTCTGTATTTGCAATTCTTCCTATTGCAGGAACCATTGTATGAGAAAGTCAGTACAGCAGGCGGGCCGGAACCCCCTGCCCCGCCACCTGGCGGGGGACCTGTGCTGGGGCCGCACGCTGGACCGCATGTCCACAATGGTATCTCTCCCCGGGCGCGGGGCGCGTGGGAGTCATGTACAGAAGCCAAAGCTTCTGGCAGGGCTCATCTCACCCCATCTCGGGGTGCAGGGGAATCCGCATACGGAATTCCTCGTCATAAGCCAACCACAACGGGCCCGGGAAGTCAACCATCGCCCTATAGATGTTGTCCAAATACTGGACCATCAGAATCGCCAAATCCGGCCGGGCCCTAAGGTATACCGCCATATATATGCGGTAGGCTGGCAACCAGTTGGCCCACGTACATGGTGGCTTGTGACAACGTGCCTGCTCCTTATCCTTCTCATCCTGCCCCCCCTCTCTTCCTTGGTGGGCTCTCTGTTGAGGAGGGAGAAGATATCCACATACTCCCCCTGCCAAATCTTCTCTTTGGTGGTCTGGGCCAAATGGTCTCCCAGTGGTAAGGAATACCCCGCTGTCGGCGAGGCCGACACAGGTACAGCAGAAACTGGGGGCATCTGGAAAGGGGCCTGGACTAAATCGGCCACCCCAAAACATTCCCCACAGGGTAGGAAACACCCCCCACCACGGGGCCCTGGGTGGTAGTTGACGTCGCCGGGTGGGGTGTCAGCGGCTGGACCGCCGCACCACCAGCGCGAGGCCAAGGCCATTGAAAAGCCCCCCCCAACGTGGCCACGTGTGTGGGTGCACTAGTTTGAACCGCATACTCACATGCTGCACCCCCATAGGCCGCCCCCACCGGGGGTTCCGGCCCACTGGGGGCGTCGGAGCTCACGACCGCCGTGGAGCTCGTCGATGGGGCCTGACCCGCACCGGTCTGTTGGTTGGGGAGCTGCGAGGCAGTGGCCAAGGTCGTGCAACGCGCCTCAAGCAGCTCGACCCGTCCCGTCGCCTGCCGCTGCCCAGCAGATGACGCGTTGAAATGAACCCCAAAGGGAGCCCCAGCGTGGCTAGCCCGGGCCAGGGATGCCTCGAGGGCCGCAACGTGGGCCAGTAAGGCTTCCACGCTGACATGGGGCAAAGGGCCAGCCAGCCCGCCTACTACAGGCATGGGTACAGGTCCCTGTACCCCGGGGCCCAAATAGGGCCACGACCCCACACCCGGGCCCGGTAGGGCCGATGTAGCAACCTGCCAGGGAAGGGGACCAAACCACCCCCCAAGGCTGGAAGGCCCCGGAGCGAGCTGCGCCCCTATGGAGGAAGGCCCAGCGGAATGGGCAACACCAGGAGCGGTGTCCACCGCTTGCGGGCCGAGGGCCGAAGCCCCTACTGGACCCGTGCGTGGGCCCCCATTATCCGGCCAAGGGGGAATAGACCCCATTCCACCGGTCCCGGTGGGTGCAGGCAAAGGCGGCTGCTGGGGAGGCGCAGCCGCGGTCCTCCGACCCGGATTGCGCCTCCGAACTGCACGAGCTGTGCTCGCATCCGCCTTCTTCTTCGAGGGCATCTCAGCCAATCGATGGGAAGCCGAAAACGAGAAAATTCAGCAGCCAAAAGGCTTCCCGGTAAAGGTAAAAGCGACGGAGGAAAGAGAAAAACTTCTCCGCTCCGTCGCTTCGCAAAATGGCAGCTCGGCTGCCTCATGGCCACCCCTTTTATAAGGGAGCTGGCCACGCCCCCTAACTACCTGGATGCCTTCGTCCGATGGGGGGGGCCGCAAAGAGCGCGGCGGCCATTTTGGCGCCGCGCTTGCAATTGTTCAGTTTCTCAGAAATTTTTACAACAAGCCTGTATAGAAAGCTAACATTATCATCACCACTTTAAAGACAGGATAAGATGAGGTATAATTTGCCTATGATAATCTGCCTAGTCCAGGGGCTCCCAACCTAAGGCCATTTCATGTGGCCCCCTCCCCTCCAAGGGCATTCAAAAAACCAAAATGACCATAATTTTGAAGCTGTTGGGACAAAATATGCAGGCAGGGCAAAATGGCTATCTGGCCCTCTAAGCTGACTGAGAGAGCGTGACCCGGCTCCTGGCTTGAAAAGGTTGGGAACCTCTGGTCTAGTCTATGGAAGTAATGCATTTTTAAATAAAAACCTTCTAGTTCATATCTCAGTTACTTAGAAATGACATATATCTATACACTGTAACAGGTCCTGATTCGCTCCATCTAAGTCCACTATCATGGGTTTTTAGTCCTGATAAAGGTAATTGAAATGTTTATCCAATGAGAACATTGGATTCCTAAGTGATAGTAAGATTTTATCAAAGGATTGATGTTTTCCTGGTCTAAATCTGATTTAAGACAAGTCATTCCCATTTAAGGAAGGGTGCCCTTTCTTCCCAGCTTGCTAATGTTGTACCTTTTTCTTCCTCACAGGGTTTGGCAACAGACTCTAACAATGATTATTTCCCTTTAAGTAAGACAATATTTCTTTGCAAGGAACATCTCCCTTTCTGCTGATTTCTTTGAATCCTGTCAGGGTTCAATGTCACTCTACTCATACATGTGGTTTGAAAGGCTATAGGAAGAAAGTATCTTTCTGTATTTTCATCACTGTGCTATTTTGGCAGTGGGAAACAAAGGCCCTTTCCGTAAGCTGCTCTACACAAGCTCTATGTGATGGTTTGTTTTATTTGGCTTTCTTTGCCAGTGCGTGAGTGAGTCGTTGTCTGCAGGTTGATTCATAGTTAGGAAATTGCTTGGAACCCTCCTAGCAGGGCCTGTGGGTGATTAACTCCAGAGGTTCCTATAAGTCGGTCCACCAGCACTTCATTAGTCAGCTTATGTTTGTGCATGGTACAGACTGTCACAAAATAGATGCACTATTGGCACCAGCTACCCATTTAAATACACACACTTGCTTTACACAAAACCATTGGACCAGCTCAGGAATTTATCCAAAGACACCTAATTCTTTTGAAAACATAAGACGAGTCCTTTTCTATCGCACCAAACCTCCATCTGACCCTGGTACCTAGTTAACCAGCCAAATGTTCCTTTATCTGCACAACAGCAGTTCATGGAGTTGATGGCTTTATTGTTTGTTGTCAGCTTCTCATATTCAGATGTATGCTGTATCCAGACAAAGACGTTCCATTTGGCTGGCATGGCTAATTGTTGTTGATAGACTTATTAATTTGTTCAATCTTGTCTTGAATTGCACTAAGTCCAATTGTTGCATCCTGCAGTGATGAATTCCAGAAGTTAACTACGTGTTGTGTGAAGCAGCACATTATTTTGTCAGTTCAGGACCTGTTGCCAATTAATTTTACTGGGTGATTCTGAATTTCTGTGTCATGCAGAAAGGAGGGGTGAACATATTTCTGTCCTCTCTTTCTCACTTTTCTCTTCCCCAAGGAAAAAAACACTGGGATTTATCCCAATGCTAATTCTGTAGACTGATTCAATGTAAGAGGGAAATAATTGGCTGTATTATTGGGTTTTTTTTTGCTTTTTTTCAAAATGTAAGGAAGATGGATTCTTTTGTCTGGTAGAAGGGGAAATAATTTTAAGGTGCTAAAAATGGGAGAGAGATTTAGGGGCTTCCGTGTACAGAACAGTCCATTCAGATATTTTTGTCTCCCATCAGACTTCCCGAGTACTGCAGGACGGAAATGAGCTCCCGTCTTCATCCCAGCTCCTGCCAACCTAGCAGTTCGAAAGCAAGAAATTGCAAGTAGATAAATAGGGACCACTTCGGTGGGAAGGTAACAGTGTTCCGTGCGCTCCGGTGTCTAGTCATGCCTGCCATGGAAATGTCTGCAGAAGCAGACAGCGCTGGCTCTTCGGCTTAGAAACAGAGATGAGCACTGCACCCTAGAGTCGGATACGACTGGCTCTCGAGCAAGGGAAACCTTTACCTTTACTATCAGACTTGTCAATTGAGAAAGATTACGTCTGGAATCCTATTGATCAACTTTATACCATGTAACTGTGATGATCTGATCAGCAAGTGGCCATATGTGGAGATTCAAAGCTTCCTTATCTGGCCAGGTTATCTGGCTATGGTAATAGAGTAGACCATACTGCCAGCAACTCAATGGCAATCATCAGGTGGTGGTTAAGTAAGCTGACCACCCTGAGGACTATTGGCCTTGTGGGTGGCGAAGTTCATTCATTGTTGGAGGGTTATGCAGTAGTTCGTTATGAGGGTCTGGGTTGGGGATGATGGGGAGTACGTGACCCAGAGTAGTGTTTCACCACTAAATTGGGCTGCATATGAATGTTTGCAAGTAAACAAACAAACAAATGCATGAATCCAAGCAGTTTCAAAGTTGATAAGTTGTCCACATTTCACTGGGGCTTTTAGTGGACCTTCACATGACTAAAATGTGGAAGTTTGCTAGTCATCATCGTCATCATCACTAAGCATTATCATCATCTTGCCTCTTTATAAATCTATGGTGAGGCCCCATCTGGAATACTGTGTACAGTTGTGGTCACCATACCTCCAGAAGGATATTATGGAGATGGAAAAAGTGCAGAAGAGGGCAACCAGACTGATTAGGGGACTGGAACACCTTCCTTACCATCTGAGGCTGCAACGGTTGGGCCTCTTCACTCTTGAACGATGGCATCTAAGAGGTGACCTGATTGAAGTTTATAAAATCATGCACGGTGTGGACAAAGTAGTTAAGGAAAAACTGTTTTCCCTATCACATAACAATAGAACTAGGGGACACTTCATGAAACTTTTGGGTACTAGTTCTCAAATAAATAAGAGAAAGTACTTTTTCACGCAGAGGATCGCTGAACTATGGAACTCCCTGCCAGAAGAACTGGTGACAGCTGTCAGTCTTGACAACTTTAAGAAGGATTAGACAAATTCATGGAGGACAAGGGTATCAATGGCTATAATTATGGATACCTAAGGATAGCCTCTGTTAGGAGAGATAGGCAGGATATCTCTTAATGCCATTTCCAGGGAATCCTAGGCAGGTGAAGGCATCTGCTTGGGAATATCCTGAAGCAAATGGTGAGCCACTGTGTGAGACAGAATGCTGGACTGGATGGGCTGTGGCCTGTTTCAAGCAAGGCTGTTCTTATGTTCTTATGTTTATCTTAGAATTGTGGATCAGGAAGAGACCCAACAGATAATTGAACCCAGCCCCTACAACAAAACACAGTGGGGTTCTGCAGCAAGATATTGTTATGGAACATAAGTCTTCGCTGCTCTCCCTAACTGGTTGCAAGGCATATTGTGTCTGTGATGCCTTTAAGACTTTACTGCTGGGGCACACAGGTGCTGAGAGGTTTTCCAGGGTATTTAGGACAGAGCAGGATTGCAGACCTTCAGCTACAATGCTTACCATGCCAAGCTTTAATGCTCTGCCAACAATCTGGTTGAAGATTCCTGTATCTTCTGGAACCTACTATGAGGACCGAACCTTTGCCATTGTTCCTGCTGATGGCTTTTGCTGGATTTGCCATCTGTGTTTACTGGACAAAGGAGAACTAACTGGGGTAAGCCTCCACTGGGAGGACAGAAGCTGTAGATCTCTTTGGCTTTGTTTGTGGCTACAGCTTGCCTTTACCCTGCTGAACTGAAGCTGAACTGTTAATGGACTTGTATATAGCACAACTGAAATGTCTCAGTGAGGTCAACTCAGCAGCCTGAGAGAATATATCTGTTTTGTTTTACAGTTGTCGCACTGTATTTACTTGCACCCTTCCACTTTCTGAGTAAACCTCCTTTGAGTTTTCTTCTGCACCAAACTCTGGTCTTCATGCCTTTCTTACAAGAGACCACTTGGCCAGGTGCAAACATCTTGCTGGCCACTGCTCCACTCTGCTGACCAATTACATTAATAGATACCTAAACCATTACTGATTCATTCAATAATTTAGGGGTGAGGTTCTCTCCAGTATGAGAAGAATCTGAATGCAAATTAAGCCTCTGCGTAAGTCCTAATGATCAATTACAAAACAAAACTAGCTAATTTTTAAGCTGTGGGAAATCAGAAAAACTCATGTGATGGCAGTCAGACATCTTTTACCTCAAAAGAAACTGATGTTTATTAATGACATTTCTGGAGTGTCTAATTCAACATTGAGGTAGTGCAACAGGTACATTGGCCATACACATATAAACATTGCAATTCTCTCCACCTCTGATTTCCATGCCAGGAACAGCTTCACCTCTTAGTGCAGGGAGGAAAAAAGAATAATTCTGAGAATTTAATACAGGGTTAGTAGACTTTTTCTTTCACATTTGGTCCGTTTATCCTGCTATGGTAATAGAGTAGGCCATATTACCAGCAACTCAACACTGAAGACTAATGGCCTTGGGTGTCAAAGTCAAAGTCCACAGGGAAGGGTGATGGTCCCCAAGTGGATTAAATCCCACTTTAATCCATTTTGATGGAGAGCAGCAGCTTCATCAATACTGGCCTGGGGCTGAGGAGGACTTAGTGTGCCAAAATGGCTCAGGACCAGAAAGTGATTCGTGGAACTGGATCAGTAGCTTGGGTGTCATGCTGCGATGCAGAAGGTAGATGATAGACCACTGCATTATATTCTCAGAATAGTCTTCATAGCTGATTGCCAGGAGGAAAGTCAATTTTCGGATTGGATATGGCAGAACAACAAGAAGACTTTTTCACCTAAAAAATCAGTTCAACTTAACTGCTAGCCATTTGTTCCACTGTGTTATCTCAGTCTCTTACTCTTCTCCATCATCATTTATGAGACATTTCATGACCACTAGAGGGAAGGCTATTTCACCAGCTGCTATAAGCAGACACCAGCTCCTACTCTGGGATGTGACAGGCTTTCAGGGGGCCCTTGTGGTTTGGTTATCCAGCAAAGTTAGTGAGTGAAAGAAACCAAAGAATATAATCAGGCAATTTTGTGAAATTAGTACTAAGTGGGACTGTAAGATTTTGTCTACTGATTAAGTCAACTAAATGACTAAAGCTGTTCCTCGATTAATATACACATCTCTCCATCCTCTGCCTAATTGGTGGGCTAAGCATAAAACCTACCATGTGGTTATCTCTATTCCTTCTCGCTGGGCCACATCTGATGAAAAGTGAAAGTTTTCACTCTCAGTGTCTAACCAAAGCTAATGCATAGTTTGCATTTCATGGTGAAACCATGGAAGATAGTTCACTCCCCCCCACCCCCCAAATTCAAGCAGTAAAAGCCACAAGCAAATGAAAATTGAGCTATCGGTTGAAATTATCAGCTATGTGTATTTTAAAATATAGCTCAGTTGGGGCAAAGCAGTAATGGGTCTTATCATGAGAGCTACCTGAACTAAAGTGGGGAGCAAATCATAGCCATTAAATTGCCAAGAGGTACCAATTAATCCATAAGAGAAGACATTATGGGAGAACATGGAGCAATGGAAAAGTTTAGAGCAGTAGTGGTGAACCTTGACACTCCAGGTGTTCTTGGGCTTCAATTACCAGAAGCCCAAGTCAGCTGATCAGGGCTTTTGGGAATTGAAGTTCAAGAACACCTAGAGTGCCAAGGTTCACCACCACCAATTTAGAGCCTACTGCCTTTGGTGTATGCAAACCAAGACACAGGACACAGCCTCGGGCTGGGTTAACTCAGGTTTATTGCATCGTGGACAGAGGGAACATGAGGTAATGGCGGATCGATAGCTCTTTATATACAGTGGTAATACATTTGAACGTGGTGCCATAGTAGCCCATTGGCTACTGCCTGCGTGACGTCATTGCGAGTCACGCCCTTCTTGTCCAGGTGTAGGTAGTGGCGGGAAAGCTTCCCGCGCTGCTGCCTTTGATGAGATCGGACCAAGAGAGCTTGGACGCTCGCTGCTGCCAGCTGGTGGACATTAGCTCGCGTCCTCATGCAGGGTTCATATGATACAGCTGAAGGTTACATTGTTGCTATAGGCAAGGTTACATTGGTTCAGATACATTGTAATCCATGTGGAAGGTCAAACCCTTAGAACACAACATCCCTCCCCCCTAGGACGAGACAACGTCTCGAGCCCATGCTTCTAGACACTCCCCCCCCTAGGAGACAAAATCTCTCAGCCAAGATGGCTTGTTTCGAACACGCTGGGGTCTCGATGCGGGCTGCCTCTCCCCGGGTTTGCTACCTTCTCTTTGTCCCCTGGTTTCCTGTCCTGTAATTTGAGAGGGAGACTCGTTAGTGACTTGCCGCGGCTCTGCGGCGTTGTTGGGAGGTGTGCTCTTACTTAGGGAGGAACCGGGGGCACTGGGGGCTAACGAAAAACCCCTCTTCTCGCTTGGATGGGTGGGGGAACACTCCTGAAAACCCCCCCGGCTCGCTAAATCAAAATCTAAAGTCCATTCGGGGGCAGCGGTCGCGAACTCCTCTCCCCCTACCCCGGCTTCTGATAGGACTGGTTTATCAAAAGGATATGAGTCGGGGCCGCTGCTTCTTCCTTCCCCCCTTGCTTGGGACTGTTGTCCGCTGCTGTCTCCCCCTTGGGTTAAGCGGGTGGGGGAGAACCCTAACGCTGAATCTTGTTGCTGATCCTCACTGACAGGCCCACTTACTCGGTGCCTCAGTTGGTCTGCGTGCCTCCTCCAGAGGAGACCGGCGTGGGTCTCGACCCGGTACGACACTGGCCCCGTCTGTTCTACAACCGTCCCCGGCACCCAGGCTGGCCCCGCGCTGGCATAGTTCCTGCAATGAACAGGGTCGCCGGCGGCGAACCCTTTCGAGACTGCCAGCCCCACGTTTTTTCCCTTATCCTCAATTCTTGTGGGGTCCAGCCTGGACAGGAGTGTAGTCAGTTTCCGCCGCATCAATAGCTCTGCCGGCGAGTAACCTGACGCTAAGGGGGTCACCCTATACGCTAGTAAGAACTGACATACTTGGTGGTTCAGGTCCCCGGGGCCCATGCGCCGAAGCGCCTCCTTTGTTGTACGCACCAACCGTT
Source organism: Bradypodion ventrale (assembly GCA_035047345.1). Lineage (NCBI taxonomy): Eukaryota > Metazoa > Chordata > Lepidosauria > Squamata > Chamaeleonidae > Bradypodion > Bradypodion ventrale. The sequence goes on from JAWDJE010000003.1 coordinate 25,550,987, forward strand.
CCACTTGGCCATTCGTGGCCGGGTGAAACGGCGCGGACGTGACATGCCGAATGGCATTCGCCTCCATGAATGCCCCGAACTCTGAGGAGGTGAAGCAACTCGCGTTATCGCTGACTAAAGTGTCGGGTAAACCGAACGTTGAAAAGACTCTCCGTAGTTGGTTAATTGTAGTGGTGGAGGATGTGCTCTTTACCGGAATGACCTCCAGCCACTTTGAGAATGCATCCACCACCAGGAGAAACATGGTTCCTCGGAAAGGGCCAGCGAAATCTACGTGCACTCTGGACCATGGCCCCCTTGCTGTGTCCCATTCCCTATGCGGGAGCCGGGCCGCCTCTGGTCGGGACCCCTGGCACGCCTCACAAGTGCCGACCATGTGCTCAATGTCCTCGTCCAGCTGTGGCCACCAAAAGTAACTGCGGGCCAGCGCTTTTGAGCGAACGATGCCCGGGTGGCTGACGTGCAGCAGTTTGAGAACCCTCGGCCGCATGGGTGTTGGGACCACCACCCGTTGGCCCCACAACAGGCACCCCCTTTCTAGGGACAACTCTAGCTTCTTCCGAAAGAATGGGTCGAATTCCTTGCTTGGGGACGATGCTGGCCACCCTTTCTGCACCCATGAGCTGACTTTCTCCAGCGTTCTGTCCTTGCCTGTCGCCCTGGCTATATCGGCCGGTACTATTGGGGGTTCGTCTAAAACCTCGATTAGCAACACCTGGCGGTCTCTTCCTATTCTGGCTTTTTGGTCGTCCGACAAGGGCAAAGGGGATCTCGACAGCGCATCAGCATGGCTGATCTCCTTTCCGGGCCGGTACTCCAACTCGTGTTGGTATGCGTTAAGAAAAATGGCCCATCGCAACATTCTCGGGGACAGTATCTGCGGCGTGGGCTTGCCTGCCGTGAAAATTCCTAACAGGGGCTTGTGATCCGTCACGATTTTGAATGGGCGGCCGTACAGAAAATCGTGAAACTTTTTGGTCCCCGCTACTATTGCCAATGCCTCCCTGTCGGTTTGTGCGTAATTTCGCTCTGCTTGGGACAGGGACCTTGAGTAAAACGCCACTGGGGCCTCCCGACCGTCATCCAACACGTGGCAAAGCACCGCCCCCACCCCCACCGGTGATGCATCACAGACTAAGACCACCGGCCGTTTGGGGTCGAAGTGCGTAAGGATTGCGTCCGATGTTAAAAGTTGCTTTAGTTCGTTGAACGCCTTCTCGTGCTCGTCACCCCACATCCATGTCTCCTCCTTCTTAAGTAACCGATGAAGCGGTTCGGCCACGGAGGCTTTCCGCGGAAGGAATGTATGGTAGAAATTGAGGAGCCCCAGGAATGACTGAAGTTCGGTTTTGGATGTGGGGCGAGGGGCCTTCTTAATGGCTGCTACCTTGGATTTGGACGGCTTAATACCCTCGGGTGTGATCCGAAACCCTAAAAATTCGACCTCGGTTTCGAAAAAAACACATTTGTCCTTCCTCAGTCTCAACCCCGCTTTCTCGAACACAGTTAGCACTTTATCCAATCTCTTTGCCAGTTCGGCCTCACTCCCCCCTGTTATCAATACGTCATCAAAATAAGGTAACACCCCCTCCAGCCCCTTCAGGAGGCGTTCCACAAGCGACTGAAAAAGGCCGGGTGCCGAGTTCACGCCGAACTGTAAACGCGACACCTGGAACGCTCCTTTATGTGTGACTATCGTTTGTGCCGCGGCCGTGGCGGGAGTTACGGGGAGTTGTTGATAGGCTTGTGCCAGGTCGAGCTTAGCGAAACACTTTCCCCCATTTAGCCTGGCCAAAAGGTGGCTGACCACTGGCACCGGATATGCATTAGGGCGAATCGCCTTGTTAATTGTGCACTTATAATCAGCGCAAATGCGCACCTCCCCGTTAGCCTTCAGGGCTGTTACGATTGGAGTTTCCCACTCCGCGGAATCAACAGGAATAAGAATCCCCTGGCCCACCAATTTGTCCAGTTCCGCCTCTATTTTGTCCTTTAGTGCGAAAGGCACCCTGCGCGGTTTGAGTCTTATCGGGCGGACCTCCGGGTCTAGGTCGAAGGCTACAGGGGGTCCCTTGAATTTTCCAAGTCCTTTTTCAAACACGGTGGGGTGCGCGTCACACACCGCTTGTATCGGATCCGCGCCCACGGCATGCACCCCCCCTATGAACAAACCCAAGGGCTGAAACCACTGCGTCCCTAGGAGGCTACAATTCCCCCCTTTGAGAACGACTAACGGGAGTTCTGCGGAATGTCTTTTATAACGAACCCGAAATTTCCCGACCCCCAGCACTGGAATGCTGTTCCCTTGTACGTCTCGTAGCGTGGACCTCAGAGTCTTAAGTTTGGGCCGCGCTTGGGGGTCGATCTTCAAGAACTCTTTCTGGGGAATTATGGAATAATAGGACCCCGAGTCAATCTCCATCCTAACAGGGGCCCCTTGTACTATTACCTCAATGAAGTAATGGTTTTGTCCCGCGGACACGCTGAACACGGGGGCGTCGTCCTCACTGCCGTCCGAGACGCGACCCACGCCGTCCTGCTTCCTCGTGGTTCGGGCGCCATCTTGGGGTCTCGCTGGACGGTCCGGTCTGGCCGAACGGTCTTTCGACTGCCTCCGGCCCTCTCTCCGATTTCTGCATGCCCTGGCGATGTGCCCGCGCCTGCCACAGCCGTAACATTCGGCTTTCTTGAAAGGGCACTTCGCACGCTCGTGGGCCGCCCCACAACCATCGCAGCGGCGCCCCCCTTTCCGGACCTTCTGTACCTCTTCGCCGTCGCTGCCATCTGTAGAGGATCTCGAGGTTCGTCGGGTCGCGTGCACCGGCTGTCCTGACTTGCCACGCACCGAGCTTTCCGCTTTGCTGGCCCTAGGACGCCACTCACGCCACTCGTGTATTTCGTCCACTCCCGCATTCGTGGACTCCGCGGATTCCGCGGTCTCTACGACCTCGGCCAGCGTGGGTGGCGGCTCCCTGTTCATCAGGCGGCGCTGCACTTCCTTGTCCTTCAGGCCACACAGCACGACGTCCCTCATGATCATCTCCAGGTTGTCCCACTTGCAGGGAACGGCGGCTACCCTCAGGGCCTCCACGAAAGCCTCTACCGACTCATCCGGCGCTTGGACTCGCCTCCAAAACGCACTCCTAGCGGGAAACATTGCTTTCGAGGGTTGGAAACGCTCACGCAGCAACTTCAGTATGTCGTCGGTTTTGAAGTCATCCAACGTCTTCGGTTCGATCATGCCCACCAGCGTCCGCTTGGTCTCTACACCCAGCATTCGGGTGAGGATGGCCCTCTTCCTTTCCTCGTCGTCTTTGACTTTGAGTTCCACCAATGCCGCCTTGAAATCCATGTTAAAGATGGTCCAGTCTTGCGGCTTGGTAATATTGAACCCGCTCTGTGTCCTGGCACTTTGGGAATCCATTATCCCATCCTCGTCGCCAATTTGGTGTATGCAAACCAAGACACAGGACACAGCCTCGGGCTGGGTTAACTCAGGTTTATTGCATCGTGGACAGAGGGAACATGAGGTAATGGCGGATCGATAGCTCTTTATATACAGTGGTAATACATTTGAACGTGGTGCCATAGTAGCCCATTGGCTACTGCCTGCGTGACGTCATTGCGAGTCACGCCCTTCTTGTCCAGGTGTAGGTAGTGGCGGGAAAGCTTCCCGCGCTGCTGCCTTTGATGAGATCGGACCAAGAGAGCTTGGACGCTCGCTGCTGCCAGCTGGTGGACATTAGCTCGCGTCCTCATGCAGGGTTCATATGATACAGCTGAAGGTTACATTGTTGCTATAGGCAAGGTTACATTGGTTCAGATACATTGTAATCCATGTGGAAGGTCAAACCCTTAGAACACAACACTGCCCCAATTCTTTTTCTCTCCATAGGCCAAACTGAAACTGGCAGAGGATACAGTATTTCCAACCAAACTGAGAAAAGATGCTGTCACCTGAGAGTGATTTAAAAAGTCCCTCCAGGTTCTGTTGAACTGTTTCACATGAAAGGTGAGGACTTATATGTTGAACACTCTTCTGGATGTTTTTTTTTAAATCACACACATGAAAAACATTTTCATGGATGTCATGGAGGATGTAAGATTAGGCTAACAGTCCTTGGTCTGTTTTGTAGGAAGAGGGACTTTTGTAGGAAGAGGGACTCCCTGCCTGGGCTCCTTGAAGCCATCTCGGCGTTGGCTTTGGAGTTCCCTAGACTGATGGTTTTGGGGGACTTCAATTTGCCTTTGCTGGGGTCTGGTTCCGAGGTGGCACAGGAGTTCATGGCTTCCATGGCAGCTATGGACCTGGCTCAGGTAATTCAGGGCCCGACCAGGGGCAGTGGCCACACGCCAGATTTAGTCTTTTTGTCGGGGCGGTGGCAGAGTGATCTGAGTTTACAGAAGCTAGACATAACACCTGTGCCATGGTCAGATCACTATCTGGAGGCTCTAGACTTTCTGGGGGTGACACTTCATTGTAAGGAGGCAGGGTCAATTAAAGTGGCCTGCCCCAGGCAACTGATGGATCCGGATGGGGGGAGCCAGTGCGCAGTCTTGCGGTGTTACCTGGGATCAGTTTGATCCAGTTGCCCCGGATGAAGTGGACAGGCTCCTTGCGGTGGTCCATGCCACTAATTGTCCATTGGATCCCTGTCCCGCCTGGCTGGTAAAAGCCTCTAAGATGGTGACAGGTGGCTGGGTTGGGGCTATAATTAACGCATCTTTTTGAGAGGGGATGTTTCCTGCACTGCTGAAACATGCTCTTGTGCGCACCCTCCTGAAGAAGCCATCCCTCGATCCAGCAATCCTAACCAACTACAGACCTGTCTCCAACCTTCCTTTTTTGGGGAAGGTTCTGGAGAAGGCAGTGGCACGTCAGCTGCAGGTGGTACTGGATGAAGCGGAATATCTGGACCCATTCCAGTCAGGATTCAGACCTGGATATGGTACTGAGACTGCATTGGTCGCGCTGATGGATGATCTCTGGTGAGAGCAGGATGGCGGTCATCCGTCCGTCCTTGCTCTTCTTGACCTCTCAGTGGCCTTCAATACGTTGACCACGGTATCCTTCTGGAACGGCTCCGAAGATTGGGGATCCAGGGCACGGTGTGGTCCTGGTTTTCCTCATTTCTGAGGGGCCGGACCCAGTCGGTGTGGTTGGAGAGTGAGAGGTCGAGTCCTAGGCCCCTAAAATATGGGGTGCCTTAGGACTCGGTACTCTCTCCTCTCCTATTTAACATCTACATGAAGCCGCTGGGTGAGATCATCTGTTCCCACGGGGTGCGGTACCACCAGTATGCGGATGACACACAGTTGTACATCTCGGCCCGTGGGGAGCCCAGTGATGCAGTCAAAGTCCTTTCCAGTTGTCTGGAGGCTGTTGAGGTCTGGATGAGGGCAAATGGGCTACAGCTGAATCCTAGCAAGACTGAGTGGCTATGGATAGGGGGTCCTGCGTTATCCCGGGAGCTACCATCTTTTGTTTTGGATGGGGCTGTGTTGCCCCAGAGCAACCCGGTGCGCAACTTGGGGGTCCTCCTGGATTCACGGCTGCTGCTAGAAGAACAGGTGGCGGCTGTGGCCAGGAGGGCCTTCGCCCAACTTCAGGTGATTCGCCAGTTGCGCCCACTCCTGGACTGGGACTCTTTGCTCATGGTCACTCATGCTCTGGTGACCTCCAGACTAGACTACTGTAATGCGCTCTACATGGGGCTGCCCTTGATGACCATTCGGAGGCTGCAGCTGGTCCAGAATGCCACGGCTCGGGTGGTGATGGGGTGTGGATGTTATGCCCATGCCTCACAACTGCTTCGGGGGCTGCACTGGTTACCAGTTTGTCTCTGGGTGCAATTCAAGGTGCTGGTTTTGACCTTTAAAGCCCTACATGGTAGTGGGCCAGGGTATCTTAGAGACCGCATTGCCCTAAGGACGTCTGTCCGTCCAGCCAGAGTGGACCGGAGGGGCTCTCTAATAGTGCCATCAGCCAGGGGGGCTCGCCTCTCTGGCACAAGGTGGAGGGCCTCCTCCGTGTCCGCACCGGCCCTTTGGAACCTCCTGCCTGTGGAACTGCGTCTCCAGACGGAGTTGTTGCCCTTTAGGAAGGAACTAAAGACCTGGCTGGCGGGCCAAGTTTGGGGTGCGGGTACCGTTGGGTGGTTGGTATAGAGAAGTGTGCCTTCCCCCAAGGTCCCTTCGGTTCGTGCGCACCTTTTAGGGGTGCGTTTTTTAACTTTTAACTTTGTTTTATCATGTGTCTTTTATGTATTTACTGTCTGCTATGTAAACCGCCCTGAGTTGGGTTGTACCTGAGTGGGCGGTATATAAGCGTGAAAAATAAATAAAATAAATAAATAAATAAAGAGCATTAAAATAGCTGAGCTTGAAAGCCCTCATTTTCTGTCTGAATTTGTGCTGACTGCTTCAGTGAGACTGTTTCTAGCTAATGCTGTTTTAATTATGTTATTGTTTTGTTTTGTATTGTATTGCATGTTGTTAGCCGCCCTGAGTGGTGTCTCCTCCAGGAGGGCAGGATACAAATCCATAAAATAAATAAATAAATAAATAAATAAATAAATAAATAATAAAAAACTGGTGCCTTGAGAGGAAAGTAGTTTGACAATTGCTCTCATGAACAGTTATATTAGAGGTGTTCAGTCATAATCCCACAGATGGTATCTTCGCCCCATTGGCTCTTTATTTATTAATGAATCTTAAAGTGATTTTAGTGATATATGCAATGAAATCCTATGCATGTTCATTTACACATAGATCCTTTTCCCTACACAATCCAAAACACTTATTTGGAAGAACATTTTTTAAATTTTAGTGGGGCTTACTTCTGACTAGACATATAGACAATTTTGCTGTCAATAGGATTATATTATTAACTGATGTTATTAGTTTCTTGAATTAACAGATATCATCAATTAAATATAGAGTTAAGTAGCAAATAATTCTGGAGTAAGACTCATTAGGATCCTCAGCTGAGTAAGAGGTTTCAGCTTTATCTTATGCTGGCAAATAGTACAGTAAAATGTAATAGTAAAATGCATAAATTTGAACTTTTAAAAATCTGATCACATGACGCAAAGGCCAATGAGAATCAGCCTAGCCCTTTTTACTTCAGATGTGGGGTGCCCCCCGCCCCCACACTGCTAGAGGTTCTACTTTTTAATACCCAGAACAATTCAAATAGCATTTTCTCAATTGTTTTCCCATCCAAAAAGACAGGGGGCATGATTGTGGGTAGCATTCTAGTGATGTTGAAATCTGGACATGGTGTTTTGGACTGTGGAAACCCACTAATGTCTCCTTAAAGTACTTTTTTTAGTGAACTATTAAGTTTATGGTAAGATAACCTCTGCATGGTAAACATCAATAAGAAAGGTTTAGTGTATTTCCACAATATGTGTGAATGCATTTCTTCATTATGGAACTTGGAGAACTGTTCTCGGCAGAGGGCCTAGATTAAAGGAAGTGGGGCTTTGATGCAGATCGAACTGCATCAGATTGAGAGGTCAGTGTGGACACTGGCACCGAAAAAATCTGTGGTCTATGTGAGATCATCTAATCTGAATAGAAGCATAGAAGAAGACTTGAATCACAGTGCAGCTTGCCAGTATAATCGGAGCCTTCCTACAAAAAGATATTGTGGTAACCAATAAACCTTGAAATTTACTGCTTGTAACACAAGCAGAAACCAGGCATGTTTAAAGAATGAGATATTTGTGAATTTTAATTCAAATTAACCTGGTTCACTCTTAAGACCAGGGGTTCTCGACCATTTCAAGTTGGGGGCCAGGTCATGCCCCCTCAAACAGTTGAGGGGGCCAGACTGGTTGTCCCCCTGTCATTTACCTATGTCCAGTCCACTGGACATAGACTGGTGAGTCTATATTGAACACAAACGTCTTCCTGTGAGAGAAAGATTTGTCCAGAAACAATTTGAAAAGTCAGACTTTCCACCAATAAAATAAAAGTATTAGGCTAAAAAGAAAATCTGCTACTGATTAATTCCATTTTCAGCTAAGCAGCTTTCCCAACTCCTTGGGCTTCTAAAGAGGAAAGCCGTTGTTTATATAAAAGATGCTTCTTGTGTTTAGAGAAAGGAAAGCATTTGTAAATGATGCTGAAGAATTGTTAGAGTATCTCCAAGAATTTGACAGAAAGGCTCTTTGAGTGAGCGTTTGTTATACATTATTTGTTTTAACTTACTTTGTCCTTTAAAAAAAGATTTAAACCATAATGTTGGTTTGATCAGTTCTTGCCAGTGGAATTCCATTAATATATATGTGGGATTTTGTAAAGATAAGTAGACAGTGTGGTAGATGAGCCTCAATTAGACTTGGTGTCGCTACATTTTTCTCCTTTTTGTGTGTGTCTAATTGAGGGTGACATGCAATCATGAGGTTTTATTTCAAAATACCATCTCTTTCTTTACTCTTTCTCTACCCTTGTAGTAACCGATTTTGGCTGCTGTTCACAGACCACTTATATAAAAGTATTTGTACATTCTAGGTGTGTTCTGTAAATTTAAGTATAACTAAACCCATGGAAACAGTTTGTCGACTGTGCTGTTGATATGGATGGAGGGTGGAATGTTCATTTTAAAGACATGTCACTGCACAATTTTACTGAGTTTCTAATATGCAGATTAATTTATTAAGTGTGGTAGCATCTGATTCAGTAAGTCCAATAGGAGCCAGGCTGTAACAACCTCCACTTTTTCACACAGCAGAGTGGAAGAAACAAAGAGTCACCTTGTGCAACTAAGTCCAGATAGGAGTGGATTACATGGAATTCCATAGAACATTTATCTGTTTTGTGAGTAGAGCCAAAGGTACAATTATGCAGAAGACCATTTCTCTATTGTTGTAAGAATTCATACTTCCATATACAAAATTAATCCTACAGTGATAGAGAACTTTGCTACTGAACAGTGCCGTATTTAGGATCTGTGGGCCCCTAGACTGAACCTGTGGTGCAGGCCCTACCGAGGAAAGTTATTTTTTTAAAAAAATAACCTACAAAACCCACATTTTTAGCAATTATCCAATTAAAAACTGAAAAATAAACATTTAAAGTTTATTATTAAATTATAGAAAATTTATGTACAACATTCTTATATAGTATTTAAAATTAGATGAATTCATGAGATGATAAAAATGAAAAGAACTAAACATCATTAAGGTATTAATACTAGATTAAACAGAAAAATCAAAAAATATATAAAAAACGTCTTACTACAACTTTACTTTGCTGTATTGAAAACATGAAACAGTATGCGCTCATTGCGCTTTGCGAAATCTTTGGCTGGCAGACAGTGGGAGGAGATATTCTTGTTGGGCTGGTCAAACACCCAAACACCACATTAAGTTAAACCAAATGCAAATGATAAATGATGATTACGATCACCAAACATTTATACTATTTATTTACCAAAACAAAAAAACTGGTTTTAAAAATTGACATAGAATCAATTGTGGTGTGGACCCATAGTCTGCAGCCAAGGTAGCCAATGCTTAAATCTGGCCCTGCTACTGAATATATGACTAGCATAAACCAAAGCCTTTGTATGTTTACGTTTATAAAGGCTACAGTAATGCTAACACTGTGAGTCTCCATCTAGTTAACTGTTTAAGGCTTGCATCTGATGACACTGTAATCTTCTGCCCACTGCTAGAAATCTCACGCAGCACATTCAACTCCATAGCTACCACTGATTTTGTGGTTCGAGATATAGCCCAAAGCCTTTCAAAATTGTTAAAGTTTTCATTGCGGTTTTGTAACTTTCTCACACAGCTCAGCAGAATTTTTTTTGCCTCCTGACTCCAGTTCCCAGAATGTGCCAGCCAGCATGTACAATTGCCCATACAAATCATAAAAACCGAAGAGCCATATTGCGTTAGGAAAATGATATCTATCCCAATTTTCTATTTACACAACAGCTGACCATCATGATGGGTAACAAATGGCAATGCCACCAAATTTGTCCAGCTCCCTTTTAAAAGTAGTTCTTGTTGGCAACTACCACTAGTAAAGGTAAAGATAAAGGTTGTCCTTGCTCAAAAGCCAATCATATCTGACTTTAGGGTTCAGTGCTCATCTCTGTTTATATCTAAAGAGCCAGTGCTGTCTGTGCCTGCAGATGTTTCTGTGGACATGTGGCAGTCATGACTAAACACCAGAGTGCACAGAACACTGTTTACCTTCCCACTGAAGTGGTACCTATTTATCTACTTGCAATTTCTTGCTTTAAAACTGCTAGGTTGGCAGAAGTTGGGACAGAGACGAAAGCTCACTCCATCATGCAGCACTCAAGTCTCGACTTGCCGACATGCTGTCCTTCTGGTCATGAATTTCAGCATCTTAACCACTAAACCACCACAGTCCCTGGGCAACCACCACTACTGTAATGACCTCTGGGTTCTGTTGTTGTTATATGCTGTAAAAACATCTCTAATACATGGCAATCCTATGGATAAGAGATCTCTAAAAATTCTTGTCTTCAACAACTCGGCTCAGTTCTTTCATTTTTCATTTCATTTCACATTTAATTTCTATACTGCTTTACTTGACCCAGCAGGTAACTCAAAGCGGTGTACATAGTCACAATAATATAGTAACAGAAGTAAATATAATTCAATATAGTCAATAATAATACTATACTATCGAGTTACAAAATTAGAAATCAAGAAAAAATACAATATCAAATAAGAAAAACATCAATATTAAATACGAAAAACAAAGCCCATGGCTTCTTTCACAGAGTCAATCCATTTCATGTTTGGTCTTCCACTTTTCCTGCTGCCTTCTACCTTCCTCACATTATTGTTTTTCCCAGAGAGTCTGGGTTTTACAAAGTTGGGAAAACATTCTTAAAGGAATAATTACTGGTCAGTGAAGTGAGGAGTATCCGATGATACCTGATAGATAGATAGATAGATAAATCTTTATTATTGTCCTGCACAGAACAATGAGATTGGGGGGGGGACACTTATTAACCCAACAAAACCTAAACAAAATACAACTATACAAAATTGTCAACATACTCCCACCCCACATATACACATTTAACCCCTAAAAAGCTCTAAAACTCTAAAAACTATATACAGAAACTCCCTCATAGACTGCATTGCACTGCATTCAAAGCCAGAACCGCTTTTGGGTAGAAACTATTTCTCAAGCGGCTGGTCCTGATCTTTATGACACTATACCTTCTTCCAGAAGGCAGAAGCTGAAAGAGATCATTTCCGGGGTGCATACTATCTTGCGCAATCTCTACAGCTTTCTTATAACACCTGGTAGCATAGATTTGATCTAGAGTGGGAAGAGTACGCCCGATTATCCCCTCCGCAGTCTTTAGGACCCTGGACAGTATTGTTCTTTCCCTAGCTATACAACTCCCAAACCATACACACAGACCATAGGTTAACACACTCTCTATGGTACAGTGGTAGAATGCCAACAGCAGGTCCTTTGAAAGATTGTTCTTCCTGAGGATTCTCAAGAAGTATAACCTCTGCTGTGCTCTCTTCATCAAATCTTTGGTGTTTGCTCCCCATGTTAGTTCATCCCTCAGCTCCATTCCCAGAAATCGAAACACCAAGACCTGTTCCACACAATTCCCTTCAATAATAAGTGGCTGGATGTTCAATTTGCATTTTCTAAAGTCCACAATGATCTCTTTTGTCTTTTTTACATTGAGGAATAAATTGTTTTCCCTACACCACTCCATCAGCATCTCAACCTCCTTCCTGTAAGCCGACTCTCCCTCCCCAGCAGTAATCAGACCCACCACCGTTGTGTCATCTGCAAACTTGATGATCTTATTGCTGGGGTAACTGGGAACACAATCATATGTGTAAAGCGTGTACAGAAGCGGGCTCAGCACACACCCCTGTGGCATCCCCATACTCTGAGATCCGCAGAGACATGAGAGCCCATCCTGACCCGTTGGGAACGATCTGATAGAAAATCTAGTATCCACCTGCATAAGCATGGCGGAAGCCCCAGATCTAATAATTTGGGCACCAGTCTATGCGGAAGACTAGATCCGTGGATCTCTTTCTCTTATATGCAAATTGACAAGGTTCAAGTCCAACTGGTAAACAAGCCATAATACGGTTCTGCACCAACTTTTCAAAGCATTTCATTATGACAGGTGTAAGCGCCACAGTGCAGAAGTCATTCAGATTATCTATGTTAGGCTTTTTAGGCAGAGGTATAATAGTAGAGGATTTCAGACAAGGTGGGACAGTGGCTTGGGCCAAAGACGGATTAAAAATCTTCATAAAAGTTTCTGCCAGCTGTTCTGAGCAGTCTCTCAGTGGCCTACCAGCCACTCCATCAGGACCCATAGACTTGCTCGCATTTATCCCTTTTAATATTCGCCTCATAAGAACAGCCTTGCTGGAACAGGCCACAGCCCAACCAGTCCAGCATTCTGTCTCACACAGAGGCTCACCATTTCCTTCAGGGTATTTCCAAGGAGATGCCTTCACCTGCTTAGGATTCCCTGGAAATGGCATTGAGAGATATCTTGCCTATCTCTCCAACCCCGAGGTTGTCCTTAAGTATCCATAATTATAGCCATTGATACCCTTGTCCTCCATGAACTTGTCTAATCCTTTCTTAAAGCTGTCAAGATTGACAGCTGTCACCACTTCTTCTGGCAGGGAGTTCCATAGACCATTAATCCTCTGGGTGAAAAAGTACTTTCTCTTATTTGTTTGAGAACTAGTACCCAAAAGTTTCATCGAGTGTCCCCTAGTTCTAGTGCTGTGCGATAGGGAAAACAGTTTTTTCCTTATCTACTTTGTCCACCGTGCATGATTTTATAAACTTCAATCAGGTCACCTCTTAGACGCCGTCATTCAAGAGTGAAAAGGCCCAACCGTTGCAGCCTCAGATGGTAAGGAAGGTGTTCCAGTCCCCTAATCATTCTGGTTGCCCTCCTCTGCACTTTTTCCAACTCCATAATATCCTTCTGGAGGTATGGCGACCAGAACTGTACACAGTATTCCAGATGGGGCCTCACCATAGATTTATAAAGAGGCAAAATGACACTTGCTGACTTATTTTCTATACCCTTCCTAATGATCCCTAACATTGAGTTTGCTTTTTTCACTGCTGAGGCACACTGGGTTGACACCTTCATTGAGTTGTCCACCAGGACACCAAGGTCCCTTTCCTGGTTTGTCGCAGAGAGTTCAGACCCCATCAGTTTATAAATGTAATTGGTTTTTTTTTTGCCCCAACATGCATCACTCTGCACTTACTAATGTTGAAGCTCATTTGCCACTATTTTGCCCACTCCCCCTGTGTCAAGAGATCCCTCTGGAGCTCCTCACAATCTCTCACAGTTTTCACTACCCTGTATAATTTAGTGTCGTCAGCAAATTTGGCTACCTTGCTTTTTACTCCTACCTCTAGATCATTTATGAAGAGGTTGAAAAGCAGGGGTCCCAGTACTGAACCTTGGGGGACCCCACTCTTTACTTCCCACCACTTGGAGAAGTGTCCATTTAGTGCTACCCTCTGTTTCCTGTCCCTTAGCCAGTTGCTGATCCAGGACAAGACCTGTCCCTTTATTCCATGACTGGTAAGTTTATTCAAGAGCCTTTGGTGTGGGACCTTGTCAAAAGCCTTCTGAAAGTCCAGATAAACAATGTCAACTGGATCCCCCTTATCCACATGCTTGTTGACATTCTCAAAAAATTCCAACAGATTAGTGAGGCATGATTTGCCCTTGCAAAAGCCATCTTGGCTCTCCTTTAGCAGCACCTTCTCTTCTATGTGCCTATTAATTCTATCTTTTAGGATGGTTTCAATCACTTTACCTGGGACACATGTCAAACTGACAGGTCAGTAATTTCCTGGATCACCCCGGATCCTTTTTTGAAAATTGGTGTTACATTCGCTACCTTCCAGTCATCAGGCACAAAGCCTGATTTGAGGGAAAGATTATATATTTTGGCTAGGAGATCAGCAATTTCATCTTTAAGTTCCCTGAGAACTCGTGAATGGATGCCATCTGGTCCTGGTGATTTGTTAGTACTTAGTTTAACAAGACATGCAAGGACCTCCTCCCTGGTTCTTTCTATCTGGCTTAATTCTTCGGTTTCCCTCCCTACGAAGATAGGCTCTGTTTTGGGCATGTGGTCTCTGTCTTCTTCAGTGAATACTGAAGCAAAGAATTCATTGAATCTCTCTGCAATCTCTGTTTCCTCTTTAATAACCCCTTGCCTTCCATTGTCATCTAATGGTTCAATGGCCTTCCTAGTTGGGTTCTTACTTCTAATGTACTTAAAGAAGTCTTTGTTATTTCTCTGAGTATTTTTAGCTATACTCTCCTCAAAGTCTTGCTTTGCTTTCCTGATTGTTGCCTTACATTTGTTCTGCCAGAATTTATGTTTCTGCCTGCTGTCCTCATTTGGACAAGCCTTCCATCTTCTAAATGAGCTTTTCTTGCTTTTGATCACTTCCCGAACAGCTCCTGTAAGCCACATCGGAGTCCTCTTGGACCTGGCAGTGCCCTTTTTCTTTTTGGGTATGCATTCCAATTGGGCCTCTGTTATTGTTTTTGTAAACAGCCTCCATGTCTCTTGGAGTGTTTGGACTCTCTCAATTTTCCCTTTCAGCTTCTTTTTTACTAGTTTCCTCATCTTTGGGAAATTTCCTTTTTGAAAATTTAAGGTCTCTGTGTTAGATTTTATCAGTGACTTGCGGTCTATGATCAAGTTAAACATAATTGAGTTGAGGTCACTGTTCCCTTTTGGATCAGTCATATTAACATCTTGCACCAGATCCTGAGTATTACTCAGGATCAAGTCAAGGATTCTTGTACCTCTAGTTGGGTCTTCAACCATCTGTCCCAGGGAACAATCATTTAGCATATCTAGGAACTTTATCTCTTTATCATGTGCTGAACAACAGTTCACCCAGACTATGTGAGGGTAGTTGAAGTCCCCCGTTATAACCAGGCTTCCCTTCTTGGATGCCTCCTTTACAACATTCTCCAACTGCCAGTCTCCCTCAAGAGTTTGGGTCGGAGGCCGATAGTATATGCCTACTGTTAGACCATCCTTGTGGCCTGGTACTCTTACCCACAGAGCTTCTAATGGTGACTCCAAATCACCTAGATATTCCAATTCATATGATTTTGTCACTTCTTTGACATACAAGGCTACACCACCTCCCGTTTGCCCCTTCCTATCCTTCCTGTACAGATTGTAGCCTGGGTTAACTGTATCCCATTGGTTATCATCCGTCCACCAGGTTTCAGTGATACCAATAATATCAATATTCTTATCTATTGCTAAGTATTCCAGCTCCCCTATTTTATTCCGGAGGCTTCTGGCATTTGTATACAAGCATTTATATATGCTTTCCTGATACAGTCTTTTGAGTCCAGTTGCATTGTTAGACTGCCTCTTGCATCCTTCTGCTAGAGTGCTGGTGACTAGCTCCTTGCTCTGCTCAGTAATTTTTGCATTCTCCTCACTACTCAAGTACACACTTTCCCAAACCGGATGCTGCCCAGCTCCTGTCGGCTTTCCCCCAGTTATCAGTTTAAAAGCTGCTCTGCAGCCTTTTTGATGTTGACTGCCAGCAATCTGGTCCCATCATGGTTCAAATAACTTCACTTCTCCCTCTTCCACCCTGGCAACATTCCCTAAGGGGAGTAATGATGATGACTCTGGCAACACTGCTGGATCCACTGCTGGTGTCACCTCAAATCAGGCGAAGAAGGTATTCAGCTCCTCTACCAGAGAAGCACTGCTCTCTACAGGCGATGAATTACTGGGTCTGTAGTCAGTAAGGTGCTGGATCCACTGCCACACTTGCCTGGTTTCGTGAGTACTCAGGTGATCTTCAATTTTCCCTCTACATACAGCTTTTCCCTTCCTTATACCCCTCTTCAGGTTCGCCCTTTCTATACTACACAATACCCGGTCTCTAGTTCTAAAAGCAAAGTTTCTGGCCTTCAACAGTCTCTGAATTTCACTCGTCATTCAGGGCTTCCTGTTCGGATACATCTTTACATGCTTTTCCCTGGTGACGTTGGCTGTGCAGAATCTAATATAATCCAGGACCATTGATGTGTAGGTCTCCAGATCTTGTTTGACCCCTGACAAAAAAGTATTTCTAGACAAAGAATAAAAAATATGGAGCATTGGGCAGGACATATAAAAGATTGAAAATGCTTGTAGTGACTCCAGTTGACGTTACATACTTACAATCATAAAGAACTTGGCTGCTCCTCTCAAAGTTAGTTTCACTGCCCATAGCAGGTAGGTAACATATGAGCCTCTAGTTATTGAGAGACTGTAACCTGCACCATCCAGGCCAAGGCTGATTGTTGTCACAGTCCAGCAACATCTGGAGGGCCACACATTTCCCTCCCAACTGTAGGTTATTTCCAAGGTACATCTGGATTGATTCCTCTATTGTATACATTCTCACATAGTTTCCTCCATTGTATACATCCTGTTATGGGAAGAGTTCAGTGTTGTAAACTGAGACTCACACAAACCATCTGGTAAGTATATAGGATGGCTGGCCAGTGGCCTCCCCCTCCCCCAAATTAGCCCTCTGTGCTTTTTTACAGCTGCAGGAAAGGTGAACATTCAACAGGTGAAGTGTTCTATAGCATGTAGCAATTGAGCAACTTTCAGCTGCTGCATTTGTGACTCAGTCTTCTGGGAGAAGAAACAGATGATAGGCCCAGTAATATGGTCACCTGAGATGAAATGTTGACCTGCTGGAAATCTGGAAAGGAGTATAATGCAAAGAATATATAAGTTGACAGTCCAATCAGAAGAAGGGTTCCTTATTTTGAGGAGCTTGTATCATTCCCGACCATTAAAAAACCTCACACTGAATTACATGCATTAGCCTTAAAATTTAGGTCTTTTCTTGAGAAGGGTGGGCTGAAGTCAGAACTATGCCTTGCTGACTCTGACCATCATAGGAGCTGTACTGGCCATCTTTGGGGATCTAAGGTCACTGCAGATGGTGATTTCAGCCATGAAATAAAAGGATGCTTTCTTCTTGGAAGGCAAGCTATGCCAAACCTAGGCAACATAATAAAAAGTAGAAACATCATCTTGCTGACATAGTCCACATAGTTAAAGTGGTGATCTTCCCAGTAGTAATGTATAGCTGTGAGAGCTGGACCATAAGGAAGGCTGAGTGCAGAAGAATAGACACCTTTTTAACTGTGGTGCTGAAGACTTTTGAGAGTCCCCTGGACTGCAAGGAGATCTTATTAGTCAATCCTAAAGGAAATCAACCCCAATTGCTCCTTGAAAGGACAGATACTGAAGCTGAAGCTCAAATACTTTGGCCACCAAATGAGAGGAAAGGACTCACTGGACAAGTCCCTAATGCTAGAAAAGATTGAAGGCAAAAGGAGGATTGGCAGAAGATGAGATGGTTAGACAGCATCATTGACACAGTGAGTACGGCTCTAGGCAGACCCTGAAGGATAGTGGACAACAGAGGAGCCTGATGTGCTGTGGTCCATGACAAAGGGTCGGACTCAACTGTGCAACTGAACAACAACAAAGTCTAAAAAGTGCTACATGGCTTTTGCTTTGCTTGTCTTTGTTGTACATGCTGAAGCAGACTAATATTGGCTACATCACTGAACGTAGCTCAGTGCAGGATCCTAGGGTTTGCATGTGGAAGATCTGCAGGTCAACATGAACACTTCTAGTTTAAGAATCAGTTAATAGGTGATATGAAAGACCTTGGAGAACTGCTGTCAATTAGAGTAAACAATATTAGACCCAATGAGCAAATTCTTTGGCCTGGTATGAGACAGCTTCCTACATCACTATCACTCCTAAATAAAAACCAGGGATCTGGGAATGCTACAGTGGTTCCCAAATTCTTCAACATTGCACAGTAGCAACTATAGATGCAGGGATAATCCAGAGGTTACAGGCAAAAGTTCAAAGTTCTAATATTAGGTCCCAGTAATGCAGTGTCAGGGTCCATGATGGATTGTTCTGACAATCCTTGCAAGCACATCCCTCCTTTTAAGGAGACTCAGGGCACACAGCTGAGGGCCAGTTCTGGAGGCGTGCTCTAGCCCTCCTTCGCTTCAGCTGCAGGTCTTGTCTTAAAAGAACCCTGCTGGGCTTTGCATGGTTTTCCAGAGTGCTAACACCTGGTCCTCCTGTCAAGCCTTATTCATCTTGCCTGGCTTGGCCATGAGGAGCCAGCTCCGAACTGACAGCCGGCTACAGGGCTCTGCCAGGTCCATCTCCTCATGTGCAGTGTCCCGATCTGGTCCGGCAGTGGGCTGAGGGACTGGCAACAGGTCCTCTTCAGGCTCTGACTCCAGATCAGAGCTGGCAGCAGGCAGTTGGGCCAGCCAACTGTCCTCCTCCTCCTCCTTGCACCCAGGACCCCAGGCTACAACAGAAATTGATACTTAGATTCAACATTGATGGTTTCTGTAGTAGAGATACGGAGAATACTTTAGCCCTTTTTGACCCTACCTTCCTATCCATTTAGGTGGCAGATGTCAGTGTACAAAGAAGTGTAATGGAGGAAAGGAGGGCAAATTTAGGTTGGCAATTTTCTGCAGTGGCTCAAGTGGCTAAGACGCTGACTGGGAGGCAGAAGGTCAACAGTTCGATTCCCGAGTACTGCAGGACGGAATGAGCTCCTGTCTTTGTCCCAGCTCCTGCCAACCTAGCAGTTTGGAAGCAAGAAATTGCAAGTAGATAAATAGGGACCACTTCGGTGGGAAGGTTAACAGTGTTCCGTGCACTCCGGTGTCTAGACATGCCTGCCACATCACCACGGGAACGTCTGCAGCAGCAGACAGCACTGGTTCTTCAGCTGTGAAACAGAGATGAGCACTGCACCCTAGAGTCGGATACGACTGGCTTTCGAGCAAGGGAAACCTTTACTATTTTCTGCTTTTGCACTGCAGAGCCAGACTGGGAGTGAGGAGTTGCTGATTAGATTCCATCAAAATCTGAGCTGCTGCTTTTCTTCAGTCTACTGCTTGTCGTTATGCTTAAACAATAGGTTGCCAGACACTTTAGGAAATGTATGGACAGAATATAAAGTTGATAGCTATTTCTTGTTGGTTGACAATCTGTTGAAATACAGAAAATTTTCCAGAACCAGATCAGACTATGGTATTTGGATATCTAGCTGAATATTGTCATCTACTATAATTGTCAGTAGGTTTCTATGGTCTGTAGTGAGAGATTTCCCCATGATTCTGAATGTTTTAAAGTTGGAACTCACCACGGTTGAGCCTGGGACCCTTACACAAAAGCATAGGATCTACCACTGAGGTGTGCTTTATTCCTGGACAGTTTGTTGTAGGAACTAGAGGTGGATGAAGTTTTCGTTTTATTTTTTTAAAATACAAATATGCCAAAATGTCCTATTTCTTCATATTCAGGACTGAATGAGCTTGAAATTTTTTAAATATAAAAATGTATATAGGAGAAGTGGAAACTCGCAGATTTATCTACCCAGGCCCACCACTTTGAGTCTTAATTCCTAGTGCTTTCAGGGACATTAAAGTTGAATGCAGGTTATAACCATTTCCCCCCTCAGGAAATGCTCAACTTCAACATATTGAACACCGCACTGACAAAACAGCCTGAAAATACCTATGCCTTTCAAATTTGAACTGTTCAAATGGTGGGAGATTTTGTTTCTGTATGGTTTTTGAGGAATAAAAAAAAAAAAATCTAACTGGGCTTGATCCACGAAAGCTCACATTTAAATACAGGAGTTAGTTTTTAAGGTGCCACAACTTTTTTTGTCTTTTTTGCTGTTTTGTTTACTCTCTGATATGCTTACACAGACTAACACAGCTAACACTTCAGAAATAAAAAACTCCATGGTCAGTGCTGAAACAGATCAGATATAGGAAAAAGTAAACCTGGAAAAATTTCTTAACCTGACAAGCACTGTGGTACTCAGTGCTATGCATGTACATATACTGCGTGTCTTCCAGCTGAATTACTGCCCCATGACCACGGAAACATCTGCAGAAGCAGACAGCGCTGGCTCTTTGATTTTGAAACAGAGATGAGCACTGAATCCTAGGGTCAGATACGACTGGCTTTTGAGCAAGGGAAACCTTTACCTTTACTAATTTCCAACAGTGCCAAAACCAATCTTCCTCTACACCAGGGATTTTCAACTTGCACCCAGGGGCTGGATGCGGACCATGACACCATTTCATGTGGCCCACCACCACCTCCACCACACCAAGAAGTGCCATGTGGTGGAGACAGACCACCGCTGATGCTGAGGACGCATGCCGCCCCACCCCCGGACTTCCACCCGGCTGGGGGTTGAAAAAGGTGCACCAGCTCGTGTGGCAGATGATGGCCCACCACTGAGGCTGAGGACGCCTGCCACTTGTTTGTGATCTTTTTGTGTGGTTTGTGGTTCTTAACTGTATTGTTTTTGATCAGAAAAAGTGTACTGTTTCTTTTCACTGTTTCACAATATTATATTGTTGTTATGGTATTTTACTGAATTTTATTGTATGCTATTGTATTTTATTGTTTGCCTCTATATTTTGCTGTACTGTAGTATTTGACATTGTAGTTCTGTGAGCCAACCTGAGTCACATTTGTTGAGTAGAGAGGCATACAAATCAAATGAATGAGATTAAATGAATAAAATGGCTGTCCGGAGCCTGAAGCTTAAAAAGGTTTAGAACTCCTACTCCACATCTATTACCTCTCATCATCATCTTCTTCTTCAATGCAAATGTTCTTAGGCTTTCTTGCTCATGTTTCCTTTTCCCCTGTTTGGGGAAAGGCTTCACTTCCCAAAGTGCAATACTGTATAACACAATACAAAAATATTGCTTAAGTTTTGGAGGGATGATTCTATGTTGCTACCTTGTCCCACTAAGTTTGTAGTTTATTTCATTGGGATATAATCTATAAACCACTTTCAGGTTTTTACCAAATACTTCAGCCATTGTCTGTTGTTTCTTTCAGATTTATGGGAAAGTGTGAGCTCTCTACAGTGTTTTTCTTATGCCTCAGGATTCTGTCCAATTTCCAATTCCCAATTTAGATCACATGCTCAGAAAATCATTCCAAAGGTTTACTGTGCATGAAGGTCACTGTGCTATTGATTGATTTCCAGTTATAATGAATATTGTCCTGACATAAGGAGCGGTGAGGGTTTGTGTGGTTGTTTTTTTTTTTGGCTCCTTTTTTTCCTAATTCTGGATGACATCCAAAAATGTGAGGATCAAAGCATCTGGACTTGTTGCTTTTATGTTTGGCACATGAAGAAGGCTGGCAGTCCCCAATGTGGTCTTGGCTGGGCTCAAGTTGTTTTCCTTCTCTGATGTGAAACAGTTGGGACTCACAGACCCTCCAACACTTAGAGTGGACTAAATAAAAACTGGCTTTTAAACCTGCCAAGTACATGAAAGTGCCAGTCCCCAAAGCTTTTCAAAAGTTATTAGCTATGGCATCCTCCCCCTCCCCCAGCTTTCCTTTACTTCTTTCTGGGAAAATGATGGCCTTCAAAAATGAAAAATTGTCTGAGAAAAAAAGGTAAATTCATTGAAGAGGTCCCAACTTACTGTTTTTGATTTAGTTTCACTCTAGTTAGATGCTGCAATTTTCACATTGCTTGGATATCTTTAACATAGCCAAAATCAACTCTGGGACATCTCAAAACAAGGCTTCTCTGGAGCTGGTCTTTTTTCCATTCTGCAACAAAGGAACTCATAGAAGTTATACTGGAAGCAGTTACTTAAGGTTAATTCAGATTACCAATTACTTCTACACAGAGTGTCCTTAGGAGCTAGGGAAGAGCCAGTGTATGGGATGAGTTATGTCTGGGCAGCTGCCTTCTGGTTGCAATTTATGTTAGCATGGCAGTCCAAAATGTTCTGTTTATTCTTACCGGAAAGCAGCTGCAATAATAAGGGATAGACAGGACAACAAAATGTTACTTGCATCTGTAGTGTTCCACATGGATGTGAATTAACATGCAGAATAAATACAAGCTATCATAGCTAGAAGGAACCTTAGCTCTTGAAATCGCAAGGACATTCTGCCCACCACTGTAGTAAGAGCAATATGTACTATTGATGAGTTTATACTTGGTTACTTGGTTGATCCATCTTTCACATGTCGATATACATAGTTTGACCTGGCAGATCAAAGCATTGTCTCCCACTGCTTCCAATCCCACACCAGTCTCATCTAGGGCCTCGGAAGTTTTGCCCTGAACTGGTATTCCCATCTTGTTGCTGGTCTTCCAAGTGGTTACTTTATGTCAAGTGGTATCCACTCTGTGATAGCTTTCATCCACTTGCCATCTTTGAAGTGGCACACTTGTTTTGCACCTGATCTTATGCACAGTTCTTCATTTGATATTTGTTCAACCCATCATATGTGCAGTATCCAGCGCTCGATTACTCTTTGTGTTAGATTGATTTTTTTAATTGGGGTGTCAGCTTTTGTAGGTGCACATGTTTCACTGCCGTATAATAAAGCAGGCAGAATGGTGGTGTTGATGAGTTCAGCCCATAATTTTCTCATTTTTGCTTCACTATAATGACCACCTATATTCAGATTCTGATATGGCAGGAGGAGGAGAAGAAGAGGAAGAAGAAAAAGAAAAAGAAGAATATCCTTTATGCTGTTAAAAGCTGCCTATGCTGTTTGCCTTCTTCTTGAAATTTATTTTGTTAGATCATGCCTTAGGTACAAGTTTATATGGTCATAAATGTAGAAATTTGTCCATATCCATCATTGCAGCAGTTGTAATGTGTACTGTATGTCTGAGGATCTTATATACTTGATATATACAATCCTTTCATGATCTTTGGTCACACTTGCACATGTACATGTGTGCATGCATGCAAACACATAAACAAACACTCTAACAAAACAAGGAATCTAAGTAGTACACCAGGGTCTTTCAGTTTCTACTGATTATAGCTGCTGTAGAGCAAAATATTTGACAAATATCAGTCATAGAATAGAGAGGTCAGCATCCTATTCCTGAAATATACAGCAAAAAGAATCCATTTTTCAGTATATCTCCTCCTTTCCCAGCCTTGCACTAGTTGATACTGTATATTAGTCATACAAATGCTGGGTGTGATGATGGGAAATGTGCAGGAACATGGAAAAAGTTGTGTAATTTTGCCTCCCCTCTACAGCTAGGCAATAGCATATTGGGCAGAGTGGAGTATTATAAAGTGGCTAATGACTATATTATGCAAATTGTTATTAGAGGTCAGGATTGTATAGCAAAAACTATTGTGAGCCACCTTGGGTCGCCGAAGCGAGAAAGGTGGCCTATAAGTCCAGAAAATAAATAAATAAATAAATAAAATGTTTCCCATTTCACTCAATAGTTTCACTCTCCTTGTTCTATTCAATATTGCTAATGTGTATCTGCTTCAGAGTTGCTGAAGAAAGAAGAAGCTGAAACATCGTACCATGCTACTTATTGGTCTCTTGTTTAAATATATGTTTTAAGTGACTTCCTTCCATGATCTTGAATAAGCTGATCTGATAGACTGATAGGTATGTGGAGATACAGGTGAAACTCGGAAAATTACAATATTGTGCAAATGTTCATTCATTTCACTTAAAATGTGAAACAAATACATGAGATAGACTCAGTACATGCAAAGTGAGATTTGTCATGCCTTAATTCGTTATAATTGTGATGATTATGGCATACAGCGTACATGAGATTATGTGATGATTATGGGGTACATGAGATTGGGAGGTTGGGGTTTTTATAAGCTGTAAACCATAAACATCAATATTATAACAAAGTAAGGCTTGAACTATCTTGCTTTGTGTGTAATGAGTCTATCTCATATATTTGTTTAACCTTTTAAGTTGCATTACTGAACTGAATGAACATTTGCACAATATTCTAATTTTTCAAGTTTCACATGTATATCAGGGGTGTGTGAATACCACTCACTTTGGTTCAGTTGGGATTTTTTGTCCTCTGAAATGGTTAAAATCATATGAGCATGCATTAAATAAGTAGAATTTCCTTGCTGAGCAATTAATGTATTTATAAAGTTTTGCTGATTAGGAAAAAGATGTTTCCCAATTAAGCTTATCCATTAGTAAGATTTAGTGGAGCCATAAGGATAGATGTGGAGTTTTGGGCATTCCTTGGCTTGATAAAGTAGCCAGACAACTGGGAAGTTTCATGATGGGCGGAAAGTCCCTGAGTAAGAAAGGAAGGGATAAGACAGGTTACTGCGACCCTTTTCTGTGTTCTTGGCTGCTCATAGCCCACTTGCAAAAGTGT
Organism: Bradypodion ventrale; assembly: GCA_035047345.1. Lineage (NCBI taxonomy): Eukaryota > Metazoa > Chordata > Lepidosauria > Squamata > Chamaeleonidae > Bradypodion > Bradypodion ventrale. The sequence goes on from JAWDJE010000003.1 coordinate 25,575,305, forward strand.
TGCACCAATTAGCCCAGGCCAGATGGCCATTGTTGGGTTTGGACATCATCTGAATGAGGGGATTAGAGCTAAAGAAAACAAGACAGCATTTTAGCTTCTAGGATATAAAGTAAGGGGACTTAGCCCCAGGACATCAGAGCTCTCTGAACATCAGAAGAAGGGAGACTTAGTCCCCAGACTTTAGAGCTCTCTGAACATCAGAAGTGCCAGGATGTCCCTGCCACTGAGCCAAGCTCCCAGGTGGCTAAGAAGGGGCAGAGGGAATCCATGCTGGTATGCATATCATATTTGTATTCTTGTCTCTTGTCTCTAGCTCTGGCTCTGGCTCTGCTATGTTTTGCTTAGAGAACTGTCTAATAAAGCTTTGTTTCTTCACCTGATGAGTGCTTATTGTCTCTGATATTCTAAAATAACCTGAGCCTGGCCAGCCCATACCTGTCAACCCGCGGCTCCGGAAAAAATGGGACCTGCGCAGATCGCTTGTGCACAGGTTGCTTTCCACGCATGCGTGGAAGTGCTACGCCGCTTGCGCAGCCCCTACGCAAGTGGCGTAGTGCTTCTGCACATGCGTGGAAGGGGTTTTCTGCGTTTGGTGTATGAAAACCAAGACACAGGACACAGCCTCGGGCTGGGTTAACTCAGGTTTATTGCATGGTGGTCAGAGGGAACATGAGGTAATGGCGGATCAATAGCTCTTTATATACAGTCGTAACACATTTGAACGTGGTTCCATGATAGCCCATTGGCTACTGTCTGCGTGACGTCATTGCTGGTCACGCCCTTCTTGTCCAGGTGTAGGTGGTGGCGGGAAAACTTCCCGCGCTGTTGCCTTTGATGAGTTTGGACCAAGAGAGCTTTGGACGCTCGCTGCTGCCAGCTGGTGGTCATTAGCTCGCGTCCTATTACAGGGTTTATGTGATACAGCTGAAGGTTACATTGTTGCCCATAGGCAAGGTTACATTGGTTCAGATACATTGTTATCCATGTGGAGGATCAAACCATTAGGACACAACATCCCTCCCCCCTAGGATGAGACGAAGTCTCGAAACCACACTCTCCCCCCCCCCCCCTAGGATGGGACGAAGTCTCTCAGCCAAGATGGCTTATTTCGAACACGCTGGGGTCTCGGTGTGGGCTGCCTTCCCCCTGGTTTGCTACCTTCTCTTTGTCCCCTGGTTTCCTGCCCTGTAATTGGAGAGGGAGACTCGTTAGTGACTTGCCGCGGCTCCGCGGCGTTGTTGGGAGGTGTGTGCTTTATTGGGGAAGAACCGGGGGCACTGGGGGCTAACGAAAAACCCCTCTTCTCGCTTGGACGGGTGGGGGAACACTCCCGAAAACCCCCCCGGCTCTCAAAATCAAAATCAGAATTAAATTCGGGGGCAGCGGTCGCGAACTCCTCTCCCCCTTCCCCAGCCTCTGATAGAGCTGGCGTATCAAAAGGGTATGAGTCGGGGCCGCTGCTTTCCCCCCTTGCTTGGGACCGTTGTCCGTTGCTGTCCCCCCCTTGGGCTAAACGGGTGGGGGAGAACCCTAACGCTGAGTCCTGTCGCTGAGCTCCACTGACCGGCCCCCCACTCACTCGGTGCCTAAGTTGGTCCGCGTGCCTCCTCCAGAGGAGACCTGTGCTAGTCTCGACCCGGTACGACACTGGCCCCGTCCTTTCCACAACCGTCCCTGGTACCCAGGCTGGACCTGCGCTGGCGTAGTTCCTGCAGTGAACAGGATCGCCGGCGGCGACCACTTGGAGAATGCATCCACCACCAGGAGAAACATTGTTCCTCGGAATGGGCCAGCGAAGTCTACGTGCACCCTGGACCATGGCCCCCTTGCTGTGTCCCATTCCCTATGCGGAAGACGGGCCGCCTCTGGCCGGGAGCCCTGGCATGCCTCACAAGTGCCGACCATGTGCTCAATGTCCGCGTCCAGCTGTGGCCACCAGAAGTAACTCCGGGCCAGCGCCTTTGACCGGACGATGCCAGGGTGGCTGACGTGCAGCAGTTCGAGTACCCTCGGTCGCAGGGACGTAGGAACCACCACCCGTTGGCCCCACAAAAGGCAGCCCCTCTCTAGGGACAACTCTATCTTTTTTCGAAAAAATGGGTCGAATTCCGTCCCTGGGGATGATGCCGGCCACCCCTTCTGTACCCATGAGCTAACTTTCTCTAGCGTTCTGTCCTTTCCTGTGGCCCTGGCAATGTCGGCTGGTACTATTGGGGGTGAGTCTAAAACCTCTATTAACAAAACCTGGCGATCTCTTTCTGCCCTTTCCTTTTGGACGCCCGACAAGGGCAAAGGAGACCTCGAGAGTGCGTCGGCATGGCTGATCTCCTTCCCGGGCCGGTATTCCAGCTCATGCTGGTATGCGTTGAGAAAAATAGCCCACCGCAGCATTCTTGGGGACAGGATCTGTGGTGTGGGCTTATTTGCAGTGAAAATTCCTAATAGGGGCTTGTGGTCCGTCACGATTTTGAACGGCCGACCATACAGAAAATCGTGAAATTTTTTGGTTCCCGCTACTATCGCTAGCGCCTCCCTGTCGGTCTGTGCGTAATTACGCTCTGCTTGGGACAGGGACCTTGAATAAAACGCTATCGGGGCTTCCCTTCCGTCGTCCAACACGTGGCAAAGCACCGCTCCCACCCCCACCGGGGATGCGTCACAGACTAAGACCACTGGCCGTTTGGGATCGAAATGCGTTAGGATTGCCTCGGATGTTAGGAGTTGCTTCAACTCTTTGAACGCCCTCTCTTGCTCATCACCCCACACCCATGTTTCCTCCTTTTTTAGCAAACGATGGAGTGGCTCGGCCACGGACGCCTTCCGTGGAAGGAAGGTATGGTAAAAATTGAGGAGCCCCAGAAATGACTGTAGCTCGGTTTTGGATGTGGGGCGAGGGGCATTCTTGATGGCGGCTACTTTGGATTTGGATGGCTTAATACCCTCTGGCGTGACTCGAAACCCTAGAAACTCAACCTCAGTTTCGAAGAAGACACATTTGTCTTTTCTCAGTCGTAGCCCCGCTTTCTCGAAGACAGTCAGAACTTTATCCAATCTCTTTGCCAGTTCGGCCTCACTCCCCCCTGTTATCAACACGTCATCAAAATAAGGCAACACCCCCTCCAGCCCCTTCAGGAGGCGTTCCACAAGCGACTGAAAAAGGCCGGGTGCCGAGTTCACGCCGAACTGTAAGCGCGACACCTGGAACGCTCCTTTATGTGTGACTATCGTTTGTGCCGCGGCCGTGGCAGGAGTTACAGGGAGTTGCTGATAAGCTTGAGCCAAATCGAGTTTAGCGAAACACTTTCCCCCATTCAGCCTGGCCAGAAGGTGGCTGACCACCGGCACCGGGTATGCATTAGGGCGGATCGCCTTGTTAATTGTACACTTATAATCAGCGCAAATGCGCACCTCCCCGTTAGCCTTCAGAGCGGTTACAATTGGAGTTTCCCACTCCGCGGAATCAACAGGAATAAGAATCCCCTGGCCCACCAGTTTGTCCAGTTCCGCCTCTATTTTGTCCTTTAGTGCAAATGGCACCCTGCGCGGTTTGAGTCTTATCGGGCGGACCTCCGGGTCTAGGTCGAAGGCTACAGGGGGTCCCTTGAACTTTCCGAGTCCTTTTTTAAAAACGGCGGAATGCGCGTCGCACACCGCTTGTATTGGATCCACCCCCACGGTATGCACTCCCCCTATGAACAAACCTAAAGGCTGAAACCACTGCGTCCCTAGGAGGCTACAACTACCCCCCTTAAGGACAACTAGGGGCAGCTCCGCGGAATGTCTCTTAAAACTGACCCGAAATTTCCCGACCCCCAATACTGGAATGCTGTTCCCCTGTACATCTCGTAGCGTGGACCTCAACGTTTTAAGTTTGGGTCGCACGTGGGGGTCGATTTTCAGGAACTCTTTCTGGGAAATTATAGAATAGGAGGACCCCGAGTCAATTTCCATCCTGATAGGGGCCCCTTGTACTAGTACCTCAACGAAGTAATGGGACTGTCCCGCGGCCACGCTGAACACCGGAGCGTCGTCCTCGCTGTCGTCCGAGATGCGGCCCACGCCGTCCTGCTTCCTCGTGGTCTGGGCGCCATCTTTGGACCTTGCTGGACGGTCCGGTCTGGTTGAGCGGTCTTGAGACTGCCTCCGGCCCTCCTTCCGTTTTCTGCACGCCTTGGCGATGTGCCCCCGACGTCCGCAGGTGTAACACTCGGCTTTCCTGAATGGGCACCTTGCGCGCTCATGGGCCGCTCCGCAACCATCGCAGCGGCGCCCCTCTTTTCGGACCCTCTGGACCTCCTCGCCGTCGCTGCCTTCCGTAGACGACTTTGAGGCCCTTCGGGTTGCGTGCACCGACTGTCCGGACTTTCCGTGCACTGAATTCTCCGCTTTGCCGGCTCTAGGACGCCACTCACGCCACTGGTGCATTTCGTCCACTCCAGCATTCGTGGACTCCGCGGCTTCCGCGGCCTCTACAACCTCTGCCAGCGTGGGTGGTGGCTCCTTGTTCATCAAGCTGCGCTGCACCTCCTTGTCCTTCAGGCCACACAGCACTCCGTCCCTGAGGGCCGTCTCTCGGTCGTCCCATCTGCAGGGGCCGGCGGCTATCCTCATGGCTGTTACGAATGCCTCAACCGACTCGTCCGGCGCTTGGACTCGCCTCCAAAACGCGCTCCGAGCGGGAAACATTGCCCTCGAGGGACGGAAACGCTCACGCAGCAGCTTCATGATGTCGTCTGCTTTGAATTCACTCACCTTCTTCGGTGCAATGATGCCCACCAGCGTTCGCTTGGTTTCTATCCCAAGCATTCTGGTGAGGATGGCCCTCTTTCTCTCCTCATCGTCTTCTTTGACTTTGAGTTCCACCAGCGCCGCCTGGAAGTCCATCTCAAAAAGCTCCCAGTCTTGCGGTTTGGTGATGTTGAACCCGCTCTGTGCCCTGGCTGCTCCTTGGGGATCCATTATCCCACCTTCGTCGCCAATTTGGTGTATGAAAACCAAGACACAGGACACAGCCTCGGGCTGGGTTAACTCAGGTTTATTGCATGGTGGTCAGAGGGAACATGAGGTAATGGCGGATCAATAGCTCTTTATATACAGTCGTAACACATTTGAACGTGGTTCCATGATAGCCCATTGGCTACTGTCTGCGTGACGTCATTGCTGGTCACGCCCTTCTTGTCCAGGTGTAGGTGGTGGCGGGAAAACTTCCCGCGCTGTTGCCTTTGATGAGTTTGGACCAAGAGAGCTTTGGACGCTCGCTGCTGCCAGCTGGTGGTCATTAGCTCGCGTCCTATTACAGGGTTTATGTGATACAGCTGAAGGTTACATTGTTGCCCATAGGCAAGGTTACATTGGTTCAGATACATTGTTATCCATGTGGAGGATCAAACCATTAGGACACAACACTGCGCATGCGCGGAAGCACTCAGCCACTTGCATAGGGGCTGCGCAAGCAGCGTAGCGCTTCCACACATGCGTGGAAAGCGTTTCCCCCCTCTGCCAAATTACGGGGTTTTGGCAGCCTGGGGCGGGTTATGACGTCAATCAACGTCAAATTACGGGGTAATCCCGGGCAAATCGGGATGGTTGACAGGTATGGGCGAGCCTGTTGGCAAGACAACAGCCCTGTAACCTAACTACTAACCAGGAAAGAAATACAGTACACATATGTACTCAGAGCACACATCTTGTTTCCACAGTTCATCATGTGAAAGCAGACACCACCAAACCTTCAGCATTTCAACATTCCACCTGTTATGTCTAGGCCCTGCATCTTCTTAATGTTGTATTCACATACTGGAACTGAACTGTCTAGTCCTATCAACTGTTTTGCTTACTTCACATCGGCTTAAATGTTAAGCCTACCAGTCCAATAGTCTCTTTCCTTGTAGTACATGTGATTTGCTTGGTTACTCAAAAGCTGCTTCAGGTTACATTTTCCATAGGTTAGATATAAATAGCCGAGGCATCTTCCTGGCCCTGGGATTTATTGAAAATCTGTTCTTAGACACTAGTCAGAGAGTCTTTCTGTGACTTTTATGTGACTGGGCTGGGGGTTAGTCGACAGGAATAAGTGTGTGGCTATATTTAGCCATATACCCATATAGTTATTTTTAATATAATAAAATGCAATGAACCTACAGGATAGGTGGCTAAATACATTTCAGCACACAAGCAGTTGGTCTGCAGACTATTACTGGTACATGTCTGGAAGCCTACCAATTAGTGCTGTCTGTCTTTTTATGTACGTTGTTTTCTTTTAATATTATCACTAGAAAAACATTGCATGAATACATTCTTTCCATATAAAATAAGTTTATAAAACAGCTTGGTCCAAAGCTTCACAGTCATGGTATCAAGGAATTTTTTTTAAACCAAAAGAAAGAAAGAAAGTTTTGATTACATGCAAGTAAATGAGCATATGTGCAATTATATTTTGGGTGCAATGTTTAGCAATGAGATGTTGGCATTTCACTTTACTAGCAAAAAGTTCACATATGGTTTATACATTTCCCAGCTGACATTCTCTGGGTGCAAAAGTGCTGGTGGAGAATGCTTAACCCACCCACATGCCTTTAATGCTGAAAATTTTCATTTTGATAAAATAGTAAAATCTGGCTGTTTAATGCCATAACAAATAATTGAAAGAGACATTTAATTCACCTTTGTATTAAATATCCCACATATATGAAAAGGACAGAATGCCAATTCAGTCATTTTAACTGCAGTTAATGTGCACACAGTACGAATTTTAATAACATAAAAAAGCACAGTTCACCAGATAGAGAATTTGACCCAACACGTGGAGATTTGTGTTCAATTGTAGAGTCAAACTGGTATTACAAAAGTATAGAAATACCTGGTGGTGAAGGCTTTCTGAATTACGCTTTTTCAGATTGTGGGTTGGTTTAAAGCAGGGGTGCCCAAACTTTTCAGGCTACGGGTTGGTCATGTGGTTGAGTGTGCTGTTCACGTGGTTACTCTCACTTGGAAGTGGAAATAAAATGTACTTGAGCAGGTGCGTTATGCACACGCATATGCACATGCACATAATGCTGCCATAAATGACCCGCAGCTGACATAAATGCATTTACGGCAGCCGGGGTCATTTATGGCAGCATTATGTGCATGCAGGGTGCATTATGTACATGCACATTTCACTTCTGTTTCCAGGAGCAGTGAGGGTGGCGGAGCTGGATTAATTGGCACCACAGGGTGGATGCAGCCCATGGGCCAAAATTTGGACACCCCTGGTTTAAATGTTCAACACAAGAATCTTGAGAAACAATCATATGTGTTATGTCTATAACAAACATTCAACTGCCTGAGGTTTAGAAGCTTACACCTCACCTGACCATATGATTTTTTAAAAAAAAATTTAAAGATACAGATGTAAATCCTGCAGAGTGATCATAGATGTTCCTGTGGATTGTGGGAAAAGAAGACAGTAGTTGAGGAGGCCCAGAGACACTGCATTCAGTCTGTCAACACTTGAAAAATCCATTACGAAGTTCAAATAGGAAAACAGGTTATGGAAACATCAGCTTAAGACAAACGTTTCCAGTCATTGGGACTCGATTCATTATATGCCTGAGTGGTTCCAGGAACAACAGAAAACTATGCAGTGCTATAATGCCAAGCACAAGAAAAGCAAGACAGACATTCTCTTGAGTCTCACTTGTGGCAATCTTTGATGTTGGCAGATTGATACGCAGCAGCCAGCAGTTACAAAGCTAAACACATCTTTATTGGGTAGTATGCAATCTGAACATCTGGTAATGGCGGAGGTACAGCTCCTTTTATACAGCAACAACACATTTGAATATGGATGCATGGTAACCCATTGGCCACCGCCTGCGTGACATCATTCTGAGTCACGCCCTTCTTCACCAGGTGTAGCCGTGGCGAGAATGTTCCCGCGGCTGACAGTAATTGGGGAATTTGTACCATGTGAGCTGAACGCTCGCAGCTGCCCTCTATGGGTAGCTAGCTCGCGTTCTATTACATCTGAGAAACATTGTGTTCATTACAAGGTTACATTCTTACATCAAAGTGGTTACATTCATTCTTAAAGATATAGTATTTCCATACACAACACCCCTCCCCCCTAGGATGGGACGAAGTCTCTTAACCATTGTGGCTTTCCACATGTGCGCTTGGGGTGTACGGCAGCTTGGTCGAGCTCGGGGGAACTAGGGTTTCCATGTTCCGCAGATTCTCGCCCTGCAACGGAAAGAGGGGAGTCATTAGCTGTCTGGCAGGAACATGGTGGTACTCTTGAATTCGGAGGGGAGAACGGGAGAGATAGCTGGGATGTGAATCCCTGTCTGTCGCCCGTGGCGGACGGCAACCCCCCAGCACGAACCTTGGGATTGAGGAGGAGAACCTTGCTGCCTCGCCCCGCTTGTCTGCTTGAGCTGCGGGTGAACCTGTGGCCTTTCTCGCTCCTTGAGGCGAGGGGGTGAACTCAAAAGCAAAGGAACCGGGAGAACTACCAGGGGCTGAACAAAAACCCCTCTTCTCGCTCGGATGGATGAGGGACCACTCCGCTACACCCCCTGGTACTGGAAATCAAAGTCTAACTCATCCGCTAAATCATCGGTCTCGACCCCCTCTCATGTGTCCAAAGGATATGGATTTGTACTCAAGGGATACTCTGTGTCTCCCCCTTGGGATAAGTGGGTGGGGGAGGACCCTAACGTTGAATCTCCTTGTTGGCTCTCTTCACCCTGGCTGCTGGTGACCCGACGCTTGAGTTGGTCGGCTTGTCTCCTCCACAGTAAACCCGTACTGGTTTCTACCCTGTATGACACTGGCCCCATTTGCTCAATTACCACTCCTGGAACCCATGTTGGTCCCAAGGTCACGTAATTTCTATAATGCACTGGTTCCCCTACTGCAAAACGTTTGGTGCTCCTAATTTCTATATTCTTCCCCTCATCCTCCACCCTGGTCGGATCCAACCGATCAAAGAGTGTTACAGGTTTCCTATGCATGAGGAGCTCTGCAGGTGAGAGCCCGGACACCAGGGGAGTTGCCCTGTAGCAGATTAGAAACTGGCACAGTTGGAGGTTCAAGTCCCTGGGGCCCATTCGTGCCAGTGCTTCTTTTGTAGTCTGCACCTGGTGTTCTACCTGACCGTTTGTGGCGGGGTGGAACAGAGTAGAGGTGATGTGCCAAATGGCATTCCTCTCGATGAACGCCTTGAATTTGGCAGACGTGAAAGTACTGGCGTTATCGGAGACCAGCACATCGGGTAAACCAAAGCAACTAAACACCCTGCGCAACTGCTTTATTGTTGCGGCTGATGAGGTGTTGGACATTGGAATGACATCCAACCACTTGGAGTATACATCTACTATCAACAGGAAAAGGGGGCCTCCCAAACGGGCCAGTGATGTCGATGTGCACTCGGGACTATGGGCCGTGGGCCATGTCCCATGCTCTGTGGGGAAGCCAGGACTCCTCGGGTCGAGAGCTCTGGCAGCTCTCACAAGTGCTCACCATGTGCTCTATGTCAGCGTCTATTTGGGGCCACCAGAAATAGCTTCTGGCCAGAGCCTTAGAACATACGATCCCTGGGTGGCTGGTATGCAGTAGCTTGAGCACTTTCGGTTGTAGCTTTTTGGGAATGACAACTTGTTGGCCCCAGAGGAGGCAGCCCCTCTCTATGGAGAGTTCAACCCTCCGTTTGAAAAATGCTTTGAACTCCTCCGCAGGGGGAGTCGAGGGCCACCCTTTCTTAACCCAGGAACTGACTAGGGACAGCACCTTGTCCGCTGCTGTGGCTTTGGCGAGGTCTGCGGGTACTATGGGGGGTGAGTTGAGAGACTCGATCAGCAGGACCTGGTGATCCTGTTTTACCTCGCATTTGGGGTCTCCCAGCTGTGGGAGGGGGGACCGGGACAGTGCATCCGCATGGGAGATCTCCTTGCCCAGGCGGTGGGCCAGTGCATACTGGTATGCGTTGAGGAAAATGGCCCATCATAGCATTCTGGGGGACAGAATCTGTGGTGTGGGCTTGCTTGTGGTGAAAATCCCCAAAATAGGCATGTGGTTGGTCACAATGCAAGCACGGTGCCAAAATGGCCGCCACGCTCTTTGCGAGCCCCCCCCACCGGACGAAGGCATCCGGGTAGTTAGGGGGCGTGGCCAGCTCCCTTATAAAAGGGGTGGCCACGAGGCAGCCGCGCTGCCATTTTGCGAAGCGACGGAGCGGAGAAGTTTTTCCCTCTTACCTCCATCGCTCTTTCCTTTTAGCCGGGAAGCCTATTGGGCGGCGTTTTTCTCCTTCTCTTGCTCCGGCTTCCCAGCAGATCATTGCCATGCCCTCTAAGAAGAAGGCAACTGCGAACGCGGTTCGTTCCGTGCGGAGGAGCCAGCCGGGTCGGAGGACCGCGACTGCGCCTCCTCAGCAGCCCCCCTTGCCAGAGCCCACCGGGACCGGTGGGATGGGGTTGGTAGCCCCTTGGCCTGAGGCGGGTCGTCCGCATACCGGCCCGGTAGGGGCCGCGGCCCCCGGCCCGCAGGCAATGGCCACTGCCCCTGGCATGGCCCATTCTTCGGGGCCATCTCTCATCAGTACGCAGCTTCCTGCGGGGGGTTCCAGCTATGGGGGGTGGTTGGGTTCCCTACCATGGCAGGGTATGCCCCCGGCCCTCCAGGGGCCGGGCCTGGGCTCTTGGCCGTATTCGGCTCCCGGGGTCCAGGGACCTGGACCGGCGCCTGCGGCCCGTGGGCCAGCTGGCCCTTTCCCCCCCTGGGATTGGGGGGCTATGTTAATGTCGACGCCCTTCCGGCCTGTGTTGCGGCCCTCGAGCATCACTCGCGAGGGTTAATCACCCGGGGGTCCCTTTTGGGGCGCAGGTTGAGGCTTCGTCTGCCAGGCAGCGGCAGGCGGCTGGATGGGTCGAGCTGCCCGAGGCGCGTGGGCCGGCGTCGGCCACAGCTCCCCAATCAACAGGCTGGTGCGGAGCAGGCCCCATCGACGAGCTAAGTTGCGATCGTGAGCTCCGACGCCCCCAGTGGGCCGGAACCCCTGGTGGGGGCGGCTCACGGGGGTGCAGCATGTGAGTATGCGGTTCAATCTAGCGTACCCACACACCTAGCTACCTTGGGGGGAACATTTCAGTGGCCATGGCCTCGCACGGGTGGCGCGACGGTTCAGTCGCCGACGTCCCACCCGGCGACTTCACTTCCCACCCAGGGCCCTGTTTGGGGTGGCACCTCCTGCTCAGTTGGGAACGTGTTAGGGGTGACCGGGTTGGTCCAGGCTCCTTTCGCAATGCCCACAGTTCCCACTGTGCCGATGTCGGCATTGCCGACAGCGGGGTATTCCTTTTCCCTTGGCGATCATCTGGCCCAGGCTACCAAAGAAAAGATCTGGCGTGGGGAGTATGTGGACATCTTCTCCCTTCTTAACAGAGAGCCCACCAAGGAGAAGAGGGAGGGGCAGGATGAGAAGGATAAGAAACAGGCACATCGTCGTAAGCCGCCACGCACGTGGGCCAACTGGTTGCCAGCGTACCTCATATACATGGCGGTTTACCTCAGGGTCAGGCCAGATCTGGCAATCCCGATGGTCCAGTATTTGGACAATATATACCGGGCGATGGTTGACTTCCCGGGCCCGTCGTGGTTGGCTTACGATGAAGAATTCCGTATGAGAATTCCCCTGCAACCAGAGATGAGGTGGGACGAGCCCTGCCAGAAGCTGTGGCTTCTGTACATGACTCCCACGCGCCCTGCGCCTGGGGAAAGATACCATTGTGGACATGCGGTCCAGCGAGCGGCCCCAGCACAGATACCCCGCCAGGTGGCGGGGCAGGGGGTTCCAGCCCGCCTGCTGTGCTGGACTTTCTCGTCCAATGGTTCCTGTAATAGGAAGAATTGCCGGTTCAGGCATGAGTGTCCCTCTTGTGCTGGCCCCCATGCTGCATCCGCCTGCCCCAGGCCTGGGGGAATGCGGGGCAGGGGTGGGGGTGGACAAGGGGCTGGCAAGACTGCCGCGGAGGGAGCTGGTCCATCGAAAGGCCCCCTCCCCAATTAATGTGGACATGTTGGAGCGTTGGCTCGCATTGTACCCGAGGGAGGCAGATGCAGTTTACCTGCTTCAGGGTTTTCGACTGGGGTTCCGTATTCCTTTCATGGGAGATAGGTCCCCCCAAGACGCCCCCAACCTTTTGTCCCTTAGGGGAAGGGAGGAGGTGGCTGCTGCCAGCATTGCTAAGGAGATTGATGCGGGCAGGGTCGCTGGCCCTTTCCCTGCACCCCCGTTCCCCAACCTTAAAGTGTCACCCTTGGGCTTAATGCCCAAGAAATCACCGGGTGAGTTCCGCCTAATTCATCACTTGTCCTACCCAGCCGGCAGATCGGTCCCTGATGACTTTTGCTCGGTCAGGTATACATCTTTTGACCAAGCGCTGCGCATGGTGCGCTCATGTGGCCCGGGTGCGCTGTTAGCTAAGTGCGACATTAAGTCTGCTTTTTGACTCCTGCCGGTCCACCCGGGTGACTTTGAGTTGCTGGGTTTCAAGTACCGGGGAGAATATTATTTCGATACGGCCATGCCTTTTGGCTGTTCCATATCATGCTCGGCATTCGAGCGTTTCAGCACCTTCCTAGAGTGGGCTTTTGTCCGCAGGTCAGGGTCCCGGTCTGTAGCCCATTACCTGGATGATGTTTTATTCGGGGGTGAACGGGGCTGGGACACGTGCACACGTCTCCTCAACACATTTCAGACGCTAATGGAAGAACTTGGTGTCCCTTTAGCGCCCGAAAAGACCGAGGGCCCATCTACCCAGCTAGTCTTCCTGGGGGTGGAGATTGACACGGTAGCGCAGGCTTCTAGGTTACCAGGGGATAAGGTGTCAAGGATAGTGGCCCTTATCTCGGACTTGCTTGCTAAACGCAAGGCATCACTGCGGGAACTGCAGGTGCTACATGGTCACCTCAATTTCACTTGCAGGGTGGTCGCACCGGGCAGGGCATTTGCTCGGTGCTTGTGCGACGCCATGACAGGCTTATCCAGGCCCCACCATAGGGTGAGACTGACCCAGGGTATTAAGGCAGATATGTTTATCTGGCTCCAGTTCCTGAGGGAGTTCAATGGGGTGTCATTTTGGAGGTCTGACCTTCTGGCTTCCCCTCATTTCCAGATACAGTCCGATGCCTCGGGATCCCTGGGTTACGGGATGTACTTCAATGGGAAGTGAGCCTATGGTGGGTGGCCACCAGCCTGGTCGGGCACGGGTCGCCTGCGTGATCTTACTTATCTGGAATTTTTCCCATTCTGGGGGCTTTGATGCTATGGGGTGAGGAGTGGGCCCACTTGGTTGTTCATTTCTGGTGTGACAATGCGGCTGTTGTCCGCATTATCAACTCACAAACCTCTAAATCACCCAGGGTCATGGACCTGGTGCGCCAGTTTGTATTGCGCAGCCTGCGCCTCAATGTGCTGTTCAGGGCCAGGCATGTCCCGGGTGTCAATAATGATATCGCTGACGCTTTGTCCCACCTGCAGATCTCCCGGTTCCGCGCCTTGGCCCCGGATGCGGAGGAATTTCGCTCGCCACTCCCGGACGAGATATGGACCATTGGCAAGGAGAGGTAAACCGGGCGATCGGCATGTCGCTAGCGCCACGCACGCGTAAGGCGTATCACCACGCATTCAATTCTTTCCGAGCATTCTGTGCCCAATTCCGGCTGCCAGACACCTGGCCGATCACAGTGGCCCACATCCTTTGATTTATGGTTCACCTACTTGCCCAGGGCCTCGCGCCTCGCACCATAGCATCCAGGCTGTCAGCGCTGGCTTTCATGGCCAAAGTAGGCGGTCATGCGGACAATACCGCTGACTTCCGTGTGAGACACGTTTTGGAGGGGTGGGTGCGGGGCGTGGGCGTAGCCCGGACGACCGCCACCCAATTTCCCCTGGGATTCTTACCCAACTAGCTCGGGGCTGGCATGACCTATGTTTTGATAGGCATGTGGCAGCCCTGTTTCATGCGGCTACAACGGTGGCCTTTTTTGGAGCGCTCCGCATCAGCGAGCTTGTGATGCTGTCTAAGGCAGATGCAAGTCGTAGGGCACTGGAACTCGAAGATGTCTATGTGGCCAATGATTGGGCTCAGTTGAGGATACGCTCCTCTAAAACGGATCAGCACGGCGTAGGCAGTGGAGTAAGACTGCTACGATGTTCCTTGGCAGACATCTGTCCGGTTGGTGCCCTACAGGAGTTCCTTGCACTGCGTGGCACGCACCATGGCCCGTTTTTCTGTCACCAAGGTGGGTCTCCCCTTACTAAATTTCAATTTTGGAGGGTGCCGGGAAGGCACTAGCCAGTGTTGGCCTCCCTGGGGCTCGTTGCGGCACCCATTCGTTCAGGATAGGGGCGGCTTCTACTGCAGCTGTTTTTGTGTACTCCGGGGCTGAGATACGCCGCATGGGAGGGTGGGGATCACAATGTTTTCAGTTTTGTGTTCGCCCTCTTCAACCGTGAGTACCAGTTTAGTCACTGCACTGTTTCTCCCCCCCTTTTTTTTCCTTGACAGACCCTGGGTGTCGTATTACACCGGTGACAGTATGGCTGGTGGGCCATATCCACGTGCACAGGGCAGCGCGTTACGCTGCACAGGGCAGCGCGTTACGCTGCACAGGGCAGCGCGTTACGCTGCACAGGGCAGCGCGTTACGCTGCAGCGACAGAGTGGGGACCCCGACTGGGACTGGGTGCATCCGCACGTCTCAGGTGGTATGGTAAGCGCGGCATGTTATGGCGGGAACTGTTGCCATTCCTTTTCTACATCAGGGATGCTGACTCGCCTGATGTCCTGGTTATGTACCTTGGGGGCAATGGCTTGGGGCAGGTAGCTGGCCTATCGCGGAAGCTTGCGATTTGCAGTGACCTGCCCTACTCACATTATGTGTGGCCTGCCACAACCCTCAATTGGTCGGACACGATACCGTGGTACGCTTACAGGGGGGCGTTCGGCCTCGAGGCTCTTGACCGGGCCGACGCTCCGTGAACGGGGCTATTGCCCGGTTCCTTTTCAACAAAGGTGGGGGACGCGTCATTCGCCTCCCCGCCATTAGTCTGCAAAATTACGAGCTTTTCTCAGGGGATGGGGTCCATCTGTCGCAGGGAGGTATGGACCTCTTGTTAGTGGACTGGCGAGCAGGCCTGTTGACCGAGCTGACGGTCTTGGGGGGGGCGGTGAGCCTTTTGGGAAGCCTCCCCGTGTGGCGGGTAGCACTGGTAAGGTAAACATTTATGACCCACAGGTATCCGGCAGGTTCGCAATTGACTGGACAACACTAGACAGGCATAAGTTGGTTAAACGTTGTCCGGTCAACAACGAACCAGGCGACGGGGTGATGGCTACAGCTAGACAGCATGCATCACCCCATGATTTCACGGATACGCGTCAGAGGGTGGGGTCATTAGTTAGATATTGACTATGGTCAACAATTTGTTTGTTGTCAACAAACAAATTGATACAAATAGATACATTGTAACAATTGCCGTTGGCAATTTTGGGTGGTACCTTACCAGTGTTACTTCGGCCTGCCTGCCTTAAGAATTATAATTGGTCAATTACCAATAGAAATTTATAATTCGGACTAGGGCATAAATCAATAAATGTGGCCCAATGCCGTTATCCACTTTCATCAGTGTCTGAGTCCTTTATTGGGGGGTGCGCCTGCAATGGTGAACTGTCGACCGTACAGGAAATTGTGGAACTTCTTTGTTCCCACGATTATGGCAATGGCTTCCCTATCTGTTTGCACGTAATTGCACTCTGCCTTTGAAAGTGACCTGGAGTAAAAGGCAACTGGGGCTTCCTGCCCATTTTCCAACACGTGGCATAGCACGGCCCCCACCCACACTGGTGAGGCATCACAGACCAAAACTACAGGTTGAAATGGGTCAGAACGGCTTCTGAGGACAGGAGCCACTTGAGCTCTTTGAAAGCCTTTTCCTGGCTATCTCCCCAAAGTCAAACCACGTCTTTCTTCAATAGTTTATGCAGTGGCTCCACAACGGATGCTTTCCTTGGCAAGAAGGAATGGTAAAAATTTAGGAGCCCTAAAAACGACTGCAGCTCTGGTTTCGCGGTGGGGCGAGGGGCATTCTAAACAGCAACTACCTTTGACTTGGAGGGCTTAACACCATCAGGGGTTATCCTGAACCCAAGGAACTCAACCTCCCTCTCAAAAACACACATTTGTCCCTCCTCAACCTAAGTCCCGCTCTCTCGAATACTGTTAGGACCTTGTCTAGCTTGTTGGCTAGTTCTGATTCGCTCCCCCCAGTTATCAACACATCGTTGTAGTAGGGGAGAACACCTCGGAGCCCCTTTAACAGGCGCTCCACAAGGGACTGGAAAATCCTGGGGGCCGAATTTACGCCGAACTGTAGGCACGTTACCTTGAATGCACCTTTGTGCATGACGATGGTTTGCGCAGCAGCGGCAGCTGGAGTTACAGTGAGCTGCTGGTACGCCTGCACCAAATCTAGCTTAGCGAAACATTTACCCCCGTGCAAAGTGGCTAATAAGTGGCTAACCACTGGCACCGGATATGCATTGGGCCGAATGGCCTTGTTAATCGTACACTTATAATCAGCACAAATCCTAACCTCCCTGTTAGATTTCAATGCTGTAACAATCGGAGTTTCCCACTCTGCAGAGTCCACTGGAACCAAAATCCCTGACCCACCAATTTGTCCAATTCCACCTCAATCTTGTCCTTGAAGGCGAAAGGCACTCTCTGTGGCTTGAGCCGGATGGGTCAAATTTCTGGGTCCAGGTCAAACGAGACTGGGCCCACCCTGTACTTCCTGAGCCCCTTTTTGAAAACCGCCGGGTATGCGTTGCACACATCTCATGTTGGGTCAGTCTCGATGGCGTTTATGCTGGACAGTTTGATTCCCAGGGGAGCAAACCACTGAGTCCCCAGGAGGCAACAAGACCCTTGTTTAAGGACTACTAGGGGCAGTTTCTCCGTGAACTTTTTATAATTCACCATGAAGTTCCCCACCCCCAAAACCAGGATCCCATAACCCTGTACGTCCCACAGGTTTGTCTTCAAGGCCCTCAGCTTGGGCCGCACATTTGGGGGAATGCACAGGAACTCCTTCTGTGAAAGGATGGAGTAGGGCGACCCCAAGTCTATTTCCATCCTAACTGGGACCCCTTGTAACAGTACCTCAACAAAAAACCGCCGGTGCTCCAGGGACACACAGTTCACTGCCCGCGCGTCGTCGTCTAAGACCCTTCCGATCCTGGCCGCTTTCCATCGAGGTTGTTCTGCTGAGCCCTTGTCCTCCTTTCCCCATCGCCTGCACGCCTTGGCGATGTGGCCTCACCACCCGCAGTTGTGGCACTCCACTTTCCAGAAAGGGCACCTTCTCCGCTCGTGAGATGCTCCACAGCCATCACATCGGTGGTTCCCTTTCGAGTGAGTGTGACTCTCCGCCAACTTTTTCTGCATGTTTTGGACGTCGTCGTCTTCACTGGAGCCCGGACCCGTGGTTGTGGAGGCCTCCGATGAGGATGGCGGACTCTTCAAGGGCTGCAGTGTACGCCAGGCCGCCTTCACCGCAGCCGCTGGCCCTTCGAAAGGCGGGGGTTGTGCCTTAAACATCTTGACCCCTCTCTTCGCTGCCTCGGCCACTTGAGCTTCCTTCATCACGTCTTGGAGCGTCAGGTCGTGGCCCCTGGTCATTAGCTTTCTCTGAGTCTCCTTGTCCCACAGACCACAGAGTAGCCGGTCTCTGAGGGTTATCTCCAAAGTTTCCCAGTCACACAGGCTTGCCGCCAGTCGCAGGGCCGCCATGTATTCAGCCATGGACTCTCCCGGTAGCTGGTCTCTCCTCAGGAATGCTGCCTGGGCCGGAAAAATGGACACCGTCGGCTGGAAATGTTCCCGCAGCATCGTCAGGATCTGTTTGAGTGGAACCATCTCCACTTTCCTCGGTGCCAGCAGGTTTACCAGGAGCTCTAGCATGGGGAACCCCACACTTGCGAGGAGATGCGACCGCTTTTTCCCCTTGTCGGTGATGTCGGCAACGTCCATTGCATGCCAAAAATGCATTTCGAACAACCCCCATTTTTCGGGTGCTTGATGTCGAACAGATGTATATGTACCTTCTGGGATGCCATATCCCACCTTCATCGCCAATTTGATGTTGGCAGATTGATACGCAGCAGTCAGCAGTTACAAAGCTAAACACATCTTTATTGGGTAGTATGCAATCTGAACATGTGGTAATGGTGGAGGTACAGCTCCTTTTATACAGCAACAACACATTTGAATATGGATGCACGGTAGCCCATTGACCACCGCCTGTGTGACATCATTCTGAGTCACGCCCTTCTTCACCAGGTGTAGCCGTGGCGGGAATGTTCCCGCGGCTGACAGTAATTGGGGAATTTGTACCATGTGAGCTGAACGCTCGCAGTTTCCCTCTATGGGTAGCTAGCTCGCGTTCTATTACATCTGAGAAACATTGTGTTCATTCCAAGGTTACATTCTTACATCAAAGTGGTTACATTCATTCTTAAAGATATAGTGTTTCCATACACAACACAATCTCAGATCATTCATATTTCCCCTGCTTTGACCTGGCCCTATGGTCTCCCCCTAGAGCAGTGATTGCAAAGTTTGGCACTCCAAGTGTTCTTAGACTTCAATTCCCAGAAGCCCAAGGCCCTGTGAATCCATACACCTGGAGTGCCACCACTGCCCTAGAGCTTGGTCCTGATAGCTTGCCTTTGATCAGAGTGTTGCCACTTTGCTAGGTATAAGGTGGAAAGAAGTCAACATATAGCACCTTTTAGGGAATAAGCATAGTCTGGTTTTAATAACCTACAGCAGGGGCTCCCAAATTTTTCGGGCTGTGGGCTGGTCGTGTTGTTCAGTGAGCTGGTCACGTGGTTCAGCTGGCCGGTCACATGGTTCCTCCCACTGGAAGTGGAAGTATAATGTACCATGCAATCTGTTTTGCAACAGGATAAGATAGATTTTAAGCGACAATTTTCTTTGCTTAAAACCAGGGGTGCTTTAACTATGGCCCATGGGCCAGATCCGCCCCCCAACACAAATTCATATGGCCCTTGCAGCCCTCGTCACTCCCAGATGTGACGAGGGCTGTGTGAGCTGGATGAATTGGTGTTGGGTGCCAGATCTGGCCCACAGGCCGTAGTTTGGGCACCTCTGACCTACAGCATCACTTTTTTGAATAGCACACATTTGTTGCATTTCTTCATATGGTACCTGTCTTAGAAGCCATCTTGTGGTTCATCCAGTACTATAAGAAGTGAAGCTCTGGTGTCAATTTGCTCTATTGTTGCTGTTTATTGTTTCAATTTGCAAACTATTTGCCATTTCTAAAATGATATGTCAAAATGGTGTGTAAAAGATAAAAACAGTTAAAACCAGAACAAAAGTACCAAAACAAATATGCAAAAGTGAAATAAAATAGTCATAGATCAAAACATTCACAACGTTCCCTGGCTTTGGAATGTGCTGCTCCATGAATCCAGGTTGGCTTCTTCTATGCTGAGGCAAGCTTTTAAACAACAAACAGGGGATTTCAGGAATTATATATATCAGGGGTTTGCAAGCTATGGCCCATGGGCCAGACCTGGCCCATGGTGGCAAATCATCCAGTCCATGGTTGCGACCCCAGAAGCGTAAGCGTTTATGACAGCCATAAATGTGCCTGCACCCACGTATGTGCAAACACACCCACCATGGTTTATGGCAGCCTTTATTGCAGGGAGAACCATGTGTCTGGCCCACTCAGCTGTGTGAGAGGGTGTGATCTGGCCCCTGGCATGAAATGGTTGAGAACCCCTGATATATATATTTCTTGACAAATAGTTAACTGTTTTTATACAGTTTTAATGGTAGTTTTAAAAATGTGATTAACAGCTGTGAGGCCCTAGCTAGAGGGGGATATTATGAGCAATCTTGTAAAGGGCCCATTTATGCATAAGAAGCAGTATACAGAAGAACAATTAAGCGCCCTTGAATCTTCCAATTCTTTTGTGCAAATCTTCTTTTCCACTGGCACCAATGTTAACTGTATGAAATAAAAAATGGGATTATGGTTATTGTTACTACTCCCAATTTACAGCAGCTGTATGAATTGTTATTATTGTTATGTATCATCATGTTGCTTCTAGCTTATGGCAACCTTATGCATTAGTGAGGTCAAAAAGGGAGTATGAGGTTGCAAATACATGGTCAAATTTTGTGAGATTTGCTGTAGGTGTATAATGGATGAAGTCCGTGACGTAAAGGCAAATTTTAATCAATCTTGCTCTTTTGGGAGCTTCTACTTTTTATTTATTTATTTTATTTATTTTTAAAATTTCTATTGCTGCCCAACTTGACACCGTCTCTGAGCACCTGGATAGGACTTCAACAGCATCACTTAGATCACCATGGGCTGAGATGTGCAGCTGAGTATCATCTGCATACTGATGATACCTCACCCCATGGGAATGGATGATCTCACCCAGGGGCTTCATGTAGATATTAAATAGGAGTGGTGAGAGCACCGAGCCCTGAGGCACACAATAATGAAGTGTCCTAGGGCTGGATCTCCCATCCTCCAATCCAAAACATTTCCCCCAATCCAAAACAATTTGAATAGACCGTTCCCTGGAGGTGTGAGTGGAGGTGATATTTTGCTGACTAAGTAATCTGGGTATGATGTTTTGGATAACAGGACCACCCATCTACACAATCTTTCTTCTTAGCAGCCATAAAGTATTTATTTTGATTTAACAAACTACCGACATTGGTGCTTATGTCTACATTGTTCTACTAGCCTAGCACTAAATCACCTCTACAAGGGGGAAAAAAAGAAAGAGGTAAATATCAATATGAAATAGAAACAACTCTAGTGAATTACAGCACTCTACCATGATTCCAGGTTATGTGTAAGTATGTTTGTAGATTACAGGAAAGTTTACAAAACTCTCTTTCCCCCAGTACCATGCAATACTTTAAATGGCCCACCAGCTTTCCAATTCATCATAAGAAGAGAGTGGGAAACTGACAGAGGGTGGCATCAAAAGAAGGGTGTGTGTGATGTGAATCAGGCCACATCAGACTAAGAGGCTATTGTGGATGCTGACACCAAAACAATCCACAGACTTGTAATCACCTAATCAATCCAGAAACATCAAATAAGCTGTGAATCAAGCCACAACAAATCCAAATTGGAGTGTAGTTGCAACCTCATTATTAGCTGTGCTTAGATCTTGCAAATTTAACCTGTAGATTCCTTTTCTGTGCTGTGTTCAATCTTCCCATAGGTTGTATTTGTTTCTAGAGACTTCCTGGTGGCCTGTATCCACAACTCTTCTCTGATGTCACATTTTAAGTGAGTCAATTTTTCCCCTGTCAGTTTTACATCTAAATTTTACATATCTACACACCAACCAGAAATGCTGTGGTTTCTAGTGACACATCCTTACTCTTGCGCCTTGTGGCACAGTGGTTAAGTTGCAGTACTGCAGCCAAAATTGAGGTAGTTGTATCCTGATAGGCTCAATGTTGACTCAGCCTTCCATCCTTCTGAGATCAGTAAAATGAGTACCCGGCATGTTGGGGCAAAATGCTAATTGCATTGTGAACTGCCAAGAGAATGCTCTAAGTGCTATGGAATGGTATATAAGTATAGTTAGTATTGCTAATGCTTCTAAGCTCTTAAGACAGTGGTTCCCAACCTTTTCACACCATGGGCTGGACCACACACCCAAGACAGTTGAGTCGGCTGCTGTGGTTCCTCCCACTGTAAATGCTGCCGTAAAACACATCTGTGGCTGTCATAAACATGTTTATGACAGCTGCGGGTGCATTTACGGCATTTACAGCAGGCATGAGCGTGTTTACTCATGTGTGGGTGCATTTTATGGCTGCCATAAATGCATCCATGACTGGTAGTGGTGGGCCACATGAAATGGTGCCACGGGCTGGGGCCAGAGCTTGCCTGCAGGCCATAGGTTGGCCACCACTGTTTTAAGGTAAAGTAAGCTTTTATGTCTCATTTCCTGTTCTTTCATAGCTGCTTTTCTGAGTATTCTTCTGATTAATTGGCTGCAGCCCTCCTTTGAACTGATGATCAAACTGTGGTGTAGAAAATCTGTAACTATTATGATTCTTTCATTGCCAGCATTGAAGTTATGAAATTCTTTCGCTATAACTTTTGGTGGTTGGTTTTTTTTTTTTGCTTAATATTAAACTGCAATTCTTCTTTTGCACTTTCTTCTCTCACCTTCATCAGTAAAAATTTCAAGTCATTGTCATTTTCTGTTTGTAATATAGGTATGTTGTCATCTGCATACTTTGCATTATAGATGTTTCTTCTGCCAATTTTCACTCCACCTCCATCTGACTCTAATCTAGTTTTTTGTATGATACAGATTGAGTAGTTATTGGGAAAATACACTTTTCCATGGCACATTTGCCAAGAGGAAAACATTTTGTTTTTCCATATTCTATTTTAACAGTAGTTTCTTATTCAAAGTATAGGTTATCCATCCAGACAATGAAAAACTGTGGTATACTAATTTCATTTAGAATGATCCATAACTTTTCAGGATCTACAGCTAGGCTTTTGCTGTAATTTTTAAACCAAAATCTAATTTTCTTCTGAACTTGTTTAATGTGCTCCATAGCAATGTATATTTGTGATATGATTCAGTCATGCACAATTGAACCTGAGGTATTTCTTGCTTCTATTATGATAAAAGTCTTTGTTGAAACATCTTGAGTATCACATTGCTTGCTGCAATGCCTAGAAAGAAGGTCTTAACTTAAAATGGCTGCTGCATTGTTCACTTTTCCCAACAAAGGCTTAACATCTGGAATGGAGAAGAAATGTCAAGAAAACGTCTTGTTTTTCAAAGCGGCCTTGTTTTTCAAGTGCCTGATAAGACAAAGTGGCTCTGTAGACCCCCAAGGTCAAAAGATGTGGAGAAAGACACAGCAATGTACCAAATTGAATTCCACCGCTAATTGGTAATAAAATATTCTCATGACAAAGATGGACTTGGAGGAATGAAAATAATTGCTGTGATGTGATGTTACCTGATTGGCAATTCCCAGAATTGGGAAGCAAGAATAATAATTAATGGCAGCCAGATGGGAGATGAAGTTAGAGTTAGTTTTCAAATTAGTCTTTCTTTGTTCTTCAACTATCTGCTTTACTTGGAGCATTTGCATTTTTCCTACCTAGAGTAGAAATTAGATAGTTTGTTTATTATTGTTATTTATTATTTTCTCTTGGGATCGGGAGGGGGAGGGGGAATGACTGGGTTTCCCACTTTTAAATATTTGACTTTGAATTATTGTTTTGATTTTGAACTTTTTTGTACTTTTTGCGCTGTTTTACTTTTTCACACATTTTTACTCTTTTGGTTAAACAGCTGTCCTGCAACCAAAAAGTTGTGAGTTCAATCCTGACCAGGAATCAAGCCTGACTCGGCCTTCCATCTTTCCAAGGTCAGTAAAATGAGTACCCAGCATGTTGGGGGCAAAATGCTAATGAACTTGTGAACCACCCAGAGAGTGCACTAGGTGCTATGAGGCGGTATATAAGTGAGATTGCTTTGCTTTGCTTTACAGTGGCCCGCGCTCACCCCGTAGCCACACCATCGCTCGGGGGATTGAGTCCACCTGCGCCCGCCGCTGCCGCCGCCCCCTCCGAGCCACGCCTGGCTGGAGGGGTGAAAAGCCGCCACCGCCGCAGAGAGGCCCGCGCTCACCCCGTAGCCACACCATTGCTCGGGGGATTGAGCCCACCTGCGCCCGCCGCTGCCGCCGCCCCCTCCGAGCCATGCCTGGCTGGAGGGGTGAAAAGCCGCCGCCGCAGAGAGGCCCGCGCTCACCCCGTAGCCACACCATCGCTCGGGGGATTGAGCCCACCTGCACCCGCCGCTGCCGCCGCCCCCTCCGAGCCACGCCTGGCTGGAGGGGTGAAAAGCCGCCGCCGCCGCAGAGAGGCCCGCGCTCACCCCTCAGCCACACCATCGCTCGGGGGACTCGTTCTGGGACTCATTCTCCACGAGGGGAGTGACAGGTGGGAACCACTGCTGTTGACGCAGCTGCCCTTATGGTCTTTTGAACCATTGGGCACTTTTGTGGCTGCTGGGTGGTTGAGATTAATTCTGTAATTTTTATAATGTATGTGTTATTATTATTTTTATGTGACTTCCTCCTCCCCCTTCCCCCCCATTGTCATTTTATTCATGATATTATGCTTATATGTATTGTATTCCTATTATACAGTATTGTATACTGTTTATTCTGTATTGTATTTTTTGCATAATTTGATGTTTTGATTGTATTAATTGTGTATTGCCTTTTGTATTCTATTGTATATTTTGCTCTGTTTATTGTATTTATATATGTTGTAAGCCGCTTTGAGTGGCACTTGTGTCAGGAAAGCGGGATAGAAATAAAACTTATTATTATTATTATTATTACATGTTTTGCCAAAATGTGAAAGATACTTCTCTTTACTCAGAAATTTCCAAACATGCTCTTCACTTGAGAACTGTGCTTTGAAGCCTCTGGTTTTTAATATTATAAATGAGGATTGTTCAATGTTTCTATTTTAATGAGTTTTTAAATTCTTTATAAACATACTTTATTTTTATATATTTCTTTGAGTCAAACTAAGAATACCAAATAAGTTTGCTTTTTCTCATCAACTTTTGGGGTAATGTCCACCAACTGTTTCTATAGAACTAGTAAGCAAAGCACATACACATAGACATACATCCCAGACCAATGGCTGGCTTCTTGTAATCCTTAGAAGGCCATGAAATGAAGGAATAACCATTGTATTTTTGTGCAAACGGCTTTATTTACATTAAAAATTCTTTATATTAAAACTATATTTGCATTGTTTTACTTAATTTACACACAAAACACCATTTCATTTTCTTTCCTTGGTTCTCAGTGGAACAAATCCTTCACTCTCTTGTGGAGTAAGAGGAACAATTTTGCAGTTCTTCATCCTTATTTGTGAAGATGAGATAAGCAAGGATTTGTATTGGTGCATTGGCAGAACTTGTATTTTGAATGTAGAAAATCTGATTGCTCCTAAAAGAATTAGAAAGCAGAAAGGTGGTATAGAGTTGAGAAAATATGTCAGGGAGCCACTGTCCATCAGAGCAAGCAAGATTGGAATAGAAAAATAATAATCTGAGCTATTATAATTCTCTCTCTCTCTCTCTCTCTCACTCACTAACACACACACACACACACACACACACACACACACACACACACACACACACACACACACACAGAGCTGTGCATCTCTGATCACTAAAGTTCATATGCTGTTCTTTGGTCCTAGTCATTCAATTGGCAGAGATTGTTTTGGCCGTCTCATTGGATTCTGTAGTAAAACATATGGTATGAGGTGATTTTTAAGAATATATAACATCTTATATAAAGGCCTATCAAATCCTCCATTACTCACATTTGTAAGTCTCTTACATTCCCCCTTTACATTTCAAAAAACATTTCCTAAATAAATAATTATTAGCATGGGGAAAAGAGAATTTATTTGGCTTAGCAGGT
Organism: Bradypodion ventrale; assembly: GCA_035047345.1. Taxonomy (NCBI): domain Eukaryota; kingdom Metazoa; phylum Chordata; class Lepidosauria; order Squamata; family Chamaeleonidae; genus Bradypodion; species Bradypodion ventrale. Next base: position 25,600,918 of record JAWDJE010000003.1, read on the forward strand.
CAAACTGAGAACATGTAGTTGGAAACCTGCTACTCTTATATGCAGGTAAACTTAACATCAGAAAACATGTTTCTGCCTTATGCCAAGAGATGGGCGGCCAACCTTGGTGGCCCATGTAAACTCACCTGCTGATCTGATCTTCTGAGAATTGACGTCCACGAATACCTGGGGCACCAAGGTTGGCCACCCCTGAGCCAAGGCAGAGCCTTACTTTCATTACCTTCTTGCCTTGTTTCTATCACTGTCAGGAAAACATAATGAATCTTATCAAGTCCAAATTTGATCTGTGAAGCTGTGTTACCCAAGGTGGCAGGGTGGAGGGCTGTTTGGCTTATTTACAGTATTTTACTAAACTCCTAACAACAGTCAGTATTAATAAAACAACAGTCAGTATTAATAAAACAACAAGCACACTTCAAGAATATCGTCATTGCTAATTAAAGATGAGAAATGTGACCTGCAAGCCTAAACAGACCACAAAAATGTTGGAAAGGAGCAGGTTTTTGAAATAGCTTGTGGTGAAGGAGGAGCATTTTCTTATGTTCTTATTTGGCTAGAACTAAAAGATGAACGCTGATGCTATATTAAGCCATTGTGCTTAGCTTAATACCTAGCATGGTCAAGATTGTCAAAATGTATGAGAGGAAAATCTCAGGACAGAGGTAGGCAGCTAGTAAATCTCTCCTGTACATAACTGAGATTTATGAAGCACAACTTTATATAGCAAGTTATCAGCATACAGAGATTATGCAACCTACTGACTGTAAAGCTTATTGATAAATTGAGAGCTGAAAGGAAAGCATCCACAAGGAGGCAGATTAACCCAATGCCTCAGATATCTTTCATCCTTAGCTTTCAAATTAGCAAATTTAGCTTGCATTGTTACTCTATATTGGCTTGGAACACACAACCCAAAATCATCTTCTTGTTTCATCTTGAAGATGGCTGTCATTAAAGCACCATTTTCTGAATTCTCCTTTACATCTTCAAAACTGATACGTTCTGGAGTCATGTCAAAGAGGTGGCTATGGTGGAAGACCATAATTTGGGATTCTCAACTATTTCATTTGGTGGTTCACATTTTTAAAACAAACTTAATCCACACTAACATTTGAATGAGAATCCAATAATAATAATTTCGTGTCAGAAATTATTTTGAGTTGAAAGAATTTTGAGGAAGAAACTCCACTCAGGGAACGCCCAAATGAGACTCCTTTAATGTCCTCAAGAGCTGGGACAGAGACGTGCACTCAATCCATCATGTAGTACCCGGGTCTCGAACTGCTAATTTGCCAGCCTTCCATCTAAAAAGGGAAGCTTCTTAACCACTGAGCCACCACAGCTGAGTGGGCCTGACCATGCCCCCGGAAGTGAGTACGTTTGCACATGTGCATCAGGAACCACCTCCAGGAGTGGTTCCAGACATGTTTCCACATGTGCAAATGTGTCCATGCCACTCCTGGAAGTGGTTTCACCACTCCCAGAAGTGGTTCTAGATGTCTCTGTGCATGCACAAATTTAATTTAGTTTAACTTAATATAATCTTCACACTTATATCGCCGCCCCCTCACTGCAACTCCAGGCGGCTTAACAAATAAAAAAACATACAAATATAAAACAGACAAAACCATCCTCCATTTTAAAAAAAACCCCACCCACCCCATCCATAAAAAGAGGGAGTATATCATACAAGCCAGCAGATAGGGCCACACTTCCATCAGGGACTCACACACACCTGCCCCGCCAGCCAGGATTTAAGATTTTTCCTAAAGGGCAGCAGTTCTGTCTGCAGCCGTAGCTCTATTGGTAGGGCTGGTGCAGACATGGAGAAGGCCCTCCTTCTTGTGCTAGAGAGATGAGCCCATCTAGCTGATAGTACAATTAGAGAGCCCCTCCGGTCCGCTCTGGTTGGATGGACAGATGTTCTTGGGGAGACGTGGTCTCTTAGGTATCCTGGCCCACTACCATGTAGGGCTTTAAAGGTCATAACCAGCACCTTGAATTGCACTCGGAGGCAAATTGGTAACCAGTGCACAGGTATAGCACCCGCAACCCATCACCACCCAGACAGCCGCATGTAGAGCGCATTACAGTAATCTAGTCTGGAAGTGACCAGAGCATGTGTGACCATGAGTAAGGAGTCCCGGTCCAGGAGCAGGCGCAACTGGTGAATTACATGAAATTGTGCAAAAGCTCTCCCTGCCACTCCCAGAAGTGGTTCCAGATGCACATGTGCATTGGCAGGTGTGTCCCCCATCCATGGGGAGCAATGAGGGCATTGGGGTCTGGAAGAATTGGCATCAAGGGTCTGATATGGCACATGGGCCACAGTTGGGGCATCCCCGCTTTAAGGGGATACAGAAAGAGCTGCCTCAAAGATTGTGGTATTTCTGAACCACAATTGGGCAAATCCTGAGCAATGGAAAACTTGTTCTGCTAGCTAATCTTTCTCACACTAGGTCAGGCAAAAGGAACTACAGAATGAATTCACCAAAAGATGACTTCATTTTGGCAGTTTAGAATCTGACCTAGAATAAGTTAAAATTAGCAATTCAGTTTAGTTTATGGAAAATCACGAATTATAGCAGAAAGAGTCTAGCACACACTTACTGATATATAGATGGACATACAAAATAGACGTGCATTAGAAATACACTGAACTATCTCTCCCTATCCACTATCGGAATTCAAGATTGATTGCAGGAAGGGGATTAGACTTGCTAAAAAGAAACTCTCCTTCCTTTCCTTCCCATCATCCCTCAAAGGGGGGAAATAAATGTGAATGAATGAATGAAATTATGTTCTCATCATCTTGTCATACATAACAGCATGAGAGGGAGTGGCCAATCATAGCTAGGTGGGCCTGGCATCATGACAGCAGAGGCGATAACTATTCACTTCTGCAATGATAGTCTTTGAATGAGAAACACTTTCCAAAAAAAAAAAAACAACAGTAATTCCCAACTTTTGTCCCCCCCCCCCCCCCCCGATGCTCCTAAACAGTTAAATGTTTCTGCTATGATATTAATTGAATCACAGTTAAATGCTTGCAGGGAGAGGGTGTCTGTGAAGCAAGATATTTAAAAAGGCAATTTTGATAAATTTGGATTTTATGTAAATGACTCCAAGGGTAGTTTTCAAGACAATATTGAACTGTAGAATTTCTTATATCTTCTTTCTCCACAGTTCTATGTGTCTAAGATAGCCCTTCATGTTTGCTCTGGATAATGCAGGATTTGTTTGGTCTTTTTAAATAGATTGCTCAGAAGATAGAATACCCCTGCCATGGCAAGGGTGCCCAAACTTTTCAGGCTGTGGGCCAGTCATGTGGTTTAGCAGGCCGGTCATGTGATTCCTCCCACTGGAAATGGATGTAAAACACGCCCATACATGTGCAAAATGCTATTGTAAATGCACCTGTGGCTATCAGAAATGTGTTTACGACAGCCATGGGTGAATTTATGGCAGCATTTTGTGCATGTTCAAGTACATTTTACTTCTACTTCTGTGAGTGGCACAGGCAGGACAGGTCAGATGATTTGTGTGTTTTTCAATTGTAATTCTAACGGAGACCAGAACACACAAAGAAGTCCTTGCAAAAATAGATGTTGAGGCCTCTACATTCCCATTCTAGAACACATTTTCAGTTTCTCATGGGTGGCTGTGAAAACTGGCCATGCCTTCTGTAAATAGAACATGCATCCTAGAGCATAGCTCTGTATCTCCTAAGTCGAGAAGCAAAAATATTTTGGGTGATAAAATAAAAGATTGAATGAATGAACAACAATAAGACCTTTCATGTTGTGCATGAAAAAGCTGTTTGACAGATGTGAGTTTGGAAAATATTACCTAAAAATAGAAAGTAGGGGGGGGAGGACACTATCATGAATGATTGGCTTTCATGTTATTACATATGTCAAATGTTAAAAATTCAAAAGCCAATACTGAGAAGCTTTAACTGTCCTAAGCACAGTAAAAAATCATTATTAAAAATCATTAAGTTATCTGAAGAACAGTTAGCAAGAACAGCCTAAGAGGACTTCAGGGCAAAATTGTTTCCACTCCTTTTTATTATTGGTACTGTATAATAAATAGATTTCAAAAAACAAATGCATGTCTGATACACATTGATGTACAATGAATTTGAAGAAAATGTTCAAACATTATCAGAATATTATGAATTATCTTTTTTCTCCTGCAAGAAAATTAAAGGGCTAGGGCTTTTTTAAAATTATAGCAGCAGGATAGAAAAGAGAAACTTTGAGAAAAAACCTAAATATGCATATTTTGTGCAATATGCACAATATGTGTATTTTGTGCAAAATACAAAGATCTTTATGCAACATACAATTTTAACAACATTTTCAAAAATGTTCACCAAAAAAAGTCCTGAATATTTTTAAAAATGCACAAGAACTCTCTGACATTCTAACCTAGACTGTTTTTATCTGTGGTCCTGGCAGAACTAGCCAGAAGAAAGAAAGCGGGATAGGCGGCACTTAACTCTATCAAATAAATTTTGGTAAATGATGAAATCAACAAGAAAAAATGTGCCAACCTTTATAATTCAACAGTACTACCTGCAATCCTCTATGGCAAGGATTCGCAACATGGCCCACAGCCTGGATCCAGCCCACGGTGCCAATTAATCTGGCCCATGGTGAAGACCCCACCAGAAGCACACTGGAAGCTTGCCAAAAACATGCAAAAACCCACCAGAAAAGTGCCAGAAGACCCACCAAAAACCACTGAAAAAGCACCCGAAACCTGCCGAAAACCACCAAAACCACAGAAAACATGCTGCTTCGCTCCCACTGACAAGGGAAGCAGCAGAAGGGGCAAAAACATCCCAAAATGCACCATGAAAATGCTGCCACTACCGGAAGTGGTGGAATTGTCAGGAGGAACTATGCCTCCAGCCCATACAGCTGTCTAAGGGGTGTGGTCCAGCCCATGGTGCAAAAAGGTTGCAAACCCTTGCTCTACAGGTATCTGAGTGAAACATGGTCATTAACGAAGGTCAAGGAAGAACTATCAAGAGCCGTAAGAGCCATGGAAAGATCAATTCTAAAGGTATCACTTCGCAACCACATCCCCAATGCCCAGATAAGAGAACAAAGTGGAATCAATTAAGCTGTTGCTGAACATCACAAACAGAAGTTGCACTGGGCTGAACACGTCTCTCGATTGTGAGATGGATGTTGGACATCAACAGTCACTGAGTGGTATCCCAGAGGAGTAAAAAGACCCATTGGCAGCTGCCCAAAAGATGGGAAGACCTGATTGTGAAATGTTTTGGTCGAAGCTAGATAAGACGAGTACAGCAGCGAAATGAATGAAAAACAAGTTGCGAACAGCAGGAATTTATCCCTTGATAGTCTGGTCAATCAAGGAATCCTGCAGTGCTAGTTGTAGAACATACATATTAGGGAAACTGTTTAGAAGCAGAACTGTCATAGGATCACACTCAGCCACACCATCCTGTGGTTATGATGATGCTCTGCTTCTGCAGCCACGCTAAGAGTGTGATAATTGGGGGGGGGGGGGAGAGGTAATTTGCAACAATGCTCTAAAATTGTAAACATGTTCAGGTTTCCAGACAAGCAGACTTGTCTCAACTGGCTGCATTTTCAAGCTGATGTAAAGGACACAGGATGGAGACTCAGGATCCTTTTGTGTCTGGGTACCCAAAGCACATGTGCTGTGCAAATGGGCAATTCACATGAATTGCTCCCAGCTGACTTCCAAGAGAGGAAGGTTGCGTTCTGGAGTGTTACAGTTCACAGTATTTTCAGGCATAATGCCATGGGCATAATCAATTTGCATTGTGTGCTTGCTTGCACATGCATCCAGTCTCAGGAATGATTCTGGAAGTCATCCCCTGGCTGTTGGCTAGGGTGACAGGCACTATTATAGAAACTAGTCAAAGAGACCTAGGATGGAGTTCTAGCACATGATTTTCAATCCAATGTATGTGTTAGGTTGATCAAAATTTCCATGGCAATAATATACATGGAAAATAGTCACAAATCATGGATATGGTTTTTTTTTATTATTAGCAGGTGGCTCTACTAGAAACATTTCCTGGTTATCTTCAAATACAGTATGGCTAAGCTGATAATGGTTTATTCCATTCCCAAGTTACCCACTTGTCATCTGGAGTTCTTAGCACTGAAACCAGGAAGAAGCCCCTTTATCAACATCCTTTTTAATGTCTGCTCAAAGAGAAAGTGTCCAATTAGGAATTATGGTGTGCACACTTCTCAGTAATAGTGTCTGACAACTCAAGTACAGATTAGTGGATGAAAGCTGCATAAATTCTGCACCGCAGACTGTAAATGCTTTTTAAAATAATCATCATAAAACAGGCACTCAGAGGTGGACCTTAACATTCTTGGTCCTACCAAACAGTGAGCAGATGTACACAGGCCTTTCAGAAAATTGTATTGTATTGTTTATTTATATCCCGCTCTTCTAGTGCACGCACCACTCAGAGTGGCTTCCAACAATAAATAATACACAATATACAATGCAGAACATTATAAATTACAGTGCAATACATAATGTTGTATAATATAGTTACAAGTAAAAAAGGGACATCCAAATACAAAATACAATAAAGAATATGGTTACAAGATTACAGTGATTACAGAATGCAAGCGCGGCGCCAAAATGGCCGCCGCGCCCTTTGCGGCCCCCCCCCCCACAGGACAGAGAATCCGGGTAGTTAGGGGCATGGCCAGCTCCCTTATAAAAAGGCTGGCCACGAGGCAGCCGAGCTGCCATTTTACCTCAGCGACGGAGCGGAGAAGTTTTTTCCCCTGTGTCTCCGTCGCTCGTTAGCTTACCGGGAAGCCTTTTGGTAGCGATTCTGCATTGCTGGCTTCCCTTTTTTTTTTTGCTTCGGTGGAGATGCCTTCGAAGAAGAAGGCAGCTTCGAGTTCAGCTCGCGCTGTTAGGAGGCGCAACCCAGGTCGGAGGACCGTGGTGCCGCCTCCTCAGCAGCCACCTTTGCCAGCCCCGACCGGGGCCGGCGGAATGGGGTCTATTGCCCCTTGGCCCGCTGCGGGCGAGCAGAGTGTGAGCGCGGATGGCGCTCCGGCCCGCGGCCCACGAGCGGTGGACACCGCTCCTCCTCCTGCTCACTCCGTCGGGCCTGTTCCTTTTGGGCCGCAGCCTCCCCCCGGGCCCTCTAGCCTTGGGGGGTGGGGCGGCCCCCTGCCTTGGCAGGTTTCTCCACCAGCTCTGCCGGGCTTTGGTGCTGGCCAATGGCCATATGCTGGCCCCGGGGTGCAGGGACCTGTACCCGTGCCTGGCTCAGGCGGGCCGGCCGGCCCTTTGCCCATGGTCAACGTGGACACCTTACTGGCCCGCATTGCGGCCCTGGAGGCGTCTTTGGCCCGGGCCAGTCAGGCGGGAGCCCCCTTTGGGGTTCCTTTTGAGGTGCTGTCGGCAGCAGGACAACAGCCGGCGGGGAGGGTCGAGCTGCTGCAGGCGGGTGGCGCGGCTTCGGCCACTGCCTCGCAGCTCCCCAGCCAGCAACCTGGTGCGGGTCAAGCCCCGGTGATGAGCTCTAGGTCGGTCGTGAGCTCCGACGCCCCCAGTGGGCCGGAACCCCCGGTGGGGGCGGCCCGCGGGGGTGCAGCATGTGAGTATACGGTGCAAGCAAGTACATCCACACACATTCCCAATATAGGGGGGGCCTTTCAATGGCCTTGGCCTCGCGCGGGTGGTGCGGGGGCCACGCTGTCTACGGCCCACCCGGCGACAACAACTGCCACCTTGGGCAATGGGGTGGGCATTGGTCCTTACACTGCGGGGAATGTTCTGGGGGTGGCTGGGTTAGCTCAGGCCCCTTTTACTAGGCCGGCTGTCCCCTTTTCGGCTTTGCCGACGGCAGGGTATTCCTTGCCATTGGGTGATCACTTGGCACAGGCTACTAGAGAAAAGATATGGCGAGGGGAGTACGTGGATATCTTCTCACTCCTGAACAGAGAGCCCACCAAGGAGGAAAGGGAGGGTCAGGATGAGAAGGATAAGGAGCAGGCACGCCGCCGTAAGCCGCCGCGTACCTGGGCTAACTGGCTTCCCGCCTATTTAATATACATGGCGGTATATTTGAGGGCGCGGCCGGATTTAGCTATCCCCATGGTCCAATATTTGGACAACATATATAGGGCAATGGTTGATTTCCCGGGCTCCTCATGGCTAGCATATGATGAGGAATTCCGTATGAGGATTCCTCTCCACCCCGAGATGAGATGGGATGAGCCGTGCCAGAGACTGTGGCTCTTGTACATGACACCCACACGCCCTGCCCCGGGGGATAGATACCATTGTGGACATGCGGTCCAGCGAGCGGCTCCAGCGCAGGTTACCCGCCAACCGGCGGGGCAGGGGGTTCCAGCCCGCCTGCTGTGCTGGACTTTCTCGTCAAATGGTTCCTGCAATCGAAAGAATTGCAGGTATAAGCATGAGTGTCCCACATGTTCTGGCCCCCACGCAGCCTCTGCTTGTCCCAGGCCTGGGGGGGCACGAGGCAGAGGGAGGGGTGGACAGTGGGCTGGCAAAGCTGCCGTGGATGGAGCTAGTCCTCCAAAAGGCCCCCTCCCCAATTAACGTGGACATGCTGGAGCGCTGGCTCGCATCGTACCCGAAGGGGGAGGATGGGGAGTATCTACTTCAAGGTTTTAAGCAGGGATTTCGTATCCCTTTTATGGGTGATAGGTCCCCTCAGGATGCTCCCAACCTTTTATCCCTCAGAGGAAGGGAGGAGGTGGCTGCGGCCAGCATTAAAAAGGAGTTAGACGCGGGCAGGGTCGCTGGACCCTTCCCCGCACCCCCGTTTCCCAATTTTAAGGTTTCACCACTGGGTTTGGTGCCCAAAAAGTCCCCAGGCAAGTTTCGTCTTATTCATCATTTGTCCTACCCAGCCAGCCGATCGGTCAACGATGCTATCCCTGATGACCTTTGTTCAGTCAGGTATACATCGTTTGACCAGGCGCTGCGCATGGTGCGCGCGTGTGGCCCGGGTGCCCTGCTGGCCAAGTGTGACATTAAGTCGGCTTTTCGCCTTTTGCCGGTGCACCCGGGCGACTTTGAATTGCTGGGTTTTAAATTTAAGGGGGAATATTATTTCGATAAGGCCATGCCTTTTGGCTGCTCCATATCATGCTCGGCTTTCGAGCGTTTTAGTACCTTCCTAGAGTGGGCCTTCGTCCGCAGGTCAGGGTCCCGGTCTGTAGCCCATTACCTGGATGACTTTTTATTCGGGGGTGAACGGGGCTGGGACACGTGTGCACGTCTCCTTAACACATTTCAGACGCTAATGCAGGAACTTGGTGTCCCTTTAGCGCCCGAAAAGACCGAGGGCCCATCGACCAAGCTAGTATTCCTGGGGGTTGAGATTGACACAGTAGTGCAGGCTTCTAGATTGCCGGGTGATAAGGTGTCCAGGATAGTGGCCCTTATCTCGGAATTGCTGGCCAAGCGTAAGGCATCCCTGAGGGAACTGCAGGTGCTCCATGGGCACCTTAATTTTGCCTGCAGGGTGGTCGCTCCGGGCAGGGCTTTTGCCCGGCGCTTATGTGACGCCATGGCAGGGTTATCCAGGCCCCACCACAGAGTCAGGCTTACCCGGGGTATCAGGGCAGACATGTTCGTCTGGTTGCAATTCCTGAGGGAGTTTAATGGGGTCTCATTTTGGAGGTCTGACCTCCTGGCATCCCCCAATTTCCAGATCCAGTCTGATGCCTCAGGATCCCTGGGTTATGGGATGTACTTCAATGGGAAGTGGGCCTATGGTGGGTGGCCACCGGCATGGGCAGGCACAGGTCGCCTGCGGGATCTCACATACCTGGAATTTTTTCCCATCCTGGGGGCTTTGATGCTATGGGGCGAACAGTGGGCAAATTCGGTGGTGCATTTCTGGTGTGACAATGCTGCCGTTGTACACATTGTCAATGCACAGACTTCCAAATCGCCCAGGGTTATGGATCTAGTGCGCCATTTTGTGCTGCGCTGCCTGCGCCTCAACGTCTTGTTCAGGGCCAGGCATGTCCCAGGGGTTAATAATGATATTGCTGACGCTTTGTCCCGCCTGCAGATCTCCCGGTTCCGCGCCTTGGCCCCGGATGCGGAGGAATTTCCCTCACCACTCCCGGACGAGATGTGGACTATTGGCAAGGAGAGGTGAACCGGGCGATTGGCCTGTCACTAGCGCCACGCACGCGTAAGGCGTATCAACAAGCATTCTATTCATATAGGGCATTTGCTGCTCAATTTCACTTGCCAGAGACCTGGCCGATTCCGGTGGACCATGTTCTGCGGTTCATGGTTCACCTGCATGCACAGGGCCTCGCACCTCGCACCATAGCATCCAAGCTTTCGGCGTTGGCTTTTATGGCCAAAGTAGGGGGTCATGTGGATACCACCTCTGACTTCCGTGTGAGACATGTTTTGGAGGGGTGGGTGCGCGAGCGCGGGCGTTGCCTGGACGACCGGCACCCTATTTCCCCAGGGGTTCTTACCCAGTTGGCCCGGGGCTGGCCAGGCCTCTGTTTTGATCATTATGAGGCAGCCCTTTTTCATGCAGCCACAACGGTGGCATTTTTTGGAGCGCTCCGCGTCAGCGAACTCGTGATGCTGTCTAAGGCGGATGCAAGTGGTAGGGCACTGGAACTCGAAGATGTCTATGTTGCCAAAGACTGGGCCCAGTTGAGGATACGCTCCTCTAAAACAGATCAGCATGGCGTAGGCAGTGGAGTAAGACTGCTACGGTGTTCTTTGGCAGACATCTGTCCGGTTGGTGCCCTACAGGAATTCCTGGCACTGCGTGGCATGCACCACGGCCCGTTTTTCTGTCACCAAGATGGGTCTCCCCTTACTAAATTTCAGTTTTGGAAGGTGACAGCCAGAGCCCTCACCAGGGTGGGCCTACCGGGTGCCCGTTATGGCACACATTCATTCCGTATTGGTGCAGCCTCTACAGCAGCTGCTTTTGGGTACTCTGGGGCTGACATACGCAGCATGGGGAGGTGGGGCTCGCAATGTTTTCAGTTTTATGTGCGCCCACTCCCGCCATGAGTACCAATCCAGTCACCTTACCGCCTTTTTTCTCAATTTTCTTACAGACCCTGGGTGTCGTATTACACTGGTGACAGTATGGCTGGTGGGCCACAGCTATGTGCACAGGGCAGCGCGTTACGCTGCGGCGACAGAGTGGGGACCCCGACTGGGACTGGGTGACCACGCCAGTCTCGCATGGCATGGTAAGCCTGGGATGTTATGGCGGGAGCTGCGGCCTTTCCTTTTTTCTGGCCTGGGTGCTGACCCGCCTGACATTCTAATCATCCACCTGGGGGGCAATGATTTGGGCCAGGTCACCGGCTTATCGCTCAAACATGCGATTTGCGAGGAACTCGCCTACTTGCATTATGTCTGGCCTGCCACAACCCTGGTTTGGTCGGACATTGTTCCGCGCCATTCTTACAGAGGAGGCGTTAACCTCCTGGCTCTTGACCGCGCTAGGCGCGCGGTCAATAAGGCAGTGGCGCGGTTTCTTGCCACCAGGGCTTGGGGACGGGTTAGTCATCACCCCGATATTAGCCTACAAAATTATGACCTGTATGCAGGGGATGGGGTCCACCTGTCGCGAGGAGGTATGGACCTCCTGTTGGGTGACTGGCGAGCAGGCCTGTTGACCGAGCTGACGGTCTGGGGGGGGGCGTCAGGTCTTCTTTGAAGCCCCTCCGTGTGGCGGGTAGCACTGGTAAGGTAAACAGTATGACCCACAAGTATCCGGCAGGTTCGCAATTGACTGGACAACACTAGACAGGAATAAATTAGTTAAACGTTGTCCGGTCAACGACGAACCAGGCGATGGGGTGATGACGATTGCTAACCAGCATGCATCACCCCTGTGATTTCACGGATACGCGTCAGAGGGTGGGGTCATGAGTTAGTTATTGACTACGGTCAACAATTTGTTTGTTGTCAACAAACAAATTGATACAAATTGATACATTGTAACCAATTGCCGTTGGCAATTTTGGGGTGGTACCTTACCAGTGTTACTTCGGCCTGCTTGCCTTAGGAATTATGATTGGTCGTTTTACCAATACAAATTTATAATTCGGACTAGGGCATTGAATCAATAAATGTGGCCCTATGCTGTTATCCACTTTCAATGTTGTCTGTGTCCGTTATTGGGGGGGTGCGCCTGCAATGCAAGCGCAGCGCCAAAATGGCCGCCGCGCCCTTTGCGGGGCCCCCCCCACAGGACAGAGAATCCGGGTAGTTTAGGGCGTGGCCAGCTCCCTTATAAAAAGGCTGGCCACGAGGCAGCCGAGCTGCCATTTTACCTCAGCGACGGAGCGGAGAAGTTTTTTCCCCTCCACCCCCTCCCTAGTTAACAGTGTGATATTTTGGTCGCTTCGGGGCCGGGTGGGAATTTTTGGTTGGGACCCATATTGGCTCCGGGTCCTGGCTTTTTTGCCCATCCCACACTGTTGCTATGGTTTGATACAGGGGTCTTTCTGTGTTCCTACTGCTGACTTTGGTCACATTGGCGGGTAGCACTGGTAAGGTAAACAGTATGACCCACAAGTATCCGGCAGGTTCGCAATTGACTGGACAACACTAGACAGGAATAAATTAGTTAAACGTTGTCCGGTCAACGACGAACCAGGCGATGGGGTGATGACGATTGCTAACCAGCATGCATCACCCCTGTGATTTCACGGATACGCGTCAGAGGGTGGGGTCATGAGTTAGTTATTGACTACGGTCAACAATTTGTTTGTTGTCAACAAACAAATTGATACAAATTGATACATTGTAACCAATTGCCGTTGGCAATTTTGGGGTGGTACCTTACCAGTGTTACTTCGGCCTGCTTGCCTTAGGAATTATGATTGGTCGTTTTACCAATACAAATTTATAATTCGGACTAGGGCATTGAATCAATAAATGTGGCCCTATGCTGTTATCCACTTTCAATGTTGTCTGTGTCCGTTATTGGGGGGGTGCGCCTGCAAAGGACTTTTTGCCTCTCTTTTTGACTGTCAGTTCACCATAGTTGCATTGTCAGGGATGTGGTGCCAGATTGCTCTGTGTCATTGCTGGACTGTGGTTGATTGTCAGGTTCTGGCTGTGAGCATGCTCTAAAACAGGGGTTCTCAAACTATGGCCCGGGGGCGAATCCGCCACCCAATGCCAATTCATCCAGCCCACAAAGTCCTTGTCATTCCTGGAAGGAGAAGTAAAACACCCCTTTATGGGCGCGTTTTACTTCCACTTCCAGGAGCAATGAGGGCTTCACGGGCCTGGATGAATTGGCATCAGGGGCCGAATCTGGGCCCCAGGCAATAGTGACTGGCTCCCTGAACCAAGTGACCGTCCTGCAGCCTGAAATGTTTGAGCACTCCTGCTCTAAATGTAGCGCCTCTTCTTCTCATTGCAATGCCTTCTGGCTGGATTACTGGTGACGGCCTCGTAATTATGGAGGATCATAGATAGATGCAACCCATCTCCAAGTATTCTAATTAATCACTTGAGAGACTTTTAAGAGAATGAAGATTCTATCAATGTCATTGACTTTCTTCAGGGATAAATCTTCCACGGGAGTGCAAAGGCAGCGGAATCCTAGGGCTGCCAAGGACATACATATTACTTGTTGCTGGCAAAGCTTTGGCTCATACATAAAACATCTTGCAATCAAGCTGTGTCGTCCACTTTTATTACCAGCGGGAATGGAGGAAAGCAGAAAATTGGTGGCAAAAGCTTGAAGAGCTTTGAAGATAATACTTTCAAAATTGCTCACCATTTTCCTGGACAGTCTTTCTTTTTGGGGCGTGGGTGTAAAAGTATTTTAGTGTTTGGGAAAATTAAAGGTTGATGGTAGTGGTTGACTTTGGCACATAATCATGGGCGGATGATGAGCTGTCTTCTCATTATAAGGACTGGACATTGACTGTGCACACATACATACAAACGCACAGACACACATTCATGCCAAAACCCAAACATTTCTGAAAACTGTGATATAAACATGAGCTTCAATCTCTATTGGATTTGTCATATAAAACAGATTGTGGTGCCTGCTCCCTCCATTCTGGGGCTGGCGGTGGCAGGGTCCCCTGGGAATAATTCCTTCGGCTCCAGCTTTGTGTTGCTGCTCCAAGCATTGTTTATTAAAGGTACAGCATCACCCCAACTGCCTCCTCCCCAGGGTTCTCTGAGGACTCCGTTCTCTTCAATAGCCCCTTGATCTTCACTAGAGTCCCCTGGGAAGCAGGCAGGGTGGATGAGTGTGTTCCCTTAAGACAGGGGTTCCTAACCTTTTCAAGCCAGGGGCTGGGCCATGCTCTCTCAGTCAGCTTTGAGGGTTGGATGGCCATTTTGCCCAACCTGCATGATGGGGATGGCCATTTTGTCCCAACAGCTTCAATGGGGTGGCCATTTTGTTTCTCGAATTGATTTGATTTATTCAATTTGTATGCCGCCTACTCAGCATACACCAACTCAGGATGGCTCACAAAAATCACAACATATCAAACATTACAGTACAATAAAATATAACAACACAATAAAATGTAACAATGCAATAAAAATAACAATGCAATAAAATGTAACAATACAATAAAATGTAACAGTGCAATAAAACTAAAAGACCAACACATACATACATTGACAACTGTGGCAAACATCTTGGAGGGGTGGGCCCCCCACATGAAATGGCATCATGGGCCGGGTTCAGCCCATGGGCCTTATGTTGGGAATCCCTGCTTTAAGAGATGGCTGGTAAATGAAGCTAAAGATGGATCAGGATATGTGCTGCTGAAAGGGGGCACATTGCTGTTGCTTCCCTCCACACTTCTGCATTGAAGATGGGGACCCATCTCTTCTCCAGCAATTCTCACAAATCATCTGATGTAGACAACCTTGCCTCTTAGCTATTGTTTATCTTTTACCTGTGGCAGAACATCTCTCCTGGCTCAGAACTGGGTAGCCCTCAGGACTCTCTTATGCTTGTGGGGCAGGATGCAATAGTTCACTGTGGATGTTGGAAGCCATATCCTCACACAAATAATGCATACTGGCTGAAACTCAGTAGTAATTTGCAACTAGAGCATGTTCATATGCCATCATTGAATCAGTGAAGATTTGGTGAGTCAGCTCCTCTGTCAGTTCCAATTGTGACTTACTAGTGGATATCAACAACCACTGACTACTATTGAAATGAGATTATAACAGTGACTCTTCATGTTTCAAGTGCTATAAACATCTGTTTATGGTGCTGCCTTTGAGAAGTCCTCAGAGACTTCAGTGGGCCCAAATGGCCACAGCCAGACTATGAACTGGGTCTGGTTATTGGGAACACAGGGTTTGAGAATTGCATTAACTTCCTTGGCTACTAGGCTGATATGGGCATAGGTCAAATGTTGGTTGTGACCCATAGAGCCCTATGTGGTTTGTGTCCAGGTAACCTTAACTGTATTTTCCATACAAACCTAGTAAAGGTAAAGGTCACCCTTGCTCAAAAGCCAGTCATATCTGACTCTAGGGTTCAGTGCTCATCTATGTTTATAGCCAAAGAGCCAGTGCTATTTGCATCTGCACATATTTATGTGGACATGTTGCAGGCATGACTAGACACTGGAGTGCATGAAATGCTGTTTACTTTCCTACTAATGTGTTACCTATTTATCTACTTGCAATTTCTTGTTTTTGAATTGTTACATTGGCAGGAGCTGGGACAGAGACAAAAACTCAATAAACCTACACAAGTTCTAAGATCTTCAGGAGAGCTCTTTGTCTCAGTTCCCCTCCATTCTAGACTTGTTTCATGGAGATACATGGATGTACCTAAAATGTCCCCCCAACATAAAGGTCTTTCTGTTCAAGTAAGGTATTGGCAATTGGATGACTGTTCAGGATTGATGCTGTAATTTTTAATGGTTTAAAGCGTTTTGAAAGCAGCAGCAGCTTCTTCTTCTGCATCAGCATCAGCATCAGCATCTTCAACAACAAACAACAACTTAGGTCCTTGGGAATGAATTTATATTCAAGGAACTAAATCCAGCTGATGTTTAGTACTGTATATAATGGAAATAATACAAAACCAAATAGTATATTTATTTTTGTTTCAACATTATAACTTTCTAGGGATAGAATCCTGTTGGGAAAATGTAGAATGAAAGGACTCTGTAGACAGAGTGCTCTGTGTTTGCTCTGGAAACCATCTCTGGCTTTGAGGTATGCAAGCTAGAGATGGTTGCATTGAAGATAACTGGCATTTCTATTTGCACAAAGGGTTACTAGATTTCACTTGTGCATGTATCAGGGAAGGAGGAATCGCACATGGAGCCAAGCATTCCAGCTTTGATTCCTCGGCAATAAGATACTAGCCTTTATTTTTACTGATGCCTGCTTTTATCAGGGTTTTATCTTCACTTGTTTCAAACCTGTATGATATTCTCATGTGGCAGGAACCTGGGCGCCTTTCATCTGCCTTCCACATAACAACATGACACCTATATCACTGATCCAGTTCCACAAGTCACTTTCTGGTTCTGAGCCCTTTTGGTACACAAAGTCCTCATCAGCCCCAGGCCAGTATTGATGAAGCTGCTGCCCTCCGTCAAGATGGATTCAAGTGGGTTTTAATCCATTTGGGAATCATCACCCTTCCCTGTGGACTTTGGCACCCAAAGCCATTAGTCCTCAGGGTGGTCAGATTAATTAACCGCCACCTGACACTCGGTGTTGAGTTGCTGGCAGTATGGTCTCCGCTATTACCATAGCAGGATAACCTGGCCAGACATGAAAGTTTAAGCCACATAAAACTTGCTAATCTTTAAGTTGACAAACTGAGAAACTTTCACCCCACCTTTTACCCAAGACTGACTTTCTAGCATACCAGTGAAAACATGTAACATAGTGCTTTAAAGACTAGGGGACAGGTGCCCTGCTAGGTCATGGAGGTTGGCTTGGTGTCTTCAGTTTGAGGTCACCTCTCTCATGCCCTCTTCTTTCAGAGAGCCTCACCTGGACCAAGGTTCTTGATATAAGGATAGTTGAGTACCCTAGCCATGTAGAAGATGCAGTCTGGTTTTTCAGGAACATCTCCTCGCTCCTACTCCTTCTCTGGTTCCAGAGTCCCTAAATCTCTCTCTGTCTCCATTTCCAATCTTCTTTCTCTCCTTTTATTTTCTGATGTTTTCCACTAGCTCTGACCCTCCCTTGCTCACCTAGCTATGTCCTATCTTCCTCTTCTCATTATGTTAAAGCGCAAATGGCACAGCCTGAAGTCTGGAGCTTGTACCTTCCAGAAAGTCCTGTAGAAAGCATGAAGTGAGGGCAAGTGGCCAGCTGAGGTGCTACTAGCAAACACCCCCCCCCAAAAAAAAAAACCACACAACAACAACACCCACCAACAACCCTCAGGTACAAGTTTTCTCTCTTGATGAGAATTAGATTTGATTCAGCTTACTGAATGATATAAGTTTGAAATATAACCAGTATTAATGAGAAATTGACATGTGTGATTAGGTTTTGAAAAGGGCTGTTGAAAGGGAATAAATTTAAAGGTATATGGGGAGATTTTATACAATTTGTGCTACTGAGAGGGAAAGGCCAGATGCCAGAGAATGATACAATATCTTTCCAGAGTGAAGTGGGGTGTCGTAACTAAAGGAGAAAAAGTGAATCAAAATGAATAGATATTTTAATTGTCTCAAAGGTGGAGGAGGGCACGTATAATTTGTTATTATGTGTATTCTGCGTATCTTGATTTACGTTTATGCAATTATTAAACATTAGAAAAACAAGAATTAAGTTTTGATGTACAGATGTTCTTATTAACAACTGTTGCTAAAGTTACAGCACAAGAAGCCAGCTAATAGAAATGTCCAAGACCCAGATGTTTGATAAGAATCTTGACAATTGTGTTTTAATTATCAGATGGCAAAAGGAAGATGATTCCTAAAGATGGTTTCTCAGCAGAGACTGAACAGATATGAGCAAAACAATTAAATGCAAACAGGGTGCAGGCAAGAAGTTAACATGGTGTTTTAGTAGCAGAGTAAAGTTACTCACCAATTATCTCCCTAAACAGACCTTGGTGAGTATTTCATGTAGGAACAGGAAATGCTGCCTGACTCCTGCCAGACTGTATGTCTGTTGAGTTCAGTGCTCTCTAGTTTGTCCAAACTGTGGCTTTCCGTTCACCTGATTCTTTTAAACTGGAGATGCCAGAGGAAGAAACCTGAACCTTTTGAAAAGAAGGTGCAGGAGACTGGGTCATTTATGCTATTCTTTCTTACAGTATACATTTTCATATGCAAAACAAAGACTACAAATGTACACCGAAATACACATACTTTCCCATATATGAAATCCATGTGCATTCACTCTGTCTATCCTGATAATTTTGAATGTAGGAATCAGTGCTGTCCACATAGTCAGAGTAACTGAGTAAACAAAGAGAGGAAACCCCCCAAAAGTCCTTGATAAGAGAAAGGAGAGAAGATGAAAGGCAAGAAATAGAGGTATTTTAGAAGAATGGAGATGAGCAATACTATATATCGTAGCAACTAAGTCCAGAATGGATCAAATACTAGGAAGAATACTGCCTTCAGAAATCTTTTCATGGTTTTTTTATGTTTGCTTTCTCGTCCAAGGAAGTCTTAATCAGTGATCATGGATAACAAGGAGATTCCCCTGAAAGCCTCTTGCCTCTTGTAATTTAAGAAATTGTAAGCCTGAATTATACGCCTGAATTTGGATGTGATCATTTAGAGAGAAAGGACCCCTAAGGGCTCTCCACAAACTAAGTGAGGAACTTTCATGGGTCAGTTTTAATTCAGCGATTTTCATCTCTTTTGCCTTCAAGCAACTTGCAATAAAATGCAAGTGCCTCTATCTCAGCATTATTTCATTCCCCAACTGAACTCCCTGGCAAGATAATCGCAGCATGTGTTCTGTCATATTTTAAATAACCCACTGAAACTTTGACAAGGAGATATTAAATCTGGAGAAACCACCCTCCTGCAACACTCTTCAGCTGCTCTCATACTTATTTCAACAAGATATAATACAGAAAACCATCTTCATAGAATTTGCCCAGGATTGTCTTTTCTTCCCTACGAGCTAAACAAGCAATATTATAACCACAGATACTTCTAAAATGTCTCTTTGGATTTGAAGGAAGGAATAAGAAGGTATAATTTCCATGTTTGTCCTATTGGCAACTTCCAATACTGTGTTGGTTATTACTTAGGCAACAGAAAGCTGTAGCCAAACAAAATAACATGCTTGGCAGTAAAGTGGAGCAAAGTTTAATAGCTCTGGTTCTTCAGCATATAAAATATAAAAATGAAATAATAATTTCTGGCAGGTAGTAGTAGTAGTGAATATTTAAAATTCTGATTGTTTTCCTGTGAGGGCAAATTTATAATGACTAAAGTCTATGTTATAGCATAATGCTCTGTTCCAATGAGTAAAAATTAAGTAAAAGAGTATTATTGGCTGTCCACTCTCCACTTTAGAACAAATTTACAACCTCAGGTGCCACAGAAAAACATTAGATATAGTAGGAGACCCATCGCATCCTGGCCACTGCTTCTTTGAGCTTCTGCCATCGGGACGGAGATATAGAACAATGAAGGTAAAAATGAGCCGTCTCAAGAACAGTTTCTTCTCCAGAGCAATTTTGGCCTTAAATGGAAACTCTGGACTCTGAAGTAATCTTATCTTATTTTAAAATTTTAGATTTTTAATTTTTAGGATTTTAGAATTTTGAAATTTTAAAATTTTAAAATTTTAAAATTTTAAAGTTTTTAAGTTTTAAAATTTTTAAATTGTACTGTATGGTACTATCTTAACTGGTGTTTCTCTAGCTGTTTTCAAATTAAGGGATATGCCTTATTCGAGTTGACATATAGCAACTGAGAAATTTCGTTGTTCCCGCAAGGGGACAATGACAATAAAGATCTATCTATCTATCTATCTATCTATCTATCTATCTATCTATCTAAAAGTTGTGCAGTTTAAAATGACGGAGTGAAAACCTTAGGGTGCCAGATATGGTCACCCCATAGTCCCTCCAACTTGCTGGTCTGAAAAGATTGGTCACAGGAAGCAGGAAAGTGCTTGAGATGCTCTTAGTAGCTTCAGTGCAGAAGAGTGGTGTGCATTCATCTTTTACTATTGCGTGTTTAGATCTTTATCAATTGTCAACAACAGTTATTCCATCAATCTGTTCTCACCTTCATCTGTACTACACTGGCATCACTATCAAATAACTTGGATGCCTTGGAGTCATTATTCAAGCGAGGAGTCCACACATTGATGAACGTCTCCGTGACTTTCTGCACATGTAAATGGACCTGAGAAATCAAGTCCATTTTTATGTGGTTGTTGTTGTTTTTTAGCCATTTGTGTATCATATCACCCACTGGCTAGGTGGACCATGGCATGTGCCCTCCTCTTTCACCTTGCCCAAGGGATCTGACAGAGGACTCTTTGGTGAGTTTTAGTCCCAACCCAACATCATTGACAAAAGATGGGCAACACTCAAGCCCCCATGCCCCGACAAGGCTCTCTCCTAGCGGACGTCACTATCAAATACTTGATTTTATCAGTTTTTTGTATGTTCCACTTCCTCACTGAAAATAGGTTATTTATATATTTATCTGTCTGGATCCTTGTTCTGTAATATTTCTTCTCCAGGACTGCAGCTTTCAAATTCTGTAAAGGTATTTTGAAATGTTTTGAAACATATTTTTGTCTGTTGCTGTTTTTGATAGAACTCTACTAATTCCTTTGCACAGAGATTGTCCTGTTTGTCCTATGTCCGTGATGGTGAACCTTTGCACTCCAGATGTTCTTGGACTTCAATTCCCAGAAGTCCAAGTCCCTTTAAATCCACACAAATGGGTTTACTGCGATTCATCCACCACTATTGGTGGGAAGGTAAACAGCATTCCATGCATTCCAGTGTCTAGGCATGTCTGCTACATGTCCACGGAAATGTCTGCAGAAGCAGACAGCACTGGATCTTCGGCTTTTAAACAGAGATGAGCACTAAACCCTAGAGTCAGATATGACTGGCTTTTGAGCAAGGATGACCTATACCTATACCTACAAGTAGTTCTAGATAAATACAAATGATAATTTAAAAGTATAACCATACTGACAAGACAAAATTTAAAAAAATTAAACTGTCTCTAGCACACATACACACCGGGGTGTGCTGGGCACCTTGGGAGGGCAGTGGACAGGAAGTGATGGGAACGCCTATTGGGAGGTTGGGGGGAGAAATCTCATACATTCCCATTACCTCTGCCTGCCTCTCGGGGGCACTAGTTGCTAGGGCACACCAGGATGAGTCCCTGTATCCCTGTGGGCCAGCACACCACTGCATACACATTGACATATCTACAGATTCACATGAAAAAATAATTGTGTTTTTCTCTTGCCTTCTGCATTGCTCTTATTAGTTGAACAGTAATAAAACTGCAGTGCTCCAGTATTATGTGATATGTGTGTTCTTATAAGATGCAGCATAATATTCATTGATTTCAAGAGACTGCCAAGGCTAATCAATTGAAGATTATTTTATACAGACACATTTGTAATTTATTATACAGTACTGTACCTTTTTCCTTGCTGGCTCTAAGTCCAGGCTATTATTAGAACAAAATTCATACTGAATTTTATAAAAAAGAGAATATAAACAAGTCTGTTAACATTTATGGCACATTTATGAAATATAAACTATACATTTTATATCTCATGAAACAAGATATACAATAGCTACCTGGTCAGATTGCTCCCAGCTAAATGTCCATGTAACATACTAGATAATATTTTTAAAGCAAAGCAATCACACTTATATACCGCCCCATAGCACTTAACACACTCTCTGGGCAGTTCACAATTACCATTTGCCCCCAACATGCGGAGTACTAATTTTACCGACTTTGGAAGGATGGAAGACTGAGTCTAAAGTTTGGAGTCACTCATATAAATAAAAGGCATCTTGAGTCCCTTGTAAAATAAAATCAACATGGAACATTCCCCCCAAATATTTTCCCTTTATTTATTTCTCAACATTTTTGTTCATTTATAGCTCAGGCGTGAACATCATTCATCCTGTTTAAAGTACATATTCACAATCCAAAAACAAAAAGGATAGCAAAGCTGCCTAACAACAGAAATTTGTTACGATGATTTCTAAATCTTTCTAACTGTAAATTGTTGTCAAGAAAATTCAAGACAATATGCAAGCGCAGCGCCAAAATGGCCACCACGCTCTTTGCAGGCCCCCACCCACCCGGACTCAGCCATCCGGGTTAGTTAGGGGGCGTGGCCACCCCTCTTTAAAAGGGGTGGCCACGAGGCAGCTGCACTGCCATTTTAGAAGCGACGGAGCGGTGAAGTTTGCTCCGCTGCTTCTCTTTCCATTTTTTAAAGCTTTTCGGAGGAATCTTCCTCCCCCGAAAAGGCAGTCGCTTGGGTGGCCAAGGCACCCAAGCGCAAGGCAGCGGCCTCCAGGCTGCGTAATAGGGGGAGGGCTCTGCCTACCCCCTCGACCTCCCGGGGGCTGCCGCCGGGCCGGAGGGCTTGGGCGGCACTCCCGCCATCGGGTGGCAGGGCTTCGGTGCCCACTGCCACCAATGTGGCCCCTGCATACCCGCCCGGTCTGGGGACTAGGGCGGGGGCGGCAAGGGCCTGCTCCTTCGGGGTTCCTACCCCTGCTGCACCTTTGCCCGTCTCAGGGCATGGCGGCCCACTTGGGCATGGTGCAGGTCCCCGCCCCACTACTCTTCCGGCCCCTCATGGGCCGGATTACTGGGCATGGCCCTATGCGAGCCAGGGATCGCCATTTGGGCTTATCCCCCAGCAATTGCTCGGTGGGCCATGCGGCCCATCCGGCCCACCTTATCCAGGTGGGTCTGAAATGGTCGATGCTCTCCTCGCACGGATTTCTGTGCTGGAGGCATCGATGGGCATTGCTCCGCCAACGCCACCTGTTGATGGTGCGCTCGCAAACCCTGCGGATCCGGCCCACGCATTGGCCACGGCTGTCCAGTGGGCCGCTGATAGGGTTGAGCTGCTTGAGGCCATCAGGCCAGCCCAAGCTGGCCCCTCGCAGCTCCCCGTCAGGCCATTGCAACAGGCCTTCCCACCAGGGACCGGTCCTGCTCGGCAGGGGCGCAGGGGCACGCAGAGCTCGATACCCATCATGAGCTCCGATGCCCACCGTGGGCCGGAACCCCCAGTGGGGGCGGCCCAGGGGGGTGCACCGACTGAGTATATGGGTCAAGTTAGCACACCAGTAACACTACCCAATTCTGCTAGGGGGTTCAGTGGCCATGGCCACGACAAGTTACTGTGGGAGGACAGTTTAATCCATACTGTCCTGCTAATTCTTGTTTACCCAATTACTCCCTGGTTATGTCAGGGGTGACCGCCCCTTCGGGTACGCCTAATGTCCCAGGTGTGCTGCAAGGTCCACTGTGCGCACCCCCAATTCAATCCGTGCCAACGGTGGCACTACCAACAGCCGGTTACTCCTTACCCCTGGGTGACCACTTATCCCAGGCTACGAGGGAGAAGATTTGGCGGGGGGAATATGTAGATATCTTCTCACTTTTAAATCGTGAGCTCACTAAGGAGGGAAGGGAAGGGCACGACTATAAGGACAAGGAGTTGTCCCGTCGTCGTAAGCCACCTCGCACTTGGGCCAATTGGTTGCCGGCGTATCTTATTTATATGGCGGTATACCTGAGGGCTCGTCCTGATTTGGCGATTCCAATGGTCCAGTACCTGGACAATATTTACGGGGCTGTAGTTGATTTCCCTGGCCTGTCATGTTTGGCCTACAATGAGGAGTTTAGGATGAGGGCGGCCCTTCACCCTTAGATGAGGTGGGACAAGCCCTGCCAGCAGTTGTGGCTGCTGTATATGACCCCCACATGGCCAGCGCCTGGTGTCCGGTACCACTGTGGTCATGCTGTGCAGCGGGCTGCTACTTCACAGACTCCCCACCAGCTGGCAGGGCAGGGGGTTCCAGCCCGCCTGCTGTGTTGGAGCTTCTCCGCCAATGGTGTGTGCAGCAGATGCCAGTGTCGGTTCAGGCATGAGTGCCCTTCTTGTTCCGGCCCTCACGCCACTTCCACGTGCCCACGGGCTGGCGGGTCGCGGGGTAGAGGACGGGGTGTGCAGGGGGCGGTCAGAGCTCCCTCTGATGGGGCTACCCATTCAAAAGGCCCCCTCCCCAATTTATATACTAGTGTTGGAACGATGGCTGTGCGCTTATCCTAGACAGGATGATGTGAGATACCTACTTGAGGGCTTTCAGTTTTGGCTTCCGCATACCCTTTAAAGGTGTTCGTGGGCCTCAGGATGCCCCGAACTTACTCTCTCTCAGGGGTAATGAGGATATTGCTGCAGAGCAGATAGCCAAGGAGCTCAAGGCACAGAGGGTGGCGGGGCCATTTATCGACCCACCATATCCCAACTTGAAGGTATCCCCTCTAGGTTTAGTCCCTAAGAAGTCCCCAAGTGAATTTTGCCTAATTCACCACCTTTCTTACCCGGCGGGCTCTTCGGTCAACAACGCTATACCTGATGACCTTTGCTCTGTCAGGTATACGTCTTTTGACCAGGCCTTACAGATGGTACGCTCGTGCGGTCCCGGGGCGCTGCTGGCAAAGTGTGACATCAAATCAGCGTTCCGATTGTTGCCAGTGCACCCGGATGACTTTGAGCTGTTAGGTTTTTGTTTTTGGGGCAATTTTTATGTGGACAAAGCCATGCCTTTCAGCTGTTCTATTTCATGTTCGGCCTTCGAACGATTTAGCACCTTCCTCCACTGGGCTTTTGTTTGTAGGTCAGGGTCCTAGTCTGTTGTCCACTACCTCGAAGACTTTTTGTTCAGGGGTGGACAGGGCACGGGCACGTCTTTGTGACGCCATGGCGGTCCTTTTAAAACGTCACCATAGGGTGCGGCTAACCAGAGTTTTACGGGCAGACCTTTCGGTTTGGCTCACATTCCTACAGGACTTTAATGGCGTCTCTTTCTGGAGATCAGAGCTTATGGTCAGCTCTCAGTTCCAAGTACAGTCGGATGCCTCCGGCTCCCTGGGTTGTGGGATTTACTTTGAGGAATGGTGGGCCTATGGTCAATGGCCTCAGGCATGGCAAGGCACGGATCGCTTATGCGATCTTACTTTCCTAGAGTTTTTTCCCATCTTGGGGGCGCTAATGCTAAGGGGGGATAGGTGGGCCAATTCGGTGGTTCACTTTTGGTGTGACAATGCTGCAGTGGTGCACATTGTCAACGCCCAGACATCCAAATCCCCCAGAGTCATGGCATTAGTTCGCCGATTTGTTTTGAGGTCCCTATGCCTTAATGTGCTATTCAGGGCCAGACATGTGCCAGGCATTAATAATGATATTGCTGATGCTTTATCCCGCCTGCAGATCTCCCAGTTCCGTGCCTTGGCTCCAGACGCAGAGGAACTTCCCTCTCCACTCCCAGCCGAGATCTGGACATTTGGTGAGGAGAGGTAAACCGGGCGATCGGCATGTCTTTGGCACCTCACACGCGTAAGGCGTATCTACATGCATTCTTCCAATTTAGAACCTTTTGCGGGCAAAGGCAGTTGCCCGAAGTATGGCCGATACCAGTCGACCAGATTTTACAGTACATGGTCCACCTCCACCATCAAGGATTAGCCCCACACACTATCGCCACTAGGCTTTCAGCATTGGCATTTATGGCCAAGGCACGGGGCTTTCCCGACTGTGTGAATGACTTCCGCATACGACACGTATTGGAGGGATGGACGCGTGAGCATGGCCAACGCCCGGCCATGCGTCGCCCCGTTTCAATAGGTGTTCTGACCCACCTTGCACGTGGTTGGCATAGATGGTGTTATGATGGCTATGAGGAGGCCCTTTTTCATGCAGCTACCACTGTAGCTTTCTTTGGAGCTCTCCGTATCAGTGAGCTGGTCCCATTGTCAAGAGGGGACAGGTCTTGTAGGGCACTGGAACTTGAAGATGTCTGTCTCAACCAGGAGTGGGCTCAGTTGAGGATTCGCTCCTCAAAGGCCGATCAGCATGGAGTAGGCAGTGGTGTCAGACTGCTACGTTGTACAATTGATGACATCTGTCCGGTTGGTGCCCTACATGCATTTTTGGCAGTGTGTGGCACGCACCCTGGCCTGTTTTTCTGCCACCAGGATGGGTCTCCCCTTACCAAATTTCAGTTTTGGAAGGTGACCGGAATGGCACTTCACAGTGTCAGCCTCCCTGGGGCTCGTTACGGCACCCATTCCTTCAGGATAGGCGCCGCTTCTACCGCGGCTGCGTTTGGGTACTCTGAGGCGGATATATGTCGGATGGGCAGGTGGGGGTCCACGCGTTTTTCCTTATATGTACGTCCCCTCACTGTATGAGTACTAGCTATGTCCTGAATTTCTTCTCCTTCTTTTACAGACCCTGTGTGTCCACGCACACCGGTGGCAGTATGGCTGGTGGGCCACAGTTATGTGCACTGGGCAGCGCAGTATGCTGCAGCGACAGAGTGGGAACCCCATCTCGGGCTGCGTGCATCCGCACGTATGCGATGGTATGGTATGCGCGGCATGAGGTGGCGGGAACTGTTGCCATTCCTGATGTCCATCAGGGATGCTGGACCGCCTGATGTCCTGATTCTGCACCTCGGCGGCAATGATCTCACACCGATCACTGGCCTTTCTTTTAAAATGTCGGTGTGCAGCGACCTGGCGTTCTTACATCATTTGTGGCTGCGCACATGGCTGCTATGGTCTGACATCATGCTGAGACAATGCTATAGAGGAGGCATGGATCTCCGTGGCTTGGACCGCGCTCGGCGGTCCGTGAACAGGGCTGTTGCCCTGTTCCTTGTTGATAATGGCTTAGGGACAGCCATTCGACATACGAGAATAGGCTTGCAGGATTTCGATCTATATGCAGGAGATGGGGTCCACCTGTTGGCTAGAGGTATGTATCTCTTTCTGGAGGATGTGCAAGCAGGCCTGGCGACTGAGCTGACGGTCGGGGGGGGGGGGGGCGGTGAGTCATCATGGACGCCTCCCCGTGTGGCGGGTAGCACTGGTAAGGTAAAGATTTATGACCCAGAGGTAAAACAAAAAGGATAGCAAAGCTGCCTAACAACAGAAATTTGTTACGATGATTTCTAAATCTTTCTAACTGTAAATTGTTGTCAACAAAATTCAAGACAATATGCAAGCGCAGCGCCAAAATGGCCGCCACGCTCTTTGCAGGCCCCCACCCACCTGGACTCAGCCATACGGGTTAGTTAGGGGGTGGGGCCATCCCTCTTTAAAAGGGGTGGCCACAAGGCAGCTGCGCTGCCATTTTAGAAGCGACAGAGCGGAGAAGTTTTTCCCTCCACCCCCTCCCTAGTGGACAGTGTGATTTTCTGGTCACTTCGGGGCCGGGTGGGAAATTTTGCTTGAACCTACATTGGCCCCCTTGGTTCTTGGCTTTTTTGCCCATCCCACACTGTCGCTAGTGTTTGAGATACAGGGTAAATTGACTTTGGTCACTTTTGGCGGGTAGCACTGATAAGGCAAAGATTTATGACCCAGAGGTATCCGGCAGGTTCACAATTGACTGGCCAACACGTAGATAGGTACAGGGGAAATAGGATTGGCTGGTCAAGGGCGAAACATGATTGGGGTGATGACAGGAGCTTCACAGCCTGCATCACCTTGATATTTGAATGGATACACGTCATAGTGTGGGGTCAGTAGATAGTATATTGACTCCGGTCAACAATTTGTTTGTGCCAACAAACAAATTGATACAAATAGATACATGTAGCCAATTTCCATTGGCATCTTGGGTGGAACCTTACCAGTGTTACTGCGGCCTGCTTGCCTTAAAGAATTACAATTGGATGATACACCAATTGAAAGTGATAATTCGGACTAGGGCATTATTCAATAAAAGTGGCCCGATGCCTTTAATCCAATACCGGTGTCTGAGTCTTTATTTGGGTGGGTGCGCCTGCAAAGAAGAAACAACCAGGTTGATTTACTGTGATCAAAAATCAGTACCTCAACCATCTTTTGGTGCTGATTGTATGGAGGGCATTTGTGGACAAAAGGGGTGCAGAGGTTTCTCTCACATGGAATGCCTGCAGATCTTTCATTTCAAACTTTCAGGCTCCATGTATGTGGATATTTAAAGAGCAAACCCAGATGTTCAGTTTTGGAGGTCAAGAGAAGGACTTGATGCTGTCTTCTACCTGTGAGCACCTTCCACACATGAGTAATGTGTAGAAAGGGCACAGCTCTTAAAACCACATCAAAAGGAAATGGGTTTTGCTGTTTCTTCACAAGCTGGAACAGTCAAATGCCATAATTTTGGGTGGACAGAACCACACATGCCTTTGGTGAGAAAAGCACATTACTGTCGTGTCATTTCACTGCACACCCCTCTTCCCTACAGGAGCTAAGATTGTGTAGCAGAGACAGGGAAATTCATGATCCAATGGCATATTGAACTTCACAGTGTGAAGAGAAGCAAGGCAACATGGTTGCTAGTTTTAACACAGCCCTATACTCCAGGTCTAGTATCTGTTTCTTCCCTAGGTGGGCAAGCAACAAGCAGTCCTAAATTATAAACCTGGAGAATGTGTGAGCCACCGACTGTTGTTGAATTTCAATTTCCATCATTCCTTCACTGCATAATAAGGGTGGGAGGTTGGGAATTGCTGTCCAAGAAAAAGTGACATGTCACATATTCTTCAGCCCTGTAATATATAACAGTTTATCATATGATTTGAGATCATAGAGGAATCCATGATCTATTGCAGGTTGCTTTCACATGAGTGCTAACTTGTACACAGAGCTTTGAACAAATGATTTAAAACTACATGTTACCTGAGCAAGATGGAAGGTAGAAAATTTGCTATAATGAAAATGTGATCTTCTCTTTATAGCTGCTTTATTGTCGACTGCAACTCATATCCAAGAATGCATTTTCCTGAAGCAGGAAAAATGTAATGGACGTGAATTTGTTTAAGGTGGATTCCAGCTTGCTATGAAGTGACCCACACACTATGATCATGGAGCCATCTTCTGCAGAACTAGGGTTGTCATAATTCTCTCCCACAAAACCAGGACAGAAGTATATTTGATAAAAATGTGCAGGTTATCTACAAAATGCTGTTCTGAACCATTTGGAGAAACAAGGGACTTATGTGAGACTGTTATTTGTAGATTTTAGTTCTGCTTTTAATACTATTCTTCTGCATAAACTGGTGCCCAAATTATTAGATCTGGGGCTTCTGCCATGCTTATGCAGGTGGATACTAGATTTTCTATCAGATCATTCCCAACGGGTCAGGATGGGCTCTCATGTCTCTCAGTATAAGTACGGGAATGCCACAGGGGTGTGTGCTGAGCCCGCTTCTGTACACACTTTACACATATGATTGTGTTCCCAGTTACCCCAGCAATAAGATCATCAAGTTTGCAGACGACACAGTGGTGAGTCTGATTACTGCTGGGGAGGGGGAGTCGGCTTACAGGAAGGAGGTTGAGATGCTGATGGAGTGGTGTAGGGAAAACAATTTATTCCTCAATGTAAA
Source organism: Bradypodion ventrale (assembly GCA_035047345.1). Lineage (NCBI taxonomy): Eukaryota > Metazoa > Chordata > Lepidosauria > Squamata > Chamaeleonidae > Bradypodion > Bradypodion ventrale. The sequence continues at coordinate 25,630,580 of JAWDJE010000003.1, forward strand.
AAAGACAAAAGAGATCATTGTGGACTTTAGAAAATGCAAATTGAACATCCAGCCACTTATTATTGAAGGGAATTGTGTGGAACAGGTATTGGTGTTTCGATTTCTGGGAATGGAGCTGAGGGATGATCTAACATGGGGAGCAAACACCAAAGATCTGATGAAGAGAGCACAGCAGAGGTTATACTTCTTGAGAATCCTCAGGAAGAACAATCTTTCAAAGGACCTGCTGTTGGCATTCTACCACTGTACCATAGAGAGTGTGTTAACCTATGGTATGTGTGTATGGTTTGGGAGTTGTACAGCTAGGGAAAGAACAATGCTGTCCAGGGTCATAAAGAGTACAGAGGGGATAATCGGGCGTACTCTTCCCACTCTAGATCAAATCTATGCCACCAGGTGTTATAAGAAAGCTGTAGAGATTTCGCAAGATAGTACGCACCCCGGAAATGATCTCTTTCAGCTTCTGCCTTCTAGAAGAAGGCATAGGGTCATAAAGACCAGGACCAGCCGCTTGAGAAATAGTTTCTCCCCAAAAGCGGTTCTGGCTTTGAATGCAGTGCAATGCAGTCTATGAGGGAGTTTCTGTATATAGTTTTTAGAGTTTTAGAGCTTTTTAGGGGTTAAATGTGTATATGTGGGGTGGGAGTATGTTGATAATTTTGTATAGTTGTATTTTGTTTAGGTTTTGTTAGGTTGATAAGTGTTTTTCCCCCAATCTCATTGTTCTGTGCAGGACAATGACAATAAAGATCTATCTATCTATCTATCTATCTATCTATCTATCTATCTATCTATCTATCTAAATAGCCTATTTAAAAACAAACTTAATGTAATGGCAGCTATAAAACACTTTCACATTAAATATATCAATACATAAATGAATTTATTTACAACGGTTATTTTTTACTGTAAGATGATCTGTTGTACTTCTGAGAACTCGTGTCACAATCAACTCTTAACATCCTCAGTTCCAGGAAACACACTGTTCACACTTATCAGGCAGTGGTGTGAGGTGAGGATGTTAAGATTTGTCTCCAGGTATACTCCAACTCCAATGTGGCAGGAAATCGCTTGTTTGATGGCGAGAGTTTGAATTTATTTTAACGTGTGTTATAATACACAATCAGTAAGTTTTAAACATCTGGGACTTTAGCATGATTTTTATTAGCCAGGAAAATTTTTCTGACCTTGAATCCAGGACAATCCCGGTTTTCTGGGACATATGGCAACCCTCTGCAGAACACATGAAAGACATTCTGGACTGTAATGGATTGCCACAGCCTTGAGGATACTATCAAGGCATGGCTTCACATCTGCCTTATAAGGAGACTCATTCAGGCATCCCCTGAGCGGATTTCCTCCAGCAAAAATCCTTTCAACCCAGAAAGCACCTTTGTGGGCTTCTGACATGATTTTTAAAATTGTGGAACAGGAAATAATTCAGAGGAAGTTTATTGTCATTAAGGCATACAACTTATTTGTCCAATTGATTTAATTGAGGCTTGAATGTGACTGATTTTATTTTTAGCTGGAGCAGCTGGAGAGAAGGAAAGGAGAATCCAAGAAGCCAAAATATTATGTTGCAGGACCTGGGTGGTACTGCTAATTTTTCTTTATCCAGTTTAGCCTGATGTGCCCAATTACTTACCAGTTCAGCTACCAAAGTAATTTTGTTATCTCAGCTCTATTATCTGAATGTGCCCTCATGTGGTAAAATGTAGAATTTATTACAGCAGAAAGAAAATTCCTAGTCTGGCTAGGTTATACAGTACTATGATAATAGAGTAGACCATACTGCCAGCGACTCAACACCAATCGTCAGGTGGTGTTTAACTAACCTGTAAATCCTGAGGACTAATGGCCTTGAGTGGCAAAGTCCACAGGGAAGGGTGACGGTCCCTGTGTGGATTAAATCCCACTTGATGGAGGGCAGCAGTTTCATCAATACTGGCCTGGGGCTTGTGAAGACTTTGCATGCCAAAAGGGCTCAGGATCAGAAAGTGACTTGTGGAACTGGATCAGTGGTATCGGTGTCAAGATGCGATGCAAAAGGACAGAAGGCCACTGCTTTACATTCTCAGGACAATCTTCATGGTTGATCACCATGATGATTGCCATTAGTCGGAATCAGATACGACACAAGAAGAGAAAGAATAGGGTTCAGTAATCTCCTCTCTGTTTACCACTAAGATTAAATAGTGTTCCATGTGTCTAGTCATGCCTGCCACATCTCCACAGAAATATCTACAGACAGCACTTACTCTTTGGCTATAAACAGAGATGAGCAATGAACCCTATAGATGGATATGACTGGCTTTTGAGCATGGATGTCCTCTACCCTTTACCAGTCCCCTCTCTATGGGGACTGTAGTGGCTTAATGTTTAAGACGCTGAACTTGGTGACTGGAAGGTCAGCAGGTCAGCAGTTTGAGACCTGAGTGCTACACAAAGGAGTAAGTTCCCCTCTCTGTCACAGCTCCTGCCAACCTAACAGTTCAAAAGCAAGAAATTGCAAGTAGACAAATAGGTTCCACTTTGGTGGGAAGGTAACAGCATTCTGTTATGCCTGTCACATAACCACGGAAATGCAGACAATGCTGGCTCTTTGGATGTAAACAGAGATGATCACCATACACTAGAGCCGGATGCAACTGGTTTCAAACAAGGGCTACTTTTACCTTTACTAGTCACCTCTCTTGCAGTAGAGAATACCAACTTGCACCACATAAACATGCTCAGAGGACACTATTCTTTTCTCAGTGTTGACTTTTTTTAAAAAAAGGATTGGGATTTGGGCTGGCTTTCTCTATGGTGATTTCAGTAAGTTATTCTTTACTTTAAAATATAGTAGCTATCCCAACTTCTCCTCATTACTACACAAAGGATCTGTGCTTTATGCTTATTATGGTGAGGCACATGCAAGTAATATCTGAGTTTAGCATTTCAAAAGATGGAAGGAAGCCTGCTATAGAACGCGGAGGCGTCTTCATTACCTTGTAACTTTTCAAATGATCCTAGTGAACAGTGGATTGAAGTGGTTTTTATTTTTCTTTCTTTCTGTCCCACTAATGGAGAGACATAACTATCCATGATTTTCTTTCCCCTATTTATTACCGCAGGTCACCAGGGTGTCTGAAGTACACAATGAATGCCATTTCTATCCAAAAATTGGTTTCTCTTTTCTCCAGATAAAAATTGACTATGGAGAGAACACAAACCAAACAACCCTCAGGCATTCTACGATTTTATTTCTGTGCATATAGAACCATGACATTTGAATCCACCAAGAATTCAAAGGGGACTGAGTAGGGAATGGTTCGTTTCCATCTCATAGATGAAGTGCAATTTACTATTTACCACATTCAGGATAAATTACTCTTAAATAGTTCTCTTTTCATCTGAGATGAATTAGTGGATTTAAGATTGGAATATTAAGGCACAGATCTGAATATGTCTTTAGTCTTTTAAAAAGTTTTTCAGATGACATATTAATCAATGATGACAACAACTGCTATGTTAGAAAAGTTATTTAACTTAAAGAAGCTAGTATCTTCACTTTAAAAACTTTGGCTAGAAATTTATTCCTTCTTGTTTGCTTCCTTTGAAAAATTCCAATGTTTTGTTTAGTCTCTGCTCATTGAAAGATGTAGTTTCACATACATCCCAACTCCCATATCAGAAGACTCATTTACATTGGTGTTGGGCAAAATGTAGCTCTCTACTTGTTAGTCAAGACTAACTCCCAGCATACGTTAAAATTGGATTTGCCAACTAGATCTGATGAGACTGTCAAACTAAGAAGATCCAGAAGGTCACATTTTGCTCGTTTTCATTGTACAGTGTGATGGATCCTGTCTGTGTCTCCTCAGAAGCAAGTCACTTTGCATCCACCCAAGTTTACTCAATGGTAAATCCATACAGGATTGCAACCTTAATTAGTTTAAACTGGATGGAGAGTTCATTCATATCAGATTGTGAGTTAATGACTCTTGGCATCCTCTGAATGGATATATACCTCGAGTCCACTAGCACAGGTCCAGGAAGAGCTTTATGGCAAGAACAAACATTCTTGAGGACATGCAAGAGCAAAACCAAATTAGAAGATGGAGGAAGGAGCTCACTGGACAATGAATAACATTAAAGGAGGATATAGCTGAGAAACTCAACCTCCCCTACGTCACTTGGAGGACCCCAAATAGGCTGATGGTTGGAGTGCCTAAAAAGACCAACAAACTCAAGTGGGGGCTGTTGGCAGACAACAACACTGTGTGCATGCGGAGAGATATAGGATCCAGCTCATTTACTGGTCTGCTGATTACTGCCAGATTCATGTACCACTGAGTACTTAAATTTGACCAATGACAAAGCATTGAAAGTGGCTTCGTTTTGGCAGTTCAAAGTTTGATCTGGACATGAAAGAAGATGATGCTTGCAAGTGATGAAATTTGCAGATCCTCTACTCCTCTAGCAGATCTAGTAACCTACACACTTAATAGCAGCCTGCAGATTATCTACTCATTTTGTGACCTGGATTTTTCTCCTTTACTACTTTTTTTTTGAGACTGCAACACATATCTTACAGTATGAAGTTGCTGAGGGTTTGTTCTTGGTGGCAGGGCAATGACTACTATTTGTTCTATAAACACTATTGCTAAAGCACATCTTAAATATCTAGGGTTGAAAAAATACAGAGAATTCTGAATTAAGCTGCATTTAAGGGGGGATCAGATCCTGCTGGTTTGAGTTTATTTTGCAAACACAGGCTAGCAGTCCTTCAGTTCAAATAAATATCTCTCTAATAGATTGTTGATGACAAAGAGGAGAAAATTTTCTGTAGTTTGTGGTTATGAAAAAAATCCCACTGCACTAACATTTGGGAAGGATACGGAGAGTGGATTAATCAGAAGGAAGCAGGAGGTCAAGAATAAATAAGTGGAACACAGCCAAACAGTTTCAAAAGAGTCCAGCTATTTAACGGACACTATGAACTTGCATGGAGAAGTGTGAATTTTTCAGTGCAGTTCAAGCTGAAATGAATAGCAGCTCTCATTTCCAAAGTTAAATGCCGTCTGTGCATATAAAACAGTTCATTTATTAGTCCAAGGCTTCCTGATGTGGCAGTCTTGAAAAAGCATTCCCTATCTCCTGTGTTTTTTTCTTCATAAGAAGGAGGTTTTGGAGGGCCACCTGGAGAATTAAAGGTAAATATGCTTAGGAGATGAGTACATGTATCCTATGAGATTTGACGTGGATTATACAGTTTATCTTTTAGTAATCTAATAAATCAATTAAAAAAACTTCTAGTTCTGCACTATTAGCAGACACAGGAGACAAAGGCAAAATTCTCAAAATTCCACCATTTTTCCCAGCATCTGTCATTTGGAAACATATGGCTCCTGAATAAGTAGGCTTCCATTTGGCTAGCATCATTAGCTACTAACAGAACTCTCTTTTGGAAATTTTCTGATCCTTTTAAGAACCATCTATGTGAGTGGTGATTGCCCATATTTTATGGTAGCTCATTTGGTAGGCTCATTACACAGGGGATTTGCAATGACACTTTTTAAAACTTTGGTATGTACTTGTCTAAAGCTATTGCTGAGGAAGCAAGATATTATCAAAGGAAGAACTAAAGAAGCTGAAGAAACAAATCAGCATCAAAGAAATATGCCTGAGCTCTAACCTCCCCTGTATTTCTTAGTTTTTTCCTTTGAATATTTAATTTAATTTAATTAATTTCCTTGAATATTTAATAATGCATCTACAATTGCTAAATTTGGCATAAGTGGAGCTAGTATGCTATGCCAATTCATGTAGACTTATCTTTGCTGCAATGTAATAGATAGATAGCTAGATATAGATATTAAAGTTGATTAGTTCCTTTGATGTCTTCTAACTAGCTTGTGCCACCTTACCTGCCTATTCTCAGCTACTGTAAAATGGCCTATGCTTCATACAGATGAGTATATCTCCCATTCCATGCATTGTATTGTGATTTGTTGGCACACCAGAATTGATGAGTGCAGTCAGGGCCATATTTGTTTGATATGCACAGTTTCTTGTTGTTTGCCCCAGCTAGAGTAGACCTATTGGTTCAATGGGGATTTACATGAATGTTGATTCACAATTCTGCAGTTGATCCATTGGATCTACTCTTAGTTGGGAGCTGTAATAGACTACTTACCAGTTTCTTCTTCTTCTAACTGACTCAGTATGAGTTCAAAGCTTAAGAAACCCTTTCCTAAACCCTTGTAATATTTGCAATCTTTTTTTTTTATCTCTTCAAATCTCTGGACTTTTCCAAGACTGATTTCATTGCTGTTGGACTGCATAAGGAGCAATATTCAGTCCTGAATGTTGAACTAGCATTAATGTAGGCTATCCTTTTTGCTACCCTCAGATATTTTGTGGCTGCACTTTCAGGTTAGCACTATGTATATGAACATTTATTTTGTACAGACAGGTGTTTGAATGCGGGCTCTAGCATTACCTTCTTCACAGTTCAGTCCCATTCACTTATACAGACAAGTCTCTTTCTCATTCTTTGTGCTGCATTGTGATTTGTTGGTACATTGGCATTGCTGAGCACAGTTTGTGCCATATCTGTTTAGTTCTCACTCTGCAAAGAAAACAAAGACATCCAGAAAATGTTTAGATTACAGATTTTAACTTTTGTGAGTGTACTATTTCTTTCTCCAAGGAATGCTTTAAATCAGAGCAAAAGGAAAGATAAAAAACAAGAAGGAATGCAAGACAATAATATCAGAGAAATCTCTTGCAATTAGTTCAGCAATTTTACATTTGATGTCCAATTTAATTGCTTTTCAACTAATCAGTTGATTAAGTTTAAAGATCCAGTTTACAATATTTTAAAGAAGCTAATATGATAAAATATTTATTTATAAATAATAATATTTATTGCATTTATACTGTAAAATTATTGATTGTTGATTTTTCTGACTGTTGTTGCCACTTCGTTGCTGTAAACTGCTTTGAGTCTACCATTGGGATGAGAAAAGCGGTATAAAAATCTAAATAATAAATAAATAAATAAATGATCCTCAATAAAGAGAATATTTCATTATTATGTTAAAATAAATTAGATCTTAATTATTAAAAGCTACCATTCATTGTTAAAAGGAAAGAGCATTTTCAAATTTTTCAATAGAATTTCAGACCATGAAACACTCTGCAGTAGCATCTTAAATAAGTTCAAAAAGGCACATGTTCAATGGATGCAGTCTTATTTCCCAAAAGACAATCCCTCCAGATATATTAGACAATAGTTCACCATATCCTCAGATAGCATTCATGTCTCAGACCTCTTAAACTAGCCTGTTATAGATGAACTTGATCTAAAAGCCCAGTGGTGGGATTCAGCCGGTACGCCCCAGTATGCTTGTACCGGTAGTAGAAATTCCAGCTGACCCCGCCATACCTGTCAACTTTTGGATTTGAAAATAAGGGAAATTTGTGGGCGTGGCCAAATATAGCCATGTGACTTGCTGGGCTCTAGTCATGCCTGGCACATGGCCATGAAAATGTCTGCAAACGCAGACAGCACAGGCTCTTTGGCTGTAAATGAAGATGAGCACTGCACCCTAGAGTTGGATACGACTGGCAGATTTTACTTTCTTAGGATCAAAGATCGCTGCAGATGGTGATTGCAGCCATGAAATAACAAGGCAACTGATGCTTGGAAAACAAGCTATGAGAAAACTGGGGAACATAGTTAAAAGTAGAGGCATCACCTTGCAAACAAAAAATTGCATAGTCAAAGCAATGGTATTCCCAGTGGTAATGTATGGGTGTGAGAGCTAGACCATTAGGAAAGCTGAGCGCAGAAAAATAGATGCCTTTGAAATGTGGTGTTAGAAATAGGTCAATTCTAGAAGAAATCAACCACGACGGCTCACTAAAGGTCAAATAGTAAAGGTGACGCTAAAGTACTTTGGACATCAAATGAGAAGAGAGGATTCACTTGAGAAAGCCTTGATGCTGGGAAAGGTGGAGGACAAAAGAAGGGGGTGGCCAAAAATAAGATGGCTAGATGGTATTGTAGATGCAATGGGCACAAAGCTGTGTGGGCCAAAGAACCCTTTCCCCATATTCTTGGGGGACTTTTGTTTTGTTTTCTTTCTTGTTTACTCAGTGGCTTAAGTGACTAAGATGCTGACTGGGAGGCAGAAGGTCAGCAGTTCGATTCCCGAGTACTGCAGGAGGGAATGAGCTCCCGTCTTTGTCCCAGCTCCTGCCATCGTAGCAGTTCGAAAGCAAGAAATTGCAAGTAGATAAATAGGGACCACTTTGGTGGGAAGGTAACAGCGTTCTGTGCACTCTGGTGTCTAGTCATGCCTGCCACATGACCACGGAAATGTCTGCAGAAGCAGAGAACGCTGGCTTTGAAACAGAGATGAGCACTGAACCCTAGAGTCGGATACGACTGGCTTTAGAGCAAGGGGAAACCCCCCTCTCTCTCTCATATAGTGATCAGGCAACACCCCACCCCCCAATTAGGGTGGAGGAGCAAGGGATTAATTTCTCCCGCTCTCTCTCTCTCATATAGTGATCAAACAACCCCCCCCTCCCAAGTTAACTCTAGAACTCTAGAAAGGAAATCCTCCAGCCAGGAGGCAGGGCAGAAACAGCTCAATAAAGCATGAGGTTGTCCCTGCATATATGAAATATATCGCTCACCTAGAGTAGACTCCTGCTCCCAGAAGCCAAAACAAAGCCTCTAGGACCATGTGGCTGGCAGGAAAGGGAAAGGGAAAACTAAAGAATGCCCCCCCCTTCTCTCTCTTTCCTTCCACAAGCGAAAAGCCTGCCACACAGCGACCTCTGGTGGCTGGAAAAAATACTGCAGCTTTGCCTGTGAGGGCTCCGGTCAGGATATTTTTTTGAAAATACGGGGAAATTAATAAATCGGGAGTGGGGCGGGAAGAGGGGTAAAAATAAGGGGTTTTCCTGGGGAAAACAGGATAGTTGACAGGTATTGACCCTGGCCATCCAGTTGCCGGAGTCTCGGGTTATAGGCCTGTGCCTGCCTCCCCAATTACACCACCACCACCACCACCACCACCACCACCACACACCAACCTTCTCTGTTGTCTTCCAGGAGAGGGAGAAAATGATGGACCAGAATGGGTGCTTTTTGAAAAGGGACAATTTCCTGTTCCGCACCCTCATCTGGTCTCCTTCCCTTCTAGGAATCATGAACTCGGTGCCCTTAACCCCTTCTGTGCCTGGTAGAATCTCTTTTAAGCCTCCTGGTAGTCTTCCTTCTTCCCCCCCTTCAAGACCCCCACATTTGAAAAATCACTCCAAAAAGAAGGAGGAGCAAGTCACATGGCCACTCCCACCATGCCACACCCACAGAGTAGGTAGTAAAAAAAATTGAATCCCACCACTGTAAAAACCATATAGACAATGCCCCAAGCTGAACATTGTCAGCTTACTATTGTCAATTTCTCCTACTATCAGGAAGAAAACCAAAAGTAGAGTTACTGAAAGGAGAGCTTTTTGCCAACTTCAGACATAAACAGAAAATAAAATATGATTGTCACCAAATCTGACATAGAGAAAACAGGGCCTTTGAATCAAACCTCTGCCTTATGTGGTTTTGTAGCATAGACTGCTTAACAGAATTCTTCTCCAAATGACCCACATTTTGTTGTTAGCTTCCCTAATTAACTGGGGAGCAAATTTAACCTGCTATTAAAGGCTTAGTTGCTTGGTCATAGAGACTGCTCGATTCAGTGTTTGCTACTCAGATTCTAAAGCATTAGAGAAACAAAAGTGTTTCAATTAAGTCAGGATATGAATGAAGGTCTCCTAGGTTCTTCTCCAATATGTTTGACCCACATGATTACAGCCTTTGATTGCAAGAGAAGTGTTAAGCATTAACAAAGCTAATGGATGAGGAATAGGCTTAGTGAAATATACACTGGGGCACATGAATGTGGAGTTATAAAGGAATGCCATTCATTTAGCATAGACTGTACTGGCATGACAAATCATGATGACAGTAGAATTCTTTGCCAGGTTCAATAGAAGTAGTTAATTAGCCTATGGATGTTGTTTTTATTGCAGTTGTCTTTGGCATCATTTTCAACACAAAGGGTAGTATGCTAGGACCGAACAGGCACTCTGTAGCCAATTTTTGAGTTACTAAGAGATGGAGTGGTAGCTGCCAAAGCCATTTCCCTGCATAGAAGCCATGTTAGTCTGTGCAAGCATATCAGAGAGTAAATAAAACAAAACAAAAAAGACAAAAAAATGTTGTGGCACCTTAAGGACTAACTCCTGTATTTTAATGTCAGCTTTCATTGACCAAGTCCACTTCATCAGACATAAGAGTGCATATTTTGCCAAGATCTCCTCAGTGACATATATATTTCTTAATCATGGTGGGTGGGAACATAAGAACAGCCTTGCTGGAACAGGCCACAGGAGCCCATCCAGTCCAGCATTCTGTCTCACACAGTGGCTCACCATTTCCTTCAGGGTATTCCCAAGCAGATGCCTTCACCTGCTTAGGATTCCCTGGAAATGGCATTGAGAGATATCCTCTCTCTCTCTCCAACCTGGAGGTTGTCAGGTATCCATGATTATAGCCATTGATATCTTTGTCCTCCATGAACTTCTCTAATCCTTTCTTAAAGCTGTCAAGACTGACAGCTGTCACCACTTCTTCTGGCAGGCAGTTCCATAGACCAGTGATCCTCTGGGTGACAAAGTACTTTCTCTTATTTGTTTGAGAACTAGTACCCAAAAGTTTCATGGAGTGCCCTTTAGTTCTAGTGTTGTGCGATAGGGAAAACAGTTTTTCCCTATCGCACAAGGGAAGGGTCAGTTCTGAGCATATTCTTCTATTCTGCAAGTAGCCATCTACTTAGTGGATGGAGCATGTGTTGCCGGGGATCTATGTGGTGCAAAATGGTGTCAAGCTTTCAGTATGAACCCACAGAATGTCTTGCATTACCAACATATGTAGACTACAATCAATCAAACTATCAAGGTAGTTCCTTTCTTAGAAAAAAACACCTGCCACGATATATTTGTCTATTGTTACAATGATGCAACCCTTCTTTATATTTAGAAGTTATTATTATGAATAATATAGCATTCATTTAGGTATCTTGTAAACAATATCTATTCCACTCGGGGCTTGTTCTAGAATAAGTACACAGATTACATGCCGTATTCACAGCTCAGTTCCTTCTTGCCCTGTGGCCAGGCAGAATAGCTGTCATTTCCCTCCATACATTATAATATTTATTCCCTTTGCCAACATCTAGGGCCATGATGGTGAACCTTGGCACTTCAGATGTTCTTGGACTTCAATTCCCAGAAGACCAAGCACCCTGTGAATCCACACAAATGGGTTTACTGCGATTCATCCAGCCCGTGCTGCCCTCGTTGTTCCCGTCCGTGCACGTTTTACTTCCGCTTCTGGGAGCGACTAGGGCAGTGCAGGACGGATGAATCGCAGTAAACCTATTCATGTGGATTCACAGGGTGCTTGGGCTTCTGGGAATTAAAGTCCAAGAACATCTGGAGTGCCAAGGTTTGCCATCATGGATCTAGGGGAAGCTGATGGGAGAATTGACTCATATGTCACCTCAAATAAGTTGCTACGACCATTCTCTTTATCCAAAACTCTACCTCTGCGTATCTAACAGATAGGAGAAATTCAGTTGTGGAAAGTAAAATCATGAAAAGAATACAACCAAAGGGCAGGGGTTTGCTTCTCCTTTCTTTAATTACGGGGTAGCTTAGTGGTTAAGATGCTGAACTTGATGACTGGAAGGTCGGCATGTCAGCAGTTCAAGCCCCGAGTGCTGCATTGATGGAGTGTACTCCCGTCTCTGTCCCAGATCCTGCCAACCTAGCTGTTCAAAAGCAAGAAATCGCAAGTAGATAAAGATGTACGACTTTGGTTGGAAGGTAAACAGTGTTCTGTGCACTCCCGCGTCTAGTCATGCCTGCCACATGTCCATGGAAGCATCTGCAGATGCCGACAGTGCTGGTTCTTTGACTATAAACAGAGATGAGCACTGAACTCTAGAGTCAAATACGGCTGGCCTTCGAGCAAGGGTGACCTTTACCTAATCTGGTATGTGAGCTAAACAGTAAGGCAATGGGGAGGCTGGATTATTTCTATGAAGGAACCCAACTTTTTTACATTTTAAAGGAAAATAATTATTATACATTTAAAAGAGAAGCTACTGCAAAAATAAACAAATCATAGAGCTGCATCTTTGGGCACAAACTTCAGAAAATACAAAAACTGAACAAGGAAACATGTGCAGGTATTAATGGATAACAAGAGCAGCTAGACAGAATTATTTCATAAATGGGGCACCACACTATCAAGAACCCATACTAAGGTAGCCCTTGCAGGATGAGCTACCAAACTTACAATGACTTTGGTGCATTAACAAGTTGTATAGTGTTTCATTTCTTGCGTGAATATCACAGTGATTTCAAACTTTGAGAACTGGATCTGTCTTGCAGCTTTTATTACTGATTACATATGGGGTGGGGTGGGGGTTCAGGGCATATGTTAATGATGTTTTTCATCCTCTACTTTTCCTTATCTTGCCATATACACTTTCACCTGGACTGAAATAAACAAATTAATCTTTCTCTTCACCATCTGAGGCATTGTGTAAGAAAAGAATGATTCACTGCCCAGCTAAAATTGCCACCCCACCTGTGAGAGCATTCTTTAGTGAGTTTCAGAAACTTTAGCTCTTTCAATTAAGGGAACATTATGATACAGGCTCACACAAGGACCTCAGGGCCTGATTTTAATTCAAGTAATAACCACATTTTCATGTTCATAACAATGTGAATTTTAGACATCTGTTTGAAAGTCTGCAATGTTAATAGCAAGGGGGGGGGAGGAACCCAATAAAATGTGCTACATATTCTCTTGCTTTTTTTTTTTAAAAAAATTAACATTATGGTTGTTTAATGGATGCTATACCAGTGTTCAAATTAACATCAAGCCTTTTATCTTTATAGCTGCTGCACAGTCACAGCTGCTAATGGTTATGTCACAGATGAACTGGGCCTAATTGAAAATAAAAATGCAAATAAAACCAACCCCATAAGAGTTTTTTTCTAAGCTTTGGGGCTTGCACTGTTTGTTTAGGAGAAAATAAAAATGACTTCTATTCTCACTCTCAAGCTCCCTCTCATCTACACCACCCACCTCTTCTTTTTGCAAGGAATGGAAAATGCTGTTCTTATTTTTAATGCTGAGATTTCCCTCTTGTGTTCTCCAGTTGACTAAACAAAAACAAGATATATGTCTGGAAAAGCTATCCCAATTCATGTAGCTTTACTCACTTGCAGTGTGTATTCCCCTCAATGAAACCACAAGCACTGGAATATGAAGTTAGCTGGAATCCTGACCGCATAGCTATGCAATCTACAAAGAGAGTAATTTTCTATTTTCTATATCCTGGACTTCACCAACTGCTATGTTTCCTACATTCTGGGGCACCTCATTCATAGTGGCTGCATTTGAAAATATTTAATGCTGTTTTGCTTCCATTTTTGACTGGGGTACATAGGAAAGAGCCTCCTCAAAGACTGTGGCATTTTTGAACCACAATTGGGTGTACTCTTGTAATGGCAACCTTGTGTTGCCAGCTAATCTTTCTCACACTAGGTCTGGCGAAAGGAACTGCAGAATGAACTCACCAAAAGGTGCCTTCATTTTGTCAATTTCACATCTGGTCTAGACACAGAAGAATTATTATTCTGGATTGAAAATCTTGAATTTGTAAATAGTAGGCTACTTCCATTCCTTTATATGCAGGATTGTGTTTCATGTATATTCATTCATATCAGTGGAGAGCATCTGGGTTTATACTCATTGTAAACTGTAAATTACATGTAAGGTTCACAATACCTTGAAGTAATAGTAGCAGTAATGTTTTCCTCGGGGAATTAACTGTTCCTTATCTATAGCTACTGCCAGAGAAAAGATTGGAAGTGGGGAAGTGGACAAAGGTACTAATTTACATACTTAATTATTCCATATTTTAAAACTTATTTTAATTAAAAAATAATAATAATGGTTGAAATACATACTGTCCCATAGGTGATGGGTGCAATTATTTGTTATGTAATTCTGTTATGTAATTTTAAAAAAGTTGTTTAGGTTATATTATATTTGTTGTTGATGTTATATATATAGTATGCTTGTTATATTTTGTAAAAAATATATACAGTATTTAATAATAATATATTTTTAAAGAAATGTACCACATTGGATTTTTTTAAAATTTAGGCAAATGTCTATTTTGACTCTAAAACATGGCCTAGTAGAGGAAGGCAGCACTATATATTTATTAGGTGTATTATATTACAATATAGATTAACATTTTTACAATCTTACTAAAACTTGCCTAGTTCTAAAAAGATGGAGTAGGGTAACAAGTAGATAGCCCGGAGTCACTTCGGCGAGGGGGCGGCAATACAAATGCAAAAATTAAATAGGAAGAGAAAGGGTGGAAATGTAGGGTAAAAGAAAACTGTAGAAAATTTGTTGGTAAATAACCACCAATCCCCATTATAAAACTTAGTTTGGCCACTGTGATGATATCAGTATCACTAGTATTGGCTAAATGGCCAACCTGACCACCACTGGCATCTTGTAGGAATAAAATTAGATAACAGCATAATCTTTTCCTATGCCCTTTGTAAACTGTTGACTACAACACCCCTTTCTGTCACATCTAGTGAAGCTCCCTTGAATATAGAAACAGCAAATAGGGATAAAGAATATTTACTCCATCTCTCTATATATATATTTTAAACAAATTATTTTTAGTCAATGACACAAATTCCAGTGTTTTCACAATTCTAGGAACAGTAACACTATATGTATTTTAAGCTAATCAGCAATATCTGTATATTCTCCTCTCCATGAACATTTAGAAATCAGACAAAGAGGTGATATATATGTACAGTAGGATACAGTGAGAATATGATGACAACATTTTGAGGATTACTGTAGACTGTCAATAAGATATGACATTTTTGAATGCTTCTCAAGAGATAACTCTTATATTTATTCCATTTGGGTGAAAAAGTAGCTTCTAGAATTAATTTTAAGTAAGATAGAATTTGAATTGAACAAGGTTAATGATCCTCTTCTAATTGTTCACCCATTAAATTAGTTGCTTCTATAGTTGCCATGTGGATTGTGTAATTCTCTTGTTTCATCACTAGGTGGCATTGGTCATAATTTTGTATTGGCAGAGTCAGAAGTTCCTGGTTTTGTGGCTGAATTAATAAAAGTCTTATGGAGTTTCTCAACTAATGCATTCTATATACTTACATGGGTGTGGAACAATTTCAAGTTTTCTCCCTTCTGTGCAGAATCACAAGAGGGCTTATGCCTTTTTACACATTTCATTACTTTTTGTTTAAATATTTGCAGAAGTAATATTTGCTCAGAACTGTATTTCGCCCCCAAAAAAGTGTTTCATTCAATATGCAAGATTATTTACAGAAAGTTTCATTTTACAACTAATTGCATATGACCCACAATCTTTTCTTCTAGTATTGCTGCTGGTGACAAAGGATTGAAATTTTTTGTGACAGCTGACTATTTTTGCAGCAGGATATCTTGACATTTCAAGATACTATTTTTGTTGAGGGCAGGGACATTTGTGAATATTTGTTATGTTCTCTAAGCATTAATCTTATACGAGATTTGTCTTTTGTTAAAAATAAAAGCTTGCCAAGACACAATCACATATGGCCAACAAATGTGAAAATAACAAGAAGAAAAGGGTCAATTTTGTTCCATAATCATACCAACTTCACAGCTGTCTCCAGTCATTCTGGGTGGGCAAAGGCATCTTCCAGTAACTGGATCACACTGAGCAAATTCTTCATATTCACACTGATGCTGTCAATTTCACCAAACATTCCAGGAGGACAACCTAAAACAGAGGTAAAACAACCTTAGTATTGTACAGTTGGTGGTCAGAATGAGTACCTGCAGTTCCAAATTTCCCACTGCAACATGGGAGAGATCAAGAACCCAGGTAGTTTGCTATTATTATAAACACTTCTCTCCTTCAACATAGGTCCTCAGAGAACAGTGGAGATAATCATTTTATAATTTTAGAATTGCAGATCTGGAAGGAACCCTATGGATCACCGAGTTCAGTCCTTATTCAGGAGACACAGCAGGGAATCAAACTCCCAAACTTTGGCTCTGCAGCCAGTTACTTAAACCATGATGGAAGTTAAAGTAACAAAACTTGGTAGTATTGGGTTACAGGAAGCTTGTTTAAAGACTGACAGTAGCTTTCCAAGGATTCAGGCAGTGAATTCCCCAGTATATATGTGGACATGCCAAGGACTGAAGCTGGACCCGTGTGCATATGAATGTTCTTCCTTAGAAGAAACTAAAATTCTTTGAAGTATTAAAATGCATTTATTTATTCACATGGGAATGATTGTACAATGTATGCCCTTTCATGTGACTCTTAATAATGGAGCAAGAATTTTGCTGGCACTTGCTTAAGCTTATTTTATGCCACATTGTGTTATGCTATGTTGTGTTATTTCACATTTTGTCATTGCATTCCAGTTTTTGTCCAAGAAATTCAGGGTTGTGCATATAGCTGCTATGCTTCCCTGTTCTTCTTACAACTGTCTAGGTAATTTAGTCTGACATGCAGTGAATGACTGGTGGAGCAATTGTTCTAAGAAAGGTGGGAATTCCTAGACAGAAATAATTATGAGCCCTCAGTTTCAATGATGATACTGCCTTTAAGTGCTGTAGTGATGTACTGTATTCTCATTTTACTATTAGCTGTTCTTAATTTCTGAATAAAAATTAGGTTATATTTTTTCCTTAAATAAAGAATTGCTGTTCACTCCACTTTGCTATACCTGTATATCACTAAGCAAAATCACTCTTCACTGAACAGAAAATAACAGAGCACCTAGAAAAATTTGGCCATTGGGGACTTACTCAAAGTCATCCAAGTCAGCCGTGGAGAAATCTGAACCAGTACACTCCACATTCAACCAAAACATTCTAGATCAGTGGTTCTCAACCACTGTGTAAGCAAGCAATTTAAATATCTTATCATCCATGGCTAAGAGGGATCAAACCACCTTCCCTGTGACCTGTTACTCTGATAAGCATTTTCATGATTAAGTTTACATCTGACATTTGATTTAATACTCATCACTTAGGAAATAAAGTGAGGGACACTAGGAGAGGACCTTTTCCCTATATGCCCTCCTTCTTTTGTTGGTTCATCCAGTTCACTCCCCCACAGATATAGAGCTTATTGTCAGTCCTTCCTTGGACCATATGCATCTACTCTTATGGACCATCAGGGTCCCATGAACCACAATTTTAGGAACCACTTATCTAGCCATTACATTATACTGATTCTCTACATGGCCTCAGACAACTAAGCTATAGAGTGGGCAAAACATTTGGTTCTTAATACAAAGTCAGTTTATTTGCAATGCTAAGTGAACTCTGAGTGGGCTTTGTCCTCCAGAGCGGTATGAGAAGTATAGTGCATAGCTTAAGGAAACAAATGCAACTGGACCTCCATTTAGTGTCTGAAAGTCTGCACATGAACAATTCTCTAAACAGTAAATGTGCTTAAGCTTGAGTGTCATCACTGGTAGCCATAAAGCTTCAGACAGTCTACTTCTTCATGATCTTCTAGAGGGCTTCCCATAGGTAACCAATTGGCCACTGTGTAGAACAGGATGGTGGACTCAGTGGGCCTTTTGTCTGATCCATCAGGACTCTTCTTATATTCCTACACACTTTTACTACAGTCTGCTCCAATGAACCCAGATGGGAAGTCATAGGCTCCTGTCACCAAATGACAGTGTCGTCCACAGACTTTGGCAGATCTTCTGACAGTATGGGCTATATGAACCTTCTGGGCATCCTGTTGAGATTGGAGAAACAAGAATGGGTAACTGTTGCCATTTCATACAGTGATGACAATCAAATATTAATCAAAGAGATCAGTAGCACAGGAAGGGCAGTCCAGTGTGACCTTCAGAACAAGGGGGTGGGTGATAGTACCAGAGTCTTCCACTGTGCCTCTGTTTACCTTCTTGTAGCTGCCTTACTCCATTACTTTCTTCTCAACCAAGGACTACTCTAGCTTTTAGGTTTCACTCACTAACCCATTCACCAAATAACAATTTTATTTAACAAATAGTATTTCTTCCACTGCCATTCTTTCTTTGTTGAGAAAATTGAGAATATTTGGGCATGCTGAGAGATTGCCAGTATAATCACCAAATTAAATGATCTGTCACTAGACCAGCTAATTGTGAGTTGCAAAATGCAATTATTTATATACTCAAGTATAAGCTGATTTTTAGCACCATAAATTGCTGAAAAGGCAGACTCGGCTTATACTTGAGTCATTTCCTGATGGACAGCAGTGCTGGAGTTGGGGTGAGCGAGAGAGCTCCTTTTGGAGCAATCTTCCTCACCCATTCCTTCCCCCATAGCCTGGGAGCCGGTGGCGGTGGAGTAGGCAGGCGAAATTGCTCCTTTTGGAGCAATTTTCCTCCCCCAATCCTTTCCCCATTGCATCCTGGTATGGCAAGGCTTGTGGATGATTTCTCTGGCTTCTTTCTTTCTTCTGTGCAGAGAGGGCAGGTTGGTGGCAGATTTCTCTAGTTTCTTTCTTTCTTTTCCTCCCTTCCTCCCTTCCTTCTGCGCACTAGTAGCTGCTGCATTTCCCACCCTAGGCTTATACTCGATTCAATCAGCTTTCCTGGTTTCTCAGGTAAAATTAGGTACCTCGGCTTATATTCGGATCAGCTTATACTCGAGTATATACAGTAGTATTGTGACTCTTGTTCAAGAAGCTCATTTCCAGAGCTTGGCTAAGAAGAAGATCAATCCAGATCAACTTCTATGGGGAAGTAAAATAGGGGTTAGGAGGAGTTTTGCTTTGTAAATGCCTGAAGCAGCCTGTTATGACACTCTTACCACCAAAAGCTAGACCAGCTGTTTGATATTGTAAGTACTGCTAAACAATCTTAAATAAATGGGACCTCTCTGTCCCTTCTACAAGGCAGCTTTATTCCCTTTTGCAAGATATGAATTATACGTTGTAGGTGTTTCAAAATACAATCACATCCAGATGTGCATCTGCATATTAAATTGTAAGTGCTAAATGGTTCTCTCTCTTTTCAGAATCTAAAACCATCTGCGTAGCCTGCAAGGCAAAAAGTGAAAATACAGAGCCAAGCCTGTTTGAGCAATGCATGTTTTCTAAAGGTGAAAGCCAAACTCATACTGGATTCTTAAGCTGTACTGTACCATTTCCACCAGAGTTGAAAATTCTCCTTCTTCCTACAGGCCCACTGTGTGAAGCATGTTTTAGGATGCACAGAGGGCTGCAAAAGAAAGGTTTGCCAGTTCTGGCAGATGTAGTGAAATCCACCATAAGTACCCAGTTGGATCCTGACTGAGATCCTTTTATGGAAGGTCTCTTAAGCAATTGCAACATATTAGAAAAACCTTTCCTTTCATAAATACATAAAGGGCATCCCACCAAACAATCTGAATGGGAAGAATAAAAAAAAGACTTGAATTCTACAAGCCTTTGTGTGTGGGTATATACACACACACCTGAAACCTTGGTTTTCCTGGCAGATAAAAGTGAATCACTCCAGCATCCTTTTATTAATATTTACCAAGTGGAGAGAACACACTCTCATTATAATGACCTCATTTGGCTTGTCTTTTGATGAATGTCTCTTTCACTCATCCCACTTCCTTTAAAGTCACTAGTGATTTGGTTTTGTTTAAATAGCTTGCTGTTTACGCTGTAGGAAGCACCTGAGTTTGGATCATTCCCATACCCCATTTTTGGCAAAACCAGTGGAATTGTCCTCCAGTTTGAGCTTACATACTGTTATTCAATGATTGGAAACGATTGTGGTAATTCATGCAACCCTTTCTCTGACTAGACCTATCCTCCCAACTTAGTATTTATTTTTCATTTGGGACGAGTGCATATGGATGATACATGCCTGAGGCAATGGTTTACCAATTATCATTTAACACAGCATCTTTGTCAAATGAATGGACACTGTGGCCAGTTTACATAGGGAGCTGCCACTTTCATGGTTGAAACATCCATAAAAAGTCATTTTAGGCTTCCAACTTCTAGTTATCTAATAAAGACATTTTCTAATTTAACAGTTTCCTGTGTGTCTGTGCTATGTTTTTCTGGGAACTGCAGAAATGTCTGCCAACTGCCTAAGTCATTTCCTGATTTCTTCCTTCTGGCACAGATTAGACCTGCCACGACCAACAGTTCTTAAATCCTTTCACCACAGTAGCATGTTGCAGGAACTCTTCTTACCAATATTTTAATCACTTTGCAAAAAAAAAAAAAAACAACAAACAAACAAACAAACCACTAGACAATGCATATGTCAAAGCACTCTGCTTACCTACAATTTAGTAGAGAGAACATTAGCAACAGGATATAAGTACAGTAATCCCTGCTCCAAGAAGGGAGGTTTTTCCTCTATTGGCAAAAGTGAAAAACACTCAATTCCAAGGCTGTGCATGCATGCACGCATGCACACACAATTGTTGTTGTTCAGTAGCATGGTTGAGTCCAACCCTTTGCGACCCCATGGACGCACACCAGGTACCCCTACCCTCCACCATCTTTACTACAGCTTTTCAGCAACTGTCATGTAGAGAAAAAGAGATTATTATAATAACTAGTGGAAAGAAATAGAGGAGAACAACAACAAGGGGAAAGCAAGAAATCTCTTCCAGAAAAGCAAAGAAATCAAAGGGAAATTTAAACCTAGATTAGAAATGTTGATGGACCAACCGGGAACCACATTATCTGATCAGGAGAAAATAAAAGGATAGTGGAAACTGTTTTCCAAAGATCTATACAGAAGAGACAAAAGGAACAGCTGGAGTGCCAAGGTTAGCCATCACTGATCTAATTCAACATACCCATGCTCAGATAGCACATTCTTGACTGGGGGAGGGAGTTCAACATGGGACTGTCATATCCAGCTGCACCCCAGTACTTTTTAAAACAATGTGCTATTACAAAAGATGTCTGCTCTTAGCCATTGTTTGTTGCCAGTGAAAACCCCTTGACTAGTATCTTATCGGTAGTCCCAGTTAGAATAGACCTGCTGAAACCACTGCTAAATGGTAAGTCAATACTTACTTAAATCCCTCCGAGTCAATAAATCTACTCAAGCTAAGACTAGCAACATGATACTAGACATTGTTTCTGCATGACTTTTATCAAGGTGTGCCTGAGTGGTGTTGTGAAGTTTCCTGTTGCAATGCAGCAAATTTAGATTTTGTGTGTGTGTGTGTGTTTTAAAAAAACAACCCAATATCTTCCCCCCCAGTGTATCTTGCATTGATTTATGGGAACATAAAGCAATTCTTATTGCACAGCTATCTGCTTCCCTTGGTGCCTGCCAAGACACTATTTCAATTCTTCACTCCAAAATTTGAGAACATGAAAGCCCAGTTGCTCTTGGCAGCGGAAAAGTCTCTGCTTACCAGCCAGCTACACCTTTTATGAATAATTTCTCCTGCTGCTTTTTTTCTCCTCTCACAGTACTATAACTACAACAGTTGGTGCCAGGAAAGGTTCCCAGCCATAGCCAACCATATGTTGGCTGGACTCAATCCATCCCAAGTTTTTTGGGAGAGGCTTTGTATATTGAACTTGGGGTGTTTGAGGCTTTTCTGTTTTTAGAAGCATACTGAAAACTCCTGCTCTGAATATGGCACATGAGCCCATTTTTTGACCTTTACTGCATTTAGCCTCAGGCTGTCTCCCCATCCCTCCCTCTTCAAATAGTATGAACATAGAGGCTTCTCTTTAAAAAACTGATGCCGATTCTTCCCCAACTAAGCCAACAACTATCTATGATAGGAAGCTGATTTGTACATGGAATCAGAAAGATTGCTCTTCTTCTTCAAGTGCCACATCGATTCCAAATATTGGCTATTATCATGGCAATAATCTTCCTTTTCTTAATTCCCTGGAACAGTTCTTTCAAAGACATTCTACACCAGTCTCTCAGGTTCTTCAGCCACAAAGTCCGTCCATGTCCAGGGCCTCTCTTCCCAAGAATCTTCCCCACATAATGAGTTGGAGTATTCTATACTTCATGTCGTTCCTCATGATATGCCCAAGGTATTGGAGGTATTTTTGTTTAATGGTCTTAAACAGATCTTGTTCTTTATCCATCCAGCGCAACACTTCTACATTAGTCACATGATCAACCCATTATATCCTTAGCAGTTGAGTCCTGCCGGCTCGCGTCCCAGCCCAGCCGGGGCTTGAGGGAGCCAAGAAACATCTGGGGGTGGCTGGTGTGGCTTCAAAACGCCAGCGCCAACCCCCCCCCCCCACCACCGGACTGCTCTTCCACCTGCTGGTTTGCGTCCCAGCCCAGCCAGGGCTTGAGGGAGCCAAGGAACATCTGGGGGTGGCTGGTGTGGCTTCAAAACGCCAGCGCCAACACCCCCCCCCCCCGACTGCTCTTCCACATGCCGGTTCACGTCCCAGCCCAGCCGGGGCTTCAGGGAGCCAAGGAATACCTGGGGGTGACTGGTGTGGCTTTAAAATGCCAGCGCAAACCCCCCCCCCACCGGACTGCTCTTCTACCCACCGGTTCGCGTCCCAGCCCAGTCGGGGCTTGAGGGAGCCAGGGAAAACCTGGGGGTGGCTAGAGTGGCTTCAAAATGCCGAACTTTCTCTTTCCCCCACCCCGCCCGCCAGGAGGGTTGCCGGAGCAACGCAGAAATGCCAAGGCCAGGCTTTCCCTGACTCCGCCGAAGACATCTGAACTATGGGGCTCCGTCGCAGTCGTAGAGTATGGGTCATGGACATTAGGTGGCCGTGGTCATTGCGGTACTTTTCTTGTTATTTGTTATTGATTTATTTGGTGTTTCATTGCATAATTTGTATTGTACTTTTTTGCAGCTGTTATATTTGTTTGATATATTGTACCGCAGAATTTGTATCTATTTGTAATAGCATTTTGAATATTGTATTTATTACTGTATTTTGAATTTTGTATTTCGTATGTAAACCCCTTGGGTTACCTTGGGGTTATTTATATGTTGTTAGCCGCCCTGAGTCGGCCATGTGCTGAATAGGGCGGGGTATAAATCGAATAAACATACATACATACATACATACAAACATACAAACATTTGTAGATCCACATTTCAAAAGCTTCAATATTCTTTTCAGATGCTTTAGTCAATGTCCAAGCTTCAACTCCATATAGCAACACTGGGAATATGTAATGTTTCAGACATCACATTTTTATGAATGTGGATCTTGCTTTTTCTATTCACATTTTAATCTCTACCTTGGGATCCCACTTTTTATTTAAAATATTCCCCAAATAGACAATTTTATCCACTCTAGCCTTGCCTTTTCAACCCAGCACCCAATGGCTGTGCTGGACGATGAATCTTGTGATAGGTGAAGTGATAAAAGTCATAGTTAAGCACATCTGGACCACACCCAAGTTGTGGAAACCTGCTCTAGCTCAATATTTTCTTCTGCAAGGGCCCAGGAAGACTTAATAGATGAAGTTTGGAAGTAAGTTATTGCTGGCTAGTTATTGTCTTTTTTTAAAAAATGAAAAGCAACTATAGGATCCTGTAGTCTATTTCCTGCATTTACACTCAGAAAAGCATCCCAGTCCCCCTCTGCTTTTCCCCTCCCTGAGAAATAGGTAACTGGGATCTCATTTGCTTACAGATAATTACTGCAATCTGGAAAGACATTTTGAATGGTTGTTAGTGGGGGAGAAATGATTAAACAGGCTTATTCCTTTGCTCTTACATTCTTCATCTCAGTTTCTGGAGCTGCTGTTTAGTCAAACAAATAAACAAACAATATTTGGAGAGAACTAATTTGGTCTGGAGTCAGATTAGTAATGGCGATTTACGTTTTAAAATGGAAGCCTTCTCTAATTCTGTCATTAAGGACGTCTGAAAGTGCCAGGGATCAGATTTGGGCCCTTATGCTTGCAAAATGTGTACTATATTTACATTTTTTTTAAATTGAATTGGACAAATAGTCCTAGATCAATGTTTCCTAACCTTTGGTTTTTGGACCCCAAGGATGTATTCCCAGAAGCCTAAATCAGTTTCACTGATCAACCAATGTACTGACTTAGGCTTCTGGGAATTGAAGCCCCCCTGTGGGGCATGGGCCTGTATATTGCCTTTCCTGAACCTTGCTTTAACCTGACTAATCTGTATGTGTGTTTACCCCAGGGATGAAGTACCATATGCATCTATGGCATCAAGTACTGAAAAAATATAGCAAAGCCAAAAATTTCCACCTCAGGGCCTGCTTTCCTCCTTTGTTTGTATGGGGCAAACAACAAAGTTCATATAAAACCCATTTGCTTTCATTTTTGTAAGATATGATGAATAGCTAATTCAAAATTAAGTCTGTCACTCAAAACACAATTAATTATATTTTTTAAATTATCTGTAGCCACATCAATCTGTGTTTTGCATCAGCCAGAACATCTGTTCCACTCTACACATCATTATACTAAGTATTAAAAATGTCATATGGCTACAGCTTGGAGGAATATATATTTTAAAAAGTTATTATTAAGCAGGGATTAACCAACTGGCCATTTATCTTTCAGGTTCCTCTCCATTCCTTGACTAAGGATAGCAATTTGTTACTATTTGATTGTTCCTCTGAAGGCTGTACAACTCAAAAGTTGACTTCAAAGACTGCTTTTGATTTAGTGCCACTCACATCATGTCCTTTGTCTCACCAGTATTCATGCTTAGTTTAGTGCACTGAGCTACTGGGAAATTTTGGGGGTACTAGTGTTGGCACATGTCTCAATAAATAGCATTCAGGGAACCTGACATATAAAATTGCTGTGGGAATTGATAGAATTTAAAGCCACTAGATTTTTTTTTATAAAAAAACTGATATTTCCATAGCTTCCAATTCAGCACATTTAAAAAAAAAAGGGGGGGGGAAATAAACCATTAAGCTGGTGTGAGTTGACATACTATCACCCTGTTTAGACAATATTTTCCTCCCAAGATTTTCTTATGTGATTCTTTATTCTTCTAATCCCATCAACTCCGAGGATCTTAATAGCAGAAAATTGGCCCATCAATCTAAGTCATCATACATATCTGTCACCCGGGAAATGTGGATGACCAGAGATCACATGGATGAAATCTCCCAGACCCTAAAAGATTGTTTCTTTGTTTGTTTTTATTGCTGTTTTAGACCATCCTCAAAGCCGAGTTCTCTGGGCATTTATATGATATAATCTTCTTAACCTATAAGAAAGGGGTTGGGCCATGCATGTGCAGAATGCGTTTCCACACCCGTCCAGCCTATCCCCCTGACAACATTGCCACAAGGGTCCGGAGAATGAGAGTGGGTCCAGCGCCCCACAAATGCCCTGGCGGATGCTTGCCTCTCACCCTGCTACTCCCCCCCGGCTGTTTCGAGAACAGCCCTCAAAACAGCTGAGAAGGAAATGCAAAGGAGCCTCCCACCCCCCTCCTTAAAAAAACTCCGTCTTTTCTACTCTTTAAAAACGGAGTTGTTTTAAGGAGGGGGGAGGGAAACGATCCCCTCTCCCTGGTGTCCTGAGTCCAGAAGGGTTTGGGAAACATTCCCCTTTTCTCCCCACAAACCTCCCAACCCTAGAAAAGCCAGCAGAGAGGGGGGTCGCAAGCCCCACCAACTGATATTAAAGGGGAAACCCCGATCTACTTTCACAACTCCACACAAACAAAGCACCATAAAACAATAAAGCCCCCCTCCCTACCACCTAGCCCACCCTTCGTAACCCCCAACGACCATGCCCCCCTCCCCACCACCTAACCCACCCTTCCTAACCCCCAACGACCATGCCCCCCTCCCCATCACCTAGCCCACCCTTCCTAACCCCCAAAGACCATGCCCCCCTCCCCACCACCTAGCCCACCCATCCAAACCCCCAATGACCACGTACCTTCCCCACCACCAAATAAATACTTTTTTAAAAATTACTAAAAACACTCAAACACAGCCAAAAATACACAAAAACAAAAACACCAAAAACAATAAGAAGTAAACAAAGACACAATCAAAAACAAAACAAACAGACAAAAAATACAAATTCCAATTCCCCCCCCCCCCCCGCCCACACACACACACAAAAGAAAGAAAACAAGCAAACGTACCGAAACAGGTGCTACCTCCACCAGGACTGGAAAAGAAATGAATACAGAAAGACCCTACTTACCAGAAGAAGCTCCACCCAGAGGCAAGGAGAGAAACAAAAGTCAAAATACAAAAACCCCTACCAGCACCACCTGCTGGCCACAATAGTACAAACAATTCAAAAACACACAACAGCCCCAAACAAAACACAAATTCACAATTATACACAAAAGGTCACACCAACAAAAACAAGTAAAAAAAATTACACTAAACACACTTTCACACAAATCACAAATATATGTCAATAAAATACAATAGAAACTTTAAAAAATCCTGTGCTGAGTTATTATATCATACTTTCTTCTTTTATTAATCCTCAAAAAAACCCAAAAAAGCAGATCACAGTTAATAACAGCCAAGCCAAACAAATTTAACATAAATAAACATTTAAAAAATTAAAATTACAGACTAAGCAATTTAAAAAAACAACAACACAATTTAACCTTCCAACACAATGAAAAACTATTGCAAAAATAAAATTGGCTCATTTCAAATTAAAAAACACGGGGGGGGGGGAAGCCCGGCAATGCCGGGCAACCCTTGCTAGTATATCTATAAAGCAGAGAAGTTCCGTTGTGGGTCCTACACACAAATCCACACCCCTTAACTGTCCCTGTCCAAACTGCGCCCACACTTACCTGGCATGTCAGAGAAGATCAATGTCAGGGTCCGGACTGCAATGGGGGGCCCCTGCACTCCATAAAAACAAAAAACTACAAGTTCCAGCGGCCCCTGCATCATGCCACAGCCAGTAGGGGCAGCCAGTGCCAGTGCGTGAGGGGCGGAGCAATGGTTGTGCGGCTGCCACACCAACGGCTGCAACGGACACCAGTCCACTAAAACAAACAGCGGCCTTGGGAAACAGGGACAAAGACAGAGGAAAGCTGGGGAGGTCTGGGGATCCCAGCCTGCCTGACAGCTTGCCTCGCCACTACGGATGCCAACCACACACACACACACAAAAAAAAACTGTGGCCAGTCGCAGCCACCTGAAGAGGCACCTCACAATGGGAGGGCCACAATGCCCCCCAAACCCCAACTGGAAAAAAGCCAGAGAAGGCGGCATGAGGCAGCAGCGGAAGACAGGGCCACGTGCCACCCATGGGCTGTCGCGCTGGGAGAAATGGAGGTGGGACAACAGAGGAGTTGCACCCGCCAAGCAGGCTAACCAAAGGTAAACATGGCAGTAGCACAGAAGGCGCCGTGCCAGCCATGGAACAATGCAGCACAGGCCCAGAAGGATGGGATAATGGGGATGCCAGCCCTGCGTGGAAGGCGCCATGCTGGCCACGGGACAATGCAGCAGGAGAACTGGGGCAGGAGAGATGAGGGAGCAGGACCCCCCATGGCAGGGTGCATGGAGGAAAACCGTGCCCACCTTACCTGAACAGGGAGGGTATCCCTCATCCACCACCACCACAATCCAAGCTCCCACTGAGCCCTCCGGCCAACAGACCAGGGCCTGGGCCGATTCTCCCGCCAGCTGTGGGATTGGCGCCTCCTCCCCTGGGCTGCCACAGCCTGCTGTGGCTGAGGAGGACACACTGTATATCCAAACAGTAGTAATGGCCAGATGGTAGAATCCAACAGATGCCACGAAATCCGTCTTGAAGAAAATATGATTTATTACACTTGTTAACTAGAAAATAACACAATTTCCTTCACTTCAGGTAACATAAATTTGATAAACATATCTCATGGTTTTCTTGATACCTAGCTGGGCCAGCCCCAAATCCATACCTCCATTCCGCTTTTCCCTGCCATCCAGCAGAATACACATCCCAGCAGTACACGTGCGAAAGAGAGGTCCTGCTGGGAGGTCTAGTTGCCTAGAGAACAGGCAACAGGGAAAAGGAGGCTGGAAGGTGGGTGTAAAAACTGCCAGAACTACACCTCCTAGGGGCCTCAGCGCTCACGTGCACTGGGACAGAGTGTTCCCTCATACAGGGATAGGGCTCCCCCCCCCTGGAAGGGGCGCAGGCCCAGAGACCGGCCACCCAGTCACCAGCAGCAAAAAAGAAAAAAAACATCATCACCACCGACTCGCACGTCAACCACACACACCCCGGGTGCAGCCGGGCACTCAGCTAGTGTACCAAATGAAATACAAGCAGAAAGACAATAAATAGAGATGGTACATAATACTGGTGATCTCACTGTGGCTTCATAGGATCGGGCTCTATACCCCAGTGAGATATGTTTATACATACACCAAGCTTTAAGTATAGGCAAGTTCTCTACAGAGCTCAATAAAAACTACTATGTTTTACTCAGTTTTTCAACTTTCCTTTCAAATTTCTACAAACATTTCAGAAAATAGCAGTTTTCCAGCCTCACTGTGCTATAAGTTAAAAAAACAACAACCAGTAGCAACTATTAAATATCTGTACCACACAGTAAGGGAAATGATATCAAGCAAAATGCTTAAATCATGGAGATGTTCCTATCTCATTTTCCGCCTTGCTTTCTGTACTAAACTTTTACAGGGGACAGAATCAACTGTGGCCTTTTTTTTTGGGGGGGGGGGGGATATGCACTACTTAAAGTCTATGATAAATATGCTGATTGATTAATTGTACTAATCCATCAATTAATGCTTTTAGCTTCAATAAAACTGTACATGGATAATTGGGCTGGAGTCTTCTCCTGGCAAAGTGAGCTTTGCAATAAATTCTTCCTATCTATAAATCAGTTCCTTTATTCAGATTTATATCCTATCCTGTCCCATACATTTAAAAGCGCTTAAAGGAGCTATGAAGTATATATAAAACAAATCAAAATTGTTACAGGACTAAGAAAGATACTTGCTGGAGGGTTCCAAGCATCTGTTTACAATAAATAAATATATATCAGTGTCACTCAGTGTATATACACTGTATCATAAACAGGTGCTTGGAACCTGTGAGCAAATATCTTTCCAAAACCTGTAACAGTATTGATTTGTAACTTTCTATAAATCCAAGATGTGCACATTATGATAACTTGTGTTTGCACAGGTAATTTCTTCAGCATTTCTACAGCATTTCTTGTGTAAAGTGGTTGTAATGTTTGCCTCTGCTTCAAATATATTACGCTTTCTACTTCCCATCTATCTCACCATCCCTATAGCTCATATGGAGCACCTGATTTTTTAGCTTTCTGATTCCCACAGAGAGACTACAAAGCACATTTTCTTAAAGTGTGCATTTAATTGTAATGACAAATCATAAAAGAAAGCATGCTAAATGCAAGACCTGTACTTCCAGATGTTGAACATGGTGACAGAGGAAAAAGCATTGCTTCCCTCACCACATGTGGGCTCCACACAGTTTATGAAGACCCAAATAGGTCTATGGTATTCATGAAATGATCATGTGTGGCTCGGGTGGCTCCAAGACTGCCACTGCCGCCACCGCTGCCCTAACCGGATGCTCCCTCAGCCACCCAGCCTGGAGGGAACAGCAGCTGTGCAGCTCGGGCAGCTACAAAACTGCCGCCGCCGCCATTATTAAATGTTGTGTTTTTGTACGGTTTAATTATCTCAGTTTATTATTGAAGTGTTTTCGTATTGTGACGGTTTGATATTTCATAATTGCAATTGACATATTTGGTTTCTTTGAAATGTTTCTAAAATGTTTTTGATATTATGTAATTGTAATTGTTTTTGATACCATGTAATTGTAATATTTTGTTTCTTTGTTAGCCACCCAGAGTCACTCTGCGAGTGGAGTGGCATACAAGCTGAACAATTAAATTAAATTAAATTAAATTAATCCTTCTTATGAGACTTGTGTGGTAAATAGTCAAAGGACTACAACCCCCACCACCACCACCATATCAAACATTCAACACATGTACACCAAACAAGCTACAATAACATATGTTAAAGATGTAAATATAAAACCAAAATAATTCTAGCACAATTTTGTATTCTGTGCTTTGGAGTTCCAACATTATTTAAACACTTGCACTTTGCTCTTCAGCTGGAAGAGCTCCCAAAGTAAGTAATAAGAACACGATAGCACTTGACCACTAGTTGCTTTCTTTGGACCAGAACTCCTAGAAGCTCCAGAAGAATTCCTGGTGAATTTCAGAAGGAGTAATCTAAAATCCCCACCAAAAATATATATACTTCCACACAAAAATGCAAAAACAAGCAAAAACCAGTAAAAAAAAACAAGAAAGAACAAACAAAATATTTTTAAAAACCCACTTTGTTTTCCAAGATGTAGTTAAGACAAGAACTGAAGTTCTTATTGAACCATTGTGTTCTGAAATCTGGTCCTGACTGGTCAACCACATGCTTGTCAAAGATGGTGGAACAGAAATAATATTACTCACGAAGATCACAGCAGATTCCTGGCAAACAGCTACATTTGCAAGTGACATGGTGACACTCTTCATTCTTTCCAGAATGCTGACATGCTTGGTTACAGTTCTCCCCATATGTGCCTGGAGGACAAGCTGAGGAAAAAGGAAATGTAAACCAATGAATTACATTTGCCTTGACAAACACTGTGCTAAAAAAGGAGTAGGGTGGAATTTATTCAATAAGACCACTGCCAACAGAAGAATGCTGCCCTCTGGGATTTTGGGTTTATTATGTTTGCTTGGGGATTACTTTGTGGTTTGATTTTGTTTTGTTCAGTCAATTTGTGCTCTACTGTCAAGGGCTAGATGCAATTTTCTTGTCACTTAGAGAAAGTCATAGGTGAGTGTCAGCGAAAATCAGTTAAAATAATAAACCCAGGACGGTCCCTTGACATATGGAGGGTAGCTCTTTCCTCTACATATGCCTTAAAGCTTCATGTCAACTACAAATGTTTTATGCAGTTTCTTTTTTTATTCTTTCCATCTTGGGGTCCTGCCTTGAGATTTGTGGTTTATATTGTGTGTGCTGTCCTGCACCACAAAGTACAAATGCACATTTTAAGGGTTTATTTCCAATAACAAAGAAGAGCATGCCATTGAAAAGTCTCCTGTTACTTAGGGTTTAGGATCAGACATTCAGGTACATGCCTCTTACCACTTGATAGACATTACAACTTGCATCTGAATGTGTTCATGTTACATCCACCTTTCACAGCCACAAAGAAAAGGGAAGCTTGTATTTTAAGGCAAAACATAGTTCCTTTTTACATTACATCTGAACTTGGGGGACAGTGGTTTATTCAAACTCTAGAAACCATGGTCTGATCCTGGTTGGTCAAACAAACTAGAGTGCAAACAAGTCAGAGTTTCCCAGGGTTAGATATAACCAGGAACAGTGGTCTTCTTTAGAATCAGAAGTCAAAGGTACTTATCTCATCATGGCAAGGAAAGAAGAGGGGATTGGGAGGCCCAAAAGTTTAGCTTGACTTTTTCAAGAGAGATTGGCAGATTGTAGCATTTCTAGATTATATTGGACTACAATTTCCATCATCCCTTACCACTGGCTTTGCTGCCTATGAGTGAGGAAAGCTGCAGTCCAATCAAATAACAATATCTGTTACCCAACCTCTGCAACTATAGCAATGTAGAGACTTGAGATAGTGGACTTTTCCTTCATACTAAGTTTTTACTTTTACTTTCATAACAAATGAAGTAGAACTGTGTTTTTTATTTTAAACTGATAATATGCATGATAATACATTGTTTTGAACTGTAACAACATGTATGATGTGAGGATACTGGTGTAGAAACTGGCAAACCATGCCAGAAATTTTTGCAAAGAGAACCCTATGGACTAGAACAAAAGGCAAAACAAAAGAGGCAAGTTAGATGAAACAGGATGCTTAACACAGATCAAAAGAAGGGGAGGGACGGGAGAGGGGGAGGAGAAATACAGTGTTGCAAAGAACAATACTGCATAGGAACATGGAATGTGAGGTCGATGAACCAAGGAAAACTGGAAGTGGTGAAAAATGAGATGGAAATAATAAACATTGACATCTTGGGAATCAGTGAGCTAAAATGGACAGGGATGGCTGAATTCAACTCGGGAAACCATCACATCTACTACTGTGGTCAAGAAAACTTCAGAAAAAAACGGAGTAGCCATAACTGTCAACAAAAGAGTGAGAAAAGCAGTAATGGGATACAATCTCAAAAATGATAGAATGATGTCAGTCAGAATACAAGGCAAACCTTTTAATATCACTGTAATCCAAATATACGCACCAACCACGGGCGCAGATGAAGCCACAGTGGACCAGTTCTATGAGGACCTACAAGACCTCATAGAACAGACACCAAGAAATAATGTCCACATTATCTTGGGAGATTGGAATGCCAAAGTAGGAAATAAAAAAGTGGAGGGAATAACAGGCAAGTTTGGGCTTGGAACACAGAATGAAGCAGGGCAAAGATTGATAGAGTTCTGTCAAGATAAGACACTGGTCATAGCAAACACCCTCTTCCAGCAACACAAGAGGCAACTTTACACATGGACATCACCAGATGGCCAACATCAAAACCAGATTGATTAAATACTCTGCAGCCAAAGATGGA
This sequence comes from Bradypodion ventrale, assembly GCA_035047345.1. Taxonomy (NCBI): domain Eukaryota; kingdom Metazoa; phylum Chordata; class Lepidosauria; order Squamata; family Chamaeleonidae; genus Bradypodion; species Bradypodion ventrale. The sequence continues at coordinate 25,663,375 of JAWDJE010000003.1, forward strand.
GAACCTCCATACAGTCAGCAAAAACAAGACCTGGAGCAGACTGTGGCTCAGATCACAACCTACTAATAGCAAAATTCAGACCTAGACTAAAGAAAATAGGGAAAACAAAGAGACCAGACAGATATCACCTAGACAACATCCCTAACGAATACACGGTGGAGGTGAGTAACAGATTTAATGGTTTGGAATTGATAGACAGAGTGGCAGAAGAATTATGGACAGATGTGCGGGACATCATGCAGGAGGCAGCAAGGAAAACCATACCAAAAGAAAAGAAGCATAAGAAAGCAACGTGGTTGTCTGATGAGACTCTTAAAATAGCAGAGGAAAGAAGGAATGCAAAAGGCAAAGGAGAAAAGAAAAAACACAGCCACTTGAACACAGAATTTCAAAGAAAAGCAAGGAGAGACAAGGAAATCTATTTAAATGAACAATGCAAAGAAATAGAGGAAAACAACACAAGAGGCCGGACTAGAGATCTTTTCAAAAAAATTGGGGAAATCAAGGGAACATTCAAAGCAAAAATGACCATGATAAGGGACAAAGACGGCAAGGAGTTAGCTGATGCAGAAGAGATTAAGAAAAGATGGAAAGAATACACAGAGGAACTTTACAAAAAGGACCTCAACACCACTGATAATCACAATGATGAGAACACTGAACTTGAGCAAGATATCCTAGAAGTCAGAAAGGCCCTTAAAAGCACTGCAAACAACAAAGCTAGTGGAGATGACGGTATCCCAGTTGAATTTTTCAAAGCTCTAAAAGATGACGGAATCAAATTACTGCATTCGATATGCCAGCAGATCTGGAAATCAAAACAGTGGCCAAAGGATTGGAAAATATCAGTATATGTTCCAATCCCAAAGAAGGGCAGTGCCAAAGAGTGTTCAAATTATCGAACAATTGCACTCATCCCACACGCTAGAAAGGTGATGCTCAAGATAATACAGGATAGACTTCAGCAGCATGTGGAGAGAGAATTGCCAGAGGTGTAGGCAGGTTTCAGAAGAGGCAGGGGGACTAGAGACCACATTGCTAATATACGGTGGATCATGGAGAAAACAATGGAATATCAGAAACAAGTATACCTCTGCTTTATTGACTACACCAAGGCCTTTGACTGCGTGGACCACAATAAAATGTGGCAAGTACTTAAAGAAATGGGAATACCAGAACACCTCATATGCCTCATGAGAAATTTGTACAAGAGTCAAGAAGCAACAGTTAGGACAGAACAAGGAATGACAGAATGGTTTGGAATAGGAAAAGGAGTAAGACAAGGCTGCATTTTATCACCCTACCTTTTCAACCTATACACAGAGCACATAATGCACAATGCAGGGATGGAGGAATCACAATACGGGATAAAAATTGCTGGGAGAAACATCAACAATTTGAGATATGCAGACAATAATTAGGAGATTGGAATGCCAAAGTAAGGAAATCAAAAAGTGAAGGGAATAACAGGCAAGTTTGGGCTTGGAACACAGAATGAAGCAGGGCAAAGACTGATAGAGTTCTGACAAGAGAACGCACTGGTCATAGCAAACACTCTCTTCCAGCAACACAAGAGGTGACTTTACACATGGACATCACCAGATGGCCAACACCGAAACCAGATTGACTACATACTCTGCAGCCAAAGATGGAGAACCTCCATACAGTCAGCAAAAACAAGACCTGGAGCAGACTGTGGCTCAGATCACAACCTACTGATTGCAAAATTCAGGCTTAGACTAAAGAAAATAGGGAAAACAAGGAGACCAGACAGATATCACCTAGACAGCATCCCTAAAGAATACACTGTGGAGGTGATGAACAGATTTAATGGCTTAGACTCAATCGATAGAGTGTCAGAAGAATTATGGACAGAGATGAGGGACATCATGCAGGAAGCAGCAAAGAAAACCATACTAAAAGAAAAGAAGAGTAAGAAAGCAAAGTGTTTGTCTGATGAGGCTCTTAAAATAGCAGAGGAAAGAAGGAACGCAAAAGTCAAAGGAGAAAGGAAAAAATACAATCATTTGAACACAGAATTTCAAAGAAAAGCAAGGAGAGATAAGGAAAACTACCTAAAAAAAACAGTGCAAAGAAATGGAGGAAAACAACAAAAGAGGCAGAACCAGAGACCTTTTCAAAAAATCTGGGAAATCAAGGGAACATTTAAAGCAAAAATGATCATGATAAGGGACAAAGACGGAAAGGAGCTAGCTGATGCAGAAGAGATTAAGAAAAGATGGAAAGAGTACACAGAGGAACTCTACAAAAAGGACCTCAACACTCCTGATAACCACAATGATGAAAAAACTGAACTCGAGCCAGACATCCTGGAGAGCGAAGTTATAAAGGCCCTAAAGAGCACTGCAAACAACAAAGCTAGTGGATATGATGGTATCCCAGTCGAATTTTTCAAAGCGCTAAAGGATGATGGCGTCAAATTACTGCACTCAATATGCCAGCAAATCTGGAAAACAAAACAGTGGCCACAGGATTGGAAAAGATCAGTATACGTCCCAATCCCAAAAAAGGGCAACGCCAAAGAATGCTCAAATTACCGAACAATTGCACTCATCCCACACGCCAGCAAGGTGATGCTCAAGATAATACAGGACAGACTTCAGCAACATGTGGAGAGAGAACTACCAGAGGTGCAGGCCGGTTTCAGAAGAGGCAGGGGGACTAGAGACCACATTGCCAACATACGTTGGATCATGGAGAAAACAAAGGAATACCAGAAACAAGTTTACTTTTGTTTCATTGATTACACTAAGGCATTTGACTGTGTGGACCACAACAAGATGTGGCAAGTAATTAAAGAGATGGGAATACCAGAGCACATCATATGCCTCCTGAGAAATCTGTACATGAACCAAGAAGCAACAGTTAGGACAGAACATGGAATGACAGAGTGGTTTGGAATAGGAAAAGGAGTAAGACAAGGCTGCATTTTATCACCCTGCTTATTCAATCTATACACAGAGCACATAATGCGAAATGCAGGGATGGAGGAATCACAATATGGGATTAAAATTGCTGGGAGAAACATAAACAATCTGAGATATGCAGACGATACCACCCTAATGGCAGAAAGTGAGGAAGACCTAAAGAACCTCTTGATTGGGCTGAAGGAGGAGAGTGCAAAAGCTGGTTTGAGACTCAATATCAAGAAAACCAAGGTAATGGCAACAGGCCCAATCAGTTCCTGGAAAATAGATGGGGAAGAAGTAGAAGCAGTGACAGATTTTACTTTCCTGGGATCAAAGATCACGGCAGATGGGGATTGCAGCCATGAAATAAAAAGGCGACTGATTCTTGGGAGACAAGCCATGAGAAACCTGGGGAACATAGTGAAAAGCAGAGACAATTTTTGCAAACAAAAATTAGAATAGTCAAAGCAATGGTATTCCCAGTGGTAATGTACGGATGTGAGAGCTGGACAATTAGGAAAGCTGAACGCAGAAGAATAGATGCCTTTGAAATGTGGTGTTGGAGGAGAGTTTTGAGAGTACCCTGGACAGCGAGGAGAACAAATAGGTCAATCTTAGAAGAAATCAACACTGACTGCTCATTGGAAGGGCTAATAGTAAAGACGAAGCTAAAGTATTTTGGACATCAAATGAGAAGGGAGGATTCACTTGAGAAGGCCCTGATGTTGGGAAAGGTGGAGGGCAAAAGAAGAAGGGGGAGGCCAAAGATGAGATGGCTAGATGGTATTGTAGACACAATGGGCACAGAACTGGGAGTGCTGAGGGGGATGGTGGAGGACAGAGGTGCCTGGAGAACAATGGTCCATAGGGTCGCAAAGGGTCGGAACCGACTGTGCGACTGAACAACAACAAATTTTGAAGACTAACTGTTACATTTTAATTAGAGAGTAAACAGGGGGAAAAAGACAAAAAACGCTGTTGCACCTTAAGGACTAATTCCTGTATTTTAATGTTAGCTTTCGTGGATCAAGTCTACTTTGTCAGACATGAGAGCGGATATCATGTCCTTAGTTGTGGCATTCACCTTGCAAAACAGACATAAAAATGTGGGGAAAGGGGAAGGAGATGATTCTCAGGACAGTTGGCCTCGGGCTGTGCCTCTCCCATAGCCGCTTTGGGTCACTCCTGAGTGAGCAAAGCGGGACAGAAATATTTTAAATAATAAATAAAATAATAATTAACCCATTAACCAGATGTGTAATGTGAGAATGTTTATTTTGCGAAAACAGAACCTAACTCCTCAAACTGACTCCCACCAGAGATTCACTGCTGTAAATAGCCAAACTGATTGCATGTTATTATCGGTTGTAGATAACTCATTGATTTACATATCTATCTCTTGAACCAACCAACTCTGTTCAGCTACTCTGGGCCTCTATAGCAGATATGTACAAAAGTATACCATGATATCCACTCTTATGTCTGATGAAGTGGACTTGATCTACAAAAGCTAACATTAAAATACAGGAGTTAGTCTTTAAGATGCCACAGTGATTTTGTCTTGTCTTGTTTATTCTCTGATATGCTTGCTCAGACTAACATGGCTACCACTTCAAAAAATTCTGTTACATTTTAATGTTAGCTTTAGTGGAGCAAGTCCACTTTGTCAGACATGGGAGTGAGATTTTGTGGCATCATTTTATACACATCAGGTACAGAGCGATTGGTTAGCACAACAGATAAGTATACAAATCAATATTTATTTATTTATTTATTTGCGGTATTTCTATCTCGACTTCCTCAACGTAAGATGACTCAAGGCGGCCAGATGACTCAAGGCAGCTTTATACAACTGGTAATGGCAGATGATCTCTGGTTGTTATTTGGTTGTATATTTAAAAAGTTATAACTTTTTTCATATGAGCACCCTGCCATATGAACTTTAGCTGCATTCCACAGGGGTACAGTCTGGGTCAGATATATGGACAATATTTGTTTATTGGGCTACAGCTCTCAGGATCCCATATAATGGAAGGATTATTTATGTTATTATCTTAGAAAGCAACTTCTCCTATCCCAAAACTGTGCTCCAGACTTTGGCTGAACATCTCATCATCTCTTGTTTGCAAGAACTAGATCAAATATTAAGTTCACCGTCTTCACAGAATCATCCTTTCCATCCCTCAGCACTTGCACATGCTCCAGTGACATGATCATAGAGTTCTCCAATCTTGCAGTTGGTTATGTTGACAATCTATTGTAAAAAAAAAAGAAATTGAAGGGGAAAAGAACCATAAAGCCCAAAATGCAAAACATCGAAGGACAGATCAACTTCTTTTGAAACTCCGTTCAAGGAAAACAATGAAAAGAAACTAACTTAGGATGGGTTTTCTTTTAAGTCACACATATGTGTTTATATATTGTTTAGCATGATTGACAAAACAACTGAGGCCCATAAATGTGCATGATCATAACAAAATCTGACTAGTGTTTTTTAAAATCTTTTTTAAAAAGAAGCTAGAAGTAAAATATTTTGTGTGCTAGATTAGCAGTTTTCCTCCAACATTTCAAAATGTCTCTGTTTAAAACAAACAGGCCAAGCCAGTGTGATGGGCAGTCTGTTTATTTGCTATTTTAGTAGGAATTTCTTTACATTTTCAGCTGGCAGAATCACTTGGGTGCTGAGATCTTTCCAGGCATCAATTCAGGACATAGAGTAAAAGTGTTAAGAGCAAGTCCTTCTCATACTTCACATAAATAAATGAACAAATTCAATTTTAAAGAACCCAACAAAAATCAAATTATAGCCACACTGGTATCTCATAAAGCAGGCTTTCTCAACTTTTTCTGGGTGCGGGGCAGATCACTCCTCCTCAGATGGCTGCGTAGGCTGGTCATGTGTTTCTGTGTGAATTCTCGTGTTAAAACGTGCATTTTCAGTTTCTCATGCATTTTTGGCAAGTTCTCACGTGTTTTTGGCAAGTTCTCGTGCATTTTTTGGTGAGTTCTCGCATGTTTTTGGTGAGTTCTTGTGCATTTTCGACGAGTTCTTGTGCATTTTTGGTGAGTTCTCAGATGAAAATGTGTGTTTTTGCATGAGAACTCACAAAAAACATGCAAGAACTCAAAGAAAATGTGCATTTTCACATGAGAAATCATTGAAAACATGTGAGAACTCACAAAAATGCACATTTTTAGTGGTTTAGTGTGTTTTTAGTGCTTCCGGGCAGTGGCAGTGGCGGCAGCAATGAGGGCGTCAGGGAGGGCAGATGAAATGGCTCCAGGGCCTGGGTATGGCCTGTGGGCTATAGGTTGAGAATGCCTGTCATAAAGAATCAAGAATATTAATGATTTTTGCTCAGAATGAAAGTACCTAAAGAAATGTTTATGTGAAGGTGATTACTTTACTCAATGGCTGATATCCTGATAACCATTAAGCTATACTGCTGATGTTAATCAGCTGCAAAGATTTTTTTAAAAATAAAAAGTTTCCAAGTCAGCATTATGGGGGAAGCTTTTGGGTGCGGGGAGACAGTCTTTAACATTTTGAAAATCACTGCTGCCGGATAGGGGTGGAATCAAAATTTCTATATTCCAAAAAATTGCTGTGGTTGATAACATCCTTGTTTTTGCAGCAGCACAACTACATAAAAAGGATTTCAGCCAATGACCATTTAACGTGCACGTTTTAATCTAAACTGAGCTTGAGAAGCTTCTTTTCTGCATTACAAGGTTCCAAAATCCCAACACAGCCAGCTGGGACTTCTTGGAGTTCTATACTTCTGGGAAAGTAACGTCTTAAGCTTTCATTCTGATATCCTGTTTCAGACCTTGGCGTGTGGATGTGGAACTGACAAGTGTCAGCCTTCTTTTGTCTCTTCTTCCAACACCCTGACTCAGAAAATGAAAACAATGTCTTCCCATATGGATTTGACAGGACGGAGAGAGCTGCCATACACAGAATTACACCAATGACCTAATACTGCCTATCTCATTAGCTCTCCAAATGTCTGTTCTCTAGAGCCCTTTTTTACTTTTGGATTAAAATCAGAGACATACTTCACTCTTCACCTAAGAAGATCTATATAAATTTTCTCAATATGTTCCAGAACAATGAGCAGCCATCATCCTTGCAACTGCCAGAAAGGTCAGTTAATTTTGCATATTTTTTTGCCTTTTATTTTGCCAAGATAATCAGGGAACAGTGATGCTTCTTGGACCACACCACACAGGAAACTTTGTGCAACCTTACTGCCTCCTTCAGGATTATGTTTCATCTCTTTTACTGACAGAGGTGAGGACACATTCTGCTGTGAAAGACAAGGAGCAATGGCTGTGTCTAAACCACAGCTGAGCCAAAAGAACTCTATAGAATTTAGAGCTTGAATTTCAGAGATGATCCAGTGCTCCACCTAGTGATCATTAGCTGATGGCTAGCATGTCTTTCCTAAAAGTCCCTTGGAGAGACATGCTGCACAGCAATGGAAGCAGAGGCCTGGTTTCTTGTGTCTGTTAAAAGGGGGAGATATATAAAATGTACTGTTACTTCACATTTTTTTTAAGAACAGAGCCTGGCAAACACCACCATGCCATGAACATTTGGACTTTCATTGATGATTTCCCTACCTTTACATGCCTGAAGGAGTGATCTTGAATCATGAAAGCTTGCAATGGTTTTTTTAATTTAGTGATCTAAAAAGGCAGGAGTTCTTAACCTTTTTAAGGCAGGGGCCGGGTCATACTCCCTCAGACAGCTTCGAGGGCCAGATGTCCATTTTGCCCTTCCTCCACCACATGGCACTTCCTGGTGTGGTGGAGGCAGTGGGGGGGGGGCACATGAAATAGTGCTATGGGCTGCATCTGGCCCACAGACCACAGGTTGAGATTCCCTGTTATACGACGATGTAGTGTCACTCTAAGAGAGGCTTTGGAGGACAGGTGAATAATGGTATCCACCAGAGACATGTTTCAACAAATCCATGAAACTGGATTCCCATTTTGCTATTAGGAAGAGTGCCAGGACATTGATGAGAGACACATTTCAGATCTGCACAGCAGTAATGGTTTCTTTTTTGAGACGCATTAAAGCCCTTCCTCTATAGCAGTGGTCCCCAAACTTCTATAACATGCGGGGGGTGGGGTGTACATTAGAGTGCCCAAAGCCTAAAGAGGGGCACATCCTAAATCAGAATGCAACAAAATTATAAATCTACCGATTTGGATCAAAAGTAAATATTAAGAGGTCAATGAAGAGACGTTAATTGAATGCAATCTATTTTTGAACAATATTTTTCTGTGAAATCCTTTTTTCTAGCTACACTTTCCTAGCTAGTTAGTGAGATTTTTGTGGCTGTTTTCTGTGAAAGGTATAACACTGAAAAGAATCATAAACATATAAAATGGCTGATATCATATTGAGCTTCCACTCAGTGGAGTCTCACAACATAAGCAGGGTAGAATCATACTATTTGCAATGAGCTTTGCCACTAACAAGTAGAGCAGGGATTCTCAACCTGTGGCCAGGCGCATGCTGGTATATCGGGCAATTGGGCTATGTCCTACCCTGCCCTCACCCTGGAGCCCTGGGGTGTCAATAGCAATGTATGGGATTCCCCCCAACCCCAACCAAAAGGTGCCCCATCACTCCCTGTCCAGTGCCTTCCCATGATGCCCTGCACACCCCTGCCTGTGGCCCATGGGCCAAATTCAGCTCTCTGTGTCATTTCATGTGTCCCACCACCTCCACCACACCAGGAAGTGCCATGTGGTGGAGGAAGGGCAAAATGGCCACCCATCCCCTGAAGCTGTCTGAGGAAGTAAGACCCGGGCCACACCTTAAAAAGTTTGAGAACTCCTGAAGTAGAGTGTAGGTTTTCTTCATGACAATCATTGGTTGTACCCTAGCTGGTTCAATGGTTTAGGCATCTAGCTACATAGCCAAAGGTTGGGAGTTCTATTAGTCTTTAAGGTGCCACAACATTTTTTGTCTTTTGTTTTCTTTATTCTTTGATATGCTATTTCCCTACGTGCCTCTTGGGAGAAGAGCCAGCTTGTGTAACCATGGAGAAGCTGCACGGTCTGAGGGCACTGACAAGAAAAGGTAATTCTAAACCACTTTTATGTACTTCTGGTACATATGCATTGCTACATTAAAATCATAGGAAATATCCATATTTCTGCACACACACATTTTTAAAAAATAGATTGAATTAAATGCAATCAAACAGAAACTAATGTGGAAGAGCAATGTTTCCAGCATGCACCTAGAACTCATAATTGTTGTTGGCTCATGCCTTAAATGCCAAGAAACAGAAGAGTAACTAAAGCTAATGTTCTTTTGTGAGCGAGTACAAGATTTTTAAAAATAATAATAGAAGGAATATTTAGCTGTCCTAAAGTGTGAAGAGATTGGACAGGAGTGCAAGGAATGAATCAGTTCCTCAAACACACCAGCCCTGGTACATTTAGCAAGAAGATGTGAAAAATTTGCTCCACTGAGGCATTTTTTCTTTTTAAAAAGAGCCTTATTTATTCAGTTTTGCACCATCCTGACTGAACATGGAAGCAAAGACAATGTGTTCTGCAAAATAAACAAAAATGTGTTTTAACACACACATTTGTGGCAAACGAGCGTTGCTCCACTAGATACACTTTTGAAATATGCAAATCAAAGAATGCACCATTTGAAACAATGCTTTCAAAAATACTACTTTAAAGTTTATTTCTGTAAAAAGGAAAAAAAAATCTCTATAGAACTTCAAATTTGAGAAGAGTTGAATAGACCTGCACCCGTTCACAGGGGTTTTTTTTTTTTTAATATAAATTTTATTGAGTTTTTAATAGACATACAGAAAACGAAAAAAAAAGCATTAACAATACATTAACGATACAATACACTAACAAATCCTTAATATCATACTAACAGACATTACTATATGCTAGCACATAACAATATCTATACTCGTTAACTGCTATTTAACCACCAAATATTAAAAAACCATTATTTCAATATCCAAAATGATAGAAAAAAACTTTCTGTACTAGCACTAATCTTTTTTTTTTTTTTTAACCAATAATAATCACCCTGTGTATATATACAATGCCCGGAGAGTTTATTTTCTACTCAGTTCCAGAAGCTTCTTTGTGATGGTACTGGTCCTGAACTATCGCTTGCCATAATAGAGTGATCCACAAACGGTTTCCATATATTCCAGAATCTATTCTCTTTTAAATTATCTCTTTTGACTTTAATCTCCCATGTCAATTTATCATTCAGTGCTAAACTCCACATTTCTTTATACCATTCTCCAATCTGTATATCTATATCGTTTTTCCAATTTCTAGCTATACATTGTCTACCTGTTGTCAATATGATTTCCAATAGTTCTTTTTCCTCCTTATTTAAACCCAAACCTTCCACATTCGTTAAAAGAATGGTACCGGACACCAACTTAACACTTTTACCCAATATTTCATCACACTCATTTTCTATTCTTGCCCAGAAATCCCTTATTTTTTTACAGCTCCACCACATATGTTCATATGTTCCGTCATATTCTTTACATCTCCAACATAACTTATCTCTTTTGTTATCCATCTGGTAAAGTCTTAATGGTGTCAGGTACCATTGCCACAACATTTTGAAATTATGTTCTTTAATTCTTACAGACATTGTTCTCATAATTCTCTTTTTCCATTTGTTTTTCCATTCAATCTCCCCAATTTTTATATTCAAGTTTTGTTCCCACTTCCGTTTCAAGTCCTCCTGTGGATCTGCACCTCTATTCAATATATTATAAAGCTTGCTTACAAGACCTTTAGTACTGCTTTCCCCTTTTCTAATCTTCCTTACCAATTCCTCAAATTCTGTATATACTCTATCTATCCCTATTTCTTTTTTATATTTTTTATTCCAATTATCCACCTTTAACTTCTGAAACCAGTTCAAATTTAAAATCTCAAACATTTTTTTCCGCTCGTCATCAACTTCACATGCTTTTAACCAATCCTTCAATAACAACCTCCCATTTTTATCCAATATTTCCATTTTTTCTTTATCTAATTTTATTGGGAAACACATCATATCAGTCAATTCCAAAATTGGAGAGAGATTCGGAACCATATCTTTTTTTACCTTCTTCCATACCTCCATGAGACCTTTCATCATAGTATTGTTTGACCTTTTCACCTTATCCTTCATTCCCAAGAAAATCAAGTTTCCAATATTTCTGTACTCTTTCATTTCCAATTGTTCCCAAATCACCTTTTCTCTTGCCAAGATCTTCACAACATTCCTGACTTGAAATGCTCGATAATATACTAGCAAATTAGGCATACCCAGACCCCCTTTTTTCTGAGACATATACCATAGTTTCTTTGGAAGCCTAGATTTTTTTCCTCCATTACAAAACCCATTAAACATTTTTTGAAACTCATTAATTTCTTTCTCTTTTAAATGGATCGCTAGTGTATCAAATAGAAAATTAATCTTTGGTAACAATATCATTTTACACATAGCAATCCTTCCGAACCATGACAGCTTTAACTTCTGGAGTTCTTGTATTTTATTCTTAAATTCAATTCTCAAGCTGTCGTAGTTCAATCGTTTAAGATCTTCTAATTTATTTGAAATGATTATCCCTAAATACTTCAGCTTCTCTTTAACTTGTATGTTAAGTGTCGACACCGTCCTACCCATCTCGCTCACTTTCAAATTACACAACATCAATTCAGACTTATCCCAGTTTATCTTTAATCCAGTTATAGCTTGAAATATTTGTAAATGATCTTTAATCCTATCCATTACCTGTTCCGGGTGCTTCACCATAAGCAATGTATCGTCTGCGTACATACTCACTTTATTACCCATAATCCCTTCTATATTTGAATCTTCCCTTATACTTTTAGCTAAAATCTCCATTGCCATTATGAACAAGATAGGAGATAAAGGACAACCCTGCCTAGTGCCCGCCTCTAGCTTTACCAAGTCCGTTAGCTCCTCATTCACTCTAACCTTAGCATTTCCTTTTTGATATAGTAAATCTATAACCCTATTAAATTTATCCCCAAACCCATATTTTCTAACTATTTCCTTAATTGAAGACCACTGCAGTGAATCGAATGCCTTAAAAATATCCAATGATAGTAGTCCCACTTTTTCCTTTGTTTGATTGACATTGTCTATTAAATCTAATACCCTTCTAGTCAAATCCGCCATGTGTCGTCCTTTTAAAAACCCAACTTGATCAACCTCTATATATTCCCCCATAAAACTATTTAAACGATTAGCCAATATTGCTGTGAAGATCTTCGCATCTTGGTTTATAAGCGAAATTGGTCTGTACGAATCCACTCTTTCCAAATTCTTTCCAGGTTTTGGCAAAAGAACAATTGTGGTGTTATACCATGAGGTCGGAATTGATCCTCCATCCAATATATAATTGTATAATTTCACCAATTTCGGAACCACTACCTCTTTGAATTCTTTATAGAACTCTGTTGATAATCCATCATCCCCCGGGGCTTTCCCTATCTTCAATCCACTTATTACCCCCCTAACCTCTTTATCAGTTATTTTTTCCTCCATTTTCTCCCTGTGCTCTTGTTTTATCCCATTTCCTAACTGCCTCTCCAATATCTTCTTAAGCTTTTCTTTATCTATTTCTTTTTTTGCATATAGCTCCTGGTAAAATTCTCTAACTATTTTACATTTATCGCTATTCTTATTGCACCTTGAACCTTGCCTATCCACTAACACCCCAATTTCTCTCTTTTCCCTTTTAACCTTAGCTGCCCTTGCTAATAATTTTGAGTTCTTATTACTAAATTCAAAATATTCCCTATTTAGATAAATCAAATCTCGTTTAACTTTGTCTATATCTTTACCCATTACTTCTGCCTTAAGTCCTTGTAGTTTCAAAAAAAATTTTTTATCCTTACTATTTGCGTGTTCTACCTGTAATTGTTTTATTTCCCTTTCTTTTTCTATGTACTCTGCTTTATTCTTTTTATATTTAAAGCTTGCCAATTTTATGCTTTCACCCCTAAATACCGACTTCATGGTATCCCACACAACGTTAAAATTAACCTCATTATTATCGTTCCATTGCCAACTTTCTTTCCAGCTTTCCATAATTAACTCTTTACTCTTCTGATCTTTGAACAAATTAGGATCGTACCTCCAATTTCTGACTCTTTGAGTATTTTTTTGTACTTTCAGTTCCAAATATACTTTAGCATGATCCGATTCCTTAATAATCCCAATTTCCGTGCCTTCTATATCCCCAATTAAATTTTCCGAAAGAAAAACATAATCTATTCTCGAATAGGTCCCATGCACGTGAGAAAAAAATGAATATGCTCTTTCTAAACCTTTAAACTCTCTCCACGAGTCCTTCAAACCCGTAACTTTCATCCAATTATCCATCACCTTCCCTTTCACACCAGTTCCACTTCTAGCTATATTTGTGCAATCTAATCCTGACCTAATCAAATTAAAATCACCAGCCACAATAGTTTTAGCAACATTTTCCAACTCCACTATTTTCCGAATTTTTTCGAGAAACACTGTTTGGTGGTCATTCGGAGCATAAATATTTACCAACAAGATTTCCTCATCCTCCAATTTTCCTCTTAACAACAAGTACCTACCCTCCTGATCAACAATCTTTTTTGTGATTTCAAATCCTAACTTTCTAGAAATCATGGTTGCCACCCCTCTTGCTTTAGATGTTCCAAACGCCATCTCATAGTGTTGCATCCAACCTAAAAAAAGTTTATTCGTATCTTTTGACTTCTGATGTGTCTCCTGTAAAAACAAAATATCTGGTCTATCTTTTTTCAACGCCAATTCCAACCTCCGTCTCTTGAGAACAGAACCTGTACCTTTCACATTCCATGATATTATTTTAATACTTCCCATATCCAATTTCTTCTTCCAACTTTAAACTCTCCATCGGGCGTGCCACCAACAACCCTACCACCATACCACTACATATAACACACATTTTCACTCTCCCCACCTTCCAACGAAAAGTCGCCTCTGTCAACCAAAGAGGGGAGAGGGGGGACCTGCAAGACGTGCCCTACTGCCGGCGCTATGCGCTATTTGCCCATTCTACCTCTATTAAGTACTTAAGCTTGCTACTATCCAGATCTCATTGTTCCTTGCCTATCTCCTCTTCCACCATAATCAAAGACAGCTCCTCCTCCTCCTCCCCTCGCTGAGGTGTTCCACCTGTTGCCCCGCCAGCTTCCTCCCTCCCTTGTTCCCTTCCCAAAGCTCCAGAATCCATCATTTCCTTCTTAAGATTTTTCCATTCTTCTGAATCTGCTTGTACCAATCCCAACATACTCAAATATTCCAATGGGTTAGTGCCTTCATCAATAACTTGCATTCTTTTTTCATAAAAAAAGCGCAATTGTTGTGGAAATCTCCAATTATACCTTATGTTTTTACTCCTCAACAATTTAGTAACAGGCCTCATCTTATACCTCCATGTTCTTTCTTTTAATGAAATATCATTATAGACTTCAACCTCTGAACCATCAAATTTCAACGCATCAGAACCTGCTCTTTTCAGATGAGCCATTACTTTTAGTTTATCTGCCCAATTTGCAAATTTAACCAGCACATTTCTTTGTGCCATTCTCCCTCTTCTTGGACCCACCCGGAACACACTTCCTAAATCCTCCTGAACAAATTCCTTCCCCATTTTTAGTCCATTTAACCACTGAACCACCCTCTCTCTTAACAAATCCGGAGTCCGTTCCGGTACCTGACGGATCAGAATATTCTGCTTTCTCATCAAATCTTCCACAACATCAATCCTCATTTCTTGTTCCAGCATTTTTAGCTTACTGTCCCGCACCACCTCCTGGGTCCCTTTTACTTCACTCTTTACAGTATCCACCTCAATTTGAACCACTTTCAGCATTCCCGCAAATTTATTCAAATTTAAATCCATTTTTTTTGTATAATCATTCAATGTTGACATCATCTTTTCTTGCCCTTTAATTATTTCATTTCTATCTTTCACCCTTGAAGCCTCACTTTTCTCGAATTTTTGCATCAATTTACCCATTTCCACCATAATTTGCGTCTGGTCCATTGGCACTGTAGACATAGATGATGGTTGAGCAGATTCACCCACTGTTGTTTTTCCAGTCGTCTTAGACTTTACAACTTGTTCTTCCTCCTTCGCTTTTCCTCTTGTAACTTTTTCCATAATAATCCACTGTATTTCAAACCCAATGTTGCAGATCGCTGTAACAGTTTGTCAATATAGTAAAGCTTACAACACTGCAGTCATTGGTTCCACAGTTACAGCAGGAAAGTTCTTATGTCAACAGAAGGTACCAAAATACTGTAATCCACAACGATGAAACTAAAGGAAACAACTCTCCAAGCAGGCAGATTAAAAATAAAAAAAATAAAAAAAAAATTATTGACCACAACAGATCGTTTCCCCCAAAGCCAGCGGTCCAAACAAACGTCTTCCAGCCACAGAAAAAAAACAGGCTTCAGAGAAACAGTTAGCCCAGTTGTTGAGGGGGGGGGGGGCTCAGGAGGAAAAGAAAAATCCAGCTTCTGAGGGGTTGGGGTGATGAGCAAGATATTCCTCAATCCACACGGTAAAGAAACCAGCAATCAAAGCCACACATTCCTTCCTTTGAGATGGGTATTTAAAGCATCATTCTCCAGCGAGTGCCTTAACTTTTAAGTGGGAAAAGGCCCCCCCTCTTCCCCCTCTTCCTGCAAGGAGCAGACAGCTTAAGCAAAAGAAAGAAAAAAAAACTCCCACAGTTTCTCCAATATTCCAGCCCAGAGATGAGAGAGAGAGAGAAAAAACAAAAATTAATCCACCTTTGTTGATATCAAAACGTGGCGCGGTCCTCTGGAGTATAGAAAAAAATCACAACCCTCGCACAGTCACTTTCGTTTTCCCTGACCGTCGCCATTTCAAGCCTCCACCTTTTCCATTTCAAAGACTCAGCTCTCTTTTTTTTCTTTAAAAAAAAAAAAGATCCCAACTGGTTTTATAGCTTGCAACTGAGAATGTAGCTCCCCACAGGCACTTACATGCAAATTACTTCACACTCAGGCTCCTCTTGCCCCTTTCAAAACCGATTCCAAACACCTTCTCCACAATCTTGCTGATCCCGTTCCTCAGCTCCAGCAGAAAAGCCGCGACTGCCGCCGTAGCTTCCACCGCCAGAGAATCTCTCGAACTTCGATCAGCCAGCCCCAAAAGCTCACCAAACTTTCCACGGAGACAGGCAAGGATCTTATCTTTAGGCTTTGCCACTTTAAATTTTTTCTGTTCTGCTCCTTCCCATTGTTTACCACTTTGTTGAGCGCGAGCGTCCGAAACTAGATGTTACACAGCGGCCATCTTAGCCAGCCCCCCACAGGGGTTTTTGGGAATGATTCCATAATGTTACTCCGTGCTCTCCAGGGCAATGTATATAACACAGAGTGGTTAGTCTTTTTGTTTTATTTTCTTTTTTTGGTTTAAATTTATTAATTTTAAAATTTAGTTATGTCATTTTTGTATTGATATTACGAAGTAGTAGGGTGACTTGTTGGATATATGATATATTAGAGATTATGAAATGCACAAATAGATGGTGAAAATTTAAAAATTTAGATTTGGAAAAATTATAAATGACATTGATAAAAACATTGTACCAAGGAGAGAAATGGAAGGGGGAAGTAATATAATATCGAGTCACAACTGAAATATAGTGTTATTACTGGATGTGAATTTGATGTATGTCTTTATATATTGTATTTATGTTAAAATTTAATAAAAATTATTTTTTTAAAAAAGAACTTCAAATTTGAGGGCGAGAAAAGCTGGAAGTCTTCAGAATTAGACCTTAACACTAACTCATGCCTTGTCTATCACACTTCTGTGACATCACAAGGACACATCTCTTATCTCAGGTTTTGGTCCTCAAACATCACAATATGAAAAGCTACTGACTTGGTGCGGGTTCCGCTCACGGAATTGGCATACTGTCCCTGACAGAAGCCATAGCTTGGGAGATAACTCCCTGAGCCATTGGCTCCGAGGGGACAGAAATTGGGGAGCGGATTAATAGCCATAGATTGATTCACCCATATCTGACCTGACAAACAGTCCGAGCAGGAGGAAATTGAATGTCTAACTAATCAGTTAGGTAATAGGTAATATCGCACCTACGAATTATCTACAGCCCTAAAGCCAACATCGGCCATGTTTACTCCTGGATAAGCTTGGAACAATGGAGTTCCCCTGTCAGTGTTTAATTTAGTTAATTAACTTCCCCGGGAGAGGTTCCCAATTAACCCGTGTAAACATGAGATGTGATTTTCTGTCAGATGACGATTCTATCACACGCAGCCTCGTATTTCTATATATGATGATGATTTTCCCTCAATAAATCACTGGTCTTCGCTCCATCTTGCCTCGCATCTCCTTCTTGACCAGTCTCCTCCGGGACCCAACAGCCGCTTCGTGGCCCCAATCCAACATCTGGTGACCCCAATGTGATCCTACTCGTGAGTAAGCGATCTACGCGGTCTGGTTCTACGCTAGAACCGTGTCCGATCACCCCGGAGGACAGTGTGGCAGCTCCGGTCGGAAAGCCATCCGATCGGAAGGACAGCTACGCAGCGAGGCATTGCAGAGAGGCATCCTACAGCTTGCTCCAAGCTACCGCGGCGGTTGCAGCACGGAAAAACGCGTTCCGCTCAGGGTTGGCTGTGAACCCCTGATCAGCGCAGAGGCCGCCGAGGGCCCGTGGCAGCAGCCCACACTCCGAGTTCTACCCCAAAGATTTGTCACACAAAACCTGTTGCCTAGACTTCAGACGCGTCGACTCATCCCAAGAAGGAAACTTCAAAGGACCGGCAGGTAATATGGGGGCTTGTCCTCAGTGGCAACGTCCATCCACTAGTCACCTAATGGAATTCAAGGCCCTGGCCAGGGTATACCAGACAAGCATTCACAGTGGAGAACTAGCGAGACTTTTTGTGTACTTGAGGGATCATTGTCTGCTTTACCCAGAAGTAGGCATGCTAACCCTTCAGCTTTGGGATCAGATAGGAGTCTGCATTCAGCAACCCCCGAGAGCTCCAGATGGTGTAATTCGCACATGGAGCAAATGTAGGAAGCTCTTAGCAGAGGTAGACCCAGTCCGGATAGAGACCAAAGAACCCCCAGTGCAATCAGAACCGTCAGCACCTGCGGCTCTCTATCCGTCATTTCAGCTCAAGCAGGGTAGTGTAGGGAGCTTTCCCTCGGTGACAGCTGCAGACATCACCGGCGGAATGCATGGAATGAGGAGCGCTGGCGCTTCTCTGACAGCTACGGGTTCCCAAACTACCAAGAGTGCCCTTCAGCGCACAGTTGAGGAAGAGATCAGAAAGGAGGAATTGCCAGCAGAAGAACTAGCTGAGCTTAGTCAGATTTGTCCAATTCGCTTGGAAATAGATGCCCTCACAGGGCAGCAGCAGGTAGTTCATTCACCAGTTCCGTACAAGCTTCTCATGGCTATACGGAAGGCAATTTCAGAGACAGGACTTCAGAGTCGCTTCACTAGGGGCACGCTTCAGCAAGTGTGCGAAAACACGATGTTCATTCTGCACGACTGGCCCTGTGCCAAATTTATGTTCACAACGCACTGGCAAAGTTTCGAAACCTTCACCGTACAGCTTTAGTGTGTCATTTCATGGATGACATCTTGGTCGCAGCGCTGCAACTTGGCAGCAAAATGTTTAAAGACCTCCAGGCCACCCTGGGGGGAAAAGGGTTGCTTATTGCCCCAGAGAAAGTTCAGAGAACCGAGCCATTTTCATACTTGGGCCATCGGCTTCTCCGTTCTTTCGCAGCACCAGTTTTGCCTCAGATCAACTTAAAGGATTCAGTCACCCTGGTAGAGCTACAGCAGGTTTTAGGAAACATTAATTGGGCCAGACCGTACTTCAGATTGGATACGGATCTTTTGAGACCGCTCTTCTCGCTGCTAACGTTAGGTAAGCAGCCGGCAGACCAGATACAAATTCCTTGAGAGGCACGCTCGACTCTCGAGAAGGTCAACCAAGTTCTCAGCCAGAGATGGGTAGACAGGATTACTCAGGGGCCATACGCTCCGATCCTGAACTTGTCTGCGGGTCAGTCACATGGTTCAGAGGGCTGATCACTATGGCATGAGGGCCAGATCCGGCCCCAAAACCAGTTCATTTAGCCTACAAAGCCCTCATCACTCCCAGAAGCGGAAGTAAAATTGGCGTGTTTTACTTCTGCTTCCAGTAGTGATGAGGGCTTCAGGGCCGGCTGAATTGGCATTGAGACTGGATCTGCCCTCCCCGGGCATAGTTTGGGCACCCCTGCTTTAGAGTATTGGAAGAATGTGGCATTAGTCTGGAGAGAGATGGAGCATGAAGAATGAATGAAGTAGGTTGACTCTACATTGCTAACACCTACTGTAGATATATTTAATTATGTGAAGTATTGTTCTGGCTTATTTCTCTTCTCTGCAGCCATTTTTTCTTTGACCTCCATATCATCTGGGCATTGCTAGCAGGTCTATTATGTTCCTTCCTCCTGGCCACATTTCAACCCAGCAAGCCCAGCCAGTATTGATTTTTTTAAAAAAAAACAAACAAACTTTTTTTGCAGCTGTCCAAAGCTAGGCAAATGCCTTTGGGTACCCTTTAGAGTGTTATGCAAGTACATTCAGTTCTGCCAGAAGATGTAGAAGAAAACCTGTCATCATTCTTTTGACTTGTTCCATTACTGATCAGTGAGGTTCAGTTTGATCCAGAGTTCAGTCTTGGAAATATATCACCTCAGTGCTGGACTCTATTTTAAGTGCTAGTTCTCAACTTTGGAGCATATTCATCACTTCTAGAAATGCTGAACTCACTCCTAAGTGCCGACGCCTTTATAGCCAAAACAGGGCCACCTAGCAGAAAGCTGGGAGGTATCAAAATGCTTGGAGCAATATGGAGGCTTGCAGAAGTACAATAAAATAGGATTAAAAACATGGACACATACAAAACTGAGGGATGCAAATGGATTTTTAAGTTATATTCTTAACATTAGTATTTGTAGTATGATTTAACTATGAGACACATTAAGTCTAAGCAGGGCCGCCATCAGGAATTTCTGGGCCCCATACTGAGCAATCCTATTACCCCCCCTCCCTCCCCCCCCCCGGACACACACATACTTTCTCACAGTAATGTCACAGTTATGGCCGGCGGCGGCAGGTTCCCCTGTCAGCTCCGGGCCCTATACGGCAGTACTGGTAGTACTGCCCTGATGGCGGCCCTGAGTTTAGGAGACAAGTGGATGTAAAATACATAAATAGCTAAGTAAGCAAGTAAATAGGTAAATGTCTCCCTTGCTCAAAGGCCAGTTGTGTCTGATTCTAGGAGGCAGTGCTCATCTCTGTTTACAGCCAAAGAGCCAATGCTGTCTGCTGACATTTCCATGGTCTTGTGGCAGGCATGACTAGATTCAGGAATGCACAGAATGCTGTTACCTCTCCCATCGAAGTGGTACCTATTTATCTACTTGTAATTCCTTGCTTTTGAACTGCCTGGTTGGCAGGAGATGGACAGATAACATGAGCTCACTCTATCGTGCAGTACTCAGGTCTTGAACTGCTCACCTTCTGGTCATCAAGCTCAGCATCTTAACCACTAAGCCATCACAACCCTAAGCAAATAAATAAGAAGTTAAAAAAAAATAAGGGAGCTCAAATGTCACACAACATTGGTGGACAGTAAACAGAAAGGAGGGGGAATTGCAATAGTGCATCTTGAAATGCACAGCTGGATCAAACCATCTGAGCCAATGAATAAAATGTCTGATCAAGAATAACAAGTTTTCATCTTTTTATCTTTTCAAATGAAAGTGGAAAGGAGGCATGGAACAAGAATGCTGTAGATTTGAAAGAGAAAGCTCAAACAGATTATTTTCATGTGTCACTGACATATTTTGTTTAATTCTCTTCTCTTTTGCCCTCTAAGGCAGTGATGGTCAACCTTGGCACTCAAGCTGTTCTTGAACTTCAATTTCCAGAAGCCCTGATCAGCAGGTATGTTGACTTGGGCTTCTGGAAATTGAAGTCCAAGAACACCTTGAGTTCCAAGGTTGGCCATCACTACTCTAAGGGAAATGGAGTAAAAGAGGCGATCCACTGGCATTGTTTCCATTTTAAAAAAATTCCAAACTGTAATTTAGGATTAAGAATTTGAGAAGCAAGAGGCCTGAGCATTCTCCCACCCTCCAGTTTAAAGAAAAGTGAAGAGTTTGGATGATTTCCTTTTCATTTTAGATTAACCATGGCTTGTGTGGTCCGAACTGTTATCCACCTGGAACTGATTTTTTTTTTCAACAGTCCACATTATAGATAAACACAGTTTAGGGTTCTGATGTAATATTAAAGAGCATTTATTCAAAAACAGAAGCAGAAACCTTTGATCTGTTGTAGGGACACCAAAAAAAAAACAGGGAACCTGCTTGAACCCAAGATAACCAAATCATCTTTAATGCAAATGTAGCCATAGCTTTTTAAAAAAGGGACCAGAAAAACCCAACAAGCATCTCAATGATTGGATTGGACATCTCATCAGATCAATCATACTAAGAGTTTTAAAGCATTAAATCCAGTTGTTAATCCTAGCTAGAATAGACTCCCTGGATCAATGGGACTAGTTAAAACAACACTTGCACAGTTTTAACAAGTCTATACTAGCTGAGACGAGCAATTAGAATTATCCTTAATGTCTGTAGTGTATAAAGGAAGAACTACCGAACAAATCCAATGGGGAAATGCAAACTTTTAAGTTGGTATGGTTGAAAACCATTGCTCCTCCACAACTCAGCACACAAAATAGCCTGAGGAGAAATGCAAAAGAGGAATGTTTGGTTTCTTTACTTCAAGTCTTAGTGTTTTTAAAACAGGTCTGCTAAAGAAAATTCAAAGGTAGAGGTAGTTCTCTGTTCTCATATTACAGATTTTAAAGAAATGAAGCTACCAAAGAGCACTATTCACAACTTGAATAGGTTACTACAACTGTGCAGTGTTGTCCAGTTATCCTTACACTTTCACATTCTGAAGGGGGGCGGGGGCTAGACCTGATAGAATCGCTTGTACTCACGTCGCCATCTTGAAATGCCCCCCAGAAAGCAATATTTAATTTAATTTATATGTTTTTAATTGCTGTACGCCACCCTGAGTCGGGTTTGCCTGAGAGGGCGGCATAAAAATTTAAGAATTAAATTAAATTAAATTAGAAAGCAATATTTAATTTAATTCTTAAATTTTTATGCTGCCCACTCAGGCGAACCCGACTCAGGGTGGCTTACAGCAATGAAAAACATATAAAAACAGGTTAAAAATACCCAAGTCATCCACCCAGCTACCCACCCTCTTACCCCCACCCCATTTAAAAAGACTAAAAGGGAATAGGAGGAATACAGCAATACAGAAGGCGGGACACTAACTGGACTCTAGCTGGAGATGAGCCAACAGGCTGGGGCCATATTCCCATTAGGGCCCCAGCCTGCCCTGCCAGCCAGGTTTTCAGACCTTTCCTGAAATGCAGCAATTCTGTCTGTAACCTCAATTCTGTTGGCAGGAGGTTCCAGAGGGCTGGTGCGGACATGGAGAAGGCCCTTCTTCGTGTGCCAGAGAGGCAAGCCCCTCTAGCTGAAGGCACAACTAGGGAGCCCCTCCGGTCTGCTCTGGTTGGACAGGCAGACACTCTTGGGACAATGCGGTCTCTCAGGTATCCTGGCCTACTGCCATATAGGGCTTTAAAGGTCAAAACCAGCACCTTGAATTGCACCCGGAGGCAAACTGGTAACCAGTGCAGCTCCCGGAGTAGTGCGGAGGTGCGTGCATAATGTCCACACCCCATCACCACCCAGGTAGCTGCATTCTGAACCAGCTGTAGCCTCCTAATGGTTGTCAAGGGCAGCCCCATGTAGAGTGCATTACAGTAATCTAGTCTGGAGATGACCAGAGCATGAGTGACTATGCGTAAGGAGTCCCGGTTCAGGAGTGGGCACAACTGGTAGATTACTCGAAGTTGAGCAAAAGCCCTCCTGGCCACAGCCGCCATCTGCTCTTTCAGCAGCCGTGAGTCCAGGAGGACCCCAAAATTGCACACCGGATCTATCTGGGGCAAAACTGCCCCACCCAAGACCAGAGGTGGTAACTCACTGGATAACCCCAGACCCCTGACCCATGGCCACTCAGTCTTGCTAGGATTCAGCTGAAGCCCATTGTCCCCCATCCAGACCCCAACGGCCTCCAGGCATCCAAACAGGACTTTGACCACATCACTGGGATCATCACAGGCCAAGATATACAACTGAGTGTTATCTGCATCCTGATGGTACAGCACCCCATGGGAACAGATGATCTCACCCAGCCGCTTCATGTAGATGTTAAATAGGAGAGGGGGGAGCACTGAGCCCTGCAGCACCCCATATTTGAGGGGCCTAGAACTGGATATATACAACAGTCCTGTAATGCAATGCACTATGAATATTGCGAGTCAGAGATAACTCTGGATTCCCATTTCTATTCAAAAATCCCACAACACCTCTCAGCTTGTAGCAATGGTCAGACAACTTAAATTGACTCCTAGGTCAAATCCAGCATTCAGCTATGTAGAGAAACTTTGGCCTGCAATCATCCTTGCTGTACAGGGTGGCCTGTAAGTCCCTACCCATCCTCTCTGTGGGCACACACGACGTTTCCCCAGGATTCACCCTGCCCCTCTGCTCAGCGGCCAAATGGGACCACTTCCTCCCTCCTCTCAGCACAGAGTTCATCCCGCCACTCTGCCCAGCAGCCCAATGGGAGTACTTCCTACCTCCCCCAGCAGAGCCCTACTCCCTTTGTCCTGGGTATGGACTTATGGGCCACCCTGTAATTTAAATTCTTAAAACGGCAACAGCAACAATTTAACTACAGCTACATGCACCAGCCAATGTTACTGTATTATCTGTATACGTCTTAAAAGGCATTAATCGGTGGCCCTGAACCAAGCCAACCAGTTTCTGATTTGCTTCTGTGCAAAAAAACCAAAACAAAATAATAGTTTTGTTCTTTAAAAATGTCTTGTGGTCAGGATATCATCTCCTTCTCTATTAAAGCCTGCCCAGAATTTGATGTTGCTTCCCAACACTTCAACAGGCAAAGCTGCTGAGCATAGGAGATCACATTTTCTGTAGCAATGTCTTAATTCTGCAACTTCTTTCCAAGGATGTCCAGTTGGCACAATTCATAGGATGCTTATGGCTGATGATCAGTATTGCATTATTCTGTTTGGCTTTTATTTTTCTAAAATTGGTTTTAAAAATATTTTTATCTGTTTTGAAAAAATTGTTTTGAATATTCTTTATTGAACTACTTAACTTTGGAAGATTGGGCACAGATCATTTTAGACCAGGGGTTCCAGATCTGGCCCATGGCACCATTTCATGTGCCCCCCACCCCTCCAAGGGCATTCGAGAAACAAAATAGCCATCCCTTTGAATCTGTTGGGACAAAATGGCCCATCATATAGGGCCCTCGAAGCCAACTGAGAGAACATGACTTGGCCCCAAACTTGAAAAGGTTGGGAACCCCTGTTTTACGAAACCCCTATTATAGCTTATGTCAGGGTTCCTTAACCTTGGGCCCCCAGATGTTCTTGGATTTCAATTCCCAAAAGCTCAAGACAGTACACCTGTTGATCAGGGCTTCTGGGAATTGAAGTCCAATAACATCTGGGGGCCCAAGGTTGAGAAACCCAGTCTTATAATACATTAGACCAGCATTAGCCATCTATAACAACAACAACAACAACAACAACAACAACAACAAATTCTTTATTGCAGCCCAAGACCAGTGTTACAATATCACAAAATCAAGCTGCTTGACACAAGTGAGGCAACCTAATAAAACTATCACAAAATCACGAACACCAGATTATATATGCAATAGCAACATACAACCAGAATTTCAAGGGATGTTATTTCTATGTCCTGCAGTCATATTCTATGACAATCAAGTTGTAATCTGGAAGCATTTTCCTTATTCCTTTGATTTTATCTTGCCTTTACGAATGCAAGTTACATACCATGCGAATCTAGCGACCGCTATCGTCGTATCTTGCCCTTCACCCGATAAAAGAATATTCAGTGTTCTGACTTTATTGTTAGACTTCAAGTTCGGGAAAACACTAAAAAGGTCTCTCCTGTGTTTATTATATAGGGGACACTCTAGCAGAATATGCTCAGAGGTTTCTATCGTATTTAGCTGACATGGGCATAAACGCTCGAGTGCTAGGCCTTTCTTAAAGAAATCCTCCCTGTAGGAGGAGGGAAGCATGTTATACCGAATAAGTGTGAAGGAACGTCTATGATCGGGATTTCTTATTAAAGACAAGTATGCTAAGGGCTTAGCAACATTGAAAGTTGATCTATCAAACAATGGGGAAGCTAGTTTACTTAAATCATTTTGGTGATGTGTATCGAGAATTCTTTGTTTTATTAACTCTCTAGCATGAATAGATCCTAAGGAAAGAACATAAGGTTTTGAAATGCCATAAGTGGTTAGTGTCCTTTCAAGAGAGCTAATCCATGGTGGCATCCAAGGGTCTGACATCACTAGTTTGAGTAAGCCAGATGGGGCAAACAGAATTCTTATCCAATAATTAGCCACGGTTTACTAACAGTCTCGCTCGCACTGTATACATTCCAGTTTCTAATCTCAAAGCCGTGTTGGAAATACTGAAAGGGGACTGTAAAATTGTCCTAAGAAACTTTGATTGCGTGACCTCAAGCGGATTTATGTTTGAGTCAAAATACAGAGGGGATCCATACAACATTTGGGCAAGTGACTTTGCTGAAAAAAGTCTAAGGGCCGCAACTACATTATGCCCACCTTTCCTCCGAAGGAAGTTTTGTATAGCGGCCACACTTTTTTTTGCTTTAGAAGCTAAATACATTGTATGTAACTTCCTGCACCCATTAGCCTGAAATATCACTCCTAAGTAGCTGTAATGAAGGACCTGCTCTAGTACCTGGCGGTTTAAATGCCGATGTATTTTGGGCTTTCTGGCAAAAGCCATTATTTTCGTTTTCGAATAATTAACCACAAGTTGGTTTTGAGAGCAATACTTAGCAAGCGAACGCAGGGCCCTGCGTAACCCCACCTGTGTTCTTGAAAGCAGGACTGCATCGTCTGCATAAAGTAGGATTGGGACATGTTTGCTGTCTAATTTGGGTGGATGGTGATCCCTGCATTGTAAGTACTCGATGATATCATTGATGTATATATTGAATAAGGTTGGTGCTAAGACACAGCCCTGTCTAACTCCTCGACTTGTTTTTATAGAGTTTGACAGATGTCCCTGCTCACTGCACTTCACCCTTATACTTGTGTTGCCATGAATCGCCTTTATAAGAAACAATAGTCGTTGGTCAATGGATGCTTTCTCCAGTTTCTCCCATAGTAGAACTCTTGAGACAGTATCAAAAGCATATTTCAAATCAACAAATGCTGCGTATAAAGATACAGAGGAATTAGAAGAATATTTGTTGATAAAGTAATCAAGGATTACACAATGATCAAGCGCAGAGCGGCCTCCTCTAAACCCACCTTGTTCGTCGGCTAATAACTTAGTATCCACAACCCAATCTTGGAGCTTCCCTAGAAGATGGCTTGCATAAAGTTTACTAAGGATGCTCAGGAGGCTGATCGGCCTATCGTTGGCAGGGTCACCGCGACTTCCCTTTTTGTGAATTGGGCAGATGGCTGATACCTCCCAGCTCTTTGGGAACTGTCCTGTGTTGTCAATTATTGTAAACAGTCTTGCCAGGACTGGGGCCCACCACTCCGAATTTGATTTAATCAGGTCTGGGGGTATTTGATCAAGGCTGGCAGCTTTCCCGGATCTTAATCTACTTATTAATGATTTTACCTCACAGATCGATACTGCATTCCATGGGGGGAGGTTATTGCTACTGGCTGTATACCCACTGGATGTATATCCAAAGCCAGATATAATTCACGAAAATGTTTCTCCCAAATTTCTGGGAGTATGACAGATGGCATATGGGGACTTTTAGAGCAACTGGACACTAAGTTCCAAAATTTGGAATGGTTTTTTTGCTCAATTGCTTGACTTAGCTGATCCCAAGCTCTATTACATTCGTCAATCTTTTTGTGTTTAATTATCTTTTTGTATTGTACCTTGGCTATAGATAGTTCTGTCCACAGGCTATCCATAGGGTTTAAACAATATTCTCTATATTTAAGTCTCAGGGCACCTTTTGCCTGGAGGCACTCCTTATCAAACCATGATTTACTTTGAGTGCCCTTGGCACTTCCGTAGCGTGAGTTAAAACCCTCAAGGGCTAAAAGAATTTCCTTCAGTAAAACCTCAAAAAGTTCTATTCCCACTCCCATGTTTACGTTGTTCATATATTTATCCAAGATCTTGTTAAAGTCTTGAGTCTTAAACAGATCAGATAAAATCTGGGACATATCCGCTTTCCACCTAACTGGATTTAGTTTTTACTCTAATTCAGAAGGCCCCCTGTGTTTGTCCCTGAGTCTCAGATTACTTGACGGTAACTTGAGCAAGAGATTTAATGGCAAGTGATCGCTGTCGTGGTACGAGGAAACCTTAAATTGACTGTCTCCTTCGAGACTATGAAATAGACAATCACACTTTTCCTTTTCCCAGACCAGAAAGTAAATTCGGCTGGATGATCCTCTTGGACTGAGCCATTTGACGGTAGCTAATGAGGATGGCCATACCCATGTTGTGACATGAGGGTAAGTCAGAGACATTAACTGCTAGCGATGTGGCCACCAGGATAGCCAGGCCCCCCCTTTGCTCGGCCATGTGATGAAGGGATAGCTGCCAGGTCCGATGAGGCATATCCTCTTAAGAAAGGGGGGTTTGTAATCCATGTCTCTTGCATAATGACCACATCAAAGTTTGAGAGGTAGCGACAGATCGTGGGGTCCAATACTTTAGTAGTCCAGCCCATTCCATTCCATGAGATGAACGATAAATTTTCATCATGGTCCTCATTAGACAGGTGGGGTCTGATTGGTTGACATTCACAGTTTATCTGATCAAAGAGGCCTTCTGAATCAAAGACAATGCAACCATTGACCTCTGATATTGGCTGCTCCCTTGGATGACGAGTTCGGAGATCATTTTCCTGTGCCGGATTGGTCTTGGTAGAGCAAGAAGGATCTTTACTTAGCGGGTTGACCACATCACCAAGAGGGGCCGATTGCTGTTGCTGTATATTAAAACATTTGGTGATGGTTTTTAAGGAGTTAGCATGGATGTCAGCACGACACTGTTTTAGGGCTGGGTTACCTGGCCTTGGCTTGTTTGTAACACAGGAGTCTGTTACATTGGAGGCATTTCCTTGTGTACTAAGCATTGCCCCTGTTTCCTTACTCCTAGCCGGTATCCCCGAGTCTTGATTGCCCATGGATATAATTGTCATAAGTATGTCTTTAAGGCTGTCTAATCTGTGCAAGATTTCCATCTGCTCTGTCTCAGGTAGGACCCCGAATGAATGAATTAATGCAAGCTCCTCTTCATCAGGGGTAACTGGCTTGTGATCATCCTTGTGATCATCCTTCTGAGTCCTTAAGTTGTTTGGAATGCAGGTACTTGATTTGAAGGTTGGTAAAACTCTTTCAGCTTTCCCATCATCTATGCTCGCCTTTTTTGATCTGGTAGCTTGAAGATTAGTCATAGAATTAAGGAGTGGAATCACACCATTATCTTGGAATACCCTTTTTGGGAATATCTGGAAAGTTGCTAAATACTGGTTCATTTTGAGAAGCATACCAGGTATAGTAACCCGACTAAAAATTAGTAGAATACGTTTGAACCCCGGCAGAATTGGAAGCCAGATTATCTTATGTAAATCTAGCTGGCTACTTTGACATCTCAAAATCTGGGTTAAGGAAAGTTTGACTGCTGACTCAGAGGACCAACGGCCGTAGTTGTTATTTGTCATTGCAATTTGGAGAGCAACCTGGTTTGTTTGCAATATACGAGAAAACTTGGTAGACACTGTGCTGGCAAATCGGCCTTCTACCGCCGGCCCACAGGAACCTCTGTTTAGGATTTGATTATATTCAGGGCAGTACTGGGATTTATTTCTTGCTGATTTATTGGCTTCCTTAAGGTTCTTACCACATATTGTTGGATAGTTTTCAGGGAATGGTTTTATCTGCTCTAGTTTGCTTTCTATTATCTTCAAAGATTTAAAAATGGTTGCAACCATCTGGTAAATTAAAATACATTGCTCTGCTATAAAATTAGTCCTTATATCCCCCAGCGTTGAGTTATCGTCACCAACCCTCATATCCTTTGCTTCCAGCTTCTCTCCCATTTTGTTGACATTGTCCATATCACCTGGAGGGAGGGAGGGGCAGGTCCTTGATTCCTGAACTTTGCACAACTCAAGAGTTCGGCGTCCACCTGGCCTCTGGTTAAGCTCTTCCGCTTCATTAAGCTTTTCCCCAGCCACTGTATTGGAGACTGTAGCTAAAACATCAAACTTGTTGGAGGTAGGGAAGTCAGCACACAGATTTTCTCTCTCCTCCCTTGCAAGAAAAATATCTAACTTCATTTGTTTATCAGTCTCAATTTGCTTGGGAGAGTTCACAGCAGTACCGGCCTGTCTTTTCCTTTTCCTCTGCCTGTGGTGTTGAGGAGATAAGGTTTCATTTTTCTTTCTTTTCGTCATTTGACCTTGTAAGACTACTAGCAGGTACTGTAACCGTGGAAGCACTGATAAAACTGCTACAAACAGGACAGTGAACTAAAATAAAATAGGATAAACTTGCTCACAGACCCAGCTGCTGTCGGGTGGCAGGGTTCAGCAAAAAGACTGATAAAATTGTTGTTCTAAAAGATTATTTTAAAAACTTCATTATGATAATACTCTTGCCCATTCCGAAAAATCATCTAAGTAGAATTAACTGGCTGCAAAAACTGTAGTTTAAAATAAATAAGATAAAAGGACAAGCACCATCTATAAGAGTCATGGCAATGATGTCATAAGTAACTTATGACTGAAAGCTCCTTGTTCCATCCACAGGAGTCAATTAGTATAGTTAAGTCAATTCAATTTATGGTGATCCTTTCTGGGTTTTCTAGCTATAGAGGACCCAGAAGTGGTTTACCATTCTCTTCCTCTGGGGCTGCTTTGCGACTGTGCAGCTTGCCCATGACTACACAGACTGGCTCTTCTCCCTAGAGGCACAATGGAGAACTGAACTCCCAAACTGTGGATCTGCAGCCTAACTCACTGAGATGAAGTCAAATACAGCACCCCCATACATTGTTCTACTCCTCCAAGCCTCATGGCAACAACTCATAATGCAAGAAGTACAGTGTGACGTCAGAGCAGCCCCTGTTTCCATATCTCTATAACAAGGATTCTCAACCTGTGGCCCATGGGCCAGACGTGGCCCACAGCACCATTTCATGTGCCTCCACCACACCAGGAAGTGTCATGAGTGTAGGAAGGGTAAAATGGCCATCCAGGCCCCAAAGCTGTCTGTGGGAACATGACCTGGCCTCTGGCTTTAAAAGGTTGAGAACTCCTGCTATATAAGCAGCAGCCAACAGAGGGTAAATGGAGCGGGGATACCTTGAATGCAACTGCTGATCTTCAGAAAATTATCTTTTCAGATTAAAAGTAAAGGTCTCCCTTGCTCAAAGGGAACATGCCACTGGATGACTGTCTGGTGGCATGGCTTTGCCTCCCTCCCCCGGGCGAGGCAGAAGTTAAGCACGCCCGGGGGTGTGCTGAGCTGGGAGAGGGGAGGAGCTTGCCCAATTATGGGCTTGTTCTCCCCGATCCCAGCTCAGTCGGAGCAAAGCAGGCAAGCGAAAGCCCACCTGCCCACCCTCGAAACAGCAGTGTGGGATTAGCTGGTCGCTTCGGGGCTGAGTGGGAATTTTTGCACACATCCCTGATTGGCTGTGGGACATTGGTGTTTTTGCCCACTTCACACTGGTGCGGACTGGGGTAATTGGCTTGGCGGTTCGATTTCTGGTCACTTGGCGGGTAGTGCATAGTTAAATGAGAGGTGAAGGCCTAATATTATTCGGTGTGACCTTGGGCGTGTCTGTTGGCCGGAAGCTGGAAAACCTTTGGCTTCTGCTTCCGGGTTAAGGGCATGCTCAGGGGTTGAGGGAAGTGCTGTCGGACTACAGCCTTGAGGCTTGAGAACAGCACTTAACATTATACCCGAATGGTGAACTGGGATGGGGACTGTTAAAGAACAGGACGATCCCGGCAAGCCGGTATTCACCTGGACGTGAGTGGAGCAAGTAAAGTGATCACCTTGGCTCCATCACTTGGAATCGCGCTACTAAGCCCCTGCCGCAGGCAAACAGTTAGTTTGAAGTTTACTTTAATAAAGTGGCCCTGAGTTTAAATCCAGCACTGTGTCTGTCTCATTATTCTGGGGGTTGGGGGACAAAGCCAGTTGAATCCAACTCTAAGGTTTGGTGCATGTCTGCTGGCATTTCCTTGGACATGTGGCAGGAATGTCTCAATCCTGGAGTGCACGGAATGCTGTTTACCTTCCCACCAAAGTGGTACCTATTTATCTTCTTGGAATTTCTTGCTTTTGAACTGCTCGATGGCAGGAGCTGGGACAGAGACAGGAGCTCACTCCATTGTGCAGCACTCGGGTCTCGAACTGCTGTCTTGCCAACCTTCCAGTCATCAAGTTCAGCAACTTAACCACTAAGCCACTGCAGTCCCATCTTTTAGATTACAAAGCTCAGAATGGCCACCGATGAGTAAGGGAGTTCAAATGTTAACTTTTTCTAGTTCTAGTTGACTTCTCTAGCTTTTACCACCCTGGTAAAAGAGGGGGAAATGCAGAGCTGCTGCTTTAGGGCAGCGGCCCTAGATGAAAATATGAATGACTTCTATGGCTTCCAAAACACCCATTACTCCACTTTTCTTACTCCATGGGTTCAAGTAAACCTTGGTTTCCAGGCAAAGCTCATAAATACTGAAACTGCTTGCCTCAGTGTTTCAAACTCACCCTGCAGTCTGGTGCCCTTTGCAGCTAAAGGAACAAAGAGACCTCATTTATTTTATCCCTGCATGTTGACAAGTTCTCTGCAGTTGGGTTGCATCCTCCCTTATCAATAATTTTTGAAAAGCTTTTTCATTCATGCCAAGTGGCCTCCTTTAAGCCGGCGGCTTTTAATAGTATTAAGTTTTAGAGCAAATCAATTTCCGTCTCAATTATGCACCAGCCCTGCGCTTCCCTCCAAACCTTTTACTTCTCTCCTAGGAAAAGTCCTCTCCATCACTCTGCCCTGCAAGGTCTGAACATAAATACTGTGTTGTTGTGTATTGCCAGAAGACCTGGAAGCAAGCCATTAGCCAGCCATTTTAACGGCAACCCCAGGAAGAAACCAGCATTGTCATCTATGTATTACAAGACATTACTGGCCGGTTTTAAAATCAAAGTTATAATTCATTGTTAAGCTAGGAAGGGGGCAGGGGACTACCCCTCTCTATTGTTGTTTGACTTTATCCTTTTCACTTGCAGGCAAAAGACGTTATAAAGACTTTTGCACCCTAACCGGTGCAAGAAATAAATCAAATACAGTATGGAAAGCTTTAACGGTCCCACTGCACAAAGACAAACAGTAGCTTTCAGATATGGGCACAGTCCACTTTAGTGGGAAGTTGAAAGGAGACAGGCATGACAAGATGAAGCGCATAGTTTCTTAATTAAACATAATATGTAGAAACAAATCTTTTAAGGTTGTGGGTTGGAATTGGAGTTTCTTTTTTTTTCTTCTTTTAAAATAAAAGAGTTTGCAAAGCTCAGTCAAGTGCCTGGGTGATAGATTATTAACTTTATAGTCTTTCTGAAATTCAGAGCAAATAGTCTGAAACCAAAGAAACATTATCACCTTTAATTCAGTAACCCTCTGGGCTCTTTCACAACTATGAGAAAACACAATAAGACCATATTTCACCCAGCTTGCAGGGTCAGTGTGGAAATGAAGGACCTTCTTGCTCCATTAATGAATAGAAGGGATAACTGGGTCAGATATTCACCACACAACCACAGAACATGGTATCCATTACACAATCTGGTTTCCAGGGAAAAGAAACAACTGAACTTCCATTTTATTTTATTTTCAAAGCAGTTTTTTTCATTAATTCAAATGAAAAGCTAAAACTGTATATTATCTGTATACTATCTCTCTAAGACTTGGAAGTAAGAAATAAAAATAGTCTTGTAGTATCTTGAAAGCTAAAATGTTTTATTTTGCATACACCTTTCAGGGAGAGCATCATGAATTCAGATGCATGAAGTTGCTGATAATTAGCAAACAAATTGGACAAAAACCTACACCAGGTAAAACCTGCTAGTCGGCAAAGTGTAGCAAACTTGTCTGTTGCTATTGTTGCAATACACTGACGAGATAATTTCAAAAAACAGTTCTTCAATGAAGGCTAATATAAA
This sequence comes from Bradypodion ventrale, assembly GCA_035047345.1. Classification (NCBI taxonomy): domain Eukaryota; kingdom Metazoa; phylum Chordata; class Lepidosauria; order Squamata; family Chamaeleonidae; genus Bradypodion; species Bradypodion ventrale. The sequence continues at coordinate 25,696,863 of JAWDJE010000003.1, forward strand.
CCTCTTTAAACTTGTAGTATTGTGCTTTAAATCCAAAATAAAGTAGTGGCAAACAAAGATATCCTTGTAATTCAGGTGAGTAAACTGATAACGTGATTATGTACAAGTGTGCATAGTGGGTTTATCTTTGAACATTTAGGCGAGGTAAAGCATAATACTATATACAGTATAAAACCTGTCCAATGCCTAAAGAGGGACCCATCTTAAATGAAAATGTAGCAAAATTATTAACCTACCAATTGGGATTACAAGTAAACATTCAGAGGTCAATGAAGAAAAGTTAACTTGAGTACAATCCATTTTAGATCAATGTTTTATAAATAAATCTTTTATCTAGCTACACATGCTTACCTAGTCAGTGTATTTTTTGTGGCTGATTTCTGTTAGCCAAGGCATTCATATCTAAATCAAGGTTTGTGACAGACTCCTTTAAAATGGCATGTTCATCTGTCAGTCTTGGCCTACACTTGGATTTTCATCTTGGAAAAAGTTTGTTCACAGATGTATGTATGTATGCCAAAGACTCTGAGCATGCCTGCAGCAAACTTTTTTAGGTTGATAAATATACAAGGTAGATCAGAATAGAAGTCTAAGTGGCTCTTTTGTAAATGTCTCTGACATGATCACTGGATTACAAATCAGATAGTTCGGGGGTGGGGGGGACTTGCATTTTCTAGTGATACTTCAAATGGATTCTGAAACATTCTTGTTTCTTTTCCTTGTTTACTGCAATCAGTGAATCTGTTCTGGAATTCCACCTGTCTTGGAACTCATGAGAAATGTCCACAATGAAAAATTCTTGGTATTCTGTTTTCAAAAATACTAGGCCTTTTTGTATCCTTTTCCTGCCTTTTTTTGTAAAAGCAGGCCAGCTATCTCTTGAACCTATCCACGCAGCTGCTTCATCTTCCTTATACAGTACACATATATAGCCTTCAACAAAGTACAGTGAAACCCCAGTTACGGAGCTTCGGGTAATGGAAAACTCAATTTACGGAAAGAAATCCATTGAAAATAATGCCTTGGCTTACCAAAATTTTGGATTTTTTTTTTTTTTGGATTTCAATGTATTCCTATGTCAAACCATGCTTTGCTTTACAGAATTTTTGTTTTCAATGCATTCCTATGGGAAACCATGCAATACATTCCTATGGGCACTTCATGATAAGGAATTTTCACTGTAAGGAAAACCCCACGGAACAGATTAATTCCATAACCTGGGGTTTTACTGTAATGCAAGGAAAGGTGGTGGTGGTGGTGGAAAAACTGCATGGTATGGGTACCTGAGCTCTGCTGGCCAGCAAACCACCCAGAATGGCCACAAGACTAGTATGGAGGAAGATGACAAGAAGGGGCTGATAGAAAATTATGTTTTGTGCACAGTGAATGGTACAATAACTTTTCAGCAGAGGCCAGAATAAATCTGCTAAGAGGTGGCAGTGTCGTTTTGCCTCTTTATAAATCCATGGTGAGGCCCCATCTGGTATACTATGCACAGTTCTGGTTGCTATACCTCCAGAAGGATATTATGGAGCTGGAAAAAGTGCAGAGGAGGGCAACCAGAATATTTTAGGGGACTGGAACACCTTCCTTACCATCTGAGGCTGCAGCGGTTGGGCCTTTTCACTCTTGAACGACGGCGTCTAAGAGGTGACCTGATTGAAGTTTATAAAATCATGCACGGTGTGGACAAAGTAGATAAGGAAAAACTGTTTTCCCTATCGCATAACACTAGAACTAGGGGACACTCCATGAATCTTTTGGGTGCTAGTTCTCAAAACAAATAAGAGAAAGTACTTTTTCACCCAGAGGATCACTGATCTATGGAACTCCCTGCCAGAAGAAGTGGTGGCAGCTGTCAGTCTTGACAGCTTTAAGAAAGGATTAGACAAGTTCATGGAGGACAAGGATATCAATGGCTACAATTATGGATACCTAATGGGTGTGTGATGGTGAGGACTCTCGCTGACACTTGCTTTGCCGGCCCCCGCCCTTCAGATACAGGCACCTCTGGCCGAGCGGAGAGGCGGAGCCGAGCAGCCCTTAAAGGGAGCTCTGCGCGCTCCCGCTGGCCTCTGCAACTTTGGCTGGGCCAGGACGTGTTTTCCCTCCACCCCCTCCCTAGGTGACAGTGTGACAATTTTTGGTCGCTCAGGGGCTGGATGGGAATTTTTGCTTGAACCTGCATTGGCCCTTGGTTCTTGCAGTTTTCGCCCATCCCACACTGTTGCTGATGGTTGAGTTACAGAGTTTGTTGTGGTTTTCTTTATAGGTCACTTTGGTGGTTAGCACTGGTAAGGACAAATCTGATGACCCCTAGGAACCCGGCAGGTATGCATTTGGTTGGCCACCAGAAGCACAAGGTAGAGGGAAAGTCGGGGTGGCTAATCAAATGCGGACCATGAACAAGGTAATGCGAAGTTCAGAGACTTGCAAAACCTTTGATAGTTCACCGGATTTCCATCAGAAGCTGGAGTTAATAAGTATCACTTCTGACTGGGGTCAATAATTTGTTTAATGAAGTAAACAAATTGATACAATGTAGCAAATTAAGATGAGGAAATTACAACTAGTCCTTACCAGTGCTATTCCGGCCCGTTTGCCTTAACACACTTAATTAAAGTTACAAGTTAATAAAGTGGCCCAATTTTTAAACCAATACAGGTGTCCGTCTCTTAATTTGGGGGGGGGGGGTGTCCGGCAAGGACAACCTCCGGATTGGAGAGATAGGCAGGATATCTCTCAATGCCATTTCTAGGGAATCCTAAGAAGGTGAAGGCATCTGCTTGGGAATACCCTGAAGCAAATGGTGAGCCACTGTGTGAGACAGAATGCTGGACTGGATGGGCTGTGGCCTGTTCCAGCAAGGCTGTTCTTATGTTCTTATATGTTCTTATGCATCTCTTCAACATACGCTCTTGTTGTTACATCCAGCAAAAGCTTCTTAAGGAGAAGTACACATTAAATTTTTATTGCAGCAATCTTTCCATGCTATGGATATAAGTATTCTGCTAAACTGTGGCTCCCATGAAAATGTGTTTGTTTGTTTGTTTGAATTTGTATTAACCAAGGAACAAAGAAAATGGATTCTCCTCAGCTTTCACGGGTCTACATGGTGGATAATAATAGTAATAACTAGCAAATTTTGCCCGGCAGTGCCGGGCTGTTTTAAATTGTGTTGGAAGGTTTTTGTTTTGTTAATGTTTGAACAAATGAGGTTAGTCTGTAAGTGTGATTTTTAAAATGTTTATTTATACACACGGGCTGTTATCAACTGTGATCAGTTTTTTGGGGGTTTGTTTTTGTGGATTAAAAAAAGAGGAAAGGATGATATAACTTTTTACAATTAGTATGTGAATTTTTTTAATAGTTGTACCTTGGATAATAATTTTTAAAATGTGAAAGTACATGGTTTTTTTTTACATTCAATGTTTTTAAGCTGTGTTTAGATGTTTTGGGGTTTTTTTGAGTGAAAACTCTACACAGGATTTTAGAAATGTTTTTATTTTATTATTTTGTGATTTGTGTGAATGTGTGATGTAATGTTATGTTTTTGACTGTTTTATCTCTTGTGGCCTCTGGGTGGGGCTGTTGAGTATTTCTTTTACTTTGACTGTTTTTTCTCTACTGGCCTCTGGGTGGCGCTTCTTCTGGTAAGTAGTCTCTTTCTTTCCTCATTTCAGTTCCGGCCATCGTGGAGGTAGGACATGCTGGTAAGTTGGCTGGTTTAATTTCTTTTGTGGGTTTGGCTTGTATTTATTTTGTAGTGTTAGTGAGTTTTTTCTGTTTGTTTGTGTGTGTTTTTGGTTCACTTTAATGTTCGTTTATTTGGTGTGTTTTGTAGGTGTTTTGTAATTAGTTTGAGTTAATTTTGGATGTTTTGGTTTGGGTCTTTTAAAAATTTAATTAATGGTTTATTTTAATTATTTTGGTGTTTGTTTTTGTTGTTTAGTTAGAGAGGAGGCTACGGGCGGGTGTATATCTCTGGGAGGCGAAGCCAGCGGCCGGAGCGCCATTTGCTGGCTTTGCTTCCTGGCGAATTGGTTGGGAAAATCTAATTGGGGTTTCCCCTTTAATATCAGTGGGTGGGGGTTGTGATCCCCCTCTCCGTTGGCTCCCCTGGGTTTGGGAGGGTTGGGAGGACAAAAGGGGTCTGTCTCCCCAACCCTTCTGGACCCAGGGGAGCCAGCAGAGAAGGGGATTCCCCACCCAACACTCAGTTTTTAAAGAGAAGAAACCGCTTGGTTTCTTCTCTTTAATAACAGGGTGTCCAAGGGGGGGATCCCCTCTCTGCCGGGTAACCTGGCTCTTGAAGGGTTGGGGGGACACACCCCTTTTGTCCCCCAAACCTCCCAGACTCATGGGACTCAGGAGACGGGATTGAATCCAGCCCACCCTCTGATATTAAAAGGGATAGCCCAATTGGGGTTTCCCCTTTAATATCTGTGGGTGGGGGGTTATGATCCCCCTCTCCACTGGCTCCGCTGGGTTTGGGAGGGTTGGGGGGACAAAAGGGGTCTGTCTCCCCAACCCTTCCGGAGCCAGAGAAGCCAGCGGAGAGGGGGAATCCCCCCTCCAAACACTCCGTTTTTAAAGAGAAGAAACCCCTTGCTTTCTTCTCTTTAATAACAGGGTGTCCTGCGGGAGGGGGGGATCGACTCTCTGCTGGGTCCCCTGGCTCTGAAAGGTTTGGGGGGACAGACCCCTTTTGTCCCTCCAAACCCCAGGGGAGCCAGTAAAGAGGGGGATTGCAACCCCCACCTACTGATATTAAAGGGGAAACTCCGATCGGGAACTTCAGGCACCGTTGGGGAGGAGGGCGAAACACTTTTGTGGTAAGTAAAGTCAGCAGGTGGAGCGCCGTCCGCTGGCTTAGCTTACCTGGGAATGGGTTCACTTTCAGGGGGGGCCAAGGCACCAGTGCTTTTTCCCCCTTGACCCCCCCCCCCCCATTTTTGTGGCTTTTTTCTGTGAGGCGCTGTGTCCGGCTGTGGCAGAATTGCACTCCCAGTATGTTTTGTATTTTTATTTTTCACGTGCCGGCTTCCTTTGCGTTCTGCACGCTCATGGCGCGCAGGACGCTGGGGCTTGTAGTTTTGTGTTTGCGTTTTTGGCTTGTGCATCATTTTTTCCTGCGGTTTGATTTTGATTGGCCGCGGCGCGTTTCCGAACATTCCTTTTGCTCACGCCTCTCAGCCTGATTGGCTCTGGTGCAGCACGGCGCAAGGAACGTTGGGAATAGAAGTATTTTCTTTTTGTTTGCGTTCGTGGGTCTCCTGCCCCACTGGCGCATCTCTCAACCTGACAGTTACCTGCAAACCCCGGTCGGGCAAGTGCACGAATGCTCAGTTGGGGCTAGTGGGGCTTGGTGCACGATCCTTTGTCACATTCCAACGGTTAATGCACAGATTTATAGGTATAGATTATATACCATGAAGGTGATTGATATCTATGATGCCTCTTTCCTGGGATTTCTGTGTATAGAGTACCCAGAAGTGGTTAACCACTTCTTTCTTCTGGGGTGCCCTCAGACTGTGCAGCTACACAGCCTGATGTTTCTCATGAAAGGGGAAATGGAGAATTGAATTCCTAGCCAGATACCTGGGACGGCAGTGTCTCAAATGGCTAAGATGCTGACTGGGAGGCGGAAGGTCAGCAGTTCGATTCCTGAGTACTGCAAGATGGAATGAGCTCCCACCTTTGTCCCAGCTCCTGCCAACCTAGCAGTTCGAAAGCAAGAAAATGCAAATAGATAAATAGGGACCACTTCGGTGGGAAGGTAACAGCGTTCCATACGCTCCATTGTCTAGTCATGCCTGCCACATGACCACAGAAATGTCTGAAGAAGCAGACAGCGCTGGCTCTTAGGGTTTGAAACAGAGATGAGCACTGAACCTTAGAGTCGGATACGACTGGCTTTCGAGCAAGGGAAACCTTTACCTTTACCTAAGAATATGTTATTATCTCTTCCCTCTTCTCCAATTATGTTTGGCCACTGACCATGGTGAATGGTGCCAATGGGAGTTGCAACAACATTTACAAATTTTACTATCTTGTGTTAAGGGTAAATCAAGATAAAGAGCTTCCCTGTTTTGGTTCCCTATATTATAAATTCCACAAAGAATTGCAGTACCTTATGTGGAAGGATAGGTAGCATGTCATTAAAGAGTCTTTTGCATGCTAGATTTTTTTCCATGACCTGCCTCAATGTAGATTCCATCATAAAGCTATTTGAAAAAGTAAATGAAATATCTGCCATTAAAATACCCCATAAAATGTATCTACTGCATATTAGGGGCTAATTTGGAAATAATTCATGGATGTGGTGATGAACTAAATACAGAAGACAACCGTCAGTGTGAACATGTGGTAATAATTTCAAATAGCTAGACCATCAGATGGTAATTGAAAATCATCATGGTTTTTAATGAGCCTCTGCTATCTTTCCTATTCTTTTCAAATGATCAAAGGTAAATCTGGCTCTGATCCAGTGATGTATTGTATGCAGATATAATTAATATTACATGCACATTAAAGTTTATTTACTCACTGACTCTGCAGCAGTTTTTGGCACTGGCTGTAAGATGATTTTTATATTTGGGGAAATACCTCTCCCCAAAAAAAAGAAAAACAATTAGAAAGAAAATGTAGGTTTAAAAGGTCCATTATGGAATTCCCAAAAGGGAAACTGCCAGTGAAATCACACTGCATGGACAGGTCTGGCTTGCACATGTTGTTGGATCTTAGCCCAGGGCTTCTGAACATTTTAGAATGGATTTACGGGAAATCCTGCTGTAATATACATTCGTTGGCCACACTTGGATCCTACCCAACCACCCCTGCTCCGATATGGGTGTGCATTCATCTGGCAAGCCACATTTGTCACCTTCTGCAAAAAGAGCCATTAGGAAGCTATGGGAGTTTCATTTTTAGCGTCAACGCTTATCTTGGAGCTGAAAGGAAAGCAGACATTGGTCTCTTTCAGCCTGGAAAAATATAAATATTTAGCAGTAGTTAGTACGTAATGCTATAAAGAGACTTGTAATGAAACTTCTAGATGAATACAGGCAGCATGTATCTTTCCCATTGCAAACTGCCAACTTACTCAAGTAGTAGACTGATAGTCACAGGGCACAGTGGGATAGACTGACACTTGTCATGGTCACTACTTAGTTAACCAGGGAAGTGAAAAGGTATCCCCACAGGTGAATCAATGTGATCTTACCCATTTCTGATGCTTTGCAGGGTATTTCTAGGCATGTTTGGAGGTGTCACTTGTTGGCCTGACCTTTCTGTCAGGACAGTTAACATGAGAATACCTTCACACATTAATTAAGCATGATTGGGACCCAACCTGAAGGGAGACAGATGTTTCACAACTTAGACTATTGCAGTGTTGACTATCACACTTGTGTTGACAATTCAGCTACAGTGCCTGGTTGAACAGATGGCCACCGTAAAAGGGTCCATGATTTGATTTGATAAAACCCAGTTTCTCTGGTCTTAAATTCATTTGCTATATGAACCCATTGGATGGACAAAGGATTATCCCACCTTTGGGGTTTTCTGACTTCTTCCTTCCATGTTAATCCATGTCCCCTAGAGAGTTACAACTCATCTTACTCATATTCTGCAATAAGGGGTCAAGAGGAGCAGGGTTTGAAGGACCTCTGGATTATTTGTTTATTTATTGGATTTATATAATGGCTTTTTTCGCCTAAGCGACCCAGGGCGGCTCACGACATCAGTTAAAACCCATACCAATACTAATTATAACCAAATACTATAAAAATTCTCTAAAAATGTCCATAAACCTCCCCAATCCCCTTAAAAAGAGGGGCATCTGGGTAGGAATAAATAAAAACCCCGGGCAGGGCTAAATAAGCCAATAGGGCTGGGTTGTGGTACCAGTTGTACCCCACATCTGCTGTCATAGCCACATATTTAAGGCCTTCCTGAAGGGGAGAGTGATGCATCACAACTGACTCTACTGACCAAGACACCACGTACTCTTCATTCAGATTGACTCTCTTCCTACTTTCTCCAGTTGTGCTTTTAAATGCTCTTATGTTATTTTAATTTGGTTTTCTTTTTAATATGACATGTTGCTTAATATAATTGAATTTAAAAACTGATGCTTTTTCACTGTATTTCCTTCAAAATTTATGTTATCAGGGAGTTTTAGTTGCTGCACTGGTAAAAAGGCAGCCATTGAATAGAACAGATTAGACTAGACTAGACCAGATTATGTAAAATAATTTCCACTGCAGTGGCTCAAGTAGCTAAGATGCTGACTAGAAGGTGGGAAGTCAGCAGTTTGATTCTCGAGTACTGCAGAATGGAATGAGCTCCCGTCTTTGTCCCAGCTCCTGCCAACCTAGCAGTTCGGAAGCAAGAAATTGCGAGTAAATAAATAGGGACCACTTCGGTGGAAAGGTAAACAGTGTTCCATGTCTAGTCATGCCTGCCACATGATCACAGAAATGTCTGCAGAAGAAGACAGCGCTGGCTCTTCAGCTTTGAAACATAGATGAGCACTGGATCCTAGAGTCTTATACAACTGGCTTTCGAGCAAAGGAAATCTTTACCTTTACTAGACTAGAGTAAACCTCACATGCACACAGACTCAAATATAATGTTTTCATTTAAAAAAAACAGTGCATAGCATCATGTGCAAACATTCAAATACAAGGGTTGGAGTGTAAAACCCAACATTTGCAAAGGGTAGTTCCTAGTCATAAGTAACTGGGATAAGTGCTAGACTTAATAAGAAAAGTGGGAGGAAAAAATAGGATCAGACAAAGTTTGAGATTATGCAAATAAAGAGCCAAAGGTTTGGCAGAAATGGAGTAAAATAAACAAAGAGGAAAAGCTAACAATTATGGAGTCACTGACACATGTAGCAGGTATTTGAACAACACGGTTGTATTCCTTCATTTTCTTTTTCTTTTGCCATATATGATTCTAAATATTGGTGATCCTCATGGCGATCAGCCATGGAGACTGTCTTGAGAATACATTGCAGTGGCCTTTCATCTGCCTTCCGCATCGCAGCGTGACATCCGTACCACTGACCCTACTGCCAGTGACTCAACGTCGATTGTCAGGCAGCAGTTAACTCACCTGATAACCCTGCGTACTAATGGCTTGGATGCTGAAGTCCATATCAAAAAGTAATGGTCCTCAAATGGATTAAAACCCATTCTAATCCATCTTGATGGAGGGCAGCAGTTCCAATTATACTGGCCTGGGGTTAATGAGGACTTTGTGTGCCAAAAGGGCTTAGGACCAGAAAGTGATTCACAGAGCTGTATCATTGGTACGGTTGTATTCCTGGTGATGGAAAAACAGAGCTATTATTTTATTTTATTTTATTTTTTTATAATTGTTATTGAATTTTTTTAAAACAAATATAAAACAATACAAATATAAAACAATACATATAAAAATACAAAAATAAACCTACATACAAAATAATCACAGAAAACATCAAAAGAGAAAAAAAAGAAATGCAGCCAATCCTAATAATTTTTTAAGATATCTTTAAATTTCACAAACATAACTAACATTACTAAATACGTTTATGAAATTCAATACTCTTTGTGCTGCAATTACATAGCAACAAAAACAACATAATACTTAATTCACACATAGTGCATATTTACAATGCCCTGGAGAACTCATATTTATGAGTGACTCATATTTATATCCAAAAACTTCTTTGTTCGGGTACAGGTCTGTTAGTTTCAACGTCCATAAGTGAGTGATCCACAAAAGGTTTCCAAGTATTCCAAAATCTATTCTCTCTCATAATGCCCTTTTTTTCTTTTATTTCCCATGTTAATTTATCATTCAATGCTAAATTCCACATTTCTTTATACCACTCCTCCTTCTGTATAATTATGTCATTTTTCCAATTTCTAGCAATACATTGTCTGACCGTTGTAAGCATTATTTCAAGTAATTCTTTCTCATCCCTATTTAAATTAATACAGTCCACGTTTGTTAACATGGTGGTATCTGACTCCAGTTTGATTTCCCCCCCATTATTTCACTAATCTCTTTTTCAATTCTTATCCAAAAATCCTTAATCACCTTACAACCCCACCACATATGTTCATAAGTTCCTATTGTGTCTTTACATCTCCAACATAACTTATCCTTTTTATTATCAATCTGATGTAACCTCACTGGTGTCAGATACCACCTCCATAACATTTTATAATTGTGCTCTTTAATTCTAACCGACATAGTTCTCATTATCCTCTTTTTCCATTTGTTTCTCCATGCATCTTTTTCTATCCTTATATTCAAATCCTGTTCCCACCTTTGTTTCAAATCCTCCTGCGGATCACCATCCCTATTTATTAAACTATACAATTTGCTAACTAAACCCTTAATATTTCTATCACCTTTTCTGATTTTTAACACCAATTCTTCAAATTCCGTCTTTTCTCTAACTATATCAAATTCTCTCAAATATTTACCATTCCAATTATTAACGCTCAGTATCTGAAACCAATTCATTTTCAATTGTTCAAATAGCATTTTCTTTCTACTTTCATCTCCACAGATCCGTAACCAGTCTTTCACCAGGAAAACTTCATTTTTATCCAATATTTCTATTATTTCTTTATCTATTTTCAACAGAAAACTTGCCATGTCTGCCAATTCCAAAATTGGAGAGATATTCGGGGCCAGATCCTTCTTTAATTTTCCCCCACACATTCATTAATCCCCTCATCGTTGTATTATTAGTAACTATTTTCCCCATTCTTCCTCCCAAAATGATCATTTTACCTATGTTCCTATAATCTTTCATCTCAATCTCCTCCCTGGAGCTATTATTTTAGATGAGAATGATAGGGGAAAGGGTAAAAGATTTGGAGAGATGAGTATCCTTTCTGCCTTCAGCTCAGGGTGGCACCAAGTATCTAGGACAGTGTTGTCGAACCTTTTAGATACCTAGTGCCCAAACAGAGCGGTGGGATGAACTCTGTGCTGGGGAAATGGAGGAAGCGCTCCCATTGGACTGTTGGGCAGAGGGGTGTGGTGAACTTTGTGCTGGGGTGACATGCTATAGGTTCACCACCACTGATCTAGGAGGTCATCTGGGAAGATAGAAGTAAAATTAAGAAGTATCCATTCTTTATCAGAAGAATCATAGAGTGGGCCTCCAAGTGCAGTTAGACTACAACTTCAAGTACCCCTCTGTGTTCACTATGTCAGTTCCAGAAACATCTGGAATGCTTCAAGTTCTCAATCCCTCCTCTTTTATGATTGAAAGTTCTCTGAATGCAGAGGACAATTGACTCCATCCTGGGACCTTTCTTTGCCACAGATCGCACTACTAAATTACCTGGAAGGAATGATCACCATGGGACCAAAGCTTCACCTTTCTTTGGATAAAAGTAAATTTGTTACAGTATGCATGCAAACAAAACAAAATAGGATGGAGTAGAGATGGTGGGTATGACAGTCTCACTGAAAGTAGTGTTATTGCGCTCATCGGGATTTAATGGATGACAAGCACATCACAAATTCACACATTGCAAGGCTTTACGAGTTTTTCAAAGAAACGAAGAGCTCGTGAAACACTGCATACATTTTTAAATGTAAAGTATCAAACATCAATACCTTAAACACACTGCCTTCTGGTCATATAGAATTATACAGGATCAACCCTGAATCACATGACAAAGAACATCACCTGTGACATGTACCATATTGTATTTGGGCTCAGAGATTCTTTGCATGTGTCACAGTGGAGGCAGGGCTGCAAGGAAACTTTTCCAAACCAGAGACAACTGTTGGATAAAACAAATGACCGCCACAAACAGGAGTCAAAGAAGAAAAAGTGTACAGCTTTCTAGTCCTGCCTCCTTTCCTTCTTTTTAAAAGCAGTGGTTCTGAAAGATTCCTACACCTCAAAGGCTATCTCTGTGCTTTTTAAAATCTCAACAAAGGTGTTATGATGTTAATGTTTTTCGTTTTCTTCCACAATACTGCCTATATCATTTATTTGCAAGCTGTCTTTCTCCCCACTAGAGGGCACCGTATGGATGCAAAAGACGAAATGTCATTGCAAGCTGAATGGAGGTACAGAAGCACTACTGGTATATTATTAGAAAGTGGACATTTGTCCTTGCTTAACATCACTCACAATGTAACATACGTTGTGTGACAAACAGGATAACAGATTTAATGCAAGTTTCTGAAATGTGCTTAAATTAGACTCCCCCTGTAAAGCAGTTGCTTAAATGTGCATTATCTGATGTTTATCCAAAAACAGAATCTCTCTCTCTCTCTCTCTCTCTCTGTGGCTTCCTTGTGCCTTCAAGTCAGCGGGCAATTTTGCCATATTTTGGCTTCCTAGCATAGTAAAGGTAAAGGTCACCCTTGCTCGAAAGCAAGTCGTATCTGACTCTAGGGTACAGTGCTCATCTCTGTTTATAGCCAAAGAGCCAGCGCTGTCTGTGTCTGCAAATGTTTCTGTTGTCATGTGACCGGCATGACTAGATGCCAGAAAACACAGAACACTGTTACCTTCCCACCAAAGTGGTACCTCTTTATCTACTTGCAATGTCTTGCTTTTGAACTGCTAGGTTTGCAGGAGCTGGGAGAAAGACGAAAGCTCACTCTGTCATGCAGCACTCAGGTCTCAAACTGCTGACATGCCGACTTTCCAGTCGTCAAGTTCAGTGTCTTAACCACTGAGCCACTGGACTCCCCTTCCTTCCTAGCATAACCCCTCCATAACTTATTCTTTTTTAAATTAAGAAACTGCCACTCGAGGCAGCTGGAGAGTTTTTTTTTTTAATGTATTGTAAGAAAAATATTTTTGGGAATGCCGGAGCAGATGCTTCTCTTCAAGATCTAAGAGTGTGAGGGTGAATGTGTGTAGCCCCCTCACCTCTAGATGTTGCTCATCCCTTCCTTAAAATCTGGTGCAAGTTGGAAGAGACTGAAGTTATTTTAGAGCTTTATATGGGAGTACAGAACTGATGAAAAATAATTTGTAATTAACAGAGATATTTTTTTTTAAAAAGGACTGCAAAAATATTAACCAAAGGTTACATGTTTCTTCCAGTTCCTAGCAGGAAACCGCAAGAATCAGATTCCTTGTTTTTTTCTTATTCTGAGTGATCACCAAGTAAAAGCACACAGCCAAACCCAAAGATATTTGAAAAAATACATATAAACGCACTCCTGAAAAAAATCAAGTACAAGACAAATCTGTTTTAAAGGAAGCAACGCAAAGCAATCACACTTATATACCAACCCATACTGCTCAGTGCACTCTCTGGGTGGTTCACTAGTTAATTAGCATTTTGCCCCCAACATGCTGGGAACTCATTTTACTAACCTTGGAAGGATGGAAGGCTGAGTCAACCTTGATCCCTGGGCAGGATCGATCTCACAACTTTTTGGTTGCAATACAGCATTTTAACCACTGCGCCACTAAGTATGCATATTAGTAAAAGTGTTCATCAATGAGTGCTGTGCAATGGAATGAGCTCCCATCAGCTGCTCGAAAGCCAGTCATATCTGACTCTAGGGGTCAGCGCTCATCTCCATTTACAGACAAAGTACCAGCAATGTCTGTGTCTGCAGACACTTCCATGATCATGCAGCAGACATGAGTAGACATCGGAGCAAACAGAATACTGTTATCTTTCCCGCCGAAGCAGTGCCTATTTATCTACTTGTAATTTCTTGCTTTCGAGCTGCTAGTTTGGCAGGATCTGGGGCAGATGATGGGCGCTCACTCCTTCACGCAGAACTCAGTTCTCGAACTGCTGACCTGCTGAACTTCTGGCCGTCAAGTTCAGCATCTTAACCACTAAGCCACTGTGGCCTTCAATGAACAATAATACATTATGGTTGTTATGAAGATAGAAAGGAATCACTTACGGAAATTTACTTTTTGAATTAACTCACCAGTGGTCACACTCCCTCAACACCGAATGGGGTGGCCATGCTATCTGGGGGGTGGGATGTGGGAATGGCATCCCCCAAATAACTTCACCCTTTGATGCAGCTTTGGAAGCATGAGAAGAGGCACTGATATGGGAAGTGAATGAACCATACAAGGACAACTGAAGACCACATGAAAAATCAACATGTGATGTCAGTGCAGGTAAGTTAATATCTGAAGGGAGCCTGTAAGACTTTGTGTTCAAACATTGTGACACACACCATTTGCAATCGAAAAGGGGGAAAGAGTCGAACTTCACCCAAAGACTTACAGTCACAATCCAGGAACTGTCTTTCAAGCTGAAGACAGTGCAAATCACTCAGTTGTTGAGACAAGCATTCCCCGTTCCTTATACCAACACCGGGTATTAGCCCTGAACTAAGCTGCATTGAAAATTGGGGGGAAATGAAAACAGAACTGGCTGTCAATCTGAATGCGGAAAGCATGGAAGAACTGGTGCACACCAGTGATGGAATAAAGTTCTTCTATCAAACCTTCTCTGCCTCACCAGTCATCGCTCTTCATATTTTCGACTTGAGATAATTAAGGATTATCGCAAGCTAGGCTGCATAAACCCATAAATACACGATTTCAGAGGCAATAAGATTAGTGAGAAAATATACATGTAGCAGCAAAGTTTAATTACTTAAGAAGCTGCCGAGCTAGTGCTTCAGGATTTCGATTATGTCTGATGTGACGTAAAGAGCAAGTGCTGATAATGGAGGCTTTGACTTATGCTGCTGCAAGTCATGGCCGAACTATATATTTATATCAATCCAGGCATCCTCTGGCTAGATAGACAACATTCTCACTAGTAGAAGGCAATGCCAACCTAGCAGTTCCTGCCAACCTAGCAGTTCGAAAGCAAGAAATTGCAAGTAGATAAATAGGGACCACTTCGGTGGGAAGGTAACAGCATTCCGTACGCTCTGGTGTCATGCCTGCCACATGACCACAGAAACGTCTGCAGCAGCAGACAGCGGTGGAAGCCAGAGTCGGATACGACTGGCTTTCGAGCAAGGGAAACCTTTACTTTACCTAAAGACAATGCTCAGACCTTGGAAATAACTCATTATGAAACACAACATTCAAGATGAATAAATAACACTTATGGAAGGAGGAATAAAAACAGAAAATAATACATACATTGTTGATATTTGTTTCCTTCATAGCCTTGGTTGACAGATGCAAGTACCATTTCTCTGGGATCACAGTTCAGGTTATCCTTCTTAAAGCACTGCCATTCATCTCAACAACTGTATCTATAGACGCTGACTAGGAGGTGGAAGGTCAGCAGTTCGATTCCCGAGTACTGCAGGATGGAATGAGCTCCCATCTTTGTCCCAGCTCCTGCCAACCTAGCAGTTCGAAAGCAAGAAATTGTTGTTGTTGTTGTTGTTGTTGTTCAGTCGCACAGTCGATTCCGACCCTTTGCGACCCTATGGACCATCGTTCTCCAGGCGCCTCTGTCCTCCACCATCCCCCTCAGTCCTCCCAGTTCTGTGCCCATTGTGTCTACAATACCATCTATCCATCTCATCCTTGGCCTCCCCCTTCTTCTTTTGCCCTCCACCTTTCCCAACATCACGGCCTTCTCAAGTGAATCCTCCCTTCTCATTTGATGCCCAAAGTACTTTAGCCTCATCTTTACTATTTGACCTTCTAATGAGCAGTCAGTGTTGATTTCTTCTAAGATTGACCTGTTTGTTCTCCTCGCTGTCCAGGGTACCCTCAAAACTCTCCTCCAGCACCACATTTCAAAGGCATCTATTCTTCTGCGTTCAGCTTTCCTAATTGTCCAGCTCTCACATCCGTACATTACCACTGGGAATACCATTGCTTTGACTATTCTAATTTTTGTTTTCAAGGTGATTCTCTGCTTTTCACTATGTTCCCCAGGTTTCTCATGGCTTGTCTCCCAAGAATCAGTCGCCCTTTTATTTCATGGCTGCAATCCCCATCTGCAGTGATCTTAGATCCTAAGAATGTAAAATCTGTCACTGCTTCTACTTCTTCCCCATCTAT
Source organism: Bradypodion ventrale (assembly GCA_035047345.1). Classification (NCBI taxonomy): domain Eukaryota; kingdom Metazoa; phylum Chordata; class Lepidosauria; order Squamata; family Chamaeleonidae; genus Bradypodion; species Bradypodion ventrale. Next base: position 25,712,866 of record JAWDJE010000003.1, read on the forward strand.
TTTCCAGGAACTGATCGGGCCTGTTGCCATTATCTTGGTTTTCTTGATATTGAGTCTCAAGCCAGCTTTTGCACTCTCTTCCTTCAAACCGATCAAGAGATTCTTTAGGTCTTCCTCACTTTCTGCCATTAAGGTGGTGTCGTCTGCATATCTCAGATTGTTGATGTTTCTCCCAGCAATTTTGATCCCATATTGTGATTCCTCCATCCCTGCATTGCGCATTATGTGCTCTGTGTATAAGTTGAATAAGCAGGGTGACAAAATGCAGCCTTGTCTTACTCCTTTTCCTATTCCAAACCACTCTGTCATTCCGTGTTCTGTCCTAACTGTTGCTTCTTGGTTCCTGTACAGATTTCTCAGGAGGCATATGAGATGCTCTGGTATTCCCATCTCTTTAATCACTTGCCACATCTTGTTGTGATCCACACAATCAAATGCCTTAGAGTAGGCAATAAAGCAAAAGTAAACTTGTTTCTGGTATTCCTTTGTTTTCTCCATGATCCAACGTATGTTGGCAATGTGGTCTCTAGTCCCCCTGCCTCTTCTGAAACCAGCCTGCACCTCTGGTAGTTCTCTTTCCACATGCTGCTGAAGTCTATCCTGTATTATCTTGAGCATCACCTTGCTGGCGTGTGGGATGAGCGCAATTGTTCGATAATTTGAGCATTCTTTGGCATTGCCCTTTTTTGGGATTGGAACATATACTGATCTTTTCCAGTCCTGTGGCCACTGTTTTGTTTTCCAAATCTGCTGGCATATTGAATGCAGTAATTTGATGCCACCATCTTTTAGAGCTTTGAAAAATTCAACTGGGATACCATCATCTCCACTAGCTTTGTTGTTTGCAGTGCTCTTTAGGGCCTTTCTGACTTCACTCTCCAGGATGTCTGGCTCAGGTTCAATTTCTTCATCATTGTGGCTATCAGGAGTGTTGAGTTCCTTTTTGTAGAGTTCCTCTGTGTACTCTTTCCATCTTTTCTTAATTTCTTCTGCATCAGCTAGCTCCTTTCCATCTTTGTCCCTTATCATGTTCATTTTTGCTTTAAATGTTCCCTTGATTTCCTGGATTTTTTTGAAAAGGTCTCTGGTTCTGCCTCTTTTGTTGTTTTCCTCCATTTCTTTGCACTGTTCTTTTAGGTAGTTTTCCTTATCTCTCCTTGCTTTTCTTTGAAATTCTGTGTTCAAAAGATTGCATTTTTTCCTTTCTCCTTTGACTTTTGCATTCCTTCTTTCCTCTGCTATTTTAAGAGCCTCATCAGACAACCACTTTGCTTTCTTACTCTTCTTTTCTTTTGGTATGGTTTTCTTTGCTGCTTCCTGCATGATGTCCCTCATCTCTGTCCATAATTCTTCTGGCACTCTATCTATTGAGTCTAAGCCATTGAATCTGTTCATCACCTCCACCGTGTATTCTTTAGGGATGCTATCTAGGTGATATCTGTCTGGTCTCTTTGTTTTCCCTATTTTCTTTAGTCTAAGCCTGAATTTTGCAATCAGTAGGTTGTGATCTGAGCCACAGTCTGCTCCAGGTCTTGTTTTTGCTGACTGTATGGAGGTTCTCCATCTTTGACTGCAGAGTATGTAATCAATCTGGTTTCGGTGTTGGCCATCTGGTGATGTCCATGTGTAAAGTCGCCTCTTGTGTTGCTGGAAGAGGGTGTTTGCTATGACCAGTGCGTTCTCTTGGCAGAACTCTATCAATCTTTGCCCTGCTTCATTCTGTGTTCCAAGACCGAACTTGCCTGTTATTCCCTCCACTTTTTGATTGCCTACTTTGGCATTCCACTCTCCTAAAATAATTTGGACATCATTTCTTGGTGTTTGTTCTATGAGGTGTTGTAAGTCCTCATAGAACTGGTCCACTTTGACTTCATCTGCACCCGTGGTTGGTGCGTATATTTGGATCACAGTAACATTGAAGGGTTTGCCCTGAAATCTTACTGACATCATTCTGTCATTTTTGAGGTTGTATCCCATTACTGCTCTTCTCACTCTTTTATTGACAATTATGGCTACTCCATGTCTTCTAAGGTTTTCTTGTCCACAGTAGTAGGTGTGATGGTTTCCAGAGCTGAATTCGCCCATCCCTGTCCATTTTAGCTCACTGATTCCCAAGATGTCAATGCTTATTCTTTCCATCTCATTTTTTACCACTTCTAGTTTACCTTGGTTCATTGATCTCACATTCCATGTCCCTATGCAGTATTGCTCCTTACAACATTGCATTCCTCCTCCCTCCTTCCTGTCCCTCCCCTTCCTCCACTCTGTGGTGTTAAGCATCCTGTATCACCTAGCCTGCCCCTTTGTTTTGCCTTTTGTTTTGGTCAATAGGGTTCTCTTGGCAAGCTTTGTGGCGTGGTTTGCCGGTTTCTACGCCATTTTTTTCTCGCATCATACATCATATCACAGTTTTAAAAGTTTAAAACAGTTTAAACAACATATTATCATGCATAATTATCACACTCTAAAACACAGTCTCTATGTTAATTGCTATATTAAGTCAGTGTAAAGTCTTTATGTCAGTTGCTATATTAATTCAGCTACATTTTTCACATCAGCTACTTATCCTTGTGTCCTCACTCCCCAGGTGGGGTTGTTGTCTCTGGGCCCCTTGCTCCCGTGACATCGCAGTGGCGAGCAGTGGATGTTTTCCCCGTGGGTCAGCTGTTCCTCTTCCTCTGCCTCTGGCGGCGGTGGTGGATGGTGACTTTTCCCGCCGCCTGCCTGGTCTTCCTCACCCCTGGCTGGGGTGGTCTCGCGGCTGCTCCTGGCCGTGGGTAGCCTCCTCGCGGCGGCAGCGGTGGAGGATCGCGACCTCTCCCGCCGCCTGCCCGGTCCTCCTCACCCCCGGCTGGGGTGGTCTCGCGGCTGCTCCTGGCCGCGGGTAGCCTCCTCGCGGCCGCGGCGGTGGAGGATCGCGACCTCTCCCGCCGCCTGCCTTGTCCTCCCCACCCCCGGCTGTGGTGGTCTCGCGGCTGCTCCTGGCCACGGGTAGCCTCCTCGCGGTGGCGGCGGTGGAGGATCGCGACCTCTCCCGCCGCCTGCAAGCAGATAAATAGTAATAAAAAGTAGATAAATAGTAATAAAAAGTAGATAAATTGCAAGTAGATAAATAGGGACCACTTCAGTGGGAAGGTAACAGCGTTCCGTGCGCTCCGGTGTCTAGTCATGCCTGCCACATGACCACGGAAACATCTGCAGAAGTAGACAACACTGGCTCTTCAGCTTTGAAACAGAGATGAGCACTGAACCCTGGAGTTTGATACGACTGGCTTTCGAGCAAGGGAAACCTTTACCTTTACTATAGTCAGAACAGACTTTTTTTTGTTATATTTGTATGGTTAAAATAGACCAAGATAGTTCCAACATGCAGGCAGGCATGGGAAGCATTTAGATGAATTTTGTCACTCAGTTAAAGAGATCTTAGACATAATTGCATCAACTTCCATCAGTTCAGGCTATGTACACATGAGAAAATCTCACTAAACTCAGTGGGACTTGTTGCTGAGCAGAGATGTATCAGATTCAAAGTAAATCTGTCTAGATCTGGCTGTTACTTAAAGTAGTATGAGGGGAACAGAGTTTGCCATAACTTCTTCTTATCTGCCATAACTCTCTGGGTAGTTTACTCTTGCTGCTTTTCAAAGTGATGTAGTACAAGATCATTTGAAAGCCTTCAGGATGTTGTCAGCAGCATGGTATTTATTTTCATTAAAAAATAATGCCAGTTCATCCAGCTGGGTAAGTGCAGCTAGTGTTGTTGTTATTGTTGCCTTTCCCTCTGTTCAGAACAACTTAAGCGGCATTCATTACCAAACATTATCCAGGCGAACTAAAATGAAGAAAGCACAAATATCAAACTTGTGCTCCACCTTGCCATCTGTTTTGCAACAGGATGAAATAGACTTTTAAGCTGCCATTTTCTCTGCTTAAACCAGGGGTGCCCAAACAACAGCCCGGGGGCCATATCTGAGCCCTAATGCCAATTCATCTTGCCCACACCACCCTCATTGCTCCTGAAAGTAGAAGCATTTCCACTTCTGCGCATTTTGCTTCTGCTTCCAGGAGCGACGAGGGTGGCATGGGCCAGATGAATTGGCATCAGGGCCCAGATATGGCCCGCAGGTCACAGTTTGGGCACCCCTTAAGTAGAGTCTGTCTGAGAATAAACTAAACAAAACAAAAACAAAGGTGTTGTAGCACTTTGAAAACTTTTGTGTTTTAATGTTAGCTTTCGTGGATCAAGTCCACTTCCATGAAAGCTAACATTAAACTATAATAGTTAGTCTTCAAAGTACTACAATGTCTTTGTTTTTGGTTGTTTATTCTCTAATATGCTTGAAACACAAACTAACATGGCTACTATTCCAAAAAGTAGAGTCAGTAATCTTTGGCTCCCTCGGATTCTTGTAGTACTCATCAAGAAACAGGTTTCTCAGGCAAAAAAATAGTTGACTGCCACTCTTGGTTGCTTCTGGAAGTAGCCATCAGCTTTTAAAATACAGTGGAACCTCATACAACAATCACCCCGTATAGCAACAAAATTGCATAACAATTAGGTGGGGGGGTGGGGGTGGCGTTCCGCGTAACAATTTTCCCTATGGAAAAAATCATACAACAATTTTTCAGTGGGAAAACCCACATAGCAATATATATATATATATATATATACTAGCAGAGGTTGCCCGGCGTTGCCGGGCTGTTTTAAATTGTGTTGGAAGGTTAAATTGTGTTAATGTTTTTTTAAAATTGTTTAGTCTGTAATTTTAATTTTTTAAATGTTTATTTATGTATTTTTTTTTTGGCTTGCCTGTTATTAACTGTGATCTGCTTTTTTGGGGTTTTTTTGAGGATTAATAAAAGAACAAATTATGATATAATTTTTTCAAATTGTTTTATGTAAGCGAATAATGTTTTAGTTTTTTGAATTTTTTTTAATTAGTTGTACCGTAGGTCATAATTTTAATAATGTAAAAGTAAATGTTTTTTACATTCAATGTTTTTAAAATGTGTTTAGATGTTTTGGGTTTAAATTTGAGTTAAAACTCAACACAGGATTTTTAAAGGTTTCTATTGTATTTTATTGACATATGTTTGTGATTTGTGTTAAAGTGTGTTTTAGTGTAATGTTTTTGACTTTTTATTGGTGTGACCTTTTGTGTAAAATTGTGAATTTGTGTTATGTTTTTGATTTGTTTTTACTCTTGTGGCCTTTTGTTTGGAGCTGTTGTGTGTTTTTGAATTGTTTTTACTATTGTGGCCAGCAGGTGGTGCTGGTAGGGGTTACTGTATTTTGACTGTTTTTTCTTTCCTGGCCTCTGGGTGGAGCTTCTTCTGGTAAGTAGTCTCTTTCTTTATTCATTTCTTTTCCAGTCCTGGTGGAGGTAGGACATCTTTTGGTAAGTTTGCTTGTTTTCTTTCTTTTGTGTGTGTGTGTGTGGGTGGGTGGGTGGGGGTTTGGAATTTGTATTTTTTGTCTGTTTGTTTTGTTTTTGATTGTGTTTTTGTTTACTTCGTATTGTTTTGGGTGTTTTTGTTTTTGTGTATTTTTGGATGTTTTTGTCTGTGTTTTTAGTAATTTAAAAAAATTATTTATTTGGTGGTGGGGAGGGGGCGTGGTCATTGGGGGATAGGAAGGGTGGGCTAGGTGGTGGGGAGAGGGGCATGGTCATTGGGGGTTAGGAAGGGTGGGCTAGGTGGTGGGGAGGGGGGCTTTATTGTGTTATGGTGCTTTGAGTGTGTGGAGTTATGAAAGTAGATCGGGGTTTCCCCTTTAATATCAGTGGGTGAGGGGTTGCGACCCCCCTCTCCGCTGGCTCCCCTGGGGTTGGGAGGTTTGGGGGGACAAAAGTGGTATGTCCCCCCAACCCTTCTGGACCCAGGAGACCAGGGAGAGTGGATCGATTCTACCCCCCTCCCTAAAACAACTCCGTTTTTAAAGAGAAGAAACCGCTTGGTTTCTTCTCTTTAAAGATGGAGTTTTTTTAGGAGGGGGGGAATCGATCCACTCTCCCTGGTCTCCTGGGTCCAGAATGGTTGGGGTGGGGGGCATACCCCTTTTGTCCCCACAAACCTCCCAACCCTAGGGTAGCCAGCGGAGAGGGGGATCGCAACCCCCCCAACCACTGATGTTAAAGGGGAAACTCCAGTCGGGTCCTTCAGGCGCTGTTGGTGAGGGAAAGAAAGCCAGCTGGTGTTTGCTTGGCTGTGAGGCGGTGAGTTGTTTTTCGTTGGGGGTTATGAAGGGTGGGCTAGGTGGTGGGGAGGGGGGCATGGTCGTTGGGGTTAGGAAGGGTGGGCTAGGTGGTGGGGAGGGGGGCATGGTCATTGGGGTTAGGAAGGGTGGGCTAGGTGGTGGGGAGGGGGGCTTTAGTGTGTTATGGTGCTTTGTGTGGAGTCGTGAAAGTAGATCGGGTTTCCCCTTTAATATCAGTGGGTGGGGCTTGCGACCCCCCTCTCCACTGGCTCCCCTGGAATTGGGAGGTTTGGGGGGACAAAAGGGGTATGTCCTCTCCCCAACCCTTCTGGACCCAGGAGACCAGGGAGAGCGGATCGATTCCCCCCCTCTCCTTAAAACAACTCTGTTTTTAAAGAGAAGAAAAGACGGAGTTGTTTTAAGGAGGGGGGGGAATCGATCCCCTCTCCCTAGTCTCCTGGGTCCAGAAGGGTTTGGCCACATACCCCTTTTGTTCCCACAAATCTCCCAACCCTAGGGTAGCCAGCGGAGAGGGGGATCGCAAACCCCCACCCACCCACTGATGTTAAAGGGGAAACTCCAGTCGGGACCTTCAGGCGCCGTGGGTGAGGAAAAGAAAGCCGGCTGGTGTTTGCTTGGCTGTGAGGCGGTGAGTTGTTTTTCTTTTTAATTTTTCGGGCGCCGGTTTCCTCAGTTTCTGCACGCTCATGGCGCGCAGGACGCTGGGGCTTGTAGTTATGGGTTGGTGCTTTGTGTTTGTGCTGCGTTTTTTTTAAATGCTTTTCTTTTGATTGGCTGCGGCGCGTTTCCGAACGCTGCGCCGTGCGAGAGCCTCTCAGCCTGATTGGCTCTGGCGCAGCGCGGCACAAGGAATGTTGGGAAGTGAAGTTGTTTCCCTTTCTTCGCGTTTGTGGGGCTGTTGCCCCACTGCCGGTTTTCTCAATCCTTCGTTGACCTGCGTACCCAGATCGGCCGTGTGCACGAAGGGTGAGTGCAGGCAAGTAGGGCGAGGCATAGCAACCTATAGCCAGTTCCAACGGTTAACCCTTGGATTTATAGGTTAAGATATATCATTGTACAATGCATCCCATAGGGGAAATCGCTATACGATGCATGTATCGTATAGCAATTGTTTCATACAACACCGAGCCCCATGGAATGGATTAAAATTGTTGTATGAGGTACTACTGTAGGTTGCAAAGAGCATCTACAAAGTTTGATACAAGAAAGATCAATTTTTCAGAAATGGAAGGGGGATCCCTACAGCAGGGGTGGCCAAACTTATGGCCCATGGGCCAGATCCAGCCAGTAATGCCAAATCATCTGGCCTGTGCCGCCCTCGCCGCTCCCAGAAGCAGAAGTAAAATGCACCTGCACATGTGCAAAATGCTGCCATAAATGAACCTGTGACTGTCATAAACACATTTACGACAGCTGTGGGTGCATGTATGGCAGCATTTAGCACATGTACGGGTGTGTTTTACTTCCATGTGGGAGGAACCACATGACTGGCCCACTGAACCACGTGACTGGCCCATGGCCTGAAAAGTTTGGCCACCCCTTCCCTACAGCTTCTAATTAGAGTTTATCCCCACCACCACCACATTTGGGTAGTTTCTACAGTTTCCTAAAGTTCTTAGACAAAAAAAGGGGGGGCTCTAGATACACTGAAATTCTCCACCAGTCTCTAAGATAATGGTTATTGTCTGAGAGAGAGAGAGAGAGAGAGAGATCCTAATACAGGCCTGGGGATTGTTGAATATTTTGTTTTATCTGCATTGGGAAGTGAAACACTCTTGATCTATATGGCCTGGATTGATTCCCAGAATGCAACTATTCTTCCAATTGTTCACTCCTCAAGAGTTTTGTGGTGAATTTCTTTTAGGGTTGAAATATGTTGAAAAATGCAGACTTAGAGCAGGAAAATATTTCAAAAATGTTATTGTGATCTTTAAAAGCTTTCAAGATATTTTTAGACACAAATCTCCAAGCAGATATAGCTGCAGATTATGATATGGAAAACATTTTAAAATATGGAACTGAAATTAGATTGATCCCTGTAACCCATGGCAAGCCTTTCCGAACAGAGATAGGATTAACCTCCATTCACTTTACTGCAGCAAAATAAATGGAATGCAAACTGGGTCCGCACTGAGGATGGCACAAAGCCCACCTTTACCACAGATAATGGAGTCTTTAACAGGTCTGTCTCCTATACAGTGGTACCTCGCTTAAAGAGCATAATGTGTTCCACTGGATTGCTCTTTAAGCGAGTTTGCTCTTTAAGTGAAACACCATTGTAAGTGACCAATTGGGACTTCTGATGGGGGGATTGTGAACCTCAATTTAGTTGTTAAGCGAGGCGACCATTCAGAGAAAATTCTGCTCTTTAAGCAAGTTAGTCTCTAAGCAAGGCACTCTTTATGTGAGGTTTTACTGTATTTCTTACAGCATGTAATCCCTTGGAATGTACGTGAACATGAATTACTAGAGATATATTTCAAGCTATAACAGAAAATCTAATCAAAATCCAAAAAGATTTGTAATCTGTCTATATTTGTGTATAAAGGTAAAGGTCGTCCTTGCTTGAAAGTCAGTCGAATCTGACTCTAGGGTTCAGTGCTCATCTCTGCTTATAGCCAAAGAGCCAGCACTGTCTACATTTGTAGATGTTTCTGTGGACATGTGGCAGGCATGATTAGACACTGGAGTGCACAGAACACTGTTTGCCTTCCCACCAAAGTGGTACCTATTTATCTACTTGCAATCTCTTACTGTACATCTAATTTTTGTCTTCTGCTTATCTTGCTGCCTTCCACCTTTCCCAGCATCATTGTCTTTTCTAGAGATTCTTGCCTTCTCGTGCCCAAAGTAGGGCATCATCATCTTCACCATTTTTGCCTCCAGATACAGTTTAGGTTTGATTTTTGCTCTGAAATCCACTATCTGCAGCCATTTGTTTCTTTCCATTTTCATGTTACCTCTTCATACAAATTAATCCCTTAATAATAATAATAATAATAATAATAATAATAATAATAATAATAATAATAATAATAATAATAATAATAATAATAATAATAATAATAATAATAATAATAAATTGCACTAATTTTATTGAAAAATAGACTTAATTCATTACATAATAATTTGAAATCATGTTTTGGACCCATGCACTTAAATTTACTTACTGTGACAGAAGCAAAGCTGCAAGTCTATGAGATGACCAATGAAACCCTTCCTTTTTAGGATAAACAACTAAGTCACTTTAAGTAGTAATTACGATTTAAGCTTCTTCGAATGTCAACTGTGGCTTAAGGAAGATACACTTGGGAGTGGGGAAACTCAGAGAAGAAATTGGTAACAGGATGTTTTCTATTTCAGTAAACACTTGCAAAAAGAGGCTTCCAGCAAGCCACATTTAGGTAAATCACCAATTTAACAAACTGCTAATGAATATTGAAAATCATAATGTCTATGCAAAAACAGTTTAAGGCAGGGGTTTCCATCCTACGGCCCAGAGGCTGGATCCGGCCCCCGGGCCGAACTGCCGCTGACACCAGAAGTGCCCCGATGTCACTGGAAGTGCTGAAATCGCTGCGTTTTCTTACCGAAATGCCACGAAAAGGCAGCAAACGAATCAAGAAATGGCTTAAAAATGTTCCTCCCTTGCTCCCTCCTCCAAGGGAAGCAGCGGAAGTGGGAGAAATGCCCAGCAATGCAGCACAAATGCATGCACCACTGACGGCAGTGGCAGCAGGAAGAACCAAGTGCCCAAGCTGACTGAGGGGGCATGGTCAAGCCCCTGACAGGAAGAGGTTGTGAACCCCTGGTTTAAGGCTACATCAATTCCTTGAGGTCTGCCCCACCTTATTATACATGTATTAGTAGAATGTGAACTGCAAGCATTGAGAGAAAGGCAACAACTTCCCTAGGTCCTTTGCTATCTCATGCTGCTGCTGCTTTATTTCATTCTCTTTCCAAAAAATTAATTCTCCACAAAACTAGTCCTGGTCTTCAGATGTGGGTAAGTTCACTTTTTGATCCAGGCTGATGGATCTTCCCTGGAAATATAAATTGTTCACATCTCTCCTGAAAAAATATTTGAAAACATTCTCTCACCAGCTTTTTGCATAAGAATAAGTTCTCCATGAATGTATTCTTCCTGATCACCTTCTAAGGAGACCAGTGAAGTATTGAAGTGAAGGAGGTGAGGTGGGCTTCTAAAGAGAAGGTTAAGGATCTCGGCACTCTCCAGTTCTACTTCTCCAGCTTCTTCTGGCTCATCTTCATCAAATGCTAAGATCAGAGATGGAACCATGATATTTTCATTAAACCTTGTTTTCTTCTTGTGTCGAAAAGTGTAATTTATTTTGGTATTCAGGAATGAGATTATAAGGGAAAGAATTTGAATGGAACCAATCTAAACTACATGCAGAGTCAACAAATAGAGTGGTTTGCCCATTTGGAGAGAATGTCTTGGAATTCCATACCATGCAAGGCATATGTGAAAAGAGGAGAATGACAAAGAGCATGAAGAAGACTCAGAGGAAGGTAGAGAGAGAACATCAAAGACATGTTACAAGAACACCAAATAACACTTGGCTGCTAGAAGTGCCAGAGCAAGAACTGAAAGATAACCAGTGGCTGCTGAATGTGCAAAATTCCTCAAACAACAAACGATGGGAAAGGGCAATGCAGCAATTAACCTTGGAAAGGGCAATAACATTACTGTATTAGGGAATATATTCAACCCAAGAAAAGGATAAAGGGAGTGTGATCAATTAGTTGAAGTTAATGGCCAGCATGAAAATGATTAATGCAGGTTATTGAATGAGCAACCTTGTTTTCCTGAAAATGTCTCAAAAAGCCATGGGCGATATTTCAGAACATAATGAAGATCCTGGTTCTATTTATAGCTGTCATAACTCAATAATTACCAACTGTCCATTTAGAGAAAATACTTTCTTCCTTCATTACATTATTCTTTTTTTAAATGTCATTTGACAGAGCACAAGTTTTTAGATGGAAAGGGTTCCAACTCACACAGTCCTTTTCTGTTGACCACTTAGGGTATGGCTGACAATATATTAAAGCTCCAAGAGGACTAGAAATTCTCCACCTTTGGCAGAGGTGCTGTGAATCCACTTTGGGTTTTAGCTTGATCTGAAGAAGAGCTATCCTATGTGGTGAAGTCTATCCCCAAAAGAGGTTCAACACCTTGGATAACTTGGATAACACCTTGGATAACACAGACTAAAATCTGGAGTGGATTTACAGTATTGCTTCTCAGTTAACTGGAGTCACTAGCTTTGAAATGTGCTATGAAAACACTGTCTGCTGAGAGTATTCTATTGATCATTCAGATAAAGATTTACAAAGTAGGTTGGCTGCCTTTGCTGCTGAAATTATGGGTACTATGTGGTTTTCTTTTCCTAACTTAGCATGGTCCTTTGATAGGGAAGGAAAGGAAAAACAAATACAGCTTGTAGGTAATGGACATTTCAATCAATTATATCATTTTTTTTAAAAAATGCAGAGATCTATAAGCTCATTTCCTTTAGCTTATATATTAAAAGCACTGTGGGCACTGTCAAACACCATACAATCTTCCAAGGGTGTTGGCTTCATTTGCTGTAGCTCCTTATTTGCAACATCCTCCTTACTTGCAGTTCCATGGAGGCTCAGAAGATGGGGGCCCAGTCCTCAGCTACTTCTTCTCATATCTCCTCCTTCTCCAATGTTATTAATTCCTCTGGACCTCCCCTGTCACCCTCTTATACTTGACACTCTTTGTCCAGTTAGCACCTTCTTTCATCTTCTAATTTGATTTTGCTCTAGTGCTCCCTCAAAAAGGTTTGTCCTTGTCATAAAGCTCTTCCTGGAGCTGAATCAGCGGACTTGAGGCTCATATCTGTTTAGAGCAGGGATCCTCAACCTGCAGCCTGTGGGTCAGATGTGGCCCACAGCACCATTTCATGTGGCCACCACCACCTCCACCACCTCCAGAAGTGCCATGTGGTGGAGGAAGGGCAAAATGGCTGTCTAGCCCCCAAAGCTGTCTGAGGGAGCGTGACCCGGCTCCCGGCTTCAAAAGGTTAAGAACTCCTGGTTTTTAGAGTATGTCAATGGTCATTCTCTTGCTCAGTTCTCTCAGCATCTGCTACTACTTCTCTCCTTATCTTAGATGGAGCGGTACCAACAAGAGGATATATTTTCTCAACCTGTTGTGCCAGCTAATCTTTCTCATCTTAGGTCAAGCGAGAGTTGGTATAATGATTCCTTCCAATTCAGATAGATACAGAGGTTCTTTTAAGGTCTGGATCAGGAAATAGTCATGAGAATAAAAAAAGGATGATTGGGCAACTGAGGGTGGGAGTGGAGTCATTCGCTTCTGCATAGACATTTCCTACATCAGTGTTTCCCAAACTATGTTCCCTGGAACACTGGTAGACTTCAATTCCCAGAAGCCTAAGTCAGTACATTGGCTGATCAGTGCTTTGGGGAACTGACTTAGGCTCCTGGGAATTGAAGTCCACCAGTGTTCCACGGAACATAGTTTTGGAAATGCTGCCTTTCATTATGGGTGCTTCTCTGAAAACAATATATTTTCCTTCAGTCTCCTTCTGATGAAAATATTTTCTTACAATCTACATTCTGAATATTTTGGCCTAAACTGTTAATTCACTAAGTGAGATTAAACAAATATTAGTTCTATATCTTTCAAAGTGCAACAGTCTTGGAGACCTCTACAAATTCTGCTGACCCACCCAAAGACCCTGCTGTGGATAAAAACAGCATGGCATCTGCAGCACAGAATCTTAAAACAGCATTGAAATATGGCATAATGGTACCTGATATTTTTGAGGACTTATTTTTTAAGTCCTCTTGCACTTTTAGCATAACATGCCAAGAGCTGCCTTTCATAATCTTACTTAGTTCTAACTGCTGCATTGCTGGAGTGGTTTCTTTCCATCCAATACTCAGGACTGGTCCAAAACATTTAGCTCCTTCAGGCAAAAGACAAGATAATGCTCCACGCACAGAAGCTGACTTGATTTGTTATTCTAGTGCTGATAATTGGACCATGTTGCCTTGAAGGCAGCAAAGTAAAATAAAAGAGATTTTTTGCATACAAACATATGTCAGCATTTTCTACTGCATATCTTATTTGATGAAGATAACTTTGCCCTCCCTCAATTCCAGTTCTCTACAAAGATAGCTTGAGCATTGCCTACCAAGTCTTCTCATGCTGGGCAGTATAACTCAGAAGAACTGTGTGACATCAGTTTGATACTCAGCCCCATTCTTTAGTCTTGAACTTCTAATACCCTCATTATTTTCATTGCCAAAACAGAACTTCAGAATGAGCTTGTGTAATAAGATTTAATAAGTCCATATAAAAAATACTAGTTTGCATAAATGAAGGGAGTGTGTCTTTTCTTTTCAATGGCTGTATCCAGGATGCTACGTTAGGAGAAAAGGGTGAGAAAATTCAGCCTTGAAATTCGTAGTCTGAACACATACTTTGTGTAACTCTAAGAATGCTTAGATACACTCCGTCATTCATTGTATCTTTAAAGTAAATTGGCAGACACTTGAGCTCAAGCATCTACAAAAGTGAGAATTTCGGCATCATATTAATTTAATTTAATTTAATTTAATTTAATTTAATTTAATTTAATTTAATTTAATTTAATTTAATTTAATTTAATTTAATTTAATAGTCATATTTATATATGCCGCCCACTCAGGCAGAACCCGACTCAGGGCAGCATTACAACAAGTTCTAAAAACACATAAAAACACTTTAAAAGACCCATATCCCACCCACTTTAAAAAGAAGAAGAGAGAGTTCTTAATTCTTTACATAAGCCAGCAGGCGAGGACCGTGTTCCCATTCGGGCCCCACACCTGCCCTGCCAGCCAGGTCTTCAATCCTTTCCTGAAGGGCAGCAATTCTCTTTGAAGTCTTAGATCTGTTGGCAGGAGGTTCCAGAGAGTTGGTGCAGACACGGAGAAGGCCCTCCTTCGGGTGCTGGACAGATGTGCACCCCTAACTGATGGCACCATTAGAGAGCCCACCGGTCTGCTCTGGTTGGATGGGCAGACACTCTTGGGACGATGCGGTCTCTAAGGTATCCTGGCCCACTGCCATATAGGGCTTTAAAGGTCAAAACCAGCACCCTGAATTGCACCCGGAGACAAACTGGTAACCAGTGCAGCTCCCGAAGTAGCGGTGAGGCATGGGCATATTGCCCACATCCCATCACCACCCGGGCTGCCGCATTCTGGACTAGCTGCAGCCTCCAAATGGTCGTCAAGGGCAGCCCCATGTAGAGTGCATTACAATAATCTAGTCAGGAAGTGACCAGAGCATGGGTGACCATAAGCAAGGAGCCCCGGTCCAGGAGCGTGCGCAACTGGCGAATCACCCAATGTTGGGCAAAAGCCCTCCTGGCCACAGCCGCTACCTGTTCTTCTAGCAGCAGCCGCGAGTCCAGAAGGACCCCAAAGTTGCGCACTGGGTCTGTCTGGGGCAAAACAGCCCCATCCAGTACCAAAGATGGTAACTCCCTGGATAACACGGGGCCCCTTATCCACAGCCACTCTGTCTTGCTGGGATTCAGCCGAAGCCCATTGGCCCCCATCCAGACCCCAATGGCCTCCAGGCATCCGGACAGGATTTCAACAGCATCACTGGGGTCCCCACGGGCCGAGATGTACAACTGAGTGTCATACGCGTACTGATGGTACTGCACCCCGTGGGAACGAATGATCTCACCCAGTGGCTTCATGTAGATGTTAAATAGGAGAGGAGAGAGCACCGAACCCTAAGGCACCCCATACTTGAGAAGCCTAGGGCTGGGCCTCTCACTCTCTAACCACACCGACTGAGTACGGCCCTCCAGAAAAGAGGAAAACCAGGACAACACGGTGCCTTGGATCCCCAGTCCTTTGAGCCGTTCCAGAAGGATACCATGGTCGACAGTATTGAAGGCTGCTGAGAGGTCAAGAAGAGCAAGGACGGATGGATAACCCCCGTCCCGCTCCCGCCAGATATCATCCATCAGTGTGACCAATGCCGTCTCTGTACCATACCCGGGCCTGAATCCTGATTGAAAGGGGTCTAGATAATCCGCTTCCTCCAGGACACTCTGCAGCTGGCGCGCCACCGCCTTCTCCAAAACCTTACCCAGAAAGGGCAGGTTGGAAACCGGCCTGTAGTTGTTAAGGACAGCTGGGTCAAGGGATATTTTCTTCAGGAGGGGGCGCACCAAAGCATGTTTTAGCGGTGCAGGAAATACCCCCTCCCATAATGATGCATTTATTATCACCCCAACCCAGCCACCTGTCACCACCTTGGAGGCTTTCACCAACCAGGTGGGACAGGTGTCCAAAGGACATGTAGTGGCACGCACAGCTGCAAGGAGCCTGTCCACTTCATCAGGGACAACAGGATCAAACCGATCCCAGATCGTACAGCAAGACTGTGCTCCGGTGCCCCCCCCCCCGACCCTCCCCATCCACGCCGGGATTCAGCCCTGAACGAATCCGATCGATTTTCTCCACCAGATGGTCAGCAAATTCCTCAGCCGAACCCTGCCAACTGGGCACCGATCTCCCCCTACTGAGGAGGGACCTGGTTACCCGGAACAGGGCGGCTGGGCGGTTATCAGCGGAGGCAATAAGGGTGGTGAAGTATTGCCGCCTCACCACCCCCATCGCCACTAGGTATATCATATGTTCTCTGTGGAGAGAGTTCTGATCAGACTAGCTGTTCAAAGACAAGAGAACACAAAGAACTTGAAACAGTGGTATAAAGCTTCTCTCAGGTAAAATGGTACCCCCAAATGAGTCAAGTAACCACTTCCCACAATCTCATTCATCTTGATGGGATAATATGCTTGTCTTTTTCAGAGACACAATAACACTATCACTTACAGTAACATTGCCTTTCACCAATTCCTATCTTAAATCGAGGATTAAAAATTCAGACAAAGGACCCACAGCCTTGACACACATGGAGTACATCTGGTTGGAACCTATACACACTCATCAACATCTGCAAAACAAGAGTTGAAGGAAGTGTTAGCCTCTGAGTAGATAAACAATTCCCTCCCCTCCTTGCTAATTTTGGAGAATATGTCCAAACATGTGACTCTACCAAGGGATCCAAGTGCATTATTGAAGCTTATAAGGCGTTTTTCAGGACAGAATACATGCATGCAAAATCAAAGTGTAAGGAGCTTGCTGACAGGCCATCTTTCTTTGCCCTATATCCTCAGGACAAGGAGAAGATGGCAGTTCCTGGGCCCCAGAAGGGTGTGACATGGGAGGTCAGCCAACAGGTGGAGGTGAAAAGGAGAAAGATGATATGGCACAAAAGGAGGCAGAGGATGGGCAATTGGAGATATAGGAGGAGAAAGCTGGGGAGAGAGGAGGATTATATGGTGGACTTATTGGAGTTAGCTGATGAAGAGTGAAATGAAGCAGAGAAAGAGCTGGATCTAGTCCTGTGTGCTACTGGGACTGAGGAGTGCATGTATGTTCAGGACAGGGTCCCAGGTAGACACTCCAGTAGTTTAGGGGGAGGTGGTGGTAAATAACCCAGCTCCTTCTCCAACCCAGAGAGAGATACTGGATGTACAAATGCAAATAGGAGTGCAGATGGTGTCAGCAAAGAGGGGCCAAGAACCTATCCCCATTTGCCAGCAGCTGGTGCTACAAGCCCTCCCTGAAGGGAGTGGGGTGGCTCAGGTTGTCTTGAAATTACAATGCCCCACAAGGACTGAGAGCCCCATGACTCCGATGACAGCAATTAAGGCACAGGAGGAGACTAACTGTTTGGCAAGTGAATGATGGGAACTCAACCCTTGGGAGGTTTGGAGGAATGAGTTGTAGCTGGCGCCCTCTTCTCCAATGTTAGAATAAAATCTAGTTCAAGCAGTTCAGACAGCCTGTAGTTTATGGAAGCTCTAAATGATGATGGCTTTACCATTCGTGCCACCACCCTGGGTGAGAATGGTGAAGCTCACACCAAGACTAACAGCCAAGTATGTATGCACTGTCTCTTCTGAGTTACCATTCAATCAACTTAAAAGCACTATGTTACTACAAAAAGCCCTCACTTTATTATGCAAACAGATGATGGAAATAGGCTACTTTTAGATTCTTCAATTTTTGTTGCTGTTTCCGCCAGCTTTTTAAAACTTGTACAAGACTTTCCATCTATGGAAAGGTGGTATCCAGAGTAACATTCACACTGTTATACATGACAGCTCTCATTGAGTTAAATAAGCCATAATACCTTGGCTTTTGGGTATTCCTGAAACAGATTCATGCATCTCTCTGAAAAAACCTACAAGTTAGGAAATCATAATTATATTCTCTTGCACATAAACAAACACCAGTCAGCACACGCACACACACAGTAGACAAGAGCCAACAGATTCTGGTTTGCAAAATCTTTCACAAAAGTTACTGCATTTCTTTAAAAGTTTATTCCATTGTCTCACAAGTACCCAAAGTCCCTCTGGCAGATAAGGACAAGCCTCTTTTAAACTGGCCAATGTATACAATTTGCTTTGTATTCAAGAGCTGGGTTTATAACAAAAATCAAAGAATTAAGGGATTGGGGGGAATAGCATCCTGCAGTAATGATACCCTTTGCTTCCTGTAGTGCTGCTTAGCTTTCCAAAATATTCAGCAGAGATCTGACACAGATATTTCCACAGAGCTCTCTTTCTGCCAATGGTTTGCAGTGCCAGAAGTTCACATCGATGACATTCACCTCTATAGCTTCCTTTGCAGCTCAACAGATATAATTGCAGAAGCACGCCTGACAAACCGTGACTGGGTCATATTGATCAGAGAGCTTGCTGTGAGAGATTACAGTGGAAAAACTACTGAAAAGCCCATTCAGTTGTTTGGAAACAAGCATCTGAAAGTGGAAAACGCCTTAAATCAGGAAGGAAGAAGAAGGAAGGAGATTCAAAATGGCAGATATGTTGCCATTTATGCAATATTTTCAGAAAATGTATAGCAAGTCTGTAACCAATTGACAGATACTGCCACTTTAGTTTTTCAGCCATGAAGATTTTTCTGGGAACTGTATAATGCAGTGGTCCTCCATTTGCCTTCTACATTGCAGTGAGACACCCGCACCACTGATCCAGTTCCATGAGTCACTTTCTGGTCCTGAGCCCTTTTTGGTACACAAAGTCCTAATCAGCTCCAGTATTGATGACGTTGCAGCCCTACATGAACATAGATTCAATTGGGATTTAATCAACTTAGTGATCATCACCCTAAGGCTGTGATGGCAAACCTTGGCACTCCAGATGTTCTTGGACTTCAATTCTCAGAAGCCCAAGCCCCCTGTGAATGCACACGAATGGATTTACTGCGATTCATCTGGCCCGCACTGCCCTTGTCGCTCCCGGAAGCGGAAGTAAAATGCAGACATGAGATGTAGATGCGTGTTTTATAGATTATGCCAACATGAGAAGATGATCACAGCACTGAAGAAAACAGATGTAGATAATAATGAGAGCAGAATCATCACCAACCTTTATTTGAAACAAATAGCTCAAGTCAGAGATGAAAAACAGCTGACAGAGCTCCACAGTCCAGAGTGATCCCAGGAAGGAATCACAAAAGCCTCCTCGAAGATTGTGGTATTTTTGAACCACAGTCGGGCATACCCTGATTAATCCTTGTGTTGCCAGCTAATATTTCTCACACTAGGTCAGGTGAAAGGTACTGTACAATGATCTCACCAAAAGGTGCATTCATTTTGGCAGTTTCATCTCTGGCCTAGACATGAAAGAAGACGAAGAAGAAGGAGAAGCACTCTATGTCTAGAAAACCCTGGAAAGGGTCTCTATAAGCTGGAATTTACTTGATGTCAGGTACTTATTAAAATTATCCTCTTACAAATTCCAAGGCATTAACACTCCACTAGTGTTAATTTGCTGTTATGGAATCTGGAGATCACCATGTTGAAATAAATGGGGTTTCATGCTTACAGAAGGAAGTAGTCAACACCTCCTTGTGCAAGTTTAGAGAAAAGGTGATCATATGCAATGAATGGTTGCATGAGTGGAGAAGGCAAAAGGGATACTGGCCAGTGCATGCAATCTGAAATGCATTGGACAAATCGGTTTAACAAGCAAACTTAGATGTTTAGCAAACAATCCAATGCTTGCAGCTTTCATACTGATAGCACCCTGCTGAATACTTGCTGAAGACTGCATGAAGAGCTGACATGTAATGTTTATGCACAAACTAACACCACCATCACAAGAGAGTCAGGATAATGTTTATTACCATTTAAAAGACCCCAGGGGAATGTTGTGATTTGTTAGAATAATAGATGCCCTAGGAAAGGTTGAGATTAGAAATATTGACAAGTTATGTTATTAGTTTTGTTGACATTTTAATGTTAGTTTTAACCCTTCACAGTACAAATTTATTTCTCTGTTTAATGTCTATTGCGGTGGGGTTGGCTTGATGTATCGATCTAGTAAGGTAAAAGTAAAGGTTTTCCTTGCTAGAAATTCATTCGTATCTGACTCTAGGGTTCAGTGCTCATCTCTGTTTTAAAGCCGAAGAGCCAGCGCTGTCTGCTTCTGCAAACGTTTCTGTGGTCATGTGGCAGGCATGAATAGACACCGGAGAACACTGTTTACCTTCCCCCTGAAGTGGTCCCTATTTATCTACTTGCAATTTCTTGCTTTCGAACTGCTAGGTTGGCAGGAGCTGGGACAAAGACAGGAGCTCATTCCGTCCTGCAGTACCCGGGAATCAAAGTGCTGACCTTCTGCCTCACAGTCAGTGTCTTAGCTGCTTGAGCTATTTCTGTAAGTTTTTTAAAACGTTATTTATATTTAAATTATTTATTGTTTTAAAGAACTGCTCAAACTGCCCCAAAAGCTAATGCACCATTAGAATGTATCTCATTTAATTTTCCATCTCTCACTTAATAATCCTTAACATTGTATTTTCTATTTCCCTTGATGCAGCACCCTGGGCTGACCTTTCCACAGAACATTCTACTGTAATAGTAAGATTTCCTTCTTAAGAGTTAATTAAAATCTCAGCAATATGCATTCTATTTTGGGGGAGAGGGCTGACCTGGCATGCATCACTGAGACCTGGCTGAGACCTGAGGATGGGGTGCCTCTATCAGAGATGTGTCCGGCCGGGTTCGGTGTTTGGCACCAGCCTAGGGATGTGGGTAAGGGCGGTGGTGTTGCCATTATAGCCAGGGAGTCATTGGGAGTCGCCAGGGCCACCGCTCCACAAAGTTCGGGTTGTGAGGCTCTGCTCCTGCGGTTGGGTCCTAACGGTCAGTTGGGGGTCCTACTCCTGTACCTGCCTCCTTGCAGGGTAAGGGACTCCCTGCCTGGGCTCCTTGAAGCCATCTCGGCATTGGACTGATGGTTTTGGGGGACTTCAATTTGCCTTCGCTGGGGTCTGGTTCCGAGGTGGCACAGGAGTTCATAGCTTCCATGGCAGCTATGGACCTGGTTCAGGTAATTCAGGACCCGACCAGGGACAGAGGCCACGTGCCAGATTTATTTAGTCTTTTTGTCGGGGCGGTGGCAGAGTGATCTGAGTTTACAGAAGCTAGACATAACACCTGTGCCATGGTCAGATCACTATCTGGTGGCTCTAGACTTTCTGGGGGCAACACTTCATTGTAAGGAGGCAGGGTCGATTAAAGTGGCCCGCCCCCGGCAACTGATGGATCCGGATGGATTCCAGAGGGAACTGGGGGAATTTCCTCTGGATCGGCGACACGATTCACCTGAGGCAATTGTTGACCTGTGGTATGGGTCGACGACATCTGCCTTGGATGTAATCGCTCCACTATGGCCTCTCAGAGCCCGTGGAGCTAGGTCATCCCCGTGGTTCACTGAAGAACTACGGGAGCTCAAACAGGCAAAGAGACGCCTTGAGCGCAGCTAGGTGAAGACCCAGAGCGATTCCGATTGGACACTAGTTAGAGCCGCTATTAGGGCCTACCTAGTGGCGATGGGGGTGGTGAGGAGGCAGTACTTCACCTCCCTTATTGCCTCCACTGATAATCGCCCAGCCACCCTGTTTCGGGTGACCAGGTCCCTCCTGAGTAGGGCGGGCCCTGTGCCTGGTTGGCAGGGATCGGCTGAGGACTTTGCTGACCATCTGGTGGAGAAAATCGTTCAGATCCACTCGGGGTTCAAACTTGGCGTGGACGGGGAGGGTCCGGGAGGAGCCAGTGCACAGTCTTGCGGTGTTACCTGGGATCTGTTTGATCCAGTTGCCCCGGATGAAGTGGACAGGCTCCTTGCAGCGGTCCGTGCCACTAATTGTCCATTGGATCCCTGTCCCGCCTGGCTGGTAAAAGCCTCTAAGACGGTGACAGGTGGCTGGGTCGGGGCTATAATTAACGCGACTTTTCGAGAGGGGATGTTTCCTGCACTGCTGAAACATGCTCTTGTGCACCCCCTCCTGAAGAAGCCATCCCTCGATCCAGCAATCCTAACCAACTACAGACCTGTATCCAACCTTCCTTTTTTGGGGAAGGTTCTGGAGAAGGCAGTGGCACGTCAGCTGCAGGGGGTGCTGGATGAAGCGGAATATCTGGACCCATTCCAGTCAGGATTCAGACCTGGATATGGTACTGAGACTGCATTGGTCGCGCTGATGGATGATCTCTGGTGAGAGCGGGATGGCGGTCATCCGTCCGGCCTTGCTCTTCTTGACCTCTCAGCGGCCTTCGATACCGTTGACCATGGTATCCTTCTGGAACGGCTCTGAGGATTGGGGATCCAGGGTACGGTGTGGTCCTGGTTTTCCTCATTTCTGAGGGGCCTGACCCAGTCGGTGTGGTTGGAGAGTGAGAGGTCGAGTCCTAGGCCCCTAAAATATGGGGTGCCTCAGGACTCGGTACTCTCTCCTCTCCTATTTAACATCTACATGAAGCCGCTGGGTGAGATCATCCGTTCCCACCGGGTGCGGTACCACCAGTACGCGGATGACACACAGTTGTACATCTCGGCCCGTGGGGACCTCAGTGATGCAGTCAAAGTCCTTTCCAGCTGTCTGGAGGCTGTTAGGGTCTGGATGGGGGCAAATGGGCTACAGCTGAATCCTAGCAAGACTGAGTGGCTGTGGATAGGGGGTCCTGTGTTATCCCGGGAGCTACCATCTTTGGTTTTGGATGGGGCTGTTTTGCCCCAGACCAACCCGGTGCGCAACTTGGGGGTCCTCCTGGATTCACGGCTGCTGCTAGAAGAACAGGTGGCGGCTGTGGCCAGGAGGGCCTTCGCCCAACTTCGGGTGATTCGCCAGTTGCGCCCACTCCTGGACCGGGTCACTCACGCTCTGGTGACCTCCAGACTAGACTACTGTAATGCGCTCTACATGGGGCTGCCCTTGATGACCATTCGGAGGCTGCAGCTGGTCCAGAATGCTGCGGCCCGGGTGGTGATGGGGTGTGGACGTTATGCCCATGCCTCACCACTGCTTCGGGGGCTGCACTGGTTACCAGTTTGTCTCCGGGTGCAATTCAAGGTGCTGGTTTTGACCTTTAAAGCCCTACATGGTAGTGGGCCAGGGTATCTTAGAGACTGCATCGCCCTAAGGACGTCTGTCCGTCCAACCAGAGCGGACCGGAGGGGCTCTCTAATTGTGCCATCAGCCAGGGGGGCTCGCCTCTCTGGCACAAGGAGGAGGGCCTTCTCCGTGTCCGCACCAGCCCTTTGGAACCTCCTGCCTGTGGAACTGCGTCTCCAGATGGAGTTGTTGCCCTTTAGGAAGGAACTAAAGACCTGGCTGGCGGGCCAAGTTTGGGGTGCGGGTGGGGATGGGGGTACCGTTGGGTGGTTGGTATAGAGAAGTTTGCCTTCCCCCAAGGTCCCTTCGGTTCTTGCGCACCTTTTAGGGGTGGGTTGTTTTTTTACTTTTAACTTTTAACTTTTTTATCATGTGTCTTTTATGTATTTACTGTCCGCTATGTAAACCGCCCTGAGTTGGGTTATACCTGAGTGGGCGGTATATAAGCGTGAAAAATAAATAACTAACTAAATAAATAAATAAATTTGGACCTAGGCTGAACCTGTCACATCCCAGATATCCAGCAACAACCCAGCCATGGATTCAGAAAGTGAGGAGGACCTTCTGAGGCAGCAAGCCTTGAGATCCCAAGACCTGAGAGTTAGGAACTGTCCCACTCCATAACTTGAATCTGAGGCTTCAATATCTGCACTAACTCTGGCACCCTGGCACCCTGGATAACATGAGATAGGCTGCCTCCTCCTAGGAGCTTTATAATCCAGGAGACAATGTCAATAGTATGCTCACAACAGGATTCTCCTGCAAAATGCCAGGGTTCAGGCTGTGGAAATAGAGCTTCTTCAAAGACTGTGGTATTTTTGAACCACAATCATGGGCAACCTTGTGTCAGCTAATCTTTCTCACACTAGGTCAGGCCAAAGGAACTATGGAATGAACTCAAAAGGTGGGTTCATTTGCCAGTTTAAAGTCTGACCAAGACTCAAAAAAAAGAAGGAGGCCATGGAACTGCTATAAACAGGTCTAATGGTTCTATCTTTGCTTTTGCTTCTGCCAAAGAGACCTCTACATCTTCTTCAGACTCAACCTCCAAGGTAGCATCAGTTTCAGACATGAGAAGGATGCTGGGAATCCTTATTATTTCTATGAGTTAATAGTTTTAAGACTCTCAGGGGCTGAAAGGGTTGTTGAACTATATGAGATGGTCGTTGCTAAACCGGATAGCCAGGGAGGCAGGGGGAATGAAGTAGGACCGTGATGGTGAACCTTGGCACTCCAGATGTTCTTGGACTTCAATTCCCAGAAGCCCAAGCCCCCTGTGAATCCACACAAATGGGTTTACTGTGATTCATCCAGCCTGTGCTGCCCTCGTCGATCCTGGAAGCGGAAGTAAAATGTGTCCATATGGTTAAAACTCTTCCGGGTTAACCCTTCCTCTGTACGGGTGCATTTTACTTCTGCTTCTGGGAGCGATGAGGACAGCATGGGCCGGATGAATCATAGTAAACCCATTCCTGTGGATTCACAGGGTGCTTGGGCTTCTTGGAATTGAAGTCCAAGAACATCTGGAGTGCCAAGGTTTGCCATCATGGACCCCCAGCTCCTGGGGTGGTATGATTGGAGGCATGGGGGTTGGAGGCAGAATGGGGGCTGGAACTAGTGCTACCAGCATGTAGTCAGGTTGGGGCAATGGGGGATACAAATGGAATTGCAAAAAATAAAAAATAAAAAAAATGGTGATCAGACTTCTTGTTCCAAATTAAGAATCATGGGAGAGGGGAGCTTGAGAGGTTTTTGAGATTCTTTTTGGTTCTTATTCCCAGATTTTGCCACCATAACCTTTCAAAGCATACTTTGGCGTTTCCAAAACCACTTTGGCTTGGTCTATCATGTGTTGCTGCGGTGGCACAAGTGTTTAAGATGCTGAACTGAGTGACTGGAAGGTCGGACTTTGATTCCCGGTACTGCATGACCAAATGTTCTCCCATGTCTGTCCCAGCTCCTGCCAACCCAGTAGTTCAAAAGCAAGAAATTGCCAGTAGATAAATAGGGAACCATTCGGTGGGAAGGTAAACAGCATTGTGTTTTGAGGCATGCCTGCAACATGTCCATGGATACATCTACAGATGTGGGCAGCGCTGGCTTGTTGGCTATAAACAGAGATGAGCACTGAACCCTAGAGTTGGATACGACTGGCATTAGAGCAAGGATGACCTTTACCTATAATGCATTCACCCAGCTATGAATAAAAGTTAATGATCCCACTATTACTGCAGTAGCGTGAGCCATTTCTAAATTATAAGAACCCTTGAGTGACCAGCCCACACCCAACGGAGAACCATTTCTTTTCATAAAACAAAACCAACTTTTTCTTAAACAAATGATCTCCTCCCCTGTACTGAATAATATGACAAAGGATGCATCTGAGAGGGGTATCTAACACATCCTGAGGAATGAAAGTATTGTTGACCATCCTTACATGAAAACAAATTTCCTGGGGGGGAGGGGGATGCAAACCTAGGGAGGACAATAGGTACTTTATCAGATCAGAGTCATACACTTTCCAAATATGTGGCATTTCAACTCTGTTGGTGCCACTTTTCTCTCACCGAAAAGAGCTCCTCTTGAGTCCAGCACCGCATGTCTGCTGATGGCTCAAACCTATGCTGGATCTGGCGCACTCCAGCTGGAATATGACACTGGCAGATGGATGGCATTCTGGAACCAACCAAAGGACCTCATCTTTTGGTTCTCTTCTCTCTGGCAGGATCCTTTCCAATATGCCTGAGAGGGGATAGAAAGACATACAGATAGGCACACAACACATTTATTCTTCAGGGCTGCGGTGGCTCAGTGGTTAAGAAGCTCACCTTGTTTGCTGGAAGACCAGCAAGTCGGCAGTTCGAAACCCAGGTACTGCATGAGAGATTGAGCGCCAGTCTCTGTCCCAGCTTAGTTTTAAGTGATAAAATAGTAATTTTATGTGTTTTAACTTGGATTTTAGTTGGTTTTTTTAGATAATTGTTTTTAGCTGTAAATGTTTTAACTATTTTTTGTATTGTATTTTTTCCTTCTGGTTTAGCCGCCCTGAGTGGTGCTTGCACCAGGAGGGGTGTGTGCAAATAAATTATTATTATTATTATTATTATTATTATTATTATTATTATTATTATTATTATTATTATTATTATTATTATTATTATTATTATTATTATTATTATTATTTATTTATTTATTTATTTATTTATTTATTTATTTGTTTGTTTGTTTGTTTATTTGTTTGTTTGTTTGTTTATTTATTTATTTATTTATTCTGCAGAATGGAAACACCAGGGACTTTGAGGTCACAACTAAAAAGTGTCTCACTTTATTTCAGAAGTTACATTGCCCATATAAAGCTTTAGGCATGTAAGTGTGGATTCCCCATGCCCCAATGGCATGGAACGGCCCGCGCAGAGGCCACTTCGGTGAGAACGCTCCTGGCCCGTGGGCTCTGTGGGCAGAGAAATTAAGGGGGGTGGATTAATAATAGGGTTTGATTCACCCACTTCTGACCTGACCTACGGCTCTGCCAAGTAAGCAGATCGCTAACTTCTGCTACATATTAGGCAAACACTCATCTCCGAGTCTAGCGTAATCCCTGGTGCAAATAGTGGCCACATTTACCCCGGTCTAAGCCCTAGACAATGGTGTTTCCCCTGTCAATGTTTGCCCACGTTAATTAACTTCCCCAAGAGAGATTCCCCATTAACCCAAGTAAATAGGTGATGTGATTTTCTGTCAGATGACGGTTTTTTCCTGCCTTGCCTTCTGATCTATAAATGTAGATACTTTTCCTTCAATAAACCACTGATCTGATCTCGCTCCATACTGCCTCGTATCATTTCTTGATCAGTCTCCTCCGGGACCTAACGGCCGTCCTACAGCCCCGATTCCTACATCTGGTGACCCCGACGTGATCTTACCCATGAGTAAGCGATCACACGGTCCGGTTCTGCGCTTGAACCGCGTCCGATCATCCCGCGCGGCAGCCCGGCCGGTAAACCAGCCGGTCGGGAGAACGGCCTAAGCGGCGAGGCAATACCGAGAGGCTTCCTACAGCTTGCTCCCAACTTTCGCGGAGGCTTGCAGGTTACGGAAAAACGCGTTCCGCTCAGGGTCAGCTGTGAACCCCTGACAGCGCAGAGGCCACCGAGGGCCCGTGGCAGCAGTCCATGCTCCAAGCTCTACCCAGAGAATCGTCGCCAGAACCTATTACCCTGCCCAAAGATGCGTCGACTCGTCCCGAGGATGAAACTTCGGAGGACCCACGCAGGTAATATGGGGACCTGTCCTCAGCGACAGCGTCCATCCGCTAGCCAAAGAACTCATGAGGAAGAGTTCAGAATCCTGGCCGGGGTATTTCAGTTACGTTTGCACAGCAGAGAGATAGCGAGACTTTTGGCGTACCTAAGGGAACACTGCCCGCTTTACCCAGAAGCAGGTACGTTAACCCTTAAGCTTTGGGATCAGATAGGAGACTGCATTCAGCAACCCCCGAAAGCTCCAGGAGGCGTAATTCGCACATGGAGTAAATGTAGGAAACTCTTAGCGGAGATAGAACCAGTCCGGGTAGAGGCCAAAGAACCCCCAGCGCCAGCCGAACCATCGGCGCCCACGGCGCTCTATCCGTCATTGCAGTTTAGGCAGAGTAGCGCAGGGAGCTTTCCCTCGGTGACAGCTGCAGACGTCACCGACGGAATGCAAGGAATGAGGAGCGCAGGCGCTTTTCTGACAGCTACAGGTTCCCTAGCTACCAAGAGTGCCCTTCAGCGCACAGTTGAGGAAGAACTGAGGAAGGGGGATTTGCCAGCAGAAGAACTAGCTGAGCTTAGTCAGATTTGTCCAATTCGCATGGAGATGGATGCCCTCACAGGGGCCCAGCAGATAGTTCATTCACCAGTCCCGTATAAACTTCTCATGGCTATACGGAAGGCCATTTCAGAGACAGGGCTCCAAAGTCGCTTTACTAGGGGCACGCTTCAGCAAGTGTGCGAGAACACCATGTTCATCCCGCACGACTGGAAAGCCGTCATGCGGATGATGCTCAACCCTAGCCAGTACTTGATTTGGGACAGCGAGTTTCGCCTTGAGGCTCAGACTAGGGCTGCCAGGATGGGAGGCGCAGTACTTCCTGACCAGCTATATGGTTCAGGTGCCTTCGAATCCATTGATGCGCAGATCAACTTGCCACTCGCCACTCTTCAGATGTCAGACGAGGCTGCCTTTAGGGCTTTTTTCAAGGTCCCTGCGACCGGCAAAGCGGCTAAGAATTATACCGCAATTAAGCAGGGAGCCCAGGAGCCCTACATGGACTTCATCAATCGCTTGGAGGAAGTGATCAGTAGGCAGATCGATAATGAGCAAGCCCAACAAGAGCTCATGATGAAGTTAGCCAAGGACAATGCCAATTTAGACTGCCGTAAAATCTTGCAGTCACTGGGCAATCGTCCTGACTTGACTCTCACGGACATGATTAGAGCTTGCGCCAACGTTGGCACAGAATCCTATAAGATGGGCTTGCTAGCGGCAGCGGTGCAAGGGGGTAAGAGACCCAAAGGTAAAAACCAAGGAGCATGTCACTCTTCTGGCAAGGTCGGTCACTTCGCTAGGGAGTGCCGATCCAAGGGAGGCGGACAAAATTCCGGCCGTTCCAAGGCTCCAAACACCCTGTGTCCGAAGTGCAAGAAAGGCTACCACTGGGCCAGGAACTGTCCGAATTCGGGAAACCGGAATGCGGGCATGTCTCTGGCCCCGGTCCAAACAGAGGCTTCCCTCATTCAGAGCTCACCAGAGCTAGACTAGATTCAGGTCACATTCCAGGCATTGCGAGGGTGCAGGCCAGCCCCAAGGGTAGTTCAGGGCTAGAATTGACTTATCAGGCAGACGTTACATACGACCTGCCAGGCACGGTCTATCTGGTGGACTCCCAGTACATGGGTCCACTGCCCAAGGGCTTTATAGGTTTAGTTTTGCCCCGCAGTGTAGCAGGAGCACGCGGAATTCTTGTAATTCCAGGAGTCATTGACTCCAATTTTTCAGCCATTCTCCAAGTTCAGCTTTGGACGCACTTACCCCAGACAATTCACAAAGGAGACACGTTAGCGCAACTGATCATGGCTCCTTGTCACTCGCCAGCAGATAGCCAGGGAAGGCTCAGGGACAGCTCAGAGTCCCGGTCAGAGGACCGCTCGAGCGCCAGTGAGGCAGTGCAAGGATACCAGGTCTTAGCGACAGTGGAGACCAACATTGAGTGGAAACAGCACCCGGTTATTGAGGTATTTCTGAATAAAAGATCATTTTCAGGGTTATTAGATACCGGAGCAGATGTGAGCGTGATAAGCAGAAGCCAGTGGCCACGGGAGTGGGCCATTGAGCCGGGAGTGGGTGACAGTCACGATTCCAAGGGCTGACGGCACGGCGGTAATTCGGCCGCACATTCTTGACGTGCACATCAACCTTTGGGGGCGAGACATCTTGCAGCAGTACGGTGCTACGCTTACCTTCAGGTAATGGCGTTGCCACTTAAATGGCTCACCGATGCGCCGGTCTGGGTAGAACAATGGCCGGTAGTGGGAGAGAAATTAGTCGCCCTTAAGCAGCTGGTTAAAGAGCAGCTAGACGCAGGACATATAGAGCAGTCCACTAGTCCTTGGAATTCGCCAATTTTTGTCATCAAAAAGAAGTCGGGGAAGTGGCGACTCCTCCACGATCTCAGGGAGATCAATAAGTGCATACAGCCAATGGGTCCGCTTCAATGCGGCATCCCAAATCCTAATATGATTCCCGAGGGGTGGGAGATCCTAGTCGTAGATCTCAAGGATTGTTTTTACACGATTCCCTTAGACCCCAGGGACCGGGAAAGGTTTGCCTTTACGGTGCCGGTTGTGAACCACAGTGAGCCCATGCAGCTTTACGCGTGGAAATTTTTGCCACAGGGCATGCTCAATTCGCCCACTCTGTGCCAAATTTATGTTCACAACGCACTGGCAAAGTTTCAAAACCTTTACCCCAAAGCCTTAGTTTGTCATTTCATGGATGATATCTTGGTCGCGGTGCCGCAACTCGGCAACAAAATGTTTTCAGACCTCCAGGCCAGCCTGGGGGAGAAAGGGTTACTCATTGCCCCGGAGAAAGTGCAGAGAACCAAGCCCTTCTCATACTTGGGTCATCGGCTTCTCCGCTCTTTCGCAGCACCAGTTTTGCCCCAAATTAACTTGAAGGATTCAATCACCTTGGTAGAATTGCAGCAGGTTTTAGGAAACATTAATTGGGCCAGACCGTATTTCCGATTGGATACGGATCTTTTGAAACCGCTCTTCTCGCTGCTAACATTAGGTAAGCAGCCAGCAGACCGGATACAAATTTCTCGAGAAGCGCGCTTGGCGCTCGAGAAAGTCAACCAAATTCTCAGCCAAAGGTGGGTGGACAGGATTGCTCAGGGGCCATATGCTCCGATCCTGAACTTGTACATCGTTCGGGCAGGATCCATGTTCACCGGAGCTCTAGAAGTAGACTCCGAGAAAGGAGCGAGTATCGTGGAATGGGTGTACTTGCCGAACACCTCTTCCCGAAACATCGTTCCTCCCCAAGAATTAGTTTCCGCGGTGGTCTACCGCGGAAGGCTGAGAGCTAGGGACATTTCAGGGCACGACTTAGCCAAAATTGTAGTTCCGTTCACCAAGGAACAAATTCAGCAGTTGATGCAGCTCGGTGACTCACTTCCAATTGCTTTGGAAGGATTCACCGGATGCTTGGCATACCACTTGCCAAAGGACCCCAGACTTGTCTCGCTTCAAACGCAGACAGTCAGCTTGTTAGAATTGCTCTCGCTGGTTCCGCTTCAGGGAGCCAGGACAGTTTTTACTGATGGAGGTCGCACATATGGTGTCTTGACTTGGCAGGAAGGCCAGGCTTGGCGCACGCTGTTAACTCTTCCACAGAAGTCCGCACAGCGGGCAGAGTTGGCAGCGGTGAACCTTGCCTTGCGCACCTTCGCCAAAGAGCGCCTGAACATCATTACTGATAGCCAGTATGTTAGGAATTTGCTTCACAGTCTACCGGGAGCATACATTACTCCCGCGATAGACAAGAATTTGCTTAGTCTGTTTCTCACTGCTCAATTTCATTTGCGAAACCGCACGGAGCCGCTCTATATTGCCCACATCCGAAGTCATCAAGACCTACCGGGTCCGATTTCCGCGGGCAATAGCAGAGCGGATGCGGCGGCAAAGGAAATTCAGCAACATTCAGTGTTGGGTGTTTTCACTACGCCAATTCAGAGTCATGCATTCTTTCACCAAAATGCCAAAGCGCTTGCCAGACAGTTCAATCTGCCACTTTCTCAAGCCCAAGGCATAGTTCGCTCTTGCCAGCATTGTGCAGGGGCACTGGGGGGGCCCTCGTGGGGGGTCAACCCACGAGGGAAAGAGGCTAACCAGGTGTGGCAGATGGATGTCACGCATGTTCCACAGTTTGGCAGATGGCAGTACATGCACGTTTGCATTGATACTTTTTCTCAATTCGTTTGGGCAACGGCGCAGAAAGGGGAGACTGCTTCCCACGTGGAGCAGCACCTCCTTTCCTGCATTGCGGCCATGGGCAAGCCACGGCACATGAAAACCGATAACGCTCCGTCCTACTGCTCTAGGCAGTTGGCCGCCTTCATGGCCACCTGGGACATTAAGCATACTTTTGGCATTCCTTACAATCCGCAGGGGCAAGCGATTGTGGAACGAGTCAATCGGATGCTCAAGTCCTATATTGACAAACAAATAGAAAGGGGGGAGCCACCAGCCCTCCCCAAGTCACAGGGTCAGGCGCAGCATTGTCTGAATAAGGTATTGTTCACGTACAATCACCTTAATGTTTTTTCGGATTGCACGCCGCAGGAGAAGCATTTCCGCCGTTTGGAAGCTCTCCTGCGACCGATGGTCCGATACCAGGTGCCACCGGACCCTTCATGGATGGGCCCGGCGCCACTCGTAACCTGGGGAAGAGGGTATGCTGCAGTTATGTCTCCTACAGGTGTCGTTTGGATTCCAGCTTGGTGTGTCAAACCTCACTTGGAACCACATGGCGTGGACCCAGGCCGACCTGAGTCTGATCCCGGAGATGGAGGACCTCACTCTGACCGAGAGGACCCGACGGAAGAAACGGCCGCAGATGACAGCACCGAAGATCACCTGGGGGATGATCAAGGTCCTTTGCAGTGAGGCCGAGGACGTCATCCGGCGCGAGGAGAAGGAGCCAACGCCGGAGAACCTCACGGCTGCAATCTTTGCCCGAATTCATGCCAACACCGTGGCATTCACCATCATCCTGACCCTCTCCCTACTTGCGGGGGGAGGCGTTCAGGCTGCCTCATTGAAGGCCAACGATTTGATGCCAGGCGGAGACCTCTCTGCCAGGATGCATTACAACATATGGGAAAGGTTGGCGGGTCTCGTCAACCAGTCCGATTTTTGCCTGAAGCAGGACATTGGTTCTGCCTCAATCTTGAGCACCTGCCTCATCCCAGTGTGCCACTCTCCAGGCACGCACCCCAGGGATGGGGGCTGGCTTGTGAAACGGATTTTCAGCCCATACATCCCAGCGGCTTCTTCAGAATACGCCCGCTGGGAGATGCGGCTAACCATGACCTTGCCGGCTGATGCAGCCACTCTCCACACTCCTCGAGTGGCGGTCAGCCCGAACTCTACTTGTGCTCGAATGACTGGCTGCACCTCAGTCGGTCGAACCCGGCGCCGCTGCCTCAACCTTGCCAGTAGCAATTGGACTTGTGATAACCCGGTGAAACTTGGTTCAATGTATGCTCATGTTACCCTACCATCTGGTTGGTTCTTTACATGCAATCAGTACACTTGGAACTACATTCCCGCAAATGTATCAGATGCTACTTGTTGTATCAGTCGTTTGACACTGTTACTCCCTACTAAGGATATGGTTACCCCAAGCACAAATGTTATAAATGTTCCAGCACCCGTACGACACACTCGTACCACCCAGTTAGACAGCTCATGTGAGAGCAGCTTTAGAGTAATGAGTTCAGCCGAATATCTCTCGTTGGCAGTCAGCATTTTTGGCGTACCAGGCTTAGCCGTCGGCAACGCTCGGAGAATTGGTCGACTGGCTTGCGGACTAGCTAAAGCCATTAACCATACCTCCTCGGCGATAGCGCTGCTCAACCAAGAGCAGGCAGAGCTTCGTCATGCCATACTTGACAATCGAGCAGCTATAGACTATCTCTTATTGCTACATCATCTGGGTTGCAAATCTTTTCATGGTATGTGTTGCTTTAATCTTACTGATAACTCCCGTAAGGTACAGAGTCAGCTCACAGACCTCCACACCATAGTCGAGGGCATCAGGGAGGGTTCTGCATGGGGAACTTGGCTGAGTTCATTGTGGAACTGGATGTGGTCGTGGATTCCGTGGGGGTGGCTTCAGACGGTGCTCAAAGTGATTGTGGGGGTGATTATACTAGGCATAGCAGTATGCTGCTTCGCGCAATGTATTCCCTCACTGATATCAAGGTGCCGCTCCCGGAGGGAACCCCGAAGCACCATTCCCGCTCAACAGCTGATGCCCCTCTTGCGCAGAGTCGCCGGTCAGGCTCTTAAGTAAAACAAAAAGGGGAAATGTGGATTCCCCATGCCCCAATGGCATGGAACGGCCCGCGCCGAGGCCACTTCGGTGAGAACGCTCCTGGCCCGTGGGCTCTGCGGGCAGAGAAATTAAGGGGGGTGGATTAATAATAGGGTTTGATTCACCCACTTCTGACCTGACCTACGGCTCTGCCAAGTAAGCAGATCGCTAACTTCTGCTACATATTAGGCAAACACTCATCTCCGAGTCTAGCGTAATCCCTGGTGCAAATAGTGGCCATATTTACCCCGGTCTAAGCCCTAGACAATGGTGTTTCCCCTGCCAATGTTTGCCCACGTTAATTAACTTCCCCAAGAGAGATTCCCCATTAACCCGAGTAAATAGGTGATGTGATTTTCTGTCAGATGATGGTTTTTTCCTGCCTTGCCTTCTGATCTATAAATGTAGATACTTTTCCTTCAATAAACCACTGATCTGATCTCGCTCCATACTGCCTCGTATCGTTTCTTGATCAGTCTCCTCCGGGACCTAACGGCCGTCCTATGGCCCCGATTCCTACATGTAAGTAATATTATTCAAACATTATGTTGATAGTACTGTACATCTACTACGGAGATTCAAAGAATACCCAGCCTTGAGATGTTGTGCTTTTGTTTGTGCTTCTTCAACTGTCAGCAATTTGTCTATTCATTGCCTTTTGTTATGCAAGTCTTGGAGGTCAAGCACAAGGCCCATCCCTAACCCTTCTGGGAACTTGTGTATTCAGTTCTAATTAATCAGAAGCTTCTTTATCAGCTTAGCAGGAAAGAATGCAGGGTTGAAGGCAGAAAGGAGTGCAGTTGCTTAGCCATAAAGTTAGAGAACAAAAGAGTAGGCAAATATTTACCTGACAGTTTACAAATAGATATCTATTCTTTTAAGGCTTCCTGTTTGGAGGAAAAGGAGGGAAATTCTAAAGAGAGTAGTTTTGTGCCTTTGGTATTGCAGTAAAATTTATATTAGAAATATTAGGAACCTCATTCACCTTCTACCCTATATCTTAGATTCTGTAGCTAGGCAACTGCTTCTGACTTAAGCTCTGCAACTGTGTCATTGAAAAAACAGGAAAAAATAGGAATGATTCCAATGTTCATCTGCCCTGGCTTCCTTAGACAGGAAGCCAGAGCTTTCAGCCTGTATACAATAGTTGATTAATACACAAAAAGTACTGTCAACATGTACTGTTTGGAACTGACTGATCCCTACAATATAATGATTGATGCTAAAATGCTGCCTGGAAGGTGGGAGGTCAGCAGTTCGACTCCCGAGTACTGCAGGATGGAATGAGCTCCCGTCTTCGTCCCAGCTCCTGCCAACCTAGCAGTTCGAAAGCAAGAAATTGCAAGTAGATAAATAGGGACCACTTTGGTGGGAAGGTAAACAGCATTCCATGCACTCCAGTGTCTAGTCATGCCTGCCACATGACCACGAAAACGTCTGCAGAGATGAGCACTGCACCCTAGAGTCGGATATGACTGGCTTTCAACCTTTATATAAGCTATGCAATTTCTGACAATAAATGAGACATCTTAATTTGTGACTTTAGTCCCAAGTGCCTCTGTTCTGTAGAACTATCTGTGTGGTTGTGTATGTGTGATGTATGACTTGCAGTATTTTCTCTCTTCTCAGGCATATTGGAAAAGGGCTTGCCAAAGGCAACAAACTGTTGTAAAATTTTCTTCTTTCATGTCCAGATCAAACTTTAAACTGCCAAAATGAAACCATCTTCTTGCCTTTGTTGTTAGCCAAAATTAAATCCTCATCAGTACATTTTTCTGGTAGTAATCAGCAGACCAGCAAATGAGCCATATTATACAACGACACCTCGCTTAAAGAGCATAATGCATTCCACGGGATTGCTCTTTAAATGAGTTTGCTCTTTAAGCGAAACACCATTGTAAGTGACCAATTGTGACTTCTGGAAGGGGGGTGGGGGATTGTGAACCGCAATTTAGTTGTTAAGCAGGTTTTTGGTTGATTTTAGTTGTTAAGCAAGGTGGTCATTCAGAGAAAATTCTGCTCCACACAGTGTGTTGTTGTACACCAGCAGTTTGGACTTGAACATGATGGCCTTACATTTAGGCACTTCGACCCTTATCCAAGTGACATAGGTAAGGTTTAGATAGATAGATTTTTATTTATATCCCGCCCTCCGCAGCTTACGCCAACTCAGGGCGGCTAACAGCACATCAGTAATACAATACAATAGAAATGCAATACAATAAAAATACAAAATACAACTGTGCAAAAATTCCAAAAATATCAAATACACCACACAATCAAGATTTCAGATAATACCCTAAGAAAAAGCCAAAAAGAACATACACAAAATTAGACTCAGACCGACACCTTCCCTCCAGACTTAAGGCAAAAGACCTCATCCAGAGAGATCTCATCTCTCTCAAGGCCGGGGGCTGGCCAAAGGGAGGGGGGAGTCCAGTAGTGACAGCTGCGGAGCTCCCACATCCGTCCGTTCGCTTGGCACCGCTGCCTCTCGTCTCCCTCAAAACCGGGGCTGTTCGAGGGAGACAGTTTGGTTCCTCAGCCATATCCTCCTTTAATGTTATTCCTTGTCCAGTGAGCTCCTTCCTCCATCTTCTAATTTGATTTTGCTCTTGCTTACCCTCAAGAATGTTTGTTCTTTCCACAAAGCTCTTCCTGGATCTGCAACGGAGAACTTGAGGCAAATATCCATTCAGAGGATGTCAAGGGTCATTGTCAAATTCAGCTATAACTACCATTGTGATTTACTGAATGGGATCCCAGTGTCAAAGGATTTCCAGATACCTTCAGAACACAACAAAACCTTCTGTCATTTTGCTGCCCATTATCCCAGTTTCAGAAATGTCTTTTCAAATCTCTCCAAGATCTACTACCTATAATCATCAGTTTCACCACTAAAACATTTATCTTTCCTGACTTTTCTCAGATTCTGAGAAGCATTGACAATAGTTGGCAAATGTGTCAGCTTTGATTTCTTCCAGCTTCTCTCTCCGGTTCACAGTTCACCCTGTTTATAGAATTAATCCAATTCTAAGGTTCGTTCTTCCAGACATTTGAGATTTTTTTGCTTAAAATTTGCATGAACATTAGACACATATTTATAACATGTGTTTATTTCTCCTAATCTGAGCCTTCCATGTGCAATTTTCTCTAATGTATCCATTTTGAAATAATAATAACAACAACAACAACAACAACAACAACAACAACAACAACAACAATAATAATAATAATAATAATAATAATAATAATAATAATAATAATAATAATAATAATAATAATAATAATAATAATAATAATAATAATAATAATAGCATGCTGTCAAGTCAATTCAGACTTATGGTGACCCTTTCTAGTTTTTTTTTAAGGTAATGAATACTGAGAGGTGGTTAATCTCTTCTTCTGGGGGACTCCTAGGATTGTGCAGTTTACCCATGACTACATAGGCTGGTTCTTCTCCTGGGAGGCAAAGTAAATAATAAAACTCCCAGCCTCTGGCTCTGCAGCCAGCTACCTAAACCACTGAGCTGTCAATTTTGAAAGGAACCACCCAATTGTAAAGCATTTAATATTATTCTGTATTATTAAAACCTGTGAACTTTCCTTTCATATACAGATGCTCCTGTGCATTTTAATTAGAGAAATCAGCTTCAAAAGTTGGGAAAGCATAAATGCCAAAGAAAAACCACATGATTCCAAATTGAGAAAACAGATAAACTAACTTTAAAATGGAAATAGAATACCCCCCCCCCACACACACACACACACACACACCTGCACTGTGCATCAAAAGGTACCCTTGGTCAGAGTTTAGAAAGATTACTGTTTTAGATGATAACTCCAAAAATGAAGCTGACTTTGTTCACTGCCCTTGTTGGCAAGGGGATTCTGGCAGCTGTCTCACAAAGAACTAATCTTGCCAAGCTCTTTCCTTAGTCAGCACACTGCTTCCAATTTTCACTGTGCAAATTGGCTGATTTCATCTGATTATTGCAGTTTCCTGCCCGTTATTAATCCTTTGGTACTCGTGTTCTTACATCCTACAATGGCTGAATGTCCTCAGACAGCTTGGACTCTTCAGACAATACATGCCTACCCGCTGTGCTTCTCATTTACTTGACAATATATAAAGTGAGAATCAAAGCAACATCAAAACAGAAAGGAACTTTGGGTTAAACTGATCCAACTTTTTTTATCATGTCAGAAGCACACAAAAGTGCATTCTGGGTTGAAAGGATTTTTTGCCAGAGGAACTCCACTCAGGGGGTGCCAAAATGAGGCTCCTTTCATGTCCCCAAAAACTTTTCCCACTGAAATGTTCCCTATTTATCTACTTATAGTTTCTTGCTTTCAAATTGCTAGGTTGGCAGGAGCTGGGACAGAGACTTGTGTTCATTCCATCATGCAGTACTCAGGTCTTGAACTACCGACTTGCCGACCTTCTAGCTAACATGGCAAGCTTCTTAACCATTGAGCCACTGCAGTCCCAACTGATCTAACAAGACCATGGTATTGGCAAGAACTCAGGAAATACACATTGTAAGGGTCCCCCCTGGGCTAGCCCTACCACAAGATAAGATGAGCCAAACCCTTCAGAACAAGAGTGGGAAGTGGCAGTAAGGTGGTGGAAGACATAATTGTATATGCCACTTGGCCTCTTTTATTATTTCCATTTCTATCCCATCTAACTGTATCAGTCACTCTGGGTGAAGTCCACATAGCTTGGTAGAATACCATTTGGTTTAAAAATGTAACAAGAACTCTGCAGGATTAGATGCAAGTACTATCCAGTCCACCATTCTGGAGCCATCCAGATGCCTATGAGGAATCCAAAATAGGACATGATACAAGACCATTACACGCTACCTCTAATAGTGGAAATATCAGTCCTGAGTTGCACTCCATTATCTGCACTCTGGCCATCATTTTCATTGAGCTAGCCACCAAAACATTAAGGTCGATTATTTCCAGGTAAAAGGGACAGAAAATTGACAGATGATAGGAATCAGGCAGAGCCAGCCAACACTTCAAAAAGCACAGAAAGTCGCACTCCTGTTCTTTATTTTTTTGCACTCCTGATTTTAAACATCACCTCCCAGACTCTCTAAGGCAGGGGTGGCCACCCTTGGTGCCCCAGGAGGTGTTCTTAGACTTCAATTACCAGAAGTCCAAGTAAGCACACCTGCTGGTCAAGGCTTCTGGGAATTGAAGTCCAGGAACATCTGGGGTACCGAGGTTGACCACCCCTGCTCTAATGGGCTAGGAGAGTTGTAGTCCCAAAACTCTGGAGGGTCAAAGGTTCCAAACCTCTGACACAGAATCTATTACTATATTTTAATGTTCTTTTGCCAGATTTTTATTGACAGTGTCTTTGCTTTTCTAATTTTATTCCGATATTTCCATCATTTTCCTTCACATGTTTCTTGTTACTGAGGTGATCTTTTCCCCGTCTTCTCGTTTGTCTCCTACAGGCAAAGTGCCACTTACAAAAACACGTAGTAGCAGAAACACAAGACTGAAAAACCAAACTTTTTATAAATATCTTATGGAAACCTCACAACTACTGCTCGAGGAGCAGGTGGCAGTTGTTGCCAGGAGGGCCTTTGCACAGCTTTGTGTCATCTACCAGTTGTGCCCACTCCTGGACCGGGACTCCTTACTCACAGTCACTCACACTCTGGTCACCTCCAGATTGGATTATTGTAATGCGCTCTACATGGGGCTGCCCTTGATGACCATTCGGAGGCTTCAGCTGGTCCAGAATGCTGCTGCCCGTGTGGTGATGGGGTGTGGATGTTATGCCCATGCCTCTCCGCTGCTTTGGGAGCTGCACTGGTTACCAGTGTGCCTCCGGGTGCAATTCAAGGTGCTGGTTTTGGTCTTTAAAGCCTTTCATGGCCGTGGTCCAGGATACTTAAGAGACTGCATCACCCCTAGGTGTCAAACCTGTCCCACAAGGGCAGACCGGAGGGGCTCGGTTGTGGTCCCTTCAGTGAAAAACGCCCACCTGACAGGGACCAGGAGGAGGGCCATCTCCGTGTCAGCCCCGGCCCTTTGGAACCTCTTGCCACCCAAACTACGCCTCCAGATGGAGCTGCTCCCCTTTAGAAAACAACTGAAAACATGGCTATGCAGCGGGCATGGATGCATCAGTTTCCCAGTCCCGCTGGCTTATTTAGCCCAGGGAAGGTGTGTGTGTGTGTGTGTGTGTGTGTGTGTGTGTGTGTTAAACCGCTTCGGGTCACTTTCGAGTGAGGGAAGCAGGATAGAAATGTTTTAAATAAATAAAAAATAAATAAAACCTTGGTGCTGAACTCAGACCATATGCTACTGAGCATATGATAAGTGTGCACTGGGAGTTTTAGTAGGTTAGGCTGCAAAAACTGGAGGATGAACTTTCCACTAGATCAACAGAAATGTAAGGGCAAAGTGCAGACCATTGGAAGCTTTTGTAGCTAATGGGAGCTAACAACACTCAGCAGGAAGAATGACAAGCTAAGGTCATACAGTATTTCCTTTCTAAGTTGTTCCAAGAAAGGGACAGCAACAGAGAATCACAATCACATACTCCAATATTTTCCATCTTCTTCATTTAGTCTAGGGGTGACTGAACCTTTGGGACCGGGGGCCTGACCATGCCCCCAGAACAGCTGAGCAGGCCAGACCACACCACCAGAACAGGGTGTGTTTGCATGTGGATAGCCATTTTACTTCCTGGTTTGGAGCAGATGCTTCTGCGCATGCGCAAAAGCCGCTATTTTACTTCACATAAACGTCCATGCCAAACCAGGAAGTAAAATGGCCGCTTTTTGCACATACACAGAAGCATCTGTATTTACTTCCTGGTTTGGCGAGGGCGTTGCGGGCCTGATGGAATGCCTTTGGGGGCCATATCCAGCCCATGGGCCATAGTTTGGACATGTCTGTTTTAGTCATTCCTTCTTCTATATGCAACTTCTTTCTCTCATCTTCCTTTGTAAGTTGAATATTCAATCAATCGATCACTTTATTACGGTCTGTGTAAAATGAGAGGTAAGATTTTTGAAATTTAAATGTTTACAATGTGGTTAAAATATATTATTTAAAAAATATATCAGGTAAAAAATTTAAAATTTACAAAAACATGTCCATTCAATGTTAAAAGGAATAGAATAAAATCAGTTTTTAAAATTAGAGCTATGGTAACTACTATACTACAATACAGCATGCACGGTTTGTGCCACTGAGGGGCCTGCCAGAATTGTTCTTCTCATCCTGATTGCTGTAGCACAAAACCTGGCAGCGTTACGGGTAAAAGTGGGTCTTTCATCTGATAGTAGCCAGTGATTGTAAGTGCTGTTTGATCGACTAGGATATATGCAGAGCAGTGTGGATATGAGTATATCTCGGACATCCCTATAAAAAGGCCAGATGAATAAAACATGTTCTGTAGTTTCATCTTCTCCTGTATCACAGGGGCACAGTCTCTCAGGCATAGGTTTCCTTCGAAACTTTCCCTCCCAAAATGCCAAAGAGCATGACAGCAGGCCAAAGTGAATGCCCTTCGATGGCTGGGCGTTTCAAGTCGTATCAGATACTGAACTGCAGAGACAATGTATCTTCAGAACTCTGGAGCCAAAAAAGTTGGAACTCTGGCTAGGTCAGCTTGCCTTGATTGGATTATTCTTCTGTCCATATCTAACCTCTCCATAGACCTCCAGTTTCCATCCCCTCCTGCTTCCAGATTGTTTCCTTCCCAAACTCTATCCCAGGGGTTCCCAAACATTTTGCACTACAGGCCGGTCATGTGGTTGAACAGACTGGTCACATGGTTCCTCCCACCAGAAGCAGAAGTAAAATGCACCAGCACAAAACACTGTCATAAATGCAACTGTGGCTGTTGTAAACATGTTTCCAACAGCTGCAGGTGCATTTATGGCAGTCTTTTGTGCACGTGTGGGCACATTTTACTTCCGCTTCTGGGAGCAGCACAAACCGGATTATTTGGCGCTGCAGGCTGGATCTGGCCCATGGGCTGTAGTTTGGGAACCCCTGCTCTATCCCTTCATCTATATTCGGGATTTGTATCCTTGACTTTGCATACAAAAAATAAGAACTCGCATAAACTGAATATCTTTATGATAGCTGTTACCTTGATGCAAGGACTTCTGAAACCAGGAGCCGAGTTGTTAGTGTCCTTTTGATCACTCAGCCGTTCTGTGTGTGCGTTGTGTGTGCACTTTGCTTCTCAAAAGGAAAAGACACTAGTTTTGACGCGCACTACTCAGTCTCCACTGCAGGTAGGTTAGTTATGGTTACAAAATTATGAGTTAATAAAGTGAATTTAATTCCAATGCTGTGTCTGTCTCTTTACTCGGGAGTGGGGGGGGGGAATGTTCCTTCTTCTTACATTGGAAAAGTGAAATATGGGGCTTATGGATTTCTCAGCAGGTTCTCTTGGCATGATGAGCAAATCTGTATCACAGAGAAGTAGTAATCTTAAAAAACTCTCTTTATAACCATTCTCTCTTATCACATAACCAACCTCTCTGTCTCATTTGATTCTTTCCCACTGTTTTTAGGCATATGATTTCCTCCCATTTTAAATATATATATATATTCCCGTGTTTTATCTACCATTCTACAGCTCCCCAAGCCCAAACTCCTGGTTATGACTTTATTGATGAGTAGGTTCTGACGTCAACAGCCTCTTTTACTGATAGCACAGGAATTCATAGCTAATACTATGGCATCATAGAATTTCTTACAGAGAGGAAAACTAGCTTTCTGCCTCCTTTTCAGATTCATTTCCAGCAGATTGCTCATACATTACTGATCTCA
Source organism: Bradypodion ventrale (assembly GCA_035047345.1). Lineage (NCBI taxonomy): Eukaryota > Metazoa > Chordata > Lepidosauria > Squamata > Chamaeleonidae > Bradypodion > Bradypodion ventrale. The sequence goes on from JAWDJE010000003.1 coordinate 25,755,134, forward strand.
GTCAGAATGTAATTAATATTTTCCTTATGAGGACAGAAGAGAAAGGAGATTGATTTCTATGAATCACCTATGTCTTCTCAGGCCACCCTAGCAGCTTCAGAAAAGAAGTTGAAAATATTTAACCCCCCCACCCACCCCCCCAAATCACAATTGATAATCACATCATTAGGCTTACATGATTGTAAGTTAAAGCAACAAGATTTCAGCAATATGTCAGTGCAATTTTTATTCAAACCCTGGACTGCCAAAATGAAGCCACTTTCTTGGCTTTGTCATTGACTGATCTTAAATCCTCATTGGTGCTTGTTTCTGGCAGTAATCGGCAGACCAGTAAATGAGCTGGATTCTGTATCTCTCCGCCAGCAGCGCCCACTTGAGCATGTTGGTCTTACATTTAGGGACCTATTCTGGGTCCTCCAAGTGATGTAGGGGAGGTTGAGATCCTCAGCTATATCCTCCTTTAATTATGTTCCATGCCCAGTGAGCTTCTTCATCCATCTTTTAATTTGGTTTTGCTCTTGTGTACCCTCAAGGATATCAGTGCAATGATGAGATAATGATGTATCTGGTATTTTCTTATTCCTTTGTTTGTAGTGCCCACAGTACATATTCGAGATCTCAGTGTTTTAATATGTTTGCCATCTGATTCAGTAGTTCTTACTTCTGATGCATCTCTGAAAACAAAACAAAACACACAGTACAAATCCATTGGCTTTCATCATGGTGGAGTCAGAAATATTGCTCCCAAAATACCTCTATATTGTACAGTTGACTGCATAGCAAGATTCTAAGTTTAAGTTAGTCCCACTAATGTCAAGTAGAAATGAGAGTAGAAGCTGGGAGGCATTGGGGACTAATGGTGAAACATTATGGCTGAAATAACTGTTATTGCAGCTTGTGAAAGAGTCAATTTCATGCCACCTTGTAAATCCTATTACCTGATAGTCTTTGAATCTCTGCCATACTAATACAAAATAAGGATGAACTCACCCTTTTCCATCCACCTTTAACCTTGTTCAAATCAAGATCAATGGAGTGTCACACAATTGGCTTGGTGGCTGTTCTTTGAATTGAGGTATAATACCAGTACCCATAGCTGAATCAGAGCCCAATGTAGAAAGGCACAGAAAGAATTTTACAAAGATGAGAAACATGTAGCAGAACTTTCCACGTCTTTAGGACCACAGATATCAGAAGGCTATTGAACTTCAGCGACATCTGGCCTAGACTTTTGTGTGCCTTCAGGCCAACAGTAAAGAAAATCTCTTTTGGACTTTACAGAGAACAGAATAACACAAAAGGCAGGTAGCAAGGTCTTGGACCCCTGGAATTAAATGTCACGGTTTCTGATGAGCAATAAAGTATTTGTCTAAATGGACAGAAGATCCCTACAAAGCAATAGCTCCAAGGGAGGGAGACACAGTAGGTCACAGGCTGAGAAACAAGGAAAGGAATGCAAGCAGGAAAGCGTGGTGCAAACAAGGCCCTATCTTGTGGTTGCTGTTGCTAGGTCATACATAAATTGTGGGTAAGAAGACCTATGACATGTGGAGGACTGCTCTTCTATAGTGATGTGCAAGTTCATTGTATCATACTAACTTCTCTTCTGTAGATGTCAATGAATGCTCAATAAGGAATAGAGGTTGCCAGTAGAGTTGCAGAAACATAATGGGTTCCTATCACTGTAAATGTGGTACAAATTACAGACTTCATTATGACAGACATACCTGCATAAATGAGTAAGCATTGAAACATCTATGCTGTATGTTTGAAGGAAAGGAAATCCACAGCAGAATAGAAGAGGGAAAAGAGAGAAAGATCTTTGGAGGGGGGAGATCTCTCTCTTTCTGTCCCAGATTTTGTCATACCATGTTGTCAGGAAGACTGTCAAGCTTTGTCCCAACTCCTTAAAATTGCTTTTGAAGGAGCTTTGATGCAGCTGTCTTTGCTCTTTGCAATGTGATGCTTCTGGTTCTTAGGGCAAAAAAGATGCTAAATAAGGTTGCCCCATGTGAAGCTATAGCTAATGAATGTTGGCTGCTTGTTTGTGGAATTTTTTTGATTAAAGGGCTTTTATGTTACTCTGCTTAGAGTGTTTATTGCAGCTTCTTCAGTTCTCTGAAACAAGAATAAATCCAACACTTGACGTCTGATGGCATCCGTACAAGACTAATGGTAGTAAATAAGGTTGTATTAAGGAAAAATGGATGGCTGAAATCCTGTTGGTATCACTGTGGCCATATAAAGCAGGGTTTCTCAACCAATGGCCTGCAGGCTGGATCTGGCCCATAATGCCATTTCATGTGGCCCACCGCCCCACCAGAAGTGGTGGGAACAGCTGTAAATGCATCCACAGGTGTCATAAATGCATTTACGACAGCTGTAAATGCGTAAAAACACATTTACAACATATGTGTCTGCAATTTACAGCAGAATTTATGGCAGGGGGAACCAACAGTCTGGCCCGCTCAACTGTCTGAGGGAGCATGACCTGACCCACACCTTTAAAAGGTTGAGAACCCCTAATGTAAAGCTAATGATGAAATCAACAAAGGGAGATTTTCAGAAATTAAATTATTCCTACTTCTGTGTCATGGCTCCCAAAACTCCATAATATCCCTTTTTAAAAGGGGATGCCCTGGGAGGAGGAAATTCTTAATTGCTGAAAATCTCTGGATGAATAAATTTAGTGGACTCCCCTGGAGAGATAATTCCAGTGGTGGGCATCAGCAGGTTTGCACCAGTCCGCCACAACTGGTAGCAAAAATTCCGGCTGGCCCCACCCATCCAAGTTTTGAAATAAAGTAGTCCTAATTTGGGTGCAACGCCGGGCTTTCTGCTTGGCCACGTCCACCATACCACACCCATAGTGTGGTAGTAAATTTTTTGGGAGCCCACCACTGGATAATTCCAATAATGCATAGCTCTGCAAATATTATTCTGATAAGCTGTGTGAAAAACATCAGCTTTACTATCCGTTACTTAGGAACATAGGGTACATAGGGTACATCATTTACCTAGGACATAGGGTGCAGAAATGCCAAAGTTTTGTGGAGAACATCCACATGTGATTTTTGAACTTTTTGGACTACATAATCCTCCATTTTAGGTGTTTCACTTGAACTATATCTAGGTACAGATACCTATATGTGGTTTGCCTAAACTGGAAGTCATTGTGGCCCAGCTAAACCTAGCTTCCAGTTCAGAAATTGGGATTTGGTTTTGTAATTCAAATAATCCAAAAATCCAGAGATATGTTACACAAATTATGGAAGGCTGGACTGTTTCTTTCTTGCCTGGAAGTAAGGAATATCGTGGGGCTTTAAAATTCCTTACTGAGGTGCTGTACAAAGGCCAATCAGAAATTTCACAGCTATGTCTTCCAGCCATAAAATGCACACCCAAAACCACGCGCACACACACAAACAAACACCATTGTCATGTCTCTATACAGAATCACAGATACACCCCCTGAAACTTCTCATGTCTCAGAAGTGGGTTGCAAGCAAGTAGCAAGATGGAGTGATCTGGCAAATTTAAGCTAGGCTCAAAATGAGTAGTGGGAAATCATATGGGGGAAGCTAGGATTTACTTAACTTGGAGGACAACATGTAGCTTGGTGACTTTTCTCCTCTGCACTCTTGCTGAATTTCACAAGCCTAATAGCAGCACAACTGTGTGCATGGAGGAGGAAAGCTGAAATTTGTTTACAAGCGGATTACTGTTTCCATCAAATTTCACCAAGCACAAACTAGATGTGTGCTCCTAACATCCCATTATTTCTGTATGTTAATTGTTATATTCATTTAATCAAAATTAACCATATAACTATGAAACTAATGGAAGGGGAGAATGTAGCAGCTTGTAGGAACTATTTAAATCAGGGGTTCTCAACCTTTTCAAGCTGGGGGCCGGGTCACGCTCTCCCAGTCATCTTCAAGGGTCAGACAGCAATTTTGCCCTGCCTCCACAATGAGGTGGCCATTTTGTCCCAACAGCTTCAAAGGGGAAGGCCATTTTATTTCTCGAATACCCTTGGAGGGGATTGGGGCCACATGAAATAGCACTGCATCTCACATCTGGCCCGTGGGCCTTAGGTTGGAAACCCCTGGTTTAAATACAGGAGATCTCAAAGTTTATCTGCATAGTTCAAGATTTTAAAATAAAGTTAATTTTTATTGTACATGTTAAACTTGCTCATCCAAATTACTTGAACTGTATTAATTGACGCTTCCATATTCTATGCCAATCTTGTCCTCAAATATGCCACTATGTAGGGCTTTCTGCTAGACATTTCCATTTTTGTTCAAGCAAGCCATCTGGAGTCATTTTTGCATTATCAAATCTCATTTGACATGTAAACAAAAGGTGCACATTCTATAATTTCTCTTCATATCACACAAAGTTGGATATTTGAATTTTGATATTTATTATTCCGGATCTTTCAACTCTCACATTTTTCCTACCAAGCTGGGATGAATGGGATGAAAATTTAGATATCATCTAATCAACAGAATGTAACGGTGGCTTCTATACCTGCTGTATCTGTGGATCTCAAGCTGAACGTTTATTCGGCAAAAACATGACATCACATACCTTTCCAATCAAGGCTTGAGCTTTGCCCCATATAGTTTAAAAATATGTTATGTACTGTTTCAGCTTCTTCTTTTGTGCAGAGGTAGTTAGAGTACTTGTGTTGTTTTTATATTAGAGGAGAAATATTTGAACTTTCTGAACATATATTCATTTTTAAATTATATGTGTGCTTCTTGGAAATGAATGAATAAGTTCCCGGTGCAATTTTCCTGGCTAGTAAAATATCTCCCTTGCTCGAAAGCCAGTTGTGTCCAACTCTAGGGGGCAGGGGCATAGGAACTAGTTTTGCAAGGGGGGGTGTCAACCTTGAAAAGGGCCCAGGGGAAAGTAGTTACTGCACATCCCCTTCTGTGCAGGTCCCTTCTACGCATGCGTAGAAGCCTTCTGCACATGCATAGAAGGGACCTGCGCAGAAGGTCCTGGATTGTTGCCTTCCGAAAGGGCCTGTGGCAAATTCGGGGGGGGGGGGGGCTTAAGCCCTCCCTGACCCCACTTCCGACGCCGCTGCTAAGGGCAGCACTCATCTCCATTTACAGCCAAAGAGCCAGTGCTGTCTGCGTCTGCAGAAATTTCCTTGGTCATGTGGCAGGCATGACTAGACACCGGAGCAAACATAACAGTCTTACCTTTCCCGCTGAAGTACCTATTTATTTACTTGCAATTTCTTGCTTTCAAACTGCTATGTTGTCAGGAGCTGGGACCGATGATGGGGGCACACTCCATTATACTGCACTCGGGGCTTGAACTGCAGAGCTGCTGACCTTCCCCATCTTAATCACTAAGCCACCACAGCCCTTTCCCTGGCTGAAAGAGTTGTGATATAACACTGAAAAAACAAATGCCCTCCTTGTATCTTTCAGTTAATTGATGACATTGCAACCTTACAACCAGAATGCATGGGCTAAAATCTTATATGTGTACTTTGATGTGGCATGTGTTGTGTCAAATACTTAGTCCTAGGCATGTAGACAAACTCTTCTTTATCTTGTCAATTAACTGCAATTATCTGTAGTAATTTACATAACCCCTCCATGGACATCAGCATGATTTACAGATGACAACATCATATGGATATATATCTGTACATGTGATCACCTATTAATAAACTTTAGTGTGTTTATTGCTTTTTTAATATTTATGTAGAATTCTTTATATGATTTACGTTCATTTTTAAAAGAAAGAAAAATTCAAGTCAATCAGAATATGCCCCTTTCCACAAAAAATCTCAAACTATCATGTGCAAAATAAGTTATATTCCTGAGCAGGAAAATGGTTATGGTTTTATTTTGAAAGATGGAAAACTGATACAGCAGGCTTATATTCCCATTTATCAATAAATTATCATATTGGTTTAATACAAACAACATTGAAATTTAATTTTCTAAGAATTATACCAGCAAAGCTTTTCTGCTGATCTGAAAGCCGGCTCTTTGGAGCAGCTCAAAATTTCCAAAATAAAATGACTAAAATATGCCAACTTCAGAAGTTGTTAATAAGTCTCAGCAGCAAGAACAGCAACATCTCAGCAGCATGTCTCAGCAGCATGAACAGCAACATCTTTGCTCCTTCACTTTAAGCTGACAATTCTAGTGACTTCTTCTTCCATGTCTAAGCCAGACATGAAAATGCCAAAATGAAGGCACCTTTTGGTGAGTTCATTCTGCAGTTCCTTTCGCCTGACCTAGTGTGAAAGATTAGCCTGAAATAATAAAACATTTACAGTACGAGAATAAGAAAGCACGATGGATGTTTGATTACTCTTTCACAGATGGTGTCCAATATTTATATTCTCCACTCCTTTATTAGAAATTTGATAGCAGGTTGTCTCAGCAAATCAACAGAGACTGCCTTCTCTAAACCCTACATGGAAACCATATGTTCAACATAGAAACACCACAAGTTCTAAACTGCCCATTCCATTTATTCAAGGTCAAGGGAACAAACTTGGGTGCAGAGGGATTATTTTAGAGGGTAGGTCTTCTGCAATAGAAACTAAACAAAATTGGGCAGGTTGGGGAGGATTGGCCTGATTGCAATATAGATGCAGTCAGACCAATCTACCAAAAAAAAAAAACAGGCTACATGTAGACAGCCTCTAAATTCATTCCTCTACCTGGACAGTACAGCATATGCTTCTGGCCGAGAAGAACAGAGAAACTGAATTTGTGATGGGTGGTGAATGTGAAAATGAGTTGTGGACTCTGGAAGGCTGAAAGATTCTTGTAATCTTACTGGTTCTCTCGAGGACTGATGTGCAGCTGTGCGTGTGAGTGAGAGGAGTCCTAAATAATTTGTCTGCACCACTTTCTACTGCTTAGCTTCAAAGCATGGACAGTTGCTTGTAAAAGTAACTAATTTTTCTTTACTGTACGACATATAATCACAGATTTTGTAGGGTTAGAGGAGACCACAGGGATCCTTGGGTTTGATGAAACAGGAAATCCACAGCTGATGTACCTTTGACATCTGGCCATCAACCTATATTTAAGTTGTCCAGTGAATGAGAATTCACCACTTCCTAAGACAGACAATGGAATAGACCAACTACCAGGTGGTTCCTCCTAAATTTAAGATGGAATCTTCTTTCTTGTAATTTCACTACTTTACATTGGGCCCTATAGTCTGGAAACATTAACTTTAGTTTGTACCATCATTCATGTGACAGCCATTCAGCCATTTGAAAATGGCTCTCATATCACATCTCAGTCTTTTCTCCAAGCTAAACATGCCCAACTTGCTTTAACATTCCTCATAGAGTTTGGTTTCAAGAACATTATCCATTTGCATTAACGTCTTGCAGACACATTTCACATTATTCATATCTTTCATAAATTGTTGTGGCCAGAATTGGACACAATATTCCAGGTGAAATCTGACCTAAGTTGAGTAGTACTTCTTTTATCTGTGCACCTTCTTTTTCCTACTTAATCATAGAACTTTACTTTTTTTCCCCCTGATGAGACTCTGCTTGTTTTGGCCTGTCATCCACAATTTTAAGAGGTATTTACAAAAAAGTGAGGAGAACAAACTTGTCAATCTTAGAAGAAATCAACCCTGACTGCTCCTTAGAAGGTCAAATAGTAAAGATGAAGCTAAAGTACTTTGGTCATCAAATGAGAATAGAGGATTCACTTGAGAAGGCCTTGATGCTGGGAAAGGTTGAGGGCAAAAGAAGAAGGGGTGGCAAAAAATGAGATGGCTATTGTTGATGCACTGGGCACAGAGTTGGGTGGGTTGAGAGGGATGATGGAGGATAGAGGTGCCTGGCGTGCGATGGTCCATGGGGTCCCTAAGGGTCAGAACAGACTGTGGGACTGAACAACAACAAAATGCTGTTATCTATGTGTTTGTAACTGTTATCTCCCTGCATTAAAATAGATCATCTCACAAAAATATATGGTTGCTAGGAAAATCTGTCTAGCCTTTAGCTACTAGGAGGGCATCAGCCAAGCTCAGAAGTAACAGGGAAGCAATGGGGAATGCCAGTAGAAGATGGCATCATCTCTGTTAATTAAGAGGTTGGAGCACTGTAACTGGAGTGATGATGAACTGAGTAACATATGTCCATATTACATGTTCAATGGCAAACTTAATCCTTGTGTCAAGCACTGTCCTGAAACTTGATGCTTTGGGTTGAACCTAAGACCTAAGCAGGTAACTCCTGTACTTCCTTATTAACTGTGCTGTGCTTCCTCCTTTTAATTTCACCTTAAGGCCCATTTCGTTCCCCTCAATCAATCTCAATTTAAAATATTGTCTTTTAGTTTTCCAGCACAGCAGGCATGTCATCAAATGCAACAAGGTTTTCTTTGAAGTCCTGCGGTTAATAGCTTACTTTGGCTGATATGCTGATTTTATAGTAAACAGCATACAGAGAGAAATACACCCATCCATCAGTGGTTATATTTTAAGTTCTGAAAAAGAAAGTGCCATGATTATTTGTGAGCTGGGACTTCAATATCTTTCTCTCAGCAGGACATGACAGTTTGAAATTATAGTTATGGTGGAGAGGAAATGGAGGAAAACATCTGATTTTTTTAATAAAAAAACTCTGCATTTCAACAGCGGCTCATACAGATGTGTTCTTGCCAAACTCGGCAGGGGCTAGCCTCAGTTTAGCAACTTTCCTTCCCACCATGCTATCACACAGTAGGCAGGCGATACAACAGAGGCATGCTCATGCAAATACCTTTCTAATGTGGGTTGTTGTCATCTAAATCAAAATACAGCTGCAGCTAACAAGTTCAATTTGTTAGCTGCACCTCAGGCCCCACCCTCCTGGGGCCGGGGAGAAGAAAAGCCACGTGCTTCTCCAGGTGGCCGGACCTCGGGCCCTACTCTCCCGGGGCCAGGGAGAAGTAAAGCCATAGGCTTCTCCAGCCGGCTGGACCTTGGGCCCCACCCTCCCAGGGCCGGGGAGAAGAAAAGCCACGGGCTTCTCCGGGTGGCCAGACACCGCCACCCAACTGCCCTTGGGCCCCACCTTCCCGGGGCTGGGGAAGGGTTCCCCGGCCCATTGCCCACTCAGAGGGAAGTGACTGTAACTGTCCGCTCGGAGGGAAGTGACTGTTTTGTAATTGTAATTGCCTTATGACATGCACTGATGATATTGTTGATGTATTTGTTGCTATTTTGCTGTTTTGCTGCATTGTATTATATTGTATTTAATTTTAAATATATTGTGATATATTGTGATTCCTGTTAGCTGCCCTGAGTCGCGTAGCCGAGTCGGCGGCATACAAGTTCAATCAATCAACTTCATAGGCCTGTTTCACAGATTGCTCCGTTGTCAATGACAAGACTGGAAAGCCTCCTGCAGGGAACCAAAATAGCAGCATATTTTATCATAAAGCACTTCATGCCAATAACAGGACAATCATTTCTTCATTATAAAATGGAGGGGAGGAGTGGAAATTGCACAAAGGCTGGGGAAGCACCAAATGATGATTTCATTTGAAAGTGGGGCATGGCTAAATGGGGAACCCCAGAAGGCTGGATTGCCTTCAGTCTCACCCATGGTCAAACATAATGTCCTCTTCACCACACACTCATTGATTCAGAAGTTATTGAACTATCACCCCTCCAGGATTCTGTTTCATTTTAGCTGTACATCTTAGATAAATGGGCTTTCAACACTGCATGCAATATGCTGGAGGACACAAAAATCTATCCATCTCCTTTAGGTCTTCCTTTGGTTTAGGCAGCTGGCTGGATAGTTCAGTAGTTTAAGCACTGAGGTTTAGGTTTCAATTTCCCACTGTGCCTCCAGAAAGTAGAGCCAGTCTGTGTAGTTATGGTCAAATGCATAGTCCAAAGATATTCCCTGGATTTCCCAGATATTTTTGACATAAATTCCCCTGGTCAATGTGGCCAAGAGTAAGGCTCTTAGGGGGTTGAAATCTAAAGCATCTGCAAAGCTAAATATTCTCTATCTTTGCCATAATAATTTAGCTTATTTAGTGTCAAATAATAGGCACATGTCAGACTACTTATCTATAGTAAACCGTGTTGACTAAGAAAACTGGTTGTAGTATCACATTGCATTACACAGTTTGCTATCCTGCGGTGGCTTAGTGGTTAAGATGCTGAACTTGATGACTGGAAGGTTGGCAGGTCAGTAGTTCGAGACCTGAGTACTGTATGACGAAGAGAGCTCTTGTCTCTGACCCAGCTCCTGCCAACCTAGCAGTTTGAAAGCAAGAAAATGCAAGTAGAAAAATAGGTACCACTTCAGTGCACTCCTGTGTCTACCTGTAGTCATTCCTGCCATATGTCTACGGAAATGTCTGCAGATGCAGACAGCTTTGGTTCTTTGGCTATAAACTGAGATGAACACTGAACCCTAGAGTCAGATACAATTGCTTTTGAGCAAGGGTGACCTTTACCCAGTGGTGGACATCAGCAGGTTCACACCAGTACACGCGTACCGGTAGTAAAAATGGCTGGCCCCACCCACCTACCCGCCTTGCCCACCTCCTCCTCCTCCCCCTCCTAGAAGAGGCTTCTGAGGGGGCTGGCTTCATCAAAGGCTTTTCCTGGGCTCCGTTTCACCCCAAAGCACATCCCCATCCACTCCGAAGTGGCTGTGGAGGCACTTTGGGGTGAAACAGAGCCCTGGAAAAGCCTTGGACAAGGAGGAAATGGCTTCAGAGGTTCACTAAAGAGTGATGAAAATAGTGAAGAGCAGTCACATGGCCTACAGGCCATGTCCACCCACTCATGTGGCCATGCCCACAGTGTGGTAGGATTTTTTTAATGCCCACCACTGCCTTACCTTTACTATAATTTTATACCGTATTCCACAATCTGTTATGGCTTATGGCTAAAAATGAAATACAATTGAATAAAATCCAGACATCCGTGCTGACATTTCTTCCCTCAGGGTTTTGTCCTTAAGGGTCAGTGTATTTGTATTTATTTTGTATTTTATCCATTTTTCAAAAATTCAGTTTACCACTTTACTTCACAGGTATACAACCCAAATATAATAGACCACAAGTAGCCATCAGAGGGCCACTCTGTGTAGCCTATCAAATGCAAGGTGTTGCATGCCTCTGCAGGCCTGTCCAAATTGTTCTATGTTCGTGATGGCAAACCTTGGCACTCCAGATGTTCTTGGACTTTAATTCCCTGAACCCATATGGGCGTGTTTTACTTCCGCTTCCAGGACGATGAGGGCGGTGTGAATCGCAGTAAACCCATCTGTGTGGATTCATGGGGGATTCTGGGAATTGAAGTCCAAGAACATCTGGAGTGCCAAGGTTCACCATCATAGTTATGTCAATGCAATTAGAAGACATGGGGTGGACAATGGGCAAGATGACTGAAAAAAAGATGATATGCATCTATAAATATTTGAAGAATATTTGGCAGGGTCAGATTGCACGATGTGAAATAATGGATTCAAATTACAAGAAAAGGAAGTTTGAGTAAACACTAGGAAGTAAACAAGTAAAAGTTATCTGATAATAGAATGGCTGTTTTGGAAGATGGTGGATACTCCTTTAAAGATTTCTCAGATCTTGTCAGGGAATTCTTAGTTGCAGATTTCCTCTTTTGATAGCGAGCTGGACTCAGTGATACTAGGTGTCCCTTCCAATTCTACGCTTTTCTGATCATGCATACTGAAGAAAAGACTGTGGGTGTGACTATCTTTGCCCTCTTTCTTATTTATTTATTTATTTATTTATTTATTTATTTATTTGAACTTATGTCCCTCCCTCTTGCCCTAGGGCAACTCAAGGCAGTGCACAATCACATAAAAATATTTTTAAAACCCCATAAAAACAGCAATAAAAGACTCTTTAAAAACTATCCCATATCTAAAAAGTCCCTCCCCTCCCCACACTCAGTAAGAGGGACATATAACTCTAACAGAGCCAACGAGCGGAAGTCAACACCCCATCGGCCCCCCAGACTTGCCCTGCCAACCAGGTTTTCAACCCTTTCCTAAAAGGCAGCAATTCTGACTGTAGCCTTAATTCTGCCGGCAGGAGGTTCCACGGGGTTGGGGCAGACATGGAGAAGGCCCCCTTTCTTGTGTTAGAGAGGTGGGCACCTCTAGCTGATGGAACACTGAGGGAGCCCCTCCGGTCTGTCCTGGTAGGACGGGCAGACTCTCTTAGGGCAATGCGGTCTCTTAGGTAACCTGGCCCACTACCATGAAGGGCTTTAAAGGTCAAAACCAGCACCTTGAATTGCACCCGGAGACAAACTAGTAACCAATGCAGCTCCCGGAGCAGAGGCGAGGCACAGGCATACTGCCCGCACCTCACCACTACCCGAGCCGCTGCATTCTGGACCATGTAAAGCGCATTACAATAATCAAGTCTGGAGGTGACCAGAGCATGAGTGACCATGAGCAAGGAATCCCTATCCAGGAGCGGGCGCAACTGGTGAATTACACGGAGTTGTGCAAAGACCCTCCAGGCACGGCCACCACCTGCTCTTCCAGCAGCAGTCGTGCCTCCAGGAGGACTCCCAAGATGCGCACTGGGTCTGTCTGGGGCAAAGTAACCCCATCCAAGACCAAGAATGGCAGCTCCTGGGATATTGTGGGACCCCGCACCCACAGCCACTCAGTCTTACTAGGGTTCAGCTGTAACCCGTTGGCCCCCATCCAGACCCCCACAGACTCCAGGCACCCAGACAGGACCTTGACAGCATCACTTGGGTCCCCACGGGCCAAGATGTACAACTGTGTGTCATCCGCGTACTGATGGTACCACACCCCGTGGGATCAGATGATCTCACCCAGTGACTTCATGTAGATATTGAATAGGAGAGGAGAGAGCACTGAGCCCTGAGGCACCCCATATTGGAGGAACCTAGGGCTGGACCACTCACTCTCCAACCACACCGACTGGGTCCGGCCCTCCAGGAATGAGGAAAACCAAGACAGCACAGTGCCCTGGATCCCCAACCCTTTGAGCCGTCCCAGAAGAATACCGTGGTCGATGGTATCAAAGGCCACTGAGAGGTTGAGGAGAGCAAGGACAGATGGATGACCACTGTCCCGCTCCCTCCAGAGATAATCCACAAGTGCGACCAATGCTGTCTCAGTACCATGTCCAGGCCTGAAACCAGACTGAAAGGGTCCAGATAATCCGCTTCATCCAGGAACCCCTGCAGCTGATGCACCACCACCCTCTCCAATACCTTCCCCAGAAAGGGGAGGTTGGAGACCGGCCTATAATTTGAGAGGACAACTGGGTCGAGGGAAGATATTTTAGGAGGGGCCACACCAAAGCATGTTTTAAAGGTGCAGGGACCATCCCCTCCCATAATGATGTATTAATTATTGCTCCAACCCAGCTACCTGTCACCTCCTTAGAGGCTTTCACTAGCCAGGAGGGACAGGGGTCTAATGGGCAAGTAGTGGCACGTGAAGCTGCAAGGAACCTGTCCACTTCATCAGGGCCAACTGGGTCAAAATGATCCCAGGTGACCTCGCAATACTGTGCTCCAGTACCCTCCGGACCCTCCCCAACCATGCCAGGATTTAGCCGCAAACGAATCCGATCGATTTTCTCCACCAGATGGTCAGCAAAGTCCTAGGCTGAACCCTGCCAACCAGTCACTGCCCCCCCCCCCTACCAAAGAGGGACCTGGTCACCCGAAACAGGGTGGCTGGGTGATTATCAGCGGAGGCAATAAGGGTGGTGAGATATTGATGTTTCACCACCTCATCGCCACTTGATAGGCTTTAATAGCGGCTATAGTCTAGCAAGTGTCCAATCAGTATCTCTCCAAGTTCACACCCAATGGCGCTCTAGGCGTCTCTTATCCCGTTTGAGCTCCCATAGTTCTTCAGTGAACCATGGGGATGATCTAGCTCCACGGTCCCGGAGAGGCCGTAGTGGCACGATTTCATCCAAGGTTGCAGTCGTCATCCTGTGCCACAAATCAACAAGTGCCTCGGGAGAATCGTGTTCCTGATCCAGAGGGGAAAAACCCAGCTTCCTCTGGAATCCATCAGGATCCATTAGTTGCTGAGGGCGGACCAGTCTAATAGGCCCTGCCTCCCTGTGCTGGAATGTTGCACTCAGAAAGTGATCTGACCATGGCACAGGCGTTATATCTAATTTCTGAAAATTTCAGATCACTGACAAGAAGACTAAATCTGGTGTGTGGCCACTGCCCCTGGTCAGACCCTGAATTGCCTGGGTCAGGCCCATGGCTGCCATGGAAGCCATGAACTCCCGAGCAACCGCAAAGCTCGTTCCCAGGGACAGCAAATTGAAGTCCCCCAGGACCATCAGCCTGGGGAACTCCAATGCCAATCCTGAGACAGACTCGAGGAGCTCAGGCAGGGCATCCTTTACCCTGCAAGGGGGCAGGTGCAGGAGTAACACACCCAACTGACCCTTAGGCCCCAACCATAGGAGCAGAGCTTCACCACCCAGAACTTGTGGAGCAGTGGCCCTGGCAACTCCAAAGGACTCTCTGGCTGCAATGGCAACACCACAGCCCCTCCCTTCCCCTCTAGGTTGGTGCCAGATACCAAACCCAGCTGGACACAATTCTGATATTGGCACACCGTCTTCCGGTGCCAGCCAGGTCTCAGTGAAGCATGCCAGGTCAGATTGCTCCTCCAGAATAGAGTCTTGAATTAAGGGAGCCTTATTACAGACTGACTTGGCATTCATCAGCAGCAGCCTGAGGACAGGGGTGCTCTGGACAGGTTGCTCAGGGCCCAGAGATGTAGCCGGGGGGGGGGGGGGCGGGGCTGGAACAGGGGATGGATATTAAACATCGGTCCCGCATTCCCCGAGTGCGGCGCGCCTCTCGGTACCCGCTATATCGACCCAGGCCCATCACCACCTTAATTTTATCCCCATGGACCTCCAAGCCAGGCTCAGACAGACTGCTGCCTCTATTCTTTGGCTGGCAAGTTAGTCCCTCAATCCTTCTAACACTCCCTCCTTCCACCACCTCCTCCCCCCTTTTGGCCCATACCTACCCCGATCACCCCCAGTGGGCCGTAGATCTTTCAGCTCCCCACCTCCTCCAGTATAGCCTCCCTTTAAGCCCCTGCTCAAGGCTGAAGCAGAGGGAGGAGGAGGGAGGGAGGGCTCAGGACGCTGTTGTCGGAGGCTGCCCTGATGCCTCCAGTTGTTCCAGCTGGCCTCCAGAGTCCCAGGTAATGGAGAAGCCCCTCCAGCATAGCCTCCTTTTAAGCCCCTGATCAAGGCTGAGGCAGAGGGAGGAGGAGGGAGGGAGGGCTCAGGATGCCTGGTGTTGGACGCTGCCCTGACGGCTGCAGTTGTTCCAGCTGGCCTCCAGAGTCCCAGGCACCAGAGTCTTAGTTTGGTAAAGGTCACCCTTGCTCCAAAAGCCAGCTGTATCTAACTCCAGGGTGCAGTGCTCATCTCTGTTTATAGCCAATGAGTCAGTGCTATCTGCATCTGCAAATGTTTCCATGGACATGTGGCAGGCATGACTAGACACAGTAGTGCACAGAACACTTTTTCCCTTCCCACCAAGATAGTACCTATTTATCTACTTTCAATTTCTTGCTTTTGAACTGCTAGGTTGGCAGGTGTTGGGACAGAGATGGGAGCTCACTCCATCATGCAGTACTCGGGTCTCAAATTGCTAACCTGCCAACCTTCCAGACATCAAGCTCAGCGTCTTAACCACTAAACCACTGCAGTCCCTTTTTCCTAGTTACACTGTACTAATTTGGAGTTAGCACTGCTGGGGAAAAGAGCCATTCCCCCTTTCACCTTATTTCTGACAAGAATCATTAGGAGAAGAGCAATGTTACATGTAAGTTATTCAAGAAGCGGTTAACCACTGTTACTCCCCAATGTGTTTTCATGGTCAAGGCAGTTATTTGAAACCTAAAGCACCTGAGTTCCAGTCTGGAGCATGCCAGATATCATACATCTGTAGTCTAGAAGATGCTATTTTTCACTACTGCACTGAAGGACAAATCATAATTTATGCATTCATAATTACCCATTAGCTACCATCTTTCTTTTTTTAGAAACAATATTCACAATGGTTGAGATTCTCAAATGACTTGTGCTAGTGTAATCCCAAATAATCCCAAAGGAATTCATCCGGAGGCAGTAAATGGAGGACCACAATCATGGAAGTTCTTCCAAACATGTTTCCCTTCTTTTGAAAATGAGCATCCATTTATTCTTGACAACTGCAAAGTGTATTCCTATAATTGCAGAGATAATAGCCTAGCTGATTACATCAATTTTTCAATGGTAACTACTCTTCCTCTCTTTTCAAACAAACAAATTACTGCCAATTAGGAAACTGGAAAAATCGACATTCTCCATAACGTACAGTTAAAAAACAATTCATAAGTGTAGAAAATAGCTAAAATATTTTAATTGAGAAATCTTTGAGACCCTTTGTTGGCAGTAAGTGCTATTCTTTTAATTAAGCATAACAATCCAAAACCTTTCTAAAGACTACCAATACAAAAAATATCACAAAGATACACAATTGCATAAGGTGCCATAGGAAAACCAAGGTTTTATGGCTCATTCTATCGAAGAACTGTTTGAAGGCCAAAGAGAGGAACAGAAACAATTTTTACAGAGACAATAAGCAGAGAATGGCCTACAGAATTTGCATGGTTTTTCCATAACCCTAAATACAGATTTTTAGTCTGACAAACATAGAATCATAGAATCACTGAGTGGGAAGAGGCCTTTTAAGCCATCAAGTCCAATCTCCTGCTCAAGGCCAGAACTCAAATCAAGGCAGATCTGACAGATGTTTCTCCAATTATCTCTTTAATTCCAAAGAGAGGAACTCTCTTGAAAAACTCAAGTTTTGGAGCGCTCACCATCTCTCAAGGCAGTTGGCTCCACTCTCGTACTGCTCTAACCTTTAAGAAGTTTTCCCTCATATGTAGTTCCACCCCATTATTATGGCTCCTGCACTCTGGTGTCACTTAAACTCTCAAAAAGATGAACAGCTTTTAAGTAAATAAATCCGCCAGAGAGGTTTGGAAATGGAAAAAGAGAATTTTATCTAAATTTTTCAATCATAGCATAACATAACACAATAATACATGATCATGTGTACACATGGAACTTGATTCTATGAGAATCAAGGACCATTATGAGCATTTTCATGAGACTATTTTTACTTTTTATGAGACATGCACATGTGTTCTTGAGTCCAGAGAGGCCCCCATGGGCAGTAGGCATTTCACACTTTATCTTGATGTTACATATTCAACTAGCATATTCTATGATGTACATTCACCCTGTCCTCTTTGCTTGTCACATACATTCTAACATGTTCAGTGATAAACATGTCTGCTTACTTCAGATAAGACCCTTTTGGGTGTGTTCCTCTGCAAGCTAGCTGTAAACAACTTTTAACTAGAGAGGGTTTCATAATTCCAAGATGGCACTGCTCATGCTACAGTCTGATTCTAATTGGATACATTGTTTTGTAAAGGAAATATGGCTAAATAATTAATTTTAGCTAATTTTGTACTCACACTGGGATGAGCAAGAAGAGATCCCACTCCTCCTCCTTATGATTAACTTTCAGGTATTTGAAGAGTGCTATCAAATCCCCTCTCAGTCACCTTTTCTCAAGGCTAAACATGCCCAGTTCCAAGGTTTGGTTCTCAGCCCTTTATTCATTCCTGTTGCACTACTCTGAACCTAAGAACATAAGAACAGCCTTGCTGGAACAGGCCACAGCCCATCCAGTCCAGTGGCTCAGCATTTCCTTCAGGGTATTCCCAAGGAGATGCCTTCACCTTCACTAGATTGTTTGTTTAAAAACAACAAATCTAAATGGGGGTGGGGAATCCAAATTCTGTAAAATGTGCCTTTGAAATTGAAATGACTTGAAATGACTTCAATTCCCAGAAACCTTCGTCAACACACCTGCTGATCAGGGCTTCTGGGAATTGATGTTCAAGAACATCTGGAGTGCCAAGGTTGTCCATTACTGTCCTAGGCTCTTTGTGCGCTTGTGTGAATGCGTGACATCCTATTTTAGAAGAGTTTTTCAAAGTCTTCCCTCCAATCTGCCTGGTATTGATGCTTGGACCGCTACTACTCATTTGCTAACTCTACTACAGTGTATCTGCAATCAATATAGAAAATCAGGGATCACGAGCTCAAGACGAGCATATTCTAATAAAGCTGCAGAAGTCATTTACTACATGTTCTATACCAGAATGGAGACTCTTTAGAGACCACTTCAGTTCCTACCGTGGAGCTTCCTGACAGAGATACCTCAAGAAGCAGGTTTTAGGTGTCACAAAAAGGCAGCAAATTCTTAATTACTTTTTTGTTTTCCTATTCTTACCACCAGGGACAGAGAGAACTATGTGAAGGAATTTGAGCCGTAGGTGTCAAAAAATACCTAGTTAACTTGCTATGCAGTTTAATATGGGACTAAGAGTGCCAAGGTTGGGCTGTTGCTGTCAAAGACTTTCTGGAGTGTCCCTCCATCACTTAATACTGTACTGCAGCTGTTATGTATGTTAACTGTGTTTTCTGACAGGGGCGGAATGTATCTTTTCTCATGTATCTATTCGTATGCAAATAAGTAGATCGAAAATGTGCACACTCTGTTAGCCAATGGGCTTGTTGTATTATTGTTACAGTTACTCTTTATAGGAGCAGAATGTATCTTTTCTCATGTATCTATTCTTACGCAAATAAGTGGATCGAAAATGTGCACACGAAAGCAGCTCAAAAGTAAAAAGTCTATTCAAGTCTTGAATGCTATCACTTTGCCTGATTACTTTGTTTAGACAAAGCAAGTTGAAGTCATCAAGCAGACAATTTTTTAAAGTTTTTTTTTAACTTTTGCAAAATATATCTGCATGGATATATGTGGTCAGCCAGGCTTTTGCAAACTTTGGTAGACCTATTGCCAAGGTTTCCCCTTATATACACGCATGCACACTGTGAGATTTTGCCTCTCAGTAAGACAGTAGTGTACGAAGAAAGCTAAAGAGCAGATGGAAGAAAGCTCCTGTGAAATTCAACATTGTGGCTGTCAAGGAAGCACCCAGAAGATATAATAGACTTAAGGTCACTAAAAGAAGCCACTATACCCAACTAATTGAGGCTGCTTTCAATCAACAGGCAGAACTTTTCTGTCTAGTTTGTGGTGTTATTTCTTTCAGACAAAAAACAAAAACAAACAATCTCTACATCCAATTGGTAATAATTGCAACTGTCTGACAGCCCATTTTAGAACAAAGGGTGAAAGCATACTGGTAGAAGTGTCTAATGCACCATCCAGTCAGGTTAAATTGGACTGCTTCAACTACTACAGTTTGAGGATGAGGACAACACATTTGCAAACTGCAAAGCTACCACCATTTCTCTAGATCCTTTCCCTTTGTGCCTGTTAAAATCAGGAAAGGAAATGGCCATAGTATAGGCTACATACATTATTAATGTATCTCTATGGGAGGATCATTTCCTTTTCCATTTGAAGGAAATCATTATAAGGTCCATTCCATAGAAAACAATTTTAGCCACACATGTTTTTAATAACCCAGCATGGCCTTCTCTGAAGACCAATGCAGTAGCGACACCCTGTCTGAAGGTACCGCTATCGCATCAGCCTTCAGACAAAGCCGTGTGCCACCACCACCCCTGGAAAGCCCACCCACCTGCGAACCTATGGCACGTGTGCCCAAGGTGACACGCAAAGCCAATTCAGGCACACACCGACATCGAGGTAAGCCCACACACCACTCCTGTGCTGCCAATGGCAGTGCAGACTCCCCAGCCACCTGGCTCCCTCTGTCACTGGTGAGGTTGAAATCCTTACCTGGAGGTGATGTGAGGCGATGAGACACCCCTCCAAGGAAGAGGAGCAGCATGCATGCATTCTGTCTCCCTGTCTCCTACATAGGAGGGGATGTCTGGCCATGCCTCCTGGTTGGGATTTCAGCCTCTCCTCCCTATTGGCAGAGGGAGCACAGGAGTGGTGTGTGAGCTTACCCTGATGTCGGTGTGTGCCTGAATTGGCTTTGTGTGTCAGCTTGGGCACACGTGCCATAGGCTCACCATCATGGGCCTAGCTCAATAATGAACTGGATGTGGGTCAATAGAATGAAAATGAATCCAGATTCTTTGAGATCCAATAAAGGTATCACCTGGCTCCTGCATCTTTTGTACCAGATATGATGGACATCCTAATGTTGGAAGAATCTTGGGACTGGTTAGAGAAATATTTCAATTGGCCTTGATGGGGTTACATTCACCCTGAAGGATCCAGCTTGCAGCTTGGGAGTATTCCTAGGCTCAACTCTCTTTATGCAGAAACAAATATCTGCGGTGGCCAAAAAGTGCCTTTTATGAACTCCAGTTGATTGCCCAGCTTTGTCCCTACCTGGATAAAAATATCTAACAACAGTGAGTTCTTTATTAGTAATCTCTAAAACAGACCACTGTAACACTCTCTACATAAAGCTCCCCTTGAAATTATAGATATTTCAGCAAGTCTGAAATGATTACAGGTACCAGCAGATCTGAAGTCTTGGCATGCTTTCATTGGTTCCCTGTCAGTTTCTGTATGCAATTCAAAGTTTAGGACAATGATACCCTGGCAGAAAATCCCACAAAATGGCTACCTGTTCCACCTGCTTTTTGCAGTACTTGATGCTAAAAAGTGTGACATCCAAGGAGACCAAAAGAGCTAACTCCTGGAACTGAGGTTTCTCAGTTGCAGCCTGTTTCCTCTAGAACAATCTTCCTACACAGGTTCACTGAGGATAATCTCTCTCAAATTTAGGTCATCTTGCTTGAAAGCCAGTCATATCGAACTCTAGGGTTTGATCCTCATCTCCATTTATAGCCAAAGAGCCAGTGCTGTCTGCATCTGCAGATGCTTCCACGGTCATGTGGCCGGCTTGATTATACACTGGAGTGCACAGAACACTGTTTCCTTTCCCTCTGAAGTGGTACCTATTTGTTTACTTGCAATTTATTGGCAGGAGCTGGGACAGAGACTGGAGCTCACTCTGCCATGCAGTATTCTTTTGAGCTGCTTTCGTGTTCAGGGAATGAAGAAGCAGACGAGTGAAGTAGTGAAATTCAGCTCTTTATTAGTGGGGTTTGAACACAGTTTGGATGGGGCAAAACTCGGACTTATATACACTATAAACAGTAACAGTAACAATAATACAGCAAGCCCATTGGTCTCAAACTGCTGACCTGCCAAACTTCCAGTCATCAAGTTCAGCATCAGAACCACTAAGCCACCATAGTCTTTTCTCAATTTTAGGCAGCTCCTTAGAAGGACAAATAGTAAAGATGAAGCTAAAGTACTTTGGACATCAAATGAGAAGAGAAGATTCACTTGAGAAAGCCTTGATGCTGGGAAACGTGGAAGGCAAAAGAAGAAGGGGGCAGCCAAAAATGAGATTGCTGGAAGGTATTGTAGACACAATGAGCACAGAGCTGGGTGAGTTGAGGAGGATGGTGGAGGACAGAGGTGCCTGGAGGAAAATGCTCCATAGGGTCGCAAAGGGTCGGAATCGACTGTGCGACTGAACAACAACAACAATAAAAATGTACAATGTGATATTTTTAGAACTAAAACATTTAATATCAGAAATTTAACAGAGATACTTATGTTTTGTTCACTATGATTTGTGTACAATAAGTACAGAACAATGATCTTGCACTGTTAAATTGAATACAGTTATTATGTTTCATGGGAACTATGTTTTATCAGATCCTTAAAAAGCCAAGAAAAAGTCTCTAGCATGTTATAGAGCCAATTAGTTGGACAATTTAGTTCCAAATGTAAAGGGAATTGGATAAACTGCTACTAACAACCTCTGTTCATAAAATTCCAGGTTTTAATGTTCCACTGTTTTATTACTGCACATATAAGCTGCATTGAAAACTGTATGAAAAGGTGAGATTTAAGCAATGGAACAAATAAAATTCTTGGAAATGAATTATGGCTTTCTCTAAAGTTCATGCAGTGCTAGAAGATAAGCTTTCCTGATAATGTACTATCCATCTTGGGTTCCCAACTGTCTTTGCTCTTTAATTATTCAGATACAATCAATACAACATATCAGCCCTTATAACTGCAAGTCATTAGGTGCATTTATGTACATATATCCATACACAACAGTGGAACTTTTCAAGGTAATAGTTTCTCATTACTTCTTCCAATTTCAAAGGACTGACTGAAATCATGTCCTTTCTTATGCATATGGAAAGCAAATCTGTACTTATAAGAAGGTGTGTGGGCCGTTCGTGTCCAGCATGCACATCCACACCCGGCCCAATCATCCTGTACCAAGCCACCCACACTTACCTTTACACCCTGCAAGCATCGCTGCAAGGGTCCGGTCGTCGATAGTGGGGCAACCGCCCCACGAAGATGAACAAAAAAGACCCTACAAGGCCCAGTGTCCTCCGCGCCGCGCCACCCCTCAGCCAATCAGGCTGAGGGATGTGAGCGTGGAGGATGTGGGGCAGCCGGCGCGCGTGTAAAAAAACAGTTGACGTGTGCGCCTTTTCCCCTCAACACCATCGGCCCCCACCCCCACGTCGCCGTCAGGGAGAGGGGAAAGGGAACGATCCCCCTCCCCCTCCCCTGCCTCCCCCCCTCATCGCTGGCAGGGAAAGGGAACACTTCCCTTTCCCTGCCTCCCCACCCCCCGCCGCCAGCAGAGAAAGGGAACGCTTCCCCTTCCCTGCCTCCCCCCCCGTCACTGACAGGGAAAGGGGAAAGTGTGTGTGTGTGTGTGTGTGTGTGTGTGTGTGTGTGTGTGTGTGTGTGTGTGTGTGTGTGTGTGTGTGTGTGTGTGTGTGTGTCACCCCGACCACCAAAACACACACTATACCTGCCCGGAAAGGCCGGGCAAAAATTGCTAGTAGCCTAATATGCCTTTGCTTCTAATTGGAAACAAATGAGTCCCTAAAGAGATTTCTGAGCATAAGCTAATCAGCAGGTGCTTTACCATGTGAGAATGACAGTAATGAGTTGTATTTTGGTTTCCACATACATAAAAAAGTAACAGGATTTCAGCCACCATGTATTTTTAAGAAGCAATGTTTGTAGAGCTGGGGTCACATCTAAAAATACATGTTTTGTAGTCCACGTGACCTGAGAAAACCAGAATCCACTCTATATGACAATTTCAAAAGAGAAACAACAGCAGTCTTCCATGAAACATTATTCTGAACAAAATCATTGCCCACTGGGTTGAGCTGTACATTTCTCTGTGCAGATTAGAAGGCAATAGAAAGGGCTACAAGAACTACACTGTGAGGAAAGTCTACATTGTTTGGTGCCCTTCAGCTACAGAGGAAGAAAGGAGTACTAAGAAAATAAGATAAAGATGCATAAAATGATACAGTGTGGAAAAATATCTGTGCAGAAAATTCCTTCCTCTCTCAAGAATGAAGATATGCAGAAAATCTAGGCAGAATAATGCATACTTAATCCATGCCATTTACTACATCAAAATGGCTTCCGGCTTGAATTATTGTAAACGAGAATTCAATGGATATATCTCTTCCCCAGATATCAAGATCCAGTACATTTCTCAACAACAAATACCAGAGAACACGATAAAGATAGTGCTTATGTTCCTCTCATAGGTACCCTCTCATTGACTACTGTGTAAACAGAATGCAAGACTACATAGGCCTATGTTTTAATCCAGAATACCTGTTCCACACTGGGCATTGGACATGCGGCATATATCTCTACTGGTTCTGCTGGACCTCAGTGGCTTTTGATACCACCAACCATGGTATCCTTGTGGGCTCTCTCTTTAGGATGGGACCTAGAAGCACTATGTTACAGTGGCTTTGGTTCCTTCTGGCGAAGAAAGCCAGAAAATTCTGATGGGGGAATTCAGTTTCGTCTGGATATTGTGTTTGAAACAAATCTGAAAGCTGGTCTTAAAGGATTGGCAGATCCACCTTTATATCTGTGGAATGCATGCTGTAAACACTATAAATAAAAGCAATCAGTGGCGCTATGAAATCAAAGACATGCTTCTTCAAAAAATTACCAAGTCCTTTGCCATCTTTTCTGCCTTTAAGCTAATAAGCTTCATGGAGGGATATATGTAGGTCAGATAGCGGAGATCTCTCAGCTAATGAAAATCTGTTTGTAAACCAGTAGCAAGTCACCAGGGAATGGTGATCAACCTCAAGATACAGCACAATGTCAAGTTAGAAAACCTGATCATGAATATAGCATTCACAGAAACATCATAATGAGACACTGATCTGCTTTACATGGAGAAAAAATGGAATATATATGTTTTTTGCCTTAGTCTCTTTATTGTCGCTCTGGTGACAGTAAACCCACAATCTTTAGGCAGCAATTCTCTTTTTTATGCCAAAACTCACCACAGGACCAACATGTTTGTTAGCCCAACAAATGTCATTTCTGGCACAAAATTTGAATATGAATCAATGTATTGTTCAATAAATTGAACATTACATTGAAAGCTAAGCACAGAATAATAGACGCCTTTGAACTATGGTGCTGGAAGAGGCTCTTGAGAGTCAATCCTAAAGGAAATCAATCCTGACTGCTCCTTGGAAGGACAAATACTGAAGCCAAAGTTCAAGTACTTTGGCCACCAAATGAGAAGAGAGGACTCACTGGAGAAGGCCCTGATGCCAGGAAAGATCAAAGGCAAAAGGAGAAGGGGGTGGCAGAGGATGAGATGGCTAGATGGCTTTGTTGACGTGGTGGGCGTAGGTCTGGGCAGACTACGGAGGATGGCAGATAACAGAGGAGCCTGGCATCCAGTGGCCCATGGGGTCTTAAAGGGTCGGACTTGACTGTGCGACTGAATAACATTGTTCAATACATGTAAACACTACAATGAAGTATATGACCTTCTAGTTATGTTTGATTCATTGGCTACTGCTCTTTTCTAAGCACAATTCCAAGTGCTGGTTATGATGAGTAAAGTAAGAAGTGAGAGGACTTTCTTATGAAAGGCCTGGAAAGATCCTTTTCACTCTCTAATCACCACCCATCTTATTGTAGGAAAATGGCTCCAAATGATGACTGCAGTCTGCAGGTAAACTGAGGACAAAGAATCATCATATTGTACTCTAATAGTCTAAAATACATGCTGAGATCAACTTAAAACCTATCCTCCATGATCAGCCAAAAGACAAAGGAATCAATGCCAACATTTCTTCTACTAAGCTGTAAAAACGCAGACACTTTCCCCATTCAGAGTTGAAATCTGCCTTGAGAAATGAGGCCAATTCTAAGCTGAACTTTGAAAGAAAGCAAATTACGGGAGTAGCTTTCATTGACCTAACTGCAGCATACAATACTGTCAATCATAGGATTCTGCTCCATAAAATAAATAAGCTTATCAAAGATAACAAGCTTACTAGGGTCATTGGCAGCTTCCTCCAGAACCGGAGATTCTATGTGATGATGAATGGAAATAACAACAGGGGGGTTACAGAAGAATGGACTGCCCCAAGGAAGTGTATTGTCTCCAACACTGTATAATATATATACAAATGATCAGTCAGTTCCTGACAATACAAAACTGTTCATCTATGCGGACAACACAGCAATAGCTGTTCAAGGGTCAGGTTTTGATGAGGTAGCTGGAAAACTTAATGGAGCACTTGAAGAATTAGGACAGTATTACAACACCAACCATTTGAAGCCTAATCCAAGAGGCAAGGGTTAAGTTGAATGTTACATGGCAAGGGAATCGATTACAGCACTGTTCAACACCAAAATACCTTGGTGTGACGCTTGACCAGACACTCTCTTTTAAGCAGCACTGCCTGAATAACAAAGTCAAAGTTAGTACAAGGAACAACATCACCAGGAAACTCACAACCATCCACTGTGCATATCACCTTTGGCCATGAGCGTTTCTGCAGCAGAGTATACTGTTCAGTTATAGAACGCATCAACACACACAAAAGAATTTGACATTGCTGTTAATGAAACTATGCAGATAGTGACAGGATGTCTTAAACCTACACCAGTTGAGAAAATATACTCTCTTGTTGGTATTGCTTCACCTAAGATCAGGAGAGAAGTAGCAGCAGATGCTGAGAGAACTAAGCAAGAGAATGACCCTCCACACCCTCTGAACGGATATGAGCCTCAACTCCACTGG
This sequence comes from Bradypodion ventrale, assembly GCA_035047345.1. Classification (NCBI taxonomy): domain Eukaryota; kingdom Metazoa; phylum Chordata; class Lepidosauria; order Squamata; family Chamaeleonidae; genus Bradypodion; species Bradypodion ventrale. The sequence goes on from JAWDJE010000003.1 coordinate 25,781,343, forward strand.
CTCAGATCCAGAAAGAGCTTTATGTCAAGAACAAACATTCTTGAGGGTACACAAGAGCAAAAACCAATTGCAGGCGCACCCCCCAATAAAGGACTCAGACACTGATGAAAGTGGATAACGGCATTGGGCCACATTTATTGATTCATGCCCTAGTCCGAATTACAAATTTCTATTGGTAATTGACCAATCATAATTCTTAAGGCAAGCAGGCCGAAGTAACACTGGTAAGGTACCACCCAAAATTGCCAATGGCAATTGTTACAATGTATCTATTTGTATCAATTTGTTTGTTGACAACAAACAAATTGTTGACCGTAGTCAATATCTAACTAATGACCCCACCCTTTGACGCGTATCCGTAAAATCACGGGGTGATGCATGCTGTCTAGCTGTAGCCATCACCCCGTCGCCTAGTTCGTCGTTGACCGGACAACGTTTAACCAACTTATGCCTGTCTAGTGTTGTCCAGTCAATTGCGAACCTGCCGGATACCTGTGTGTTGGAATTCTGCTTCATGTAAAGATATCTTCTTTATTCAGTCAGCCTCATTAGCAGCAGTTTATATCCTCAGATCTTTAAGATAGCAATCAGTCCCATGAAGTCCTGCTTCATTAGGCTTTTTGTAGGGAGAAACAGAGAGACAGAGAGAAAGCACACTGCAGTCCTTGGCTGGTCAAACGCTACTGAAGCCTTTTTCTTTATTTAGGCAGAGAGAGCGAGAAACGAAACTCGCAAGCATTGTATACCAGAAACGAAACTTAGCCTACATAATCAATCAGAATGTCAGAACCCAAAGAAAGAGAGATAAGGAGAATAGCAAGCAAAGAGGCTTTTGTTTACAAAATGTGTCAGAGGCAGCCTGACAGAATCCAGATGCATTCCTACACCTGTGGGTCATAAATGTTTACCTTACCAGTGCTACCCGCCCATGTGACCAAAGTCAACAGCAGCAACAGAAACCCCTATATCAAACCATAGTAACAGTGTGGGATGGGCAAAAAAGCCAGGACCCCGAGAGCCAATATGGGTCCCAGCCAAAAATTCCTACCCGGCCCCGAAGCGACCAAAATATCACACTGTTAACTAGGGAGGGGGTGGAGGGGAAAAACTTCTCCGCTCCGTCGCTTTGCAAAATGGCAGCGCGGCTGCCTCGTGGCCACCCCTTTTATAAGGGAGCTGGCCACGCCCCCTAACTACCCGGATGCCTTCGTCCGGTGGGGGGGGGCTGCAAAGAGCGCGGCGGCCATTTTGGCGCCGCACTTGCATTGCAGGCACACCCCCCAATAAAGGACTCAGACACTGATGAAAGTGGATAACGGCATTGGGCCACATTTATTGATTCATGCCCTAGTCCGAATTATAAATTTCTATTGGTAATTGACCAATCATAATTCTTAAGGCAAGCAGGCCGAAGTAACACTGGTAAGGTACCACCCAAAATTGCCAACGGCAATTGTTACAATGTATTTATTTGTATCAATTTGTTTGTTGACAACAAACAAATTGTTGACCGTAGTCAATATCTAACTAATGACCCCACCCTCTGATGCGTATCCGTAAAATCACGGGGTGATGCATGCTGTCTAGCTGTAGCCATCACCCCGTCGCCTAGTTCGTCGTTGACCGGACGTTTAACCAACTTATGCCTGTCTAGTGTTGTCCAGTCAATTGCAAACCTGCCGGATACCTGTGGGTCATAAATGTTTACCTTACCAGTGCTACCCGCCACACGGAGGGGCTTCAAAGAAGGCCTGACGCCCCCCCCCCCAGACCGTCAGCTCGGTCAACAGGCCTGCTCGCCAATCACCCAACAGGAGGTCCATACCTCCTCGCGACAGATGGACCCCATTACCTGCATAAAGGTCATAATTTTGTAGACTAATGGCGGGGTGACGACTGACCCGCCCCCAAGCCCTGTCGACAAGGAACCGCGCCACCGCCCTATTTACCATGCGTCTAGCGCGGTCAAGGGCCAGGAGGTCGAAACCTCCTCTATACGCATGGCGCGGAACCATGTCCGACCAAACAAGTGTTGTGGCGGGCCATATGTAATGCAGGTAGGCAAGGTCGCCACAAATCACATGCTTCAGCGATAAGCCGGTGACCTGGCCCAAATCATTGCCCCCAAGGTGTATGATCAGAATGTCAGGCGGGTCAGCATTCTGGCCTGAAAAAAGGAAGGGCAACAGCTCCCGCCATAACATCCCAGGCTTACCATGCCATGTGAGACTTGCGTATGCACCCAGTCCCAGTCGGGGTCCCCACTCTGTCGCCGCAGCGTAACGCGCTGTCCTGTGCATGTAGCTATGGCCCACCAGCCATACTGTCACCGGTGTAATACGACACCCAGGGTCTGTAAGGAAAACGAGGAAGAGAAGGTACGGTGACTTAACTGGTACTCACGGCGGAAGTGGGCGCACATAAAACTGAAAACATTGCGAACCCCACCTTCCCATGCTGCGTATGTCAGCCCCGGAGTACCCAAAAGCAGCTGCAGTGGACGCCGCCCCTATCCTGAAGGAATGGGTGCCATAACGGGCCCCCGGGAGGCCGACACTGGCCAGCGCTTTGCCTGTCACCTTCCAAAATTGAAATTTAGTAAGGGGAGACCCATCTTGGTCACAGAAAAACGGGCCATGGTGCATGCCACGCAGTGCAATAAACTCCTGTAGGGCACCAACCGGACAGATGTCTGCCAAAGAACACCGTAGCAGTCTTACACCACTGCCTACGCCATGCTGATCTGTCTTAGAGGAGCGTATCCTCAACTGAGCCCAGTCTTTGGCAACATATACATCTTCGAGTTCCAGTGCCCTACGACTTGCATCCGCCTTAGACAGCATCACAAGCTCGCTGATGCGGAGCGCTCCAAAAAATGCCACCATTGTGGCTGCATGAAATAGGGCTGCCTCATATCTATCAAAACAGAGGCCAGGCCAGCCCCGGGCCAATTGGGTAAGAACCCCTGGGGAAATCAGATGGCGGTCGTCCGGGCAACGCCCACGCTCCCGCACCCACCCCTCCAAAACATGTCTCACATGGAAGTCAGTGGTACTGACTTCCTCCCACCTTGGCCATAAAAGCCAACGCTGACAGCCTAGATGCTATGGTGCGAGGTGCAAGGCCCTGGTCATGCAGGTAAACAATGAACCGCAGTACATGGGTTACCGGGATCGGCCAGGGACCCTGACCTGCGGACGAAAGCCCACTCTAGGAAGGTGCTGAAGCGCTCGAAAGCCGAGCATGATATGGAACATCCAAAAGGCATGGCCTTATCAAAGTAATATTCACCCCGGAACTTGAAACCAGGCAATTCAAAGTCACCCGGGTGCACCGGCAAGAGGTGAAACGCCGACTTAATGTCGCACTTAGCCAACAGCGTACCCGGGCCACATGAGCGCACCATGCGCAGCGCATGGTCAAAAGATGTATACCTGACTGAACAAAGGTCATCAGGGATAGCATCATTGACCGATCGGCCGGCTGGGTAGGACAAGTGATGAATAAGGCGAAACTCGCCCGGTGACTTTTTGGGCACCAAGCCCAAGGGCGATACCTTAAGATTGGGAAACGGGGGTGAAGGGAAAGGTCCGGCGACCCTGCCCCCATCAACCACCTTATTAATGCTGGCAGCAGCCACCTCCTCCCTCCCCCTAAGGGACAAAAGGTTGGGGGCATCCTGAGGGGACCTATCACCCATGAAAGGGATACAGAACCCCTGTCTAAAACCCTGAAGGAGGTAATCCGCATCCTCCCCCCTCGGGTACAATGCGAGCCAACGCTCCAACATGTCCACATCAATTGGGGAGGGAGCCTTTCGGTGAACCAGCTCCATCTGCGGCAGTCTTGCCAGCCCCCTGTCCGCCCCTCCCTCTGCCCCGTATCCCTCCAGGCCTGGGACAGGCAGAGGCCGCATGGGGGCCAGCACAGGAGGGACACTCATGCCTGTACTTGCAATTCTTCCTATTGCAGGAACCATTGGACGAGAAAGTCCAGCACAGCAGGCGGGCTGGAACCCCCTGCCCCGCCACCTGGCGGGGTACCTGTGCTGGGGCCGCTCGCTGGACCGCATGTCCACAATGGTATCTCTCCCCGGGCGCGGGGTGCGTGGGAGTCATGTACAGAAGCCAAAGCCTCTGGCAGGGCTCGTCCCACCTCATCTCGGGGTGCAGGGGAATCCGCATACGGAATTCCTCGTCATAAGCCAACCACGATGGGCCTGGGAAGTCGACCATCGCCCGATAGATGTTGTCCAAATACTGGACCATCGGAATTGCCAAATCCGGCCGGGCCCTAAGGTAGACCGCCATGTATATGAGGTAGGCCGGCAACCAGTTGGCCCACGTACGTGGAGGCTTGCGACGACGTGCCTGCTCCTTATCCTTCTCATCTTGCCCCTCCCTCTCCTCCTTGGTGGGCAATCTGTTAAGGAGGGAGAAGATATCCACATACTCCCCCCGCCAGATCTTCTCTTTGGTGGTCTGGGCCAAATGGTCACCTAATGAATACCCCGGTGTTGGCAAGGCCGACACAGGTACAGTAGAAACTGCGGGCATCTGGAAAGGGGCCTGGACTAACCCGGTCACCCCCGAAACATTCTCAACTGGGTAAGAAACACCCCCAACCATGGGGCCCTGGGTGATAGTTGACGTCACTGGGTGGGGCGTCAGCGACTGGACCGCCGCGCCACCCGTGCGAGGCCAAGGCCATTGAAAAGCCCCCCAGCGTGGCCACGTGTGTAGGTGCACTAGTTTGGACCGCATACTCACATGCTGCACCCCCATGGGCCGCCCCCACCAGGGGTTCCGGCCCATTGGGGGCGTCGGAGCTCACGACCGCCGTAGAGCTCGTCGACGGGGCTTGACCCGCACCGGCCTGTTGGTTGGGGAGCTGCGAGGCAGTGGCCGACGCCGGGCCACGCGCCTCAGGCAGCTCGACCCGTCCCGTCACCTGCCGCTGCCCAGCAGACGACGCGTTGAACTGCACCCCAAAAGGGGCCCCAGGGTGACTAACCCGGGCCAGGGATGCCTCAAGGGCTGCAACGCGGGCCAGGAGGGCCTCCACGCTGACCTGGCCACCTAAAACAAGGGGGTGCGAAGGGCCAGCCGGCCCGCTAACTACAGGCAGCGGTACAGGTCCCTGTACCCCGGGGCCCGAATAGGGCCACGACCCTAAACCCGGGCCCGGTAGGGCCGAGGGAGCACCCTGCCAGGGAAGGGGACCACACCACCCCCCTAGGCTGGAAGCCCCCGGAGCGAGCTGCGCCCCGATGAGGAAGGCCCAGCGGAATGGGCCACGCCAGCAGCGGTGGCCACCGCTTGTGGGCTGAGGGCCGCGGCCCCTACTGGGCCCGTGCGCGGGCCCCCAGCCTCTGGCCAAGGGGGAATTAACCCCATCCCACCGGTCCCGGTGGGTTCAGGCAGAGGAGGCCGCTGGGGAGGCGCAACCGTGGTCCTCCGACCCGGATTGCGCCTCCGTACTGCCCGAGCCGCGCTCGCAGCCGCCTTCTTCTTCGAGGGCATCGCAGCTAACCGATGGGAAGCCGAAAATGAGAAAAAACCAGCAGCCAAGAGGCTTCCCGGTGAAGGGTAAAAGCGACGGAGGTAAGAGGGAAAAACTTCTCCGCTCCGTCGCTTCGCAAAATGGCAACGCGGGTGCCTCGTGGCCACCCCTTTTATAAGGGAGCTGGCCATGCCCCCTAACTACCCGGATGCCTTCGTCCGGTGGGGGAGCCGCAAAGAGCACGGCGGCCATTTTGGCGCCGCGCTTGCATTAGAAGATGGAAGAAGAAGCTCACTGGGTAAGGAACAACATAAAAGGTGGATAGAGATGAAGATCTCAATCTCCCCTATGTCACCTGGAGGACCCTGAATAGGTTGAGGTTTGGAGTCCCTAAATGCAAGACCAACATGCTCAAGTGGGGACTGCTTCAGGACAACAACACACGGTGTGAATGTGGAGAGACACAAAGTTTGGCCCATTTACTGGTCTGCGAACTGCTGCCAGAGACATGCAGCGATGAGTACTTGGGTTTGGGCAATGACAAAACGAGGAAAGTAGCTTCATTTTGGCAGTCCAGGATTTGATCAGGACATGAAAGAAGGAGAAGTTGAGATTCAAATGTCTTTTGAACTCTTTCAGCCAAATTAGGTGTGCTAATTGTATGTCTTACATTAATGCAGTGCACATTTTGACACAGGCATTGCTACCATGATGTGACAATCTGTTCTCCCCAAAGTGTACGTGTTTTCTTGTTTGTCTCTTTCTATAGAAACAAGGAACTGTTAGATCTAACGTAAGTTACCTAAGCATTTTTGACACATTTAAATTGGCTTTTTTTTATTTCTCATATCTGTGAAATGATGTCACTCTGAAACACATCATGTATGCTTAAAGGCTAATAGTTCCTCACCACCAAAAATAACACACCGACCACCATCCATGTAAAAATTGCTATGACTTTAAGAAAAATACTAGTTAGGGCAAAATACTGACTATATGCTGAAGGCAATACAGTGCAACATTTCGTTCAAATGGGAAAGTGTGCATGCACTAACATAGTTTATTCTGGACAGTGTAGAGTAACAATGAAAACAGGCAACAATTAACCTGCAAGACTGCAATACTTTAATTCTTTGGAATAGTAGCCATGTTAGTCTGTGTTTCAAGCGTATCAGAGAGTAAACAAAACAAAAACAAAAATACTGTAGCTCTTTAAAGACTAACTGCTGTATTTTAATGTGAGTTTTTGTGGATCAAGTCCACTTCATCAGACATAGGAGTGAGACCAAATGGCATCAATTTATATACATCAGGTACAGGTGTACAGAGTGATTGGTTAGCATAACAGATAAGCATATAAATCAGTATGGCTTTTTATATCTGGTATTAGCAGATGATATCTGGTTGTTATTCAGATTAGTTGTGAATTTTTGTCCTGTTGAATTGCAAATAGTAGGAGGATACAAAATAAACACCTGGCATATTTTGTTTTGTTTACTCTCTGATATGCATGCAATACTTCAGTAACACTAAACTTTGGTGGGATTATAACTGTGAAGTGGCTGCTTCCTACACATTAATCGTTTTCTTTACTTTTTATGGATACTGGAGATGTTCAAACCCTCACTGGAAACCCTTAACCTATACCTTCTATTTTCAATCAAAATTCACCTTAAGCAACACAATCTTTCAAACTGAGGGGCAAGCAATCTCCTTTGTGCAAGTAAGGTTAAATTATGGATTTGGGGAATGCAGGAGAAATGCAACATACAAAAGAAATTTATGTAAAAATAAAAGTGAGGTTTTGGATGTCTCTGATTATTATTTATTATTATTTATTAGAATTCTATCCCGCCTCACTCGACACTACGTACGACTCGAGGCTGCATACAACATAAGTAATAATACCATACAACACAATTCATAATGCAATACAATTACAGATAAGAAAAAGAGTTAACAAAAATACCAAAAAATATACAATAATATTCTTACACAGTTTACAGAACAAATACAGATTATACAGATACCCATAAATTCTTTTAAGTGTGATTCTAAACCTTTAGATAACAATTTCAACTATTATTACACATTTATTTGATTCTTAAACTTTTTTTATAATGAACTCTATTTTAGTCAAAATTGTTTTAATTGTTGTAAGCCCTTTGTATGAACACCAAGGACATTGAAAACCTCACTTCAATGTAAACTCTCATCCTACACCAATGATGGCAAACCTTGGTACTCCAGCTGTTCTGGAACTTCATTTCTCAGAAGCCCTGATCAGCAAGAATGCTGACTTGTGCTTCTAGTAATTGAATTCCAAGAACACCTGGAGTGCCAAGGTTCGCCATCATGGTCTTACACCATTTACTGTCAGTCTAAGTTCCCCTTAAGACCAATTTACCTAAAAAGGTAGGTCTCTGTCACCAAAAGAAGAAGAGGGAAGGGGCCCACCTAAACTTCTGAGGGAGAGCTTTCCACAAGGTAGGAGTAGTCACAGAGAGAGCTCTCTCTCATGTTCCCCTCAGATGTGTCTTTGGTGGCAATGGAATGAAAGAAAAACTTGGTCTGAAGAAGCTAAGAACTCAAAATATTTATATGGGGAGATATAGTCATTCAGAGCATAGGGGATTTCCAGCCAAGGGAAAGCTAGATATGAAGAGCATATAAGGAACAAAGATGGTCTGAAAAAATATTGCTCTAGACTTTCTTTGGCCTGGAAAGTGAGGTGTTTTAAGCTATTTTAGAACCTCAGCAGAATCAACTCTCTAACAAAATACAGTGGTACCTCATACAACAATTTTTATCCATTCCACAGGGCTCGTTGTTGTACAAAACAATTGCTTCATATAGCAATTTTCCCTATGGGATGCATCGTACAATGATTTTTTTCACTAAGTAGTTTTTCCCATTGAAAAATTATTGTACGATTTTTTTTCCATAGGGAAAATTGTTATGCAGGATGCCATTCCCCCCCCCCCCCAAAACCTAATTGCTATGCAATTTCATTGCTATACAGGGCGATTATTGTATGAGGTTCCACTGTATGAAAGATAGTTCTGGTTACTATTACAGACCCTATGTCAGCAATCAGGATAGTGAATGATCCCTGTTTATTTCAATGAAAGGCACACTCCTTTTCAGAATCTGATTGGAACCACCGGAGGATAAAAGGGTTTAGTTCTCACAAATACTGCACTAGATCTTGAGCTGGAGTGAATCCCCTAAGAAAAAACATACTGAAATATTTACATTTTATGCCTTAAAGCTAACATGTAATATCTCCATCAGCAGAGTGCTATATATGGTGTGCATGAAGATTCTTTGTTTCCATAATATTTTACCGCTATGTCATCATCTTACCAACCATGCCTTGAAACAGTGCTTTACCACTGACTTCTGTTGCCATGTTACTTCTAGTCACTGCTACAACATTGAACAAAGTGTAAACGACAGGAGGACACAGGGGGCATCCGGCCTATGTCTCATGCTCATTTTAAGGCTGCTCTCAGACATTATTTTCTTTGAGGACTGATCCCTAGGGAAAGTCCACTGGAGTTACAGTATATAGCACTATAAATTAGTGCTACAAAAAACATTTTGTATATAGCACTAGAGTATTGCTTCTTTATGTGCTAATTAACTGTCTTGAGTGTCACTGATGCAAAAAGATAGATTTGAGAATGTTAAAATTAACTGTATACACATCCCCATAAACAGAGTTTGTGCTATCTCTGGGCTCATGCAACTCCACATCAGACCTTCTCCCGTTTCTTCCCTCCAGATCTAGGTGGAATTAATGATGGAGGTTGTAAAGAAATTGGTATTTAAAAAGAGTGAACTTTGCTCTCATTAAAGTTGTTTACTGCTTGAAGTAAAAATGTTTTGCTAGATTCTTAGTCTATGATGTAATACTAACTCACAGGTGTTTGTTAGAACAGATGTTTAGACAAATATTTTCACTCTGACACCTGCAGTTGACGTGCAGACTTGAAGTCTGTCACCCAGACACTTTGTCCATCTCACCAGATAAGGAGATGGCACAAGAGATAACGGATTCACGTAATTAGCAGATGTTCCAAACAGGTGGGTAGGGGGGCGTCAAACCCCACACACCCAGCCAGACTGTCTCCTTGAGACATAGTTGGAAGTTTTCACATGTTTCTGATGCAGGTGTCTGACTGAAAAGTGTATAAATAAGAATCCTTTTTACCCTGATTTTTAGATCAAGATAGGGTAAGCTCCTCTCAGCCAGAGAGAAGTTACCTCTCTTTTTCTCATAGGTCAGACTATGCCGGCCTGACTCTATGACGGGCTCTTTGCCCCACTCTCGTATATCTATTTAGACAGCTTAGTTATTCATGTTTATGTTTATGTTTTGTTTATGATTTCTTTTTGTATTCCTGAATTTTTATTATAACTGTATATTAATCTACCTCAATATTGTAAGCCAATAAAGTGCTGCTATTTTGAATACTGGGTAGATTTCTTTCATTCGCATCTTAGTTTAAAGAGGGAATTTTTAGGTGTCCTGCCAGAAGATATTTTATCTTTGAAAAGGCCAGTATGTTCTTTCTACAGAAGGGAGGTAGAAGTCAAATCTTAGCCTGTGGTAGAAACTTCTTATCTACCAGCCATTCGTCATTTTTCAAGGAGAAAACTGGACTCTTGGAGTGCCTCACGAGGAGAGATTTGTAGAGGGGCATTATTTGGGTTATGAGGCTGAATTCTCATAAATTTCCCATGCAGCTATTTTAATTGTCAGCTGAAGCTGATTATCTCAGAGTGAGATGGTTCAACCCTAGGTAGAATCTCTGAGAAAGTTTTTTTTGTTTTTTACAAACCTCTCGGCACTTCATTATAAATCTTTGGACTGTTGTCTGCTTCAAAACCCTGAGCAGAATTTTAGTCTGAAGACCCCCGAGCACTTGTGACAGAGGTGATCAGCTGAATCGCTATGCACATCTCCACACTTTAAGGAGAGCAGGGAAATAACACCTCATGGCCAAATAAATAGCTAGATAGCAAGAGGAAATTGCCACTTACTTATGAAGGTAGTTCTGTAATTGTGTCTTCTGTAGGGTTGCAAAAGAGTTAACAAGAGACAAACAAGGCTGTTCAGCCAATTTCCTTTTCCTTGTGTGACCAAGTAATGTAAACAGCCCCGGGAAACCCAAATCACACACCCCTGAATTTGCATTTCTCTCCTTATCTAGTTGCACCCATGTGGTCATTTAAATGAATGAACACCAGCAATAATTGCTGTTAAGAAAGCACACACACACCCCATGTATGAATACATGAGACAAATAGCCTCTTTTCCCAAAAAAATTCCTCTTTAAATGTAGAAAAAATCAGGGTTGTACATAGTCTGCGTGCCAGTCTTTCTTATTAAGCAGGAATTTCTCAGTATGCAATTACTCCTATCAGCTGGATGCATATTTATTTTATATTTTTAATGAAATTATAGAAAGGTGAATGCTGCAGATGAATACATAATGACTGGACTTCAGGTGATATTGTATAGCTTGATTATTACTACTCCAAATACACAGGTTTCGGAAGCAGTCACTAGGTAAATGTTGCTTTTATCTTTATGATTGAATTAACAATGCAAGCGCGGCGCCAAAATGGCCGCCGCGCCCTTTGCGGGGCCCCCCCCACAGGACAGAGAATCCGGGTAGTTAGGGGCGTGGCCAGCTCCCTTATAAAAGGGGTGGCCACGAGGCAGCCGAGCTGCCATTTTACCTCAGCGACGGAGCGGAGAAGTTTTTTCCCTGTGTCTCCGTCGCTCGTTAGCTTACCGGGAAGCCTTTTGATAGCGATTCTGCCTTGCCGGCTTCCCTTTTTTGCTTCGGTGGAGATGCCTTCGAAGAAGAAGGCAGCTTCGAGTTCAGCTCGCGCTGTTAGGAGGCGCAACCCAGGTCGGAGGACCGTGGTGCCGCCTCCTCAGCAGCCACCTTTGCCAGCCCCGACCGGGGCCGGCGGAATGGGGTCTATTGCCCCTTGGCCTGCTACGGGCGAGCAGAGTGCGAGCGCGGATGGCGCTCCGGCCCGCGGCCCACGAACGGTGGACACCGCTCCTCCTCCTGCTCACTCCGTTGGGCCTGTTCCTTTTGGGCCGCAGCCTCTCCCCGGGCCCTCTAGCCTTGGGGGGTGGGGCGGCCCCCTGCCTTGGCAGGTTTCTCCACCAGCTCTGCCGGGCTTTGGTGCTGGCCAATGGCCATATGCTGGCCCCGGGGTGCAGGGACCTGTACCCGTGCCTGGCTCAGGCGGGCCGGCCGGCCCTTTGCCCATGGTCAACGTGGACACCTTACTGGCCCGCATTGCGGCCCTGGAGGCGTCTTTGGCCCGGGCCAGTCAGGCTGGAGCCCCCTTTGGGGTTCCTTTTGAGGTGCTGTCGGCAGCAGGACAACAGCCGGCGGGGAGGGTAGAGCTGCTGCAGGCGGGTGGCGCGGCTTCGGCCACTGCCTCGCAGCTCCCCAGCCAGCAACCTGGTGCGGGTCAAGCCCCGGTGATGAGCTCTAGGTCGGTCGTGAGCTCCGACGCCCCCAGTGGGCCGGAACCCCCGGTGGGGGCGGCCCGCGGGGGTGCAGCATGTGAGTATACGGTGCAAGCAAGTACATCCACACACATTCCCAATATAGGGGGGGCCTTTCAATGGCCTTGGCCTCGCGCGGGTGGTGCGGGGGCCACGCTGTCTACGGCCCACCCGGCGACAACAACTGCCACCTTGGGCAATGGGGTGGGCATTGGTCCTTACACTGCGGGGAATGTTCTGGGGGTGGCTGGGTTAGCTCAGGCCCCTCTTACTAGGCCGGCTGTCCCCTTTTCGGCTTTGCCGACGGCAGGGTATTCCTTGCCATTGGGTGATCACTTGGCACAGGCTACTAGGGAAAATATATGGCGTGGGGAGTACGTAGATATCTTCTCACTCCTGAACAGAGAGCCCACCAAGGAGGAAAGGGAGGGTCAGGATGAGAAGGATAAGGAGCAAGCACGCCGCCGTAAGCCGCCGCGTACCTGGGCTAACTGGCTTCCCGCCTATTTAATATACATGGCGGTATATTTAAGAGCGCGGCCGGATTTAGCTATCCCCATGGTCCAATATTTGGACAACATATATAGGGCAATGGTTGATTTCCCGGGCCCCTCATGGCTAGCATATGATGAGGAATTCCGTATGAGGATTCCTCTCCACCCCGAGATGAGATGGGATGAGCCGTGCCAGAGACTGTGGCTCTTGTACATGACGCCCACACGCCCTGCCCCGGGGGATAGATACCATTGTGGACACGCGGTCCAGCGAGCGGCTCCAGCGCAGGTTACCCGCCAACCGGCGGGGCAGGGGGTTCCAGCCCGCCTGCTGTGCTGGACTTTCTCGTCAAATGGTTCCTGCAATCGAAAGAATTGCAGGTATAAGCATGAGTGTCCCACATGTTCTGGCCCCCACGCAGCCTCTGCTTGTCCCAGGCCTGGGGGGGCACGAGGCAGAGGGAGGGGTGGACAGTGGGCTGGCAAAGCTGCCGCGGATGGAGCTAGTCCTCCGAAAGGCCCCCTCCCCAATTAACGTGGACATGCTGGAGCGCTGGCTCGCATCGTACCCGAAGGGGGAGGACGGGGAGTATCTACTTCAAGGTTTTAAGCAGGGATTTCGTATCCCTTTTATGGGTGATAGGTCCCCTCAGGATGCTCACAACCTTTTATCCCTCAGAGGAAGGGAGGAGGTGGCTTCGGCCAGCATTAAAAAGGAGTTAGACGTGGGCAGGGTCGCTGGACCCTTCCCCGCACCCCCGTTTCCCAATTTTAAGGTTTCACCACTGGGTTTGGTGCCCAAAAAGTCCCCAGGTGAGTTTCGTCTTATTCATCATTTGTCCTACCCAGCCGGCCGATCGGTCAATGATGCTATCCCTGATGACCTTTGTTCAGTCAGGTATACATCGTTTGACCAGGCGCTGCGCATGGTGCGCGCGTGTGGCCCGGGTGCCCTGCTGGCCAAGTGTGACATTAAGTCGGCTTTTCGCCTTTTGCCGCTGCACCCGGGCGACTTTGAATTGCTGGGTTTTAAATTTAAGGGGGAATATTATTTCGATAAGGCCATGCCTTTTGGCTGCTCCATATCATGCTCGGCTTTCGAGCGTTTTAGTACCTGCCTAGAACGGGCCTTCGTCCGCAGGTCAGGGTCCCGGTCTGTAGCCCATTACCTGGATGACTTTTTATTCGGGGGTGAACGGGGCTGGGACACGTGTGCACGTCTCCTTAACACATTTCAGACGCTAATGCAGGAACTTGGTGTCCCTTTAGCGCCCGAAAAGACCGAGGGCCCATCGACCAAGCTAGTATTCCTGGGGGTTGAGATTGACACAGTAGTGCAAGCTTCTAGGTTGCCGGGTGATAAGGTGTCCAGGATAGTGGCCCTTATCTCGGAATTGCTGGCCAAGCGTAAGGCATCCCTGAGGGAACTGCAGGTGCTCCATGGGCACCTTAATTTTGCCTGCAGGGTGGTCGCTCCGGGCAGGGCTTTTGCCCGGCGCTTATGTGACGCCATGGCAGGGTTATCCAGGCCCCACCATAGAGTCAGGCTTACCCGGGGTATCAGGGCAGACATGTTCGTCTGGTTGCAATTCCTGAGGGAGTTTAATGGGGTCTCATTTTGGAGGTCTGACCTCCTGGCATCCCCCAATTTCCAGATCCAGTCTGATGCCTCAGGATCCCTGGGTTATGGGATGTACTTCAATGGGAAGTGGGCCTATGGTGGGTGGCCACCGGCATGGGCAGGCACAGGTCGCCTGCGGGATCTCACATACCTGGAATTTTTTCCCATCCTGGGGGCTTTGATGCTATGGGGCGAACAGTGGGCAAATTCGGTGGTGCATTTCTGGTGTGACAATGCTGCCGTGGTACACATTGTCAATGCACAGACTTCCAAATCGCCCAGGGTTATGGATCTAGTGCGCCATTTTGTGCTGCGCTGCCTGCGCCTCAACGTCTTGTTCAGGGCCAGGCATGTCCCAGGGGTTAATAATGATATTGCTGACGCTTTGTCCCGCCTGCAGATCTCCCGGTTCCGCGCCTTGGCCCCGGATGCGGAGGAATTTCCCTCGCCACTCCCGGACGAGATGTGGACTATTGGCAAGGAGAGGTGAACCGGGCGATTGGCCTGTCACTAGCGCCACGCACGCGTAAGGCGTATCAACAAGCATTCTATTCATATAGGGCATTTGCTGCTCAATTTCACTTGCCAGAGACCTGGCCGATTCCGGTGGACCATGTTCTGCGGTTCATGGTTCACCTGCATGCACAGGGCCTCGCACCTCGCACCATAGCATCCAAGCTTTCGGCGTTGGCTTTTATGGCCAAAGTGGGGGGTCATGTGGATACCACCTCTGACTTCCGTGTGAGACATGTTTTGGAGGGGTGGGTGCGCGAGCGCGGGCGTTGCCTGGACGACCGGCACCCTATTTCCCCAGGGGTCCTTACCCAGTTGGCCCGGGGCTGGCCTGGCCTCTGTTTTGATCATTATGAGGCAGCCCTTTTTCATGCAGCCACAACGGTGGCATTTTTTGGAGCGCTCCGCGTCAGCGAACTCGTGATGCTGTCTAAGGCGGATGCAAGTGGTAGGGCACTGGAACTCGAAGATGTCTATGTTGCCAAAGACTGGGCCCAGTTGAGGATACGCTCCTCTAAGACAGATCAGCATGGCGTAGGCAGTGGAGTAAGACTGCTACGGTGTTCTTTGGCAGACATCTGTCCGGTTGGTGCCCTACAGGAATTCCTGGCACTGCGTGGCATGCACCACGGCCCGTTTTTCTGTCACCAAGATGGGTCTCCTCTTACTAAATTTCAGTTTTGGAAGGTGACAGCCATAGCCCTCACCAGGGTGGGCCTACCAGGTGCCCGTTATGGCACACATTCATTCCGTATTGGTGCAGCCTCTACAGCAGCTGCTTTTGGGTACTCTGGGGCTGACATACGCAGCATGGGGAGGTGGGGCTCGCAATGTTTTCAGTTTTATGTGCGCCCACTCCCGCCATGAGTACCAATCCAGTCACCTTACCGCCTTTTTCTCAATTTTCTTACAGACCCTGGGTGTCGTATTACACCGGTGACAGTATGGCTGGTGGGCCACAGCTATGTGCACAGGGCAGCGCGTTACGCTGCGGCGACAGAGTGGGGACCCCGACTGGGACTGGGTGACCACGCCAGTCTCGCATGGCATGGTAAGCCTGGGATGTTATGGCGGGAGCTGCGGCCTTTCCTTTTTTCTGGCCTGGGTGCTGACCCGCCTGACATTCTAATCATCCACCTGGGGGGCAATGATTTGGGCCAGGTCACCGGCTTATCGCTTAAACATGCGATTTGCGAGGAACTCGCCTACTTGCATTATGTCTGGCCTGCCACAACCCTGGTTTGGTCGGACATTGTTCCGCGCCATTCTTACAGAGGGGGCGTTAACCTCCTGGCTCTTGACCGCGCTAGGCGCGCGGTCAATAAGGCAGTGGCGCGGTTTCTTGCCACCAGGGCTTGGGGGCGGGTTAGTCATCACCCCGATATTAGCCTACAAAATTATGACCTGTATGCAGGGGATGGGGTCCACCTGTCGCGAGGAGGTATGGACCTCCTGTTGGGTGACTGGCGAGCAGGCCTGTTGACCGAGCTGACGGTCTGGGGGGGGGCGTCAGGTCTTCTTTGAAGCCCCTCCGTGTGGCGGGTAGCACTGGTAAGGTAAACAGTATGACCCACAAGTATCCGGCAGGTTCGCAATTGACTGGACAACACTAGACAGGAATAAATTAGTTAAACGTTGTCCGGTCAACGACGAACCAGGCGATGGGGTGATGATGATTGCTAACCAGCATGCATCACCCCTGTGATTTCACGGATACGCGTCAGAGGGTGGGGTCATAAGTTAGTTATTGACTACGGTCAACAATTTGTTTGTTGTCAACAAACAAATTGATACAAATTGATACATTGTAACCAATTGCCGTTGGCAATTTTGGGGTGGTACCTTACCAGTGTTACTTCGGCCTGCTTGCCTTAGGAATTATGATTGGTCGTTTTACCAATACAAATTTATAATTCGGACTAGGGCATTGAATCAATAAATGTGGCCCTATGCTGTTATCCACTTTCAATGTTGTCTGTGTCCGTTATTGGGGGGGTGCGCCTGCAATGCAAGCGCGGCGCCAAAATGGCCGCCGCGCCCTTTGCAGGCCCCCCCCCCACAGGACAGAGAATCCGGGTAGTTAGGGGCGTGGCCAGCTCCCTTATAAAAGGGGTGGCCACGAGGCAGCCGAGCTGCCATTTTACCTCAGCGACGGAGCGGAGAAGTTTTTTCCCCTCCACCCCCTCCCTAGTTAACAGTGTGATATTATGGTCGCTTCGGGGCCGGGTGGGAATTTTTGGTTGGGACCCATATTGGCTCCGGGTCCTGGCTTTTTTGCCCATCCCACACTGTTGCTATGGTTTGATATAGGGGGCTTTCTGTGTTCCTACTGTTGACTTTGGTCACATTGGCGGGTAGCACTGGTAAGGTAAACAGTATGACCCACAAGTATCCGGCAGGTTCGCAATTGACTGGACAACACTAGACAGGAATAAATTAGTTAAACGTTGTCCGGTCAACGACGAACCAGGCGATGGGGTGATGATGATTGCTAACCAGCATGCATCACCCCTGTGATTTCACGGATACGCGTCAGAGGGTGGGGTCATAAGTTAGTTATTGACTACGGTCAACAATTTGTTTGTTGTCAACAAACAAATTGATACAAATTGATACATTGTAACCAATTGCCGTTGGCAATTTTGGGGTGGTACCTTACCAGTGTTACTTCGGCCTGCTTGCCTTAGGAATTATGATTGGTCGTTTTACCAATACAAATTTATAATTCGGACTAGGGCATTGAATCAATAAATGTGGCCCTATGCTGTTATCCACTTTCAATGTTGTCTGTGTCCGTTATTGGGGGGGTGCGCCTGCAATCCATTTTGTGGCAGAGGGAATACTGTACACACACAGAGAGAAGCCCCTTTCTTCTCCACAAGCACCATCCACCCTTTGACTCCCACCAATAAAGCATAAAAATTTCCAAACGACATGCAGGCCTTTGAGACCTAGTAGCAATACCAATTACATGTGTCTTATCAGAAGCAAGGCCTGATTCTTGCAGGTGATACCAATTTCTCAAATAGCTCCCTTGGACAGGTTGGCCAAACATTGAGACCAAACTCCGATACTAAAACCTGCTTTGCTCAGGAAATGTTTAATTCCTTTTGCTCTCTTGTGGATTAATTAGAATATTGGTGATTAA
The DNA here is from genome assembly GCA_035047345.1 of Bradypodion ventrale. Lineage (NCBI taxonomy): Eukaryota > Metazoa > Chordata > Lepidosauria > Squamata > Chamaeleonidae > Bradypodion > Bradypodion ventrale. The sequence goes on from JAWDJE010000003.1 coordinate 25,799,165, forward strand.
TGTTACTTTGACTACATCTTCTTCATTTGGTCTAATGACAAAGCTGTTCAGTTTCTTACTGTGACTGGTATTGTATTTTAATTATGTAATTTGGACTGTGTTGTGTATTGGAATAAAATCTAGTATTATTGCTTAACATTGCAAGATAAAATGGCAATTCGCGCCATTTAGGTTAAGGGTAAATTTAGCGTGCCAATCCCTGGTTTCAAGGCGCGCTCTTTATGTAAATGTGTAATATCTGATTGGTTATTATTTTGGATCCTTTTGGGGATTCGTCAATACTTGAACAGTGCATTTCTGATTGGTTAGTTAAAGTTATCCGGAAAGGTTGCTAAATTGTATCATTGGGTAACTGCTGCTCGAACGCTATATAAAGCACCACGTGCAAAAGGGCATTGGCTCTTGGTTGGCACGCACAATACACACATGTAGGCTACTTTCCAGAATGGTGCAAGTGTGGAACTGATCCTGGGCAGCAGAATAGCGGGAACGGGTGCAGCAAACTCATGTCCGGTTAAGCTGTATTATTGTTGTTCCAAGAGTAGTGAATAAACCGTCGCTTCATTGTTTGATTCACTGCTTGTTGATGTCTTCATTGCAAGCGCCGGATACAACAGACTGTTTTAATGTTTTTCCCCCTAGCTATTTTGCATTTGTCATAAATAAAGTGAGGTTTGTACCTTCATCTTTTTGTAGATCACATGGAAATTCACTACACATTGTCATGTAAAATGGGGCTTGACTCATTCCAATTAGTTGCCAAGATTATCCCCTAGATCTGTGGGGGCAAACCTTGGCACTGCAGATGTTCTTGGACTTCAATTCCCAGAAGCCCAAGCCCCCGTAAATCCAAGCCCCCATGCATCCCATATGGATGCATTTTACTTCCGCTTTCGGGAGCGACGAGGGTGGTGCGAGCCGGTTGAATTGCAGTAAACCCATTCATGTGGATTCATGGGGGCTTGGGCTTCTGGGAATTGAAGTCCAAGAACATCTGCAGTGCCAAGGTTCATCATCATGTCCTTAGATTTTTCAGGCATTTGGTGCACATAGTCTGCTGACTGTGGCATACTGTCATCCCCAATCAGACAAGATAATGGAGAAGATGACTTCTGGTCTGTTACAAATGTGGTGAAATGCATGATTCTCCATTATAGTATATTTGCTAACTTTTGATCAGGAAAAAAGATAGCTACTTGAGGAGGGTTATAACATATCTCAGCAGGTTAAAAAGGAAGCATAAGCACTCTATCAATTGAGTTTGGGATAAAATACAAAATAATGTGGTGGATTATCTAACCTGCCTTTCTTGCCCTTGTGTGGATGTTGGTAGAAGGCTCAAAATCCTTTGTTTCATTTCAGGTTTGTCAATAATCCATTCATAGTCTATTAACAGTTACTTTGAGAATGCTGCCAACTATTAAGGGTGCTTAAAACATAAAGGTGGACAGAGAAGGGGGAGGAAAAAGGGAATATTCTCACTTTCACACCCCAATTTTTCTTTAAAATTGTGAATGCTGCAACTTTGGTTGGGTGCTACACATCCTCAAATGTTAGTTGTGTGCTGTATTTACTCATATTGGAAGCAATGTTTGTTGTTGTTCAGTTGCACAGTCGATTCCGACCCTTTGCAAACGACCCTATGGACCATTGTTCTCCAGGCGCCTCTGTCCTCCACCATCCCCCTCAGTCCTCCCAGTTCTGTGCCCATTGTGTCTACAATACCATCTATCCATCTCATCTTTGGCCTCCCCCTTCTTCTTTTGTCCTCCACCTTTCCCAACATCACGGCCTTCTCAAGTGAGTCCTCCCTTCTCATTTGATGCCTAAAGTACTTTAGCCTCATCTTTACTATTTGACCTTCCAATGAGCAGTCAGGGTTGATTTCTTCTAAGATTGACCTATTTGTTTTCCTCGCTGTCCAGGGTACCTCAAAACTCTCCTCCAACACTACATTTCAAAGGCATCTATTCTTCTGCGTTCAGCTTTCCTAATTGTCCAGCTCTCACATCCGTACATTACCACTGGGAATACCATTGCTTTGACTATTCTAATTTTTGTTTTCAAGGTGATGTCTCTGCTTTTCACTATGTTCCGCAGGTTTCTCATAGCTTGTCTCCCAAGAATCAGTCGCCTTTTTATTTCATGGCTGCAATCCCCATCTGCAGTGATCTTTGATCCTAAGAATGTAAAATCTGTCACTGCTTCTACTTCTTCCCCATCTATTTTCCAGGAACTGATTAGGCCTGTTGCCATTGCAGGCGCACCCCCCAATAAAGGACTCAGACACTGATGAAAGTGGATAACGGCATTGGGCCACATTTATTGATTCATGCCCTAGTCCGAATTATAAATTTCTATTGGTAATTGACCAATTATAATTCTTAAGGCAAGCAGGCCGAAGTAACACTGGTAAGGTACCACCCAAAATTGCTGACGGCAATTGTTACAATGTATCTATTTGTATCAATTTGTTTGTTGACAACAAACAAATTGTTGACCGTAGTCAATATCTAACTAATGACCCCACCCTCTGACGCGTATCCGTAAAATCACGGGGTGATGCATGCTGTCTAGCTGTAGCCATCACCCCGTCGCCTGGTTCGTCGTTGACCGGACAATGTTTAACCAACTTATGCCTGTCTAGTGTTGTCCAGTCAACTGCGAACCTGCCGGATACCTGTGGGTCATAAATGTTTACCTTACCAGTGCTACCCGCCCATGTGACCAAAGTCAACAGCAGCAACAGAAACCCCTATATCAAACTATAGCAACAGTGTGGGATGGGCGGGAAAAAAACAGGACCCAAGGGCCAATTGTGAGTCCCAGCCAAAAATTCCCACCCGGCCCCGAAGCGACCAAAATATCACACTGTCAACTAGGGAGGGGGTGGAGGGGAAAAACTTCTCCGCTCCATCGCTTCGCAAAATGGCAGCTCGGCTGCCTCGTGGCCGCCCCTTATATAAGGGTGCTGGCCACGCCCCCTAACTACCCGGATGCCTTCGTCTGGGGGGGGCGCAAAGAGCGTGGCGGCTATTTTGGCGCCGCACTTGCATTGCAGGCGCACCCCCCAATAAAGAACTCAGACACTGATGAAAGTGGATAACGGCATTGGGCCACATTTATTGATTCATGCCCTAGTCCGAATTATAAATTTCTATTGGTAATTGACCAATTATAATTCTTAAGGCAAGCAGGCCGAAGTAACACTGGTAAGGTACCACCCAAAATTGCCAACGGCAATTGTTACAATGTATCTATTTGTATCAATTTGTTTGTTGACAACAAACAAATTGTTGACCGTAGTCAATATCTAACTAATGACCCCACCCTCTGACGCGTATCCGTAAAATCACGGGGTGATGCATGCTGTCTAGCTGTAGCCATCACCCCGTCGCCTGGTTCGTCGTTGACCGGACATCGTTTAACCAACTTATGCCTGTCTAGTGTTGTCCAGTCAATTGCGAACCTGCCGGATACCTGTGGGTCATAAATGTTTACCTTACCAGTGCTACCCGCCACACGGAGAGGCTTCAAAGAAGGCTCGACGCCCCCCCCCAGACCGTCAGCTCGGTCAACAGGCCTGCTCGCCAATCACCCAACAGGAGGTCCATACCTCCTCGCGACAGATGGACCCCATCCCCTGCGTAAAGGTCAAACTAATGGCGGGGTGACGACTGACCCGCCCCCAACCCCTGTCGACAATGAACCGGGCAACAGCCCTGTTTACCATGCGTCTAGCATGGTCAAGGGCCTGGAGGTTGAACCCTCCCCTATAAGTGTGCCGGGGCACCATGTCTGACCAAACGAGGGTTGTGGCGGGCCACACGTAATGTAGGTAGGCGAGGTCGCCGCAAATCGCATGCTTCAGCGATAGGCCAGTGACCTGACCTAAATCATTGCCCCCAAGGTGTATGATCAGAATGTCAGGCGGGTCAGCATTCCGGCCTGAGAAAAGGAATGGCAACAGCTCCCGCCATAACATCCCGGGCTTACCATACCATGTGAGACTTGCGTATGCACCCAGTCCCAGTTGGGGTCCCCACTCTGTCGCCGCAGCGTAACACGCTGCCCTGTGCACGTAGCTATGGCCCACCAGCCATACTGTCACCGGCGTAATACGACACCCAGGGTCTGTCAAGGAAAAAACGAGGGGAGAAAAAAGGTGCGGTGACTCGACTGGTACTCACGGTGAAAGAGGGCGGACATAAAACATTGCGATCCCCACCTCCCCATATGGCGTATTTCAGCCCCGGAGTACCCAAAAGCAGCCGCCGTGGAAGCCGCCCCTATTCTGAATGAATGGGTGCCGTAACGGGCCCCTGGGAGGCCAACACCGGCCAGCGCTTTGCCGGTCACCTTCCAAAATTGAAATTTAGTAAGGGGAGACCCATCTTGGTGACAGAAAAATGGGCCATGGTGCGTGCCACGCAGTGCAAGGAACTCCTGTAGGGCACCAACCGGACAGATGTCTGCCAAAGAACACCGTAGCAGTCTCACTCCACTGCCTACGGCATGCTGATCCGTCTTAGAGGAGCGTATCCTCAACTGAGCCCAGTCTTTGGCCACATAGACATCTTCGAGTTCCAGTGCCCTACGACTTGCATCCACCTTAGACAGCATCACAAGCTCGCTGATGCGGAGCGCTCCAAAAAAGGCCACCGTTGTAGCCGCGTGAAACAGGGCTGCCTCATACCTATCAAAACATAGGTCCTGCCAGCCCCGTGCCAGTTGGGTAAGAACCCCTGGGGAAATTGGGTGGCGGTCATCCGGGCTACACCCACGCTCCCGCACCCACCCCTCCAAAACGTGTCTCACACGGAAGTCAGCGGTACTGTCCGCATGACCGCCTACTTTGGCCATAAAAGCCAGCGCTGACAGCCTGGATGCTATGGTGCGAGGTGCAAGGCCCTGGTAATGCAGGTAAACCATAAATTGAAGTATATGGGCCACCGGGATCGGCCAGGTATCTGGCAGCCGAAATTGGGCACAGAATGCTCTGAAAGAATTGAATGCGTGGTGATACGCCTTACGCGTGCGTGGCGCTAGCGACATGCCGATCGCCCGGTTCACCTCTCCTTGCCAATGGTCCATATCTCGTCCGGGAGTGGCGAGGGAAATTCCTCCGCATCCGGGGCCAAGGCGCGGAACCGGGAGATCTGCAGGCGGGACAAAGCGTCAGCGATATCATTATTGACCCCCGGGACATGCCTGGCCCTGAACAGCACATTAAGGCGCAGGCTGCGCAATACAAACTGGCGCAACAGGTCCATGACCCTGGGTGATTTGGATGTCTGTGAGTTGACAATGTGGACAACGGCCGCACTGTCACACCAGAAATGAATGACCGAGTTGGCCCACTCCTCACCCCACAGCATCAAGGCCCCCAGGATGGGAAAAAATTCCAGATACGTAAGATCACGCAGGCGACCCGTGCCCGACCAGGCTGGCGGCCACCCACCATAGGCCCACTTCCCATTGAAGTACATCCCATAACCCAGGGATCCAGAGGCATCGGACTGTATCTGGAAACGAGGTGAAGCCAGAAGGTCGGACCTCCAAAATGACACCCCATTGAACTCCCTCAGGAACTGGAGCCAGATAAGCATATCTGCCCTGATACCCCGGGTCAGTCTCACCCTATGGTGGGGCCTGGATAGGCCTGTCATGGCGTCGCACAAGCGCCGAGCAAATGCCCTGCCCGGTGCAACCACCCTGCAAGCGAAATTGAGGTGACCATGTAGCACCTGCAGTTCCCGCAATGACGCCTTGCGTTTAGCAAGCAAGTCCGAGATGAGGGCCACTATCCTGGACACCTTATCCCCCGGTAACCTGGAAGCCTGCGCTACCGTGTCAATCTCCACCCCCAGGAAGACTAGCTGTGTAGATGGGCCCTCGGTCTTTTTGGGTGCTAAAGGGACACCAAGTTCCTCCATTAGCGTCTGAAATGTGTTGAGGAGACGTGTGCACGTGTCCCAGCCCCGTTCACCCCCGAATAAAAAATCATCCAGGTAATGGGCTACAGACCGGGACCCAGACCTGCGGACAAAAGCCCACTGTAGGAAGGTGCTGAAACACTCGAAGGCCGAGCATGATATGGAACAGCCAAAAGGCATGGCCTTATCGAAATAATATTCACCCCGGAACTTGAAACCCAGCAACTCAAAGTCACCCGGGTGAACCGGCAGGAGGCGAAAGGCAGACTTAATGTCGCACTTAGCTAACAGCGCACCCGGGCCACATGAGCGCACCATGCGCAGCGCTTGGTCAAAAGATGTATACCTGACTGAGCAAAGGTCATCAGGGATAGCATCATTGACCAATCGGCCGGCTGGGTAGGACAAGTGATGGATCAGGCGGAACTCGCCCGGTGACTTCTTGGGCACTAAGCCCAAGGGGGACACTTTAAGGTTGGGGAACGGGGGTGCAGGGAAAGGGCCGGCAACCCTGCCCGCATCAACCTCCTTAGTAATACTGGCAGCAGCCACCTCCTCCCTCCCCCTAAGGGACAAAAGGTTGGGGGCATCTTGGGGGGACCTATCACCCAGGAAAGGAATACGGAACCCCAGTCGAAAACCCTGAAGCAGGTAAACCGCATCCGCCTCCCTCGGGTACAATGCGAGCCAACGCTCCAACATGTCCACATTAATTGGGGAGGGGGCCTTTCGGTGGACCAGCTCCCTCTGCTGCAGTCTTGCCAGCCCCTTGTCCGCCCCTACCTCTGCCCCGCATCCCTCCAGGCCTGGGGCAGGCAGAGGCCGCATGGGGGCCAGCGCAAGAGGGACACTCATGCCTGTACCGGCAATTCTTCCTATTGCAGGAACCATTGGACGAGAAAGTCCAGCACAGCAGGCGGGCTGGAACCCCCTGCCCCGCCACCTGGCGGGGTGTCTGTGCTGGGGCCGCTCACTGGACCGCATGTCCACAATGGTATCTTTCCCCAGGCGCAGGGTGCGTGGGAGTCATGTACAGAAGCCACAGCTTCTGGCAGGGCTCGTCCCACCTCATCTCCGGGTGCAGGGGAATCCGCATACGGAATTCCTCATCGTAAGCCAACCACGACGGGCCCGGGAAGTCGACCATCGCCCGGTAAATGTTGTCCAAATACTGGACCATCGGAATTGCCAAATCCGGCCGGGCCCTGAGGTAGACCGCCATGTATATGAGGTACGCCGGCAACCAGTTGGCCCACGTACGTGGCGGCTTACGACGACGTGCCTGTTCCTTATCCTTCTCATCCTGCCCCTCCCTCTCCTCCTTGGTGGGCTCTCTGTTAAGAAGGGAGAAGATGTCCACATACTCCCTACGCCAGATCTTCTCTTTGGTGGCCTGGGCCAAATGGTCCCCCAGGGGCAAGGAATACCCCGCTGTCGGCAATGCCGACACCGGCACGGTGGGAACTGCGGGCATCTGAAAAGGAGCCTGGACCAACCCGGTCACCCCTAACACATTCCCGACTGAGTAAGAGGCACCACCCAAAACGGGGCCCTGGGTGAGAGGTGAAGTCACCGGGTGGGACGTCGGCAACTGAACCGTCGCACCACCCGTGCGAGGCCACGGCCACTGAAATGCCCCCCCAACGTGGCTAGGTGTGTGGGTGCACTAGATTGAACCGCATACTCAGATGCTGCACCCCCATGGGCCGCCCCCACCGGGGGTTCCGGCCCACTGGGGGCGTCGGAGCTCACGACCGCAGTTGAGCTTGTCGACGGGGCCTGACCAGCACCAGCCTGTTGATTGGGGAGCTGCGAGGCAGTGGCCAATGCCGGCCCACGCGCCTCGGGCAGCTCAACCCGTCCTGCCGCCTGCCGCTGACCGGCAGACGAAGCATCAACCTGCACCCCAAAAGGCACCCCGGGTGGTTAACCCTCGCAAGGGATGCCTCGAGGGCCGCAACGCGTGCCAGAAGGGCCTCCACATTAACGTAGCCCCCTAAGCCAAGTGGGGGCAAAGGGCCGGCCAGCCCACCAGCTGCAGGCGCCGGCCCAGGTCCCTGGACCCCGGGGCCCACATACGGCCACGGCCCCAGGCCCGGCCCCTGCAGGGCCGGGGGGGTATCCTGCCAGGGGATGGAACCCAGCCACCCCCCATGGCTGAAACCCCCTGCAGGAAGCTGCGCACCCATGGAAAAAGGCCGCGCAGAATGGACCATGCCAGGGGCAGTGGCCACTGCTTGCGGGCCGGGGGCCGCGGCCCCTGCTGGGCCGGTACGCGGACACCCCGCCTCAGGCCAAGGGGCAATCAGCCCCATCCCACCGGTCCCGAGCCGCGTTCGCAGTCGCCTTCTTCTTAGAGGGCATAAAAGCTATCCGATGGGAAGCCGGAAAAAGTCAAGAAAATAGCAGCCAAGAGGCTTCCCGGTGAAAGGCAAGAGCGACGGAGGTAAGAGGGAAAAACTTCTCCGCTCCGTCGCTTCGCAAAATGGCAGCTCGGCTGCCTCGTGGCCGCCCCTTATATAAGGGTGCTGGCCACGCCCCCTAACTACCCGGATGCCTTCGTCCGGTGGGGGGCCCCGCAAAGAGCGCGGTGGCCATTTTGGCACCGTGCTTGCATTATCTTGGTTTTCTTGATATTGAGTCTCAAGCCAGTTTTTGCACTCTCTTCCTTCAATCCAATCAAGAGATTCTTTAGGTCTTCCTCACTTTCTGCCATTAGGGTGGTATTGTCTGCATATCTCAGACTGTTGATGTTTCTCCCAGCAATTTTTATCCCATATTGTGATTCCTCCATCCCTGCATTGCGCATTATGTGCTCTGTGTATAAGTTGAATAAGCAGGGTGACAAAATGCAGCCTTGTCTTACTCCTTTTCCTATTCCAAACCACTCCGTCATTTCGTGTTCTGTCCTAACTGTTGCTTCTTGATTCATGTACAGATTTCTCAGGAGGCATATGAGGTGCTCTGGTATTCCCATCTCTTTAATCACTTGCCACATCTTGTTGTGATCCACACAATCAAATGCCTCAGTGTAGTCAATAAAGCAAAAGTAAACTTGTTTCTGGTATTCCTTTGTTTTCTCCATGATCCAACGTATGTTGGCAATGTGGTCTCTAGTCCCCCTGCCTCTTCTGAAACCAGCCTGCACTTCTGGTAATTCTCTCTCCACATGTTGCTGAAGTCTATCCTGTATTATCTTGAGCATCACCTTGCTGGCGTGTGGGATGAGCGCAATTGTTCGATAATTTGAACATTCTTTGGCATTGCCCTTTTTTTGGGATTGGAACATATACTGATCTTTTCCAATCCTGTGGCCACTGTTTTGTTTTCCAAATCTGCTGGCATATTGAATGCAGTAATTTGATTCCATCATCTTTTAGAGCTTTGAAAAATTCAACTGGGATACCATCATCTCCACTAGCTTTGTTGTTTGCCTTGCTCTTTAGGGCCTTTCTGACTTCACTCTCCAGGATGTCTGGCTCTAGTTGAATTTCTTCATCAGGAGTGTTGAGGTCCTTTTTGTAGAGTTCCTCTGTGTACTGTTTCCATCTTTTCTTAATCTCTTCTGCATCAGCTAGCTCCTTTCCATCTTTGTCCCTTATCATGGTCATTTTTGCTTTAAATGTTCCCTTGATTTCCCGGATTTTTTTTTTTTGAAAAGGCCTCTGGTTCTGCCTCTTTTGTTGTTTTCCTCCATTTCTTTGCACTGTTCTTTTAGGTAGTTTTCCTTATCTCTCCTTGCTTTTCTTTGAAATTCTGTGTTCAAATGATTGTATTTTTTCCTTTCTCCTTTGACTTTTGTGTTCCTTCTTTCCTCTGCTATTTTAAGAGCCTCATCAGACAACCACTTTGCTTTCTTACTCTTCTTTTCTTTTGGTATGGTTTTCTTTGCTGCTTCCTGCATGATGTCCCTCATTTCTGTCCATAATTCTTCTGGCACTCTATCTATTGAGTCTAAGCCATTGAATCTGTTGATCACCTCCACCGTGTATTCTTTAGGGATGCTGTCTAGGTGATATCTGTCTTGTCTCCTTGTTTTCCCTATTTTCTTTAGTCTAAGCCTGAATTTTGCAATCAGTAGGTTGTGATCTGAGCCACACTCTGCTCTAGGTCTTGTTTTTGCTGACTGTATGGAGGTTCTCCATCTTTGGCTGCAGAGTATGTAGTCAATCTGGTTTCGGTGTTGGCCATCTGGTGATGTCCATGTGTGAAGTCGCCTCTTGTGTTGCTGGAAGAGAGTGTTTGCTATGACCAGTGCGTTCTCTTGGCAGAACTCTAAGCAATGTGTAGCATACTTAATATGGCTTTCAAAATAAATGAAACATTTTAGCAGAAGTTTTAGAAGTGCCATCCCATCCACCCAAGTGAGATTTCATGGCCAAGCAAGAATTCAAACCCAGGCCTCTTCAATGCTAGTCAATCACTCTATCCATTACACCACACCAGGTATCATTTTTTTGTTGTAGTCTAGTGGAATTGTTTGTGCCACTGAAAGAGGCTATACACTGCATCATGAGCAAGAGAGAAGCCTGCAGCTTGCAGTCAAAATGTACTGATTAAGTAGCAGATGGCACAAAAATGAAAAACAGCCAGTGTTAGATTATAAAATTTGGCACCCTACCAACATCCTCCATCACTCCCAGCAAGATTCCCTAATTTTCCTGGCCTGATATTGATTAAAAACAACAAAAACAACAACTCCAACCCAAACCCCATCCTCTCCCCTGTTAAAAATAATGATGCTTTGCAGATTCAGAGATTAAATGGAAAAGGGAGCTATATTTAAAGTGGAAGAGAGAGATTTATCTTTAAAGTTGCACATGTACAAGGAAGGAAGTTCCACTGAATCAATATGATTTACTTCTAAGCAAACATGCTCAGAATCATACTGAACACAAGTAGGTCTACCTAAATATATTTCTGATTGTTAGATCTGTAAGCCCTTCTGATACTTATTCCCCGAATACAAGGCTAAGTAAAAGTTTCCAATTAAGGAATGGTTAACTACTCTGTTGTCACTTGAAATTCTGACATAGATCAAATCCATCAAGATCCCAACATTTTTGATCTGGTATTTCCCCCATAACTCTACTACTCCAGTCTCAGAATGGTTTCTCTACCACACTTCTTTTAAGGAGTTCTGAAGGGCATGCATCAGGTTAGCCAATAAATCAACACAATGATCTTGAGGCTGAAAGGTAAAAATTGGTCCAATGAGATTCAGTTGATTGAATGGAGATTTGTGAACTGAGGCCTGTCTGGTCTAACATACTGTTCATTCCTATATGGCACAACAGCCAACTTGATTCAGCAATGGCTTAAATTGTATACCTATGAAGCCTTAAATGAGGGGAACTGATTTTCTGGCTCAATGATACTCAGATCTTCATCTTGGGCACAGTCTTTCCCACATTCCTCCCCTCCTTATTGGAAAGAATTATTTTGTTACCTGTGTTCAGTGATTTGAAAAAATGCAGGATTTCTCCCTTCTTCTTTTCTCATTACAGAACCATGTGGGGTGAAGCTAATCAGCAAATGAGGGTATCACATGATTTCCCCTTCCATCTTTCCAATGTAGAGGAAGAGATGGACTGTATATCCAAGTATTGGCTGGCAAAGGCATTTAGCTTCAACAGTTTGTCTGCTTGTTTGTTTATTGATTGTATTTTTCTACTGCCCATTTAGGAAATTTCCCGTGGTTCACATACAAATAACAAAATAGCATAATAAAACAAACAACAAAATACAGTGGACCCTCGATTAACGATGTTACTTGGTTCCCCAAGTAGCGTCGCTATTCGAATAATGTTGTTATTCAAATAACAACAAAAAACATTGTTATTCAAATAATGATGGTAAAAATACCGTTGTTCATAGAATAACGATGTTGTTATTCGAATAACGACGGGAAAAGTACCGTTGTTATTCGAATAACATCATTATTCGAACAATGACATTGGGAGCATCGTAGCATCGTTAATCAAAAATGACGCTATTCGAACGCGTCGTTAATCAAGGGTCCACTGTAAAATGAAACCACCGAAGAAGTACATCATAAAACAAAATAAATAAAATACAGTACTTGATGTCTGTAGGCACAGAGAGTCAATTGACCAGCTAGTTCAGGGGTTCCCAACCTATGCCCCATGGGCTGCCCCCCAGCCTGCAACACCATTCCATCTGGTCCATCAACACTCCCGGAAGTGGAAACGGGTGTATTTACATCATTCATTCATTCATTCATTCACTTATTACTCACATTTTTAACGCTGCCCCATCACTGAGGCGACTCCGGGAAGCTCACAGCAAATAAAAACTCACAGAAATATCAAAATAGCATTAAAATTTAATTATTTAAAATTAAGAAAACCTTTTTAATTTTTTTTAAAAAAATTAAGTCCTCCCAATACCGCATACTAAACTAACAGCCCAAGCAATAGCTAAACAAGCCAACCCAGGGTGGTTGTTTTCCCAGCTGCCCCCCACACACACCTGATGCACCAGTCAGGTCTTAATACTCTTGCGAAAGGATAAAAGCTCTGCCTGAAGGCAAAGATCGGTTGGCACGAGGTTCCCCAGGGCCGGAGAAGACACAGAGAAGGCCCTCCTTCTAGTGCAAGAGAGATGGGCCTCCCTAGCAGATGCGCCTCCCTATCAGGGAGCCCCTCTGGTCTGCTCTGGTGGGATGGGCAAATGTCCTTGGGGTGACGCGGTCGCTTAAGTATCCTGGTCCACTACTAAAGGTAATCACCAGCACCTTGAATTGCACCCAGAGGCACACTGGCAACCAGTGCAGCTCCCAAAGCAGTGGTGAGGCACGAGCATACCGCCCGCACCTCATCACTACCCAAGCAGCCGCATTCTAAACCAGTTGCAGCCTCTGAATGGTCATCAAGGGCAGCCCCATGTAGAGCACATTGCAATAGTCAAGTCTGGAGGTGACCAGAGCGTGTGTGACCATAAACAAGGAGTCCCGGTCCAGGAACGGGCATAACTGGTGAATCACACGAAGTTGTGCGAAAGCCCTCCTTGCCACAACTGCCACCTGCTCATTGAGCAGGAGTCATGAGTCCAGGAGGACCCCCAGATTATGCACCAGGTCTGTCTTGAGGCAAAAAAAGCCCCATCCACAACCAAAGATGGTAATTCCCATGATAACGCAGGGCCCCTAATCCACAGCCACTCATTCTTGCCAGGATTCAGTTGTAGCCCATTTTCCCCCATCCAGACCCCTACAGCCTTCAGACACCTGGATAGGGCTTCCACTGCATCACCAGGATCACCACGGGCTGAGATGTAGAGCTGAGTATCATCCACATATTGGTGATACTTCACCCTGTGGGAATGGATGATCTCGCCCAGCGTTTTCATGTAAATATTAAACAGGAGAGGCAAAAGCACCGAACCCTGTGGCACCCAATATTGTAGGAGCCGACAACAACACCAACTTGATCCAGCCCATCAGAAATGAGAAAAACCAGGACCACACAGTGCCCTGGATCCCCAATCCTTGGAGCCGTTCCAGAAGGATACCATGGTAGAAGATATTGAAAGCTGCTGAGAGGTCATGAAGAGCAAGGATGGATGGATTCCCACCATCCTACTCACACCAGAGATCATCCAACAGTGTGACCAATGCTGTCTCCGTACCATATCTGGGCCTGAATACTGACTGAAAAGGGTCCAGATAATCCGCTTTGTCCAGAATCCCCTGCAGCTGTCATGCCACTGCCTTCTCCAAAATCTTCCCTAGAAAGGGAAGGTTGGATACAGGCCAAAAGTTAGCTAATACTGTCAGGTGATAGCTTCTTCATGAGGAGCCTCACCAATGCATGTTCCAATGGTGCAGTAAACACCCCCTCCTGCAAAGAAGCATTAATAATCACCCCGACACAACCGCCTGTCACCGCCTTGGTCATTTTAAGCAAGCAAGCAGGGCAAGGAAATAGTAAACAGGCAGTGGCATGAACAGATCCAAAGTGCCTGTCCACTTCCTCAGGGACAACTGGATCGAACCGATCCCAGATAACATGGCAAGACCATGGTCCAGCCAGCTCCAGACTCCCCATATCCACACTGGGATTAAACTTTGAGCGGATCTGAGCAATTTTCTCCATCAGATAATCAGCAAAATCATCAGCTGACCCCTGCAACCCTGGACCAGCCCCCCCCCGCCCCTACCAAGAAGGGACCTAGTCACCTGGAACACTGTCTCTGGGCGGTTAGCCATGGAGGCAATAAAAGCATTGAAATATTGACATTTCACCATATCTATCACCACAAGATAGTCCCTAATAGTGGCTCTAGCCAGTGTTTGGTTGGAGTCGCTCTTGTTCTTCACCCAGCAGCACTCTAGATGTCTCTTTGCATGTCTCTTGCATCATCTGAAAAATGCGGCCACACATGCACAAACACACCCGTGGCTGTCATAAACACGGAAGCGGGTGCACTTACAACATCCATAAATGTGCCCGCTTTTGCTTCTGGAGGCTATGGTCTGGCCCACTCAGCTGTCTGGGGGCATGGTCAGGCCTGTGGCATAAAAAGGTTGGCCACCCCTGAGCTAGTTTATTGTTAAGGGTGTAATATTCTTGAAGGCTTCTTTGAATAGGAAAGTTTTAAGTTGTTTTTAAAAGATAGCCAGGGATGAGGCCTGACACAGCTCTGCCAGTGTTCAAAATCATTAGTGCTGCCACCGAGAAGGCTCCAGTTCTAGTTATAGACTTTTTAGCCATCCTCAGAGTTGAAACCTGGAGCTGCATAGATTGTGATAAACCGTTCACCCAAAAGTTCCAGGAAACTCTAGAAGAGTAAGGGGGGGGGGGGAATAGAAAAAACATGTGAAGTCCACAAAAACAATACAAATGAAAGCGCGGCACCAAAATGGCCGCCGCGCTCTTTGCAGGGCCCCCCCACCCGGACTCAGACATCCAGGTGAGTTAGGGGGCGTGGCCACCCCTCTATAAAAGGGGTGGCCACGAGGCAGCCGAGCTGCCATTTTAAAAGAGCGACAGAGAGAAGAAGTTTTCTCCGTCGCTGTTTGTTCAATTCCCCCTTGGTCCTTCCCGGCTGGGAAGGAAGGATTTCGCACAGAGCCTTTGGCTTGCTGGCTCCTCTGTGCCTTTTTTGCGCTCTTCGATCCCTGGAAAGGGATCCTGCTCCTTCTTCAAGATATGCCTCCCAAATGGAGGGCCTCTGCGACGATGCCACGGCCAACGGGGAGGACTTTTGGCCCTGCGCAACGTGGGAGGCAGCCCTCAGGTCGGAGGATCAGGGCTGTGCCACGCGGCAGGGCACTACCCCCACCGATACCGGTGGGGCGATGCAGGCTGCTTGGCCCTCGGCTAGTCAGCCTTCGTCCGGCCCTTCTGGGGCTTCGGCCCTTGGCCCGCAGCTGCCGGCCATGGGCCCGGTCAGCGGGGGCGGGCCCGGTGCTGGTGCACAGCACGTTCCACCTCCGGCCCCTTATGGGCCGGAGTTTTGGGCATGGCCCTATTTGGGCCCAGGCTCTCATGCTGGGGTTCCTGGTCAAATGCCTGGTGGGCTGTCCGGCCCACCCGGCCCACTTTATACTGGGGGATCTGTGGCAGTGGATGCATTGCTAACGCGTTTAGCTGTGCTTGAGGCATCCTTCGGGATGGCACACAACCCCATGTCTGGTGGCCCTTCATTCGCTGCGGGGGGCCCTTTGGGTCCACCGGCTACCTCAATGGCCGCCACACTGCAACAAGCGGCCAGCCGGGATGAGCTGCTGGAGACGCTCCAGCCTACCCCGGCCGGTGTCTCGCAGCTCCCTGTTCGTCCAGAGCTACAGCAGGAGAGTGGCCCAGAGCTCGATTCCGGTCGCGAGCTACGACGCCCGCCGTGGGCCGGAACCCCCAGTGGGGGCGGCTCACGGGGGTGCACCTAGTGAGTATCAGGTTCAAGTTAATGCACCCACATCACAGCCCACTTCCAATGGTGGGGTTCAGTGGCCATGGCCTCGTCATGTCGAGGCGAGCGGGCATCAGTTGCCAGCCTATCCCAGTGCCCCTTGGTTCCATACTGGTGCAGCATTGGGGGTGGGGGTTTCCGCCCCCGGGCCAGTGCCGGGCATCGCAGGGACTGTCCAGGTTCCGCTGCGTATGCCCCGGGTACCTAATGTGCCGGTGACGGCTTTGCCGACGGCTGGTTATTCATTGCCCCTTGGTGATCATTTGTCCCAGGTCATGAGGAAAAAGATTTGGCGGGGGGAGTACGTGGATATATTCTCCCTATTGAACCATGAGCCCACTAAGGAGGAGAGAGAGGGACAGGATGACAAAGACAAAGAGCTGTCCCGCCGTCGTAAGCCACCATGCACCTGGGCCAACTGGTTGCCCGCATATCTTATTTATATGGCGGTGTATCTCAGGGCCCGGCCAGACCTGGCCATTCCTATGGTCCAATATTTGGACAATATTTACAGGGCAATGGTGGATTTTCCTGGCCCATCGTGGTTGGCTTACGATGAGGAATTCAGAATGTGGGTGCCCTTGCACCCGGAGATGAGATGGGATGAGCCCTGTCAGAAATTGTGGCTATTGTACATGACCCCCACGTGTCCGGTGCCTGGGGATAGGTACCATTGTGGCCATGCCGTTCAGCGAGCTGCTCCAACGCAGGCTTCCCGCCAGCTGGTGGGGCGGGGGGTTCCAGCCCGCTTGCTGTGTTGGAGCTTCTCGGCTAGCGGTGTGTGCAATAAGCGGCAGTGCCGATACAAACATGAGTGTCCCTCTTGCGCTGGCCCCCACGCTGCTGCTGCATGTCCGCGGGCCGGCGGGTCACGGGGCAGAGGTAGAGGTGGACAGGGAGTGGGCAGAGCTGCTGCTGAGGGAGCTAGCCAGGCAAAAGGCCCCCTCCCCAGTTAATGTGTATATGTTGGAGCGATGGCTCTCAACTTATCCATGGAGAGAGGACGCGAAGTACCTCCTTGAGGGTTTAAAGTGGGGTTTCCGAATCCCATTCAAAGGAGTGTGGGGACCCCAAGATGCACCCAATTTACTGTCCCTGAAGGGTAGAGAAGAGGTGGCTGCCCTGAGTATCGCTAAGGAGGTTGGGGCCAAGAGGGTGGCAGGCCCCTTTTCTGTGCCACCCTTTCCCAACCTGAAGGTCTCCCCTCTGGGGTTGGTACCCAAAAAAGCCCCGGGGGAATTTCGTTTAATCCACCATTTATCGTACCCGGCGGGTTATTTTGTCAATGATGCTATCCCTGATGACCTTTGTTCGGTCAGGTATACGTCCTTTGACCAAGCCCTGCGAATGGTGCGCTCTTGTGGTCCTGGTGCCCTCTTGGCGAAATGCGACATCAAATCGGCATTCCGATTGTTGCCAGTGCACCCTGAGGACTTTGAGCTATTGGGTTTTAGATTCCAAGGGAAGTTCTATGTAGATAAGGCCATGCCTTTTGGCTGCTCTATATCCTGTTCAGCATTTGAACGTTTTAGCACCTTCCTTCAGTGGGCCTTTGTTCGCAGGTCCGGGTCTCGGTCTGTAGCCCATTACCTTGATGACTTTTTGTTCGGGGGTGAACGGGGCTTGGACATGTGCACGCGTCTCCTCACCACATTTCAGACGCTAATGCAGGAACTGGGTGTCCCTTTAGCGCCCGAAAAGACTGAGGGCCCATCCACTACCCTCACATTTCTGTGTATTGAAATTGATACGGTCGCACAGGCATCCCGGTTACCCATTGACAAGGTCACCCGGATCTCCGCGATGATTTTGGCCTTGCTGGCCAAACGTAAGGTGTCACTTCGTGAGCTTCAGGTACTGCATGGCCATCTTAACTTTGCCTGCAGGGTGATTATGCCTGGCAGGGCATTTGCTCGGCGCCTATGCGATGCCATGTCTGGCCTGACAAGGCGCCATTATAGGGTCCGACTAACCAGGGGCATGCGGGCTGACCTTTTGGTTTGGCTCTCATTCCTGCAGGACTTCAACGGGGTATCCTTTTGGAGGTCCGACCTTTAGTTTCACCTAGGTTTCAAGTACAGTCGGATGCCTCTGGCTCCCTGGGATATGGGATTTACTTCCAGGGGAGGTGGGCTTATGGCCAATGGCATCCAGCATGGCGGGGCACGGATCGCCTCCGCGATCTTACATTCCTTGAGTTTTTTTCCAATCCTGGGAGCTTTGATGCTATGGGGTAAGGAGTGGGCCGACTCTGTGGTTCACTTTTGGTGTGACAATGCTGCAGTATTGCACATTGTCAGTGCTCAGACCTCTAAATCACCCAGGGTGATGGCTTTAGTTCGTCAATTCGTGTTACGTAGCCTACGCCTCAACGTGCTTTTTAGGGCCAGACATGTACCAGGCATTAATAATGATATTGCTGATGCTTTATCCCGCCTGCAGATCCCCCGGTTCCGCGCCTTGGCTCCGGACGCAGAGGAATTCCCCTCGCCACTCCCGGCCGAGATTTGGACATTTGGCAAGGAGAGGTGAACCGGGCGATCGGCATGTCCTTGGCGCCCCGCACGCGTAAGGCATATCATCATGCTTTCGTTCAATTTAATAGCTTTCGTGTGCAACTTCAGTTGCCAGAGGTGTGGCCCATTCCAGTGGAACAGGCTTTACAATTCATGGTTTATTTACACAGTCAGGGCCTCGCTCCCCGCACTATAGCATCCAGGCTGTCAGCATTGGCATTTATTGCCAAGGTGAGGGGTTTTGCTGACAGCATGAACGATTTTCGCATACGGCATGTTTTGGAGGGGTGGACACGGGAACGTGGCCGCCGCCCGGACACTCGTCACCCAATTTCCCCAGGGGTGCTTACACACCTAGCACGAGGCTGGCCTAACCTATGTTTTGACAGGTATGAGGCAGCTCTTTTTCATGCGGCTACCACGGTGGCCTTCTTTGGAGCGCTCCGCATCAGTGAGTTGGTATTACTGTCTAAGGCGGATGCAACTCGTAGGGCACTGGAACTCGACGATGTCTATGTTTCTAATGAGTGGGCTCAGTTGAGGATACGGTCCTCAAAAGTTGATCAGCACAGCGTAGGCAGTGGAGTTAGACTGCTACGATGTTCCATTTCAGACATCTGTCCAGTTGGAGTTCTTGGCAGTGCGTGGCACGCACCCTGGCCCGTTTTTCTACCACCAGGATGGGTCTCCCCTTACTAAATTTCAATTTTGGAAGGTGACCGGTATGGCACTTTCCAGTGTTGGCCTCCCACGGGCTCGTTACGGCACCCATTCATTTAGAATAGGTGCTGCTTCAACTGCAGCTGCATTTGGGTACTCTGAGGCTGATATATGCCGTATGGGAAGATGGGGATCTATGCGTTTTGCATTATATGTTCGTCCTCTTCAGACATGAGTACCATTTAAGTCACTGTTCTCTTTTTTCTCTTACAGACCCTGTGTGTCCCCGCACACCGGTGGCAGTATGGCTGGTGGGCCACAGTTACGTGCACTGGGCAGCGCAGTATGCTGCGGTGACAGAGTGGGGACCCCAGCTTGGACTGCGTGCGGCCGCATGCATACGATGGTACGGTAAGCGTGGAATGAGATGGCGGGAACTGTTGCCATTCCTTTTCTCCATTAGGGATGCTGAACCGCCTGATGTCCTTGTACTGCACCTCGGGGGCAATGACCTCGCCCAGGTCACTGGCCTTTCTTTAAAATTCGCGATTTGCAGAGACCTAGCTTATTTGCATTATGTGTGGCCGTTCACAAGGCTGCTATGGTCGGACATCATACCACGTCACGCTTACAGGGGAGGTATTGACCTCCGTGCCCTTGACCGCACTCGTCGCTCGGTGAACAGGGCAGTTGCCCGGTTCGTGGCAGACAAGGGTTTGGGGATGGTCATCCGACACCCCACCATTAGTTTACAAAATTACGATCTGTATGCAGGGGATGGGGTCCACCTGTCGGATAGAGGTATGAACCTCTTTTTGGAAGATTTGCAAGCAGGCCTGTTGACCGAGCTGACGGTCTGGGGGGGGGGGGGGGCGGTGAGTCTTCATTGAAGCCTCCCCGTGTGGCGGGTAGCACTGGTAAGGTAAAGATTTATGACCCATAGGTATCCGGCAGGTTTGCAATTGACTGGCCAACACTTAGACAGGTACAGGTGTAATAACATTGACCGGTCAATGACGAACCAGGCAAGGGGTGATGGCAGGAGCTTTTCAGCATGCATCACCCCGTGATTTGACGGATACACGTCAGAGGGTGGGGTCAGTAGATAGTTTATTGACTACGGTCAACAATTTGTTTGATTGATACAAATTGATACAAAATGGATACATTGTAGCCAATTGCCGTTGGCAATTTTGGGAGGAACCTTACCAGTGTTACTGCGGCCTGCTTGCCTTAAGAATTATAATTGGATGAGTACCAATTGAAAGTTATAATTCGGACTAGGGCATTATTCAATAAAAGTGGCCCAATGCCTTTATCCATTGGGGGGTGCGCCTGCAATGCAAGACATCCTTATTAGACCACTAAGAAATATTATAATAAATGGCTAGCTTTTGATGTTAACTCATTTTCTTCTTCACACTGTGTAACAACATACTGTGGATAATTTTTTTAAAAAGGAACGCCCTAATAATTCATGTTGGACAATTGTGCCATATCTGCTTCTAAAGGCAAGTTCAAACACAAGGCGCAAATGGCATTGGGATGTGCTTACAAATTCCAACCCAAGTAGCACTAGTTGGAATTTTCTTCCCACCTCTTCAAACAAAGAACCCCCAAGTAATCTGCATTTACTTCCCCCACCCCCAGTTGTCTTATTTTTGAAACTCAAGGTTCCTAGTTGGCAGGGAGAAAGGTAAGCGACCATCAGAGAAGCGGAATTAAAATTTAGTCTACCCACTAGGAGAAGCCAATTGAAGCCAAATCAATAGCAGAGTAAGTAATTAACTAGCACAGTATGTTAACTCTCCAAGCTCCTTTCTTAATGAAGCTTGTTTCCTATGGAAAGTGCCAGCTGGGGAAGCTTCCTCAGGGATTGGACAATCATTTTTTAAAATTGAAGCACTCAGAAGTCTGCTGGAATTGCCCCAGTCAGAAATGTTTAGTTTTATCTTCCTCTCATAAAATGTCCATTCAGTAACTTACATCTACTGGGGGGCGGGGGATGAGAAAAGAATGCTCCCCTTCTCAGCTGAGAGGCTGTATGACATGTTTTGTAGCTGTTGGAAATTTTCAGTGATGGTGAACCTTGGCACTCCAGGTGTTCTTGGACTTCAATGACCCAAAGCCCAAGTCAGTACTCCTGCTGATCAGGGCTTCTGGGAATTGAAGTTCAAGAACACCTGGATTGCCAAGGTTCACCATCACTGCTTAGGGTAGGGGCACCCAAACTACGGCCCGTGGGCCCAATTAGGCTGGTGCATCTTATTAATCAGGCCTGCAGCGAGAACCCGGGCATTCCCAGACATGCCTCCCCACCTGCCTGACGTCGCTTACAATGGCAAAGAAAGACGGCCGGGGTGTGATAATGGCAAAATAGTTGCGATGAACACTCCCGATAATACCAATGATTATATCCAAATTATCAAATTTTAATATTCTAAACTCTGGTACTGAGACACAATTAGTGGTACGCTAGACTACTGTTTACAAATATACATATATATATATAAAGAGAAGGCACTAAAGTTAATGACTTAAATACTTGTATCAGCATGAAATCCTCTTCCCTTCCTCTATCACGAGAGACTGGGTGAGTCGACGATCTGCAGATATGTACAAAACTCAATCCAAGAACAGTCCAAGGTAAGTTCGTCTTCAATGGTCACTGTCCGTACGTGCAAAATATTTGTTGTTAAAACATCCGACTAAGTCGGTAACGCTACCACAGCGAGTGTGGAAACAATAGTACACTCCTATGTTGGACGGAACGAAGACCTCAGATAAGCAGTCGGAACGGCTCGACCCAGAAGGGGGGAAAAAAAATGCGAGGTCCGCTAAATGCTGATGTCCCTCCGGTATGGTGACATTTCGAACCCTTCTTCAGAGTCTACAATATGTACAAAAAGAATACACAAACAGCTTACACAACTAATGCCCTCTATCAATGATCAAGGCGAAAATTTAACCACATATATATAACATATAAAACTGTCATGTAAGAGCAATGCAAGACATATAAAAGACTACAAGAAGCTACAAGACTGCAAAACCGTGCAAAACGAGACAGACAAGGACATACCTGTATAAATCTTAATCTCGCGCGTGAACCTCTTGGGTGTATTCTTATTGTGTTCTCGCGTTAAAGACAGGTGGTGGGGTGCTAGTTTAAATAGCTAGAGTAAAACAAGTGCTACATAATATTCTCCAGCTGCTGGCGTCTTCGTGTTTTACTTAAAGGTAGAGAGTTCAATAACTATCAGATGGTCATTTGACGGAAGATCTAAGGTAAGTCTGCATAATGTCGGGGAATACCTGGTTGCTCACAGGAAAGCTGAAAGATCCCAATCCGTGTTGAGTCCGAAAGGGAATAACGTCTTGAAGTGGTGGATGTAGAACGCCTCCCTTTGTAGGAGGAAGCGCTCTACATCCACCACCTCATATTTCTTTGGTATGTACGTTTCTAGTATTACCAGTTTAAGATCTTTATAACTATGTTTATTCTCTAAGAAGTGGCTAACCATGGGGGCATTTAGGGTACGGTTCCTAATACGTGATAAATGCTCTCCCAGCCGAATCCTGATCGGCCTCCTAGACTGTCCAATATAGGCTAACTGGCAGGTACATTTGATCATGTATATGGATTCTTTCGTACTACAACAGGAGTATGTTTTTAAATCCAGCGTGAAATTGCTCGATGGTACCTGTACGCGGTTGGTCCGCCACATGTAAGTGCAGTACTTACAATGCCCGCAAGCAAAGTGACCTGAGGGGGAGCTGGCAGTGAAGATGCGAGAAGATATATCAGCTCGAGACACAAAGTTCCCAATGGCATTGGTTTTACGAAAGCCAATCATGGGAGGTAATTGGCAACCTGGCGTCGTGTCCAAGACATGCCAATGTCTTAGTATTATACTTTTGATCTTATTAGCAAGCGGTGTATAGTCGAGCGACCAGAATAACCTGGAGTTATCCTGTGGTGCCCTGACGTTTTCTCTAAGTAAAGAGTGTCTCGGGCGGCTATTAGCCCTATGGCGTGCTTCCTTAATAATATTGGTGGGATATCCCCTGTATCTTAAGGTACAGAGGATTTCATGCTGATACAAGTATTTAAGTCATTAACTTTAGTGCCTTCTCTTTATATATATATATGTATATTTGTAAACAGTAGTCTAGCGTACCACTAATTGTGTCTCAGTACCAGAGTTTAGAATATTAAAATTTGATAATTTGGATATAATCATTGGTATTATCGGGAGTGTTCATCGCAACTATTTTGTCGCTTACAATGGCGGCAGTCGTGGAGGTCACATTTTCTCCCTGCTGTCCTGAACGTGGATCTGCACATTCCCAAGGTGGCAGAAACCCCTGCCAAAGTGGCATTTTGCCACAAATGTAGCAACAATTGTCTAATTTATTTACACAGCTGCACCTACTCATCTTTAGCTCAAAACAGACTCACTATGGCCTAGCTGTACTATCCAATAAAATGGTTTCACACTAGAGACAAGCCTTTAGTCCATCTCATCTTATATACCTACTACCATTTTTTGCCCCTAGCCTTGCCGGACAGGTTTTGGGGGTTTTTTTATGTTTTGACGTGGTTTTGGAGGTGTGGCTAAGGAAGAAGGGGATGGCCAAAGACACAGCAAGGGCGAGAGGCAGGGATCTGCCAGGGTAGGCTCCTCCCCTGATGGATTTCTGCCTGTCGCCCTTGCCATTCTCCTTTCGCTGTTTAGAAAACAGCCCTCAAAACAACAGAGGGAGAATATCAAGGGCAAGAGGCAGGAATCCGTCAGGGGAGGTGCCTACCCTGGTGGATCCCTGTCTCTCACCCTGCAATTTTCCTTCCACTGTTTCGAAAACAGCCCTCAAAACAACGGAGGGGAAATTACAGGGTGAAAGGCAAGAATCTGTCAGGGTTGGCTCCTCCCCTGATGGATTACTGTCTCTCGCCCTTTATATTCTCCCTCTGTTGTTTCGTGGGCTGTTTTTGAGATAGCAGAAGGAGAATGGCAAGGCAGAAATCCATCAGAGGAGGAGCCTATCCTGGCAGATCCCTGCCTGGCGTCTTCTCCCAGAGGGAAGTGGTTTGCTTCTCTCTTGTTTGGTGGGTGCTGAAAGCTTTGTCCCCTGCCAACCAAGAGAGAAGCGAACACCCAACCCCACCCCACCCCCACACACACTCCATGGTGGAAGGCGATTGCTTCCTTCCGGGAGGTGAAGACATGGCCTTCATCTCCCAGGGGGAAGTGGTTCGCTTCTCTCTTGTTTGTTGGGGGTTGATATCTTTGTCCCCCACCAACCAAGAGAGAAGAACCCAGACAGGCATGGTATGCAACTTAGGGGTCCTCCTGGATTCGGGGCTGCTACTAGCAAGTCAAGTGGCGGCTGTGGCCAGGAGGGCTTTCTCACAGCTTTGCGTCATCCCTCAGTTGCATTTGCTCCTGGACCAGGACTCCCTGCTCAGGGTCA
The DNA here is from genome assembly GCA_035047345.1 of Bradypodion ventrale. Classification (NCBI taxonomy): domain Eukaryota; kingdom Metazoa; phylum Chordata; class Lepidosauria; order Squamata; family Chamaeleonidae; genus Bradypodion; species Bradypodion ventrale. The sequence goes on from JAWDJE010000003.1 coordinate 25,823,685, forward strand.
CACGTGCTCTGGTCACCTCCAGGCTAGATTATTGCAATGCGCTCTACATGGGGCTGCCCTTGTCAACCATTTGGAGGCTGCAGTTGGTCCAGAATGCGGCAGCCCAGGTGGTGATGGGGCGCGGGCGTTATGCTCGTGCCTCACCATTACTTCGGGAGCTGCACTGGCTACCAGTTTGCCTCCGGGTGCAGTTCAAGGTGCTGGTTTTGACGTTTAAAGCCCTTCATGGTAGTGGGCCAGGATACTTTAGAGACCGCATCGTCCCAAGTGTGTCCGCCCGTCCAACCAGAGCGGATCAGAGGGGCTCCTTAATTGTTCCATCTGCCAGAGGGGCCCGTCTCTCTGGTACACAAAGGAGGGCCTTTTCCGTGTCCGCACCGGCCTTGTGGAACCTCCTGCTTGTAGAGTTGTGGGGGCAGATGGAGCTGCTACCTTTCAGAAGAGACCTAAAAACCTGGTTGGCGGGGCAGGTGTGGGGCCCAGATGGAAGAGTGGCCCCCACCTGTTGGCTTATAAATTAAGCCCCCATTTCTTTTAATTGTCAATGAAGGCAGTTTTTTAATGTGGGTTTTTAAGAGGAATGGGGTAGGTGGGTGGGTTTTAATTGGTTGTATTGTTTTATGTGTTTTAACTGTGAGCCTCCCAGAGTCGGGTTTACCTGATTGGGCGGCATATAAATTTGAATATAAATATAAATAAAAAATAAACCATGCTCTCCCTGCGGCCATGGAGGCCGGTGCTGGCTTCGCTGTGGCTTCGGGGGGAGGAGAGGGAGCTCCTCCTCTCCCCGCATGGCTTTGGCAAGCTAGCAGGGAGAGTCCACGTCAGCCTTTTTTTTATGCGGGTGCTGCTTGCCCTGCCACCTCTGCGTTAGTGGCCTTCAGCCTGATTGGCTGAGGGGTGGTGCGGTGCAGAGGATGCTGGGAAACATAGGTTTTTTTTGTTTGTGTTCATGGGGCAGTTGCCCCACTCTTGCCTTCTGGACCCTTGCGGCGAAGCTTGCAGGGACATAAGGTAAGTGTGGCCAGCTCAGTACAGGATGGTTGGGCCAGGTGTGGCCACGTATGCCAGACACGCACGGCCCAACCCCCTTTTTGTAGGTAAAGATTTCCAGGGGACGTGATTCAGCTGAGGCGGCAGCAGGCATAGTGGTAGCTGCAAGTGTTATAATATTCCCATACATTACCCAAATACTGACCATTTGAACAGCTATAGCATGCCTTAAAATCTGTATATGATAGGCAAATTCTGAGTTCAGATTTGGAGTCAGCACACTCAATATCATGTAAATCAGATGTGTTTTTCCCAGTAGCAAAATCATTGTCGTGCAGTGTTATGGGAGGTGAGATATTGTGATGCTTACTTTGAGACAATTAAGTTATCATGCTAAAAAGTAACATGTGTATATAACAGCAACACTTAAGACTGGGTTGTAAGTCACACATGCCACACAAGAAAATAACAACATTTGAATCATGTAAGTAGTAACAATTTTAGAAGGGGATTATGTGCCCTAATTAGTTTCTTTAACAAGATATTCAAGAAGAACTAGCAAAGGCAGAATGTTACTGCTATTAGGAATGCATCTCTCTCTACATATTTCATCAAAAGCTCTTTCCCTTCAAGGACAAAACAACACACAGGAAAGATAATTAGATCCTTGTCTATTTAAAACAAAGACTGAGAGGAAGCCATTGTTCCCTGATATTTCAATAGCCTAGTCGCTAAGACGCTGACTGGGAAGCGGAAGGTCAGCAGTTCGATTCCTGAGTACTGCAGGACGGAAATGAGCTCCCGTCTTCATCCCAGCTCCTGCCAACCTAGCAGTTCGAAAGCAAGAAATTGCAAGTAGATAAATAGGGACCACTTCGGTGGGAAGGTAACAGCGTTCCGTGAGCTCCGGTGTCTAGTCATGCCTGCCACATGACCACGGAAATGTCTGCAGAAGCAGACAGCGCTGGCTCTTCGGCTTAGAAACAGAGATGAGCACTGCACCCTAGAGTCGGATACGACTGGCTTTCGAGCAAGGGAAACCTTTACCTTTACCTTAATTAGGTTTGAAAAGTTTCCCCATCAACCTATGGCTAAAGGAGTAAGACTGGAGTCAAGCACATTTTAGCAAGATGCTGCTGTTCTCTAGACATAGATGGTCTCAAAGGGGTGGGTATAAGCCAATAATCAGCAATGTTTAAGATATTCAAAAGGGAAAAGGTCCTTTGTGGAGAGGGGAATCTGCCAGACAAATCACTGTAGCAAAGGTTCCCCTTCCCTGTACTCAGGCAGAGATACTGTTCTTCTTAACCACAGGCAGACATCCAAAAGAGGGCACCATTTCACCACACCTTTGGGTCAAGAAAATATCTACTTGCTCTTGCTGTTCCATCCAGACTTCTCCTGTTGGGTTGGCACATCCCTATTTGCAATTCTGGATAGCCTTTTGAAATACTGAGAAATTCAAAATAGAATTCAGAGAATAAGACACTATTATCAAAAGGGAATAAGATTTTTTTAAAAAAAAGAAAAAAAAAGAAATCTGTTGTTGTACCCATAGTTAGTGGAGCCCTTGGAGCAATACCTAAAAGAATTTTCTGATGGTGCAGTGGTTAAACTGCTATACTATAGCCAAGACTGCTGACATTGTGAGTTAGATCCTGTAAGGCAGGGATTTTCAACCTGCAGCCCGTGGGCTGAATGTGGCCTACAATGCCATTTTGTGTGGCCCTCCACCGCACCAGGAAGTGCCATGTGGTGGAGGAAGGGGAAATGGCCATCTGGCCCCCGAAGCTGACTGAAGGAGCTGCCCTGGCCCCCGTCTTAAAAAGGTTGAGAACTCCTGCTGTAGGGGATCCAGGTTGACTCGGCTTCCATCTTTCTGAGGTTAGTAAAATGAGTACCCAATGTGTTGAGGGCAAAATGCTAATTACCTTGTGAACCGGCCAGAGAGTGGACTAAGTGCTATATGCCAGTATATAGGTGTAATTATAATTACTATATTTGGAAATTTTGGATTTATTAGCCTTGAATGGTAGGAATTGCCTATATACTTAGATATTGCCTTAACAGTTGCTAGGTCCTTGGTATAGGTCTTGAATTGTTAATTTTATACCAGACTATGACTGTGAATCTAATGATAAAACAACAACCATTAAATCCTCTACCAATTATTTATTAGCAATGAAGAGATATAACAAATATATGCCCTGATTCTGGAAAATAAAAGTGAAAAACAACAGGTCCATGGTCTCCAAGTTGTAGGTATAACGCTATGCAATATCATGCATTCTTGTGCTTGTCAGTAGTCAAAATGACCATAAGCAGAAATGAAAGGCCACTTAATTTCCATGTCTACTTCAGGCTATAAATGAACACACACACACACACACACACACACACACACACACACGGGATTTTGTGTGTGTGTGTGTGTGTGTGTGTGTGTGTGTGTGTGTGTGTGTGTGTGTGTGTTTAAATGTGTGACTGTTTTTAATGTGTGAGTTTTGTGTTGTTAGCCGCCCAGAGTAAGAAAATCTCCTAGTTGGGCAGGGTATAAGTATAGTAAATAAATAACATATTTTTTTCTTTGATGCTTGGTTCTGTGATAACAGTGATAACATGCTAGTTTACTGAAATATTTATAGAAAACAGTTCTAAAATGACCTCACTAAACCAAACTATTCCTTTCAGTTTAGTAGCAATCATATTGTACATTTTGCATCTCAAAGTAATGGATAATGCTGCTTTTAAATGACTGCTACATCATGTAATTACAGAAAAACAAATGAAGACAGGCGTGAGATTCTGACATAATACAAGTACAGGAGGAAGGTTATACATTTATTGGATCATTTAAAATAAAACATCTAAAATCATTCCCTATTCCCTCTTTTTTCTAACCAAACAGAACCCTGAAGTTAAAATAAAAGGTCATATACAGAGGGACATTATTCATATACCTGGTTTCCTGTGTTTGTGGGATGGAGAATCATATCAAATGTAGCTTTCTATTTTTCCCAACTCACCTTTAAGAAACAAAGCCTAGCATGACATCTTGCCATCAGGGTTTGGGACTCTCGTTGATAATTTTCCCGCACTATTCACATGACATTGGTCGATGCCTGAAAAAGTGATCTTGAATCACAAAAGTTCTTGTTGTTGTTGTTTTGTGATCTGATAAAGGCATCACCTTCCTCCTGTCTTTCTATTTCAGAATGAGTGTTGCAGTATAATTTGAGTGGTATCAGAGTCGTGTTTGAGAGACAGCAAAATTCCTAATAACAATGTTAGATATAATAAGTGGCAGTGAGCTGATCATATCTCTGGAACTCACAGGTATAACAGATGCTTTTAAGTAGAAGTTTCCAGGTTCCATCTTTGGCATTTCTAACAAATATAGCAAAATGATGGTTATGTCAGATAGGATAGATGTGTGTCTATAAGGGAAAGATTTTTGTCCAATTCACTGGAGAGCCCCTGACAGTCAAAGTGGGGTGGGTGGGCAAGCCTGAGCTAGCATTAAACGACACAGTGTGTGTATCAGCTATTAAGCTATCACTTCATGTGCAAGGTACCTGGAATGAAACGAATCAAGCTTGCTGCTATGGCTTGATCTATAATTACATTTAAAAAATTAATTGCTTGGTGAAATTATCCTGCTTGCATGTGTGCGCCCCCCACCCTTTCACTCTCAAGTTTCTGCTGTGGCTATTCATCATGCTATCATTCTCTGCCTCCAGATTTCCTACAACTGTGCTATCGTGGAAGTTTGCAATTAGGATTCTGTGTAATCTGTACTTCAAAAAAAAATGCACCAAGACAAGCTGAAAGTTTTGACCTGTTTCAATTATGCATAATTCGATTTGTTTAAATGTATTCTGCTTGTCAGAAGGAGGAGCATAGCACTACGGTATTACCTAAATCTCATGCAAATCCTTTCCACCTCCCTTGTCTTCTGAGATCTCATCAGGTCCTGATGTATGCTTTCAAGTACAGTAGAACCCCGCATGATGAAAAAAACTCCATTCCACGGAGCTCTTCACTATGTGGTTTTTTCATTATGTGGTTCCCTATGGGATATACCCCACGTAGCGGGGGGAAATGTTCATTAACCAGGGTTCCCATTGAACGGGTATACCCTGGTTACCAAAAACCACGCATAACGAACAATTTTTTCCATTATGCAGAGTATCGTCCTTGCATAATGAACGCTTCATTATGCGAATTTTTGCTATGCGATGCATTCATTATGCGAGGTACCACTGTATCTCTCTGCACCCTGGAGGACTAGAAACTTGCTTTTCAAAAAAAGACAAACAGCACAAATTATCAGGAAGCAGATTATCCATTCCGTGAAACAGAGTAAAAGATATATACCAGTTTCAAACTTTGACACTGGTGGAGAAGACTTCTTAGCCCCATTGAATTCAATGTAAAGTACTACATTCTATAATCTTACTGACCAGCTGAAGTGATTCTGCTTCTTCGTCTTCAGGTGCCGTATCTGTTCTGGATATTGACTATCATCATGGCAATAGTCTTTTTGTTCTTAACTCCTTGGAACAGTTCTTCTGAGGACATGCCACACCAGTCTCTCAGGTTCTTCAGCCATGAAGTCCATCTACCGTATTTTCCGGCATATAAGATGACTGGGCGTATAAGACGACCCCCAACTTTTCACGTTAAAATACAGAGTTTGGAATATACTCACCCTATAAGACTAACCCTCTTCCAACGCCAGCAGACAGCCAGTGCCTGCCTACACTGGCCCTTTAAGGCGGCCCATGGCCCTTTATTCCTCCCAATAGGAGCGCCGCCACAGCTGCAAGGGGTCCTGCCTCTTCCTCCCTGCTCCTACCAGGAGGGATAAAGAGCCGTGGGCCGCTGGGGCCAAGCTTTTATTCTAAAGCTTAGAAATAACTACCGGTAATTATCAAGTGGCTAAGACGCTGACTGGGAGGCGGAAGGTCAGCAGTTCGATTCCCGAGGACTGCAGGACGGAATGAGCTCCCATCTTTGTACCAGCTCCTGCCAACCTAGCAGTTAGAAAGCAAGAAATTGCAAGTAGATAAATAGGGAAGGTAACAGCCTTCCGTTCGCTTTGGTGTCTAGTCATGCCTGCCACATGACCACGGAAAGGTCTGCAGCAGCAGACAGTGCTGGCTCTTCAGCTTTGAAACAGAGATGACCACTGCACCCTAGAGTTGGATACGACTGGCTTTTGAGCAAGAGAAACCTTTACCTTTACCTATTATTATTATTATCATGAAAGCAAGAAATTGCAAGTAGATAAACAGGGACCACTTTGGTGGGAATGTAACAGCATTCCATGCACGTCTGTGTTCTGAAGGCAACAGATCGTTTCATGTCCTACTGTGCTATCTGCCACTTTTTACATCAGCTCTCACAAAATTTCATGCCTGCCACATGTCCATGGAAAACGTCTGCAGAAGCAGACAGCGCTGGCTCTTTGGCTTTGAAACAGAGATGAGCACTGCACCCTAGAGTCAGATACAACTGGCTTTCGAGCAAGGGAAACCTTTACCTTTACTAAATAGGGACCACTTCAGTGGGAAGGTAACAGCATTCTGTGCACTCCGGTGTCTAGTCATGCCTGCCACATGACCACGGAAAGGTCTGCAGAAGCAGACAGTGCTGGCTCTTCAGCTTTGAAACAGAGATGACCACTGCACCCTACAGTTGGATATGACTGGCTTTCGAGCAAGAGAAACCTTTACCTTTACCTTTTATTATTATCATGAAAGCAAGAAATTGCAGAGTAGATAAACAGGGACCACTTTGGTGGGAAGGTAACAGCATTCCGTGCACTCCTGTGTTCTGAAGGCAACAGATCGTTTCATGTCCTACGGTGCTATCTGCCACTTTTTACATCAGCTCTCACAAAATTTCATGCCTGCCACATGTCCATGGAAAACGTCTGCAGAAGCAGACAGCGCTGGCTCTTTGGCTTTGAAACAGAGATGAGCATTGCACCCTAGAGTCAAATATGACTGACTTTTGAGAGGTGGCGGATGGCTGTCCCCACCGGTCAGCTGGTCCTCCACCTCCCCACCTCCGGGGGGGGGGGGTGAGGAGGAGCAGCAGCAGCAGCAGCTGACCGGCGGGGAAACCCGCCAGCAGCCGCGAGGCTGAGGGTGGTGATATCTGGGCAGCCCCATGCTCCAGAGACCTCGCAGCAGCTGACCGGCAGGGAAAGCCACCCGCCCCCACCACCACCACGAGGTCTCCGGAGCAAGGGGCCGCCCGGATATCACCACCCTCAGCCTCGCAGCAGCAGTGGCGGATGGCTTTCCCCGCCAGTCAGCTGGTCCTCCACCTCACCACCGGGGGGGGGGAGGTGAGGAGGAGCAGCAGCAGCAGCAGGTGACCGGCGGGGAAAGACACCCGCCCCTGCCACCGCCGCGAGGCTGAGGGTGGTGATTTCCGGGTTTCCCCTTGCTCCGGAGGCCTGCGGCGGCAGCGGCAGATGGCTTTCCCCGCCAGGAGGCCCCTGGCTCCATAGTACCCGGTGTATAAGACAACCCCCGACTTTGGCACAGATTTTTCGGGGTTAAAAAGTCATCTTATATGCCGGAAAATACGGTATGTCCAGGGACTCTTCTCTGGGATCTTTCCTTGTAGAGTGAGTTGGAGTCAGGGCCATAGCCAGGATTCTAGATGTGGGTGGGTAAATATTTTTTCAGGTGTGTGTGTGTGTTTACTTCATGTTGTTCCTCATGATATGGCCAAGGTATCGGAGCTTTCTTTGCTTAATGGTCTTAAAGAATTATTTTTCTTTATCCATTCAGTGCAATACTACTGCTACCTGAGGCAAAAGTCAAATCAAAGAAAGGGTCTCCCACAGAGTAGCATTTTTCTTGGCACCATTATTTCTTCACATTTACAGAGGTGATATAGAAGGAGCCTTCCCCAAGAAGGGGAAAGCATTATGAGTGAGTACACTTGGGCATCCCTTGGGCAATGATGTAAAGCTAGCCAATCCTTCCACTCCAGAAGTGTTGCAGTGTATGCTTGCTGACTTGTGATTGATTCTGACATGAATGACTAAATAAAAAACATCTACACAAATTGTCAACCAACAATCCCATACTGCTGAGGTTTCATCTATGTTGTTGATCTTGCCTTAATAGTCCATGGGGAAGTGTTTCAGTCCATTGAGCAGCTAAGACTCTGCCCTGAAACATTTTCTTTATATTACAAAAACAACCAACTGACAACAAAACCTTTAAAAATGCAGATGTGCCTTCCACTTAAAGAATAGAGAATCAGAGAGGAAACTCTGAGTTAGTTTGAAAGGTGAGATTTTGGAGCACCTCTCTCCCTGAAAGTATTTGGGTGCCACTCTCAATCACATCCTGATCTACAAAAAACAAAAAAATAACTGCCTAAAAAACAAACAGAAGCCAGAAATAACATACTCTAGGAAACTGGCTGGGTCAGATCGGGGTATATACTGTACCCACAAACAAGAACAAAAGCTCTTCATAGAATAATATGCCAGTGCCATATAGTAAAAATGAACACATTCTTGAACAAGTAGATGTAGCTCTTATTGAATTGTGCAGGATTATTACTGGGTTCCTGAAACCTACCCCCATACAAAAAGTCTATTATTGGCTGGCATTGATTTTCTGGAAGTATGTACTGCTTGGAACTTTATAAGCTGTATGATTAGTTATATTTTACTTTGTTTTATAAGTGTTAACTTATGGGAATTAGTTGCTGACCAAAATAAATAAATTCAATTCAATTCTCTGGAAGTATATCAAGAGGAGCTAGTGAATAATAAAGAAAATAAGGTGATACAACAGCAAACCCATCCACTTCATTAACATCAGTCCCCAAGGATGGCTAAAATTGAGGAAAAGTTTTCTGTACACCTCTCAAGCTCTGAATATTAAACCAGAAGAGGTTAGGCTAAACCTATGGAGAGCAAAATAAAACAGCTTGCAAAGGACACTGAAGATGGTCTCCCAACCAGAACTAAGATGCTGGCTGGACCATGTGGAATTCACTTGATAGACTACAAAGCAAAGTAGGAAACTCAAAGAATAATCAAGTAAAATTGGGCTACTTGGATATAGGATGGATTTTCTGTGAGCGTACAGATATTCAATCAATGCAACATTTGTGTGTGTGCAATTTATGTTCTTCCAAGAGTACAAAAGTAAGTGGCCAAGATAGCCTGCTTCTGGTCTAATTATTTTTACATTTTAGTCAGTTTTGCATTCTACCAATTTTAAATTGTGAAATACTATAATGTGAAGAAAGAAAATCAAGCTTAGTTTTGGGGTGCTGCGCAGTTATTGGGACACACACAGCTCTGTTCAACTAAAAAAAGGAGACAGCCAAAGGACTCAGGATGAAAATCCTTCCCTCTTCTGCATGTATTCCCTGAACTATTTGTCAGTCCGTCCTCCCAGTTGCATTTTTGAAACATTCCATCAAGTTTCTCCTCCCATTCAGGTTCCTTCATCAGGTGACAAAGACATTCCCTACCCAGCATGGAAAGTTTTGTGTATCTTAAAAATTCATTCATTCATTACATTTTTATTCCACCCATCTAGGATACTTCCTTCTCTGGTTAGTGTACAGACACATAAACAACAGGAACATAATAAAACAAACAAAATAAAACAAAAACAAAATAATTATCTGATGGTGTCTGAGGACAAGGAAGCTCAAAACTGACCAGCTAACTTATTGTTACTGGTATGTTATTCTTAAAGGCTTCCTTGAAGATGAAAGTTTTATGGTTTTTTTAAAAATGTCCAGGGATGGGGACTGGCACAGCTCCACCAGTAGTGCATTCCAAAGCAATGGTGCCACCACCAAGAAGGTTCTATTTCTTGTCACAGACTTCATAGCCACCCTCAGGGTCGGCACCAAGAGCTGCACAGATTGCGATGAGCGGGCAATGTGAGGAGTTGTTTAAGTTGCTCTTCAAGACACTTTTCCTCAGGTACACATTCCTCCACCAACTCATTGTTCATTTTCATGCCAGAGATTACTCTGGTTTGAAAGGATTTTTGCAAGGGATGCCCGAATGAGACTCCTTTCATTTCCCCCATCATGCAGCTCTTGGGAATCGAACCCATCCTTCCAGTCTCTAAGCCTAGCGCCTTAACCACTAAGCCACTGGAGGAGCTGCCCTCCACCAACTAATGTGTGGTTTTGTAATTTTGCAAATCTACTATTTTCCAGTGGCATGGATTTATTTGCACAAACAAACTAAAGAAGTAACTAGACATCTATGGTGTTCTCTTAGTAACAGGAAACTAAAAGATACAAACACACTTTCATTAACAGCTGGACTGCTGCTCGAGCCTCTCCCGGGGCCCTCACTATCGGCCCTGGGATGGGAGGCAGCTGCGCCCAGCACCCCTCCCCTTGGCCTGTCCTGGTGGGGAGTTTAAAAGACGCCAGAGACTCTGCCGCTGCCTCTGGAGCTGGACTGCTGCTCGAGCCTCTCCCGGGGCCCTCACCATTGGCCCTGGGATGGGAGGCAGCTGCGCCCGGCACCCCTCCCCTTAGCCCATCCAGGAAGGCGCCAGAGACTCTGCTGCCACCGCTGGAGCTGGACTGTTTAAGCCCAGTTTGGATAAGCCCTAGTTGTACTGTTTCTTGTCATATTGATTTTGACTGTATGAATTATGTTGTATTATTGGATTTATATTCTGTTTTATTATGTTGTCCTATATTATTGAACTGTAACTAGTGGCTGTATTATTATCTTGTTAGCTCTTGTGTTTTTGATATTTGTATCTTACTGTGTGTCTTATTGTGTATGAACCCATATTTTGTATGTTTTGTGATCTGTAACTGTATCTTTATTTGTGTGTGAACCGCTTTGAGTTGCCCATTGGGTCGAGAAAGGCGATATACAAATAAAAGTTACAATTACAATTACAACAATATCATAGATCATGAATTAACTGCATTGGAAAAATAAATATCCTGGTTAATGCAAATTCTGTTGTCCTTTTTTTTTTTTTTTGCTAGCTTGGATACACTATGATATTATATTCTTATCTAGAACTAAATCACAGTTATGATTATTTGAGTAAATACACATAGGATCATGACATAAAAAAATGAGATACAGTATACTTACTATTTTCACAAATTCCAAGGATCCAGAGAAAGACAGCTGAGATAAAATACATACATATGCTGGACACCCATCTCAAAGGTTTGGATCTTAGTCAAGGGTTTCTGGGACATTATCAAATTTGATACACCACAACTAAGAGGTTGCTATATGCTGCAATTTCCCACACCACCTTTACAGAACAAACTCCAGTAGAATTCTCATCCATAGCCTCAGACTACCTCACAGAACAGAGGAAGAACTTGGTGCTTTGCATGGGTCACTCACACCATTGTCAACAGATGCTAGCTCTGAAGGGTAAGGTAAAGGTAAAGGTCACTCTTGCTCGAAAGCCAGTTGTATCCGACTCTACGGTTCAGTGCTCATCTATTTATAGCCAAAGAGCCAGTGCTGTCTGTGTCTGAAGATGTTTCCATGGACATGTGGCAGGCATGTTTCAACACCGGAGTGCACAGAATGCTGTTTACCTTCCCACTGAAGTGGTACCTATTTATCTACTTGCAATTTCTTGCTATCAAATGGCTAGGTTGGCAGGAGCTGGGACAGAGACGGGAGCTCACTCCGTCATGCAGTACTCGGGAATCAGACTCTGACCTTTGAGTCTTCGAGTTCAGCATCTTAGCCACTTGAGCCACTACAGTCCCAAATGTGTAATGGCACAATGTTTGTTTTGCATCCATCTACCAACCATTTGGAACTCAACAGGGCCAAACCTCACAGCAACCAGGGATCTTCTGTTATTACCAGTTGTAAAAAAGCAATATTGATTTTTATGCTTATCTGTTATGCTAGCCAACCATCGCGTGCCTCAGTTGATGCCATGAAGTCTTACCCTTATGTCTGACAAAATGGACTTGATCCATGAAAGCTAACTTTAAAATACAGCAGTTAAGTCTTTAACGTGCCATGATGCTTTATGTCTTTTTCTTTTGTTTACTCACTGATACATTTCCACATAGTTTGTACATAGTAAGTTAGTTTATCCAGACATGGCAAATACATTTCAAAATCCCTTTCCTCATTTTTATTTGTTAAACTATTGCTACATATAAAACAACTGCCACACCCACCGTGGTTTTCCATGGCTGAATGGGAATTTGAATTTGGGTCCTAATCCACCTTTTTCCTCTATTTCCTTTTCCTGCCCAACGAGCCACCTATCTCTTATCTGTAGGCATCTGAATAAGTTTCAAAGTACATGCCCATTTAAAATGAGAACCCTCTCCTCCACGTGCATTTTTTAAAAAAAGATAGAAAAATGTAACTTCTATCAGAGTCATTAATCTAGCACATGAAAACTATTTCCCATTTGCTAAAGACTTGAAGGAGGTCAAGATATAATTGCGATGACAGATGAATTTGAAGAGATTCTCAGCAAGTGAACCATATTGCAATGAATCAATGTCATATACAATGGCATATGCTTCACTGAAGTTCCAAGCTTGGCTTCTTCGTCTTTTCACTGTACTAAATATTTGAATTGAGTTTTCCACTCAGCTGAACTAACAGTGCCAAATGTCTCCTCACAAGTAAGTGTCAATGTTTTCAGTAAGGATTACTCCCTAGTAAGGGAGAAAGCAGATCATGGTCTATGAGTAGACCAGAATCAACTGATTGGTTTTTGTGTGCAATAAACTGGCAATAACAGAATGCCTCCTCAGCAGGAATTGGAGGTACTGTTTACAGATTTAGTATTTTGGGACTAGTACATACCACTATGGTAATGGAGTAAACCATACAGCCAGCGACTCAACGCCAAGTCTCAGGTGGTGATTAACTAACCTGACTCCCTAAAGGGGCCAACGGCTGTGTGCAGATGAGCCCCTTTAGGTGGGGTGATGTTTTCCTCAGTGGAGGAAATGCCACTGCAAACCATCGTATTGGGCCCAACAGCAAAATGAGCAGTGGAGGAACTCCGATTCCAAATAGTCATGGAGGCGGGAGAGGCCATGCCAGATGGACTGGCTGTGAAGGCGCACCTTGTCAACATCCTCAAGGCTGTGGCAGTCCATTGCAATCTTGGTGTTGAATCCTGCATGTCTCATTTCATGAGCAGGGGATGGATCATAGTGTGTGGGTCACTTCATGGCAAGCTGGGATCCACCTTAAACTAATTCACACCAATGACATTTTTCCTGCTTCAGGAAAAAATGCATACAAATTGCAGTTGACGACGATGATTTTGGGCTACAGCTTTTAGAATCCGACAGCCTGGGAAATCCTGAGAGTTGTGGCCCAAAAACACAGATCTTCATACCTCTAGCAGAAACAAGGTGCACCCTTAAGATGCATCTTTTAATTTACAGTTTTGCACATGGCTTCAATTGGTGGACCCCAGTGATTCTAGCAAAACACAAAACGGATCCTGTAAACTAGGTATCTGCCTTTCTATGCACCAGATGGATCTTCATTCTGATTCAATGGAGCCCTGCTTATATTTCTTGCCATAACAACCAAATCTATACCTATAAATCCAAGCATTAACCGTTGGAATTTGACAAAGGCTCCCGCACCTGTCCACACTATCCCATACTGAGCATCCTGCAGTCGCCCGCACTCAGTACGGAGGTAACTGTCGGGTTGAGAAATGCGCCAGTGGGGCAAGAGCCCCACGAACGCAAACAAAGAAAAAGGACTTCAATTTCCAACGTTCTTTGCGCCGTGCCACAGCCAATCAGGCTTAGAGGCATGAGCAAAAAGAACATTGAGAAATGCAGCACGGCCAATTGAAATCAAGCCGCACAAAAAAACCGCTGCACAAAAGCAAACCACAAACGCACCACTACAAGTCCTAGCATCCTGCCATGAGCACGCAGAACACTGAGAAAGCCAGTGCGTGAAAAATAAACTTACAAAATGCAACAGGAGCAGGCAGACTCAGCACCTCACAGTGATGCAAAACAAACAAGCCACAAAATGCCACCGTGAAACACCTGCCATCCTTCTTTCCCAGAGCAATGGGAAGAAGAGGGACTCCCTCTCCTCCATGCTACCCCTTGGAAGACACGGCGAGACCACCGCTGGCCTCAAAGAAAGTTGAGCCAGGGTGGGAAAAAAACCCAAAAACAGGCAGCAGTTCGTCAGGGAAAGCACCCTCCCTGGTGGATGACTGGCTGATGCCTTTGTACTTCCGAATACAAAAGCAACAGCCAGCAATCCGCAAGGAAGAGTCCCACCCCTTACGGATTGCTGCCTGCCAATCTCCGGTTAGGTAAGCTGGGAGAAAAAGGAGACAGAGAGGAGAGAACCATCATCAGGCAGATAGCAATTCTCTGCCTCCTTCTCCCCCGAACTACCTAACGAACATTCCTGGGAGAAGAACGGGCTGACTGCCTCCCCCTCCTTTCCCCCAAAGCAGCAATGGGGAAAGAGAAACCCACAGGCAGCCCGTTCTTCAAGCTAAACTAACCACCAAAAACAAACACCAAAATTATTAAAAAATAATAAAACAAAATAAATCAGTAATTAAAAAAACCATTAATAAACAAAAAAGAATAGACCAAAAAATACACAAACAAAAACATCCACAATGACACAAAACCACATACAAAACACCTAACTACAACATGAAAAAACCACAAATTATGCAAACAAGCAACAACTAATTACACAAATAAACAACAATGAAATAAGAAAAATTAAACAAAATCAGAAATAACCAAACCAGTTAAACAAACCTAAAACTCAACCAAAACAAAAAAGAACAAACAGAAACACCTCCCAGCACACCACCACAAAAACAAAACAAAGAAAAACCCCAGAAGAAAGAAAACCAGACAACTCACCAGCACGTCCTCCCTCCACGACAACCGGAACAGAAATGAAGAAACAAAGAGACTACTTACCGGAAGAAGCCCCACCCAGAGGTCAGGAGAGAAAAACACGTGAAACTAAAACAGAACCACTAGCAGCCCCACCTGCAGGGCAAAATAGCAAAAAACCACTCAAAAAGACACAACAGCCCCACCTAGAGGCCACAAGAGTAAAAACAAGTCAAAAACATAACAATAAATCACAATTTTACACAAATCACAAACATACGTCAAAAAAAAAAGATTTATAATATCCTGTGTTGAGTTTTAACTCAAATAAAAACCCAAAACATCTAAACACAGTTTAAAAACATTGAATGTAAAAAACATGTACTTTCACATTTTTAAAAATATTACCTATGGTACAACTATTAAAAATACCCACAAATTAAAACATTATTTGGTTAAATAAAACAATTTGAAAAATTTATGTCTTTTTTTAATCCACAAAAAAACCAAAAAAAGCTGTTCACAGTTTATAACAGCCCGGCATCGTCGTGCAAACTATGCTAGTCTGATATAAAACAAATGCAGCATCTTTATCCTATGAGTAGAAAATCGAAGTACTTGGCTATGACAGCTAATTTTGAGTTGCACACGTGGCATCCATTAATTTTTTATAAGGGCACATTAGCAGATGCTGCTGGGAATTGTGCATTTCTTAATTAACACAATAGAATTTCCTTAATCTAAAAGATATTCAAAATTCAGTGAATACTTCCATAGAAACCATGAACATCGGGGGTTTTTTTAAAAAAAGAGCACCACGCAGTGTGGCTGGAAAAGAAGAGCAAATTTGAACTAAACCAAAGACACTCCCAATATCTTAAATGTACAAATTAAAGATCCAATAAAGTAAGATTCCAATAACTCTCACATCAAGATGAGTAAACTCTCATAGCTCCTGAAACCAAGTATGGGTCGCCTTCTAGTTCGTTTACGAGGTCACACCCAACCTTGACTTCTGGAGCCAATGAGGTTGCCAAACAGATCCAAAACATTTCTCTGTAACAATTAAAGTTTTAAAAGGAAGGCATGAAACCCAATAAGGAATTAGTTTCTTCTTCTCTGTGTGGTGTGTTTTTGTGTCAGAGATTACTCTGAGTTAAAAGGATTTTTGCAGGGGATGCCCGAATGAGGCTCTTTTCATTCCCCCTGTTGTGCAGCTCTTGGAGAATCGAACCCCATCCCTTTCGGTCTCCAAGCACAGTGCTTTTACCCACTGAAACACCGGGGAGTTGCATGTCTGGGCCAGATGTGAAATTGCCAAAATGAAGGTCCCTTTTGGTGAGATCATTGAGCAGTTCCTTTTGGCTGACCTAGTGTGAGAAAGATTAGCCGGCAACACAAAGTTGTTATTACCAAAGTATACCCGAATGTGGTTCAAAAATACCACAATGTTCGGGTAGGCTCCTTCTGTGTACCCCGAGGATCAGTTAAGATGATACAAGATGAATCATTGGGGCATTGGATGCTCCAGACTTCTATAACCATGAATATTTTCAAAGCAAGAAAGTAAGCAACCGACTGAGAAAATCCAAACTGTGCTATTTATCATGTTGTAGTCCACTGAGTTCCACGGTACAACCCACCCACCTCCACCATCATCATGTTCCCTGCTGTATCCAGAATAGTTAATATACCCTGCTTGCTTCTATTTGAGCTGCAACAGACACAAGAAATATAGACATGAAAGAGAAATTTGAAAGTGGTACAACCTATGAATGCCCTGATTGGTTACAAAATAAAACATACCCACTGTTATTCTGCAGAAATCTGAATAGGATTTCTAAACTGCACAAACAGACTGTGAAATAATCTGCAATCCTTTGTAACTATAAAGTTCACAGGGGTACTTGCAGCCCCCTCCTCAAGGAATTTCAAAATGTTATGTTAGGATAAAATATGTGTCGTTAATTAAGACAGTGACACTGCCTGCGATATGTCCCATTTCTTTAAGTCAGTTGCGGTGCCTAACAAAAATCTCATCTGTTTCTTTCAAAATAGTTCTGTTTTTACAAAGAAAAGAACCATGAGAAAAAAGCAGCCATCCCTGTATCCATATGTAAGTAACTACTGCTACAGTTGAACATAAAACACCTGATAACAGAAGGAAACAGTTTAATTATGGGCAAGGCTACTTCTTCTGTGTCTAGGCCAGACTTAAAACTGCCAAAATGAAGGCACCTTTTGGTGAGTTCATTCTGCAATTCCTTTGGCCAGACCTAATGTGAGAAAGATTAGCCAGCAACAATATGCAGAGCAGCATACCAGAAAATTATAACACAGCATGCCAGTCTCCATAGCCTCTCGCTGCAAGGAGAGAGGGGAAAATGCAGGAAACTGTATTGATCCAGATCTACTGACCAGTTCTATATTTTTGTCCCCTCAGAAGAGCAGGTCTTTTATTTCCAATTCAAGAGGGAGATGGCCTGAAATGCTTTATTACAATCGCTCACAATAATTTATTGCTGCTAACAAGTTCTCTGAAGATTGTAGCCAAGTTCAAAAGAAGCAGAGAAGATGGGGGGTGGGAGGATTATAACACAACCATCATCTCTACTAAAATAAAAAGGGAAAGTACTTCGGCTTTGACCCTGTAAGCCTGGAACAAACAGAAAGGATGAGGAAAAGGGTTTCTTAAAGCAAAAATAACTTAAACTGAATTTCCCATAGGAATGCATTGCATGCAATTTCCTATAGGAATGCATTGAAAACCAATTATTTATTTATTTTTCTGATTTATATTGCCACCCAACTCCGAAGACTATGGGCGGCTCACAGAAAATAAAACCAATCACATGTTTACCAATCAAAACTCCATTAAAACTGCCACCAAAAATTACTCTGACCCCTACAGATTAAAAGAGATTAAAAGAGGGAGAGTGTTCTTACTAAATCAGCCAGCAGGCAGGGATCACTACATTGCTGGTGCCCCACACCTGCTCTGCCAGCCAGGTTTTTATCCCTTTCCTGAAGGACAGCAACTCCATCTGGAGGTGAAGTTCGGTTGGCAGGAGGTTCCATAGGGCCGGAGCAGACACAGAGAAGGCCCTCCTTCTCATGCTAGAGAAATGAGCCTCCCTAGCAGATGGAACTATCAGGGAGCCCCTCTGGTCTGCTCTAGTGGGATGGGCAAATGTCCTTGGGGTCACACGGTCGCTTAAGTACCCTGGTCCACTACCAGCACCTTGAATTGCACCCGGAGGCATACTGGTAACCAGTGCAGCTCCCGAAGCAGTGGCAAGGCATGGGCATAATGCCCGTAATTCATCACCACCTGGGCAGTCACATTCTGGACCAATTGCAGCCTCCGAATGGTCATCAGGGGCAGCCCCATGTAGAGCGCTTTGCAATAGTCAAGTCTGGAGGTGACCAGAGTGTGTGTGACCATGAGCAAGGAGTCCCGATCTAGGAGTGGGCATAACTGGCGTATAACATGAAGTTGTGTGAAAGCCCTCCTAGCCACAACTGCCACCTGCTCATCGAGGAGTCACAAGTTCAGGAGGACACCCAGATTACGCACCGGGTCTGTTTGGGGCAAAATAGTCGCATCCAGAACCAAAGATGGTAGCTCCTGAGATAACAGTCACTCAGTCTTGCAAGGATTCAGTTGTAGCCTGTTGTCCCCCATCCAGACCCCAATTAATTCATTCCAGGGGGAAATCCTTAAACCGAGCCACTATTTTCTAGATTTCCTTTTTTAATGAGATTTTTATGTTAACCGAGCAGTTTGTTAACCGAGGTTCCAGTGTACTGAATTAATATTGAATAGTGTTGAACTATGGATCTACTATATCCTCTACATGTTTTGTGAGTTCAGGCAGCTTGTTGCCAGAGCAGTTCCCCATTCAATATTGGGGGCGGGGGTGAGCTTTTTCCTTGGCTTACAAGAAGAGGGTACAGCTCATATATCAGAGCCTCAAATGTTTACTCCTATAGTCTATATGGCTCTGAATTTAATATATCAATTATAGGTAGCTCTACAGTATCACATATACTATGTCAGCACCATGAAAGACCATCTCAAATACTGATTTCAGGTGAAGAGCTCCTTGGAAATTCACCAAAACTGAGGTTCATACATTTCATAGAATTATAGAATTGTGGAGTTGGAACGAACCTATGAGGCCATCGAGTCCAACCTCTTGGTAAATTAAGGAATTTAAATAAAGGTCTGTCTGGCAGATGGCTGTCTAAGTTTCTCTTGAATGCCTCCAGTGCTGGAGAACTCACCACTTCCAGTTAATAGTTCCTTTATTGTACTGCTCTAACAGTTAGGAAGTCTTTCCTGGTATTCAGCCTGTATCTGGCTTCCTGTAACTTGTATGTATTATTACATGCCCTGCACTTTGGATTGCTTGAAAACATCCATCCTCTGTACATGATATCATATCCCCTTTAGACTCCTTTTCTCAGTGATAGGCATTTTTGAATCTTTCAATCTTTCCTCATGGGGCTTGGTTTCCAGTTGCCAGAAAATGCTCTGCTCCATATGGTCCACTGTAAGATCTTATTTTGCCCAGCTTTTGTTGTCCTTAAAATGAAAATGCAACAAAGGACTTTTCACCTCCAATATCAATTTGGGGCAACATCCAGAGAAGAATGAGCAGCACCATTGAGAAGCTATCATTCGGGGGTTGCCACTTTCTGGTTCAAATTGTTGCTGCTACTGACATTTATTTAATAGAGATATTCATTTTGGCTGGAGTCTACAGTATTTCTTTCTTTTTTTGTTTTTATCACATTTTTTTAAAAAAAGTTTGTTGGCCTGCTGATTATGAATGTGCTACATGAGCAACTCCTGACAGGACTATGGCAGGATAGAAAGCCAGGGAATAAAATAAGATAAATAAATTTCTTGCACGATTTGCCACTGACATCCTTTTGTGTCATCTCTCCTGCAGTTTATAGAGGCTGATAAACATTCCTGACTCGTTTGGCAATATATTTTCTCCCTTCAAGGAAGTCTATTGTCTATTACCATGTAAACTGCAGGATTGCCAGGCAGACTGGCCTCATTAATCTTGTCCCAGGGTAGAAGAGCAAGGTTTCTGAGCTTATGTCTTGTTCTATCCTTACCCTGCCCCCAGTTCAGCTGAAGAAACCTCATTTTCACAGGGTGTTCAGTTTGTAAACCCATAAGCCACAGAAGCAACCCTTAAAAGCACAGGAGTTGACTGATAACAATTATTCCTCAACCCAAGAGTCCCTGATGACTAAAATTGTTGTGTGCTGTGGGGAAACTCAACAACAGAAGTTTCTTTTACAACAGCAGCATGATGAGAATTTTTTTTTATTGTTGGAAAGCTTATAAAGAGAGGAGTCCACTGATACATCTAGGATAGATATGTGTCCTGTTGAGTCTTATTTCACAAAGAACAGCACTCTATTTCAGGCTTTCTTGTGTCTAAAAAGCTCCAGTTTAGTAAGTATAGTTTAAAAATAAAGAACTGTAAAGAAGGAGAACAAAAGTCTTGAAATTGTCCATTAACCATAGCATCAAGACCAGTGTTTCCCAACCTTTGGTTTTTGGACTTTAGTTTCCAGAGCCTACGTTAATTCCCCAAAGCACCGATCAGCCAATGTACTGACTTAGGCCTCTGGGAATTGAAGTCCCCCTATGGGGCGAGTGCCCCACGTTGGGAACCACTGGTCTAAACCTATTGGTCACCTCATCTATCTCACTCTGTGGGTGTTGCCCCCGGGAATCCCACAAAACATACTAAAATTTCCATGTACAGACCCATTACTCACGGGTAGAACTTTGGTTTACACAGAAGTGGGACTGCACCTGAACTGACACCCTCCAGCTAAGCAATTCAGGATTTTAGTTTGCCTTCTACCTTCTCACGTGTCTTGACCTACGTCCCGGCTGTAAGTAAGGTTGTGCATAGGAAATTAAACAACTCCAGTCATCTTCATGTTTTTTAAAAGTAGTATATTTCAGCAAAAGTTACATTTCAGGAAGCAAAGCAATTCTAGGCAAATTGAAACATCTTTAGTTTAGAAAGCACATTGAAAACAATAAAAGCCGGACTAAGTGTGGAAACCCAGAGGACCCCCTTCTAGCTTAAAAGCCCCTTAATGTTTGCTAAGTTCACAGCTCACCCTTAGATTTACACAGCATGGAGCACCGGACCAAGAGAGTGTCCTACCCCCTTCCTCTAGTTATTATCTCTTCCAACAAGTTCCACCCTCTGACCATTCCCCTAAAATATTTCAGCCAATCACTATACAGTACACAACATTCCTCCAAAATTTTCATTTCTCCCAGAACATGAGGGTAGCATGGTTAGTCTGGAGAGCAACTTCTACCCAGTGATACCCATAATGCAACATATCTCCATTACAGATACATAAAAGCACACAGGCCCCATTTCTACCCATGGCATTCCAGTCACAACTCCTAAAGGCATAAGGGAACTTCCAAAGCCATATTTCCTCTGGAAGTATATATAGGTTGCTGAGGACAGAGGAGCTATGAGGCATACCTGTCAAGTATCCTGTATTGGCCGGGATTTCCCGTATTCTGGTGCACGTTCCTCCCCTTTTCAGCCGCCATCCCATATTTTGAATGGCGGGGAAAGGGGTTACTGTGCACATGCGCACAATCCATTTGCACATGCACAAACATGTACTGCACATGCACAAATGGGTTCTGTAAATGCACAAATGGGTTCTGCGCACATGTGCATGCACAGAAATTTCCCATATTTTTGGGAGCCGCGCTTGACGGGTATGCTATGAGGTTCATTAGGTGGCCTATCCATACCTTCTATAAAACAAGTGACTGAATTCTCCTGCTATTTTCCTTTTAGGGTCTCTTGGGTTTAGTTACAGCTAAATCTTACTTGCAGTTTTGGTTTTCTGGCATTGCCACAAGCCACAGGTCCTTGGTACAGCAAGTACAAGAAACAGTAATTTAATGAAACAAGATGTCTTTTCCCAATATAAGCAAGACAGACAGAAGACCAGACCATTGAAGCCAATCTTGTTTTTTATTTATCTAAAAATAGGAAAGTATACCTCTGTCAATGCATTCCTGAATTGAGCAGGGGGTTGGACTCGATAGCCTGAAAGACTGAAAGGCCCCCTCCATCTCAGTTATTCTATGATTCTATGATCATGGGCTAAATGATGAACACTGGGACTATCAGAAAAAACTTTGTTAGAGTAGATTACACTGACAACCACCCAAAAGAATTCTGATTCTAAAGAAGACCTCAAAGGCCTCAAGTTAATTGGTGGGTTTGTATGGCAAATGACAATTCTTTCAATATACAAAGCATTCGGGGCAGTGATTCCTAGTTACATCAGTTCTTAGAGGACCTCTCCATTGGCCATATTCAGACAAAGCCAAAAACTATGATTCCATTATATGGATGAGCCTTTAGAAGCTGTTCCTTTTTTCAAACACACAGAGGAAGTGATTATCAAAAATCCCAGTGATTTCTCAACCAAAACAGCTGTGTTAATCACAGTTTGTGGAACAACATGGATCAGAAACCACTTTGATTCTGATGTTCTCACTAGCCAGAGGCTAAACAAATCAAATTTCCCCAAGTTCTGACATTATAGAAAAGGTGAGTAGCTTCAAGTCAGGAGTCAGAGCTGTTGCAGGAGTGTATGAGCATGCACATTGCTCTTAATGTAGAAGAAAATGAATGTCTGGCCGGATATCCCACTACAGTAACGGAATAGACCATACAGCCAGCGACTCAACGCTGAGTGTTGGGCAGTGGTAAATAACCTCACTCCCTAAAAGGGCTAAGGGCAGATGAGTCCCTCTAGGTGGGTTGATGGTCCCCTCAGTGGAGAAAATGCCACTAGAAACCATCATATTGGCAAAATGGACAGAGGAGGAACTCTGATTTCCAATGGTCATGGAAGCGGAAGAGGCCATGCCAGATGAACTGGCTGTGAAGGCACACCTTGATAATATCCTCAAGGCTGCGGCAGTCCATTGCAGTCCCAGTGTCAAATCCTGCATGTCTCATTTCATATGTGCCGCAGGAGATGGCTCCGTGATCACAGTGTGTGGGTCACTTCATGGCAAGCTGAGATCCACCTTAAACAATTTCACGCCAATGGCATTTTCCCTGCTTCAGGGGAAAAAATTACATTTTCAAATACAAGTTGCAGTTGCCGCCGACAATGACGACAAGAAGAAAATGATATTTTTCTATTATGAGTGAACAGAACCAGTCAGTTTGGGAGTTAGTTTCCCAGAATGTACTCATTTGCAAGAGCAGCACATGAATCAACATGGCAATCAAGTCAATGGGGACCCTCACAGGGATCTTTCCCACCTCATTTTTGAACAAGGAATCTTTCAGGTGGGAATAATCTGATTACAAATGTATGCCAAGTGTCACCTCTTCCTCCTTATCATCTTCATCACCATCAGTAGTAACAGTATAGAAGAAACTATTTTTAGCCATAGTGTAATCAGGAAATTTATAAAAAGAAAATCTTCTCTGTTCTATTTTTCCTCTCCATTTCTTTGTTATTCTTTCACCTTTCCCTATCATCAGTCCTCCTGCCCCACAACTAGTAATGCCTCCCACCATCAACATTCGGAGGGTAAACTTCATGGGTAATGAAATTTCCTGCTTGTTTATTAAACTCTGACTAGCAGTGTAAACATTGTACAAGGATGGTGCTCGTAAAAAATGAGCTTCTAATTAGTTGCTCACATTTTTTAGTTAAGTAAATTGCACACAAGTGCCCCATAGCAGTTCATATAATCAGGCCTTTGATGAGATCAATCCCACTGTATGACTAAATTAGCTTTTTTAAATCTTCACGTTCTTATCTAGTGACATGGATTAAGACAGTTTTAATTCTAATTTCCACGCTAAGAGACTGTACAAATATTTGTGGCTTCAGATGTTCTTTCCTTGATGTTCAACACAACTCAGGAAATAATCATGTGCATTTCTGTTAGCCTACAAAAAAGGAAGAAAGAAGTGAGAAGATGAGTGCTGGGCTGATTCCATTTTGAAGAGCACCCATTGCTAAAGAATTACTTTGCATAAAAACATTTATAATGAATGCAATCCCTGCTATTGCTTGTGCCACACATCGGATACTGCCACCCACTTACAGCATAACTGATCCATCAGGATTAATGCACCCTCTCCCTCAATTAATGCACCTCCTCCCTCAATTCTATCCTCGAATTTCCATCACTGTGCAACTGGACTGAAGTGGGCATTCTGTAAGCAACCTACACAATTATTTTAAAATTTTGATTTCTTGTTTATATTGTGGACTTTTCTCCAGACTTCAGACCAACAGTGAATGATGATGTGTTGTGCAAGGCAAGAACATAGTAGCTTTCATCCACAAGCATAAATACATTCCAGGATTCCATATTCATAAGCTTTGCTGAACCTAATAATTGTTGGCACAGTTCCTCCTTCTGAGAGTCTGAGAGCTCTTGTGAAAAATGTTTTCTATTCAGGATCCAATTTCAATGAAAGCTTTAATTGATCTCTCTGCTGTGATTCCTTATCTAGAAATAAAATACCACCCCTAGCAATTTCATATTTTCTATTTTAAACCTTTTTTTAAAAAAAAATAGGGCAAATCTATAAAAAGTACCTATTTTCCACAATACCTCTTATAACAATGTACGCTTCTTGAGAGCTTCACGGAGATGTAAAATAAAGATTTATAAGCCACAATGAAGGCATCTCCAATAATTGTGAACTTCAAAGAGAGAAACATATTTCAAAGAGCAATTACTTTGTTTGTAAGAAGGTAGAGAAAATCTCATCTCTCCAACTAGGCCCATAAAGTACAAGGCTTATTTACATCCCAGAATCTCCTAGACTACAGAATTCAATTTGATAACTACATATTGTTATTGACATTGTTAAATATTGCTTCCAGATAATGCAACAAACCAGATCAGGTAATAAGATTTATCTCTATAAAATAAACTCCTAATGCTATTACAAGCTGTAATCTTACACATACCTACCTGAGAGTAAGCCCCTGAGATCAACAACAGTTTTGAGTAGAATTGCCTATGTTATTAGGCTGTAATTTGTGTATACTACAGAGTAGGGTACACCAAACACAATGGAACCTATGCCTTTTGGAAAAATAGCACAGGACAAGACTTCATTTCCTCTTAGAAATGACTCCAAGTTTACCAAAAAACAAACAAACCACCTTTCATAGTTTGCCTCCGATAGTTCAGAATCAGTTTGTTCCAGGACTCATCTGTAACTCTTTCTGGCAGTCCAGGATATCCACAAATCTCTCCTCCAGCATTATATTTCAGACAAATCAATTTCCCCATCAGCTTTCTTTACTGGACAGCTTTCACATCTTTACATGGTGAACAGGAATGAAAGAATGGGAATGTGGACCTCCTTCAGCTTCAACCAATTTGCGTTCATTCATCCCATAGAGGCTAGGCAATTCTCAAAACTGCACCCACTGCAGAAGGGATAGAAAGATAGAGCTCTGTATAATCAGCATACAAATGATGGTGAGGCTCAAATCTCTGGATGACCTCCCCCAATGGTTTTACATAGATGTTAAATAGCATTTGGGCGATGACCGACCCTTGTAGAACCTCACTTTGGAGGAGCCAAGGTGCTGAAGCTACTTCCGTAAGCTGGAGTATCTGAAGATGGCTGTCAAGGAAGGACAGGAACCATCGTAAGATGGCACCCCCAATTCCCAACCTTGACAGACTAGTCATAGGATAACATGGTCAATGGTATCAAAAGCCATTGAGAGTTCCAGGAGCACTAGGTACAACAGAAGTTTACTTTGATTTAATTTAATTTAATTAATTTTTAAATTTAATTTAATTAATTTAACAGATTTATATACCGCCCTATCCAATGGACTCTGGGCGGTGTACACAAGTTAAAACCAATATAAAAACAATTAAAAACCCTTAAAACATAACAATATTACATCACCACACCACCACCCTGCTGTGCCATTTACTATCTAAAAGATTGGGTTCCCAATCTTTTCAGCTTCAAAGGCTGGACAGCCATTTTGCCCTGCCTGCACGATGGGTGTGTGTGTGTGGCCATTTTGTCCCAACACCTTCAAAGAGGCAGCCATTTTGTTTCTTGAATGCCCTTGGAGGGGGTGGGGGCCACATGAAATGGCACCACAAGCCGGATACGACCCGCAGGTCCTAGGTTGGGACATCTGAGGTAGGATAAAGCCACCAGTTTGCTTTCCAGAGTAAGTCATCTTGCAGAGTGACCAATGTAGTTTTGGTGCAGTGATTAGGCCTAAACCTCAACTGATATGGATTAAACCAATCGGTTTTATCCAAGAACACTTGCAACTTTGTAGTTGTCTAACTACATCCTGTTCCATCCCACTTTAATTCACTGACACCAAGCACCAAAATGTTTATGCATTCCCTTTCTTACTTTATGGTTTCTAATTTACCTTGTTTCATGGTCCTCATGTTCCATGTTTCAATTGTATGTATTGTATCATATTCCCTTTCACTTCCATACATGCCAACTGCTAGACATCCTTTCGGCTTTAATCTAGTTCTGTCACTACTGGCGGCCTTATTCTTACTTGTTCCTTGTTCTTCCCAAGTAGCTGATTGAGTATCTTCTGACCTGGGAGCCTTGTCATCAGGCACTATCGCTTCTTTCATTTTGGATCATCTCATCATAGGATTTTCACACTCAGCAGTGGTTTACCAGTGCCTCCTATTTTCAAGATAAGAAAAGTCAGCTGTGTTTTAACTATCGCTATTTTCTGCATATTACTAATAAAAGTTAGCCTGAGTGTCACCACCTTTGCCCACTAGTTACCCCTCCCCCCAAGTCACCAGTGGAACATAAGAACATAAGAACAGCCTTGCTAGAACAGGCCACAGTCCATCCAGTCCAGCATTCTGTCTCACACAGTGGCTCACTATTTCCTTCAGGGTATTCCCAAGGAGATGCCTTCACCTGCTTAGGATTCCCTGGAAATGGCATTGAGAGATATCCTGCCTATCTCTCCAACCCCGAGGTTGTCCTTAAGTATCCATAATTATAGCCATTGATACCCTTGTCCTCCATGAACTTGTCTAATCCTTTCTTAAAGCTGTCAAGACTGACAGCTGTCACTACTTTTTCTGGCAGGGAGTTCCATAGACCAGTAATCCTCTGGGTGAAAAAGTACTTTCTCTTATTTGTTTGAGAACTAGTACCCAAAAGTTTCATCGAGTGTCCCCTAGTTCTAGTGTTGTGCGATAGGGAAAACAGTTTTTCCTTATCTACTTTGTCCACACCGTGCATGATTTTATAAACTTCAATCAGGTCACCTCTTAGACGTCGTCGTTCAAGAGTGAAGAGGCCCAACCGTTGCAGCCTCAGATGGTAAGGAAGGTGTTCCAGTCCCCTAATCATTCTGGTTGCCCTCCTCTGCACTTTTTCCAGCTCCATAATATCCTTCTGGAGGTATGGCAACCAGAACTGTACACAGTATTCCAGTACACAGTATTCCAGATGGGGCCTCACCATAGATTTATAAAGAGGCAAAATGACACTTGCTGACTTATTTTCTATACCCTTCCTAATGATCCCTAGCATTGAGTTTGCTTTTTTCACTGCTGAGACACACTGGGTTGACACCTTCATTGAGTTGTCCACCAGGACACCAAGATCCCTTTCCTGGTTTGTCGCAGAGAGTTCAGACTCCATCAGTTTATAAATGTAATTGGGGTTTTTTGCCCCAACATGCATCACTCTGCACTTACTAGTGTTGAAGCTCATTTGCCACTGTTTTGCCCACTCCCCCAGTGTCAAGAGATCCCTCTGGAGCTCCTCACAATCTCTCACAGTTTTCACTACCCTGTATAATTTAGTGTTGTCAGCAAATTTGGCTACCTTGCTTTTTACTCCTACCTCTAGATCACTTATGAAGAGGTTGAAAAGCAGGGGTCCCAGTACTGAACCTTGGGGGACCCCACTCTTTACTTCCCTCCACTTGGAGAAGTGTCCATTTAGTGCTACCCTCTGTTTCCTGTCCCTTAGTCAGTTGCTGATCCAGGACAAGACCTGTCCTGCTGATCCAGGACAAGACCTGTCCCAACTATCCATTCTCTTCCATTGATGCAGCCATTTCACTGAAGAGGGTGGGTGCATCTTTGTTTGGTAGCTTAGCTGTGACTATCTCACCTTGGGGTGGTCCTGGTAGAAGTCCAGGCTCATAATGGAGACTGGCTTCCTGACAGCATTGCTCTCAGCCTTACTAACACACTCAGCCCCCTTTGCTATGTTAAATAATACATCCAAGAAGGGGTCCTGCAGATTAAGCAACCAATAAAGTTTTCATATTACTTCTTGCTACAACATGATGTGTTTCCATGGAGACTATTCATATGTTTAGCATTAAGTCAAGGAAAGACTCATCAAAAGATAGAAAATTGCAGAGCCAGTTGAACATGCGTGCATAGACCTTACTGGAGATGGATTAGAATTTAATTTAATTTCAACCTGGATTGGAATTTACCAATCACTGCAAATGTCTTCATATATGAAGTCCCTTGCTATGTGTGTCATATTTATCTCTGCTTAATATTATCAGTACAGAAGCAGCTTGTAGAGTAGCTCTGTTTCGACAAGAAGCAATTATTCCACACACCCATCTCAACTTTCTGTGTTGGAAAAACTGATTATTCAGATGAAAAGAGCATAAGAATAAATTGCTTCAAGTGTGGGAGAACCAAAAACTTAAGGTTTCTGGCTCTGTGTATTCAACCATATTACTGTACAATTGTATTTACCATCTCTCTCTAGACAGGATTCTCAGTACTCTCCAAAATTCTTATCAAGAGTAGCTCAACTCAGATTCTTTGAAATTAAGGCCATGTCTTTCTTTATTAAGTCTACCCATCTTTTTGGTGCCCCCCCCCCCTTATGGGTCATAGAGACCCTTCTCATATAAAGCTCACATCACGATGGGGAGGGGCCCTTCTCTGAAAATGTTGTGAGTTCCTCCTGACCTTCCTGTTCAGCCGAAAGGCTATCTATGCAACAAACACCTTGGTGAAATCACATTCAGCAGGATAGTGACTCTAAGCAGTCAAGAAGAGACACCCACTATCCCTATCAAATATGCATACTGAGCTTCTGAATGTTCTTTCCTGTGGATGCCACACCATGGAAGAAAACAGATCAGGAGCTCATCTACCCACTTACATTCATTCTGTAACACCACTGCAAGAACAGAAATCAATAATTCACATTGGTGCCCATAGAGTATGAATTGGGAGTATAAATGGCTCGAAGGAAGTTCTTGCTTTTTGACTCAAAAAAATCCTTCAACTGAATAATCAGTTTTTCCAACACAGAAAGTTGAGATGGGTGTGTGGAATAATTGCTTCTTGTCGAAACAGAGCTACTCTACAAGCTGCTTCTGTTCAGATAATATTAAGCAGAGATAAATATGACACACATAGCAAGGGACTTCATTTTAATGCAATTTATTTTCTTGAGAAATGCACGAGGGAATTTTGCTCATAAAAAGAAAGGAACATCTATCACATCTTTGGTTTTTTCCATATCAAACAACAGGAAAAGATTGTTTACCTCCTACTATAGCAGAACCTTGCAAAAAATCCCAGCTTGGAACTGGGAGAAGTTGTGAATGCCATGACAAAGGCCATAAAACTGAAAAGCAGTATAGCTGTTCTGTGCCCATTCATTTTCAATGATTGATGGTTTGTGTAGCAATAAACTTAAAGAGGGTCCAAAGGGCCAGGAAGTGAAGATCATGTCCAAGAGTAATCTACGATCCTTTGGTTCATACATATCAATCAAAAGCTTCAGCAGGAATATCCAGAGTAAAATTAATCAGCAATATCTTATATCAGCTATAGTGACAAAGAAGAACATCAAGGGACTGTTCAGATACTGAACATTCTACTTGTGTGTATGTCGTGTGACTAAAGGGCAGCCAACAAAATCACACAGAAATGCTCGGGAGAGATTTGATTGATATAGAGCCATGATGGCGAATCTTGGCACTCCAGATGTTCTTGGACTTCAATTCCCGTATGGGCGCATTTTACTTCTGCTTCCAGGAGCGATGAGGACGGCGTGGGCCAAATAAGTCACAGTAAACCCATTTGTGTGGATTCACGGTGGCTTGGGCTTCTGAGAATTGAAGTCCAAGAACATCTGGAGTGCCAAGGTTCACCATCATGGATATAGAGGATTCTTTCCTCCCAGCCCATTAGAAACTGTTCTAAATATTGGCCCAAATGTATGAAAGTCTATATTTGCATGTGCCTATATTTCACATGATGGGCTGCAGTGGCATAGTCGTTAAAACACTGAGCTTGACAATTAGAAGTTTGGCAGGTCAGCAGTTTGAGACCCGAGTACTGCACAATGGAGCGAGCTCCCATTGTCCGTCCCAGCTCCTGCCAACCTAGCAGTTCAAAAGCAAGAAATTGGAAGTAGATTCTTCTTCTTCCATGTCTAGACCAAATGTGAAACTACCAAAATGAAGGCACCTTTTGGTGAGTTCATTCTCTAGTTTCTTACACCTGACCTACTGCAAGAAAGATTAGCTGGCAACACAAGGTTGACTTTACCAAGGTACGCCCGATTGAGGTTCAAAAATATCACAATGTTTGAGCAGGCTCTTTCTGTGTAGCCCATTGCAAGTAGATAAATAGGTACCACTTCGGTGGGAAAGGTAACAGCATTCCATGTGCTCTGGCATCCATGCCTGCCACATGAACACAAAAATGTCTGTAGATGCAGACAGCACTGGCTCTTTGGCTGTAAAAGGAAATGAGCACCGTACCCTATAATCAGATACGACTGGCTTCTGAGCAAGGGAGACATTTACCTTTACTTATTTCACACTAGCATATTTTTGCCCAGCCTTGCCGGGCAGTTTTTATGTGTGTGTTTTTGGTTAGGGGTAGTTTGGGTGGTGGTGTTTTGAATTTGTGGTTTTTGACTTTATTTGATTTATTTGATTTTATTTATTTTTCATTTTCAATTTTTACATTTTTTTGACTGGTTTTTACTCTTCCGGCCACTAGGTGGGGCTGTTATTAAGAATACTGCGATTTTCTTTCTTTGCTCAGTTCAGTTCCGGAGGCATGGAGGGAGGACATGTTTGGTAAGTGCTCTTGATTGTTTATTCCAGCGGGAACTGGGGGATTTTCCTCTGGATCGGTTAAGCGATTCACCTGAGGCGCTGGTTGACCTGTGGAACAGGAAGACAATGGCAACCTTGGATGAAATCGCGACACTACGGCCTCTCCGAGCCCATAGGGCTAGGTCATCCCTGTGGTTCACTGAAGAACTGCGGGAGCTCAAATGGGTGAAGAGACGCCGTGAGCGCCGCTGGGGGAAGACTCGGACTGAGTCTGACTGGATACTGGTTAGAACCGCTATTAGGGCCTACCTGGTGGTGAAGCGGCAATATTTCACCACCCTTATTGCATCCGCAGATAATCGCCCAGCCACCCTTTTCCGGGTGACCAGGTCTCTCCTCGGTAGAGGGGGTCTGGTGCCAGGTTGGCAGGGTTCGGCTGAGGTTTTCACTGATTACCTGACGGATAAAATCACTCAGATTCGCTCGGGACTGAACCTTAGCATGGATGGGGAGAGTCAGGAGGGGACTGGACCACAGTCTTGCCGTGTCATCTGGGAACGGTTTGATCCAGTTGTCCCTGATGAAGTGGACAGGCTCCTTGCTGCTGTTTGCGCTACTACCTGCCCTTTAGATCCCTGTCCTGCTGGCTTGGTGAAAGCATCTAAGGCAGTGACAGGCGGCTGGGTTGGGGCGATAATTAATTCATCTTTACGGAAGGGGGTATTCCCTGCACCTTTAAAACATGCTTTGGTGTGCCACCTCCTAAAAAAAACTGGTCTTGACCCAGCAATTCCAGCTAATTATAGGCCGGTCTCCAATCTTCCCTTTTTGGGCAAGGTATTGGAGAAGGATGTGGCGCAGCAGTTGTGGGGGGTTCTGGATGAAGCAGATTATCTGGACCCCTTTCAGTCAGGGTTCAGGCCTGGACATGGTAAGGAGACGGCATTGGCCGCACTGATGGATGATCTCTGGCGTGAAAGGGATGGAGGCTATCCGACCATACTTGCTCTCCTTGACCTCTCAGCGGTTTTCGATACTGTCGACCATGGTATCCTTCTGGAACAGCTCCGAGGATTGGGGATCCAGGGCACTGTGTTGTCCTTGTTTTCCTCATTCCTGAAGGGCCGTACCCAATCGGTGTGGTTGGAGAGTGAGACGTCCAGCCCTAGGCCACTCCAATATGGGGTGCCTCAGGGCTTGGTGCTGTCTCTTCTCCTATTTAATATCTACATGAAACCACTCGGTGAGATCATCCGTTGTCATGGGGTGCGGTACCATCAGTACGCAGATAACACCCAAGTGTACATCTTGTCTCGTGGTGATCCCAGTGATGCTGTCAAAGTCCTGTCCAAGTGCCTAGCGGCTGTTGGGGTCTGGATGGGGGACAACGCATTACAACTGAACCCTGACAAGACTGAGTGGCTATGGATTAGGGGCCCAGTGTTATCTCGGGAGCTACAACCATTGGTTTTGGATGGGGCTAGTCTGCCCCAGACAGATACGGTGTGCAACTTGGGGGTCCTCCTGGACTCACGACTGCTGCTTAAAGATCAGGTAGCAGCCATGGCCAGGAGGGCTTTTGCCCAACTTCGGGTGATTTGCCAGTTGCGCCCGCTCCTAGACCGGGACTCCTTACTCATAGTCACTCATGCTCTGGTCACCTCTAGACTGGACTGTTGCAATGTGCTCTACATGGGGCTGCCCATGACAACCATCTGGAGGCTGCAGTTGGTCCAGAATGCGGCTGCTTGGGTGGTGATGGGATGTGGGCGTTATGCTCGGACCTCACCACTCGGGAGCTGCACTGGCTTCCAATTTGTCTCTGGGTGAAATTCAAGGTGCTGGTCATTACCTTTAAAGCACTATATGGTAGTGGGCCAGGATACCTAAGAGACCGCATCGCCCCAAGAACGTCTGTCCATCCAACCAGAGTGGACTGGATGGGCTCTCTGCTTGTACCAACTGCTAGAGGGGCCCGTCTCTCTAGCACAAGAAGGAGGGCCTTCTCTGTGTCCGTTCCGGCCCTATGGAATCTCCTGCCAGTGGAACTAAGGCTGCAGACGGAATTGCTGCCCTTCAGGAAAGATCTGAAAACATGGCTGTCGAGGCAGGTGTGGGGTCCTGAAGATGTTGTGACCCCCACCTGCTGCTTGGTTTAATATCAAAGTAATCTTCCACTTTTCAATGTGTGGGGGGTTAACAGGGTAATTTCTTTTAATGGGGTTGTTCTTGTTTTAAGGGTTTTAAGATTGTATGCCGCCCAGAGTCTTTGTGAGTTGGGCGGCTACAAATATGAATATAAATAAATAAATAAATAAATAAAATCTGTTTTTACTTTGTTTTGATTTTGTGGTGTTGGGCTGAGGGGTTTAAGTAGAAACCCTCTACTTAAAGTGTTTCTGCTTGTTTGTTTGTATTTTGGGTTTTAGATGTGTTTAATTGTTTTCATTATTATTTCTGGTTGTTGTTTTTTTAATTTCCTCCGTATTTATTTGTTTAATTTGTGATATTATTGTTTGTTCAGTTAGGTTTTTTCGTGTTGTAGATAGGTGTTTTTTAGTGTGCTTTTATGGTTTTTCGTTAGCCTTTGGTATTTCGGGTGTTTTTGTTGAGTTTGTTGTTTATTGTTTTGTTGTTTACTGGGTTTATTTTAATTATTTGTTTATTTATTTGTGTTTTATTATTTTTGATGCTTGGAGTTTTGGGTAACTGTTCAGTTTTGTTGTTGTTGTGTTTTGTTGTGTGAAAAACGGCCTGTCTATCATTTCCTCTTTTCCCTATTGCTGTTTTGAAATTAGGTTTCGATGCAGTGATGGGGAAAAGGAAGAGCCGGCAGTCAGCTCGCTCTTCGTCCGGTAAGGTTCGTTAGGTAGGTCAGGTGAAAAGGAGGCAGAGATGAGCTATCTGCTTCACAATGGTTCTCTCCTCTCTGTCTCCTTTTCCCTGGTTTACCTAACGGGAGATCGGCAGGCAATGATCTGTAAGGGGTGTTGCTCTTCCTTGCGGATTGCTGGCTGCTGCTTTTCTATTACCTCCACCGCTGTTTCATGCTAGTTCTCAAAATAACAGTGTGGGTAGTAGAAAGTCATTCACCAGGGAGTGTGCTTCCCCTGACGAATTGCTGCCTGCTGCTTGTTTCTTTTTCCACCCTGGCTCAACTTATCTTGAGGCTGGCAGTGGTCTCACCGTGTTTTCAGTGGGGTAGCAGGGAGGAGAGGGAATCCCTCTTTTCCCCATTGCTATGGGAAAGAAGGACGGTGGTTGTCCCACTATAGTTTTTTGTGGGTTTTGGTTAGCGAGGCCGTGAGGTGCTGCGTCCACCTGTGGCGGCCTTGCACTCTTGTTGCATGAGACTCCAAAAGCAATTGACTAGCTCAAGGTCATCCAAAGAGTTCCATGGCAAAGTCACAAATTCCAGTCTAGGATGCTAAACACTGGCTGGGTCTCGCCATTATTATGTCCACCACGGAGCAGTGCCTTTCATGGTAGCTGGTTACGCAGTCATTCAATGCAGACTAGTATTCACAGTTGTAAACTCAGACATTACTTCAAGGAATAGAATCCAGCTGCTATCAAATCATCAACCTCATCTTCAACAATCTCATCATCATCACAAAGAAAAACTTCCAGAGGTTTTTGCAGTTACCAACTAACTGCAGACATGGTTGATTTCTTTTCTAATACACATATCTGAGATGCAAATGTCTTAGTCTTCAAGGATATCATTTTAAAGCTGTTTCATGGGGATAAGATATTTTATTGTAAACTTTACTATACTTTTGCTTTTCCCCCTAATTCTAGTGATGGTTGGTTTTTTTTAATGTTGTATACTTCCTTGATTACTTTCTAAGTCAAAATCTGTCCAATAAATGAAATCTAATGAGAATCCATTAAAAAATTAGCAGCAAAACACAGGGTAAGCATTTCAAGGAAAATAATTTTTTTTATTATTTTTAAAGGAGATATTCTGAACTTTATGTTCCTTTTAACATCTGAATTTTAATTATTTATTGCAATACAAAAGAGCAATAGGGGGAGTAGAGAGATAAAAGCATTAGTTAAAAATTGGTTCTCTGAGTCTCCTTTTATCTGTTACCTAAATACAGCTCAAGGGCGTTCCATTAACACTGTTCTCACATTTATCGCCGGAGCCTCTTCCCTTAGTCATTGAATCTGTTCTTTCCTTTTTGCTGCCTCTCAAGAATAATTCATTCAGCCAGTTTTGGATTTCTATTCAATCTATGGGGACATATTTAGGTCACCATGGACTGACAATATCCATGACGTGGGAATTCATCCCTGCAGTAACAATAACTATTCAAAGATTTAGGGGTCATTCAACAATTACATGATTCTTTTTCTGAGGAAAATTGACCCCCTCCTCCCTATGTAATCCAATTGTAATTTCCCACCCCCCCTTAAAATTACATGATCTGAACCAAATAGTACTGCATTTTACACCACCAACCAGTGGTGGCGCTGCAGGGGAAATGAGCAGGCAGGCCAATTTCACTGAAGCAGGAAGCAGGAAGCAATGCTCTAGCCTAGCCTCTTGCTCTCCCTGAGAACAGGAAGCATGGCTTTCCCCCTCCATTTTCCACACATGGTGCAAGGCACAAAGGTAAATAAAATCCTTTCTTTTTATGCACAGGTTTGGATTCCCACTGTCCGTTAGAAACAGCTCCAACCCCCCCCCCCCTCAGGACCTCATGTAATTTTATGTAATTTGGATGGCAGACCCTTCCCCCCCCTTTGAGGATCACGTAATTGTTGAATCGCCCCTTAGAAAAGTTATTGGGGGGAGGGGCTATAATTCCTAGACTTATTGTTTGGCAAGAGATTCCAGCAATAGTAGCAAAGCTTTTCCAGATTCCACTTTTCAGGTAGCACATGATCACCCAAAGTATCCGTTCTGTTATGCACAGAGAGACAACCATCTTACATACCTTCACAAACTGAAAATATGGTTCTCCAAATCCTTTTCAATGGTTGTGTTGCCATATTACAATAAACTATACATCCTTCTGAAGGACAGAACCACATCTTAAGTTTTCCCCATGGTGGAACTCTCCACTCTTTGGTTGGCTTGAAACAATCCAGCTTCATGAGATGTGAAGTTGTATGTTTCAAATGCATAGTTAACATTAAACCACAGTCTGTGGTACAAACAAACATTTCTTCCTTACAACCATACTGCAGGTGATGAGAAGAAGAAGAAAGCAAACCAAGGTGGAGGGGAATTATTCCTGTCATGATAAACTATGGTCTATTATCATGTCTGACTTCACTTATGTGTGAGACACATGGTGACACAGATCCGTAATGGGAAAGGTTTGTGTTGTTGGTTTTTAGGGTATTTTTTTAATGATGGCTCCTAGAATTACTCAGGCACCATGGCCAACAAGTCTGGAAAATACAATCCAAAATACAAATGTTTACAATCTCTGATACAGTTTATGCTAAACTTTACAGTCCAACATTCCATCGCTCAGTTATCAAGAACAATAAAACCTGGAAAATTATTCTAATTATCCAATTGTTCAGATCTGTAAAGCTCCTTCCTTATTATCCATTTCATACACACCCAGCTGCACTCTGAAAGAGAGTAAGCTATTAATCAGGATGTTAAACATCCTTGGAAGCTAGAGAGTGACATGAATAGTGTGACCAAAGCTTCACAGATGGAGAACACACCATGAAGCCCATTTTCAGTTTTCAGTACCAATTCATCATGTTCCTTCACCTGCCTCAAAGATCCCCAAGCTACTAAGTGGAGGAATTTTTATACAAACAAGGGTTTGTTTGTTTGTTTTTTGCTTTATTTCTTTGTCTCTCGGTTGAGGATATTCGGCATGGAAAGTGGAGGTGCACAAATCAGAGTATTAAAACATTTCACCCTCTTTGCTCCACAAACTGCTTTCTACTAAGTCTGGACCATTGGGCCATTTATCCCAATTTCGTACCACATTGACTAGCAAAAGCATTCCATGCTTTTCTAACCCTACTTAGAGGTGTCCATGACAGAACCTGGGACCTTCTTTATGAAAAGCATGTGCACCATCACTGAGAAAGAATTTCTCCTTTTAAAATTATTATGCAAATAGATAAGATATTTGTAGTAATGAGGGCTGTGTAATCATTTGTTGGTTATTAACACTTGATGCTATGAGCACCTACTAATAATGGGGGAGAAGATCCCAGAAATATGTACGCTAGATTTACTACCCGATGTTATGCTCAAGGTGACACCTGGATAACTCATGTTATAGATTGTTGTATTTTGGATCATGGCAATTTGCACTGTCTGCAGAACACACACACACACACACACACACACACACACACACACACACACACACACACACACACACACACACACACACACACACACACACACACACACTACTAGTCAAAATCTTGCTAGTTGTGCCTGAATGCACAAAGCAAACAGCATAACTCTAGGAGAAAAATTGCCTCAAATTAAGAGATCACTATAAACATTATCTATTGTGTGTAACTTGGCGAACATAATTTTTAGTTATTTCTTAATTTGAGGCAATTCTCCTCCAACAGTTATGCCAAAAGGGTTTGAGCCTTCATTATGTATTTTACATAAGAAATTGCTGCCAATTATATTATATCTGCAATATTCTTAATGGCTTCAAATAATAGATCATCCATTTCTCTATAAACCAGGTCTTCGCTGGTGTAAAATCCAACAAATACTTTGCTTTGTAATTTCTACTGCAGACCTGCATGGTAAACAAACATTTTCTCTGCCTCCCTTTCTCTGTGTCTAGTTGATGTAATACAATTTTGTTTGAGAAGCCATTAAGTAGTGAGTTTTTTCTTCAGCTGAGATTTAAAGACAAATCTCTAAACTTTATCCAACCTAGTATATTATTCCTTAAATCTAGTTAGCCACTAGTATGTGATATTTTCAAATTAAGACCTAAAATAATCTTTTCCATGTGAGTGACTAAAAATATTTAATTCACGTTAGTTTAGCAAAAATAAACAATCTTGCATTTATACATGTTCTTACAGTGAAAGCAGTCCAGGTTTTGATTGGGGTGTGTGTGTTAAACATTCTTTTTGAAATGTGAACAAGGAATGAGCATCACAAAAATCATCATTGCTTCTGTCAGCAGCATCATTATGTTGTTCTTGTTAATTGTTATTACTTTCCTTGCCAAAAGCATAATGGAAACTCAGTGACTTTCAAATGTACTTTTAAGGAAGAATTGGCAGTGGCTGAGAGAATAAAGAGTGACCAATGCAGAAATAATGAGAAACTGAAACCTGCAGGCACATGACCAGGAAAGCATGAACATGACAGAAGATCAATGCATGCTGAAGATGATGGATCTGGTCTCAGTGAGAAGAAAAGAATGAATCAGGCCTAATAGGTATAGAGAAGACAGCCCAGTTTTTGTAATTTTTTTTTTGATAGACATTCCTGAGATAAACAAGAGGGAAGAACCCAATGTCAGGGAACACAGAGGCTAAACCCATGACAGCTGTTCAACTTTATGGTCATATGATCAGTCATCAAAGTTGCAGTTTTGAACATCTTCTATGTCACAGACTATTCAGCTATTCTGGACAAGATACCCATTGTGATATTAATGGATAAAGTAATGGAATGAGACTCAGAAGATGTGGCTTCAAACTTTGAGAAGAACTGGTAAA
Source organism: Bradypodion ventrale (assembly GCA_035047345.1). NCBI lineage: Eukaryota > Metazoa > Chordata > Lepidosauria > Squamata > Chamaeleonidae > Bradypodion > Bradypodion ventrale. Next base: position 25,862,427 of record JAWDJE010000003.1, read on the forward strand.
ACCATTCCTTAAACGTCTTAGTGTGCGAAAGCACTAAGACACTGCAAAAAGTGCAATTTTTTATATTTGTAAATAAATTGTATATTGAAATTGTAATTCTTGTAATAGTAATTGAAATCCATCCAACAAAATACAGAAAATCCTTGTCAACAGGTAATGTATTTTCTTATTCTTCAGAAATAACCAATAACTGTAGTCCAAAATGTACTAGAACACAAAATCCTTAACTTCAGGCAACCATGACTGGTAATATATTTCTTAAAGCATATATATTTATAGACAAAGTGCTTAGAAAGTATTCGAAGCCTGTGCTGGCTGACAATTGCTTTTCAGAACCGAAGTTCCTTCCTCAGGAATCTAATACGGTCAAAATATAACAAAGATATTGTTTACAAAGTTGCACAATCATTGTATGTTTTACAAAAACCTCATATAAAATAATGCACTTCTGAATACATGAGTGTATAATGCAAGCGCGGCGCCAGAATGGCCGCCGCGCTCTTTGCGGGGCCCCCCCCACAGGACAGAGAATCCGGGTAGTTAGGGGCGTGGCCAGCTCCCTTATAAAAGGGGTGGCCACGAGGCAGCCGAGCTGCCATTTTACCTCAGCGACGGAGCGGAGAAGTCTTTTCCCCTGTGTCTCCATCGCTCATTAACTTACCGGGAAGCCTTTTGGCGGCGATTTTCCTTTTGGCTTCCCTTCACTCCGGTGGAGATGCCTTCGAGGAAGAAGGCAGCTTCGAGTGCGGCTCGCGCTGTTAGGAGGCGCAACCCGGGTCGGAGGACCGCGGTGCCGCCTCCCCAGCAGCCGCCTTTGCAGGCCCCTGCCGGGACCGGCAGAATGGGGTCTATCGCCTCTTGGCCCGGAGCGGGCGAACAGATTGCGGGCGCGGTAGGGGCTCCGGCCCGCGGCCCGCGAGCGGCGGACACCGCTCCTGCACCTGCCCACCAGGTTGGGCCTGCCGCTCTTGGGTCGCAGCCTCTCCCGGGGCCCTCTAGCCTTGGGGGGTGGTGCGGCCCCATGCCTTGGCAGGTTTCTCCACCGACCCTGCCGGGCTTCGGTGTTGGCCAATGGCCATATTCGGGTCCTGGGGTACAGGGACCTGTACCCACGCCTTGGACCGTGCGGGCCGGCCGGCCCTTGGCCCCAGGTCAACGTGGAAGCCTTACTGGCCCGCCTTGCGGCCCTTGAAGCGTCGTTGGCTCGGGCCAGTCAGGCGGGGGCCCCCCCTTTGGGGTTCCTTTGAGGCGCTGCCGGCAGGAGGACAACAGCCGACAGGGAGGGTTGAGCTGCTGCAGGCGCGTGGCACGGTTTCGCCCACTGCCTCGCAGCTCCCCAGCCAGCTGCCAGGTGCAGGTCAGGCCCCGGTGATGAGCTCTACGTCGGTCGTGAGCTCCGACGCCCCCAGTGGGCCGGAACCCCCGGTGGGGGCGACCCGCAGGGGTGCAGCATGTGAGTATACGGTGTAAGCGAGTACATCCACACACATTCCCAATATGGGGGGGGGGGCTTTTCAATGGCCTTGGCCTCGCGCAGGTGGTGCGGCGGTGCACCCGCTGACGCCTCACCCGGCGATGACAGCTAACACCCAGGGCCCCGTGGTGGGGGGTGTTCCCTACCCTGAGGGGAATGTTTTGGGTGGCCGGGTTGGTCCAAGCCCCTATTTCTTACCGCTGAGTGACCGCTTGGCACAGGCTGCCAGAGAGTAAATTTGGCGGGGGGAGTGCGTGGATATCTTCGCTCTCCTAAACAGGGTGCCCATCAAGGAGAGAGGGAGGGGCAGAATGAGAAGGATAGTGGCAGGCACGTTGTCGCAAGCCACCAAGTATGTGGGCCAAATGGTTGCCGGCCTGCATCATATGCATGGCGGTGTACCTTAGGGCCCAGCCGGATCTGGCAATCCCGATGGCCCAGTATTTGGACAACGTCTACCGGGCGATGGTTTACTTTCCGGGCCCAGCGTGGTTGGCTTGTGACGAGGAATGCCGTAGGCGGATTTCCCCGCACCCCGAGATTAGGCGGGATGAGCCAGGCCAGAGGCTGCGGCTTTTGTACGTGACGCCCACGCGCCCTGCGAGATATACCATTGTGGGCATGCGGTTCAGCAGGCGGCCCCAGCATAGGTCACCTGCCAGGGGGCGGGGCGGGGGGTTCCAGCCCGCCTGCTGTGCTGGACTTTCTTGTCCAATGGCTCCTCTAATGGGAAGGCTTGCAATACAGACAGGAGTATCCCAACTGTGCTGGCCCCCATGCGGCCTCTGCCTGTCCCAGGCCTAGAAGGATGCGGGGCAGAGGGTGGGGCAGACAGGGGGCTGGCAAGACTGCCGCAGATGGATCTAGTTCACCAAAGGGCTCCCTCTCCATTTAAGGTGGACATGTTGGAGCGTGGCTCACATGGTACCCGAAGGGAGAGGATGCGGGTTCTCTCCTTCAGGGTTCCAGGCAGGGGTTCCGGAGCCCTTTCATGGGTAATAGGTCCCCTCGGGATGCCCCCAATCTTTTATCCCTTAAGGGGAGGGAGGAGGTCGCTGCTGCTAGCTTTGACAATAGGGTCTATGCGGGCAGGGTCGCTGGCCCTGTCCCTGCACCCCCGTCCCGGGGAGCATATTATTTCAATGATGCCATGCCTTTTGGCTATTCCATTGGGGCTCGGTATTCGAGCGTTTCACCACTTTCCTAGATTGCGCTTTTGTCCGCAGGTCAGGGTCCCGGTCTGTAGCCCATTCCCTGGATGGTTTTATTCGGGGCTGAACGGGGCTGGGACACGTACACACGTCTCCTCAACACATTTCAGACGCTAATGGAGGAACTGGGTGTCCCTTTAGCGCCCGAAAAGACCGAGGGCCCATCTCCACAGCTAGTATTCCTGGGGTGGAGAGTAACACGGTAGCGCAGGATTCTAGGTTGCAGTGGGATAAGGTCTCAAGGCCAGGGGCCCTTGTCTCGGTCTTGCTGGCCGAGCGCATGGCATCACTGAGGGAACTTTTGGTGCTACATGGTCACCCCAGTTTAGCTGGCAGGGTCGTCGCACCGGGCAGGGCATTTGCTCTGCGCTGGTGCGATGCCATGGCGGGATTCTCCAGGCCCCACCACAGGCTCAGATTTACCTGGGGTATCGGGGCAGACGTGCTGGTCTGGCCATTGATCCAGAGGTAGTCCACCGGGGTGTCATTTTGGGGTCTGATTTCCTGGCCCCCCCCTTGCTTTCAGATGCAGTCCGATGCCTCAGGATTCCTGGGTTTACGGGATGTACTTCAATTGGAAGTGGGCCTATGGTGGGTGGCCACCATCCTGGGCAGGCAAGGGTCGCCTGCATGGTCTCACGTATCTGGAATGTTTCCCTATCCTGGGTGCTTTGATGCTATGGGGCAAGGAGTGGGCCAACTCGGTTGTGCAATTTTGGCATGGCAACGCGGCTGTTGTCCGCATCGTCACTGCACAGATTTCCAAATCGCCCGGGGTTATGGAGCTAGTGCGTTGGTTTGTGTTCTGCAACCTGTGCCTCAATGTTCCTTTCAGGGCCAGGCATGTCCCAAGGGTTGATAATGATATTGCTGCTGCTTTGTCCCGCCTCCAGATCTCCCGGTTCCGTGCCTCGGCCCCCGGATGCGGAGGAATTTCCCTCGCCACTCCTGGACGAGAGATGGAACGTTGGCAAGGAGAGGTGAACCGGGCGATTGGCCTGTCACTAGCACCATGCATGAGTAAGGCGTATCACCATGCATTTAGTTCCTTCAGAGTATTATGTACCCGATTCCGACTGCCAGGAACCTGGCCGATCCCAGTAGCCATGTTCTGCGGTTCATGGTTCACCTGTACGCCCAGGGCCTTGCACCACGCACCATAGCATCTCAGCTGTCGGGTTGGCTTTTATGGCCAAAGTGGGAGGTCATGTGGACAGCACCAATGACTTCCGGGTGAGACATGTTTGGGAGGGGTGGGTGCGCGTGCGCGGGCGTTTCCCGGCCGACCGCCACCCCATTTACCCAGGGGTTTTTTACCCAGTTGGCCCGGGGCTGGCCTGGCCTCTGTTTTGATAGATGAGGCAGCCCACTTCATGCGGCTACAACGGTGGCCTTTTTGGAGCCCTCCGCATCGGCGAGCTTGAGATGCTGAGTAAGGCGGATGCAAGATTTTCCCAGGGTTTTTACCCAATTGGCCCGGGGCTGGCCTGGCCTCAGTTTTGATAAATGAGGCAGCCCACTTCATGCGGCTACAACGGTGGCCTTTTTGGAGCCCTCCGCATCGGCGAGCTTGAGATGCTGTGTAAGGCGGATGCAAGATTTCCCCAGGGTTTTACCCAATTGGCCCGGGGCTGGCCTGGCCTCTGTTTTGGAAATGAGGCAGCCCACTTCATGCGGCTACAACGGTGGCCTTTTTGGAGCGCTCCGCACCAGTGAGCTTGAGATGCTGTATAAGGCGGATGCAAGTTGTAGGGCACTGGAACACGAGGATGTCTATGTTGCCAAAGGCTGGGCCCAGTTGAGGATATGCTCCTCTAAGACAGATCAGCATGGCGTAGGCAGTGGCGTAAGACTGCTACGGTGTCCTTTGGCAGACATCTGTCCGGTTGGTGCCCTACAGGAGTTCCTGGCACTGCGTGGCATGCACCACGGCCCGTTTTTCTGTCACCAAGATGGGTCTCCCCTTACTAAATTTCAGTTTTGGAAGGTGACAGGCAGTGCCCTCACCAGGGTGGGGCCTACCAGGTGCCCGTTATGGCACACATTCATTTCGTGCTGGTGCAGCCTCTACAGCAGCTGCTTTTGGGTACTCTGGGGCTGACATACGCAGCATGGGGAGGTGGGGCTCGCAATGTTTTCAGTTTTATGTGCGCCGACTTCCGCCATGAGTACCAATCCAGTCACCTTCCCGTCTTTTTCTCAATTTTTCTCAATTTTCTTACAGACCCTGGGTGTCGTATTACACCGGTGACAGTATGGCGGGTGGGCCACAGCTATGTGCACAGGGCAGCGCGTTACGCTGCGGCGACAGAGTGGGGACCCCGACTGGGACTGGGTGAACACGCCAGTCTCACATGGCATGGTAAGCCTGGGATGTTATGGCGGGAGCTGCGGCCTTTCCTTTTTTCTGGCCTGGGTGCTGACCCGCCTGACATTCTCATCATCCACCTGGGGGGCAATGATTTGGGCCAGGTCACCGGCTTATCACTTAAGCATGCGATTTGCGAGGACCTCGCCTACTTGCATTATGTCTGGCCTGCCACAACCCTGGTTTGGTCGGGCATTGTACCGCGCCATTCTTATAGAGGGGGCGTTAACCTCCTGGCCCGTGACCGCGCTAGGTGCCCGGTCAATAGGGCGGTGGCGCGGTTTCTTGCCTACAGGGCTTGGGGACGGGTCAGTCATCACCCCGCTGTTAGCCTACAAAATTATGACTTGTACTCAGGGGATGGGGTCCATCTGTCGCGAGGAGGTATGGACCTCCTGTTGGGTGATTGGCGAGCAGGCCTGTTGACCGAGCTGACGGTCTGGGGGGGGGGGCGTCAGGCCTTCTTTGAAGCCCCTCCGTGTGGCGGGTAGCACTGGTAAGGTAAACAGTATGACCCACAGGTATCCGGCAGGTTCGCAATTGACGGGACAACACTAGACAGGAATAAATTAGTTAAACGTTGTCCGGTCAACGACGAACCAGGCGACGGGGTGATGACGATAGCTAACCAGCATGCATCACCCCGTGATTTCACGGATACGCGTCAGAGGGTGGGGTCATGAGTTAGATATTGACTACGGTCAACAATTTGTTTGTCGTCAACAAACAAATTGATACAAATTGATACATTGTAACCAATTGCCGTTGGCAATTTTGGGGTGGTACCTTACCAGTGTTACTTCGGCCTGCTTGCCTTAAGAATTATGATTGGTCATTTTACCAATACAAATGTATAATTCGGACTAGGGCATTGAATCAATAAATGTGGCCCGATGCTGTTATCCACTTTCAATGTTGTCTGTGTACGTTATTGGGGGGGTGCGCCTGCAATGATTCGCGTCCATCGCCTCTATAATCATTTATTCTGTGCATCGGGACGTTGACTAACTGAGCTAGGCTATTCAATTATATAAGCAAGAATGCAAGCGCGGCGCCAAAATGGCCGCCGCGCTCTTTGCGGGCCCCCCCCCCCCACAGGACAGAGAATCCGGGTAGTTAGGGGCGTGGCCAGCTCCCTTATAAAAGGGGTGGCCACGAGGCAGCCGAGCTGCCATTTTACCTCAGCGACGGAGCGGAGAAGTCTTTTCCCCTGTGTCTCCGTCGCTCTTTAGCTTACCGGGAAGCCTTTTGGTAGCGATTCTTCCTTTTCGGCTTCCCTTTGCTTCAGTAGAGATGCCTTCGAAGAAGAAGGCAGCTTCGAGTGCGGCTCGCGCTGTTAGGAGGCGCAACCCAGGTCGGAGGACCGCGGTGCCGCCTCCTCAGCAGCCGCCTTCGCAGGCCCCGGCCGGGGCTGGCGGAATGGGGTCTATTGCCCCTTGGCCCGGAGTGGGCGAACAGAATACGGGCGCGGAAGGGGTTCCGGCCCGCGGCCCGCGAGCGGTGGACACCGCTCCTGCACCTGCCCACCCTGTTGGGCCTGCTGCTCTTGGGTCGCAGCCTCTCCCTGGGCCCTCTAGCCTTGGGGGGTGGTGCGGCCCCCCGCCTTGGCAGGTTTCTCCACCGACCCTGCCGGGCTTCGGTGCTGGCCAATGGCCATATTCGGGTCCTGGGGTACAGGGACCTGTACCCACGCCTGGACCGGGCGGGCCGGCCGGCCCTTGGCCCCAGGTCGACGTGGCAGCCTTACTGGCCCGTATTGCGGCCCTGGAAGCGTCGTTGGCTCAGGCCAGTCAGGCGGGGGCCCCCTTTGGGGTCCCTTTTGCGGCGCTGTCGGCAGGAGGACAACAGCCGACAGGGAGGGTTGAGCTGCTGCAGGCGCGTGGCGCGGTTTCGGCCACTGCCTCGCAGCTCCCCAGTCAGCAGCCAGGTGCGGGTCAGGCCCCGGTGATGAGCTCTACGTCGGTCGTGAGCTCCGACGCCCCCAGTGGGGCGGAACCCCCGGTGGGGGCGGCCCGCGGGGGTGCAGCATGTGAGTATACGGTGCAAGCGAGTACATCCACACACATTCCCAATATGGGGGGGGCTTTTCAATGGCCTTGGCCTCGTGCGGGTGGTGCGGGGGCCATGCTGTCGGCACCCCACCCGGCGGCGACGACTGCCACCCTGGGCACTGGGGTGGGTACTTGTTCTTACACTGCGGGGAAGGTTCTGGGGGTGGCTGGGCTAGCTCAGGCCCCTTTTCCTATGGCTGCGGTGCCTTTTTCGGCCTTGCCAACGGCGGGGTATTCCTTGCCACTGGGTGAATACTTGGCACAGACTACCAGAGAAAAGATATGGCGGGGGGAGTATGTAGATATCTTCTCACTCCTGAACAGAGAGCCCACCAAGGAGGAAAGGGAGGGACAGGATGAGAAGGACAAGGAGCAGGCACGTCGCCGTAAGCCGCCACGTACCTGGGCCAACTGGCTCCCTGCTTATTTAATATACATGGCGGTGTACTTGAGGGCGCGGCCGGATTTGGCTATTCCCATGGTCCAATATTTGGACAATATATATAGGGCGATGGTGGATTTCCCAGGCCCCTCGTGGTTAGCCTATGACGAGGAATTCCGTATGAGGATTCCCCTCCACCCCGAGATGAGATGGGACGAGCCGTGCCAGAGGCTTTGGCTTTTGTACATGACGCCCACACGCCCCGCCCCGGGGGACAGATACCATTGTGGACATGCGGTCCAGCGAGCAGCTCCGGCCCAGGTTACCCGCCAAGCGGCGGGGCAGGGGGTTCCAGCCCGCCTGCTGTGCTGGACTTTCTCGTCCAATGGTTCCTGTAATAGGAAGAATTGCAAGTACAGGCATGAGTGTCCCACATGTTCGGGCCCCCACGCAGCCTCCGCCTGTCCCAGGCCTGGAGGGACACAGGGCAGAGGGAGGGGCGGACAGTGGGCTGGCAAGACTGCCACGGATGAAGCTGGTTCTCCAAAAGGCCCCCTCCCCAATTAATGTGGACATGCTGGAGCGTTGGCTCGCATCGTACCCGAAGGGGGAGGATGGGGAGTATCTCCTTCAGGGTTTTAGGCAGGGATTCCGTATCCCTTTCATGGGTGATAGGTCCCCTCAGGATGCCCCCAACCTTTTATCCCTCAGAGGGAGGGAGGACGTGGCTGCGGCCAGCATTAAAAAGGAGTTAGATGCGGGCAGGGTCGCTGGACCTTTCCCTGCACCCCCGTTTCCCAATCTTAAGGTGTCGCCACTGGGATTGGTCCCCAAAAAGTCCCTAGGCGATTTTCGCCTTATTCATCATTTGTCCTACCCAGCAGGCCGATCGGTCAATGATGCTATCCCTGATGACCTTTGTTCAGTCAGGTATACATCGTTTGACCAGGCGCTGCGCATGGTGCGCTCTTGTGGCCCGGGTGCCCTGCTTGCCAAGTGCGACATTAAGTCGGCTTTTCGCCTTTTGCCAGTGCATCCGGGCGACTTTGAGTTGCTGGGTTTCAAATTTAAGGGTGAATATTATTTTGATAAGGCCATGCCTTTTGGCTGTTCCATATCATGTTCGGCCTTCGAGCGTTTTAGTACCTTCCTAGAGTGGGCTTTCGTCCGCAGGTCAGGGTCCCGGTCTGTAGCCCATTACCTGGATGACTTTTTATTCGGGGGTGAACGGGGCTGGGACACGTGCACACGTCTCCTCAACACATTTCAGACGCTAATGGAGGAACTCGGTGTCCCTTTAGCGCCCGAAAAGACCGAGGGCCCATCTACCAAGCTAGTATTCCTGGGGGTGGAGATTGACACAGTAGCGCAGGCTTCTAGGTTGCCGGGCGATAAGGTGTCCAGGATAGTGGCCCTTATCTCGGATTTGCTGGCCAAGCGCAAGGCATCACTGAGGGAACTGCAGGTGCTACATGGTCACCTCAATTTCGCTTGCAGGGTGGTCGCACCGGGCAGGGCTTTTGCCCGGCGCTTGTGCGACGCCATGGCAGGGTTATCCAGGCCCCACCATAGAGTTAGGCTTACCCGGGGTATCAGGGCAGACATGTTTGTCTGGTTGCAATTCCTGAGGGAGTTCAATGGGGTCTCATTTTGGAGGTCTGACCTCCTGGCATCCCCCAATTTTCAGATCCAGTCTGATGCCTCAGGATCCCTGGGTTATGGGATGTACTTCAATGGGAAGTGGGCCTATGGTGGGTGGCCACCGGCCTGGGCAGGCACGGGTCGCCTGCGGGATCTCACATACCTGGAATTTTTCCCTATTCTGGGGGCTTTGATGCTATGGGGCGAGCAGTGGGCTAATTCGGTTGTGCATTTCTGGTGTGACAATGCTGCTGTTGTCCACATTGTCAATGCACAGACTTCCAAATCGCCCAGGGTCATGGAACTAGTGCGCCATTTTGTGTTGCGCTGCCTGCGCCTCAATGTCTTGTTCAGGGCCAGGCATGTTCCAGGGATTAATAATGATATTGCTGACGCTTTGTCCCGCCTGCAGATCTCCCGGTTCCGCGCCTTGGCCCCGGATGCGGAGGAATTTCCCTCGCCACTCCCGGACGAGATATGGACTATTGGCAAGGAGAGGTTAACCGGGCGATTGGCCTGTCACTAGCGCCACGCACGCGTAAGGCGTATCAACAAGCATTCAATTCTTACAGAGCATTTTCTGCTCAATTTCACCTGCCAGAGACCTGGCCTATTCCGGTGGACCATGTTCTGCGGTTCATGGTTCACCTGCATGCACAGGGCCTCGCACCTCGCACCATAGCATCCAAGCTCTCGGCGTTGGCTTTTATGGCCAAAGTGGGAGGTCATGTGGACAGCACCTCTGACTTCCGTGTGAGACATGTTTTGGAGGGGTGGGTGCGCGAGCGCGGGCGTTGCCCGGACGACCGGCACCCTATTTCCCCAGGGGTTCTTACCCAGTTGGCCCGGGGCTGGCCAGGCCTCTGTTTTGATCATTATGAGGCAGCCCTTTTCCATGCAGCCACAACGGTGGCATTTTTTGGAGCGCTCCGCATCAGCGAACTTGTGATGCTGTCTAAGGCGGATGCAAGTTGTAGGGCACTGGAACTCGAAGATGTCTATGTCGCCAAAGACTGGGCTCAGTTGAGGATACGCTCCTCTAAAACAGATCAGCATGGCGTAGGCAGTGGTGTAAGACTGCTACGGTGTTCTTTGGCAGACATCTGTCCGGTTGGTGCCCTACAGGAGTACCTGGCACTGCGTGGCATGCACCACGGCCCGTTTTTCTGTCACCAAGATGGGTCTCCCCTTACTAAATTTCAGTTTTGGAAGGTGACAGGCAGAGCCCTCACCAGGGTGGGCCTACCAGGTGCCCGTTATGGCACACATTCATTCCGTATTGGTGCAGCCTCTACAGCAGCTGCTTTTGGGTACTCTGGGGCTGACATACGTAGCATGGGGAGGTGGGGCTCGCAATGTTTTCAGTTTTATGTGCGCCCACTCCCGCCATGAGTACCAACCCAGTCACCTTACCGCCTTTTTTCTCAATTTTCTTACAGACCCTGGGTGTCGTATTACACCGGTGACAGTATGGCTGGTGGGCCACAGCTATGTGCACAGGGCAGCGCGTTACGCTGCGGCGACAGAGTGGGGACCCCGACTGGGACTGGGTGAACACGACAGTCTCACATGGCATGGTAAGCCTGGGATGTTATGGCGGGAGCTGCGGCCTTTCCTTTTTTCTGGCCTGGGGGCTGACCCGCCTGACATTCTCATCATCCACATGGGGGGCAATGATTTGGGCCAGGTTACCGGCTTATCGCTCAAGCATGCGATTTGCGAGGACCTCGCCTACTTGCATTATGTCTGGCCTGCCACAACCCTGGTTTGGTCGGACATTGTCCCGCGACATTCTTATAGAGGAGGCGTTAACCTCCTGGCCCTTGACCGCGCTAGGCGCACGGTCAATAGGGCGGTGGCGCGGTTTCTTGCCGACAGGGCTTGGGGACGGGTCAGTCATCACCCCGCTATTAGCCTACAAAATTATGACTTGTACGCAGGGGATGGGGTCCATCTGTCGCGAGGAGGTATGGACCTCCTGTTGGGTGATTGGCGAGCAGGCCTGTTGACCGAGCTGACGGTCTGGGGGGGGCATCAGGCCTTCTTTGAAGCCCCTCCGTGTGGCGGGTAGCACTGGTAAGGTAAACAGTATGACCCACAGGTATCCGGCAGGTTCGCAATTGACTGGACAACACTAGACAGGAATAAATTAGTTAAACGTTGTCCGGTCAACGATGAACCAGGCGACGGGGTGATGACGATAGCTAACCAGCATGCATCACCCCGTGATTTCACGGATACGCGTCAGAGGGTGGGGTCATGAGTTAGATATTGACTACGGTCAACAATTTGTTTGTTGTCAACAAACAAATTGATACAAATTGATACATTGTAACCAACTGCCGTTGGCAATTTTGGGGTGGTACCTTACCAGTGTTACTTCGGCCTGCTTGCCTTAAGAATTATGATTGGTCGTTTTACCAATACAAATTTATAATTCGGACTAGGGCATTGAATCAATAAATGTGGCCCAATGCTGTTATCCACTTTCAATGTTGTCTGTGTCCGTTATTGGGGGGTGCGCCTGCAATGCAAGCGCGGCGCCAAAATGGCCGCCGCGCTCTTTGCGGGCCCCCCCCACAGGACAGAGAATCCGGGTAGTTAGGGGCGTGGCCAGCTCCCTTATAAAAGGGGTGGCCACGAGGCAGCCGAGCTGCCATTTTACCATCACTTTCCCAACCAGGGCCTGGAAAGTGGGCTGGTTTACTACCAAAGACAGCACAGGACTTGATGATTCTGGACCTGATGCAATGGTGAGGATGTGAAAAAGAAATCCCAAAAAAAAGAAATCCCAAGCATGGGACATTGAAGCTTAAAGAGAGATCTTGCCCTTATTTGTGACCCTGGAAACCCTGGGCCCTAGCAAGTAAACTCTAGGGCAAGGATGGCCAACCTTGGTGCCCTAAATGTTCCTGGACTTCAACTCCCATCGATCAGCAGATGTGCTGACTTAGGCTTCTCGGAATTGAAGTCCAAGAACACCTGGGGCACCTAGGTTAGCCACCCCTAAGGAAAGGAAGTGCCAGGTGTATCCCTGGCTTGTGGGGTCCTTTGAATGAGGCAAGAGAGATCCACTGCCAGAGAAGGGAACCCAACTCAGGCAGAGCTCACAGTGGCACCCAACATGAAGCCTATCCTATCTTTCATTTGAGTAATCATTCATAGGTAGCTTGGACTACTGAGCATACCTGTCAACCGCGGCTCTGGAGAATCCGGGACCTGCGCGGACCGGGTTTGCACAGGACACGTTGTACGCATGTGCGTGGAGGGCTATGCTGCTTGCATAGCCTTCTACGCAAGCGGTGTAGCCTTCTGCGCATGCGTGGAAAGGAGCTATGGAAGTGTAGAGCCCTTCCACGCATGCGTGCAACGCGACCTGCGCAGATGGGCTGTGCAGTGCCTCCTTTCCCCTGCTGCCGAAATCCGGGGTTTCGGCAGCGTGGAGCGGGAAAGAGCAAAAATCGACGCCAAAACCCGGGAAATCCCAGCCAATCCGGGAAGGTTGACAGGTATGCTACTGAGTAGCAGGACATTTTAGTCGGATACTGTAGTTAACTGAGCAACAGAGACTACTTTTGGAACAAGTAATGAATAACAATGAATGAATCCAAGCCAAAACCATACAGGAAATATCAGGAGCAAACTCCACCAAGACACCACAATCCCACTGGATGCAAGCACCTTACATTTTGAAGTGAATAAGATGACACTGGACAACTATCTAGAATTATTCCTGAATACTTTTGTGAGCTGATTGATGTAAGGATCAATGGGCCCTGTTGCTTGTACCTTGCCTGATTAGGCTAGGACAAGAAATTGTATGTTCCCTTGAGCCCCTCGATGTATTGGATTACAAGAAAGTGAAGCAAGCTGTCCTTAGCTCACTTCACTTACTCAATGAAGCTTACTGTCACATTAACCCTGAACCTGCCTCTGCTTCCTTCCAGCTTTTCAAAAGGCGCAGCTAAATCAACACTGGACAGAAACTAGCTATGTGGCTTGTGCTCTGACAACTGGTGGATAAGGGAAAGCCACAATATCTGGGGTAATTCACATTCTAATTGTGCATGCCCTCAAGCATGATGCCACTGTTGTTTTTGATAAACAGAAGGGCAAACCTTGAGTGCACCTTTGCCCAGGAAAGTCCATCTTGGCAACTTACTACGGCAGCATTCCATGAAGTGTGTTTTGGTCCCTACAGCCTAAACAATGTCTGGAACCAATACCTGCTTCAGGGATGACATTTAGCACTCCCACTAAGGGCTGAAGTCCAACTTTATAAGACAGAGGCATTACTTGGCATGCTGAATGGCAAAGTGCAGAAAGGAAATGCCTCTACTGGTTTACACGTCAACCCAGAGATTAGAAGAGTTACCTTTTGGGACTACAGCACTTAGAATATCCCAAAAAATATGGCTTCTGGACACTGCCATAAGCACCTGTCTATGCATCTATGAATCTCTTGATCGGTTTGAAGGAAGAGAGTGCAAAAGCTGGCTTGAGACTCAATATCAAGAAAACCAAGATAATGGCATCAGGCCCGATCAGTTCCTGGAAAATAGATGGGGAAGAAGTAGAAGCAGTGACAGATTTTACGTTCTTAGGATCCAAGATCACTGCAGATGGGGATTGCAGCCATGAAATAAAAAGGCGACTGATTCTTGGGAGACAAGCCATGAGAAACCTGGTGAACATAGTGAAAAGCAGAGACATCACATTGCAAACAAAAATTAGAATAGTCAAAGCAATGGTATTCCCAGTGGTAATGTACGGATGTGAGAGCTGGACAATTAGGAAAGCTGAACGCAGAAGAATAGACGCCTTTGAAATGTGGTGCTGGAGAAGAGTTTTGAGGGTACCCTGGACAGCGAGGAGAACAAATAGGTCAATCTTGGAGGAAATCAACACTGACTGCTCATTGGAAGGTCAAATAGTAAAGATGAGGCTAAAGTACTTTGGGCATCAAATGAGAAGGGAGGATTCACTTGAGAAGGCCGTGATGTTGGGAAAGGTGGAGGGCAAAAGAAGAAGGGGGAGGCCAAGGATGAGATGGATAGATGGTGTTGTAGACACAGTGGGCACAGAACTGGGAGGACTGAGGGGGATGGTGGAGGACAGAGGTGCCTGGAGAGCGATGGTCCATGGGGTCGCAAAGGGTCGGAATCGACTGTGCGACTGAACAACAACAAATGCACTAATGGTCTTAAGCCAAGCCAGGCGTTCACAACCCCCAGCCTGCAGGCCTAATGCAGCCCATGCATATCATTAATCAGGCCCTTGGTGATAACCTGGCCATCTCTAGACCCACCCCCCACTGCCGGAAGCCGCACTGCATCACTTATCACAATGATGGCAGAAATCACACCATTTTGTGCCTTTTCCCACAGCCTCCACCACTTCCCAGGGTGGTGGGAAGTTTTTAGGAGCAATTTTGCTCTATTTGGTTAATTTTCCAACGCTTACCCACTTTGTTTTGGCTGTCCGAATGCACCGTTGGGCAACTTACAGTGTCAGGTGAAGTATGTGTCATGGCTTGGTTCTTAGCGCAGAACCAGGAAATTGCCCAGCAGCACATTCGAGCAGCTAAAACAAAGGGGGGAAGTGTCGGAAAATAATCCAAATGGAGCAATATTGCCCTGGTAAGTGGCAGAGGCTGTGGAAAATGGTGCGAAATAGGCACGATGGGTGCTGGCACCGATAATGTTGAAAACATAAGTCCAGGGAGCAACCATGTCTCTGGCCTGTGGTGGAGAGTGTGGGGGCAGGTCTGGCCCCTGGTGGGAAAACATTGTGAAAGCCTGTCTTAAGCCATGAGCTAGGAGAAGTGTCCAGATATACTTCAGAACGTCGTAGAAAACTCCCTGCCACATTTTAAATATTAGCATATTAATAATAATAATAATAATAATAATAATAATAATAATAATAATAATAATAATAATAATAATAATAATAAATTTATTTATTTATTTGCACTCTGCCCTCCTGGTGCAAGCACCACTCAGGGCAGCTAAACAACAAGGAAAAAATACAATACAAAAAATAGTTAAAACATTTACAGCTAAAAACAATTATCTAAAAAAACCAACTAAAATCCAAGTTAAAACACATAAAATTACTATTTTATCACTTAAAACTACCCTCACCCTCCCTCCACCCACATTAAAACAGGATTACCAGAACAATAAGAATCCCCCACACAGGCTAAACCAGCCAGCGTGGTTCAGTAGAGGAGCCACACGTGCCCCACACCTGCTGGCATAGCCAAGTCTTTAGCATTCTTCTAAAGGGGAGTAATTCAGATTGGAGACGTAGATCGGGTGGTAAGAGGCTCCACAGGGCTGAGGCAGACACGGAAAAGGCTCTGTTCATGGTCCCAGTGAGATGTACTTCTTTCGCTGATGGGACCAGCACTGAGCCTCTCCGGTCTACCCTCGTAGGATGGGCTGATTTGGAAGGAGGACATTCTTGGACAAAACTCAATGACACATGAGACATCTTGGTATCAGCCTTATATGTTTTGTTTCCTATTCTGTAATGTCTACTACAAAATTAACCTGTATTCATGATTATACAGTATAATGCTGTGGATTTCTTTCCCTCCTGCTGGCAGCTATGTTTGGGAGGAAAAATGCATGGGACAGTGATCATGTGGAAGATGTACTAGAAGTAATGGTGTGACAACACCGTGCGTGGCTACCACTTTCAGCAGCAGCCTAGCATTCATAGAATGTTTAGTTTTATCCTTATATTGCTATCTCTCAGGCCACCTCCACTGTTATGGAAGACAATGGACTGACAACCTGACATTATGCATCACTGTCTGCTTGGAGCAGAATCTAGAATTTGGTTCTAGTGACCTAGTGTCACCTAGTGTCACTTGTTAAGGGAACATCTAAGTGCACTGGTACTGTACTCATATATTTTTTCTGGTAAAATATTGTACATTTCCACCTTTGTTCAAGATTTTATCACCATCTTCAATACAGGACAAAACAAATAATTTACTAGCAGCATTCTAGGAGGTATCATTTGTAGTTTTTGTGTACCATAAAGTCACCTCTAAATTAGTTGGCCCTAGGAATTAACCATCTCCAAAAACCTTTGTCTGCTACCTTTGCCTATAGAAAACCATTCTCTTTCTATCAGTAGATTCTTGTCCACAATATAGGTGGACAATAAAGAGTTATGCCACACACACACCCATTTTTAATTCAGAACAATCAACAGTTTTTCATTACCTATACCTGTATAGCCAAAGGCTTTGCTGTAGTCTATAAAACATCTTCTAAAATTCCTCGGTGTACTCCAGTAGCCAGCAGATATTTGCATTATGATCTTGAGTGCCTTTTGCTTTTCAGAATCCATCTTGAGCATCAGGCACTTCTTGCTCCATATATGACAAAAGCCCTTGTTGCAACACCTCAAGCAAAACTTTGCTTGCATGGGAAACAAAAGCAAATGCGTCTTAGAGTTACTAAACTTCTTAGCATCTCTTTTTTTAGAGATTAGAATGTATATTGAACATGTAAAATCTGTGAGTCATTGTTTTCGTTTCCATATTTATTGGCATAATCTCATTAGGATTTTGAAAGACAGTTTCTCTGGCTTGAAATAGTTCTATCGGTATTTCATCTATCCCTGGTGATTTATTTATTCCCAGTGTTTTAAGAGCAGCTTTCACTTCACTTTCTAGAAAAGCAGCTTCTTCATCATTGGATTCTTCTTCAAAGACATCTGTTATCCTTTTATCTCTTTTGTATAGGGGTTCAGTGTACTGTTTCTACCTTCTTTTTATTTTCTCCTTGTCAGATAACTTGCTCCCCCATTGGTCTGTCAGCATTTCTAATCTAGTCTTAAACTTCCCTTTGGTTCCTTGGATCTTCTGGAGGAAATCTCTTATTTTTCTATTTTGTTGTTCTCCTCAACTTCTTTGCATTGGTTATTGTAACAGTTATCTTTGTCTTTAGATAACAGTAGCTGTAAAACTGCATCAGGTATCCCTATACATCAGTGACGTGAAGCCCACAAATGAAGGGAAATTCCCCTCTTAGATATCGGCCACAGAGCATGAGAAACCTAAGGTAAAATGGATAGTGTGCCATTCAACCAGGGCAGACACACATCCTTATCTTCAACATTCCCACTGCAGCCTCAGACACTCTCCAAACTTTCAAAGTTCAGGATCCTGAAAAATTTATCACAAAATGGCGGCAGGAGGAAATCTATTAAAGTGTCACCTTCCAAGCCAGTTTTGAATTTAAAAAAGTCCTTTTCTGGGAAGCAGAAAATATAACTAGACTTCTTCCCTGTATAAAGAGGACTTCTCAACAACTTTCTAGCTTTTCCACAAGAGGAAGCAACCCTTTAATTTGTAGAAGGACTACAGTTGTTGTTGTTGTTGTTCAGTCGCCTAGTTGATTCCGACCCTTTGCGACCCCATGGACGATTTTCCTCCAGGCACCCCTGTCCTCCGCCATTCTCCTCAGCCCGCCCAGCTCTGTGCCCACTGCATCCACAATACCATCTAGCCATCTCATCTTTGGATGCCCCCTTCTTCTCTTGCCCTCCACCTTTACCAGCATCAAGGCATTCTCAAGTGAGTCCTCCCTTCTCATTTGATGTCCAAAGTACTTTAGCTTCATCTTTACTATTTGTCCCTCCAATGAACAGTCACGGTTGATTGCTTCTAATATTGACCTATTTGTTCTCTTTGATGTCCAGGATACTCTCAAAACTCTCCTCCAACAGCACATTTCAAAGGCATCTATTCTTCTACGCTCAGCTTTCCTAATGGTCCAGCTCTCATACGCATACATTACCACCAGGAATACCATTGCTTTGACTATGCTAATTTTTGTTTTCAAGGTGATGTCTCTGCTTTTCACTATATTCCCCAGGTTTCTCATAGCTTGTCTCCCCATAATCAGTGTATTTTTATTTCATGGCTACAGTTGTCTGCAGTGATCTTGTTGTTGTTGTTCAGTCGCACAGTCGATTCCGACCCTTTGCGACCCTATGGACCATCGTTCTCCAGGCACCCCTGTCCTCCACCATCCCCCTCAGTCCTCCCAGTTCTGTGCCCATTGTGTCTACAATACCATCTATCCATCTCATCCTTGGCCTCCCCCTTCTTCTTTTGCCCTCCACCTTTCCCAACATCACGGCCTTCTCAAGTGAATCCTCCCTTCTCATTTGATGCCCAAAGTACTTTAGCCTCATCTTTACTATTTGACCTTCCAATGAGCAGTCAGTGTTGATTTCTTCTAAGATTGACCTATTTGTTCTCCTCGCTGTCCAGGGTACCCTCAAAACTCTCCTCCAACACCACATTTCAAAGGCATCTATTCTTCTGCGTTCAGCTTTCCTAATTGTCCAGCTCTCACATCCGTACATTACCACTGGGAATACCATTGCTTTGACTATTCTAATTTTTGTTTTCAAGGTGATGTCTCTGCTTTTCACTATGTTCCCCAGGTTTCTCATGGCTTGTCTCCCTAGAATCAGCCGCCTCTTTATTTCATGGCTGCAATCCCCATCTGCAGTGATCTTAGATCCTAAGAAAGTAAAATCTGTCACTGCTTCTACTTCTTCCCCGTCTATTTTCCAGGAACTGATCGGGCCTGTTGCCATTATCTTGGTTTTCTTGATATTGAGTCTCAAGCCAGCTTTAGCACTCTCTTCCTTCAATCCAATCAAGAGGTTCCTTAGGTCTTCCTCACTTTCTGCCATTAGGGTGGTATCGTCTGCATATCTCAAATTTTGCAATAAATATGCTACCCTTTACTTTCCCTTGAAAAGTAAATACTGAAAACTTGCTCATGCAGCCTCTACATGTCTTTTGTGCTCCAGTATTTTGTTTAGAGCTTACAGAAAGATTTACTTGGTAATAGTGCTAAAACGTGAGCCTATGATGAAAAAACATGGATTGGCTGGGAAGAAATAAAGCTGTGAGGCTGAAGAAGACTCTGGATTTTTAATAAGGATTTGAACTTTTACTCACTTGACTAAATTCAGCAAATCGTTATATGCTTTAGCAATTCAACTATGAAACAGAGATGGAAGCATGAGAAAACTGGGTGCTACACTAGCACTGAGCTCTCATGTGTAAACATCCATACAATTCTGCCTCCCGGGATCAGAGAGGATTAATGCTCAGATAGATATTGCTGCCAAATGAAAAGAGAGGATATTCATATTTTGTGATTTGCAAGTCTTACTTCATTTGCATTCCAATTCAAGTCATTTATTTGTTGAAAAGATGCTTCAGTTTAACACATGCCATTGCTAGATTTCTCCCACCCAAAACTTAATTGAACCTTCCAGAAATAACAAAATAACAAAACTAGGCAAAAAAAAGTAAATGTGAGGAATTAAGATTCTCAGCAGCTGGGACCCAATCCTGATTCTTCACACTACAACAATTGCTAGCTAAGGCTGTATCTGTTTCCAACCAAGGCTGGCTCTGTTATCTCAAAAGAGCAGCATAATTTATCCTTCTCTTTGGCTCCATCCAATGTCACTCTGAAAAAAAAAGACAGCACTATCACACAGAAGGGAACCCATTAGCATAGGAAGTAACCTGTACTGTCTTTTATTAAGAAAATCCTCTAAGATGGGGCAGGGAGTTTGAATTTTGTTTAGGAGAGTAATACTTGTACTCAGATTCACGTTATTCTTCCTCCAGGTTTCGGGGATGGTTTGCATGAGAATTCCCACACAAATGTTTTACTTTCACAAAGACAGTATGAAATAGGTTGGGCTGGGTGACCAAGTATATATCTACACAGTTACAGAAGTCATGATTCTACTCTATGAAATCCTTGGACCTGGAGTTTGGTGAGGCACATGGAACTCTAAAAACCTCACCATACTCCAAATCCAAAGATATCAAAGAAAGAAACCAAAATAGTTCAAGTGGTATGAGATTGCCATAACTCTAGGACATAAATACAAGCAAATACAAATTCAAATCAAATACAAATTCAAACAAACAAATAAATACAGGTTTCTTCTCTCTTTCCTTCCATCCCAGGACCACTTCCCATATGTTCTATTCTCAATATTAGGCCCTGGATTCAGGTTATATTGCTCCACACAATATAATCTTCAATGTCTTCTGAATAGATATGTCCTTCAAGTCTGTCTGCTCAGATTCAGGAAGAGCTTTATGACAAGAACGCACACACTTGAGGGTACACATGAGCAAAATTAAATTAGAAGATGGAGGAAGGAGCTCACTTAGCAAGGAACATCATTAAAGGAGGACATGGCTGAGGAACTTGACCTTCTCTAGGTCACTTGGAGGACCCTGAATGGGCTGAGGGTCAGACTCCCTAAATGTAAGACCAGCATGCTAAAGTGAAGGCTGCTGTCAGACAACAACGTGCTGTGTGAATGTGAAGATACACAGAATCCAGCTCATTTGCTGGTCTGCCGATTACTACCAGAAACATGTACCACTGAGGATTTGATTTTGGTCAATGACAAAGCCAAGAAGGTGGCTTCATTTTGGCAGTTCAAAGTTTGATTTGAACAAAAAAGAAGAAGTAGTAGTACAGACCTGACAAGAATCACCCTGGGGCTTGCTCTCTTAGCTCCAGCAGTGTGGGAAAAGTATAGAATGGGGAGAGGGGACTTAAATGTCATGTAATAAACAGAGAATAATACAAATCTAATGACCCCATTTTGGAGCATTTTCCACATTATTGGTCAACGTAATCACTCCCTAAAATACTACCTGGGTGGTGTTGGAAATAACTGCAGAGAAGCAGCATCTACATTAATCCTATTATATAACTCTGTGATAGAGGCAGAGCTGGGAAATGCTGATTTTTAATGCTACACCGACTGTTGGCTAAGACTGTATTTGCTACCAATCACAGTTATAGTCTTCTAGTCAGTTATGTACCTGTGGAAATTTAACAGTTGTCATCCAGCTCCTACTGCCCTCCATTTCCTAGCTCTGGATAGATGTTACTTTTCTGCATATGACAGAAAATGGCAACTTTTTATTGTGACTGCAACAGATCACCTGAGGATATGATCAGTTGGATGGACACCACACCTGACTGTGACATCTACACTCTTGCTTGGAGAGGCTGTGAGGAGCATCACTGTGCTAAGGAACAGAAGCATGTAAGAGGACTCATTCTTGAGCTACCTCTTCAACCAACATATTTGTAGCAGCATTAAGAGTGTAGGAAACATTCCAGATGGGGTGGGTATGCAGGACCTTGGGCAACTATAGCAGGCCTTGTATGCTACATATGGCTTGTGAGTTCTATATTTCGACTGAAAGCTAACTGCACTTTCCCCATTTATAGGTCAAAATCCATCTGATCAGATAAGCTAGCATAGGCACAATGGATTCAACTGCAAATGCGAATTGTAGTTAACCAATCAAGGAATCAGGAGGGCCCAGCTCTACTGCTCATTCCATGCAGAGAGGCCCACAGGGGAGGTGAGTTAAGGATCCTGCCCCTCCCTCCCCATCCAAAGACCTGGGCCTAGAGAGGAAGAAAAAGGAATCAGGAGGGCCCAGCTCTACTGCTCATTCCATGCAGAGAGGCCCACAGGGGAGGTGAGTAAAGGATCCTGCCCCTCCCTCCCCATCCAAAGACCTGGGCCTAGAGAGGAAGAAAAAGGAATCAGCAAGGCCCAGCTCTACTGCTCACTCCATGCAGAGAGGCCCACAGGGGAGGTGAGTAAAGGATCCTGCCCCTCCCTCCCCATCCAAAGACCTGGGCCTAGAGAGGAAGAAAAAGGAATCAGGAGGGCCCAGCTCTACTGCTCATTCCATGCAGAGAGGCCCACAGGGGAGGTGAGTAAAGGATCCTGCCCCTCCCTCCCCATCCAAAGACCTGGGCCTAGAGAGGAAGAAAAAGGAATCAGGAGGGCCCAGCTCTACTGCTCATTCCATGCAGAGAGGCCCACAGGGGAGGTGAGTAAAGGATCCTGCCCCTCCCTCCCCATCCAAAGACCTGGGCCTAGAGAGGAAGAAAAAGAAATCAGCAAGGCCCAGCTCTACTGCTCACTCCATGCAGAGAGGCCCACAGGGGAGGTGAGTAAAGGATCCTGCCCCTCCCTCCCCAACCAAAGACCTAGGCCTAGAGAGGAAGAAAAGGAATCATAAAGGCCCAGCTCTACTGCTCATTCCATCCAGAGAGGCCCACAGGGGAGGTGAGTAAAGGATCCTACCCCTCCCTCCCCATCCAAAGACCTGAGCCTGGAGAGGAAGAAAAGGAATCAGGAAGGCCCAGCTCTACTGCCCATTTGCCATCCAGAGAGGCCCAAGGGGGAGGTGAGTAAAGGATCCTGCCCCTCCCTCCCCATCCAAAGACCTGGGGCCAGAGAGAAGGACACTTCCGGAGACCCCCGACCACCCCCAGGAGATACCATCCACAACCACCATCACAGCGAGGTCCGAGCCGGCGCCTTTGACCGACTCCATGCGGCCGAAGAGAGGCAAGAGCTGCTGTGTGCATGCAAAGGATAAGTAATCGAACTGAAATAATATAGATGACTAAACATAGATGGCTTATGGCAACTGACATAGTGACTGTACAAGAAACTGACTTACATAGAGACTTGATATAGTGGACTTTTTCTTTCTTTCTTTCTTTCCCTTTCATTAATTAGTTCAACTTTTACTTTGATACTATGTGATATTGTGCATGATAATACTTTGTTTTAAAACTGTTTAAACTGTGATAACATGTGTGATGGGAAAAGACTGGCGTAGAGACCGGCAAGGCACGCCACAAAGTTTGCCAAGAGAACCCTATGGACCAAAACAAAAGGCAAAACAAGGGGATGCTCAGCATAGCAGATCTGAAAAGGGGGAGGGATACGAAAGGAGGAGGAGAAATACAGTGTTGCAGGGAACAATACTGCATAGGGACATGGAATGTGAGGTCTATGAATCAAGGAAAACTGGAAGTGGTAAAAAACGAGATGGAAAGAATAAGCATTGACATCTTGGGCATCAGTGAGCTCAAATGGACAGGGATGGGCGAATTCAGCTCTGGAAACCATCATATCTACTACTGCGGGCAAGAAAACCTTAGAAGAAATGGAGTAGCCATAATTGTCAATAAAAGAGTGAGAAAAGCAGTAATGGGATACAATCTCAAAAATGACAGAATGATGTCAGTCAGATTTCAAGGCAAACCTTTCAATGTCACTGTGATCCAAATATACGCACCAACCACTGGTGCAGATGAAGCCACAATGGACCAGTTCTATGAGGACTTACAACACCTCATAGAACAGACACCAAGAAATGATGTCCAAATTATATTAGGAGACTGGAATGCCAAAGTAGGAAATCAAAAAGTGGAGGGAATAACAGGCAAATTTGGTCTTGGAACACAGAATGAAGCAGGGCAAAGATTGATAGAGTTCTGCCAAGAGAACGCACTGGTCATAGCAAACACTCTCTTCCAGCAACACAAGAGGCGACTTTACACATGGACATCACCAGATGGCCAACACCGAAACCAGATTGACTACATACTCTGCAGCCAAAGATGGAGAACCTCCATACAGTCAGCAAAAACAAGACCTGGAGCAGACTGTGGCTCAGATCACAACCTACTGATCGCAAAATTCAGGCTTAGGCTAAAGAAAATAGGGAAACACGGAGACCAGAAAGATATCACCTAGACAGCATCCCTAAAGAATACACGGTGGAGGTGATGAACAGATTTAATGGCTTAGACTCGGTAGACAGAGTACCGGAAGAATTATGGACGGAGATGAGGGACATCATGCAGGAAGCAGCAAAGAAAACCATACCAAAAGAAAAGAAGAGTAAGAAAGCAAAGTGGTTGTCTGATGAGGCTCTTAAAATAGCAGAGGAAAGAAGGAACGCAAAAGTCAAAGGAGAAAGGAAAAACTACAACCATTTGAACACAGAATTTCAAAGAAAAGCAAGGAGAGATAAGGAAAACTACCTAAAAGAACAGTGCAGAGAAATGGAGGAAAACAACAAAAGAGGCAGAACCAGAGATCTTTTCAAAAAAATTGGGGAAATCAAGGGAACATTTAAAGCAAAAATGACCATGATAAGGGACAAAGACGGAAAGGAGCTAGCTGATGCAGAAGAAATTAAGAAAAGATGGAAAGAGTACACAGAGGAACTTTACAAAAAGGACCTCAACACTCCTGATAATCACAATGATGAAGAAATTGAACTTGAGCCAGACATCCTGGAGAGTGAAGTCATAAAGGCCCTAAAGAGCACTGCAAACAACAAAGCTAGTGGAGATGATGCTATCCCAGTTGAATTTTTCAAAGCGCTAAAAGATGATGGCGTCAAATTACTGCATTTAATATGCCAGCAGATTTGGAAAACAAAACAGTGGCCACAGGATTGGAAAAGATCAGTATACATCCCAATCCCCAAAAAGGGCAATGCCAAAGAATGTTCAAATTATCGAACAATCGCGCTCATCCCACATGCCAGCAAGGTGATGCTCAATATAATACAGGACAGACTTCAGCAGCATGTGGAGAGAGAATTACCAGAGGTGCAGGCTGGTTTCAGAAGAGGCAGGGGGACTAGAGACCACATCGCCAACATACGCTGGATCATGGAGAAAACAAAGGAATACCAGAAACAAGTTTACTTTTGTTTTATTGACTACACTAAGGCATTTGACTGTGTGGACCACAACAAGATGTGGCAAGTAATTAAAGAGATGGGAATACCAGAGCACCTCATATGCCTCCTGAGAAATCTGTACATGAACCAAGAAGCAACAGTTAGGACAGAACATGGAATAACAGAGTGGTTTGGAATAGGAAAAGGAGTAAGACAAGGCTGCATTTTGTCACCATGCTTATTCAACCTATACACAGAGCACATAATGCGCAGTGCAGGGATGGAGGAATCACAATATGGGATTAAAATCGCTGGGAGAAACATCAATAATCTGAGATATGCAGACGATACCACCCTAATGGCAGAAAGTGAGGAAGACCTAAAGAATCTCTTGATTGGGCTGAAGGAGGAGAGTGCAAAAGCTGGCTTGAGACTCAATATCAAGAAAACCAAGATAATGGCAACAGGCCCCATCAGTTCCTGGAAAATAGACGGGGAAGAAGTAGAAGCAGTGACAGATTTTACTTTCTTAGGATCAAAGATCACTGCAGATGGGGATTGCAGCCATGAAATAAAAAGGCGACTGATTCTTGGGAGACAAGCGATGAGAAACCTGGGGAACATAGTGAAAAGCAGAGACATTACATTGCAAACAAAAATTAGAATAGTCAAAGCAATGGTTTTCCCAGTAGTAATGTATGGATGTGAGAGCTGGACAATTAGGAAGGCTGAACGCAGAAGAATAGATGCCTTTGAAATGTGGTGTTGGAGGAGGGTTTTGAGAGTCCCCTGGACAGCGAGGAGAACAAATAGGTCAATCTTAGAAGAAATTAACCCTGACTGCTCATTGGAAGGTCAAATAGTAAAGATGAAGCTAAAATACTTTGGACATCAAATGAGAAGGGAGGATTCACTTGAGAAGGCATTGATGTTGGGAAAGGTGGAGGGCAAAAGAAGAAGGGGGAGGCCAAGGATGAGATGGCTAGATGGTATTGTAGACACAATGGGCACAGAGCTGGGAGGGCTGAGGGGGATGGTAGAGGACAGAGGCGCCTGGAGGAAAATGGTCCATGGGGTCGCAAAGGGTCGGAGTCGACTGTGCGACTGAACAACAACAACAACAACAACAATCAACTGCTGCTTATATCCCTTGAAACATACCAAATCATGTGCCTAGACCTCAGCAAGGGGTACTAGCTATCTGGCTAGCTCAATTATTGACCATAATTCCTTAAACAAAATCATGGAATCACAGAACTATGGAGTTGAAGACACCCCAAGGGGCAGTAAATGCAACTCCTGACAAGGCAGGAAACAGATGAGTCGCATTGCCAGGTGGTCATCTAATCTCTGCTTAAAACATCCAATAAAGGAGAGCCCATCATTCTTTGTAGCAGTTCATTTGAACAACTCAAGATATCCTTCCTATTATTAGGCAAGATCTCTTTTCTCATAATTTGAATCCTTTTCTTTCAGTCTGTCCTAACCTATGGAACTACAGAAAGCAAGCTTGCTCCATCTTTCTATTCCTCCTTTTACGTGTTGGGTCATCCATGTTGATGCAATGGATGGGAATGCTGAATGAAGCTCTGTGGGAAAAGCACCTTCTCTATGGAACACCCTCTGAACAGAATTATACTGTGCCCTTCCTATTGTAATTAACTTGTGAACTGTCCAGAGAGGGCATTAGGCACTATGTGGCTGCATGTACTGTAAGTGTGATTGCTTTGCTTTTGCTTTGCCTTCCTCACAGTGGCTATATTTTGACCATCACTCCATTGCATGGAGATTGGAAGGTTGGGTTTTGATACCCAAGTGCTGCACTTGGAGACATGAAAAGAACCACATTCGGAGTTTCTTTCTTAAGTGGAGTTTCTTCAGCAAAAATCCTTTTGGCTCAGAGTAATCTCTAACACGAGTATACTATACTAATAATTTCAGCAAATTACTCTTGCATTCTTAGCTCAAGCAAGATGAATCGGTTTTTATCTCATCTCTGGTACTGCTCTTATTTGGGTGGAAAATTCTAAACGCAGATGAGCAATTCTTCTTCCATTGAGACTAATGCACCATTTAAAATAAAAAGGGCTTAAATATCTATAACGTCAACATGGAAGAATATCAAGCGAATATATTGTTGTATGCAGGTGTATTCTCCTCTGTACCTAATGTTTAAGAGGATGTAAATGCTAATGTTTAAAATTCCAAATGAACTGGTTAGTAGATTACTTAGGGGAAGACTTCAAGCACTGGGTGAAA
Organism: Bradypodion ventrale; assembly: GCA_035047345.1. Taxonomy (NCBI): domain Eukaryota; kingdom Metazoa; phylum Chordata; class Lepidosauria; order Squamata; family Chamaeleonidae; genus Bradypodion; species Bradypodion ventrale. The sequence goes on from JAWDJE010000003.1 coordinate 25,889,420, forward strand.
CCAATCTTGTCTGGCCAAATAGCATGTTGTTCACCCCAGATGTCCTGGGAGTGAAGCTTTTAAAGTAAAGGCCTTCCTGGGTCATACAGTCCCAAGAGGTACTATACTTTGATGTCCACCCTGTCATCTTTTGATGTCTGGCTTTGCTATCAGTTTGCTCATTAGTGAGATGATTTGTTACCATTTTGCTAGTTAGTGAACTGGGAACATCCAAGATGTACAGAGAGGTGTTTTAATGAATAGCTGCACTGTTCACAGAGGTATAAAAGGAGAAGGGGTTTTGGCCATCACTGAGTTTCAGCATAAATGAGGCTCTGTAAATTGCTGCACTACAACTGACTTCTTGGGATCATCCAATGGCCAATTCTTCAGGGGCTCCCAGATGGCATGTGAGATCTCTGTTTTATCCTCTTACTGCTTATGCTTTTTGCTGTCTCTAGCCTCTTTAATAAACACTAACAGAGGTTGCCCGGAGTTGGCGGGCTGTTTTAAATTGTGTTGGAAGGTTAAATTGTGTTAATGTTTGTTAAAAATTGCTTAGTCTGTAATTTTTAAAATGTTTATTTATACAAAAAAAAATTGGCTTGGCTGGCTGTTTTATGTAACTGAATAATGTTTTAGTTTTTGGTTTTTTAAAAAAATAGTTGTACCGTAGGTAATAATTTTAATAATGTGAAAGTAAATATTTTTTACATTCAATGTTTTTAAATGTGTTTAGTTGTTTTGGACTTTTATTTGAGTTAGAACTCAGCACAGGATTTTAATAAATTTTTTATTTTATTTTATTGACATATGTTTGTGATTTGTGTTAAATTGTGTTTTCGTGTAATTTTTTTTGACTTGTTATTATTGTGACCTTTTGTGTAAAATTGTGATTTTGTGTTATTGTTTTGATTTGTTTTTACTGTTGTGGCCTTTTGTTTGGGGCTGTTGTGTGTTTCTGAATTTTTTTTACTATTGTGGCCAGCAGGTGGTGCTGGTAGGGGTTTTCTTGTATTTTGACTGTTTTTTCTCTCCTGGCCTCTGGGTGGAGCTTCTTCCGGTAAGTAGTCTCTTTCTTTATTCATTTCGTTTCCGGTCGTCGTGCAGGTAGGACATGTGGTGGTGAGTTGGCTTGTTTTCTTTATTTTATTTGGGGGGGTTGGGGTTTTGTATTTTTTTGACTGTTTGTTTTGTTTTTGATTGTGTTTTTGTTTACGTTGTATTGGTTTTTGGTGTTGTTTTTGTTTGTTTTGTGTATTTTTGGATGTTTTTGATTGTGTTTTAAGATGTTTTTTGATAATTTATTTATTTTTATAATTTTTGTTGTTGTTGTGGCTTCGAGGGGGGTTGGTTCATTTCCACGGGCCAGCTTTGCTGGCCAGACCGTGGGCATTGGAGGAGGGGGTCTTTATTGTGTTATGGTGCTTTGATTGTGTGGAGTCGTGAAAGTAGATCGGAGTTTCCCCTTTAATATCAGTGGGTGGGGGGTTGCGATCCCCCTCTCTGCTGGCTCCCCTGGGGTTGGGAGGTTTGTGGGGACAAAAGGGATCTGTCCCCCCAACCCTTCTGGACCCAGGAGACCAGGGAGAGTGGATTGATTCCCCCCCTCTTAAAAAAACCTCCGTTTTTAAAGAGAAGAAACCACTTGGTTTCTTCTCTTTAAAGTTGGAGGGTTTTTGGGGGGTGGGGGTGGATTCAATCCCCTCTCCTGGTCTACTGGGTCCAGAAGGGTTGGAGGGACAGATCCCTTTTGTCCCCACAAACCTCCCAACCCCAGGTGAGCCAGCGGAGAGGGGGATGGCCACCCCCCACTTACTGATATTAAAGGGGAAACTCCAATCGGATTTTCCCTTTTAATATCAGGGGGTTGGGTTGGAATCGATCTCCTCTCTCGGGTCCCGTGGGTCCATGAGGGTTGGGGGGACAAAAGGGGTATGTCCCCCCCAACCCTTCTGGACCCAGGAGACCAGGGAGAGTGGATCGATTCCCCCCCTCCTTTAAAAAATTCCATTTTTAAAGAGAAGAAACCGCTTGGTTTCTTCTCTTTAAAGATGGAGTTTTTTGGGGGGGAATCGAACCCCTTTCCCTGGTCTCCTGGGTCCAGAAGGGTTGGGGGGACATACCCCTTTTGTCCCCACAAACCTCCCAAACCTAGTGGAGCCAGCGGAGAGGGGGATCACCTCCCCCCCACCTACTGATATTAAAGGGGAAACTCCAGTCGGGACCTTCAGGCGCCATTGGTGAGGGAAAAAAGGGCGGTTGGTGTTTGTGTGGCTGTGAGGTGGTGAGGGGTTTTTTTAATTTTTCAGGCGCCAGCTTCCTCAACGTTCTGCGCGCTCATGTCATGCAGGACTCTGGGGCTTGTAGTTATGGGTTTGTGATTTGTGGTTGTGGTGCATTTTTTTTCTGCGGCTCGATTTTGATTGGCCGCGCCGCGTTTCTCAATGTTCTTTGTGGTCGCACCTCTCAGCCTGATTGGCTGTGGGGCGGAGCAAAGAACGTTGGGAAATGAAGCTGTTTCCTTTTTTCACGTTTGTGGGGCTGTTGCCCCACTGGCGCATTTCTCAATCCTTCGTTGACCTGCGGACCCAGTTCGGCCGTGTGCACGAAGGATGGGTGCGGGTTAGTAGGGCCAGGCTTAGGAACCTATAGCAAGTTCCAATGGTTAACCCTTGGTTTTATAGGTTAAGATTTAGTACCTTTTCTTCCATGGATGTGTTCTATGGAATTCACTGAATTCCAAAAGAACCTTTGTCAGCCTTGACAAAACAAGCATCAATTTTAATATTATCTGAGTATAATCCTAAATATACTAATTCCAATAATGCTTCCCAATCTGATGTGCTCCAGATATTTAATAATATTACTCCCTTTATCTTGGACCATTGACTATACTTGCTGAAGCTGCTTTCAACTGTAGTCCAAACCATCTGGACAGCTACAGATGGAGACTAGGCTAGAACCTGAATTCAGAGGGGCTTGCTTCTAAGTAGGTATTAATTAATTTATTTTTTTGGATAAGGTATGCCTAGCTATTTCAGTTGCTACCCTGACTGAAGGATCATTTCATGCTAAAAAATGTCAACCTTGTTATACTAAGTGAAGAAAATGTGGTGAGAAATGTGGAATTCTTCAAAGGAATTTGGCAACAGTAGTATAGTGAAGTTTGGACTTGCAGAGTTAGATCTCCGGTACTTTCTGAGTAGCAGGGACTTTAGCATAATCTACCATGCCCTGATTTTCCTGCTTCCTCACAATAACTAGGAGAGATATGTATTTTTTTCAGGATCAGTACACTGTTTCAGAACCACAGTGGCTTAGTGGTTAAATGCTAAGCTTGATGACAAAAAGATCAGCAGTTCGAGACCAGAGTGTTGTGCAATGGAGTGATCGCCCATCATCTGTCCCAGCTCCTGACAACCAAGCAGTTTAAAAGCAAAAATTGCAAGTAGATGAATAGGTACTGCTTCGGCAGGAAAGGTAACAGCTTTCCAGGTGCTCCAATGTATAGTCATGCCAGCCACATGACCACAAAAATGTCTGCAGACATTGGTTCCAAGTATGGGGCCCACGCCCCACAGGCTTTCCTGCTTCCTCACAGGGGGATTTCAATTCCCAGAAGCCTAAGTCAGTACATCGGCTGATCAGTGCTTTGGGGGATTGACTTAGGTTTCTGGGAATTGAGTCCAAAAACTAAAGGTTGGGACACACTGTCCTATACTGTTGTAAGCTATCCCTACTTAATGAAAATGTGAGCAAAATGGGCACTTGAGAGTCAATGACTTTACAAAAGACTTACTGTTATTGTTGATATGGACCAATCTAGCTTTCTGCATGTTTGGATTCCTTTTCTTCTTCTTCAGGAAAGTTGCCTATGCCAATGGTCATGGTGAGTACCTGCACTTCCAAATTTACTACTCCAGCACTGTGTGAATGCTGTGACTGAACTTGCAGACCTCTTTATGGGACACATATGGTCTATTGCTGAGCCACACTTTCACAGTCTAAGTCCTAACCAGGTGTCTGGAGGCTGTTCAGGTCTGGATGGGGGACAACAGGCTTCAGCTGAATCCTGGCAAGACTGAGTGGCTTTGGGTGCGGGATCCCATGTTATCCCAGGAGCTACCATCTTTGGTCTTGGCTGGGGCATCTTTGCCCCAGTCAGATCCAGTGCGTGATTTGGGGGTCCTCCTGGACTCACGGCTACTGCTCGAAGAGCAGGTGGCAGCTGTGGCTAGGAGGGCCTTTGCATAGCTCCATGTCATTTACCAATTACACCCGCTCTTGGACGCCTTGCTCACGGTCACTCATGCTCTGGTCACTTCCAGATTGGATTCCTGTAATGGGCTCTATATGGGGCTGCCCTTGGCAACCATTCGGAGGCTTCAGCTGGTCCAGAGTGTGGCTGCCCGGGTAGTGATGCGGTGCGGGCGTTATGCTCATGCCTCACCACTGCTCCAGGAGCTGCACTAGTTGCAGTTTGCCTCCGGGTGCAATTCAAGGTGCTGGTTTTGACCTTTAAAGCCCTTCATGGCATTGGACCAGGTTACCTAAGAGACCGCATCGCCACAAGGAATTCAGCCCATCCGACTAGGGCAGACAGGAGGGGCTCACTGATGGTCCCAACAGTGAAAGAAGTTCTTCTTAGTGGGGCCAGGAAGAGAGCCTTCTCCATATCTGCCCCAGCCCTATGGAACCTCCTACCACCTGAGCTGCATTTCCAGACGGATCTACTCCCTTTCAGAAAGATGCTGAAGACATGGCTTTGTCAGCAGGTGTGGGGCATGCTAGACTCCACTAGTCAAACCCTCTGGCTGATTTAGCCTATGCTAGGGACCTTTTCCAGTTTTGTTATTCTGTCTTATGTGGGTAAGGGTGGGGTCGGTTGTTTTCTTGTAATGATGATTTGCTGTTGTTCTGTTTTAATGCTGATTTTAGCTGGGGGTTTTGGGTTCTTGTTTTTAGCTGCGGTTGTTTTAATTGTTTTATATTGTAATTTTTTATCTATTGTATTTTTCCCTCTCTCCTTCCCCGTTTTGTTGTTAGCCGCCCTGAGTGGTGTACCCACCAGGAGGGCGGGATATAAATGTTTAAAATAAAATAAATAAATAACTAAATAATTGTCAGCATCAGCACTGTAGAAGCACTTCCAGCCCTATTTGTGTTAGCAGTTCCCAAATTGTGCATGTGTGTGTGTGTGTGTGTGTGTGTGTGTGTGTGTGTGTGTGTGTGTGTGGTGGGTTTCCTTAATTTTATCTCTTTGCAACCACCAAAAGAACTTGTGTTACGGATTAGCTGTATATATTAAATATAAAAAAATATTTTTTCCACTTCTGAAAGTATTCACTTGAACTTTCCAGTTATTTGATGAGACACAATTGAAGTCAACCATGGTCATATACAGCTGCTTCTGAACAATCCAGTGCATTACTCCAGACTAAAGAAGCCAAACTACACTAAAATTGGCTGCAAGAGATAAAAAGGGCAGAGCGATTAATAGCATCTTGCTGACTCCAGCAACATGGAATTATGCCAAGAGATACTCCAATTCACCTTCCTTTCAGGAAGATACATACAACAGCATTTTCTTGGCCTCCAGAAGACAAAATGAACGAGTTGCTTTTACTTCTTTATCTACCTTTTTTGGAGTTTCTATTTTGGGAAGTTTCATGTTCAGGGAAGGAAGAAGCAGACGAGTGAAGTACTGAAATTCAGCTCTTTATCAGTGGGGTTTGAACACAGCTTGGATGGGGCAAAGCTCGGACTTATCTATACCTATGAAATGGTGCGTTAACTGTTGGAATGCACCAGGCCCCACTAGCTCCGTCGAGCCTCCGTGCACTCGCCTGAACGGGGTTCGCAGGTAACTGTCGGGTTGAAATTTTCGGCCAGGGAGGCAGGAGCCCCCCCCCCCCCAGACGCAAACAAATAAAGGGAACTTTAATTCCCAACGTTCCTTGTGCTGCGCCGTACCAGAGCCAATCAGGCTGAGCGGCGCGGCAAAAGGAACGTTCGGAAACGCGCCGCAGCCAATCAAAAAAAAGCCGCAGGAAAAAAACCGCTGCAGTAACCAAACACGCACAGGCAAAACTACAAGCCCGAGCGTCCTGCGTGCCACTAGCGTGCAGAACGCTGAGGCAGCCGGCGTGCAGAAAATAAAAGTAAAAAAAAAAGTCGCCGCTGCCCTTCCTTCCCACAGGCCAGCCAGCATGGCCCGTGGAAAAGAAAGGCCCCCCTGCCGCCGCTGCCCTTCCTTTCCATGGACCAGCCAGCATGGCCTGCCGCCGCTGCCCTTCCTTCCCACGGGCCAGCCAGCATGGCCCGTGGAAAAAAAGACCCCCCACCCGGCCTTTCCTTCCAAGGGGGCCAGGCTTCGAGCCTGGCCCGTGAAAAAAAGACCCCCCTTCGCCCCTGTCTTTCCCTTCCACGGGCCAGGCATTGAGCCTGGCCTGCAGAAAAGAAAGACCACCCCTAAAAAAGTAAACACAAAAACACAAACCAAAAACAGTCAAAAACACTCAAAATCAAAAATCAAAAAAGGAAACACAAAAACAGCCAAAAACAAACAAGAAAAAACACACAGACCCCCCCAAAAAATCCAAAACAACCCCCCCCCCAAAAAAAACAACAACAACCAGAGAGCTTACCATGAGACGTCTTCACTCCATGACCACCGGAACTCAAATGAGAAAAAAAAGAGAATACTTACCGGAAGAAGAAGCCACACCCAGAAGACAGTAGAGAAAAATTGTAGAATAGACGAAAAGCTCACCAGCACCACCCAGTGGCCACAAGAGTAAAAACAACATAACAACATAACAACATAAGAACAGCCTTGCTGGAACAGGCCACAGCCCATCCAGTCCAGCATTCTGTCTCACACAGTGGCTCACCATTTCCTTCAGGGTATTCCCAAGCAGATGCCTTCACCTGCTTAGGATTCCCTGGAAATGGCATTGAGAGATATCATGCCTATCTCTCCAACCCGGAGGTTGTCCTTAAGTATCCCTAAACATCCCTAAATAATCAAAATAATAAGATTAATTCCAAAAACAATGAAAAAAGTTATCAAATCATTCAAAAATATTCACACTAATCACAAAAAATCCAAAAAAAAAAAAGAAATAAGTTTTCACCCAAAAACAAACAAAAAACACCACATCTAAACACAGTATGGAAACATTGATTTAAAAAAAACATATTCTTACACATTTTAAAAATTATTATCCAAGGCACAACTATTTTAAAAAATACACATAGTAACACATTATTTGGTTAAATACAATAATTATAAAAAATTATATAATCCTTTCCTCGTTTGAAAAACCAAAAAACCAAAAAAAAACCCACCAGTTTCAAACAGCCCATGCGTAAAAATAAAAAAAATAAAAAACACAATTAAAAACTAACCTCATTTGCATAAAAATAAAACAAAACCCTTCCAAAACCATTTTAAAGAGCCCGGCACTGAGGAAGCTAGCATGCAAAAAATAAAAATAAACAACACACTGGGAGAGCAAGTCCACTGCAGGCGGACACAGTGCCTTGAAGCCACAAATTCATAAAACCTTTCAACACCATTTAAAACAGCCTGGCACCATTTCTTCAAGAAAAAAAACCCAAACCCTTCACTATCCAACACAATTTTTAAAAGCCCGGCACCGCCGGGCAAAATCTGCTAGTATACACTATAAACAGTAACAGTAACAATAATACAACAAGCCCATTGGCTAACAGTGTGCACATTTTCAATCCACTTATTTGCATAAGAATAGATACATGAGAAAAGATACATTCTGCTCCTGTCAGAAAACACAGTTAACATACATAACAGGAAGAGATTTAAATTATATTCATTAACTACATATACAGTACTGCTTTTACTACTTGAGGGTGAGAAACTTCAACGTTTGGGATTTGTTTATGATTTTACTTCCCATCCCATCCTTGCAAAAATTTATGCTTCTTCACTGAGATTATTTTTCATTGGTTCTTGAACAGCCTTCCCCCACAGCGATGAATGTTCTTTCCAGCCCTTTTTTTTTTTTTGGGGGGGGGGGGGGTTTGGAGGAAGGAAGAAAACACCATTATCCAGCCCTTATTCCTGGGTATTGCAATGGATTTGAATTCACTTGAAATGTCAGCCATTGTATGTTGGATTCATGACAAATGACTGTAATATGATGTCTGCTAGTCCAGCGCCACTGGATGCAATTTTTCAGACTTTGGGAGTCTGCAGTTAATTCTGGAGGTAACATGCTAATATCACGGACTATTCACAACACCATGGCAGATAACACAAACATTCTGTCTTTATGCAAAGCTAAGTGTGATGAGAAAATTTCATTTTGATTTAAGCTTCTGGTGACCTACTGGACAACACATTTGAGAGGTTGGGTTTAGTGGTGGGTTTGTTTGTTTTTTGCTTTTGTTTTGTTCTGATTTTATTATGGAAAACAAACTGTCACTCAGAAGTCTCCAGTCTCTCTTTCCAGGTTCTTTGCTCCACAATAGCTACTTTAACATAATCTCCAGAGTCTACTAGGAGGGTCTCTGTTGTGTATTAAGGTAGAATTGCAAGTTGCTCAAGCAACGCTTTGCAAGGATAAAATGGTGGTTTCCCACCATCCAAATTAGGAGCTAAAGTTAGCGCAAAATCCCCCATTCTGGGTGGGCTCATTATCCTAATCAGAGTCATGTGATTGGTTACAGTTTTGGATCCTGTTCCTGATTGGTTAACACATATATATCTTGTTATGATTGGTTGGTTATGATTGTCCGGGAGGTTACTACAATGCAGCAAAGAGTCACTACCTGGGAGACACTAAATAAGCCCCATGGGTAAACAAGGAAGGGGCCGGGGCCGGATCTTTACTTCCCATTACTGCTGCAGGTTAGCCAATATAGAGCTAAGCCTGGGTCTTCTCTTATGCTATCACCTTAAGGTATAGCTTAGTAACTGCCTGTACGGTAGTTAGCATGAGGGATTTGTATGCAAATATACTTGAAGCCAATTGGCTCATTGTCTTCCCTTTAACACCCTTTTTAAGCCAATCGGCTTCAAGTATATTTGCATACAACATAAACAGGATACTTCCGTGGTTTTCTCTTAAACACAGAGTTTTTAAAAATGAAATTGAGGCACACAAGGCTAAGACAGCAGACAATTAAGTGATTAAAGTGTTAAAAAAACAGTTCCATGAAAGATCACCATAACATTAAATGCAGTCAACAGAGAATAGGGGGAAATTTAAAATAGAATTATTACAATAAGCCCCATGAGGGGAAGCAGTCATGCTAAGGGGAGTGTCTAGGGGTGGTTTTTCCTCCACCAGGGAAAGCCCAACACTCCTCTGACTCGCATGAGGCACGCATCTCATGAATAAAGATACAATAATATATGGGAGATTTACATTCCAACTGGGTTTTTTAAAAAATACGAGAGATTATAAAAAAATATGTGATGGTGTGAAGAGAGGCTAAATTACGGGGTTTTCCTGGGCAATACAGGATACTTGACACCTATGATCAGTACAGAAGAACTGCACAACTATAAAATTGACAATGAAGGCATTGAGACATTGAAAGATTTTGTGTATCTTGGATCAGCCATCAATCCAAATGGACACCGCAGCCAAGAAATCAGAAGACTGAAATTTGGAAGGACAGCAATGAAGGAATTAGAAAAGATCATCAAATGCAAGAACCAATCACTGGAAACCAAGATCATCCCTACTTTTATTTCTGATCACCATCTATGGGTGTGAAAGCTAGACAGTAATGAAAGCTGACAGGAAAAAAATGTTTTGTTTGAAATATGGTGCTGGAAGAGAGCTTTGAGGATATCCTGAACTGCCAAAAAGACAAACATGTCTTAGAGCAAGTCAAGCCTGAACTGTCTCTGGAGGCAAAAATGACAAAGAATGACAAAGCTGAGACTGTCGTACTTTGGGCACATCACGAAAAGGCAAGACGGTCTGATAAAAACAATAATGTTGGAAAAGGTGGGAGGCAGCTAAAAACAAGGAAAGCCAAATACCAGATGGACTGATTTCCTAAGGGAAGCCACAAGCTATAACTTGCAGGAGTTGAACAGGGCTATTGAGGACAGGACATTTCAGAGATCTCTCATTTCTAGGGCTGTCATAAGTCAGAGTTGACTTGATGGTACTTAACAGCAACAAAGGAAAATGCATGAGTCTGCTTAAGTCAGGGGCAAATGTCAGATCCTTGAGGAAGATCTTGTGCCACACAATCCTAAGAAGCAAGGCTGACAAGTACACACAACAGGTTTTCATTTTGTATCAACATCTTAATGACAGAGTTTCCTCCTAAAGGAAGTCATCCCCCCTTGCTGGGCTTATGATGGCTAGATAGAATCGTACTGTTCCATATGGCCTTTGGTTTCTGAAACTGGTTGTAAAATTGTTTTATTAGTTTTTAAAATGGAAAGGTGATGGTCCCCTAGTGGATTAAATCCCACTTAAATCCATCTTGATGGAGGGCAGAAGCTTCATCCATACTGGCCTGGAGTTGTGGAAGACTTTGTGTGTCAAAAGATCTCAGGACCAGAAAGTAACTTGTGGAACGGGAGTCATGCTGCGATGTGGAAGGCAAATTGATGGCTACTGCATTATATTGTTCCTAGGACAATCTTCATAACTGATCACCATCATGATAGCCAATATTTGGAATCAGATACATATATATATAATATTGTAAATAATTTTTGGGGGGAATGATTAATAAATGCTTCAAATAATATATTATTTGGTTCAGCCCAGCACTTCTAGGTCAGGTGGCACTGGACAGGGTTGTATACACCAGAGATCTCTGGGAAGTGGACTTGTATTTCATTAGAGTAGCACTTACTTATTCCTCAACCTAAAAATTGCTTCAATTAATCTTCACACTGATATGGGCACCAGTTTAAGGCATACTAGAGTACATCTTTAAAGAACAGTAATTAAGTGCAAACCTTGATGAGCAGCAGAGGCAGCAGGATTCTGGAAGTCAGTCATTAATGCAATAAGAGCCTTATCTGCCTCCTTGTTTAATAAGATTTATTAGATTAGGGGGGAGTGTGGAAGGAGAAGAAAATGGCAGCCCAAAAGGTGAACACATTATTCATGAAGTATCAAGGACATAGATCTGCTTCCTTAAAAGGCTTTATAAGTTACAACCAAAAGCTACCTGAGGTATAGTTTGAAAATCTTAACTTCCAATGCAATATTTTTTATACCTCACCTCTAAGAAACAGGGCCTGGCATGGGCATCTGCCACGAACTTTTGGAACAATTTTTTTGGAACAATTACAATTTTCCTGCACTATTCAGAAGAAATTGGTGAATGCCTGAAGAAATGATCCAGAATCACAAAAAGACCATATAGTGTTTGATTTTTCCAGTAGTCTAATAAAAGTATTGCCTTGTTCTTGCAAGTTGTTGTGCATGTGCCCGAATAACTGACACCAGGATTACTGCATAGATCATAAACCACAGATCTGTTTTATCTGGCTCATAGAAAACATTATTTTAGTGTTTAAGAAATGATGAGCAGCAGCCAGCAATATGGGCCAAACACATAACTTTATTATATGGTACTGAACACAATGTTAACTGTGCTACAGCGACTTATATACAGGTGTGCAAGGATACATTTTGGTGGGCTTTAACAGGATTGGTTGATGGAGAGTGGGGTAATCGAGGACTTGTTCTCAACCATGCTTCTCAGAGTAAAATGGCGCAAACCCCAATCTCACAATACTTATAAACTGAGGAGAACACAAAATGGTGGACAAATTTTCTTCAATACACAACATTTATTGTCTCCTAAAGTTCAGAAAATAAGATCATGTCCTTGCCATAGTATGTGACCATTCAATGTATGAGATTTGTATTGACAGGCAGCTCCAGGATACATCTCCATGCTTACAACTTTTCTAGAGCTTTGTGAAAAACTGAAATACATATACTCATATGGTACACAAGCTTTCAAACTCACCTGATCACCATATGTGACAAGGAATCCTGCCCAGATGAATCCATGGAATTCTTTGCAAGAGTGAACAAGCTGGAGAGAGACCAACAGATTAGGGATAAATCCCTCCCCAGATCACCTCATTTCCATGCAACCTACAAAAGAAGCAAGTCCTTTCCTCCATAATCATCCCTCGAACACAACAGGGAGGCAGAGGAATAATGAATTGTTCCATTTTACCAGTCTACTTGGTAGAAAACAATTTTAAAAATAGTAATAAATACCACAAAGAGACCTCCAGGTTGCCTCCATCTTTATGTTCAGCACTGAAATGCAGACTGCTAGCCTCTGCATAGGCTAGTCTCCCTATTTCTTTAACCACTTCTCTGAGGTTATTGGCTATGCAATGAGACATCTGTACATAGTACTCCCTCCACATAAGCTAATGCTGGTCCATAGTATACTTAAATTGTTTCTGGAGCACCACTATTTATTGAACAAACTCAACAAAGGTTATCCTTTAATAAATCTTCATGACGGGAAAATTTTGAGTTGGTGGCTGAACGGATTTCAGAAGAGATATTCTGAACGCTGTCTTTGTTCAGGTCCAACTTACAGTCAATTAGGAACCTGAGCTAACTCAAGACATGACTATTAAGACAAAAGATAAGATGGCGGGCCCACCCCTGAAAACAAGAGAAAGACTTATGGTACTATCAAGCCTGGTACATTCATCATGGCTTGACTTTTTCATAGACTACTATGAGATGCGCGAGCACTTCAATTACAGTATCTTGTCCCCCCCACCCCACCCGATTTCAAATGAAGAGATAAGAGTACACGTCGTCAAAACAAACAGTATAAATTCTATATTAGCATCGCAATGCTACAATCCATTTTAGGCTCATAATTAATCTCGTAATTGTCTCTTGACAATTCTTTTTAATTTATTTCCTACAATTATTTTCCTGACAAACTGTGTCAATTAAGTTAAACACATTAGCCTCTGTGCTGAATTTTTTTTAAAAAGAGCCTGACCTAGAATGGGAACTCAATTTAAACTTTTAATGAAGCAAGCACCGAGCTGAAATTTCTGCCAGCCAAATAATGTTCAATGCATCTGAGTCAGCAATGGCTTCCAAAGTTTTTCTAGGATTGTCTACAAGAGAGTTGCTTTTTCCTCTCATTTAAAGCCTGCCTTTTGATGTCTTACAAACATTAATAACTTTGACCGGCCTTGTGTGTTCAGTACAATTAACCACAAAATGACCACATAGCTTTCCAAATGAAGATGAAGTGGATCTTAGACCAAAAAGGCCTATGCTACAACAACAACAAAACCATGTTATTCTGCATGTACTCAAAGCAACTTTCATAAGAATATATTTATTTATAAAAGTTGTTTTGTATGACTTGTTAACAGAGGTGACAGCTTAACAAGTCACAGCCAAAGTAATTAAAAAGGCAATCAGAAAGCCTTTCTTGATTTTTCTTGATTTTTTTGGAATAGTAGCTGTGCTATCCTGTTTCAAGCATTAGAGAATAAACAAAATAAAAACCATTGTCTTCAAAGTGCTACAACTTTTTTGTTTTGTTTATTCTCTGATATCCTTTCTTTATTTTAGGTCCAGTTCTGCCTGCTCCCATTAAATTAATAGTAGGATGGATCCTGAAAACCACATCTAGAACAGATCCATTGCAATCAGTGGGAATTTAGTTAGTCACGCATTGAAGAGATATCAGCAGTTTCTACTGTGTTAATTAACTGGACCACTCAACCCATGGTCAATACTAGCATTTCCCAAGTTAGTGTCTTCCACATGCTTTGGACTACAGCTCAACTCTATACTGTATAGATAGTTGTTTCTCTGAGAGACACTGAGTGGTGGATGGATCCAATATGGTGGCTTAATTTTTCAAGGCACAATTTATATATCTCATAGCTCACTTAAGCACTCAGCCACATACACTGGCTACAACTATTTTAGTATTATTATCTTATTATTATTCATTACATATTGCTTCATAATAAAATATTAATAATACTAAAATAGTTGTATTTCATTACATATTATATTCATTACATATTGCTTCCAGAAAAAGTATTCTTCTGTTGCATTGACTACACCAAAGCTTTTGACTGTGTGGACCACAGTAAACTATGGCAAGTCCTTAAAGAGATGGGAGTAGCGGACCACCTCACCTGTCTTCTGAGAAATCTGTATGAGAGTCAAGAAGCAACAGTTAGGACAGGATATGGAATTACTGATTGGTTTAGAATATGCAGGGCTGCATATTGTAACCCTGTGTAATGCAGGGCTGGATGAAACACAAGCTGGAATTAAGAATGCTGGGAGAAACATAAACAACCTGAGATATGCAGATGATACTACCCTAATGGTGAAAAGTGAAGAAGACCTAAAGAGCTCTTGATGAGGGTGAAAGAGGAGAGTACAAAAGCTGGCCTGAAACTCAACATCAAAAAAAAAACAAGATCATGGCATCCAGCCCCATCATGCTGTGGCAAATGGAAGGGGAACAAATGGAAACAGTGACAGACTTTACTTTCCTGGGGTCCAAGATAACTGCAGATGGTGACTGGAGCCATAAAATAAAAATACACTTACTTCTTGAGAGGCAAGCTATGAGAAACCTAGACAGTGTAATAAAAAGTAGAGACATGACACTGCCAACAAAAGTTTACATAGTCAAAGCAATGGTATTTCCCACAGTAATGTATGGCTGTGAGACTTGGACTAAAAGGAAGGCTGAGCACAGAAGAATAGACACCTTTGAGCTGTGGTGCTGGAGGAGACTCTTGAGAGTACCCTGGACCACAAGGAGATCAAATTAGTCAATCCTGAAGTAAATCAATCCTAACTGCTCATTAGATGAAGCTCAAGTACTTTGCCCACTAAATGAGAAGACTCACTTGAGAAGGCCTTGATGATGGGAAAGAATGAGGGCAAAAGGAGAAGGGGGTGGCTGAGGATAAGGTGGCTAGATGGTTTCGTTGATGCAATGGCCGTAGATCTTTGTGGGCTATAGAGAATGACAGAGGACAGAGGAGTTTGGCGTACAGTAGTCCATGGAGTTGCAAAGGGTCAGACTCGACTGTGTGACTGAACATCAACAACAACATATTGCTTATAATTATGTCTGTCTTTCATACAGTGAGCAAGATATGTACATACATATCCCACATCCCTTACTTTTACTGAGAGAAAAATTGATTCAACAGCAGCGTGAGGTTCATGGTCTGAGATGCAGAATATAGCCACTTTGGAAGACTGTTAAATTCTCCTCTGTGCTATTTGGAGGGAGCACTAATCATACAGCAGTTTTCATCATCACCCCCACACTTAGCATAATGCTTAGTCCGATCCCAAGTCCCATGGAAATCAGCAGGACTTACTACAGCTCCAGTAATAACAATCACACCTATGAACAAGATCAGCTTCAGTACACCTAATATATTTCTACACTAAGCTGGCAGAATGATTCCCACTTGGTCTCCACCAGTCTTTTCTCTCCTGTACTGAAAAGCTAAAGACAACAATGCAGATAAAACAGATCAGTGACATTCACAGCCCTCACTTATCTCTGGGTGTGTGTATGAAGGTACATATGGCCTGTAGCGAGCACTTGCTACACCTGTGTTTGTGAGCAGTGCCAAGTAAATAAGACAAACTGAACAAATTACATGAGAGAGAAACACACATAGACACACACACACACACACACAATGGTGATCACCTAGTATGCAATTAAACACAGGGAAATGGTGAATACAAAGTTATTTTAACATTATTTCTACAAAACGTTATAAATAGAGAAAAGTTTTGGCTGTATAGCTATGTGATTGTCATAGAACAGGTATTTCTAAACTTTCTATTTGCAAAGAAACGGCAGTGAAGTACAGTCTCCCAATGCTGCCAAATATAAATGGCTTTAGAAGCAAGCAGAGCCCCTATAACAGAAATAGATTTATCTTAGCGAAGGCAGTATTGAACTGAAGGCAATATTAGGTCTCAGGGCTGACTTATTCAATACAGACAAGCAAGTTGATCAAAAGGGCTTTTTACATTTATAGCCTAAGGACATTATCTCCGAACGGATTTAATCTAGAACAGGACTTTTCATGTTTTCTATAATTACTGAGAGACTCGGATACGGTTGTAAGTCGTTGCTGTGAATTCAAATGATGTATGTAGTCATGGTTTTTCAATAGATTTGTGTGCTATCCACCTGTACTAGGTAAGTATTTAAATACCTTCTATGAACTCAGTAGTGCTAACGTCTTTAGCTCAATATGAAGAAACTGTAGGAGGCTGTTGGATGCAAAGAAAATAACTACTTTTTAGAAAGCTAAGATTGTACAACATTTTGGAAATGTGATAAGCTAGAGTTCCTCTTGATGACAAGTATAATATTTGAATGATGCTAATGTTGATTAGTAATAAGTTGTTGTTTATTATCATTTACAGATTTTAACAATCCCAAAAATATATATTATAATAAGAATTGAATCTTTACTTCCTGATGAAGGCTTCGAAAAGACAAATTACCGGATCATCTTTGAAGTTTAAAGTTTAAAGCCTATTGAAAAGTTGAAGTGAAGTTTAAAAATAAGAAATTTAAAGTTGAAGTTTGATACCATAAATACATTTTGAACACCAATGCGGAGTTACAAATTGCTTTAATTATTATTAAAAACATTGTGAACACATGATATTGAGTTGTGGATCTACATAATCGTTGCCGCTGAGAACGGATCGTCTTGATATATACACTGGTAAGACAGGCTGAGCATCCATGCTGATCCAGGTTCCCATCATATTTTATTATGCAACAACAACAACAATAATTTCAATAAAAGATTATCACCCAACAGATCAAACCATGTGAATTCCAGCATGCATTCCTCTGCTCTATGTCCCCTGAAACACTTTTACATTAGATCATCTCACCACAGAAAGTTCCATGGATGGGGGTGGGGATTAAAGGAAAGAAAATTATGGTGGTCACTGATAGGCAGCAGATTTGGCCATAGTATAGCATTGATGGGTTCAAGGGAGTTTAATGGAAGCCTTCGAGCTCACTGTTGCTACAAGCTAATGTAGGAATGTTAGCTGAAATTAATAAATAGGAAGTTATTTATATACATGCAAGAAATTCTATAGCTAGGTCAAATTGTATTGGAAAGTGTGCATTAGACTGACCTCTAGTTCACTATCTGAAACAAGACGGACAACAAAATTATAGCAAACAGCAGGGGAGAAAGGTTGTGGGGGACATTTAAGCAAGAGGATCAACAACAAATGTAGGAGGAGGAGCACCAATTTGGTTCCCATTACCATCCATATTACATTTCTGATGGCTTAGGGCAGGGATTCTCAACCTGCGGCCCATGGCCTGGATGCGGCATGTGGCACTATTTCATGTGCCCACCATCACCACCACCACCACATCATGAAGTGTCATGTGGTGGAGGAAGGGGAAAATGGCCATCTGGCCCCCGAAGCTGTCAGAGGGAGTGTGACCTGGCCCACGGCTTTAAAAGGTTGAGAACTCTTGGCTTAGGGTGACAATCCATTTGACACACCAGTCAGTCACTCTTTTTCCATCCTACTAGCATTATCATTTATCCTGACAAGCAGATAAATGGAGAAAACAGGGAGGCTTTGTGACTGATGAACTCCTGCATCTAGGCACCAGCCAGCTAACACATTTGGATTTCATTTTGAGGCAGAAATGGGAAAGGGGCCACCAGCTGCTGAATGTTGCATCTACACAAACTGCACTGCAATGAGCAGAGACAAATGCAAGAGGATAGCTTGGTGCATTGCATCCCAAGCTTCCTAAACAAGATTGTTTGCAAAATCACCCTGTTGCCATTTAACTTGTAATAAGCTGGAACAGGGACCTGTCATTCCAAATCATTTCATCCAGACGGATGCTGAACAAAAAAGCTGTGATCCTATGCATACTTACCAGGAGAAAAACCGCATGGATTTCAGTGGGACTTGCTTTTCTATACAGACAACCATAAGGCTATGTACGATGCAAAGAGAGGAGATTATAAAGTCATCTTTATTCATGCCTTGGATTTACTCCTGAGTAACAATGAATTCAGACAAAGGAAAGTTTTCAAATGTCATTTGTTACAAACTCCTGTAGTTTATGTGGAAAGGAAATAATAAGAGCTCTTCTGAAACAGAACAAGGTCCATTATCAAAGCAGCAAAAGTTCTGGTTCTCTCAAGGTCATTGGAGAGAGACTACCATCAAGTTCCTTCCCAGATGGTAAGGGTTGATAGTAAGATCCAACACTTGGAACGAAACATTCCCCATCTACAACCTTCCTTGTTTCGCATAGTGACCAACTAGATGTCCAAGAAAACCACATGAACAAAAGCAAAATCCCTCTCTTGTGATTGGTTCCTAGGAGCATTCTTCTCATTCTCTGGTGAATAGGAATATAGTATATTGATTATGACTACTAGCCATTAATATGCCCATCCTCCTGAAACCTTTCTGGTATTCTCTTAAAACCATGTAAGTTGGCATTTATCTACACAAAATAAAAGCATCAAATTCAAATAGGCTAGAGCACGCAACCACCTCTCAGAAGGAAATTGTCCAGGGGCCATCAAAATTTATCTATCAGCCAGAATTTTAGGAGAAACATGTGTGGTGTAGGGGGAAAATGTATTCAGTATAAAAAAAAAAATCATTTGGAAAATGGGTAAAAGCTATTATAATCGTTGCTTTCTTAGAACACATCTTATTCCTATAATGCTCAGTATAATGTTTATGTGCCTTTTATTTATCTTTCTATATCTTTGAGTTATACCTGATAGTATAGGATTCATTATGTGTGTGTTACTGAAGCTCTTATCCTTCATTTCCCCCCACCCACCCAAATCCACTACTCCCTCAGAACAAAAAAATATTTTTTTGCTTCATTGGGAAAAGCTGTGAGAAGGGCAAAGTTCAACCACCTCCTCCCTCTGAACCCAAGCTGCAACATTACAACTAAAAATTATTGGAGGGGGGCAGGTGTTAAAGGAGCATGAAATGTTTGTGTTTATCAAAAGACAGAACAGGGTTTAAAAGGCTGAGAAATAATGCAGTAAACAAACAAATGTCCCAGAAGCCTTCTCTAACTCCCTCACATCAAACTATTTACCTTGTTATCTCAATGAGCTCCAAGTAATGTAAATGACCCTTCTCCCTATTTTACTTCTACAATTACCTCATAAAGTAAAGGCTAAAAAGGAATTGTCTGAGGGACAATGGTATTGTAGACGCAATGGCCACAGAGCTGGGTGGGTTGAGGAGGATGGTGGAGGGCAGAGGTGCCTGGCAGGCAATGGTCCATGGGGATGCAAAGGGTCGGAATCGACTGTGCGACTGAACAATAAAATGTTTAAGCCAGCCATTGAGTTTCATAACTTAGCAAGTACTAGAATTTAGAATTCCAAGGTCAGTGATGGCAAACCTATGGCATGTGTGCCAGAAGTGGCATGCAGAAGTCTTTCTCCTGGCATGCACACCATCGAGGGGAAGCCCCGCTACACACAGCCCAGCTGCCACCACTTCCCCACCACCAGCAGCCCTCTCTCCTTCTCTGCCAAAGGAGAGGCGAGAGGGGAGGCTGAAATCCCAGCCAGGAGGCTGCTGCTGGGAGAGGTAAGGTGGGGAGCACTTGTGGATGGGGAGGCCCAATGGCAGGGTAGGAAGGCCCGGCAGGGGGTAGGAAGGCCGAACAGGGGGTAGGAAGGCCCAGTGGGGGCAGGGGGTAGGGAGACCCAGCAAGGAGGCCTGGTGGGGGGGGGGGGATGTAGGGTGGCCGTGCGGGGCTTTTCTTGAGCCTGGGAGGCCTTTCCAGTGTGCGTGCAGGCCTTTTCCAGAGCCCAGGAGGCTGCAAGTGGCTTTTCCAGAACCTAGGAGACTCTTCTAGTGCCTGGTACAGCCGCACAGGGATTGTTGGGGGCAGCAAGGCTTGACATGGTGGTGGGTGCTTGTCCAGGAGGCAGTGAGAAGCTTGATGGCATGTGGGTGGTGCACATGTGTGCGCAGCTTGAAGCACACTGGTGACATCACATGGGTGTGCATGCACCCATGTGATGTCATCAGCATGCATGATGCCTGCTGACCATCTCCCCCCCCCCCCCCCGGTCTCCTTGGGCACTTGGTCTCTAAAAGGTTCACCATCACTGTCCTAGGTCCTACTCCCATGATGGTGAACCTTGGCACTCCAGATGTTCTTAGATTTTATTTCCCAGAAGCCCAAGTGCCCTGTGAATCCACACAAACATCTGGATTGCTAAGACTCACCATCATGGTCCTACTCTAACCACTTCACCACCTGGCTTTATTATTGTAACAATGTTGTTACTGCCATAACTACAGTAAAAGCTTTGCACTAATAATTATTTAAAATACCAACTGCCTAATCAGATAGTTTGCCTAAGCAACTAATCATAGACCACCTAGTCCAGTGTTTCCCAACCTTTGATTTTTGGACTTAAATTCCCAGAAACCTAAGTCAATTCCCCAAAGCACTGTTCCACCAATGTACTGGCATGGGCTTCTGGGAATTGGAAGTCCCCCTGTGGGGCATGTGCTCCACATTGGGAACCACTGACCTAGATCTTGCCTTTCAATGCAAAGAATGGCCTATAATTTTCACATTCTAAGCAACTTCATTCCCTCTCCACACTATTTGATATTTTCCGCAGCTAATTTGGAGAGAGAAAAGTACAGAAAGAGGCTAGCATTTGTTCCAACTGCTCCTTGATGTCTCGACTTTTTAAAAAATATATATTAGGTGTTTTCAAGGCAATGCCCTCTAAAGGTCCTTTCATGGGACACCTGCATCAAACACAAGTGCAACTTAGCTAACAAACAAGAAATCAAAATGCATTCGATAAAAGAAAACACTGGGCCTTTTTATTTCAACTCACAGCTTGATAAAGTCAAAAGATTCAAAAACTATTCTGGTTTCCCTTCAGAGCTATACAAACTGGACATTACATTCAAAAAGTCATTTAAGCAGATTATGTGACAGTTTTTTGTTTTTTGCTATTGTTGGCCAGTAGCTGTCTTCCTTCTTTCAAATCCCTCCTTAATATATGATATATTTCCCAAAGACCAAATCTCTTTTTCCATATTCCTCATCAACAAGAATAAAGTCTCATGTCTATACCTGAACATACCCGTCAAGCGGCGCTCCAGAAAATACGGGAACTGCTCCGGCCCGGGTGTGCATGTGCATGAAAAACTCTATTGTGCATGCGCAGAACACATTTGCACATGCGCAGATGGGTTCCGTGCGTGCGTGCATGTGCGGTAACCCCTTTCCCCGCCATTCTAAATACAGGACTGTGCCGGGAAAGGGGTGGAACGTGCTCCAAAATACGTGATTTCTCAGCCAATCCAGGATTACTTGACAGGTATGTACCTAAGTTCATATTTTATTGAGTTGGTCTTGTCCTTTAATTTTCTCTTCATTGTCAAACACCAGGATGCTCTTGAGGGAAAGTATTTGTTGCTTCTTTGTATCACACTAAATTTCTTGCGTATTGATGGCACTGTTGTGTAAATTTTACTGTTGTGTAAATTAGATTCTTTATGTAGTCCTGCAGCAAAGACAATTTTGTGCAGTTGTCATCACTGGAATATATGGAATTATTTAGATCTTTATTTGCTACCAATAATAAAACTCCCCCCCCCCCCCCGCCCTCTCCCCATCCTAACTGTATCTGCAAAGGGTCGTAAAGCAAAATGTTGGCAATCTAACTGATGGATATATTTTCTCCCATCCCTGTCAGCTTTTCTAAGCTCCACAAGGCTACAAAATTACTGTATGAGAAAACAGATTCAGGTCAGTGACCCTGAATATAAAGTGCTTTGAAGATCGGCAACAGCAAGAAAGCAATTGCCCGTGAATTCTTGGTGAACCTGAAGCAATTAGATTTACAAAATGGAAAACTGTTAGAAATATGCTCTTTATGAAAGGTAAACATCAGTGCCTTTCCCATTATTTCTGTACATCACAAGCAACAACAAAAAATCAAAATGCTTCAAACTCATGGCAAGAAATAGGAGCTACTCTACTTTGCTCCAATTTGAATGAGTTCTAGAGGTTTGGTGAAGGGAGGAAAAAATGGTGCTTTCAAGTCCAGTGAATGAGGTGATACTGCCATACCTTTTAGAGGAACCCAGAGATATACTTGGGTAAATTCCATGTTTTGCACTTGGAAAGTAGTTTTCCCATTAAGGAAAACAGAGAAATGTATGCCATCAAAGTACTGTAATGGCCATATGCACCAGTAGGCTGCAACTCTACTGTGCACGTCTATAGTTTGTAAGGTCTGTAGTGGCCATGTTAGCTGAGGATTCTGTGAGCTACACTTTGAAAAAAGGAACTATCCTAAATTCATGAAGTATATGGAGATTACTTTACCTTCCTTCTATAGGAGTGGTGCCCAAACTACGGCCTGCGGGCCAGCCCTGGCCCCCAAAGCCATTCGATCAGGCCTGCGACATCCTCCCCAAACCAGGAAGCAAAATTTCCACTTTTCATGCATGCTGCTTTTCATGCATGCACTGATAGGGAAATGGTGGTGTACTGGGTGCTGAGTTCAAATCTAGCAGAGTGTAGTAGTTAGCTATGAGCGACAGCGGAGGTGCCCGTTTAATTTTCTCCTTTACACCCAGTCAATAATAGCAGAGACTCAGTTGAACGGTGCAAAACATAAAGAGCTTTTACTCAGCAGAGGTGGTGATGAGAAGAACATAAACAGTAGTATCTTATCTGTGAACAACTATGCAAACAAACTTAGTCTTTCAGTTTCACAGTAAGTTCTTGCACACAGCAAAATCTCCTGCTGCAGACTAGCTCTTCCCTGGCTCGGCTTGCAGAGTATGGCAAACAAATTCAGTCCCGGTTTGCTCAAGTATTTACAGTCTTTAACAAAGCACTCTCTCTGTCCTGGAGAGTAAACATATAGCAATCAGGAAGGCTATGCTGGCACACATTCTCTGTTCTGGAAAGCCAACATATAGCCAGCAGCTTCTCCCCTTTCAGGTATGCAAAAACAGTACCCTAGGAAGATTACCTGGAAGACAGTCCTTCTTGCTGAAATCCAATTCACAAGCTATTTGCATAAGAGCTTCAGGTAACACAGTTCAGCAGAACTTCATGGCATAAGTCCAAGAGCATTAGTCCATGTGCAGCAGCATGGCAGCTAGGTTAATTCCTGAGCATTCGGGCAGCATGGCTACAAGATCAAATCCAGAGCAAAGAAGCAAACTACTTGGCTCTATTTTATGCAGTGACAAATGCTGATTCATTCCATCATTACCATCACCTGTCCACAGTTCAGTAAATTACACTTAAAGCTGTAGTGCCACATATCATGTATTATTTACAATAACAGGGTGTTCCCCATGACATCCCTAACATGCACCATTTTATGTTCTGGTTTGGCGCGGACGCTTCTGCACTAAGCCATGAAGTAAAATGGTGGCATTTGTGCATGCGCAGAAATGGGCACACCAAACCAGGATGTAAAATGGCGGCTTTCACGCATCTGCAGAAGCGTCCATATTTACTTCCTGGTTTGGCATGGACACTTCTGCACATGAGTGAAAGCTGCCATTTTATGCCCTGCACCAAACCAGGACATAAAATGTCGGCTTTTATGCATGTGCATAAATGTCTGCATCACACATGTGTGAACATGCCGTGTTCCAGGGTGTGGTCTGGCCAATTTAGCTGTTCTAGGGGTGTGGTCAGGCCCCCAACCTGAAAAGTTTGGGCACCCTTGTTCTACTGCTACAGAAGAAAAAGGGACTGTGCATTAGGATTTCCTTAAATTGTGACCAAAAGGAGGGAATGGTTAAGTTCTTCTGAGTAATTTATTCCTTTTAAAAATCATAATCCACTCAATAGCATTTATTTATTTTTGTTTGTTTGTTTGTTTGTTTGTTTGTGGATTTGTATTGCCACCCAATCCCAAAGAGTCTGGGCGGTGTACAGACATTAAAACCATCACATTTTTTTAAAAAAAACACAGCATCGCCAGTGCCCCACACCTGCTCTACTAAACCAGGTTTTTAAGCCTTTCCTGAAGGACAGCAACTCTGTCTGGAGACACTGCTCAATTGGCACAATGTTCCATAG
Organism: Bradypodion ventrale; assembly: GCA_035047345.1. Taxonomy (NCBI): domain Eukaryota; kingdom Metazoa; phylum Chordata; class Lepidosauria; order Squamata; family Chamaeleonidae; genus Bradypodion; species Bradypodion ventrale. Next base: position 25,913,576 of record JAWDJE010000003.1, read on the forward strand.
GTCCAGAGTGGACACTGAGAAGGCCTTCCTTTTGGTGCTACAGAGACGAGCCTCTCTAAGCTGATGGTATCTTCAGACAGCCTCTTCGGTCTGTTCTGGTGGGATGGACAGATGTTCTTGGGGTGATGCAGTCTCTTAAGTATCCTGGCCCACTACGAAGTAGGGCTTTAAAGGTAATAACCAGTACCTTGAATTGCACCCGGAGGCATACCAGCAACCAGTGCTGCTCCGAAGCAGTGGCGAGGCACAGACATACCGGCTGCATATCATCACTACCCGAGCAGCCGCATTCTGGACCAGTTGCAACCTCCGGATGGTCATCAAAGGCAGCCCCATGTAGAACACATTGCAGTAGTCAAGTCTGGAAGTGACTAGAGTGCGCATAACCATAAGCAAGGCGTCCCGATCTAGGAGCGGGCATAACTGGCGTATGACACGAAATTGTGCAAAAGCCCTCCTGGCTTTTCTATAGCTAGAACAAACCACTTTTCTATAGCTAGAAAACCCTGGAAAAGGTTGCCGTGAGTCAAAATTGTCTTGGCAGCCTATAACTTACATGACTGTATGAGAATTTGATCTCTACTATTCTAAGTCCTAGTCTATCACTCTGTCCACTCCCCTACACAACACTGGATAACATATTTCTATCACAGGCAAACACAGCGGCTGGCAGCTCTGCCTGGAGAATTCTGGAAGTTGTTGTCAAAAAAAATAACTACACTCTGAATTCCAGAGCCAAGATACAGTAGCATCTATATGCTCACCACATTATTTACAAACCTCATATTAAATCTTTGTTTTTATTAATACTTGTCTAGTGAGCCAGAGACTGCGGTGGCTTAGTGGTTAAGATGCTGAACTTGGCAACTAGGTCAGCAGGTCAGCTGTTCAAAATCTGAGTTTTGCACAATGGAGCTCCCGCCTCTCTCCCAGCTCCTGCCAACCTAGCAGTTTGAAAGAAAGAAATTGCAAGTAGATAAATAGGTGCCATTTCGGTGGGAAGGTAACAGCATTCTGTGCTTTCCGACATCTAGTCATGCCTGCCACATGACAACGAAAATATCTGCAGGCTCTTTGGCTGGAAACAGCGTTGAGCACCACCCCCTAGAGTTAGACACGGCTGGTTTTAGAGCAATGGATACCTTTACTTTTAGGGAGCCAACTCCAGACATGACTAGACTTTCCCCATCTCTTTTCAAAATCTGAGCAGGCTGTTTGGTAGGTACTGACTGCCATTATTCATTCCCTAGCAGCTGTTGCTGAAACCACAAGGTTAAGGGCTCCCAATTAGATCCAGATTTTCCCACTGTGAACTGATTCACTGATGGGTGCCAAAACACCAAATGCTTGGTGGCAGGTCTCCCTCCTGACTCTGCAACCGGCAGCGTAATTAACTTTTCTGCCCCCTTGGAGGAATGAGTAGGCAGAGCCCAAAAGGTGTTTGAATGAATATAAAACATTATGCATGCATAGGAACTGGGATGATTAATCACAAAACCTCAGGAAATTGATTGGTACAATGCATGCGGGTGGTGAAAGTGCAGACAGAGAAGACGAGCCACAGATTTTGGTTCATTCCTACACATGGGCTAGAATGATAAACAGTGACACAAGACTGATACTACCAATGAATGGTTGGTCCTGGGTTTGGATCCAGGAAGGATGTGTGATGGAATACTTGTAGGCCCAGAGAGCTGCCGCTTCTAAAAGCAGATTAAAATAGATGGACAAAATGTTGCCCTGCAGCAAGTCATTCCCCCAGGATGTTGCAAAGGAAGAGAGAGAGTCTTGGATCACTACTAAGCTGCTTGAGGAACCAAATCTGTTAGACTTTGCATATTTCCAGCTATCGTGCATTAGCTAGTTTCCTTGGCTGTGGATCAGGGCTAAAGAAATGTCCAAATGGTGAATTCCATTTTCCATCAGCCGTTGCCTAAGGCAGGGGTTCCCAACTCAAGGCCCACCATGGGCCAGATTCAGCCTATGGTGCTATTTCATGTGCCCATCCCTCCAAGGCTGCTCCTTTCAAGCTGTTGGGACAAAATGGCCACCCCATCATGCAGGCAGCCATCGGGCCCTCGAAGCTGACTGAGAGAGTGTGACTTGGCCCCCAGCTTGAAAAGGATGGGAAGCTATATTATAAATCTTTAGTTTATCATTAAACCTTCCCCAATCCTTCAGATTTCTTGAGTAGCCTCGAGTTTCATCTCTTTCCAAACTCCTGTGGCCAGAGAAACTTTTGAACATAATGTGAGCACCAGTTTTTTGTTCTCCCCTACAGTTTAGTTTTTAAGGCCACCCAGAGATTGTGTGGGTTTTTAAAACATATTATTATTATGGAAACTATGCTTTTCGTAAATAAGTCTTACATGGTATAAGACAGTTTTCTGTGCTATACATTGAGAAGGGCATAGGTTGGAAGATAATGTCAGGCATGGGAATAGAGATCAAATATTTACCCTCATCCTATCTTTTGTTGTGTGATACCAAATTGCTCCTGATTTAGCAGATTTTTAAGGTACTGTATGTGAGAAGTTGAAGGAGTGGTTTACCATGGTCAGTGAATTCAACAGCTGAGGAGAGATTTGAACACAGATTTCCTGAAACACACACACACACACACACACACACACCCCTCTAATACTACATTGGCTACATAGGGGCACATTTCTTTCATAATACAGTAATACCTCATACAACGTCGGATCCATACAACATCGCCCAATTCTGGGGGGAAAGGTGCCTCATACAACGTCGCCGGACGTTGTATGAGGTATTAGGGTTTCAACGGGAGATGAGTTCTTTCTTCCCCACCTCCTCCGGCCGGCTGCCCAGCAAGCTCCGTTGGAGGCGGAGAAGAAAGAACTCTCCCGAGAACGAGTTCTTTCTTCCCCGCCTCCTACGGCCGGCTGCCTGGCGAGCTCCATTGGAGGCGGGGAAAAAAGAACTCGCCTGGGAGACGAGCCCCAAGTGCGGCGAGTTCTTGCTTTCCCCGCCTCCAACAGGGTTCAACTGGCAGCTGGCTGGAGGAGGTGGGGAAGAAAGAACTCACCGCACCTGGGGCTCGCCTCTCCACAGCCCCAAAAGCGGCTCCCCGCCTCCAACGGACCCCACCGAAGGCGGGAGGCCCCACGGAGTTTGCCCTGCAGTTTGTGCTGTTACAATGTATCTCTATGGGAACGACGTTATACAAAGCATCGGTGGCAAAAATTGGACATTGTATGAGGCATCGCGGCTAGGATTTTGCATGCCTCATACAAAGTCAGAATTCATACAACGTCCTAACTTGTGGAACCAAGTTTGGACATTGTATGAGGTATTACTGTACATTAAAATATTTCTACCCTGCTTTTCATTTATCTAAACTTTAAAGAATTCAGAATGAGCTACGATCATTAGAATTTTTTTGAAATAGTAGCCGTATTAGTCACATAGCTGTCAAGTATCCCGTTTTGGCCAGGAAAACTCTCGTATTTTACTCTTTCCCACCGTCTTCCCGTATTAGTTAGACTGCAATGCCCTAATGCTGCCACTGGAGAGCAGCACAGGATAAGCATAGCTGTCAAGTCTCCTTTTTTGGTCGGGAAATTTCCCTTATTTTCAAATCCAAATCTTGACAGGTACGGTTAGTCAGTGTTTCAAGAATATCAGAGAGTAAACAAAACAAAAACGTTGTGGCACTTTAAAGACTAAGCGGTGTATTTTAATGTAAGATTTCATGGATCAAGTCCACTTAAGTCTGATGAAGTAAACCTAATCCACGAAAGCTAACATTAAAATACAGCAGTTGGTTTTTAAAGTGCCACTATGTTTTTGTGTTTTTGTTTTGTTTACTCTTTGATAATCATTAGCTGGCATCCCTCCATCAAAATTTTGAACAGAACCATATGACTCTCTACTGCCTGGCTAAGAACAGCCATGGCCTGTGTAAAAAGCTTTAAATATACTGTGTGCAGGGGTAGGAAGATCAAGGGCTAATCTGAAAAAGTGGGGTTTCCCTGTAGATGACATCTTATGTGAATGTGGAGAAGTACAAACTATCTCCCATATGATACAATGCACATGATGCCCCTCAGCATGCACTGAGGAGGACCTTAAGTTGGCAAGATGAAATGCTGCTGAAGTGGCCTGATATTGGGCAGATATCATCTAGCCCTTTTACATTCTAGTTTGTTTTTAGATGTGTTAAGTTTAGCTTTGTATGTTATTATATGCTGGTGGTGCACCTATCAGGAATAAATAAATAAAGATTAGAAAAGCATCTTCAAAACTGTTTTCACTCCTTCTGAGCAACTCTAAACAATTCAGCAAAAAAGAAACAAAAAGGAACCATCCTTCCTAAGGAAAACAGACATATTAATGTGGATAGTAGACACAACTCTTGCTCACTGTCACCAATAGGAGACAACTTACCATCCATCCAGGGGGTCTCACTAGCCTTCTGCTGGTGGTTGATGCAGTCTGCTCTTGTTTCTCCTGTCAGGTCTGCCATTTCACTAGTAACACAACATCTAAACCCACTTTTTCCCCATCCTTAATGCTCTTTTTTGCCACGTTTGTTTTCCCACTTACCAAACCACTGTGAACACCGGTAGCTGGAGAGGAACCCATTGATTTCTTCTTAGTGCTCTGCCTCCTTACACTACTACCCCACAAAAGCTCACACTGCCAGCAAAGTAAGCAGCCTTTTCTATTGCAGGCATTAAGGATGCCTGCATTCTCAAGTAGTTACTTTTGAAAACATTTACTGTTGTCAAATCCGTTCGACAGTTTGCTGTTCTCCTGCCCACCTTTCTGTCACTCAGTGCTAATAGCTCCAAAGTTCAGGTACTCAAGGGCAGTTTGTCAAGCCATGTGGATTAATATCTTGTCACATCTGGGCAACAGCTAGGCAATGATTTTTCAATCTGTGCTTTACCGTTTTCATCAGAAAATGGCAAAGCTTCACCCTGTTTGCCTTTTTTGTTTTTTGTTTTTTCAGTGAATGCTAGAGAAAACTTTAACTCACATAGCAGATATATTGTGCAAGTGTGGAAAGAAGAAGAGGATGGCTCTATAACTGCTCTTGTTCTACAAATTTAATATCAGAACATTGAGAGATGGAACATGTTAAGACAGACATGGCATTTTGAGCAAGTTGCAAAACTATTCTCAATATTTCATTTCATTTCACTTTATTTTTGTATACCGCTTAACTCAACCAGAGGTGACTCTAAGCGGTTTACAGCAAGGAAAGTGCAAGAAACAATAACAATATACAAAAATCACAAGCATCAAAAATCACACAATAAGCCAAATACAGCAGTGCAACAAATACAGAATACAGCAATAGCAAGTAATATGACCCACCCCAGCCCTGAAAAGTCCCAGTGGGAAAAAATAGACCCATTGCCATCATGGGCCCCAAGTCCTAGCCAGCAGCAAGAAGATGGTGGTGAGGCATCCTGGGGGACCGACCAGGACAACCCGCGACATCTCCCACCTGTCTCCACTCCCGGGAGCCGATGGCATGGTCTCTCGCGGCGATGGCAGCGTCTTCCCTTTTCTGCTCTCCGGGCGGGGCAGCCCGGAGAGCGAAGTCAGCTGCGGGGGGGGGAGCATCTCCCACCTGTCTCCACTCCCGGGACCCGATGGCAAGGGCTCCCGGACAAGACAGGGAGCCTCTCGCGTCAGCGACGGAATCTTCCCTTTTCTGCTCTCCGGGCAGGCCAGCTTCCCAATTGACTCCTGGCTTAACCACGACACGAGGCATCTAGATCCATGGCATCCTTCCAGGGGATGCTGGCTTAACCACGACACGAGGCTTCCAGATCCATGGCGTCCTTCCAAGGGATGCTTTGCTGCCGGTCGTCACGGCGGCCTCAGGCCCAGGTATGAAGGCCCTCCTATGCATGGTCATCATTTCTTTTTCTATATTGTGCCTCATATGCCAAGAGCTCATGGGATCCTTTTGCCCATCATATCCTAACAAGTGTCTTATGAGGTGGATTGATCTGAAAGCTAGATAGAAATCTGAACTAGATAGGATGGAGAAGGCTTGAGTTCAAAGCTCTGCTCCAATCATGAAGATGAAGTCATGAAAATGACTGGATGACCTATTTTTATCCTCACTAATTTGGGAGGCAATTTAATCTGTATGATGGTGACTCTCCATAGCAGTAACTTTGTGTGTGCAACTGAGTGATTTGCCAATGTTGGAAAAAGATTGATAGGACCATGGTAGCCCCTTGGTGTTCCATGGACAGTGCCAGGTTTAAGAATTTAAGAATTCGACAATTATTAAAACAAGAGTGGAAGAATGATTTAGGAATTGCCTCAAAGAAAATAATTGGAGTAATAAATGGACTCAAAGAACTATGAAGTCTTTGTCAATAAGAGAAAAGGAACACAATAGTAAAATTCTATGGAGGTGGTATCTGACACCAATAAGAATTCACCAAATGAACAAAAGTCAATCAGATCAATGTTGGAGATGCAGGAAAGAAAGAGGAATGTATTTACATATGTGGTGGGGGAGTCGGTATGTAAAATCTTTTCAGAATTTAATTGTAATTGAATTGGAAAAATTTATGAAAATGACAATTAAACTGAACCCAAAAATTGCCTTATTGGGTGAGATACATGAACTTAAAATGGATAAAAATAGAAAAGAATTATTGCTTACCTTGTTGCTGGTGGCTAGACAATTAATAGCCAAATAATAGAAAAAGAGTTTATGATAAGCAAAATCAGATGATATAGTGAAGTATGGCAATTAGTGTTGAATGAAAAGCTAACTAAGGGATTGAACATAAAAAAAGCATTATAATATAAGCAAAAGAAGTTGCATTGACAAATGAAAATAGTGTTAAGACAGACCCGGAAACATGTAAATTTTGGGGAAACTAGAGGAAAGGTGGGAGGGCCCTATTATTTTACAGATTACATTGTACAGCACGGGTGCATTGTTAGTCAATTGTAAATGTTTTGGGTTTTATGTTTTATTGTTCAAGAGAGTTAAATTGATAATAATATGTTGTATGATATATAAGAGTTTAAATTAATATGTTTTGTATGTTATTAAGATATTTTTTTTAAAAATGGAAAAAGATGGAGAGGACCATGCTAGCCCCTTGGTGTTCCATGGACAGTGCCAGGTTTAGAAGTACACCAAAGGTTGTTGACACAAGACCCCAGACCTCTGGATGACTTCTCGCAATGACCTTATACAGATATTAAACAACATAGGAGAGAATTGATCCCTGTATCCCACAACCAAAGACCCATGCAGATGAGACAGCCTCCCAAAGTTGAACCCTCTGGAGATAACCCCCAAGGAAGGACCAGAACCAACACAACGCTTGGCCACCAGTCCCAATCACAACAGCCTATCCAGGGTGATACCATGGTCAATGGTATCAAAGAGATAAAGGAGCACCATCAGGGTCTTATTACCTCAGTCAGCTTCCCTTAGAACAGGGGTACCCAAACTACAGCCAACGAAGCAGATCCAGCCCATGGTGCCAACTAATCCAGTCTGTGCCGCTCTCACCACTCCCATAAGTGGAAGTAAAATGTGCATGCACATGCACAGAATGTACACACCCATGTGCAGAATGCTACCATAAATGACCTGTGACTGTTGTAAATGTGTTTACAACAACCGCAAATCATCTACGGCAGTGTTCTGCACATGCACAGGCACATTCTGCCCACACGCATGCATGTTTTACTTTCACTTCCGGTGGAAGGGACCACATGACCAGCACACTCAACCACATGACCAGCCCGCAGCCCAAAATGTTTGGGCACCCGTGTCTAAGAAGGTCATATTGTAGCACAATCAATGCGGACTCCGTGTTATGCCACAGCCTGAATCCAGGCTGCAACTCTAATTTAGGTGGTGTGATAAGTGAAACCCTTTTTGAGATCACACAGATGTGGGAGAGATGTTGAAATCATAAACTCTACTGCCCCTTTTGTCAAAACAAAGATCCATGCTTTTTCCACTGTTACATGGAAACATTTTACCCTTTCCAGCAGTAGTTCAAGTCAAAATCGGTGAAAAATGCTGAAATTTGTTGCAATGGCATTAATTCAGATGAACTTTTCTTTAGACTGGATTGTCAATTAAAATGTTTTACCAGAGAAAAATACCTAGAGAAATCTTTGATTCTCCTGCTGCGGATGTTGATTATGAGCCAATTATTGTTGCAGTTGGCTTGAATACTTAGCTGAATTTCAGGAACAAGTTGTTGAAAAAAACCACAGACTTTACACCTGTGTTTTGTACGTAATACTGAAGTGATAATTAGGAGATAAGTATAGTACTGTACTGGTATAGCATTGTTAGAGACAAAAGCCAGGGATTATGATGCCATTTTATTGTTGCTGCTGTTGTTCAGTCGCACAGTCGATTCTGACCCTTTGCAACCCTATGGACGATTGCCCGCCAGGCACCTCTGTCTTCCACCATCCTCCTCAGCCTGCCCAGCTTTGTGCCCATTGCATCTACAATACCATCTAGCCATTTTAGAAGACAGAAATATTTGTTACAGTATAAGCCTGGAAAAACTTATAGAAGAAACTGATTATAGATAATACAGTACCTAATATTTCATTTCTTATGTTTTCTGATCTTTACATATAACTTGGGTCCTCTATTTTCTGTAAACAAGATCACCAAGAATATTTATGTTATGTATCTTTCTTTAGACTGGATTGTCAATTAAAATGTTAATTGCTATTATTCTTTTCAGAAGTCTGATCTGGCTAAAGAAGTGTGAAATCCAAGACTATGAAGAAGTAGGACAAATTAATGAACAGCATCAACTTTATAACTGTAGGACCCCATGGAATAACCACAATATTTGACTTCATGATGATGAGCAGGAAAAATAACTATAAATTTCAGGGATGTACTGTGAAAGAAAATATACTTTGTAAGTTTAAGTTCACATATGCAACCTCTTACACCTCCAATGAAAAGCATTACAAAGCTAATATCTGAATATTGCTGCCCAATACTAAATTAAGAACAATTTTCTTCAACATTCAGTGGAAGAAATTGGATCTGAAGACTGAGCATGATGTGTCACCTACAGTAAACTAAAATTATCAAGAATTGTCTCACCACAATATTAGAAAGCACATAATTTCCTGCATGGTGATTTTTTTAAAATGAAATGATATTTCATAACAATTGGCAATCACTTATAAAATCATAACTTTAAAAAAAAATGAGGAATTTAAATTAGTATGGAATCTGTTTTTAAAATTTAGCTTTCAATCCACTTACTTCTATTGTTTTATTTTTAGAATGGTTTCTGCTCATACTTTGATGAAATGTAAACACATAATAATAATTTTGTGTCAGACAATGTTCAGGGTTGAAAGGATTTTTTTGCTGGAGATGCTCCATTTAGGGGACGCCCAAATGAGGCTCCTTTCATGTCCCCAAGAGCTGGGACAGGGATGGGTGCTAAATCCATCATGCAGTACTCAGGTCTCGAACTGCCGGTGCTTGCCAGCCTTCCAAAAAACAAGGCAAGCCTCTTAACCACTGAGCCACCGCTGCACATGAGACTGTATTTCAAGGCATTGTTCTGCATACTTTATTTTGGAAATCATAACCAAGTTAACCCTAACACTAAAATAGACTTGCATTGCATGCTTACAAAATATGTTACAACATCCCTCTAAGAGTCATTAGGCTATCTTGCAAATTGTAAAGGAATCACTCCCTATTACAGATCGGTATGATATTCCTGGGTTGTCCTTGGTCATGTCACTGAACTGTTAAAAGCCTTCTAAGCCACAGTTCAATGCAATGCATTAATAATGGCTTCATTTTCAGGGAGCTATTCACCACCTTTCCCTCCCATTACCTATTGTGGATGTCCAACAGAGAAGTGAAAAAGAATACAGATTAGGAAATGTTAGAATTACAAAATAAAATACAAAGTTGGAATAAGCAACCAAGTTTAACCAATTCTTTCCTTCTATGTGTGATGAAAACAGAGGGCCACTGTGAGAATGGGTTGAGCAGATAGAGCAGGGGTGGGGATCTCTTTTAAGTGAATAAATTTGTCTGTCTTCTCCATAAGCATTGGGGGAGGGCAATTCTGCCATGGTTTTTTTGGCCAGTCCCCTGCATCCCTTCCCTTAGGTTACACCAGGAGTTCTCAACCTTTTTAAGCCGGAGGCTGGATCACGCTCCCTCAGACAGCTTCAGGGGCTGGAGGGCCATTTTGCCCTTTCTCCACCACACAGCACTTCCTGGTGTGGTGGAGGCGGTGGGGTGTCAAATGAAATGGTGCCAGGGTAGCATCCGGCCTACGGGCCGCAGGCTGAGAATCCCTGGGTTACACAGTGTTTTACAAAAATTGTCAATTAGAGGACATTAGTATTTTTTTAGATAAGTAAATAAATTGGTTAAGCAACCAATCCGTTCAGAACAACAGCTACAGCCATGTTCTGATTCAGCATCTAGCCTTGTCCAATATGTCAGATTCAATTATTTATTCTTGACCCATCATTGTTAATTCACAAACTTGCAAAAATGAGCCAAGTGTGGAAGACAGTCAGACAGAATGACTCTTGGCAGACCTCACACAATCAGATGCAGATCATAACCCATTAAAGATGAAGCACTAGATTTGACTGTGGGGTCCGGACAAATAGTCACTGTGATTTACATGCTTGGGTACACAAATCATACCAAACACCAGATAGCATTTAGATAATTTATCTGACACAAACTCTGCAAGCAGTTCAGTGATTCAATAACACATGCATTAACTGCAGTAAGTCTGCACAGTTGCAAACCTCCTCCTACATGTTATCTTACCTACAGACCTAGCATGAAACCTTTGGCTTACCATATTGGCAGTAGGGATCCTGAGCACATGCAGAGCATCTCCCTCCATTGAAGCTAATCCCCACAGAACACAAAACTGAAAAGGCAGCAGAGACAACAGGGCACCGCTATAAAATTAATTTTGCTAATCTATTAAAAATCCAACTTTCTCCTAGCACTAGGATCCAAGCTGGCTTTTATAATGGCCAAAATTCTATTGCTTAGTATAGTAGAGAACATAGGAGCAGCCTATTGCATCAATAAGGCTTTGGTGAATTAACTCTGCTAAAGTAAATTGCACTTAGATTAGGCTCATTTTCATCCATAGAGCAATAGTGGCGAACCTATGGCATGTGTGCCAGAGGGGGCACTCAGAACCCTCTTTGTAGATATGTGTGCTGTCACCCCAGCACAGAGTTCACCCTGTCCCTCTGCCCAGCAGCCCAATGTGAGCACTTCCTCTCTCCTCCCAGCACAGAGTTTGCCCTGCCCCTCTGCGTTGTGGACAGCAGCCTGTTGAATTTGGGCACTTGGTCTCTAAAAGGTTTGCCATCACTGCCATAGAACAAACAGAGGAGTTGATTCACTAAACTCCCCTTGTTTCAACAAGCTTACTCTAGTTCAATTTACTACACTAAGCAGCAATGTTTTGGCTACTGAAATTAAATACACAAATTTATAATAAATTACTGAGTCTAAAATAGAACTAAATTCATTATATTACTAAATTGGAAATAAAAATAATTATATTAAAATATAACCACTTTAAAACATCTTAATTAAAACACTAGAACAGTTAATCTCAAAGGAAATGGTAAAATCAGTGCATCAGTTAAAACCCTGTGTTTTGAAGGCCATTAATTGCCAAAGGTCTGCCTAAATAAAGAAGTATTTGCAATTAACAGGAGGATTGCAAAGAGAGGGCAATCCTACCCTATCCTGGCAAAGACCTATAATGCCTAGAAAGGGCCAAGGGGCAATTGTATAGCTCCACAAGTATGCCCTGTTGTGCATCACCATGAGTAGTGTTTCAGCACTAAATTCAAGTGGTCAGTAAATAGGTAAACATGGTTTTCATAGACAATACACACATTGAGTCCAGAGTGCTAATTGGGCACAAAATGCATCATTCTGGCCCTTAGAATCATTTTACATAAAGGCTTAAATCAGGGTTGCCCAAACTATGGCCCGGGGACTGGATTCAGCCCCTGGCGCCAATTCATCCAGCCTGCAAAGCCCTCGTTGCTCCTGGAAGCAGAAGTAAAACGGGCGTGACGAGGGCTTCACAGGCCGGATGAATTGGTGCCAAGAGCCAAATCCAGCCCCCAGGCCTGAAAAGTTTGGGCACCCCTGGCATAAATAATGTAGTGAGCCCAGCAGCCCTCAGTATTCAAGAATCAAAACTTACAGTGTAGGCATCCAGTTTCCTCCTTGTCCTTCCTGCCCCAACCAGGAGAACACTTAAGAGATCGTGTAATGCTACATACTATACACTTTCTTATAAATAGTATAATAGCTAGTCCTTGGGTGGCCATTTTCAAGATAACACTGTCCTGCTTTATTGAGACAACAGCTAACACCTCTGCTCAACACAGAACTTTTTTTTTCAAGGCACATAATCTGTAAATTGTCAAACTTCCTAACTTCATAGGTTTTTCACATTGATTCACACATATACACTCCCTGAAAAAGAAGTACCATTCTAGCACAGTAAAGCAACTGTATTACTGGTGTGCTTGCCTTACCTTCTCTCATAACCCATGCACAGTCTTTGTGTTCTGCAGTCAACCTTCCATTGCTTCACCTTCCGGGAAGTAAACATACACCTTACAATGTCCCTTCATGGCAATTTCTTGCTCACATTCAACCTAGAATATTAGGAGGAAGAGATCTAGCTTTAAATCTGAAGTACTTTTTCCCCAACACAAGAGGAATACAAGGGGAAAGTGCAATGCTAAGTCTGCCTATACTCAAAAGTGCACAAAAATTATCCTCAAAGAAAACCCTAAATTTACCCTCTTGGGTACCCCTGGTCAATGTTATTGCACAAACACCTGTGAGGGGGAAATTTAGCTCTCTTTAAGGAAGCTTTCAGGGATTTGCTTTCTAAGTAATTCATTTGTTCTGAGCAGCTATCATCACCATCATAGATGTACATGGTCTATCAGATGTTCAGACCAGAGTTTTGAAAAAAGTGGGGAGAAATCACCACTCCTTTAATGGATAAATTTATGTGGGGGCGGAATGGAGATAGCTGAATCTTACCCCTTGTACTGGGGTAAAAAGCAAGAACCTCCTCGAAGATTGTGGTATTTTTGAACCACAATCTGGCATGTCTGGCTAATCTTTCTCACACTAGGTCAGGAGAAAGGAACTGTAGAATGAACTCTCCAAAAGGCATCTTTATTTTGGCAGTTCCATGTCTAGCTTAGACACAGAAGAATAAGAAGCACCGCATGCCCCTACATGGAAGAAGCTGCAGAGTCTACCTACTACTACCTGTTTATGCAAGCCTTCTCTGCCCTAGATGGAAACCTGTTTCCCGTACTGCCTACCAGGACATGGACTCTGGGGAATCGTAGAGGAGTTAGAGTAAATGGGAACCTGAACCAGGAATAGGCTCGCAAGGGACTAAGTGCTAAAGAGCCTCCTCAGAAACAGTGAAAAAAGAAATGTAGCAGATGGTGAATCCTTAATAAAAGTTGTTCTGTAAAAGCAAAGTCATAGATTCAGTCTCAGGCACTCTGAGCCACTTGAATGGAATTTATAGCCCCATATACATCTTTTCTGCTGAACTGACTAGAAAGCCCCTGCTGGAAAGACAAATTTCCACATGGATTGGAGTCCATTGAAGATGCCATCACATTTTGACCAAGAATTAATCCAAACACCACAGGCATATTCTACATTTTCTCCCACTGCGTTTATTAGGAAGGCAGCCATTTATCTTATTTATCTAGAAAATTGATAAGAAGCCTATCGTGAATTGAAATTGTATATATTCCACTGACAATAGTTTATTTTCCAATACATTTTACCAACTTTTCAAATAGAGCTTATTACTTCCTGAACTATGGAGATCTGTGAATTAAGGTAACACAAAGGAGAAATTTTTACATTTATCATCAGAAAACATCTGGCTATATTTTAGCTCCAGCTTAACCTCCAATGTTTATTTTCTGTTTATTGCCTACTACCTCTGCAGAGAGAATCGAACACATATTATGTTCCCGGGTAACAGAGTTTCCTACTAAAGTTGTATTTATCTGCCAAGATATTGTAGAACCAATCAGATCTTCACCATAAACATTTGCAGTTTCAGCATGCACTTACCTTACAACAGTTCAGCAAAGGACTTTAAAAAGTTACAACTGGATCTAAAAGACCCTTGATACTGCTTCCTTCTCAGCATCCTATAGTGCTAGAACACACTTTCAGCAATCTACTTCATATGCCAACAGTCGGGTCATGGAGAGAAATATTCTCATTTTTTTCCTAGTTTTGTATAATCCAGCCCATTTTCATACAGATTTCAGAGGTTAACCTGCTATGGTAATACAGTAGGCCATACTGCCAGCGACTCAATGCCAAGTGTCAGGCAGCGGTTAACTAACCCGACCACCTGAGGGTGTTGAAGTTCACAGGGAAGGGAGATGGTCCCCAAGTGGATTAAATCCCACTTGAATCCATCTTGATAGAGGGCAGCAGTTTCATCAATACTGGTCTGGGGACGAGGAAGACTTTGTGTGCCAAAAGGGCTCAGGACCAGAAAGTGACTTGCAGACTTGGATCAGTGGTACGGGTGTCATGCGGAAGGCAGATGAATGGCAACTGCATTATATTCTCAGGACAGTCTTCATGGCTGATCACCATGATGATCACCAATATTTGGATTTGGATATGGCAGAAGCAGCAGCAGCAGCAGCTAGTTTATGTTGAAATGGGGCACTCATTTCCAGGAACTGCAACACCAGAACAGTCAAAAAATCATATGCGATGTCATGGAGACAAGGTCTCCAGATCTCCTGTAACATCTTCTTAGATGAAGCAGTTTGGTGACCTTGAACATCACCTTTTTATTCTGTTCTGCTGTTTATTAGACTGCAGTGTGTGCACCAATGTAGTATGGTGAATGGAGTGTCAGAGTAGGACTCAGGCAAGCTGAATTCAAATCACTGTTCAGCCACAGGAACTCCCAAGGGGAGGGCAATGGTAAATCCCTCCTTAAACACCTCACATACATGGAAAACTCTATTAGTATTCCCTTAGCTGGAAGTGACTTGGTGGTATGCCATATCCGATAAAGGTAACAACATCTCTTTTGCAAAATGATGGAAGAATACTAAAATAAGTCAGGGTAGTATAGAACCAGTCTCAGTTTGGCTTGAGAAATGTAGCTGTTAATTGAAAGTAAATATGGTTACAGAAACTTTCAAATATCTACTTCAAATGACTAGCACAGCCCCATTAAACATGTTTCATATAAAGATCCAAAAGAACATATACTGTAGGAGAAGGCAAAGGCCTTACTAGGAGCAGAACAGAATAAATACCATTACTCTCAATGACAGACTGCTATTTAATCAGATTCTGGAGGTTTCCCTGAATATCAATTCAGCTGAAGCTATATTTAAAGATGTGCACTGCAACATAACTCATTTGTTACCTATGCTAAAAAAAAGAAAAGAACTAAAAAAGACCATCACTAACATATTTTTCTGCCTCTTAGCACAAAAGCTGCTTAAGAGAAGTCAATTTTGTCCTCTTCAAAAACTACCCTTTTCTCCTGAGACTTGCAACCTGGCCAGAGAAATTTAGAGTTTAACAAAGAACTAGACATAGAATGTACCGTATTTATTCGAGTATAACGCGCACTCGTGTATAACGCGCACCCCTAATTTTCCATTGAAACCTTGGTATAAAATTTTTTTTCACACGCCTCGTCTCCCGCGCCACCCAATCAGATCCCGCCAGCCGCGCGCCCCTGGGGTGGGGCAGACGGCGCATCTCAGCAGTGCCTACCGTACCCGGCGCCGGCTTCTTGAGTCGCGCGGCCCGGGTAGCGCGGAGCACGCCGCGGCCCTCCCCCGGAGGGTTCCCTTCTCGACCCGGCGGGTGCGTGCAGGTGAGCGGCGGCGGCAGCGGGACCTGGGCGCCTGGGAGGAGGGCCGCGGCGTGCTCCGCGCCTACCCGGGCCGCGCGACTCAAGAAGCCGGCGCCGGGTAGGCGCGGAGCACGCCGCGGCCCTCCCCCGGAGGGTTCCCTTCTTGACCCGGCGGGTGCGTGCAGGTGAGCGGCGGTGGCAGCGGGACCTGGGCGCCTGGGAGGAGGGCCGCGGCGTGCTCCGCGCCTACCCGGGCCGCGCGACTCAAGAAGCCGGCGCCGGGTAGGCGCGGAGCACGCCGCGGAGCACGCCGCGGCCCTCCCCCGGAGGGTTCCCTTCTCGACCCGGCGGGTGCGTGCAGGTGAGCGGCGGCGGCAGCGGGACCTGGGCAGGCGCCCAGGTCCCGCTGCCGCTGCCGCTCACCTGCACGCACCCGCCGGGTCGAGAAGGGAACCCTCCGGGGGAGGGCCGCGGCGTGCTCCGCGCCTACCCGGGCCGCGCGACTCAAGAAGCCGGCGCCAGGTAGGCGCGGAGCACGCCGCGGCCCTCCCCCGGAGGGTTCCCTTCTCGACCCGGCGGGTGCGTGCAGGTGAGCGGCAGCGGCAGCGGGACCTGGGCAGGCGCCCAGGTCCCGCTGCCGCCACCGCTCACCTGCACGCACCCGCCGGGTCGAGAAGGGAACCCTCCGGGGGAGGGCCGCGGCGTGCTCCGCGCCTACCCGGCGCCGGTTTCTTGAGTCGCGCGGCCCAGTCCTCGTGTATAACACGCACCCAAACTTTGAGCCTTTTTTTGGGTATAAAATTTTGCGCGTTATACTCGAATAAATACGGTAAGCTTTCTGTCACTTTGTCACATATGCAGTTATGAACCATTTCCCCAAATTTCTGTCGCTTGACGTATTTTATTTATTTATTTATTATTTCTATTTCTATACCGCCAACTCAGGGTGATTCACAATCATAATAAAAACATGATTAAAACAGCTTAAAAACTACCCTCCCCCTAAAAAAAGGGTACAGGGACCGAGGGGGCCGAAATTCACTATACCAGCCACCCAACGGGAGTCACCCTTCCACCTGCACCCCATACTTGGCCTGCCAGCCAGGTTTTAAGTTCTTTTTCTGAAAGGCAGCAATTCCGTCTGGAGACGAAGCTCTGTTGGTAAGAGGTTCCAGAGTGCTGGTGCGGACATGGAGAAGGCCCTCCTCCTTGTGCTAGAGAGGTGTGCCCCTCAAGCAGATGGTACAATAAGAGAGCCCCTCCGGTCCGCCCTGGTTGGATGGACAGACGTCCTTAGGGCGATGCGGTCTCTTAGGTAGCCGGGCCCACTGTCATATAGGGATTTAAAGGTCAAAACCAGCACCTTGAATTGCACCTGGAGGCAAACTGGTAACCAGTGCAGTTCCCGAAGCAGTGGCGAGGCATGGGCATAACGTTCACACCCCGTCACCACCCGGGCTGCTGCATTCTGGACCAGCTGTAGCCTCTGAATGGTTGTCAAGGGCAGCTCCATGTAGAGTGCATTACAATAACCTAGTCTGGAGGTGACCCGAGCATGAGTGACCATGACCAGGGAGTCCCTGTCCAGGAACGGGCACAACTGGTGAATTAATCGCAGTTGTGCGAAAGCCCTCCTGGCCACGGCTGCCACCTGTTCTTTTAGCAGGAGCTGCGAGTCGAGGAGGACCCCCAGGTTCTGCACAGGGTTTGTCTGGGGCAAAACTGCCCCATCCAAAACCAAACTTGGTAATTCCCTGGGCAACCCAGGGCCCCCAATCCACAGCCACTCAGTCTTGCTGGGATTCAGTTGTACCCCATTAGCCCCCATCCAGACCCCAACAGCTTCCAGACACCTGGAAAGGACTTTCACGGCATCACTGGGGTCCCCACGAGCCGAGATGTACAACTGAGTGTCATCTGCGTACTGGTGGTACCGCACCCCGTGGGAATGGATGATCTCACCCAGTGGCTTCATGTAGATGTTAAATAGGAGAGGGGAGAGCACCGAACCCTGAGGCACCCCATATTTGAGTGACCTAGGGCTCGATCTCCCACTCTCCAACCACACCGACTGGGTCCAGCCCTTCAGAAATGAGGAAAACCAGGACCACACAGTGCCCTGGATCCCCAATCCTCAGAGCCGTTCCAGAAGGATACTGTGGTCAACGGTATCGAAAGCCACAGAGAGGTCAAGAAGAGCAAGGACGGATGGATAACCTCTGTCTCGCTCCAGCCAGAGATCATCCATCAGCGCGACCAATGCCGTCTCAGTGCCATATCAGGGCCTGAAACCAGACTGAAAGGGGTCTACAATTATTTTTAACACAATCATAAAACACTGGGGTCAGAAAATATCATGCAAGACTCATTAAACAAAATCTAATGCGGATTTTTTAAAAAAAAATCACAGGGAAAAGAACTTTGTGCTTCTTTAAGGTGCGGGTTGACTCTGTAAATTGAAAACTGCAGTCAAATGTGTGACTCATGCAAAAGATTAACAGTAGTTTAAGCTGAGTTATTCTTTTCTAAATACATCTGTAACATAGATATGTCCAAGCAATTATTGTTAATCACTTTGTGATGCATTTAGGGGTACAAACACTGAATTCTTTGCAAGCACCACTGACAGTCTTATTGTTGGTGACAAATCATATAGATGAGCTGCTCATTAAACAAAATCTCTGAACACCTTTGGGCCAGCCACACATGCTGTTATCACATTCTGTATAAACAACATATGCTTTGCACTCTGTATACTTTTTCTTGGATGGTTGGAGATGACCATTTTACATTAAATATCCTCATCCCTGCAAGAAAACACGAAACCCAGCTGGCAGGAAGACATGGATAACTACCGTAAGTGTCTTAGGATGAACTCTCCTTCAAGGACAGTTAAGTCATCTATCTCTTCCTCTACCATCACTGAAAGATCTTTTCTATCATCCCTATTTTTCCCCACCTGCTACTCAAATCTCAGACTGTCCCCAAAACCTAGAAATCATCTGGAATCCTATTGTTCTTTCAAAACAAACTGTTATTTTTGTCTGCAAATATAATCCTTCAATGAATGACACAAAGCAAAAGAAGAACAAAAAGTAAACCAAGTGCAGTACCTGTACAAGACTTGTCTCATTCTTACCATGCACTTTCACTATGGATGGAGCTTAACAATGGCTACTAATAATAGTTAAATAATAAATAATAATAGTTAAAAATAGTTAGAAGTAGAGACATCACCTTGCAAACAAAAGTCCACATAGTCAAAGCAATGGTATTTCTGGTGGTAAAGTATGGTTCTGAGAGCTGGACCATAAGGAAGGCTGAGTGCAGAAGATGTGGTGTTGGAGGAGTTTTGAGAGTCCCCTGGACAGGAAGGAAAACAAATAGGTTGATCTTAGAAGAAATCAACCCTGACTACTACTTAGAAGGGCAAAAAGTAAAGATAAAGATAAAGTACTTTGGACATCAAATGAGAAGAGAGGATTCACTTGAGAAAGCCTTGATGCTGGGAAAGGTGGAGGGCAAAAGAAGAAGGGGGCGGCTGAAAATGAGATGGCTAGATGGTATTGTAGATGCAATGGGGACAGAGCTGGGTGGGTTTAGGAGGATGGTGGAGGATAGGGGTGCCTTGCATGCAGTGGTCCATGGGGTCACGAAAGTTTGGAATCGACTGTGCAACTGAACAACAACAAAACTAATAATATGCAGGCTCAAAACAGAATTGTGATTAAAACTGTATTGACTGAAATTAATTTTGAAAAACATCTATAAAAGACAAAGGTAGAGCCCAACCAATAAGATGCTCTTTCCCTGCTTACCAGATGCCGGCCCAAGACCTGCTTGAATTAAAAGGTTGTTTCTGATGAAACATGTGTATCATACGCCATCAAGCTACACACAATTTATTGTGATCCAAGTAAGGTTTTCAAGGTATGTGAGATATTTAAAGAGTATTTTAATAGTTTCACAAACATACAAACACACATGTTTCTATGTTTGAGGCAATACTTGAACCGAGATTTCTTGAGTCCAGGTCTGTAACTTTAGCTACTATATCACACAGACACCATCCCACTGTTTAATCTGTTCGAAGCATTTCTATTAAATTCAAAACTTCTTACATCTTAACTGGAGCAGACAGCTCTGCGCACACACACACGCGCGCGCACACACACACACACACACTTCTATTTGGTTTGTAGGGTCACACCACCCAAAGCATTTTGTACTTTGGAAGATGTGGCCAAGCAGATAATTTCACAGAGAACAAGCTGATATTGTTAAAAACCTTAATATAAGTCAATGTTAAACTATCACCTAAATGTGGGAAATCCTTAAAAGATTTTAGCATTTCTGAAGACAGCATCATTCATGCCAACTCAAATGTGTTAATTACACACTAACCACAATTATCACTTAATAATCTCAAAAAGTTTTTTTCTCCCAATCCTCATTATATTAGTCAGTCTTCAAGCTTTTCTGTGACCCATTTTCAGTGTATCACAGAGAAAACAAAATGAAACAATAAAAAAGACAAAAAAGTTGTGGCACCTTAAAGACTAACTTCTCTATTTAACTGTGAGCTTTCATAGATCGAGTCCATTTCATCAGACATAAAAATAAAACCTCATGGCATCAGTTTGTTATACATGGGTAGAGGCACCCAATGGCTGGCCAGCCTAATAGAAAAGTAACATTGTAGCTCTTTACAATTGACAATAATGGAAAATCCCTGGTTGTTATTCAAACTTGCTATGAAACCTGCCCCCATTGGTTTGCAAATGGTTGCAAAACAAACTGCTCTTGCAAGCTGATGCATCATATCCAAAGGACGGATGCAAAACAAACACTGTGGCATTACACATTTGCCAATTTAGAAATAACCTATTGATAAACAGAATGTTACTTCTGTTTCTGAGCATTACATTTTGTCAAAATACAGCATGAGTTATTTTAGTTCTAATATCTTGCCAGGGACAAAAAAAGGTATACTCTAATAATTTCATGTCAGAGATTACTCTGGGTTGAAAGGATTTTTAGGGGATGCCCGAATGAGGCTCCTTTCATGCCCCCAAGTGCAGCTCTCAAGTATCGAAACTCGATCTTCCAGTCTCCAGCTCAGTGCCTTAACCACTAAGCCACCAGGCCAGCTAATAGTAAGCTACTGTTTTCTGTTAGGAGCAAAACATTATTGTACCTGTCCACAGCTAAAACGTAGGGTGACTTTTCATGTGAAAATGTAGAATGCTTTGTTTGTCTTGTGCTGTTGGATTCAACAACAAAGGAGACTTCTTCTTCAAGTGCCATATCCAATTATGAATACTGGCTATCATCATGGGGCTCAGCCATGAAGATTGTCCTGGGAACAATATAATACAGTAATCTTAAAAGGAGACTGTGTGTGTGTGTGTGCGTGCGTGCGTGCGTGCGTGTGTGTGTAATACTCCACCTGATACATAGCACAATCTGTCCTGCCCTTAATGACCCAACCTCTGTGTGGACAAATTATAAGAAACAAACTTTCAAATTCACCAGAACACATACCCAGGAAGCTTCAAGAGTAGCAGAATTATGACATTGCTCAACCTGGTTTAGCTGCCATCCTCACAGTAGTTTGGAGCAGAAATGATTGTCCAGCAACAATCATTTGATACACAAGCGATCCCTGCTGTAATATAAAGCATTTCAGAGCGTTTCAGGATTGTTTGCTATTAAATGAAAAATTAGGAATCATTAACTTTACAAAAAAAAATTTGCTACGGTTAGAAACACAAACTGTAAGAATTAAATTGTTAATGTGCACTGATCCCGCTGCTTGTATTTTCGCACTTTCATTGTAGAAGTCTGGCTAGAAGATCTGCCATGATACTTCCAGATTTACCGCTTTTCATCTGCTGAAGGAGCAGTCTGAACTTTGATCTCTCAAAAATAAGCAGATCTCAGATGGAGGGGGAAATTGTACCCCTGGGAGCAATATACTATGTGGAAACAGATAAGTGTGCTTTCCTTGCTTCTTCTGTGTCTAGGCCAGATGTGAACCTTCCAAAATGAAGGCACCTTTTGGTGAGTTCATTCTGCAGTCCTTTCACCTGACCTAGTGTGAGAAAGATTAGCCAGCAAAACACCTTAACTGTGGAATGATCTCTCAACTGAAGCCCAATATTAGGCTCAAGTTAAATTATGGCTCTTTAGCACTTAGGTCTCATAGAATTCTTAACACAACGTACACAATTTTAAATAGTCTGAAGTCAATTTAAATGGTTTTTAAATCTTTTGAAATAGTCATTATTTTTATGGTCCAGAACTCACCTGAGATCTTTCAGTACAAGATGGGATATCAATAACTTTATAAATAATAGAATGCCAAGCTCTGCCAAGGTAAGTGATCTAGTACAATGATCCACTAAGTTAAAGGTCGCCCTTACTTGAAAGCCAGTTGTATCCGACATAGGGTTCAGTGCTTATCTCTGTTTATCATCAGAGAGCCAGTGCTGTCTGCGTACGCAGATGTTTCCATGGACATGTGGCAGGCATGACTAGACATGGAATGCCATTTACCTTCCCACCAATGTGGCACCTATTTATCTACTTGCAATTTCTTGCTTTCGAACTGCTAAGTTGGCAGGACCTGGGACAGAGATGGAAGCTCACTCTGTCATGCAGCACTCAGGTCTCGAACTGCTGACCTGCCAACCTTCCAGTCATCAAGTTCAGCGTCTTAACCACTAAGCCACTGCAGTCCTCTAGGGCTCATTAAAATGGTAGTTGGTTCCAGCAAGTTAAGACTGTGCACATGCCTAAAGTGATGGTAGCATACAAACACCAGTGCATTTTCCCTGCACTCTTCTTTCCCCATCCCACATGAGAATTGCCTATCTCACTAATAGCTTCTCTGATTAATAACCCCTTGAGACCTCAAGTCTGCAATTCTTGCACAAAGCAGCTGTCAAGAAAAGCAATCTAATTAAACTTTTTTGCCATAGGGTTGACCCCGATTGTAGCCTGTAGTAGATACTAGACAGTTTCACTTCAGCATTGGAGAAGACACGAGAAGAGGCAAAGCATTTCATACAAAGCCAGACTCTCTTGGACTACGAATAATTAATGCTGCATAGTTACAGCCCTCCCAAAGTGGTAAAAGCATAGCCAAATTGCCGTATCACCTAGAGAACATATGCTGAAAGAATTCAAAAAGGCAATTCAAACATTTTATTACATTGATTCTCCACAAATGCAACTGTGCAACCACCTAACACAGGGGTGCCCAAACTATGGCCTGGGAGCCAGATCCGGCCCCCAGCACCAATTCATCCAGCCCATGAAGCCCTCATTGCTCCTGGAAGCGGAAGTAAAATGTCCCTGTACTTCTACTTCCGGGAGTGATGAGGGCTTTGTGGGCTGGATGATTTGGTGTTGGGGCTGGATCTGGCCCCTGGGCCATAGTGACCAGCCCCTGAACCACGTGACTGGCCCGTGGACCAAAATGTTTAGGGACCCCTGACCTAACACTATATCTGCATCACTCACTGTTGATTACAGCAAAAAGTAAGTAAAAATGTCACTATGAGCCACAAAGACTTTGCAAACAAAAGTTAATACCAATATAGTGAAAGGGCAGACTCCAATGCTGGATCTAGAGTAGCGAAATTGATGGGACTGTGGTTAGTTGTGATTAACAGAACCCAATCATTTCAATTGGTCTACTCGGCATAGGAGGCCTGAAAGTGGGTTTAACCCAGGATGTTTAGCTGTAGTTACAACAAAGCATAGAAAGGGGAAAAAATCTATCCAAATCACTTGAAATATTAAATAAAGCAAGTCAGAGCTGATCAAATAAAATGTAATCCCAATATACTGACAGGGCTCTAAGCATCTTCAACATATAATGTTCCTACACTAACACTCAAGGAATACAAACATCATACATGTAGCATGTAGCAGAAAAAGGTTCATATGTATCAGAACACACATGCTGTACTGTTTTGCACAGGTGATGGTGCTCAACATTCTTCTACAAAGAGACAACAGTCCAGTTTATTTAGAATTAAGCCACACTTATTCCTAAGTAATCATGCACCGGACTGGAGATCAAAACAACTTTATGTATGATGATTCAGCAACAAAGTCATCATTCTATATAACGAATGCAACTGTACATACCACTAGCATCCTATATAGAGTCACACATATACAGTAAACCCTCGGTTAACAATGCCTTCGGATAGTCAGTTAATGACATGACATTTTGGGAAACGTCATATTTCGGTTAACGATCTGGCATCGCTAACCGAGGGCACCATGTTTCATATCCTACCTTATGCAGCTGGAAAATCGCCGTTGGTGGGGTCCCTGTTTGAGGCTCTCTGCTTCCTCAGGAGGATCTGGGAGGCTGGGAGGAACTATTCTGCACTATTTCCACCTTCCTAGGTGCTCCCTGTGCCGCCCAACAGCTGAGTATACTTGGGGCCACCATTTTGTTTTGAGTTTTTTCTTTTTCAAAATGACGGCCACAACTATAATCAGCTGTTGGGCAGCACAGGGAGTACCTAGGTAGGCGGGAATAGTGCGGAATAGCTCCTCCCAGCCTCCCAGACCCTCCTGAGGAAGCAGAGAGCCTCAAACAGGGACTTCACCGACTGCGATTTTCCAGCTACACAAGGTAGGAGATCTTGTCATAGGGGTCAGAAACAGCTTGGATCGCCTCCCCCCAGCCTCCCAGGGGTGACAGGGGTGTCGGAGACCCGAAAATGGGCAAAAAAAATTTCTGCCCATTTTTGGGTCCCCGCCACCCCTGCCAGGCTGGGGTGAGGCGATCCAAGCTGTTTCCGACTCCACCTGACCTTTTCTGACGATGCTGCAAGCAGAAACCCTGGGGTAAACCCCTTTGTCAGCTGCAGGTTTCTGTTTCCCGGTTAGCGATGCAACATTGGGAACCAAGAAATGTCGCTAACCGGGAGTTTACTGTATTCTGTTCCATGCACATCAGTTGGAGCTTTTTACCGAATGTATAGTTTGCTCAGCCATTGCAATACACATGTAGATACCTAATTGGCCTTCTTCTTCTTCTTCAGGTGCCGTATCCGTTCCAGATATTGGCTATCATCATGGCAATAGTCTTTCTGTTCTTAAATGGCCATCATTGAAGTGAATATAATTCAAGGTGCCTCCGGGTGCAATTCAAGGTGCTGGTAATGACCTTTAAAGACCCTATATGGTAGTGGTCCAGAGTACTTAAGAGACCGCATCAAGGACATCAGCCCATCCCACCAGAGCAGATCAGAGCGGCTCCCTAAGGGTTCTATCTGCCAGAGAGGCTCGTCTCTCTGGTACTAGATGGAGAGCATTCTCCGTATCTGCTCTGGCCCTGTGAAACCTCTTACTGATCAAGTTATGCCTCCAGGCAGAGCTATTGTCATTCAGAAAGGGGTTAAAAACATGGCTAGCTCACCAGGGCCCCTACACTGGTTTGATATAAAGGCCATCCGGCTGGTGTGTGTGTCTTAGCTTTTTTACTCTAGTTTTAGTTAGTCTAAATGTTGGAATTGGGGGTAGAGGATAGTCAAAGGTTTTAACAATTTTAAGCTTAGGGTTTTTATGGTGTTTGTTGCAGGGATGTTTTTATGTTGAGTTTGTAATGTTTGGTGTAAGCTGCCCAGAGCATACCTGTCAACCGCGGCTCCGGCGAATCCGGGATCTGCGCGGACCGGGTTTGCACAGATCGTGTTGTACACATGCGCATGGAGGGCTATGCCGCTTGCGTAGCCTTCTACGCACGCGGCGTAGCCTTCTGCGCATGCGTGGAAGGGAGCTACGGAAGTGTAGAGCCCTTCCACGCATGCGTGCAATGCGACCTGCGCAGATGGGCTGCGCAGTGCCTCCTTTCCCCCGCTGCCGAAATCCGGGGTTTCGGCAGCACAGAGCGGGAAAGGGCAAAAATCGACGCCGAAAACCGGGAAATCCCGACCAATCCGGGAAGGTTGACAGGTATGACCCAGAGTCGCCTCGGTGAGGGGGCGGTGGTACAAATCAAATAAATAAATAAATAAACAATACCTGCAGAAACCTTGTCCCATGCAAGGCACCTCACAATTCCATAGAAGTCAATGAGTTTAGCTGGGCAATGGGTCCAGCAAATCAATGAGTCCAGCATATCTGCTTAGAAGGGAGACCTGCCTATTTTATCAGGGGGGAAAATAGGACCAGCAGAAGTTACTAAATCATGGCTGCAATCCAACACACATTTGTCTGTGATACTAATCTTCTGAGAGGATCTTAACTGTCTCAATGCTGTAACTTCTTTTAAAATATGTCTTTTATCTGATATTTATCCTGTTCAATTTTTATGCATGGGCTAATATCAAGTTGCAGGAGTTTCCACGTTAATCTAACAAGGTTTCGGGACCTTCTGCAAGTAATGAACAGGATAATAGCCATTGCATTTTAGTTGTCTCATTAAATTGCTGTGTGGTTTGTTTGTTTGTTATTTTAATTGAGCCTGTACTGTACTGCAAGTACTGTACTTCTTTCTAGATACAAATCTTTCTACAGATGAGCCCCACCTTTTGGATACATACAGGTATGATATATATTTATACCAAATCAATATACTGTACCACTAAGACTCACAGGACTCAAACAACATAAATAAGACCAAAACTGGGGGATAAACCTGAACAATCCTCTTTTCCCGCACACACACCTCGTCATTTCCAGCTGGCACAGAAGATCCCAGATTCAGTCTTTGGCAGAGGAGATGAAAAGGATCTTCTAAAACAATCTCTTTCATAACAGCTATATTGGTCTGAACGATACAGACCAATACAATATTTTTAAGGGTTTTTTCATCGTTTTATATTGGTTTTAACTTGTGTACACTGCCCAGAGTCCATTGGATAGGGCGGTATATCAATCTATTAAATTAAAATAAATTAATTAAATTAAAATACTCAGTCTCGATCGGAAAATATGACACATCCAGCTTTCAGGAGTTGCACAGCTTATAGCCATAGGAAGCCAAGATTATTTATTTATTTATTTGCTTGTTGCATTTTTATACCTCCCATCTGGGATATTTCCCACTCTGGGCGGTGTACAAACAAATAAACAACAGCAACACAATACAACAAACTACAAAATTAAAAATTCGACAAAATAAACAACCTGATGGTGTTTGAGGGCAAGCCAGCGCAAATCTAACTTATTTTCTTACGATACCTTATTAAGAACGAAGGGAGGGAGAGTTATTTCCACTTGTCTCTAGACAACTAGCGAAGACTGAGAAGTGAGAGCAATGGTTCCTTCTCGCCACTCGATTTTGGGGGTGATCCAGTATGGAACTGGGCGCAAAACCGAACCGATCCAAGCCCACGCCCTGTTTAACCCCCCCCCCTTTCCCGAAAGAAAGGGCTTACCCGGGCTCCGCTTACAAGCCGCACCGAAGCAGGATCGGACCGTGCCGGCGACGATCGCGGACTGCAAGGGATCATCCACAAGAAGCCAAGCGGTGCTCGGGGCAATGCGCTCGGGGCGGCTGTGAGGCTCCACGTGGGCAGGGAGGGGCCGCGCTCGCCTTGGAGAGCCTTTTCATAGATTGGGGAAGGAAACCCCGCCCTTCCCCAAGCTTCAAAGCCCTCGGGATACCCAATGAGAGGTTCGAGGGTTTCCCTGAGACCCGCCCACAATTTGGAGCGAGAGGGAGGGAGGCGACCTTCGTGGGGTGGAAGCAAAACTGTGGGGACTTGACCCACAAAAGTTCCCATTAATATATAGCCCTTAGTCTTGAAAGTGCCAAAACGGGTTCTCCCCCCCTTTTTTTTTGTGTCTCAGGAAGTGGACTTGATCCACACAAGTTCATATTGCAATAGCAATTACACTTACTGTATTGTATATACTACCCCATAGTGCTTAGGGCACTCTGGGCAGTTCACAAGGTAATTGGTATTTTTTGCCCCAAACATGCTGGGTACTCTTTGGAAGGATGGAAGGCTGAGTCAACCATCAGGCTCAAACCCACAACACTGTGGCTGCAGCCCAGCAGTTTAACCACTGCACCACCAGTATTACGAATACTGACCTACAATCCCCAAGGTGCAACATTTTTGTCTCTAAATGTTTGCTTTTTCCTTTGGTGGTGTTGCTTGTCTTGCACCTGCACAGGCTGACATGGATACCTGTAAGAAAAGGGGTGGGTGTTACTGAGGGATAACAATACATGATGTTACTAAAGGTCAATGTCTCCTTTGATCATAAGCCCGTCGTGTCTGACACTAGGAGGGGGTGTTCATCTCCATTCACAGCCAAAGAGCCAGCGCTGTCTGAATCTGCAGATGTTTCTGTAGTCGTGTGGCAGGCATGACTAGACACCAGAGCATGCAGAATACTGTTACTTTTCTGGCCAAAGCAGTGCCTATTTATCTACTTGCAATTTCTGTTCAACTGGTACATAAGAACATAAGAACAGCCTTGCTGGAACAGGCCACAGGAGCCCATCCAGTCCAGCATTCTGTCTCACACAGTGGCTCACCATTTCCTTCAGGGTATTCCCAAGCAGATGCCTTCACCTGCTTATGTTTCCCTGGAAATGGCATTGAGAGATATCCTGCCTATCTCTCCAACCTGCAGGTTGTCCTTAAGTATCCATAATTATAGCCATTGATACCCTTGTCCTCCATGAACTTGTCTAATCCTTTCTTAAAGCTGTCAAGACTGACAGCTGTCACCACTTCTTCTGGCAGGGAGTTCCATAGACCAGTAATCCTCTGGGTGAAAAAGTACTTTCTTTTATTTGTTTGAGAACTAGTACCCAAAAGTTTCATGGAGTGTCCCCTAGTTCTAGTGTTATGCGATAGGGAAAACAGTTTTTCCTTATCTACTTTGTCCACACCGTGCATGATTTTATAAACTTCAATCAGGTCACCTCTTAGACGTCGTCGTTCAAGAGTGAAAAGGCCCAACCGTTGCAGCCTCAGATGGTAAGGAAGGTGTTCCAGTCCCCTAATCATTCTGCTTGCCCTCCTCTGCACTTTTTCCAGCTCCATAATATCCTTCTGGAGGTATGGCGACCAGAACTGTACACAGTATTCCAGATGGGGCCTCACCATAGATTTATAAAGAGGCAAAATGACACTTGCTGACTTATTTTCTATACCCTTCCTAATGATCCCTAGCATTGAGTTTGCTTTTTTCACTGCTGAGGCACACTGGGTTGACACCTTCATTCAGCTGTCCACGAGGACACCAAGGTCCCTTTCCTGGTTTGTCGCAGAGAGTTCAGACCCCATCAGTTTATAAATGTAATTGGGGTTCTTTGCCCCAACATGCATCACTCTGCACTTACTAATGTTGAAACTCATTTGCCACTGTTTTGCCCACTCCCCCAGTGTCGAGAGATCCCTCTGGAGCTCCTCACAATCTCTCACAGTTTTCACTACCCTGTATAATTTAGTGTCATCAGCAAATTTGGCTACCTTGCTATTTACTCCTACCTCTAGATCATTTATGAAGAGGTTGAAAAGCAGGGGTCCCAGTACTGAACCTTGGGGGACCCCACTCTTTACTTCCCTCCACTTGGAGAAGTGTCCATTTAGTGCTACCCTCTGTTTCCTGTCCCTTAGCCAGTTGCTGATCCAGGGCAAGACCTGTCCCTTTATTCCATGACTGGTAAGTTTATTCAAGAGCCTTTGGTGTGGGACCTTGTCAAAAGCCTTCTGAAAGTCCAGATAAACCATGTCAACTGGATCCCCCTTATCCACATGCTTGTTGACACTCTCAAAAAATTCCAACAGATTAGTGAGGCATGATTTGCCCTTGCAAAAGCCATGTTGGCTCTCCTTTAGCAGCGCCTTCTCTTCTATGTGCCTATTAATTCTATCTTTTAGGATGGTTTCCATCACTTTACCTGGGACACATGTCAAAGTGACAGGTCAGTAATTTCCTGGATCACCCCTGGATCCTTTTTTGAAAATTGGTGTTACATTCGCTACCTTCCAGTCATCAGGCACAAAGCCTGATTTGAGGGAAAGATTATATATTTTGGCTAGGAGATCAGCAATTTCATCTTTAAGTTCCCTGAGAACTCGTGGATGGATGCCATCTGGTCCTGGTGATTTGTTAATGTTTAGCTTAACAAGACATGCAAGGACCTCCTCCCTGGTTATTTCTATCTGGCTTAATTCTTCGGTTTCCCTCCCTACGAAGATAGGCTCTGTTTTGGGCATGTGGCCTCTGTCTTCTTCAGTGAATACTGAAGCAAAGAATTCATTGAGTCTCTCTGCAATCTCTGTTTCCTCTTTAATAACCCCTTGCCTTCCATTGTCATCTAATGGTCCAATGGCCTTCCTAGTTGGGTTCTTACTTCTAATGTACTTAAAGAAGTCTTTGGTATTTCTCTGAGTATTTTTAGCTATATGCTCCTCAAAGTCTTGTTTTGCTTTCCTGATTGTTGCCTTGCATTTGTTCTGCCAGAATTTATGTTTCTGCCTCCTGTCCTCATTCAGACAAGCCTTCCATCTTCTAAATGAGCTTTTCTTGCTCTTGATCACTTCCCGAACAGCTCCTGTAAGCCACATCGGAGTCCTCTTGGACTTGGCAGTGCCCTTTTTCCTTTTGGGTATGCATTCCAATTGAGCCTCTGTTATTGTTTTTGTAAACAGCCTCCATGCCTCTTGGAGTGTTTGGACTCTCTCAATTTTCCCTTTCAGCTTCTTTTTTACTAGTTTCCTCAACTTTGGGAAATTTCCTTTTTGAAAATTTAAGGTCTCTGTGTTAGATTTTATCAGTGACTTGCGGTCTATGACCAAGTTAAACATAATTGAGTTGTGGTCACTGTTCCCTATTGGATCAGTCACATTAACATCTTGCACCAGATACTGAGTATTACTCAGGATCAAGTCAAGGATTCTTGTACCTCTAGTTGGGTCTTCAACCATATGTCCCAGGGAACAATCATTTAGCATATCTAGGAACTTTATCTCTTTATCATGTGCTGAACAACAGTTCACCCAGTCTATGTGAGGGTAATTGAAGTCCCCCATTATAACCAGGCTTCCCTTCTTGGATGCCTCCTTTACAACATTCTCCAACTGCCAGTCTCCCTCAAGAGTTTGGGTCGGAGGCCGATAGTATATGCCTACTGTTAGACCATCCTTGTGGCCTGGTACTCTTACCCACAGAGCTTCTAATGGTGACTCCAAATCACCTAGATATTCCAATTCATACGATTTTATCACTTCTTTGACATACAAGGCCACACCACCTCCCATTTGCCCCTTCCTATCTTTCCTGTACAGTTTGTAGCCTGGGATAACTGTATCCCATTGGTTATCATCCGTCCACCAGGTTTCAGTGATACCAATAATATCAATATTCTTATCTATTGCTAAGTATGGCATTCATTCAAATTTTTGAATGAATGGTAGTTTGACATGAGTTGTGACAGACGATGGGAACTCACTCCATCACGCAACACTCAGGTCTCAAACTGCTGACCTGCTGGCCTTATGGTCATCAACCTCAGTGTCTTAACTACTAAGCCACTGTGGCCTCTTCAAATTCAGCTTTGAAAATGCCAATTTATGTACCAAGGTGAGAATCATGTAGTGGTTAACATGTGAGACGTTTGCTCAGAAGATCCTGGCTTGCTCAACCAAGTAACCTGCTAGATGAGCTTGCATTGTCTGTACTCTCAGGCTGTGCTACCTTACAAGATTGTTGTGAGGAAGCCAGCAGGTTTGCCATCTTGGGCTGTTGAAAACTTCCTTTTTAAAGAGGCCTTTGCAGACATCCTTCTCCACTAGGAACGGCTATCTATAGTTTATATTTCCCTTCTGACCCAGTCATTAATTTGTACTATACTTGCTTGCTTTGACTTGTTATCGTTGACATCAATTCGTTTATTTTAAGGTTCTGAATTTACTGTTGTTGTTTTGAATGATGATATGCTGTTAGCCACCGGGAATAGTACCCACATTAAGTCATGCAGTATAAAAATTTGAATGAATGAATTAATGGGTCTGGTGCCATTGTGAGGTTGACACTTACCACTCAGTGCCTGTCATGATAACGGGAAATGTAGAGGAGCCTGCCAAGGGGAAGGGAGTTGACAGTTTTGAAGGATAAGCCTGCAGTACAGTTATATAGGAGGAATGTTAACGTATGGATTTTGCCCTTTGAAGCTTAGAATGAATACCTGAGCTATAAAGGATTCACATCCAGGCTTCTTTCTAAGAAAATATGAAAGCTCGATTAGAGACAATTGTGAAATAAAAGGTGATAGAAGTCCTAGTTCTAGGTATGGTATGTTAGAAGTTTCAGGAGCCAAGACATGTCCTTTCATCTCTAGAGAACAAAGCCAAGATTCCTCTTCCTTGGAGGGACAAGCAAAAGGTGTGAGGTGAAAGAATGCGACATCAGCAACCCTAAGAATAGCAATATGGAATCAAAGGAAAGTTAGCACGGGTCAGAACAGCTATAGGATGGTCTAGGAAACCAGAGGAGTTCCTCTGTCCTCTTCTCCTTGGAAAGGCATGCATAGTCTTAAGCATAAGATGAGTTGCACCCAGTCACTACCAATGGGTAGTGGGGCCAGGAGGTAAAGTAAGACATCTGTCAGAGTTCCTAGATAAATAAAATGTGGCATGAAATTATTTATCCTCTAAAGCAAAGTATGAGGCTTTGTTTGTGGACCTATATGTATCAGCTAAAGCTAAAAATGTGTTGCTTAACCAGGTAGTTAAGGAGGGGAAATGTTAGGAAAGGTGGGCTGAGATAGCCCATGCCAGCTAAAATAAAGTAAACTAAGCCATGCTTGGTCTTCCCTCCTCTGCTTGGCTTAGGTAGGTAGGGGCCAGATAGCCAAGATAAAGGAAGGTGACATGAACTACATCATACCTCTTAAAGTATAAATGTAGGGCTTCTTGTTACTTTAAATCTGGCACTGGCTTTTGCCCACTTGCTTGAAGATTTGGCCTGATGTTTGCAGACATTACACAGATCATCTGGGCACTGTACTAACAAAGGGTATGTTTTGTTTTCTGTGAACATCGTGTTTTTTCAAAACAATAGGTAATGGATCTTGCTGAAAATAGAGACAGCAATGATTCAGTTAATTGTTCTAGAACTCAGTCTTCTTGCATTATAAGTATTAATGGGTTTCATCTTAAATGAAATAGGCTAAGATGCTTTCTTTATAAAGTATTGAAAATATTAAATATCTTAATTTATTTGAATTTACTGTCCAGCCAGGAATATTCTTCCGGTTACACTATTGATTTTAAGCACTGATTTAAGCACTGGTTTTGATTTTTTTTCCAGTGAGATAGTTAACTTGTTCTGACTAAGACTAAGTTTCTTTCTTAACTGTCTAACTGAGAATATGGGTTTTAATAGTGATGTATTTGAAATGTCATACTGTTTGCCTGTTTTTTCTCTGTGTGTTATTAACATAAGTAACAAGTGCTTTAAGCAATATTCCTGTTCATTACAGAAAGCTTCTTTTAATTTTTCCTTTTGATTAATTTTGTAAACTGTGCAAACATGTTTGCCTCGCTGCATCAGATTGGAGAGACAGATTTTCTTTGTTACTTTTGTTACTATGTAGTTTGCCAATGCCATGAGTATGTTAAGCCATTATGCTACAACTATGTGAATTTAGTAATTACACAATATATCCATATAGCCTTTGT
Source organism: Bradypodion ventrale (assembly GCA_035047345.1). Taxonomy (NCBI): domain Eukaryota; kingdom Metazoa; phylum Chordata; class Lepidosauria; order Squamata; family Chamaeleonidae; genus Bradypodion; species Bradypodion ventrale. The sequence goes on from JAWDJE010000003.1 coordinate 25,947,198, forward strand.
TATACTATACAAGTGTTAAGTGCCATATTTTCCTCTGTTTGTTCTCTGTTAGCAACTAATGTAAGCAATAAGTACTTTCTAACACTATTATTACTTGTCATGTATATGAAACCTTGTTTGTGAAAACAAGGAGGCCTGTGTAACCATGAAAACCCAGAAAAGGTGAATGGTAAACCACTTCTGAATACTCTCTACCTAGAAAACCCTGGAAGGTATCTCTAGAAGTCAGAATTGACTTGACTACATGCAATTATTCTTGCTATTTATAAAACACATTCAAGGGCTATTAAAGTTTATATAAAATACATGTTTGTATATAAAAGACTGCAGTGGCTCAAGTGTCTAAGATGCTGACTGGGAGGTGGAAGGTCAGCAGTTCGATTCCCAAGTACAGAGGAGGGCAACCAGAATGATTAGGGGACTGGAACACCTTCCTTACCATCTGAGGCTGCAACGGTTGGGCCTTTTCACTCTTGAATGACGGCGTCTAAGAGGTGACCTGATTGAAGTTTATAAAATCATGCACGGTGTGGACAAAGTAGATAAGGAAAAACTGTTTTCCCTATCGCACAACACTAGAACTAGGGGACACTCCATGAAACTTTTGGGTACTAGTTCTCAAACAAATAAGAGAAAGTACTTTTTCACCCAGAGGATTACTGGTCTATGGAACTCCCTGCCAGAAGAAGTGGTGACAGCTGTCAGTCTTGACAGCTTTAAGAAAGGATTAGACAAGTTCATGGAGGACAAGGCTATCAATGGCTATAATTATGGCTACCTAAGGACAACCTCCGGGTTGGAGAGATAGGCAGGATATCTCTCAATGCCATTTCCAGGGAATCCTAAGCAGGTGAGGGCATCTCCTTGGGAATACCCTGAAGGAAATGGTGAGCCACTGTGTGAGACAGAATGCTGGACTGGGTGGGCTGTGGCCTGTTCCAGCAAGGCTGTTCTTATGTTCTTATGTTCTTATGTACTGCAGGACAGAATGAGCTCCCGTCTTTGTCCCAGCTCCTGCCAACCTAGCAGTTCGAAATCAAGAAATTTGGTCTGATCTGGTCAGGATGAGTAGGAAGCTATAGAGATTAACTGAAAGGGCTTAATAAAGCTCAGTAGTAGGCAATTTCCACTGAACAACCTCTCCTTTGCATCCTTACTTGTGAAAAATAGAGTATTGATTGTACTGCAGGTAATTTGTCTGGAAGCTTGAAGTGGTTTGATCACTTCTTGAAAAACCAGATATTTTGTATTATGAAGCTAAATTAGCTAATATCTTTATCTTCGAGAAACTCCATGTAAAAACTCATATTTGAACTCCAGGTGGGGAGGAAAATTTTGGATTGAGTATTGGAACTGAACGGTGCAGCTGTTTTGACTATGTCCCATTGAGGTCTGTATGGTTTAGTATGGAACCTACTGAATTAAACAGAACTTGCTGAAAAGATAGTGGACTGTGACATTAATTACAACTGATGTATTAGCTTAACCTAAGTTGAAACTCCCACCGAGAAAGAGAAGAAAAAGCCCAAAATCCATCACCAATTCTTTTCCACAGCCAGTTGCCAGTAAAGATTGATGATCTTACCGACAAGGTGACTTTCAAAATTATACTTCAGAACACTTGTGAAATAATTGTTTGTAATTATTTCAACAGCAAAATTTCAAACATTTATGTCCTCTACATTTTAAAAAAATCAATATGCAGTCAGATTCTAAGTACTGTACAGTAATAAAGAGTGCACAAAGAGCACCTCGCTTAGAGACTAACTCACTTAAAGAGCAGAATTTTCTCTGAATGGTCACCTTGCTTAACAACTAAAACCAACCTAAAACTCACTGAACAACTAAATTGGGGGTTGCAATCCCACCACCACCACCACCACCAGAAGTCACAATTGGTCACTTACAATGGTGTTTCGCTTAAAGAGCAAACACGCTTAAAGAGCGATCCCATGGAACACATTATGCTCTTCAAGCGAGGTACCACTGTATTTTATGCTTTTCCATAGTCATCCTGATGATTATTAAAGGACCTTTTCCAATTATAGGATGGCAGACAGTTACACTAATAAAAAGAGAGTTGTTTTGTTTTAAACAAAACATTAGGGAGCTACTGTAGCAAGCCTACTTTATCTTGCATGATCTGTACAAAACCAATAGTTTCTCTAAGGTACAGTTGAAGGAGGTGTGGGGAAAGTGGCAGAGTTCTGGAGTGGTAGAACTGAATATGTCTCTCCTGCATCAAAAAGCCCCTGGAAATAGACAGCTGAACCAGCAGAGACTTGGGAACAAGGTAAACCATACAAATGTGAAAATTAAATTAAATTAAATTAAACCGGATTAAAACATTCTTTCTCACACATTAGCTTCCCTTTTGTACAGAGTTTTTCTTTTCTGGAAGTTGGACTGTGGTGGCTTAGCAGTTAAGATGCTGAACTTGATGACTCGAAGGTTGGCAGGTCAGCAGTTTGAGACCCAGGTACTGCACGACGGAGTGAGCTCCTGTCTCTGTCCCAACCTAGCAGTTTGAAAGCAAGAAATTGCAGGTAATTCACTAGTTACTTCTTTGGTGGGAAGGTAAACAGTGCTCTGTGTACTCTAGTGTCTAGTCATACCTGCCACATGTCTATGGAAACTTCTACAGACACAGACAGGGCTATAAACAGAGATGAACACTGAACACTAAAGTCGGATACGACAAGCTTTTGGGCAAGGGCGACCTTAACCTATACCTATTTTCTGAAAAGATCATTGGTGCCTCAAAACCCCACCACCTGTAGAAATTTAAACTCCTGAAGTAATAGAGATATGGCCAAATGGTGTAAATCCAACAACAAGAGAAAAATTAACCATTTGCGTATAAAGAGACTAACTACTAATTTTGAGTCCACAATTTCTGCTTCACAGATATAACTGGTAAGCAATATTTGAATGGTAGCACTGTACGCTGTCATAATTGGCAAAGAGTTGTATTAAATGAATTAAAAGTATCATAATAATGTCAATATGTAAATAATGCTGTAAATTGTGTATATATGTATGAAGGCTGTTCCTCTTATTGTATAACTCAAAATGTTCTTTTGTTAATTGCTTATATACAGATTTCCTGATGAAAGAACGTGAGTTTAGAAAAGTCGTGTTAACCGGTACAGACTTCGAAATTACTTATGTAAACACTACCAGTGTGTTCACTGCATAACTTCTAAGTTACTTATAACATCGTGAACTTTTCAGAACGACCCAGAGTGGAATTACCTTGGTTATTAACAATTTATTTTTGAAATATATACAAGCAAAGAAACTAAAGTGGACTCAAAATTAGTAGTTAGTCTCTTTATACGCAAACGGTTAATTTTTCTCTTGCTGTTGAAATGTAAACTCCTGCCATTTTGTACACTGCTGTTTCTGAGATAAATGATTATAACAATTATGTTTTCTTCATCTATCTCAATATATTTTAAGCAATCTTCTGGCTTTGATACAGTGGAAGTGGTCAGTGTTGCATATTATATTGCTGTGAGAGTAGCAGTCTGGACAGAAGGAGGGTAAAGGGGCTAGAAATACTATTGGGGATTGACCCAGCAGATTGAGCTAGTGTTTCCTTTATTAAGGCAACAGCAGATAAATTGCCCCATTGAGTAGGAAATCACTTAAACAACAACACCTTAAAGACTTACACATGAACTTTCATGACTCATAGTCCATCTCAACATCTGCATGAAAGTATACCTATAATTTTTACATGTACATCCAGCACACAGAATCATGGATAAGACTGTAGATTGTGAAGTCCATGGGCAATTAATTTTAGAAAGTTAAATTTATGAGTATACTTCATAGAACAAGCCTATAGTTACTGCAAGAAATGACAACTATTTTATACATTTTCCAACATCTACCTACAATCTTATAAAAAGTAACACTAAGTACAGTAAAACCCTGACTTACAAATGTCCCAAGTTACATAAAATTCGACTTGTATAATGATTTTGTGCTAAAACCATCTCCCGGTTTACATAAATGTCCCAATGTAACACTATTTCCTATGGGTTTGCTTTGAGTTACGTAAAAATTCATTTACCTATGGGTTTGCTTCAATTTACATAAAAATTTCATTTTTCCTATGGGTTTGCTTCGAGTTACATAAAAACCCAATTTAAGCAAAAGCCTACGGAACGGACTTTTTGCGTAAGTAGGGATTTTACTGTATATCCAGCACCAAGAGAGTTGGACATAGTGTAGTTCAGAATTCTGAGCTTTTTAAATATGGGTTGGCAATAAATATCATTATTATAAACTTATGAAAATACAGAGAAAAATGTGTAAGGCAATCCAATACATGAGGAAAAACTCTACTGGCTCAGACCAGACAGCTATGAAGCCCCACATCTCAGAATAGCTGACCAAAGGCCTATGAGGAAACCACTTAATGAATTAAACCTTTACCTTTGCCTTTACCTGAGTGACAAAGATGTTTTGCTGCATGAGGTTAAGAACAAATTAAAGTGTCGTCCTTCCATTTGGTGAATAATACCCAACTGGGCTGGCAATTAAACCTCGCATACACTACAGAATAGTGGGAAAGGAAAAAAATTCTGCCAGAGAGCCATTTCTGGATTCAGTGGACTTAACATTTAGGTTAGTTTCACCTTATGCAATTGAGCAGCCTTTTCAAGGACAAAAAAAACCCAGCCTTCCTGCTCAGTTTGGAAAACTTAATACCACATCATTTTCTTGCCCTCCTCCTCTCACTTCTCAGTGTGAAACACAGCTTTACCAAGATGATGCTGTTACTGTAATAGATAACCTCTGGGACTGGCTATGGTATGTTGTCTCACTCCCCCTGTGCACCGGAGTTACACACATAAATGACTTTATGGCTGCAGTGGCAGGCTAGGCACTGTCTTTTTGTGCTGTCTTGTGTCTTTGTTAATGGTTCTCTGTTTAGAATAGTTTTCTCCATGCATCATCAACTGCCTTTTGTTCTTGCTCAGCTGGGAGGACCGAGCTAATCCATATATTATCGCATAAAACTGCAGCCTCTCTCTGTGGGTGATTGTTCCCCAGGCATGGCATTATGATCTATCCCTTTTTTCCCACACATACACATCCTGCCCTGGGTAATTTGTTCACTAACCCACATAAATGTTGGACTAGTTGCTACTTGCTTGTCAGAGTTCTACTTGTGTAGAATGATAATGTCGCACCACTGGGTAGTAAAGAAAATTGAGGTATTTTCGAGGATTTTCCTAGTGTCGGAGTTCAGTGTATATGCTATGGGCTGAAGTGTCATTGGTTTAAATATCATCTCAGCCATTCATGTCTGAGATGGCCTTCAGTAAGTCCCTGTTTTACTTGCCACAGTCTTCTTCCATGTCTAGGTAAGACGTAAAACTTCCAAAATGAAGCCACCTTTTGGTGAGTCCGTTCTGCAGTTCCTTTGGCCTGACCTAGTGTGAGAATGATTAGTTGGCAACACAAGGTTACCGTTACCAGGGTACTTCTGATTGTGGTTCAAAAACAACACAATCTTTGAGGAGGCTTTTTCTGTGTACCCGTAGCATGAAGTCTCTCCTGAGAATATACTGCAGTAGCCTTTCATCTGCCTTCCGAATCTCAGCATGACCCCCATACTACTGATTCAGTTCCGTAAGTCACTTTCTAGTCCTGAGCCCTTTTGGCACACAAAGTCTTCCTCAGCCCCAGGCCAGTATTGATGAAGCTGCTGCCCTCCATCAAGATGGATTTAATCCATTTGATGACATCACCCTTCCCTGTGGACTTTGGCACCTAAGGCCATTAGTCCTCAGGGTTGTCAGGCTAATAAACTGCTGCCTGACACTCAGTGTTGAGTCGCTGGCAGTATGGTCTACTCTGTTACCATAGCAGGATAACCTGGCCAGACTAAATTTTGCCACAGTGATTGCAGTTGTAAAATGGGGATGATGAGGACTATGGCATGCCTTATAGAGCTGCTTTAAGGCAGCTTGTAGGCAAAAAAGTTTTCCCTTGCTCAAAAGTCAGTGTTCCTGGCCCCCATCTTCTGGGTTTTATCTCCTCCCTCAGGGTCCACCTCCTTCCCATTCCCTTAAAGGAATCCAACCAATGATCTTACAGCATGACATGTCCATCACACATTAGGCTCCATCTCTTCCAAACCACGAGGCCAGTATGTTTACACATTCCAATACCCCTGTTATGTAATCTAAAGGGTCTCCCACACATTGAAATCTCCATCTTGGATGGGCTAAAAACCAGGGCATAAATTCTCCCCTGACAATATGGACAAACGTCACAGTCTGGAGTCAGCTATGGCTCTTAGAGAAGAAGAAGATGGACAAATGCAGAATATAATTTACCATCAGGCATCTTTGAAAATTTTAAAATTCTGGGCACTATGAATGATCTGAACCCTCCTGATTATCCTGTTGTGTCACCCATGCAGATGGTTAGTTTTCACCAAAGTAGAGCTGTGGGTAGTGTTATCTGAGGTGACAACCATGTGATGTATTGGATGGGTTGTGGCACTGAAAGGGGTGAGGGAGAAGCAGGAAATCCTCCTCTGCATGGCAACAACATTTCCCCTTCTTTTTAAAATAATAAAACAACCTGAATTCCATGATATAGTGGGAAAGATAGTGGCATCGGTGCTCGGATGAAAGCCCAAACCACATGACAATGCATAAAGGTTTCTAGCTGATTCTCCTCTCCAAATGCCCCCCCTTCATGTCAAAATTCCAATATTTCACTTTTAACAGAGACTTTTCTTGTGAGGATCTGAAAACTATGGTACTGACACAGATAAAACATATCCCAGGCAAAATAACTCATTAAGGCTAAAGCTTAGCACTGATGCCTAAGATCACTGCCTTTAACAAAACTTCTTAATAGAAAAACAACATGAAGTGTCACTTCACACTGCAAGGGATTCAGAAAATTGAACAGGGATAACGCAAAACACATCAAGATTCATGTTTTTTAATTAGAGTATGTGCCATCTCGGGTTGAACCAGAGATAAAGACAGAAATAAACCCCTCCTTTATGTTCATCCTCTCTACGATTTTAATTTTTTAAAATATGTTTTCCTAATGGTGCAGTGCTTTAATTTTTTAGATAAATGAGATATGTGTGTGATGTTATGTATGCAATGCATTGCTGTTTCACTATGTCACTTATTGGGGGGGAATTCCCCATGGCCACTTAATGATGGTCATGGGAAAAGCCAAAAATAGAGGCAAGAAGGGGAGTGTCAATAATCGAACAAATAACAAATTGGAGCAGTCCAAAGTCCAGTGCAAAACCTTTTAATGGGAGACAAAACTTGGATCAGTGAGGTCAGAAGGATTGTTCAAGTGAGAAATAAAACAGATCCCAAGGACCTTTTAAGTATGATCCAGACCACTCCAAATTCCCCCATGTGGACGGGCCATTATCATTGTACATTTTTTAGCAGTCCTATTCAGCATTTGTGGGGCTCCGGTGGCTTAGTGGTTAAGATGCTGAACTTGACGACTGGAAAGTCAGCATGTCAGCACTTCAAGACCTGAGTGCTGCAGGATGGAGTGAGCTCCCATCTCTGTCCCAGCTCCTGCCAACCTAGCAGTTTGAAAACAAGAAATTGCAAATAGATAAATAGGTACAACTTTGGTGGGAAGGTAAAAAGTGTTCTGTGCACTCCGTTATCTAGTCATGCCTGCCACATGACCACTAAAGCATCTGCACATGAAGACAGCACTGGCTCTTTTGGCTAGAAACAGAGATACATCAAATACGCCTGGCTTTTGAGCAACTTTACCATTACCTATGTCAATACTAAAACCTTAAATTGGGTACAGAAGTCTACAGGTAGCTAGCCCAGTTGTGCCAGGGCTGGGGAAATCTGGATAAATCTCCAAGTCCCTGACATCAACCAGGTAGCTGCATTCACTAACTGTTGCAGCTTCTGTATTGTCTTTACAGGTAGCCCCACATAAACTGCATCACAGTAACTAATTCGAGAGATGACCAATGCATGAACCAGTGTCAAGAGGGACTTCTTATCAAGGAATGAGCAAAGCTGACCTATCTACCTCATGTGGAAAATGGCACAGAGCAGATATTTTCTTCTCCATAGGGCAGTGATGGCCAACCTTGGCACTCCAGCTGTTTTTGGACTTCAATTCCCAGAAGCCCTGATCAGCAGGGGTGCCAACTTGGGCTTCTGCTAATTGAAGCCCAAGAACACCTGGAGTGCCAAGGTTCACCATCACTGGTCTAGGGAAAGCCAAGTCCAGAACGATGTCCAGATTTCAAAACTTGTCTTTCAGGGAAGAATAACCTTATCCAGAAATTTTATCCAGGTTTCCTCTTGCCAATTGAAGAACCTTCTGTTTTGCTGACTAATTGTTCTAAGAGTCTAATAGAATTTATTTAGTAACATTTCTTAGCTTACCTTAACATTGCAAGATGGTCAACAGTGCTGTTATTACACGTATCTTCATGACTTTCTAGGTACCCAGGCTCCCTGATCTGAGCAAAACCTTATGGATGGTATCACCTCACAATAGTTTTAGCTGAAGTTGGTGTGCCAGCCTGTGGAGGGGACAGTTGTTGACTGCCATAGAGATGATTTTAGAGAAAAAGACAAAACATGTATGTGTACATTGCTTAGCCACCTCATATGTCAGGTGAGTACAAAAAACCTGAATATCACTGAAGAGACTTTCTTCAAATAAAATCCTTCCTTGAAGTTACTTTCTCCTCTAAATAAACATGTTTTCCATCTGATTGGTGGAGAATGTCTGAATTTTTTGGCACAGCACTTATCTTGATGTGACTCTGGCAACCGTCTGTTGTCTGTTTTGTTTGTTAATATAATTTCTCACCTGTTAATAGTCCAGGTTATCCAGTGAATGGTTTAACAGCTGGATCAAATGCTTAGGAAATGGCTTGCTGGCAGCTGAGAAATGCACTGTCTCGTTAAGATACCCAACATAGTTTAGAGCCATTGGCATGTCTCCAGCTGAGGGAATGGTCAAAGGAAACATTTGCAATAATAAAGCACTGTGAAATGCAGAGTATTTTTCAGATAGCTAGTAGACAGACTTCCTTAGAAGATTGTTTCTCTGAATTTATGCTTTTCTAGTACATTTGTAGCCAAAGCAAATACCCGAGTACCCAAACAGAGGGGCGGGGTGAACTCTGTGCTGGGAGAGGGAGGAAGCGCTCTGTTATGTACTGAATAGAATGTGACAAGTACTCTTTAACTGATTGTATCCGGCAATTGTATCCATTGTAAATAATCAGAGACACATTGTAGCAAGCTGTTAAGGATGCTACTGCCAGTGGCAGTAGCAGTATCCAGCTCACATGATACAGATTCCCCTGAATACCTGAAGGGCGGGAAACCTTCCCGCCGCACCGCACCTGGAGAAGATGGGCATGACGATCCATGACATCATGCGGACAGTAACCAATGAACTATCACCCGGGTTATTCAAAATGTTCAGTGTGCTATAAATAAAGCTGTTTGGTCCACCATTACCTCATGTTCACTCTGACTACCATGCAATAAAGTTGTGTTTTAGCCCTTACTGTGGCTCCTTCTTTGTCTTCTATGCAGGACACCAAATTGGCGACGAGGATGGGATGGCGTCCCGAAAAGTGAACATCGCTCCCTTCGACACCACATGGCCAGAAAAATGGGAACTCTATGAGCAGCAGTTCCTCTACGCTATGGACCTCGAAGGCATTGAGGAGGAAGCCCAGCACCGGGCGTTCCTACTGGCCCAGCACGGCCTAGAGACTTTGGAACTGGCCACCAACCTCCTGACGCCGAGACCGCTCAGGAAGGTACCCCTAGATGAGATCCTCGCTGAGCTGAGGAAACACTTTCGCCCGAAAGTGTCGGTGTTCCCGGCAAGGTTGGTGTTTCAGCAGCGGTGCCAGCGGGCCAGTGAGTTCGTGGCAAACTTTGTGGCAGCCCTGCAGGTGGCTGCCGTGCCTTGCTGGTGGGGAGCATCCCTGAGCGAGGCGCTGAGAGACAGGCTCCTGCTAGGCCTGCGAGATGAGGAGGCCAGAAAAAAACTACTGGCCAAAGACGAGAGCATCTCGTTTGAGCATGTCCTGTGCATCGCCCAAGTCGCCGAGTCAGTGCAACAAGGCAAACGGGTGTGCCGGGCCAGGAACGCCACAGTTGGGTGGGCCCCGCCAGCAATCCCAGTCCACAGCTGTTCCTCCCATGGAGAGCAGGGGCCCTCCGAGTCCACCACGTCCACCTCCGACTTCAGCGAGGATGTGCAGCGGATGCAGAGGAGGCCTGAGGTTTGAGACCGTGCCAGAGAGGACCGCCGCTGTGACAGATGTGGGTCATTACACAACCGGAGCCAATGCCCATTCCGGAAGGCGGAGTGCCACAACTGTGGGCGGCGTGGGCAGGGTCTGCAGGCGGAGTCAAGACGATGGCAAGGGCCAGGCGGAACGGCCCCAATGAAAGGCAGATGGGATCAGGCACATCTTCGACGACGACGAGCCCTAGGAGCACCGCGTGTCTCGATGGGTTCCTGACGACCACGACCAGGTGGTCCACAGCGTGCCATTGCGGCACCCCCGGTTGTTTGTTGAGATACTGGTACAGGGGGTCCCAGTAAGGATGGAGATCGGTTCGGGGTCGTCGTACTCCATCATCTCCCACAGGGAATTTCTGCGCATTCCCCCAAAGTCACTCCCCAAGCTGAAGGCCCTTAAGACTAATTTGTGGGACGTTCAGGGCAAGAGTATACCAGTGTTGGGGGTGGGAGAGTTCAAGGTTCAGTTTAAAAGGTGCTCCGCGCAGTTGCCCCTAGTAGTTCTAAAGGAAGGGTCCTGCTGTCTCCTGGGTACACAGTGGTTCGGGCCCCTGGGGGTTTTCATTGGAGGCATACATGCCATACAGGCTGACCCGATCACGGAGGTGTGTAACGCACACCCTGCTGTCTTTGACAAGGGGCTAGGGAAGTTCAAAGGGCCCCCGGTTTCCTTCGAATTGGACCCCGACATTCGACCCATCAGGATGAAGCCAAGAAGAGTGCCTTTTGCACTAAAGGACAAAATAGAGACTGAACTGGACAAACTGGTGGGTCAGGGGATTTTGGTGCCGGTGGACTCCGCCAAGTGGGAAACTCCCATTGTTACGGCACTTAAGGCTAACGGGGAGGTCAGAATCTGTGCTGACTACAAGTGCACGATTAACAAGGCAATTTGCCCAAATGAGTATCCGGTGCCGGTAGTAAGCCACCTGCTAGCAACCTTGCATGGGGGGAGATGTTTTGCCAAGCTAGACTTGGCCCAGGCATGCCAGCAATTGTTGGTAACCCTAGCTACAGCCGCCGCTCAGACAATTGTTACCCACAAGGGAGCTTTTAAAGTGATGCGCCTCCAATTCGGCCTAAATTCGGCCCCGGGGATCTTTCAGTCCCGTGTAGAAAGATTGTTGAAAGGGCTTCCAGGTGTTTTCCCCTACTTTGATGACATTCTGATAACAGTAGGAGGGGAACAGGAATTGGCCAAGAGGTTAGACTGGGTACTAACAGTGTTCAAGAAAGAGGGGCTCAGGTTGAGAAAGGATAAGTGTGTGTTTTTCGCTGAGGAGGTAGAGTTTCTGGGTTTCCGAATAACCCCTGAGGGCATAAAACCAGCAGAGTCCAAGGTAGCGGCAGTGAAAGATGCTCCTCGCCCCATCACCAAGGCCGAACTACAGTCCTTCCTAGGACTCCTAAATTTCTACCACTCTTTCCTCCCGGGAAAGGCGTCGGTAGCAGAACCGCTGCATAGATTACTCAAAAAGGATGAGGCTTGGTGGTGGGGGGACAGCCAGGAATGGGAATTCCAGGGGCTCAAACAGCTTCTATCTTCCGAGGCTGTGTTGACCCACTTTGACCCAAAGAAACCCGTTGTGTTGGTCTGCAATGCCTCACCAGTGGGGGTAGGGGCAGTCCTCTGCCACGTGCTAGAGAGCGGGCGAGAAGCCCCAGTGGCATACTATTCAAGATCCCTGTCGAAGGCAGAGTGCAACTACATGCAAACAGACAGGGAAGCCCTAGCGATTGTTGCAGGAACCAAGAAGTTCCACGATTTTCTCTTGGCAGGCCATTCAAAGTCGTGACCAACCATAAGCCCCTCTTAGGAATCTTCGCCACAGATAAGCCAACCCCCGCAGATCTTGTCCCCAAGGATGCTGTGATGGGCGATTTTCCTCAACACGTACCAGTACGCGTTGACCTACTGCCCCGGCAAGGAGATCAGCTATGCCGATGCCCTTTCCAGGTCACCCCTCCCACAGGCAGGGGACCCCGAGTGCGAGGTAGAACAGGACCACCAGGTGCTCCTGATCGAGGCCCTAGAGTCGCCCCCAATTCTGCCAGCTGAGATCGCCAAGGCTACGGCGAAAGACAAGTCATTGGCCCTAGTCAGTTCATGGGTACAGAAAGGCTGGCCGGCAACCTTTCCTACGGAGGAATTCAGGGTTTATGGTAGGCGGGAGACGAGCTCTCCCTAGAAAGGGGCTGCCTACTCTGGGGCAGTGGGTAGTAATCCCCGAAGTTCTGAGGTCCCGGGTGCTCAAGATGCTGCATATCAGCCACCCGGGGATCGTGCGCTCCAAGGCACTAGCTAGGAGTTACGTCTGGTGGCCCAAACTGGACACAGATATAGAGCATATGGTAGGCACTTGCGAGAGCTGTCAGAGCACCCGGCCCGAGGAGTCCTGACTTCTGCACAGAGAATGGGACACGGCCTGGGGTCCAGGGTCACGTCTACACGTGGACTTTGTGGGTCCATTCAGGGGTACCCTTTTCCTTATAATAGTGGACTCCTACTCCAAGTGGTTGGAGGTAATTCCGATGGCCAGTACATCGTCAGCTGCAATGATTAAGCAATTACGCAAGGTATTCAGCTGTTTTGGTTTACCTGATGTACTTGTGAGCGATAATGCCACAACTTTCACATCAGCGGAGTTCCAGGGTTTCATAGAGATTAATAAAATTCGCCACATAACTGCGGCCCCCTTTCACCCCGCTACAAATGGTCAAGCGGAACGCCTGGTGCGAACAACAAAAGACGCACTGCGTAGGATGGGCCCCGGGGAATTGAACTTGCAACTCTGCCAATTCCTACTAAGGTACCATGTAACCCCCTTAGCATCAGGGCTCTCACCCGCGGAGCTCCTCATGAGGAGGAAACCTGCTACGATCCTCTCGAGATTAGACCCAACCAGGGTAGAGGACATGGGTAGGAACATAGAAATGGGGGGCACCAAGAGTTTCGAGATCGGCTAGGCAGTGCATTGCCGAAACTATGTGGCCGGCGGACCTACTTGGGTACCTGGGATAGTGGTCAGACAGACGGGGTCAGTCTCCTACAATGTCGAGACAGGCGCAGGACTCCTCTGGAGGAGGCACGCTGACCAGCTCAGGGGTAGAGTAGTGGGAAGGCAAGACATGAGTGCCCAAGTAGAGCAGTCAGTGTTAGGGTTCCCCCCCACCCGTTTATCCCAAGGGGGAGACAAAGACCACAGGGGGGAGGGAAATGAGACAAACCCATATCCTTTTGACCCCCCGGGTAACAGGGACAACTTGGAAGAGAGAGATTCCGAGGAGTTGTTAGATTTTGAGTTAGGAGATGGGGGGGGATTTTTCGGAGTGGTCCCCCACCCATCCAAGCAGAGAGCAGGGTTTTTCTTTAGTCCCTGGAGTCCCCGGTCTCACATCCCTGGAGTTTACTCCCACACCTAGACCTCCCCAATCCCCGGCTCATGACTCGCAGCCAATCGCTAACGAGACACTCTCCTCCAATGCAGGGACTCCGGCCCGAAGTGCGGCCACCACTCGCCCAAAGCGAACGTGCGGAAAGCCTCAATGGCTAAAGGACTTCGTCCTCACCTGGTGGGAGGGATGTTATATACTGAATAGAATGTGACAAGTACTCTTTAACTGATTGTATCCGGCAATTGTATCCATTGTAAATAATCAGAGACACATTGTAGCAAGCTGTTAAGGATGCTACTGCCGGTAGCAGTAGCAGTATCCAGCTCACATGATACAGATTCCCCTGAATACCTGAAGGGTGGGAAACCTTCCCACCACACCGCTCCTGGAGAAGATGGGCGTGACAATCCATGACGTCACGCGGACAGTAACCAATGAACTATCACCCGGGTTATTCAAAATTTACAGTGTGCTATAAATAGAGCTGTTTGGTCCACCATTACCTCATGTTGATTTTTTTTCTTCCGTGCAGGACACCAAATGCTCCCATTGGGTTGCTGGGCAGAGGGGCGGGGTGGAGGAAGTGTCCCATTGGGCTGCTGGGCTGAGGGATGAGAAGAACTCTGTGCTGGGGCTATAGTGCGCTTGCCAACAGAGAGGGCTGGGAGTGTCCCCTCTGGCATGCATGCCATAGGTTCACCACTACTATTATATACCATCAACTCACTTCCAGCTTTTGCTGATCTTAATTGGGTTTTCCAGGTATGTGAGATATTTAAATATTGGTTTACTATTTTTATCCCTGAGTGAGTTTCCATGGATGAGTGGGGATTTGAACCTAGCCTTCCTAGTCTGACATTCCATCCATTGTACTCCACTCGCTTTCAAAGAAAATACCACAAAGATACTATAGCCCTAGTATTAACTTAAACTAAAGGAGGTAGTGCTTTCTTGGAATTTCTTACTATATGAAGAAATGGGGGAAAACACTGGCTAAAATCATATGCCTGTAACTTACACTGCATAAAGTTGATGGTGTCATCAGCAGAAGTGTTTTTTTAATTAAACATTTTAGACTTGTTTTCTGAGGTCCAGTGGCTAAGACGCTGACTGGGAGGCAGACGGTCAGCAGTTTGATTCCCGAGTACTGCAGGACAGAATGAGCTCCCGTCTTTGTCCCAGCTCCTGCCATCCTAGCAATTCGAAAGCAAGAAATTGCAAGTAGATAAATAGGGACCACTTTGGTTGGAAGGTAACAGCATTCCGTGTGCTCCGGTGTCTAGTGATGCCTGCCACATGACCACAGAAATGTCTGCAGACACAGACAACGCTGGCTCTTCAGCTTTGAAACAGAGATGAGCACTGAACCCTAGAGTCGGATACAACTGGCTTTCGAGCAAGGGAAACCTTTACCTTTACCTTTAAGGTTCCCACACAATCTGCTTCATTATTAGAAAGCCATGGACCCAAGAGGTGGAAGAAGGAAGTCTTTAATTACTGAAAATTACCACCGATGGGAAGTCTTTCACTGCATAATTAAACAAACAGGATTGTAGTCTCTGTATTATAATTTGTTCATAATTATTATTGATTATGGTTTGTTCATATTCTGCAAATGTACTGTAAATTGAGTTTCTCTGTATACCCTGATGAATAAAAATTTCAGTGCATCTTAATATGCTGCAAATGAATCGCAAATCTCAATAAGCATAATTCACAAATCCATGTTATGGTACCACCTTCATTACACCAACCAAAATGTGTGCAAGCTTACAACTATTATAGATCACTACATGAAACAAAGTGTTGGGTTTTTTTTTTAAAGAGACCCACAGGTCTCCCCCACAGAAGGAAAATACTTTGAGAAACTAATGTAATTTGCTGCATAGAGGGCTCTGGAGTCATATAGGTAAAGGTCAAGGTCTCCCTTGCATGAAAGCCAGTCATGTCACACTAGAGGGGGTAGTACTCATCTGTGTTTACAGCCAAAGAGCCAGTGCTGTCTGTGTTTGGAGATGTTTCCATAGCCATATGGCAGACATGACTAGATGCCGAAGCACGCAGAATGCTGTTACTTTTACCGCCAAGCTGGAACAGACAACAGTTCACTTACCAACCTTCAGGTCATCACCTTACATACCTGTCAAGTTTTGGATTTGAAAATAAGGGAAACACTGTGGGCGTGGCTAAATCTGTGGGCGGGGCCAAATCTGTCCATGTGACTTGCTGGGCACTAGTCATCATGCCTGCCATATGGCCATGTGAAAACGTCTGCTAATACAGACAGACAGCACTGGCTCTTTGGCTGTCAGTGGAGATGAGCACTGCACCCTAGAGTCAGATACAACTGGCTTTTGAGCAAGGGAGATCTTTCCATAAACAGGGCCAAACTTCACAGCAAATTTGAATACCAATCAGAGATTTGCTGTTATTAGGTAAAGGTTGCCCTTGCTTGAAAGCCAGTCATATCCAACTCTAGCGTTCAGTGCTCATCTCTGTTTCAAAGCTGAAGAGCCAGTGCTGTTTTCTGTGGTCATGTGGTCCCTATTTATCTACTTGCAATTTCTTGCTTTTGAACTGCTGGGATAGAGATGGGAGCTCATCACTCACTCATTCACTCACTCACTCACTCACTCTCACACACACACTCTCTCACTCACACACACACACACACACACACACACACACACACACACACACGAGAAAGAGGAGAAATAAAACCCTCTGGGCGAAAGAAAAAATCTATTAACAATTTGCACGCCCCACCCCTGATCTTTAGCTGGAAAAGGGGGTATTTGCAAATTAATGTATTATTATTATTCGTTTTCAAAGAAAGGATTGGCTTGCAATGGTGGCTTCCCCATTTCCCCGCGCACGATTTTTTTTTTCAAAAATGTGAAGAGTCGCACAAAATATCTAAGGATATATATTTTTTAAATAAAAAAAGGGGGGGAAATACTGGGAAATTATTAAAACGGGAGGGGGGCGGGAAGAGGGGTAAAAATAAGGAGTTTTCCCAGGAAAAATGGGATAGTTGACATATGGTGGAGTGAAAGGAAGTAAAGGGAGTGAAAGGAAATAAAGAAGGAAAGGAAGAAAGAAGGAAAGGAAGGAGGGAAAGAAAAAAATAGAAAGAGTGAGAAAAAGGAAGTAACAAGGGAAGAAAAGAGGGAAACGTAGGAAAGGAAGGTAGGAAAATGAAGGCAAGCCAAGGCAAGGCAAGAAAGGTAAGCATAGCTTTTCCATGTTGCTTTCTTTCCTGCAGCCCTGGAACTTCTTGGTGTTTTGCATGGGTACGTTTTAATCCTTATTTCCTTTTTTATTCTTATTTCAGTGGGGCTGGGGGTTCTTTTGATGCCCCCCTCCCACCCCCACTGAAATAAGGATAAAAAGGGAAATAAGGATTAAAACGTACCCATGCAAAATGCCAAGAAGTTCCGGGGTTGAAGGAAAGAAAGTGATGTGGAAAAGCTGCTACAGGCTACTGCTTACCCGCAGCCGAGGTGAAAGCATCATGGAGTAGGTGAAAGACTGAAAGCCTCTCCCAATGACAAATCCCGCAATGATTCGCTCCCTGTCCGGAGGTTTGCCTGCAGGGAGCTCTGGTGGAGGAGGAGGAGACTGATTGCCAGCCAGTCTTCACCACAGAGCTCCGTGCAGGCAAAAATACGGGAGAATACAGGGCTAAATAAAAATTGGGTGACCACCCAGGAGTTTGATTAAAATACGTGGTTTTCCCGCCCATTACAGGATAGTTGACAGGTCTGTCACCTTAACGATTAAGCCACTGTGGCCCTCCTGGAGTCATAGAGCCACCCACAAATATTTCCCTGGGATGTCACCTGCCCACCAAATACATTTTACACAGACCTAGAAGAGGGAGTGCACTTGATGCATACTTCAGAGTCTTTTGTGACTGGCAAAGTATTTTTGTTCCTGTCATAAGTATACTTTTTCCCTCCTCCTTCTACCATGTTTTAGTTTCCAGAAACTAGCCTTTGGGTCTTCCATAGTTTTGAACTTCTTGGCAAAATCATCTTTAAAGTGGAAAGCAATCATTTTACAACAGACAACTTAAGCATATAAATAGTGTTATTTACGCATCTGAATAAACAATGCTGTGATACATCAAATTACACTTAGATCATAATTTTTGCTCTATACACAGATAGTTTATATGAATTTCATTTGGAAGGGAAACATTACTAATACAACTTTGCAAAAAGTAATGAGGAGTCTAGATTGGGATATGTGAAGAAGGAAACATACAACTGCATACAAAAATGAAATCTAATTATGATCAGCTCATATTTCTGTATACCTTCAGGGTAACACAATCTCAACTCATTTTAATTTGTTTCTAACCCTCATTTCTATGTGTAGACAGAAACTTTGCCATTTAAATCATGTACAATCCCTGAAGTCCTCCTGCCTTATTCACACAGCTGTCCCATTCTTGGTATCACACATAAAAATATTAACTTATCAGCAAAACCAATGAGCCAAGCAGGCTCGGTATTTACACAATAGATTGCTTGAGACTTTCTTGCCCTAATTTCTTGATCAAAGTTCGGTTTAATAAGTATGCCTCAAGGGCAATCATTACTCAATTAATATTTAATTAGGCATGTACAGCTTCATAAATCAAAGGCAATGCTGTCAATTATCTGTGGAGTTAAAGGGTTGGGGACTCCATTTATTTCTCAAAAACAAGGTTGTGTAGTTTTGGTTTTCCTTTTGTTGTTGTTGTAAAAACAATCATTCCAGCTGCCAAGGAGGAATATGACAATGGAATGAAGTGAGCCACAGATTGGGGCCTATATTAGTTCATAGTCCAGATATCCCCATGGCTGTGAAAGAGGCAGATAAAACACAGAACATAAGGAAAGCCTATACTTAAATGAAATTGCATATCACTTTAGATTTACTCATTGAAATACTCTTCTCTATATCCAGAGATCTGGAACATAGGTGTCAAATTAAGATATAATTCTTGGGCATCAGATTCAAAGTTTTGATCTTGATATATAAAAGCCTTGGACTGAGACCTTTTTACACAATGGAGCGCATTCATCCATGGCTATCTTCCCATCACACTAAATCTGCCGAGACTTCACAATGAAAGGTATCTACCCCAAGAGAAGCCTGTAAATCAATAATGGAAAAATTGAGCCTTTTCGGTGGTGGCACCTCATTATGAAATAAGTTCACACAGGAAGACTGCAAAACTCTATCCCTCCTTTTCTTTGGAAAACAAATCAAAACAGTTTTATTCAGAAAAACCTTTGGGTAGAACCACACTTATGCTTTCTAAGAAATATATTTATTGCACGCTGTATTATTGTTATTTTGTTATGTTTATTTTATTTGATTGTTATTTGATGTTTTATGTTTTTTTAATCCACATTAACCACCCAGATTGGTCATTGTGCTAGATGGGCGATACAGAAAAGAAAGGAAAGGAAGTTCAGAGCAATTCCACAAAATTAAATGAAACAGAGTGCAACAATCCACAACCTAGCAGTCAGAGTCAAAAGACTGGGAGAAGAGCCAAGTTTTATTTTGATGGTAAAATAGGGACGCACGGCGGCGTGGATTCGCTGCCGCGTGCTTTGCCGGCTCCTCCCCCAGAAGAGACGGCATGAGGCAGGAAGAGGTGGGGCCAGCCTCCTTAAAGGAGGGGCTCAGACCGCCCTTCCACCTCCTTGCCGACTGGGCCAGGCAGCATTTTCTGCTCATTGTTCGGCTGTCCCTCCACGCGGCTTAGGCCTTCCGCCTCACCATGTGGCTTCATTTCTGCGGCGGTTTGCCGCGGCTCTCTGTCCTCTGTGCGGCTCGGGTTTTTCCCTTGCCGCGTGGCCTTTTTCTTGCTCGTCTTCTTGGCATGGCATTCGGCCGTGGTTCCTTTTGCGGGTTGCCCTTTGGCGGCACCCCTGCTCCTGGGCCTCCTCCCAGCTAATGCCCCCCAAGTGGAGGGCCACCGGGTGCGACCCGCGGCCATGTGACATGGCCAATAGGGGTGGTGCCCGCCGCGGTGCTCAAGCCGCAGCTTCTGTGCTGGCCCCACCGGGCTCTCCACCCACCCCGGGCATTTCGATGCACCGGGGTGGGGCCCGCCGCAGGCCAGCACCACTGGCTCCTTTAACGGGTTCGCCCCCCAGCTCCCAGCCCCCGGTGGGTCTGTGGGGGGCCCCTGCCCCCTGTAGGTGGGGTGCTTCGCCACCCTCACTGGGTCCACCCCCGCGCTGAAGGTCCTGCATGCGGGCCATGTCCCCTGCACCCCCTTTAGTGGCTCCGGCCCAGTCCTGGCCATCGTTGCCCTGGCCCCTGGCCCTTGGTGCCCTGGAGCAGGATCTGGGGCTCCTGGCCCCCATCGAGGCCCTGGAGAGGGCCGTGGGCCCGGGCCCTGTGCCACTCGTGGGCAGCCCAGCTTCGGCACATGCCTCTGGCCCCCGTTCTCGGTCAGGGTCCAGGGGCTCCGGGTGCCCAATTTCCCTGCTGGGGAGGGTTGACTGGCTCAAGGCCACCCTCGCTGCAGGCTCGGAGCGGGCGGACAACCTCGCCTTCGAGGGCCCGCCGGTGGTTGGCGGGGAGGGCTCCGACTCGGATGGGAGCCCCGATACCTGTTGGCAGCTGGAACCCCCGGTAGGGGCGGCAGACACGGGTGCACCTGGTGAGTATTCAGGTCAACTTAGCATGCCTCCCCCTGGGCTGTCACCGGTGACGCCACTGGCATCTGGCCTTGGCCACAGCACTCGGCCCCAGGCGCTCTGGGCCAGCAGTGCCCCCTGTATCTGCCTGTGCCCCCCACTGCTCCTGCCATGCCCTGGCATGCTCCTTACCCTGTGCCCGGGGTTTCCCCAGCGGGCTCTGCCATGCCTTACCCAAATTGGCCGTACAGCCCACCTGTTAATGCAGCCTACCAGACTGTCCCGTTGTCAGCTTTTCTGACTGTGGGCAGGGCTCTCCCTTTGGGCGATCACTTGCTCCCTGCCACCCACGATAAGATTTGGCGCCGGGAGTATGTCGTTCTTTTTAGTCTTTTGAATCGGGAAACCACTAAGGAGGAGAGGGAGCGGGAGGATGATCGGGATAAAGAGTTGGCCTGCCATCACAAACCTGCCCAGACTTGGGCCAACTGGTTGCTGGCATATCTGATCTATGCAGCGGTGTCAATTAGGGCCCGCCCGGATTTTGCCCTTCCTCTACTGCAGTATCTTGACCTTATCTATCGAGCGTATGTTGATTTCCCGGGCCAGTCTTGGGTGGCCTATGACGATGAATTCCATATGCATGCGGCATTGAATCCCGAGATGCCGTGGGACCAGCCTGATCAATTGTTGTGGTTGCTCCATATGACACCTTCCCGCCCAGCGACCAGTGACCGTTTTCACAGTGGTCACGCGGTTCAGCATCCTGTCCCAGTGCAGTGTCCCCGCCAGCGGGGCAGGGGGTTCAACCCCGCCTGCTGTGCTGGTGTTACTCGTCCCCAGGTGGGTGTTCACGGTGTCCATACCAGTACAGGCATGAGTGCTCTGCCTGCGGTGGACCCCATCCCACCTCCACCTGCACCCGTTTCTCGGGGCCTAGGGGCAGGGGCCATGGCAAGGGCCCGGCCCGCACCCCCGGTGACCAACCTCCACCTTCAAAAGGGCCCCTCCCCAATTAATCTCCCGGCCTTCGACCATTGGCTCCAGGTTTACCCCAGGCAGGCAGATGCCAACTACCTTTGGGCGGGTTTCTCTGAGGGTTTCTGCATACCTTTTGTGGGCCCACGTGCCCCGCAGAATGCACCGAATTTGCTCTCTCTTCAGGTTAGGGAGGATTTGGCTAGGGATGCGATTTTTAAGGAGGTCCGCATGGGCCGGGTGGTGGGCCCTTTTGATGACCCCCGGTTTCCTAATTTGAAGGTTTCTCCATTGGGTTTGGTCCCTAAGAAGTCCTCGGGTGACTTCCGCCTCATCCATCATTTGTCATACCTGGCGGGCTTGTCGGTGAATGACGCCATACCAGACAACCTCTGTTCTGTCCAGTACACGTCCTTTGATGAGGCAGTGTCCATGGTTCGCACCTGTGGCCCTGGGGCGTTGGTCGCCAAGTGCGATATTAAGTTGGCTTTCCGGCTGCTCCCGGTCCACCCTGCTGATTTTGAGCTCTTGGGTTTCAAGTTCAAGGGCCAGTATTTTGTAGACAAGGCTCTTTGGCTGCTCGATATCCTGTTCAGCTTTCGAACGCTTTAGTACCTTTTTGCACTGGGCCTTTGTTCGCAGCTCCGGCTCCTGCTCGGTGTTGCACTACCTGAACGACTTTTTGTTTGGGGGTGCGGGCCAGTCTGGTGCGTGTGAGCAGCTGCTCCGTGTATTCCAGGAACTCATGGCGGAGCTGGGTGTCCCCTTGGCTCAGGAAAAGACCAAGGGCCCGGCCACTACCCTTACCTTCCTGGGCATTTCACTTGACATGTTTAGGCAGACCTCCAGTCTCCCCATGGATAAGGTTGCCCGCATCTCCGAGGCTTGGCCATGTTTCCTAGGTGCAAGGTGTCCCTTCATGACCTCCAGGTGCTTCATGGATACCTCAACTTCACTTGCAAGGTTGTTGCACCCGGCAGGGCTTTTGCCTGCTGCCTGTGTGATGCCATGGTTGGGCTTTCCTGGAGGCACCACAGGGTTCGGGTTACGCTCAGCATGTGGGCCGACCTCCTGGTCTGGCTCGACTTTTTGTCTGAATTCAATGGGGTTTCCTTCTGGTGCTGCAAACTTGCTCTGGACCCCAGCTTCCAGGTGCACTCCGATGCCTCGGGCATCTACTTTGATGGGCACTGGTGCTGCGGCAGTTGGCCGGACGCATGGCAGGATACGGATGTCCTCTGGGACTTGACTTTTCTGGAGTTCTTCCCTCTCCTGGGTGCGCTTGTGCTCTGGGGACACTTGTGGAGGGATTCAGTGGTCCACTTCTGGTGCGACAACGCGGCTGTCGTATGCATTGTCAATGTCCAGACGTCCCATTCTCCCAGGGTGATGTCGCTTGTCTGCCAGTTTGTTTTGCGATCCTTGTGCTACAACATTGTTTTCAGGGCCCGGCATGTGCCAGGTCTTGACAACAGTATAGCTGATGCTTTGTCCTGCTTACAGATCCCTCGATTCCGGGCGCTTGCGCCAGGGGCCGACAAACTTCCATCCCCATTGCCCGACGAGGTGTGGACGTTTGGCGACTTGAAGCATCCTGGGCAATAGGCCTGTCCCTGGCCGACCGTACTCACAGGGCATATGACAATGTCTTCTCGTCCTTCTGGGGGTTTCGCCAGACTGTGTCACTTCCGGATGGTGGATCATCTACTGCAATTTATGGTTCATCTGCATGATGGTGGGTTGGCGCCATGCACCATAGCCGGCCGCCTTTCGGCCTTGGTGTTTGCTACCAAGGCCTGGGGTTTCAGGGATACCACAACTGATTTTAGGTTTTGTAGTGTCCTGGACGGTTGGACCCGGGAGCGGGGCCACTGCCCGGACACCCGGCAGCCTGTGACACCGGCTCTTCTTGCCCGCTTGGCTCGGGCTTGGTCGTCCCCAGTATGAGGCTGTCCTTTTTCAC
This sequence comes from Bradypodion ventrale, assembly GCA_035047345.1. Lineage (NCBI taxonomy): Eukaryota > Metazoa > Chordata > Lepidosauria > Squamata > Chamaeleonidae > Bradypodion > Bradypodion ventrale. The sequence goes on from JAWDJE010000003.1 coordinate 25,970,511, forward strand.
GTGGCCACCATGGTGGCCTTCTTTGGAACTTTGAGGATCAGCGAGTTGGTGCCTCTTTCTCATAATGACCACTCCCATAGGTACCTCGAATTGGGCGACGTCACTCTTGAGTGGCATTCTGCCCAGTTGCACATTCGATCCTCTAAGTCGGACCAGCAGGGTAGGGGTTGTTTTGTGTCACTCTTCCGTTGTAGTTTCCCTGCGATCTGCCCAGTGGCTGCCTTGTCAGCCTTTTTTGTGGTCCAGGGCTCTGCCCGTGGTCCTCTCTTTATGCACCAGGATTGTCGGCCGCTTACTAAGTATCAGTTCTGGCGGGTGACAGGGTCTGCTCTAGCTGGCCTCAGCCTCCCCGGGGCCAGGTATGGTGCACATTCCTTTCGTATAGGCGCCGCTTCGACGACTGCCCTTTTTGGTTACTTGGAGGATGACATCCGTAGGATGGGCAGGTGGGGTTCCACTCGCTTTCAGTCCTATTTTTTGTTGAACACCCGCTGCCGCTTGTTTCTTTTCTTTTTTTCAGCTCCTGTCCTCCGTGCTTCTCTAGTGTCTGTTTGGATCAAGGGCCACAGCTATATCTTTTGGGCGGCTCGCCATGCATTGACCTCCCGTTGGGGTTCTCACCTCAGCCTGCAGACTCTGGCACACCTCAGTTGGCATGGCGTTCATGGGATGCGGTGGCACTAGTTCCTCCCTTTCCTTTTTTCCCTTGAGGCCTCTCCCCCTCCCAATATTCTTTTGGTGCATTTGGGTGGTAACGATTTGGGCCAAATTACGGGCTTGGGTTTGATTATTGCCATTCGTAGAGATTTTGGCTTCTTGAGGTGTCAATGGCCACGCATCCGCTTGGTCTGGTCTTCTATTGTCCCACGATCCTTTTTCCGGGGGGGGGGGGAACCTGTGCCGTATTGACCGTGCCCGGCGGTCTGTTAACCGGGCTATTGCCCGTTACTTTGGCGATCACGGCTTGGGTACCATGGTGGACCATCCGGCCATCAGTATTCGGGATGCCGGCCTGTATCGCAGTGATGGAGTTCACCTCTCGGCGAGAGGCATGTGAGCAGCTTCCTTGGCTTCCTTGCAGGCGGGCCTGGTGACCGAGTTGGCGGTTGGGGGGGCAGGGAGTCGTGGTAGTCTCCTCCCCGTGTGGCGGCTAGCACTGGTAAAGAGGCACTGGGTGACCCCTACAAGTCTGGCTGGAGCACACTCGGTTGGCCACAGGAAGGATAAGATAGAGGTACAGCAACTGGCCTTAAAGGAGGGGCTTGGCCTCCTTAAAGGAGGGGCTTATCCTTCCTGTGGCCAACCGAGTGTGCTCCAGCCGGACTTGTAGGGGTCACCCAGTGCCTCTTTACCTCCTTGCCGACTGGGCCAGGCAGCATTTGCCCTCCACCCCTGCCCTGGGTCGCAGTGTGATTATTTTGGTCACTTCGGGGCCGGATGGGAATTTTCACTTGAACCTAGATTGGCCGATTGGTTCTTGGCGTTTTGGCCCATCCCACACTGTCACTGTTGGGCTAGTTGCGGGGTAGTTTTGATACCTTTTTGGTCGCTTGGTGGCTAGCATTGGTAAGGAGGCACTGGGTGACCCCTACGAGTCCGGCTGGAGCACACTCGGTTGGCCACAGGAAGGATAAGATAGAGGTACAGCGGCTGGCCAATCATGTGTGCTCAGGAACAAGGTGATGCTATGCTAGATACAGCTTGCAAATCCTTCCAGTTCACTGGACACACGCAGAAGCAGAGGTTTGGTCATTTGCGCTTCTGTTTGGGGTCGGTATAATTGGTTATAACCATTCCTCCTTACCAGTGCTATGGCGGCCCGCTTTCATTATTGAATTACAAATAATAAAGTGGCCCAGTTTTAATCCCAACACTGTTGTCCGTCTCTTTATTGGGGGAGTGGGCCCGGCAAAGGGCCATTCCATATACTGTACCATATGTTTCACTCCAAAAAAAGGTAACTTCTCCCATCTCTAGTACTGCTAGGAAATATACTGTACCTTTCTGCAACCCATGGGAGTTTGTAAAGCTACACGACTTGCCTGCGACCATTACAGTTTGATCTTTGACAAATCTTACAAGACTTCTTTGCTTCTCCCTGCAGAGGTTAGCAATGCTTCTTATTGTAATTGTATTTTCAAGGTGCCCAGAAGTTGTTTCTTGTTATCTTTTGCTCTAGCATACAACTTAAAATCTGCGTTATTAGCATAGCCCGATAGCAATTGCTGAAACAGGGATGCAACCTCATTATTTACTGTGACTTTTCAAACTGCCACAGGATTCTCTAATGCTTGATTAGAGCAAATGGTTAATTACTTAGTCTTGCCTTCACTGATTACAACTGACCTGATGTGTGTGGACTAGTGTTCGTAGAGAATACACAAGTACAACTGGCAGCTTGATTTTGAATCTCATTGTGTTAGCAGAACACAAAGCAATAAGTGAGTTAATATGCCTCAGCCCATAGTATATAGAAATTTAGATTCATCTTCACAACAGACAAAAAACACTAAGTTTTTTAAAATAAGCATTATCAGTACATCATAATTTTGTAGCCAGGCAATTGAGACCTTTCTGTAAGATCAAGCATGTCTCTATGGTATTTTATCTTTCCTTTGCCATTCTAAGAATGTTTACAGACAGTGTTGAGCTGCTTCCGGTGTCCACAGGTGCCCGGGCACCGGTAGCCCACAGCATTAGCCATGCCCATGGTGGGGGTAGTAAAAAAATATTGCACAGCACCACTGTTTATGGAACATTGTATTGTAGCATTCTCTTCATGTTATCACATGTCAGAGATGACCCAACATATTTTACTGCCCTGGACAAAATAATAATAATTTTGTGTCAGAAATTATTCTGGGTTGGAAGGATTTTTGGAATGCTCAGTTGAGGCTCCTTTCATGTTCCCAAGAGCTGGGACAGAGACAGGGACTCAATCCATCATGCAGTACCTGGTCTCGAACTGCCGAATTGCCAGCCTTCCAACTAACAAGGAGAGCATCATAACAAATTCTAAATGTGTGCAGTGAGCTCTAAAGAATGACTTACTATCTAAACATTGTTACAAGTAAATGCAACAAGTTACTTCTAAAATGCTACAATGAAAGATGGAAACCAGCTTACTTTCATAAAATAAGTTTCTAAGTAGCAGTATAGACTTTGGCATATTGCTAGTGCTTTCCTCTTTCCAACCTTCCTGTCTTTTCATATTTAAAAATATGTTAGGAAGGATGTCAAATCAATTGAGATTTCATCTGTCCAGGAAGATGGCATTTAAAGCACTTTTAACAGCCTTCTGGCCTTCCTATAGATTTGATTTTAAAATGGTCTGGGTTCATTTGAGCATGGGTGCCAAAAATGTATACACATTTTAAGAGATGTTATCTATGTCTTACTTTTCAACATTAAATTGAATTACGGTAGCAATTCATACAATTTTGGGGAATGATCAATTCTATTTCCAATAAGATGATGCCCCACTGCACTTCCAATGAGACATGAGAGCTTACCTTGATGAGAATTTGCCAGGTCAATGGATAGGATGAAGAAGTGTGGTTGATTCCCCACCCCACTCCCACCTTCTCCTGACATAACACCATACCTGTAAAGTATCCCGCATTGGCTGGGATTTCCCGTAATTTTGCGCCACTTTTGCTCCTTTCCCGCCTGGAGCTGGCCCCATCCCATAATTTGGTGGCGGGGGAAAGTACTTACTGTGCATCCCCTTCTGCGCAGGTCCCTTCTATGCAGGTCCCTTCTACGCATGCATAGAACCCTTCTACGCATGCATAGAACCCTTCTACGGCTGCGAAGAACCCTTCTACGCTTGCATAGAAGGGTCCTGCGTAGAAGGCTTCTATGCATGCATAGAAGGGACCTGCCCATGCATAGAAGGGACCTGCGCAGAATGGTTCTGTGCAGGTCCCGTATCGTCCAGAGCCGTGCTTGACAGGTATGCATAACACTGCTTGACTTCTACCTATAATAAATCTTAAAAGATGTGGTGTATCATAGTAACTGTCAACACTGGCAGTACTTCAGGAAGGAAATGAAACGACATGCACAGCGATGCAAGTGGACACTTTGGTTAATGTTGCTCAAGCAATAGTTTGCATAATCAGATGTGTATGTATGCTGAATGTAACCAATTAGAGCAACTCTTGTAATTGCAGAATTCAAACAATGACTTGCATTCACCATCTGTTATTGGTGTATATTCTTCTTCTGCTGCTGCATCCAAATCCAAATATAGGTGATCATCATGGTGATCAGCCATGAATATTGTCCTGAGGATAAAATGCAGTGGCCTTTCATCTGCCTTCCACATTTCAGCATGCCCCCTATACCACTGATCCAGTTTTGTGAGTCCTGAGCCCTTTTGGTACACAAAGTATTAATCAGCCTTGGAGCAGTATTGATGAAGCTGCTGCCCTCCAGCAAGATGGATTAAAGTGGGATTTAACCCACTTGGGGGCCACCACCCTTTCCTGTGGGTTTTGACATCCAAAGATATTAGTCCTCAGGGTTGTCAGGTTAGTTAAATGCCACTTGACACTCAGCATTGAGTCACTGGCAATCTGATCTACTCTATTACCATAGCAGGATAACTGTTCTGGTATATATTATCCCTTTTATCTTTTTAAACCTTTTGCGAGCTCTTTAAACTGTGTTTTGCTTTTTTTCTTAAGAGGTTAGGGAGGGTATCTGAGGGACTAGTTGTTTTTAAGATTATGTATATTTTTAATTTTTATGTAAGCCACCTTGGGTAGATTTTAGAATGAGGAAGGCAGGGTAGAAATGATGTAATAAATAAATAAAATAAATAAATATATCAAGTATTACAATTTTAATACAGTTTTTCTGTGTATACATTTTGATATCCTCTGTATATATAGTATGTGTGTTCACGTTTTTGCCTTTTATTTTTTTTAAATAACCTAACAATATTGGCATTGTAAAGCCAAGCAATATTGGCATTGTAAAGCCAAGCAACAACAAACTATGATTAAGTGCTCAAGTCTACAGTATCATTCAAAGAATGACAATCTATCATTTGGATTGTAGTGCCATCTTGAAAATTAATTTAAAAATTGCACAAACAATGTGAAGTTTTTTATGCAGTACTGATAATAGCTGACCAATAGTATAACTACAAGAAAATATGGATTTATAACTGCTTGTTACCATTCACTTGTTCACCATCCTCCACAGGCATCATAGTGTCAATGAAACTAATACAAGGATTCAAAAGGTGTTCTATTCTTGTATCATTATTGAACTGCTGCCATCTGGTGGATACATCAAAGATCTATAGTAGGACCAGAAAAATATTTTCAATTATTGAACAAGTTTTCTTAAAGCTCAGAAAGGCAGTAACTCAGGTGATAAGGAAGGCTAAGTGCAGAAGAATAGCCGTCTTTGAACTGTGGTTCTGGAGAAGACTTTTGAGAGTCTTCTGGACTGCACGGAGATCAAATCAGTCCATCCTAAAGGAAATCAATCCCAACTGCTCTTTGGAAGAACAGATACTGAAGATGAAACTCAAATACTTTGGCCATCAGATGAGAAGAGAGGACTCACTGGAGAAGATCCTGATACTAGGAAAAACAGAAGGCAAAAGGAGAAGGGGGCAGCAGGGAATGAGATGGCTAGATGGCATCATTGATGCAAAGGGTGGAGATCTGGGTGGACTACGGAAGATGGTAGATCACAGAGGAGCCTGGCATGCTGTGGTCCAGGGTCAGACTCCACTGTGCAACTGAACAACAAGAGTGCACAGGGCAGTGATACAGCTACCACCATGAAGCCTTCTACCAGAGCTGCCTACTAGTGGGGAATGATTGCCATTCTGGGAGGGAGGAGAGGCTGGAGAAGACAATGGTTTTCACAAAAAAGGAGGAGGTGTTGAAGAAAAGGTGGCTCAGCCAGAAAGACACTATCTGCTTTGCAATGCCTCTCTGAACTGGCTTCTTTTCAGCTTGCACTTGGGGAAAAATAACTGTTCATTGAAACATTTTCTTGAGGCTCACAGTAGCTTAGTGGTTAAGCCACTGATCCTGACAGATCAGTCAGGTCAGATCAGGTCAGCAGATCAGCAGCTCGAGACCCGAGTGCTGCACGATGGAGTAAGCTCCTGCCGTATGTCTCAGCTCCTGCCAACCTAGCATTTCGTGTCAGATGTAATATCAAACTGTCTCAAACTACATGTACCGAGATGCAATGCTCCTATGACGTATCCTATGTATATATACAGAGGTTTTCCCGCTTTACCCACCATCCTATCCTTTAACCTCCTCCGAGACCCCTCAGACCCCAGCATGGATACCCTTTATTCCCAAATAAAGACTTTTAGATGAGTTTTGCTTATGAGTTATTCGCATCAACCATCGGAATTCTCTACATTTTGAAAGCAAGAAATTGCAAGTAGATAAATAGGTACCATTTTGGCGGGAAATGTAATAGTGTTCCATGCCACATGACCATGGAAATGTCTGCAGACACAGGCTGTAAACAGAAATTAACACCGCCTCCTAGAGTCGGACAGGGCTGGCTCTCGAATAATGGAGACCTTTACCTTTAAGGTATTATGGGAGGGGTGAACAAAGTGATATTTTTGATTATCTTTCCCACCATGCCTTAGCTCTGATGACTCCTTTCGGAGACAGGCATTTTTAATAACTAAAAATACAGGAGCCCAAAAGCAGCTGGACTGGAAAGGCATTGCAAGGGGCCTCCTGGGGTGCTACTCTGGCTATAATTGAGCAACATGCAGGGATGCCAGAGTTGCCACTGGCTCATTTCACTTGCCACTCTTGTCATCATATGCTCCTCTTTCTTCTCTGGAAAACGGTTTCAGAGGGTTTCCAATAGTGAGGGGCTATCTTAAACCCACAGATAGCATTGATAATGGAAAAGGAAAAGTTAGAGATATCTGATGGGGAGAGAGAGAAACATATTGATGACCTTTTTAACTCTTGCAAGACCAATGATAGGTAAACAATGGAAAAGTATTCCCAATCTTAAGATTGAAGAATGGTACAGTGAGTTATGGGACATTGCGTTAAATGATAGGTTAACATGGAAGATTAATGTTTAAAAAGACTGATCAAACAGAATCAATTTTGGAATAAATGGAAATATTTTATTTAATATGCAATGGAACAGAATGTTGGGTGTAGACCTGCCCAGGGAAATTTGAAAGTCTGGAAAGGTAATAATGAAGGATGATAAAAACATTAAATTTTAAAATGTAACAAGCTCCCCCCACACCTGGTGTAGAGAGCACATAATTGATTATTATTTTAGTAGGATTTTTTTCTCTGGTTAGTTATATATAATTTTGTTTAATGTATCCCCCCAAATGTTTTGCTATTCTTTTCTTTTTTTTCTTTTCCATTTTCTCAAAATTTAATTAAAAATTTAATAATTTTTTTAAAAAAAACAATAGTGAGGGGCAGGAGGGGAACTTGTGCCAGCCTGGGAAATACAACATGTCATGTAAGCTGATTTTCCAGCCATTTTAAAATCTTAACATCCACTCTAAGTAAACACCATTGTATAATTCAATTATCAATCTTGCCGCTGTATCATCACTAGTTGTGTGGAAGAGTTGAAATGAAACCTGGGCTTTGACAGTGTCATCAAATGCAAACAGCAGATCTGCAACGAGTACAGTTATGTAGTTGTTCCACATCCAGCCCTAATCTGGGGGGAGGGAATCTTGTTGTGTTTAACAGATTTAGTTCTAGGCGAGCAGAGGGCTTCTCCCTCTTTAGTCCTCTTTAGAAGTCAAAACTTGTAGCTTATTCTTTTTATTTAGGCTGCATGCTTAGTTTGAGATATGGCATGGACAGAGAGTGCATTTTGAGTGACAGGATAATTTTTATTCTTTATTCGGAGATACTAGTATTGATTAGTTAAAGGTAATGATTGTCCTTGCTCGAAAGCCAGCCATATCTGACTCCATTTATAGCCAAATTTATTTATACACTGTTAGCTAATGACAATTTATCACTACAATTTGCACCATTGTACTTACACTAGCCCGGATAACCAATGGGATTCTGGACACTAATTTGCAACATATTACACCTACCTCTTCCTTTCCCCCATCATTTCTCTCCTCAGCCCAGCCTAACTCTCTTCAGTCATCTGATGTTCTGGATGAGGCATTCCACATTAATTGGACTTTCACATCTCCTCTGAGTATTTACCGAGTGGTTTTTACCTGACCAAATGATTTAAGCCTTTAATTTCTTGATAGCAACAGATTAAGACTCGGGAGACTTGGGTTCAAATCCTATTGGTATAATATAAATTTAGCCTGATATTACACTGCACAACAACAATTTTGCTACTGGGGATAACACATGTGATTTACATGATATTGAGTATGCTGATTCCAAATCTGGACTCAGCATTTGCCTATCACGTACAGATTTTAAGTTATAGATGTGCTATAGCTGTTCAAATGATATTGGGTAATGCATATATTTTTACATGGGAACATTATAACTGTTGCAGCTACCACTATGCCTGCTGCCTCCTCATCTGAATCACGTCTCCTGTTGGCATGCATGTTCCAGTAGTGGCCAGGCATGTCTGGGCAAGTCAGTGAGCTCACGTCAGAAATAGGTATCTAAGGCGAGATGGGCCAAGGGCTTGTCTCTAGTGTGACACCATCTTATTGGATAGTACAGCTAGAGCATAGTAAGTCTGTTTTGAGCTAAAGATGAGTAGGCACAGCTGTGTTAATAAACTAGACAAATTTTGCTACATTTGTGGCAAATATATCCCCTTGTGATCAATGCAAGAACCTAACCACGAGGGTGAAATTTGCTTACTTAAGATCATGACATCCTAGGCAAAATCAGACTTCAGATTTGTTATGTATGCATGTACAATGTCTCTTCAAATGTATTATGTACTGTATATAATGAGATGTACCTCCGCCATTACCTCATGTTCATACCGACCATCAATGAATAAACCTGTGTTAGTCCTTCCTGCGACTCCTTCTTTGTCTCCTGTGCAAGACACTAAATTGGCGACGAAGGTGGGATCGATGGCGAATCCCAAAGTCAAGCCGTACCAGTTTGATGTCAGCGAACCCGAGCAGTGGGAGCTCTACGAGTGCCAGTTTCGGCACACGATGGAGGCCGCCGGCATCGACGACGACGCGAAAATGCGCTCGCATTTCCTGTCCCAGGTGGGACCGGCCGCGATGCGGATCCTGATGACCCTCGTGGCCCCCCGGAAGGTGGACGAAGTGCCCATCGACCGCATCTTGGAGAAGCTTCGTGAGCACTTCCAACCGCCGGTCTCAATCTTCCCAGCCCGGGTCGCGTTCCACCGGCGAGACCAGCGCCCAGGCGAATCCGTGTCCGCCTACGCGGCGGCCCTCTGGCTGGCAGCGGTGCACTGCCAATGGGACGACCTGGACCAGGCCCTCCGAGACCGCATGTTGTGCGGTTTGAAGGACGAAGAGCTGCAGAGGCGCCTGATGACCCGCGACAGCCGCCTCATGTTCAATGAGGTACTGCGGGAGGCCCAAGCAGCCAAGGAGGCCAGGAGCGGGGTCAGGCTGTTTAAGTCCCGAGGGACCGCGGCCGAGAGGGCCAAGTCACCAGTGCAAGCGGCCCGGCGGACACCAACAAAGACTGCCTGGCGGGCCCCCAAGCCGCCCGCCGGCTCACCAGCGATGTCCGAGGAGTCATCTACGACGGCAGATCCCTGTTCCAGCTAGGACGATGACGTCCAGCGGATACGGAAGCGCGGGGAGAAGCGTGAGACCCGCGACAGGCAAGACCGCCGTTGCGACGGTTGTGGGGCGCCCCACGACCGCACGAGGTGCCCGTTTCGCAAGGCCGAGTGCCACAACTGCGGCCGGAAAGGGCACATCGCCAGAGTTTGCAGGCGCGGACGGACCGAGGACAGGAGCGGCCCAAGTCACCCCCGGGGACACCAGCGTAAGGCGACCGGCACGAGGAAGGTCTCAACCGGCTTCGACGAGGAAGGCGTCAACCGCGTGGGACTGGAGCACCGACGTTTTTTCGTTGAGGTACAGTTACAGGGGCTCCCAGTGAGAATGGAGATAGACTCGGGGTCATCCTATTCTATCCTATCCCAGAGAGAGTACATGCGCATTCCCCCAGAGGCGCGGCCCAAACTGCAGGCCTTAAGGTCAAACTTGCGGGACGTGCAGGGAAATGGGATCCCAGTGTTGGGGGTGGGGAAGTTCAAAGTAAAATTCAAGAACTATTCCGAGAGACTGCCCCTAGTCGTCCTCAAGGGGGGGGAGATGCTGCCTTCTGGGAACACAGTGGTTTGCTCCCCTGGGAATCGAACTGTCCGGCATTAACGCCGTCGAGACTGACCCAATGCAGGATGTGTGCAATGCACACCCGAACATTTTCAAAAAGGGGCTCGGAACGTACAGGGCCCCCCCAGTCTCTTTTGAACTGGACCCAGAGATCCGGCCCATCCGCCTCAAGCCAAGGAGAGTGCCATTCGCCCTAAAGGACAAGATCGAGGCAGAACTGGACAAACTGGTGGGGCAGGGGATTTTGGTTCCAGTTGATTCGGAGGAATGGGAAACGCTGATTGTTACGGCCCTTAAATCAAACGGGGAGGTCAGGATTTGTGCGGATTATAAATGTACGATTAATAAGGCCATTCGGCCAAATGCATACCCGGTGCCTGTGGTCAGCCACCTACTGGGCACGTTACATGGGGGGAGGTGTTTCGCCAAGCTAGACTTAGCGCAGGCATATCAGCAGCTCTCGGTAACCCCAGCTGCTGCCGCCGCACAGACGATTGTAACCCACAAGGGAGCCTTTAAAGTGACGCGCCTCGAGTTTGGCGTGAATTCGGCCCCCGGGATTTTCCAAGCCCTCGTGGAACGCCTATTAAAGGGACTCCCAGGTGTTCTCCCCTACTTCGACGATGTCCTGATAACAGCGGGGAGCGAGGCAGAGCTAGCCAGGAGGTTATATGGGGTCCTCTCAGTTTTCGAAAAAGCGGGGCTTCGCCTTCGAAAAGACAAATGCGTATTTTTCGCAAGAGAGGTCGAATTCCTCGGGTTTAAGGTAACCCCAGAGGGAATTCGCCCCTCGGAGTCCAAGGTCGCAGCCGTAAAGAATGCCCCCCGCCCCACCGCAAAGCCAGAGTTGCAGTCTTTCCTAGGGCTCCTCAATTTTTATCACTCATTCCTGCCAAGGAAGGCCTCGGTCGCGGAGCCACTGCACGCCCTACTAAAAAAGGACACGGCTTGGCGGTGGGGGGACAGGCAGGAGAAAGCATTTAAAGAGCTAAAGTCACTCCTTTCCTCGAATGCTGTCCTGACCCACTTCGATCCGAGAAAACCAGTGGTTCTAGTATGTGATGCGACCCCGGTGGGGGTGGGGGCGGTCCTGTGCCACGTGCTAGAGAGCGGGCGGGAGGCCCCGGTGGCGTACTATTCAAGGTCCCTCTCAAAGGCTGAGCGCAATTACGCGCAAACGGATAGGGAGGCCCTAGCCATAATTGTGGGAACGAAAAAGTTCCATGACTTTTTGTATGGCCGCGAGTTTACGGTGGTGACTGATCACAAGCCGTTGCTGGGGATCTTCACTACCGGCAAACCGACCCCCCAAATTTTATCCCCCAGGATGCTGCGATGGGCTATATTCCTCAACGCTTACCAGTAGGAGCTGATTTACCGCCCAGGGAAGGAGATCTCCCATGCAGACGCACTATCCCGATCCCCTCTCCCTAGCCTAGGAGACCCCACATGCGAGGTGGAGCAGGACCACCAAGTCCTGCTGATCGAGGCCCTCGACTCACCCCCCATTGTTCCGGCTGACCTCGCCAAGGCGACGGCGGCCGACAAGACCCTAGCCCAAGTCAGCTCCTGGGTTAGAAAAGGGTGGCCCACTACTTCCCCAGGTGAGGAGTTCCAGCCGTTTTGCAGACGCAGAGTGGAGCTCTCCCTGGAAAGGGGTTGCTTACTCTGGGGACAGTGGGTAGTCATTCCCGAAAAGTTGAGGGCCAGGGTGCTAAAGCTACTGCACACCAGTCACCCGGGAATCGTGCGCTCCAAGGCCCTAGCCAGGAGTTTCGTTTGGTGGCCCAAGATAGACGCAGATATAGAACGGTTAGTGGGCACGTGCGAGAGCTGCCAGAGCTCTCGGCCCGAGGAATCCAAGCTACCCCACAGGGAATGGGACACGGCCCGTGGGCCATGGTCCAGGATTCATGTCGACTTCGCTGGCCCTTTCCGTGGGGCCACGTTCCTACTGGTAGTCGACTCCTACTCCAAGTGGTTGGAGGTAATCCCTATGAGCAGCACCTCCTCCGCGGCAACCATTAGGCAGTTGCACAAGCTTTTTGCCTGCTTCGGCCTGCCAGACGTTCTCGTGAGCGATAACGCGAGTACCTTCACGTCTGCAGAGTTCAAAACGTTCATGGAAAGAAACGCAATTAGGCACATCACAGCTGCCCCGTTCCACCCCGCCACAAATGGTCAGGTAGAGCGCCAAGTGCGCACTACGAAAGACGCACTGCGGCGCATGGGTCCCGGTGAGTTGAACCTGCATCTGTGCCAGTTCCTCATCTGCTACAGGACAACCCCCTTAGCCTCAGGTTTTTCCCCAGCTGAACTCCTCATGAGGAGGCGTCCGGTAACACTTTTTGACCGGATGGATCCGTCCAGGGTGGAGGATGAAGGGAGGAATATAAGCATGGGGGGAGGGAGCTCCAAAAGTTTTGCGATAGGGGACCCGGTTCACTGCAGAAACTACGCGGCCTCGGGACCAGCGTGGGTACCGGGCACAATTGTGGAGCAAACGGGGCCGGTATCCTACAGGGTCGAAACCAGTTCAGGTCTACTTTGGAGAAGGCACGCCGACCAACTCAGAAGGCGAGTCACAGGGGAGGGGGCATCAGCGTTAGGGTCCTCCCCCACCCGCATTACCCAAGGGGGAGACACGGCGGAACCCACGGATACAAGCGCGTATCCTGGGTTCCCATCCACAGAGGAGGATACTTTGAAAGAGAGGGATCAGTTTAGTAATGATTTTGATTTTCCGTACCAGGGGGAGTTAGCGGAGTGGTCCCCCACCCGTCCTAGCGAGAAGAGGGGTTTCAGTTCAGCCCCTGGTACCTCCAGCCCCCCCGGTTCCTGCATCCTAGAGTACACCATAGCTCCGGCCCCTAAAAGACAGGCAGCCGGCGGGAGCTCGCCCGCCCCCGCCGCAATCTCCCGAACTCCCGAACAGACAGCAGGAGGTGGCGGGACCGCGAGGGCATCCTCGTCGGTCCCGAGGTTCGTGCTGGGAGGGTCCCCGGGCTCCTCAGGAAGTAGACAGGGGTTCACTTCCCAGCTGTTCATTCCATTCCCGTCCCCCAAGACAAGGGCATCGCAAGCTCCCCACAGAACCACTAACGAGTCTCCATTTTCCGTTGCAGGACGAGACTCCACAGAGCCAGGAGTCACAGGCTCCCCTGTATTAGGTCAGGCGGCCGCACGCCCCAGGCGCACGTGCGGCAAGCCACAATGGTTGAGGGACTTCGTCCCATCCTAGGGGGGAGGGATGTTATGTATGCATGTACAATGTCTCTTTAAATGTATGAATGTAACCAACCACAATCACAATGTATCTCAGCTGCTAAGGAACGCGAGCAAGCCGCCCATAGAGGGCAGCTGCGAGCGTTCAGTCTCACATGGTCCACATTCCCAAAATCACAAACAGCCGCGGGAGATTCCCCGCATGACAAAGGACTACAGAAAACAACTACAAGAAGAGAGGCGTGACCTGGGCGAGGCCACGCCGGTAGCAGCCAATGAGCTACCGTGCAACCAGATTCAAATGTATTATGTACTGTATATAATGAGATGTACCTCCGCCATTACCTCATGTTCATACCGACCATCAATGAATAAACCTGTGTTAGTCCTTCCTGCGACTCCTTCTTTGTCTCCTGTGCAAGACACTAAAAGATTTGAATTCAGTGCACTTGGTTTAGTGTAGTACACATGGATTAGACCAAGTAGGAGACAATTTTTCTTGAAGCAGTGTTATAGTATTAGTATAATATAATACTATAAATTGGGTGTGGTTTAATGACATACAGCAAACAGAAATATTATCATCAAATCTGGAGAGAAAAAAACCCCTATCTCACAAATGGTGCTAATAAAAGGTAAGATTTTATAGGCTCAGAAATGGCATCAGTATAATAGCTTTCTCCAAAGAATCCTAGGGTCGTAGTTTCATGAAGTACAGCGGTTTTGTTTGTCTTTTTGAGATCTTTACGTAAAGCTAAAGGTTGCCCTTACTCAAAAGCAGTGGTGGGCATCAGCAGGTTCGCACCAGTGCGCCAGAACAGGTAGCAGAAATTCTGGCTGGTTCTGACAATCCAAATAAAGTAGTCATAATTCTGGTGCAACGCAGGGCTTTCCCCTGGCCATGTCCACCATGCCACGCCCACAGTGTGGTAGTAATTTTTTTTTGAGCCCACCACTGCTCAAAAGCCAATTGTATCTGAATCTAGGGTTCAGTGCTCATCTCAGTTTATAGCCAAAGAGCCAGCATTGTCTGTGTCTGCATATGTTTCCGTGGACATGTGGTAGGCACACCTAGACACCAAAGTGCATGGAACGCTGTTTACCTTCCCACCGAGGTTTTACTTATTTATCTACTTGCAATTTCTTGCTTTCGAACTGCTAGGTTGGGAGGGCCTGGGACAGAGACGGGAGCTTATTCCGTCATGCAGTACTCAGGACTTGAACCTTCCAGTCTTCAAGTTCAGCATCTTAACCACTTTACTACCCCTTCAAGTTCAGCATCTTAAACACTTGAGCCACTGTAGTCCATAGAGGTTGCTGGAAACATTTTATTCTCTGAGATGGGCCAATATATGTTGCTGTAACTGCTGCCCCACACATTTCTGAGTCATGGTGCTTGTTACGTAAGATCATCCATTATTTTGGCATCTGAAGCCAAAGAAATTTCTTTTAAAAAATTCCACAGCTCTCTTATGACATTCAGAATCAGCAGCACAAAGTTACTGCCTCAGTGTCTAATAACAGAGCCACGCAGCTGTTTTCTACACTCTGAGAATGCCAGTTCTCAGAGACTGTTGGAAAGAAGAAACAGCCATAAAACCATGTTAAAGTTTTCCATAAGTTTAAGAAAACATGACCTTGTGTTCACACTGTTTCTAAGGAAATTATTTCCCCCCTTGACTCTTGACATTCATAATCCATTAGATGGCGCTCGATATTTGGTATTTTTTCTCAATTGCCTAAACAAGCACTGCCACATAACACGGCGAAAGCAATGCTTGAAATGTAAATCAGTAGAGTTTAAAAGAATACTTTTAACAAGTAATTTCTTCCTGTTAATTGTTAACAGTGTTTAGAAAGTAAACCACTGGCGTTACTTATTACAGCGTTTGAGAGCTGTTATTTTTACATGCCAACAAGTCCTCTCTGAATTAAGCTTGACCCTATGAATGAGGGAAGGTAAACAGCAATCCGTGCATTCCGGTGTTTAGTCATGCCTGCCACATGTCCACAGAAACGTCTGCAGATGCAGACAGCACTGGCTCTTTGGTTATAAACAGAGATGAGCACTGAACCCTAGAGTCAGATACTACTAGCTTTCAAGCAAGGGTGACCTTTACCTTTACTATGAATGAGGGGGGGGGGCTGTGGTAGCTTAGTGGTTAAGACACTGAACTTGATGACTGGAAGGTCAGCAGTTTAAGACCTGGGTTCTGCACAATGGAGTGAGCTCCCGTCTCTATTCCAGCTCCTGCTAACCCAGCAGTTCGAAAGCAAAAAATTGCAAGTAGATAAATAGGTACCGCTCTGGTGGAAAGGTAAACAGCATTCCGTGCAGTGGTATACTGCTCCAGGTTCCCACCGGATCCAGGGAACCGGTAGCGGAAATTCCCCAGGCCACGCCCACTTGACTGGCCACGCCCACCTCCCTATCCCATGCCATGGTGTGGCTGGCCAAGTAGGCTTGGCCCACAGAGTTAGCCACACCCTCAGAGTTAGCCACAGCCAGGGTGGGGGTAGTAATTTTTTTTTTTTGCAGTGCATCAGTGATTCTGTGCATTCTGGTGGCTAGGCATGCCTGCCACATGTCCATGGAAATGTCTGCAGATGCAGACAGCGCTGGCTCTTTGGCTATAAACAGAAATGATCACTAAACCCTAGAGTCAAATACGATTGGCTTATGAGCAAGGGTGACCTTTTGCTTTACCTTTGTGAATGAGGGATCTCCAAAATGTCCTGTCCTCAACAGTCAATTTCATCTCTGGTAAAGGCAAGTCTGTGGCTTCCTTTAGGGAGTCAATCCATCTCATATTTGGTCTTCCACTTTTCCTGCTGCCTTCCACCTTTCTCAGAATTATTGTCTTTTCCAATTGATCTTGTTTTTCCATCATGTGCCCAAAGTAGGACAGCTTCAGTGACATTTTGGCTCCAAATGGGTTAGGCTTCTTTTGCTCTAGGACCCACTTGTACATCTTCATGACAGTCCAAGGTATCCACAAAGCTCTCCTCTAGCACAACATTTCAAACAACTCAATTTCCCCCCTGTCCATTTTCTTTACTTTCTGGCCCCCTCCCCAAAGTGTGGATATTATTCATTATGTAATTTGTTACTCTAAGTCAGGGGTTCTCAACTTTACTGCACCATGGACTGGACAACTCCCCCTCTGATAGCTGAGTGGGATAGAAATGTGGTCTCCCCTGCCACAAATGCTGCCATAAGCCGCAACAGGCACATTTGGCGCATGTGTGGGTGCATTTGTGCATTTGCGTTTATGGTTGTCATAAATGCATCCACTTCTGCTTCCAAGGTCACCGACGTGGGCCAGATGGAATGGTGTCAGGGGCCAGGGCTGGCCCACGGGCCATAGGTTGTGAACCCCTGCTCTAATTTGTCCAGTTCTAGGTGCCATTACAGATAGAAATTGAGGGGTCTGAAAGTGGACATTGAGTTTATCTCTTGTGCCTTATATTTGCTGATAGGTATAATTTCTTTGAGTGTCATCAGCCATTTTCTTTATAGCTGGAAAATAGAGTCTGTGGCCTTCAAGGTATTTTTGGGACCCCAGGTTTTAAAAAAAAAAAAGCTTGATGAAAATACAGTTTTCATATTCCTTGTTGTATTAATTCATTACAGGGCCAATTCTCTTTACATTCCCATACATTTCATGTAGCCTGACACATCAAACTTAAGCTAATTAATGAAGCACCAACACGTGTCTCAATGGTATGTGAGGTCTCATGCCAAACTGTGAATTCCAAATAGTTCTGGGCACCTGTCAGTTAGCTGACATGTTGAAACCTGGGGATGGTCTTTATAATTCTGTAAGTGACAATGGTTTTTAAACAATGACACTGGAGGCCTAGTTCTGTGTGGCTCCAAGAGACTCAAATCTCCCTTCTGAATGCATCTGGTGAAAATATGCATGGCAGCTGAGGAATTTTGGTACTTACTTTTGGGTTTTGTTTTGGAAACATGTCCTTCCTAAATGTTGCAACATTTCTGTTTCCTACCCATGTCCACTAATAGAATACTCTTATTACTGGAAAGCCCTTCAATATTTATTCTGACAAAGACTTTTTTGGTGAATTCATTCCTTAGTTCCTTTGGTTTGACCTTGTGTGAGAAAGATTAACTGGCAAAACAAGGTTGCTGTTGCGAAGGGGTGGGGTGGGGTGTACACTTGGTTGTAGTTCAAAATGTAAAATGTACTCACAATCAGGCCTGTGCTGGCCATTTGAGACACAGGGACAAGTCCCGGTGCACCCCAGTAACTGGCGCCCCCCCAGAGGTGGGCAGAAGTATGTCACCTGGCGGCTACAATCCATGACATCATGCAGTACCCCCCCATAGGCACTGCCCCCTCCCTCCCTGTCCAGTGCCCTTTTAATGTAGCCAGCACACCCCTGATCACAATCTTTGAGGAAGAGGAAGGTGGCTTCATTTTGGCAGTTAAAACTTTGACCTGGACATGAAAGAAGAAGACACCCAATCAATAGTCATCAAATGTTTAAATAATATTAAAACATTTGAGATGGGTGTCCAGCATGTGTATATATTTTATTACTGGTCTCTCTCTGTCTCTCTTTCTCTATGGATCATTCTCTTGTAATTTTTCTGTTCCAGAATGGCAACTTTCAAGTCTTTCAAGTCAATACCTGTAGATTGAAATGATGTGAAACAGGTTTCTGTGTCTTGTCATTTTTGATGTCTGCTTTATGTCCATTGACTCTTTTGCACAGAGATTGTCCTGTTTGTCCTTTTTAGAGGGCAGGGGGGCATTGTTGGCAAGAGATGGTACCAAATCACATTAGCATAAAAACAAGTTGAACTGTCTTTGATGTTGTGTGCAACATTATTGAGTCCAGTAATAGTGTTGCCAGAGTAAATGTAGGGGCATAGCTGGCATCCGGGTTTATAACAGAGTTTAGTTCTTATCTCTGTTTCATTGTTGCATAGTCTGTTGTATGTCAATAGCTGCTTGAGTTTGGGTGGGTGGGTGGGAGGGATGTTTGTCAGTAAACAAGTAAAGATCTGCCACCAAGAGCTTGGGAGAGTGAAGTATTCTGGTCAAGAATGGGTTATTTTTCTTTGCTTCCTCTTTTACTCCTTTGGTTATTGAGGAAGATACAAGGTTCTTGTTCTGGCACTTCTAGCGGCCTCCACCAGTATTATTCGATGTTCTTGTGATATGTCTTTGATATCTCTCTTCCGTCCTCTGGGTCTGTCTCGTGCTCTTTGTACTTCTCCTCTTTCCACATATGCCTTGCATGGTATGGAATTCCAAGACATTCCCTTCAAATGGGCAAATCTCTTTATTTCTTGTCTTTGTATGTAGTTTAAGATTGGTTCTATTCCAATGATAGGTTAGAGATCTTTTATTATGCACCTGACAGGTTTCAATTGCAGGCTATGAAAAGCAGTGATGTTTGATTGCTTCCTGTTCTGGGTAGGTTTTGTAGTAGGTTGCTTCTGGGTATTCCTCTTGCCCTGTTGGTTTGAAGAGCCCTGATGGTGCAATGGTTACACAGCTGTACTGCAGCCAAACATGAGTTCGATCCTGAGTGGGCACAAGGTTGACTTCAGGGCCATAGCCAGGGGGAAGCAAAAACCCTCCTGAGCTAACAGCCCGCCCCTCAAACCCTCCCCATGATGGCAATGTTATATACAATATGTGTGTGTGAAATTGTTGCCCCTCCTGGGGAAAAATTCACATACACACCTCAATCTAGAATCCTGGCTACGGCCCTGGTTGACTTATTCTTCCATCCTTCTGAGGTCAGTAAAATGAATGCTCAGCATATTGGGGGCAAAATGCTAATTAACTTGTGAACCACCCAGAAAGTGTACTAAGTGTTATGAGTTAGTATATAAATGTAATTGCTACTGCTATTGCTAATGATTTTCTTGAAGAATTAGAACAGTATTACACTATGAAGCCTAACCTGAGCAAGGCTCAAGAGTGCCGTTTCCACCTTCAAAACTGAAAGGTAAGGGTTGAGCTGGATGTTACATGGCAAGGGAATCGATTACAGCCTTGTTCAGTACCAAAATACCTCGATATGACACTTGACAAGACACTCTTTTTTAAAGAGCACTGTCTGAATACCAAAGCTAAAGTTAGTTCGGGGAACAACATCATCAGGAAACTCACAAACTATAAATGGAGAACTCAACCATCCACACTGAATACATCAGCTTTGGCCTGAGCGTCTCCACAGCAGAGCAGAGCTGTCAAGTGCAGCTCCAGACAATACAGGACCTGCGCAGAAGGCTTCTGCGCAGAACCCTTCTGTGCATGTGTAGAAGCCTTCGGCGCAGAACCCTTCTATGCAGAACCCTTCTGCGCATGCGTAGAACCTTTCTGCACATGTGTAAAAGGGTTCTGGGCAGAAAGGGATGCACAGTAACTACTCCCCCCGCTGTCAAATTACGGAATGGCGGCGGCTTCTGGTGGGAAAGTACAAAAAGCAGCGCTGAATTACGGGAAATCCCAGCCAACACGGGATACTTGACAGGAATGGCAGAGTATGCTGCTCTAGTATAGAGCGAATCCACAACGTGAAACAAGTTGACATCACTGTTAATGAAACAATGCATATAGTGATAGGATGCCTCAAACCTACATCAGTTGGGAAAATATGCCCTTTTGTTTGTGTTGCTCCACCTAAGATAAGGAGAGAAGTAGCAGCAGAAGCTGAGAGAACTAAGCAAGAGAATGACCCTAAACACCCTGAATGAATATTTGCCTCAAGTCTGCCAGCTCATATCCAAGAAGAATTTAATGGCAAGAACAAATATTCTTGATGGAATGCAAGAGCAAAACCAAGTTAGAAGATGAAGGATGGAGCTCACTGGACAAGGAACAAGAATAAAGGAGGATATAGAGGAGGATCTCAACCTCACCTGGAGGACCCTGAATAGGTTGAAGGTTGGGGTCCCTAAATGCAAATCTAACATGCTCAAGTGCGGGCTGTTGCCTGAAAACAACACACTCTATGAATGTGGAGAGATACAGAATCCTGCTCATTTATCGGCCTGCCTATTACTACCCTGCCAGCCTACCAGTTCGAAAGCAAGAAATCGCAAGCAGATAAATAGGGACCACTACAGTGGGAATGTAAACAGCGTTCTGTGTGCCCCTGTGTCTAGTCCTGCCTGCTACATGACCACGGAAACGTCTGCAAATGCAGACAGCGCTGGCTCTTCAGCTTTGGAACAGAGATGAGCACTGAGCCCTAGAGTCGGATACGACTGGCTTTCGAGCAAGGGAAACCTTTCACTTTACTATTGCTGCCAGAAACATGTCCCGACGAAGATTCGATCTTGGCCCACGACAAAGCCACGCACGTGGCTTCATTTTTGGGAGTCCGTGGTTTGATCCGGACACGAAAGGAGCAGCATGGATGTGTGTCCCAATGGTTTATTGCTGAAAGCTCCTGCGACTCGCGGGCTGCGATTGTGTTTTTCCAAGGGGGCGGCACATGCGGAGGGGTGGTGGTGAATAACGCGCCTTATATGAATTTACAGGGCAGGCACCCCAAGTCCGTGATGGCGAAGCTTGGCACTCCAGATGTTCTTGGGCTTCAATTCCCAGAAGCCCCCGCGAGTCCACACAAATGGGTTTGCTGCAGTTCATCCGGCCCACGCCGCCCTCGCCGCTCCTGGAAGCGGAAGTATTCCCAGAAGCCCCCGTGAGTCCACACGAATGGGTTTGCTGCGATTCATCCGGCCCACGCCGCCCTCGTCGCTCCTGGAAGCGGAAGTAAAACGCGCCCGTACGGGCGCGTTTTACTTCCGCTTCCAGGAGCGACGAGGGCGGCGTGGGCCGGATGAATCGCAGCAAACCCATTCGTGTGGACTCACGGGGGCTTCTGGGAATTAAAGTCCAAGAAAATCTGGAGTGCCAAGCTTCGCCATCACGGCCCTAAGTTTTGATCCGGCTACTCCACCAATCCAGCTCCACCCCGCCCTCCAACCTAGCGAGCGCCCGCCCACTTCCTCGACTCTCCATGGAAAGGCGTAGGAGGAGGAGGGGAAGCGCGGCTCTCGGTGGGCCAGATGGACGCGCCCGTTGGCCAATGCGCGGAGGGGAGAGTCGGCGCGCGGCGCCCAATGAAGCCGCGGCCGGAGCGGGACTTCCTTTGGGGGGGCGGGGGGGGGGGAGGGCCGAGAGAGGGAGGGGGGGGGGGGAATCCCGACGGAGCCCGCGCGCGCTCCAGCCTTCGGCGGTGACACGTAAGGAGGGTGTGCAAAGGGATCATCTCAGCCAAGCGCCAAGCAAGGGACCCCATAGCCAGGGGGAGAAGAAGTCTTGTGCACTGGTTGGATGGGGTGGCTGGAGGTCTTTGTTGAATGAGGTTGAGAAGGATTTGCAAGGAGCCCTCCCACCCCCACCCCCCAAAAAAAAGTAACTTGCAAAGGGGGGAAAACTCCCCTAAAAAGATGCCCCATTGCCTCTGAGTGGCATCCAGATAGTTGCATCCCCATCCAAAGAGACCCCAAGGAGTTGCTTTGATCCTCATGACCGTGTCCCCTCTAGGAAGAAGGGATCTTGACCTACTGGCATCCTGTCTTGGCTTGCTGCAACCCTGAACTGAGATGCCCAGCTGGACTTAGTGGGGAGCCAGGTGGCCACAGGTTACATTTTGATCTCTGGCTCAAGTTGCTCAAGGTCTTTCCAACCCCTCCGTCATCGTTTATGACTTGGCCCCCATGCTACCTGTCGCTCCAACGGCTGCCTACATGCGGATGTGTTGAGGTGGGCCACTGGCGGGATCGCTCCAGGAAGGGACTATGGGCAACGGGATGTGTTCCCGAAAGCAGAAACGGATCCTTCAGTCCCTGTTGATCCTGACCGTGGTCTTTGGCTTCATCTATGGGGCGATGCTGTACCATGAGTTGCAGAACCAGCTCAAGAAGGCGGAAGCGGTGGCCTTGAAGTATCAGCAACACCAAGAGTCTCTCTCAGCACAGTTACAAGGTAAACCCTTTCTCTCTTGCTCTGGAGAGTTCCTTCAAAATGCTCGTTCATGAGTCATTGTTCCCTGGTTGTGAAGGTACAACCATCACTGAGTTGGTTGGGAGTTTAGCGCACACATAACACTCTGCGGTGTTGGAGGCTTGGTGTAAGATGAGTACTGCTTCATTGTGTTGTCATGGCTAGAGTGGCCATCAAAAAGGGAGACACTGATTTGGGTACACTTGCATATGATAATTTGTATTTATTAATATTTATATACCACCCAGGGACTGCAGTGGCTCATGTGGCTAAGACGCTGACTGGGAGGCGGAAGGTCAGCAGTTCGATTCCTGAGTACTGTAGGGCGGAATGAGCTCCCATCTTTGTCCCAGCTCCTGCCAACCTAGTAGTTCGAAAGCAAGAAATTGCAAGTAGATAAATAGGGACCACTTCGGTGGGAAGGTAACAGCATTCCGTGCGCTCCGGTGTCTAGTCATGCCTGCCACATGACCATGGAAATGTCTGCAGAAGCAGACAGCGCTGGCTCTTCGGCTTTGAAACAGAGATGAGCACTGAACCCTAGAGTGAGATACGACTGGCTTTCGAGCAAGGTAATCCTTTACCTATATACCACCCACGAGCAAGCCACTATGACAGTGTGTAAAACATGATACAAATCCAACAGTGTTGATACAGATAGATGCAAAATTAAAGATGATTTTAATTACTGACTTATAAAATAGCAAAGAAATAATCATGTGGCTCCAGAATTTCTTATTCAACTGCAAATTGTAGCTTCAAAGTCCCTGTTCTCTCTCTTTTTGTGTTTCAGACTTGGAGTGGAAAGTTCTTCCAATGGAGGCCTCCTTCAAAATGAGGGTTGCCTTCTAGGAGCCTTTCATTCGAGAACCTCCCTCTATAATAAAAGACATATGGCCAGCCTACTGAAGGTTCATCTAGATGCCATTACAGATAGAAATTGAGGGGTCTGAAAGTGGACATTGAGTATAGCTCTTGTGCCTTATATTTGCTGATAGGTATAATTTCTTTGAGTTTCATCAGCCATTTTCTTTATAGACGGAAAATAGAGTCTGTGGCCTTCAAGGTATTTTTGGGACCCCAGGTATTTTGGGGACCCCAGCTTTTTTTTAATAAAAAGCTTGATGAAATTTTGTGTCTGATTCTTGTTTGTCCAAAACTTTTTTATTTTAAGAGCCCTGGTGGTGCAGTGGTTAAACTGCTGCACTGCAACTGAAAAGATGTGAGTTTGATTTTGACTAGGGCTCAAGGTTGACTCAGCCTTCCATCCTTCTGAGATTGGTAAAATGAATACTCAGCATGTGGGGGCAAAATGCTAATTAACTTGTGAACCCCCTGAAGAGTGCAGTAAGTGCTATGGGGTGATATATAAGTGTGATTACTTTGCTTTATTAGCAGCTGTTGGCCATTTCTTCTTTCTTGTCTATTGAAATTGAATTGAATTGAAATTTTGATTTATATACCGCTTACTCACCCAATGAGCAACTCAGTCTATAGCTGAGTAATGCTGAGGTTCAGTTGTTACTTCTATCTGCTCTTTATTATCATTCATAATTTTATGTATACGGATCTTCCTTATTTATCAAAAAGTTTGAAACCACTTTAGCCAAGTGGATAAGGATATAAACATGTAGTCAGAACAGTGAAAAGAAGTAGATACAATAAAACAGACAAATCCAAGTCAATTAAATTGTCTTGGCAAATAAAGAGGATTTTGCTTGAAGAAATTACACTACTGGTTCTGGTTACACCTCCCATACCTTGAGCAGTTTCTCTGTTTGCTCTCAACCTTGTGTTGTAATGACTCTGAGGTACATGGAGACTATGTTTTAAGTAAACATGGATAAGATGGTTTGCTCTTCCTTGTATAGAATGTGGTTTTTATTTCAGTTGTCTGTTTGATTGTGCATCTCCTGACTTTCAGGTTCTTGAAACTGTTTATGAATGAAAAAAGACAATTTGATGTTACATACAAAAATACTGTAAGTGAATTCAGCTTGATCATGAGTATTTCCAAGAGTCATGGAAGGAGCTTCCCTGAACAATGTGAGGATCATAAATAATTTCAGGCATTCTTTGGCAGTTTACCATGGAGAGTTACACTGTGGAAATATATATATGAGGATTCTGGCCATTGCCAGTAGTATATAGCAAATGCCTGATGAGGTATGGTCAGCTAGTAGCTAGTAGCTAGTTTTGGACAAACAAGAATCAGACACAAAATTGTCTTTCACAAAATTGTCAAAAATTTGTCACTGTTTCAAGGAAAAGCATGGACCTCAAAATGTAAGAAAGAGAAAAACACTTTATTTGTCGTCAGCTGTAACTCAAATCTGAGAATGCATTTTTTCCTGAAGCAGGAAAAATGCCATTGGCATGAATTTGTTTAAGGTGGATCCCAGCTTACCATGAAGTGACCCACACACTATCATGGAGCCGCCATCTGTGGCATATAGGAAATGAGGTATGCATGATTTAACAGCTGGACTGCAATGAACTGCTGCAGTCTTGAAGACATTATCAAAGTGCACCTTCATAGCCAGTCTATCTGGCATGGCATCTTCTGCCACCATGACTGTTGGGAATCAGAGTTCATCCTCCACTCATTTTGCTGTTGGGCCAAATAGTGTGGGAATGCATCTGGATTCTGTCAGGCTGTCTCTGACACTTTTTGTAAACAAAAGCCTCTGCTCACTGAGAGACAGCGCTCCTTATCTCTCTTTCTTTGGGTTCTGACACTTCTGATTGGTTGTTTGGCCTTAGGTTTTGTCTCTGTTAGGTTTCGTTTATGGTATTCTCTGTCAGCCTGAGTTTCGTTTTCTGATATATACTCTGCCTGAATAAAGAAGTTAGTAGCTTTTGACCAGCCAAAGAGAGCAGTCGTGTCTGCTTTTGTCTGTCTCTGTTTCTCCCTACAAGAAGCCTAATGAAGCAGGACTTCATGGGACTGATTGCTATCTTAAAGATCTGAGGATATAAGCTGCTGCTAATGAGGCTGGCTGAATAAAGAAGATATCTTTACATGAAGCAGAATTCCATCAAGTGGCGCTCCGTGTGACGCTTTGAACTACAATGAGAGAGCCTGCTTTGAACTCTGCTTCAACAATTAACACCTAATTAACACCTCATCGACCGGGAAGGTCTCACTCACCTACGACCAGGCAAAAGGTCAGACCGGAGGAAAGGTCTAATCGAGCGCTCGAGAATTACAACCGGGTGAGTGGAAAATACAATTTAATTATGGGATGTTTGCTTTCTTCAGAAATGCAGGAACTTTGTAAAGATATCTCAGATCTTTTGCATGAGAATGGGCGAAAGGTAGATGAGAAGAAGATACAGCAGCTGGCTAAAGCTATAGCAAAATTCTGTCCTTGGTTTAAATATGAAGGTCTGGACTTAAAACAGTGGAAACAGATTGGGAGAGAAATGCAGAAGCATAATGGAATTTCTGTATCAATATTATTTACATGGGAGGCAGTTAGGGACTGCCTTCAGAGACTTACTCCAAAAAATATTTTATTGTCTCAAAGACTTGATGGCCATCCCCTCCCACAGCTTTTGCCTTCAGAGAAAGGGGGGGCCATGGCAACCATGGCAGCCATGGCAACTGCTCCTCCATCATATGAGAAACAACAGACTCCTGATGGAGGTGGAAATGGAGATGGGACTTTATATCCTGCCTTGCAATTAGATCCTGACTTGCAACAATCAAGTCCTTTTAGCCCTACAAAAGACCTGTTCTCTGCTGCAATATTGCCAGCCAAGCATAAAAAACAGCTAGTGCCGGCTGATGGGGAACAAATGGCGGGGAACTCATCACAGATTGAAGTTGTTGATGCATGCAGAGTGGCAGAAAGCAAGGACTGTGTTTTAAAGAGCAGCATAGGGGATCTCAGCCCCCCCGTGAATCAACCCTCATCACAAAAGCAGGAGAAGCTGAGTAGTAAATTTGATACCTCACGTTTGGGCAGGAAGATCCTACAGAAATGGAAGGATGGCCCAAAGGAGGAACGCACAAAACTCAAGACAAAAAAGGGGTGCAAGTACAAACTAACAGATGCAGGTTGTCATAAGGTTGAGAATCATATGCTGGAGATGAAAGAAATACAGAGAAAGAGGGGGGTGAATATTTCCTGTATGGATAGCAGGCTGTGGCAAAAATACAAGGAGGAAGAAGACATACAGTTTTTTGCTGATTTTGAACTGCCCAACCCACAAACAAAGAGATCAGAGTGGGCTGTCTCAAGTTTCCAGCATCAGGATGGCAGGGAAAGCAACGGGAAATTCCCTGTACTATTCTTCTGTGTGGAAGCTGCTTGCAAATTCTGGAGAAGTTCTTTGTGCCTTCATACCTCCTCGGCCTGCCTTACTGCAGATGGGTGTGGCTGGAGCATGAAGGAATGTGTGTCTGCCTGAAAAGCTGAAAAGGGGGGTTGTGTGGGATTGTCTTGTGAAGTCAGTGAGACTTAATTTATGGCTTAATTTCAACTTGCCATGCCAAGGACTGTGCTGGAGAGGAGATGATGTTTCAGAGAGCTTCAATCAAGATTGGGACCTTTTAATTTGGACATTTTAATTGGACTAAAAAGTTTGTGTGGACTTTAAAGAAGAATTATAAAACCTGACAGCCTTTTTAAGAAATTGTCTACCTGCTCATGCTAATGAGATTTGTACTGTATTTGAGTTACCATGCTATGCTAGTAAAAGTTATTAATGCCTCTCTCACTATTACACCAGTGAGAGAAGAAAAAATATAATGCCTCTTTCACTTTACATCCAGTGGGAGAAGAAGAAGTTTAATGCCTTACTCATGTACTTGGGGAAGTAAGAACTGCTTTCTAATATGCAACCAGACCTCCTTCATGTAAGGAAGAAAAAAAAATGTTCATGTCTTGTTTATGCTTAAATGTTTTGCTTATTCTTTTGCAGGAGAAAGATCTGTCTTTGCTTATGTTATGTATTGTCTTATGAAACTGCATACCTTCAGAAGCACATGGCAGAGTTTCCAGTACTCTACACATGTAAATGGGTTTGTGATATTGCATTTGTGTTATATGTCACTCATGTTTCATGTTTAGTTATATGGTACTAGTAATAACAGGGCATGCTCCTGTTTCTTAGGGGAGTGTCTTCTTAAGCCATTGGTCATCTATTGGCAACAAGGGGATCCTGAGTGGAAGGATTCCTGCTGGAGCGATCCGCCCATGGAGAGAGAAGAAGGTTATTCAGCTCCAGGATGGTGGTTCACCAGTAAACTAAATGTGCTGACATTTGTTATTTTCTTTCTTACTGTGCTTCCAGCTGTAAGAACAATGCCTCATGGGGGCAACCCCAACTTTTGGATTCGTCATGCTAACTATATGTTTGAAGTTCATGGTAAGAATGCAACGTTATACTATGAGCATCCACTGGCAGTGTCTCAAATGGCTTTTCTTCCGGCATTGTTCAACACACCTGAGCTTGTTATTGGACATTTGCAACATCTTGATAGGTCTACACTCTTCTCTAATCCTCCAGAACAATTTAACAACACCCGCTGGCGAAGCATGACATTCAAGAAATACACTAAAGGACTTTGTTTCTGCTGTCATAGTTCTGGAGTCTGGAATAGTAAATGGAAGTACTGGACTCAAGCAAAAAGGGTTTTGCAGAATGTAGGCAATTATACGGGTTGTGATGATTATTTTTGGTTATGGGGTAGTTATAACAGTTCTTATAAGCTTAATTATACCTTGTTTAACACTACTATTGAAGATATATATGATGTTTTTCCTATGTTTACTCCTGATTATTCTGCTATAGATAGTGGTTCAATTTGCAATGGATGGCAAATCAAGGATCCCAACATGTGGTTCTTTTTTAATGGAGTTGCCACGAATTTCCATCCAGGACAATATCAATGTGCAGCATTGGGTTATTTTATCTGAATAATACTATTGAGAAAGAACTTCAGAATTTACAGGAGAGCATTATTAACAATGTACGCACTGATGTTAATCTCTTTGATTGGGTGACTTCTTGGTTGCCTGATTTATCTGTCCTTAGACAAGTTTTCTTTTATGGGTTTATTATTATCTGCTTTATACCTTTGTGTTTTTGCATTACTTGTATTCCTAATCTTATTTCTATGTGTAACACATGTCCATTGCGTAGAAGGGAGACATCGAGTTTTGCACGACGGCAATTGTACTCAATGAGGTATCATCCTCCGGAACAAAGTACCAGGAGTCAGGAGGGGTACGATGTCCAGGAGGACAGTGACGATGTATATGGAGGAGTAGTTATGGAGTATGATGACATGCAGGGGTATGATTAGCCGTCCCTCTCTCAAATTTAAATGAAAAAGGAGGACATGTGGGAATGCATCTGGATTCTGTCAGGCTGTGTCTGACACTTTTTGTAAACAAAAGCCTCTGCTCACTGAGAGACAGCGCTCCTTATCTCTCTTTCTTTGGGTTCTGACACTTCTGATTGGTTGTTTGGCCTTAGGTTTTGTCTCTGTTAGGTTTCGTTTATGGTATTCTCTGTCAGCCTGAGTTTCGTTTTCTGATATATACTCTGCCTGAATAAAGAAGTTAGTAGCTTTTGACCAGCCAAAGAGAGCAGTCGTGTCTGCTTTTGTCTGTCTCTGTTTCTCCCTACAAGAAGCCTAATGAAGCAGGACTTCATGGGACTGATTGCTATCTTAAAGATCTGAGGATATAAGCTGCTGCTAATGAGGCTGGCTGAATAAAGAAGATATCTTTACATGAAGCAGAATTCCATCAAAATAGGATGGTTTCCAGTGGTATTTCCTCCACTGAGGGTACCATCACCTACGTAAAAGGGTTCATCCACCTATAGCCATTGGCCCCTTTAGGGCCACCACCAAACACTCAGTGTTGAGTCTCTGGCTGTATGATCTACTCCATTACCGTGAGCTACACTGTATTATCCAGCAGTCATTTCCAATTCAGAGTTCTTCAGGTGTGAGAAACTATATATAATTCTCATTGTCTCCATCTGGCACATTCCTTGCTAGGTCGGCTGAGGAAGATAGGTGTTGTAGTCCATCATGGCAGGTTAGAGAAAGCTACTGTAAAATTACAAGTTGCATCTAAGAGAGAGATGCTGGTACAGTGGAACCCCATATAACGAACACCCCATATAGCAACTAAAGCGCATAACAATTAGGTTTTTAAATAAAGTGGAGCCCCACATAACGATTTTTTCCTATGGAAAAAAACTACAACAATTTTTCAATGGGAAAAACCACTTAGGAAAAATAAACCATACAACAATTTTTTCCCATAGGAAAATCGTACAATAACAAAATCGCATAGCGACCAGACCCATGGAACGAATTAAAATCATTATATGGGGCTTTACTGTATTTTAATGTGATACCATGCCTTTCATCTGTGAAGCTGTTAGTGGCCTAAATAAATGCTACCAGCTTTATTATGGATATTTTGAAAATAGCTTTGCTTTCACACTTGTTGTTGTTCAGTCGCACAGTCAATTCCGACCCTTTGCGACCCTATGGACCATTGATCTCCAGGCACCCCTGTCCTCCACCATCCTCCTCAGCCCGCTCAGCTTGGTGCCTGCTGCATCCACAATGCCATCCAGCCATCTCATCCTTGGCCATCCCCTTTTTCTTTTGCCCTCCACCTTTCCCAGCATCAAGGCTTTCTCAAGTGAATCCTCTCTTCTCATTTGGTGTCCAAAGTACTTTATCTTCATCTTTACTATTTGACCTTCTAAGGAGCAGTCAGGACTGATTTCTTTCAAGATTGACTTATTTGTTCTCCTCGCTGTCCAGGGTACTCTCAAAACTCTCCTCCAACACCACATCTCAAAGGCGTATATTCTTCTGCGCTCAGCCTTCCTAATGATCCAGCTCTCGCATCCATACATTACCACTGGGAATACCATTGCTTTGACTATACGGATTTTTGTTTGCATGGTGATGTCTCTACATTTCACTGTGTTCCCCAGGTTTCTCATGGCTTGTCTCCCTAGAATCAGTCGCCTCTTTATTTCATGGCTGCAATCTCCATCTGCAGTTATCCTAGATCCCAAGAAAATAAAATCTGTCACTGCTTCTACTTCTTCCCCATCTACTTTCCAGGTGCTGATAGGACCTATTGCCATTATCTTGGTTTTCTTGATGTTAAATCTCAGGCCAGCTTTTGCACTCTCTTCTTTCAACCTAATCATGAGCTTCTTTAAATCTTCCTCACTTTCTGCCATTAGGGTGGTATAGTGATCCCAAAGCAGTTTGAGCATATAATTTTATCCTTGTGGAAGATCAGCAGTCAAGATGTGCAAGTCATAAATCAGTCTCAGTAGTTACCCTGCAGATTGCTGTAATTTTAAAAAAGGCAGTGAAAAGGGCATGTTGATTAAAGGTACGGTTTGTTGGAGAAG
The DNA here is from genome assembly GCA_035047345.1 of Bradypodion ventrale. Lineage (NCBI taxonomy): Eukaryota > Metazoa > Chordata > Lepidosauria > Squamata > Chamaeleonidae > Bradypodion > Bradypodion ventrale. Next base: position 26,001,471 of record JAWDJE010000003.1, read on the forward strand.
CTGTGATCTACAAGCTAAAAAAATGCAAATTTTATGATGTGTCAGGAACTAGTTTAGAATCAACTAATTTTAGCCACTAGCATTAATAGCTTTGCCACTTTGTGTGTTTTTTTTAGAACCACATCTCTTCCTTTCAATGTTCACATCAGAGGTTCCCAACCCACAGGCTAATATGATGCTGGCCATTGCCAGGAGCTCATTAATATGGCCCATGTGGTGGCCACCTTGGCACCTCCAGAAGCTACCACCACCACAGGAAGTCCCAATAAATCACTTACTGTGGTGGCAATCGTGCCATTATTGCGCCTTCTTGCATAGCCTCCGCTGCTTCCCAGGGCAGTGAGAGGCTTTCCAGAGCATTTTAGCTCAATTTTGGGATTTTTAAAGCTGCTTTTCCAATGTGTTTTGAAAGCTAAACTTTGGTGTTTGGGGACTTCTGGTGCCAGGCAGAGCTTCCAGCAGCACCTGAGTTCCCAGTGTAGAACCAGGAAGTCCCCAACTGCCATGTTTTAGCTGCTGAAATGCAGTGGACAAGTGACAAAACAATCCCAGAATGGAGCGAAATTGCTCTGGAAAGCCTCCTGCTGCTTTCGAAAGCAGCAGGAGGCTGTGCAAGAAGCTGTAAAAACAGCACAATTGCTGCTGCCACAGAAAACGTAAGCAGTGGGAGCAACCACACCTCTGGCCCCCACAGTTTAGTGTCGGGGTGGGTCTGGCCCGTGGCAGGAAAATTTAGGGAACCCCTGGTTCACACAGTCCTGTACAGGTAGCAAATCTGGGACTTTATCAATGGTGTAACAGAGTACTAAATATGAGAGTTTTGATGGCTTAGATCAGGGTTCAGCAAACATACGGCCCGTGGGGCAAATCCAGCCCACAGCACCAAATAATCTGGCCCTCACTCCAACCGCCACTGCTACCGCTGCCACTGGAAGAGGACACAGATGTGTTTATGCAGTGTTTATGGTGGGGGAACACCAGTCCGGCCCCCACAACTGTCTGAGGGAGTGTGACCTGGCCCCCAACTTTAAAAAGTTGTAGACCATTGTAGGTTGTAGGACAGGGTGCCCAAACTATGGCCCGTGGGTCCAATCCGGGTCATGGCTCAAAATCATCCAGCCCATGCCACCTGTGCCGCTTCCAGAATCGGCAGTAAAACACACATGTGCATCACGCTGCCATAAATGATCTGCAGCTGTCCTAAATGCATTTACAACAGTTACGGTTCATTTATGGCAGCATCGTGCACATTATGTACATTTTACTTCTGCTTCTGGTGGGAGGAACCACGTGACTGACACACTCAACAACGTGAGTGGCCTGTAATGTTTGGGCACCCCGATGTAGGATATATATTGTTAGTGCTAGCAATTCAGCTAAAGTTAATTAAGTCAACAGGTAAACTGAAGGAACAATATACAGTGCATGTAGTTTTAAGTTATTCATTGTCTTAAATTGTTTTATTGCTTTTAAGCTGCTCTGAACTCTGTTGGTGTTGCATTGAATATGAGTAGTTTTAATAGGCTGAAATCCAGTAGTAAGCTGCAACAAGAGTAGGCTCGTTGAATCAATAAAACTTACAGGGGTGTTTGTTCACAAAATCCCAAATGATTTGATGAGCTTCCTCTAGTTGTGTGTTTTACTGTGGCTTTCTGCCATTAAATACATGAAAATAATTGTTTATAGTGGTACCTTGCAAATATAATTTGATAAAATCTGGGATGAGCAATTTGTTTTCGGCCTGTGAAGTAGTTGCATCTACTCCACGTTTCAAATTATCCAAACTTTAATCAACTTATTCAAGTTTTGTCTTTGTTTTCACATGTAAAGGGGAAACATGGTTTCCACTTCACTTTACTGTGTGATTTGGGAAGGTGGTAAAATGTTATTGCTAAGCAGAAGTAGGAAATTTTTGCCTTCCAGGTGTTTTTAATTCGTGGAAGCTACAGCCAGCATGGTTAGGTCTGGGAGATCTCCAACTTTGTTGTAGAGCCATGACAGATATAAGGGAGTTATTTGTGTAAATTCTTTGAAAACAATTTATTAAGTTATTTATTAAAGTTATTTGCCGTTTGCCTCTTTTACTCCAGTGAGCAGCATATGACAAGAATCTTGCAAGGTAGATTAGGCTTTCAGAAAGTGATTGGGGCCAGGGCGATTGGTGGGTTTTATGCCTGAGTATGGGGGCTTCAATCTAGGTCTTCCAAATTCGAGTCCTGGCCTTTTGACCCAATGCATTATACATCTGTGAACAGAAAGGCAGCTGTAATTCAGGCTTTGCACGTCTCCAAATTTGGTCCATTTCTTGGTTAACATCAACAGCAGTACATGTTGTATGTTAAAATGCAGAATTATACAGAAATCTGCATTTTATGAAAAATGATTCAAAATAAACATTTAATTCTTCACAATTTTTTAAAAGAATCACAAATGAAATGAGATGGAATAGATTTATGAATGAATGCATGTAAAAGAGACTGTAAGAGACTGATCAGTCTAGCCATGTCTAATTTAGAGAGTTCTCCCAGAATACACTGTCTTGTCCCAGATGAAAATCCTGAATAAGCAAGTGTTTCTGTGCACATTATTCCTGGGTTGAACTAAGATTAGTTGTGTGTGTGAACACTATATTATATAAGATTCACATACAGAGGGTAAGTCAATACAATGTTTGGTATACAGAGTTTGCCTGGGATTCTTAGCATATGTAAATATTGACATTGACCAGATTTTGTAAGTTCTATAAAAATATATAAACATTTAATTTATGACTCTTCATGTTGTAACATTCAGTATGTTTGTCCCTTTGAAAGCCAGTTTTCATACTGGACTGTCTGTGTGGCACTTCTATAACTATAGAGTTACTTTAGTAACATACCGCTTTGCCAGAGTACTTACAAAGTACTTACTTGATCTGGATGGCAAACAGGCATCCATAAGTATGAAAACATGAAGCCTGGAGAGTGGCTAAAAATCCACTTCTGGTTTTGAAAAAGTGATATTTTCAACCAGGTTCCATCTTTGTCTATATGTTAAAAACAACTGAAACCTTTTCTACATAAAGAGACTTTTAAAGAGATCCTTCCAATTGTTGAACAATAGGTTCAAATAACCCAATACTTTGCCATCGCCAGTGTGTGTTCTCTTTGGGGTATTGTTATTGTTTGTTGCTTTTGCCCATAATATATTCTATTCAGTGTATTGTTTGTTGGTTTTGTGTATTATATTATGTTTACTTTTATTCTGTTACTTATTTGGTTATTTGGTTGATCCGTACTTCACACATGACGGATTGAAGCATCGTCTCCCAAAAGGTTTTAGCAGCCTCTCGCCATTAGGAGGTCATACCGCTTCCGTAGCAGAGTCCGATGGCACGCAGGGAACTGAAGCCCATGTTTATGATGCTCCTTTATTTTGTAATTTGTAAAAATCTTTTCATTTGTTTTAATTTGTAACTAAAAGCACGTGTATTTCAAATTGATCACTGGCTGCAATCCTATAAATTGAAACCTCCTGCAGATGTTATCTGTTGCTTACTGTGTCAAATATTTTATAAGGAGAGCATAGGAATTAAGGTTCTTTTGTGTCCAGATCAAACCCTGGACTCCCAAAATTAAACCACTTTCTTGGCTTTGTTGTTCACCAAACTTAAGTCCTCATCAGTGTAGGTTTCTGGCAGTAATCAATAGATGAGTAAGTGATCTGGATTCTGTTTCATTCAACGTTCACGCAGTGTGTTGTTGTCCACCAGCAGCACCCCCTTCCCCCGGTCATGTTGGTCTTGCATTTAGGAACTCCTTTAATGTTGTTCCTTGTCCAGTGAGCTTCTTCCTCCATCTTCTGATTTGGTTTTGCTCTTTTGTACCCTCAAGAATGTTTGTTCTTGCCATAAAGCACTTCCAGGATCTGGTCCAGTGGACTTGTGGCATATATCCATTCAGAGAATGTCAAGGGTCATTCTCTTGCTTAGTTCTCTCAGTGTCCACTGCTACTTCTCTCCTTATTTTAGGTAGAAAATATCAACAAGAGGGTATATTTTCTCAAATGGCATAGGTTTCAGGCATCCTGTCACTATATGGATGGCTTCATTAACAGTGATGTCAGCTTGTTTTGTGCGTGTAGATGCACTCCTTATGGGAGCAACAGATTCTGCTGAGGAGACACTCAGTTTAAGTTAAAGAATTGAATGTAGGACATTTTCAATCAAACAGACCTTTTGTCTTCTTAGGATAACAACATGACTGAATGGATATGAGCCTCAAGTCCAGAGTCCCAGGTAGGCTTCCTAGCCATCCTTTCTGGAGATACCACATATTTCTTGGCCCTGTTTAGGTTCCAAAATCAGATGAGATCCTTAGGTTCAAGATGGTGTGGACTGATTAGATAAGCTGCCTCTTATGTCTTTTTAAAACATCATCCCAAGTTGAAATATTGTTGGTGTTTCAAATGAATAAACCACATGCCTGTATGCTATGAATGTAAGAGAAATATTTTGGCTTGAAGATGACTGTGGCTGGCAGTTCGTTATATTTTTCAAAATGTGTTTGGAGAATAGTTGCTGGGAATGAACATCATGTTCTTGTGTGAAGTTAAAATGCAACAAGTTTGCCTTCTCTCCTCTCCCCTCAAGTTTTGTACTTGCCGGACTGGAAAATAACAGGCACTTACCCGTGAAATTTGTAGATGGCGAGAAAGTTTTGCCTATCACTTTCCTCATCTGGATACATATGCTGCGTTTGTGTTTCCTTTCCTTTTCTCTTATCAAAAAATATATATAAGCAAACACACAAAAGGCTATTGCTCATAAGCAGTCAGACAGAAGAGTAACAGGTCATGGATCAGGTAGCAATTTATCTGAGCAATTGTCTCTGTGATAATTTAATATAGATACCAGTAAGTTAAACTCTCACCATATACTCCCCCCCCCCCCAGATGTGGCTGAAGCATAGGAAAGGGGCATCCTTTTCTCTTGATGGTGTAAAGCACTCCAGATATTCTTAGACTTCAATTCCCAGAAGCCCAAGCACCCTGTGAATCCACACAAATGGGTTTACTGTGATTCATCCTGCCCGCGCTGCCCTTGTTGCTCCCAGAAGCGGAAGCAAAATGCGCCGGATGAATCGCAGTAAACCCATTTGTGTGGATTCACAGGGTGCTTGGGCTTCTGGAAACTGAAGTCCAAGAACATACGGAGTGCCAAGGTTCACCATCACCGGTGTAAGGTGTGGGAGAGAAATCTGACTGACAAGAATACTGTTGTTTAAAAAGTCATTTTTATGAATGATGGTTCACACATGAAACTGCAGCACTTGAGATTACTTGATATCTTCCAGACAGAGGTCACGGGAAAGCTCAATATATCAATTGATGCAATGTTTATTTTTGATCCATGGCAGTTTATTTAAATCTGTAATATACTATCTCTTGATGCTGCAATCATCAGGTGATGATAATTCCACATAGGGTCAATCAGCCAAGCTGCATTAACCCAATTGGGTTTTTCTGGTAGTAATGTTTTAAATAATTAGGTTAAGAAATGTGTAGCTCTTTAGCTTCCAAAATCAGGTGAGATCCATACGTTCAAGGTGGTATGGACCTATTAGATAATCTAGTTTGTTATGTCTAAGAGTAACCCTTTGGTTGCTGCTAGATCACAACTCTCAACTTTCCTCAGCAGTTGGTTGTGTTGGTTGGTAAGAATTGTAGTCAAATACTAGATTAGAAGTTGTCTTTTTTTTTACTTTTTTTATCCAGTGTAGTTCTGTATACCTACTTTCCCCTTCACTTTCCCCTTGGTCTTTAGGATTACCTCAGAAAACAGAGGTTAATGAAGACTTCAGACTTATGTATGCGGGGTAGGCAACAGAAATGTGCTAAGCCCAAATGTCAGCTTGTCATGCCTGACTGAACAAATACCATGGCTTTATTCTGCCTCCATACTCATGTCACAGTCCAAGAGGAGTGGGGTAGCAACTGCTTAGATAACACAGTTGTGGCGAACCAGACTTTTTTCAGCACTAGTTTATATTCAAGGTTATGACTGTGTGTGAGTTCATTTTCCACTCTAGGTGTGGTACTCCGTAGTAAGCTTTCCTGTGCTTGTCTCATGGTCCACTACTTTTGTATTCTTTCATGGGAGGAAGGCAAAGGAAGAAACACTGACAGGGAAACAGACAGGCTGGAAGCCATCCAGGAGTGAATGGAAAAGCCAGGCATAGAGTTTCAGAAGATAATGGCCTGAGGAGCTCCATAGTCTGTTTCCTAACTGGAATCTGTCCCACAGGTCGGAGTATTCCCACTGCTGACCTAAAAAGCAAATATCTCTAAATGTTCATTCTTTGATGTTTCGACATTTCTGTGATGATACTGAAACAAGTGTAAACAGGGAATCATGAGATGCCTGAATGGCTACAGGTAGCTTGTTCTAGAACTATAAATGGTTAAATAAACCATCAAGGTTTTATGGTGTGATGTGTCTTTTCAATATACACATTTCCTTCTCTTTGCTTTGTTTCACTCTGAATAAACCATAGGGACTAATTTCTAATAAGCCATGGATTATTTCTTTGATTTACTGGAAGAGAGCCTAGCCAGAAGAGAAAATAGAATAGCAGAAGATAGACTAGTGGAGAAAGGCACCTTGGCCCTTTCTGAAATCATGTTGCTTAGCATAGTAAGTCACAACTGGAGTAGACTTACTGAATCAGTGTAGATTTGGTGAGACAGGTGAGTCATCTCCTCCATAGGGACTGCAGTGGCTCAGTGGTTAAGAAGCTCGCCTTGTTAGCTGGAAGGATGGTAAGTCAGAAGTTCGAGACCTGGGTACTGCATGATGGATTGAGCACCCATCTCTGTCCCAGCTATTGGAGACATGAAAGGAGCCTCATTTGGGTGTTCCCTGAGCGAAGTTTCTTCTGCAAAAAAATAAAATAAAAATCCCTTCAACCCAGAATAATTTCTGACACAAAATTATTGTTATCTTCTTTATAATCTCCATCGATTCAAATGAGCAGGGTTGTTGAGGAAAGGACATTTTAGAGAACTTTCATTCTTAAGATCTTCATAAATCAAAGATGACAGCACATGACAATGACAACTGGTAGCTAACAGATATTTGAAATATGATTTTTGAATAAGTTACTGAAAACCTATACAGAAATTATAAAAGGATGAAAGGAATCCTGTGAAGAACTTGTAGTTCTGGAAAGTGAAGTGAAAGCTGCTTTAAAAGCACTAGGAAAAAATAAGTTACCGGTTTAGATGGGAGACCACTAGAACTATTTCAAGCCATCTGTAAAAATCCTAACAAGAATGTGCCAACAAATATGGAAAACAAAACAATGGCTCACAGACTGGCAATGTTCAGTATACACTCCAATTCCCAAGAAAGGATATGCTTAAGAGTGCAGCAAATATTGGGCCATTGCTTTAATTTCCTATAACCATTTCTTCCTACTTATATGTTGTTAAGGGAAGAGTTTATTGTGTTAGAACATAACAGGAAAGAATTAAACAATATAATACTGCACCCAACATATACAGAATTTGATGGGATGATATTTAATTATATATAATGTGTACAAGATTGTGGCAGAATTCTCTATAAATAGTTACTTTCTTTGTGACCCACTTGGTCTTACCAGTTGTTCTTTTGTGAAATGGATACTAACGTAATTTTGAAAGCATAGGAATGTTAGTTCACCCTATTGAAGTGCTTTAAATAACAGTACAGTACTCTCAGGAAGAATTTGCATGCCACAATGAGTTTCAGGAAATAAGATAGCAGAAGGTCTAGACAGATACCAGATTATCTTTCAAATTAAAGTGATCAAATGAGTGTTGGGGCAGCAGTAAGAGGTAATCCAGAAATAAAACCAAAGGAGAGCACCAGAAGCATTTGATTTATAAAGGAAGTTCCATCCACATACTATTCCTTCTTCATTCCTTCTGAAATTAGCTTGTCATTTTCTGTTGGATTTTTATTTTCAGTCATAATATTCATGGCTGAGCCTAATGCATCTCCATCCATCCTGATAGTTTTCAGTAGTCATGTAGAAGTGCAGAGGATATATATGTACACATATTCATGATTGTATTTACAGTGATTATTTAACAAGCAATGGTTGGGAGTAACTGTTAGTCCCAGTTAGAACGGACTCATTCTTCACATTCCCTGAAGTTTGTTTTGTGTATCCTGAACAGCCCATGGCATTTGATCAGTTGAATGATGACTAAGCACAAGCCAAATATCCAAGGAAACAACAGCAGCTACTGCTGTTTGATTGACCTTAAGCAGTCATGTCTGAGTGTTCTTGAAGGTACTGGGGCCAGCATATTGGCCCCTAGAAGCACTAGTGTTGCCTTTTCTTGCTCTAGAGCAGTGATTCTCAACATGCAGCCTACAGGCCGGATGTGGGCCACCGCTCCATTTCATGTGGCCCTTCCACCACCTCCACCACACCAGGAAGTGCCATGTTGTAGAGGAATGGCAAATTGACCGCCCGGCCCCCGAAGCTGTCTGAGGGAGTATGACCCGACCCCTGGCTTAAAAAGGTTGAGAACTCTGGATCTAGATCCACACCCCACAGGGGGACTTCAATTCCCAGAAGCCTAAGTTAGTACATTGGTTGATCAGTGCTTTGGGAAATTGACTTAGGCTTCTAGGAATTGAAGTTAAAAAAACCTCAAGGTTGGGAAACACTGCTGTAGAGCAGTGAAGGTGAACCTTTTAGAGACCGAGTGCCAAAACTGCAACCCAAAACCCACTTACATTTATCTCAAAGTGCCAACACAGCAACAGGGGAGGGGTAGGGAGGAAGCGCTCCCATTGGACTGCTGGGCAGAGGGGTCAGGGCAAACTGTGCTGGGGTGGCTGCACGGGTCCCCACAGAGAGGGCTCCGAGTGCCACCTCTGGCACGCGTGCCATAGGTTCGCCACCATTACTCCAGAGGTTGAAGTAGGCTGGAGAAGAGGGATTAAATGTCTGAACTGAATAATTGTGAGAGGGAAAGTGACATGCAGAAAACACTTGTTGCTTTATATGTCTAATCATTAGTAGATTTTTAAAAGGCAGTGACGACACACAGTTGGTGTTCTCAGAGGCTAAATCCTTTGCTGTGGCTCAGTATCTAGTCTAGTCTAGGCTTGTATGGTTTTGGTTCACCAAGCTAAACATTGCCCACAAGCCTTGTCTAGTTACCTTGGAGTTGTTTGCTTACTTTCCTGTTTCTACAGCTCCAGGCAACCAGTGGCATTTATTTGGCTGCCACACATGTATTTTTGGGTCAGGGTGTCACAGGTTATGCAGTCCCAATCTAATTAGCCATGGAAAACATCAGGTTAAATGGGACTTTATTCCTGGACAGAGGTCATCTGTTGAAATGAATGAAAATTGGTAGTCTGCATGAGTGTGCAAATCTTATTGATTTAATTTGGTCTGCTGTAGAGGGGAGTAGAATTGGATTTAGCCCATTGGATTTGCCAATACAGTATATATTTATAGAAATATCTTGTGAAAATGTTTTATTTATGTAAGCAATGCATCATGGAGTAAAGGAATTTGTAGAAGAGGTAATTGGAACTTTAAATTACAGGGCAAATTGAGATGATAATTTTTGGATATTGCTTCTTGTTATTTAAGGCCACTGAGAATGACACAGACCCAAACTTCCTGACTTCCTTGCTTTGCACTTGGTTACTTTAAGATTTTATTTTGATGGTGTGTCAAACAAATGATCCAATCCCTTCATTTTCTGTTTGTAACATACAGTGGTACCTCGGATAAAGTCCAATTCGTATAAAGTCTGATTCAGATAAATTCACGGTTTTCGTGCACACGTGATGCATTGCATACAGTCCAAAACCGCTAAAAAAACTGGACGTTGTCCAAGGTATTTGGTATAGGAACCTCGGATAAAGTCAATTTTTGGACGTTATCCAATGCATTGCCTATTTGATTTGGATAAAGTCCAAAATCGGATAAAGTCCAAACTTGTGGAATGGAGTTTGGACTTTATCCAAGGTTCTACTGTATATGGTTATTTGGGGTGGGTGGATTCTGTACCCTGTTCTGTCTTTCTGGGAGGGATTTGGAAATAAAGTATGGAGAAAGTTGATAGATGCATTTTCCTGCTCTGTCTCTCATATCAGAACATGGAGGTTGTTCAATAAAATAGATTTTATTGGATTCAGAACAGATTAAAACTATTTCTTGCAGCACACACACAATGAAGAGGTGTGTGTTCTGGGGTAGAAAATTGGAGTGTACACACATATGTGTTATCTGGTCACTTGTGCCTTACAGACATGGCTTTCTTTATTGAGTCAATCGTTCCTATGTTCACTTATCCTCTGTTCTTGCTGCCTCCAGCCTTTCTTAATATTATTATTATTGTTTTCCAGGGAGTTTTGTCTGCTTATGATGTTCCCAGAGTATTATGACTACAGTTTAATTACTTTTCACATCTAGAGAGACAGCTCCTGGCAACCTAGCAGTTCGAAAGCAAAAAATTGCAAGTACTGCAGATAATAGGGACCACTTCGGTGGGAAGGTAAACAGTGTTCCGTGTTGAGGCATGCCTGCCTCATGTCCACAGAAACACCTGGCTCGTTGGCTGTAAACCAAGATGAGTACTGAACCCTAGAGTTGGATACGACTGGCTTTCGAGCAAGGGCAACCTTTACCTTCCTAGAGAGTGCTCAGGCTTGATCTGATGCAACATCTGTTTGATTTTTTAAAATGCTCTAAGATATCTGGAGAACAATTTTTTGGGGGGGCGGGGGGGGGGGCAACTCTGATTATCTGTCACCCTTGTCTATGATAGTTAGGGCTGACAGAGTCGCAGACCAATTCTAGCAACACAGTTGCTCACACTTGTGCTAGATAGATATTTGATTTGACCCAACAGGACAAATCTTATGTTCTGCTCTAATACGTTTATTGTGTAGTGCTAATTAAATATATTATGTTCAGCATCGAGGGAAGCTTACAAGTCTTTGTTCAACCTGATGTTTGTCTCTAATTCTTGTGTCTAATTACAGTAAGATATCTCAAAGAGGCAGTAACTGGCATTTTTTTTTTAGATTTCCAATCTCTAATCCCTTTAATAGGATAGGCTTGTGACTTCATTTTGTCCTTGAAAACAAGTACCTTTTATGAGTATCAGCAGTTTCTGACTGCTGACTATGCACTTGAGTTGCTTGCTAGTTCTCTACTGGAGATGTGTAACAAGCTATACTCACCTGTTTTGACCTGGAAAGAACTGCAAAAGCTTGGCTGGCTGGCTGTCACGGGAAGCTAATAAGTAATTATTTGCCATGTGTTGATGGGATAGGGAATCTATCAGATAGCTATGCAGGGATGTTTTGCAAATCAGAAGAGAGGCTTTTTTTCTGAAAAATACTGGCCCAGGTATATGCACTGTGGGCAGGTGGTCAAGTTGGTCAGATTTACTCTGAGCTACTAGCATTTGTGAATTTAGTGCCCAACGGGCAGCTCACATTTAAGATCTGAATTCAAGAATACAACACTAACAGTACAACAGTAAAATTATATTTTAAAAAAGAAACAGGAAAAAACCCATCTAATATTTGCACCCATATTAATATCTTAACAAGTAATATAAACAAAAAATCTCACTGAATGGTCCCTATGCATCATATAGACCACAAATAATCACCAAGAGTTTAAATGTGGTCCCCAGTGTTCCCAAACCACAAGGTATATATTTTTATTGGCTCAGATGGGTTTCTTTTTTCCACCAAGGATGAAAGAGCAATTTCACCATACTGTACTTTGTGAGTTCCCACTATGCTTGCAGGCTCTCACAGCCCCTATACCAGGAGTTCTCAACCATTTAAAGCCGTCCCCAGACAGCTTTTGGGGCTGGATGGCCATTTTGCCCTTTCTCCACCACATGGCACTTCTGGGTGTGGTGGAAGCAGTGGGGGGGCCATATGAAAAGGCACCATGGGCTGCATCTGGCCCGTGGGTCACAGGTTGAGAATCCCTGCCCTATACCTTTAAAACTGACACAATTGGGCCCCTATAGGGTGCAAATGGACCTTTCCAATTACAGTTGCACTCTGTCAGCAGTGTTTTCCAGCACCTGTTTCCCCAGGTGTTCTTGGACTTCAATTCCCAGAAGCCCAAGTCAGCACAACTGCTTCTGAAAACCGAAGTCCAAGAGTAGGGACTCATGTTTGGGAGTCACTGTTCTAGGGTGTTTTACAGGAGCAGGTCAAGCCCTCTAAGGTCACAGGGTGGTGATGGCCACCCACTGGACTTTTGGAGGTTTCCTACCCCTACTCTATAGACCTTTTCTGCAACTACTATATTCAGAGTGACTTCTCAAGTAATACAGGGTAACCATGTATGTTCACTGGCCAAGTGGACTTACTGGATCCATGGATCAATCCAGTGGCCTTGCTATAGTGGGAACTTACAATGGAACTTAGCATTTATGATTAATGCACATCATGTAGCAGTATACTTTGATTGCTTTCTGGAAGCTGTTTGTTTACATGTTGTATTTAGAAGCCAGCTTTCTTCCAATGAGCTCAAGGTTGCATCCATTTTTCTTCTTCTTGTCATTTTATTGGGACAACCCTGTGAAGTGGATCAGTCTGAGAAACAGGATTGAAAGTCGCCAACCCAAGATTCACGGCCAGGTTGGGATTTGAACCTAGGCTTCTTGAGTTATAGTCCAATATTCTATCCAGTACACTAACCTGGTTTTCATGGTGTTAGTAAATGACATTCTATTGTTTCAAAAAGTCGCATTTGTCTCAGAATTGTGCTATATAAAAAGAGCATGAAAATGTGCTCCTAAGCCAGATACTTTAGTTCAATTTTCTTTTCAAAACATTAAGAACTTCAGATTAAGTGCCAAATAATATGGTTCCTGATTTCCAACAGCTTAGTTGCATCCCCAAAACAAAACATTTAACAAATTAATGATTGAATAGTGCTTGGAGTTCTGCTTCCTACCAGACAGTCATCAATGTTTTGCTAATTTCATGCATCAGGCACTCTAAATTTTTTGTGTGCTTGTGAGAAATCATTGGTGATATAATCAAGATGCTCTTCCCTTGTCAAGTACTAAACACTGTGGATAGATACTATATTTTTGATAATATTTTCCTTTAAGTTTTTGCTAAAGAGATCTTTTTTTCAGACATCTGGATAGTGGCTTTCTTCCTTTCCCTCCAAAGTTGTACAAGAACAAAGACAAATTCTTCAAAGCACCCTGCTAATGGATGCTCTAGTCATGGACAATTAAAGGAATCAGGAACTAGGAGATCTTGTCTAAATTTAGTGCTCATTATTAAGAAAAAGAGTAGTGACTTTAAAACTTTATGGAATCATTGATGAATTCCTGTAAAACCCAAGCTGGGAAATCCGTATTGTAATGTAGGATTCCACTGCATATCTTGCTTCTATCACTTTTCTGCCATTCTGGAAGATATGATTTTACATATCTGTTAGGGTTACCTGCTGGATTTGGCCAAAGCTAGAATTACTAACCAAATCCAGCTAATTTGGTCCTGTATCAGGTGGCGGTTAACTAACCAGACAATCCTGAGGACTAATGGCTTGGGTGTCACAGGGAAGGATGATGGTCCCCAAGTGGATTTAATCCCACTTGACTCCATCTTGATGGAGGGCAGCAGCTTCATCTGGACCATCTGAAATGTGGCAGATTTATTGGTGTAGGGTTGCCTTCTGCCATGGGCAAAGAGGAACTTTGTGTTTCAACAGAAGGATAATGTGTGTGGGATGGTGTGTAATGGAGATTATCTGGTAGCCCTTTGTTTAAGAACTTGGGAGGTGAAATCCATTCCTTATCACCAAAGCTGTTTGGCAGTCACACTTTTTGAATTTTCCTTTAGGAACCAGACAGGCACAAAAAATTGCCAGGGATTTTTGGGATTCTCAGATATCTGCACTAAAGGAGGACAGTTGTACATCAAAAGCAAGTTAACTGTTCAATTTTTAGTGTCTATGATGGCTATGAATCACCAAAGGACCACAGAGCTCCATTTTGAGGCTGTTTATTCTTCTTCTAAAAATGTCTCAAAGATTCGCATGCATCAGTATAAAATCTGAGAAGTTGAAGCCACTGGTTTTCCAGTACATGGCTATACGAAGTGTCACAAATTGATACTGTGCATCACAAATTGATTAGGACACAATCACAAATTGATTGGGGCAAGATCAAACTGTATAACTCACAAATTGCTCCAGATGGCCACCAGGTGACACGAGAGCCACAGCAACTGCGGCCATGGTTACTTTGTGGAATGGTTTAGTGGAGGGATTTATACATGCCAATAAAATCAAAGAGCTTTAGGATATTTCAAAGGTAGAGGAAGGACAAAATATTGTGGTACCCTTGAAACTGCTTCCATGTGAGCTTTTATGGATCAAGATTGACTTATTTATACACATGTGGATTTTGATCCATGAGAACTCACATGGGGAAAAATACAAGTCTTAAGCGCGTATCAATATTTTGTCCTCCATTTCTTTCCTTTTGCTAACAAGCTGAAGAAGAATTGGCATGGTTGCCTCTTTGGAAAGTTATTATGTGCATACCTGTCAAGCGCAGCTCCGGAGATTATGGGACCTGCGCAGAACGTTTCTGTGCAGGTCTATTGTACGCATGCGTAGAAGGCTTTTACGCATGCGTAGAATGGACCTGCGCAGAACCGTTCTGCGCAGCTCACTTCTACGCATGCATAGGCTTCTACGCATCCCCTTCTGCACAGAAGCCTTCTACGCATGCATAGAAGGGTTCTACGCATGCGTAGAAGGGTTCTATGCATTCATAGAAAGGACCTGCGCAGAAGGGATGCACAGTAACTCCTCCCCCCCCCACTGCCAAATTATGGGGTAGCGGCAGCTCCGGGCGGGAAATGGAGAAAATCGGCGTGGAAATACAGGAAATTCCGGCCAATCCGGGATACTTGACTGGTATGATTATGTGGCTTCTGGTTAAGGTTAGATTGAATAGATAAAATTGTATGCTTGAGGAAACATCCAAAGGATTTTAAAATATTTACATTATAAAGGTAAAGGTTTCCCTTGCTCGAAAGCCAGTCGTATCCGACTCTCGGGTGCAGTGCTCATCTCTGTTTCTAAGCCGAAGAGCCAGCGTTGTCTGCTTCTGCAGACATTTCCGTGGTCATGTGGCAGGCATGACTAGACACCGGAGCGCACGGAACGCTGTTACCTTCCCACCGAAGTGGTCCCTATTTATCTACTTGCAATTTCTTGCTTTCGAACTGCTAGGTTGGCAGGAGCTGGGACGAAGACGGGAGCTCATTTCCGTCCTGCAGTACTCGGGAATCGAACTGCTGACCTTCTGCTTCCTAGTCAGCGTCTTAGCAACTTGAGCCACTGCAGTCTGTTGATATAAAAAGTACAGTACTGTAGTAGGCATTTTAATTGTTTTATTCTGTGTTTGTTAGGCACCCTGAGTCAGCCTTGGCTGATTGGGTGGGGTAGAAATTGAACAAATAAAATAAAAATAAATAAAATAAATAAAATTTATGTACACATGTATGTCTGGGTTATGAAAGACTTGGCTATGGCAGATCTACATTCTTGTGTTGTCGTTCAAATTTGTTTCTTTCTTTCTGCTTTACAAAATAGGCTGTGAAAATCACCCTTTTAACCTGAGAATGAAATATCTCCAGTGTGACAATCGATGTGGGATCAGACCATCATCATAATAAAATCAACTCTTGATTAGATGCCATTCAAAGAAAAATTGTAGAACCAAATTATATTCAAAGGAAAGTTGCAAAACCAAATTAACCATGTAGCAAAGCTGTCTTGAGGAAGTGGGTTTAACTGTTTTTAGGTAGTAGTTACTATAACTCTTTCTGATGTTTCCTGACTGGTTCCTATCTGCTGGAGACAAGGACAGGAGCCAAGAAAAGTATTGTTACACCAGCATGCTTAACTTCGTATTTTCAAATGGACTAGGTATAAGAACATAAGAACAGCCTTGCTGGAACAGGCCACAGGAGCCCATCCAGTCCAGCATTCTGTCTCACACAGTGGCTCACCATTTCCTTCAGGGTATTCCCAAGCAGATGCCTTCACCTGCTTAGGATTCCCTGGAAATGGCATTGAGAGATATCCTGCCTATCTCTCCAACCTGCAGGTTGTCCTCAGCTATCCATAATTATAGCCATTGATACCCTTGTCCTCCATGAACTTGTCTAATCCTTTCTTAAAGCTGTCAAGACTGACAGCTGTCACCACTTCTTCTGGCAGGGAGTTCCATAGACCAGTAATCCTCTGGGTGAAAAAGTACTTTCTCTTATTTGTTTGAGAACTAGTACCCAAAAGTTTCATGGAGTGCCCCCTAGTTCTAGTGTTGTGCGATAGGGAAAACAGTTTTTCCTTATCTACTTTGTCCACACCGTGCATGATTTTATCAACTTCAATTAGGTCACCTGTTAGACAACATCATTCAAGAGTGAAGAGGCCCAACCACTGCAGCCTCAGATGGTAAGGTAACTTCTGGACTTGTTAGAGAACCAGTTCCAATGGCATATCAAGCAAAATGGGCCTTGAGACAAACAGGTTGCCAGCCCCAGACAGCCATGTCAGAATTTTTAAAAGGGAAAGCTAAAAGGACATACAGTATCTTGTTCTTTATTATTAATGTCTCCTAAATTTCCATGTTATGCATCAGAAGGAATAAGTTGTTAATACAGTGTTGTATTCTATAGAGTAGAGGTCCCCAACCTTTTTTTGCACCATGGACCGGATTCATGCTAAACCATTTTTCCATGGACTGGTAAGTGTGCGGGAGGAGCCCTGTTGTAGCTCAGAAACAACGAGGATTGTGCCGAGCCACTTGCCAGCCAACTCAGGCAGTGAGGGATCGCACTGTACACAGGCAGGGGGTGGAGCCCTGCCATAGTTAAGCATTATGGAGGAAGGGCCCGATCACCTGCCTATCTGCTGTGTCTGAAGCCTGTGCTCTTGCTTTGTTCACTGGGCAGACCCACCGGAGCACATTGAGGGCAGAAGGCTGCCATCAGCGCTGCCAGCGCCACCCATTCTCACAGCCTTGTTTGGGACAGCCCATGGCCTGTGGCCCGGTGATTGGGAACCCCTGCTATAGAGCACAATTGCTGCTATTAAATCACTGCATTGTAGTCTATAAATAATTTTTTAAGAGCTGGCTTGGATTTTTCAAATTTCAGAAGTACAGTCTTGTACAAACCATGACTAATTCTAACATTTTAGTAGGCATGCTAGAACACTGGACTTTTAATGATCCTAAGGATTAGTTTGTTAGTTCATTCCAAATGGCCGTATAATCCATCACTCTGGACGCTGTACAGCAAAGCCTAATTGGACTTCTTATTGATTGCAATGAAATAAGCCTATGTTGTGGCTGACTTAAGTTCCATTCTCTTCAGTGGAACTTGGTATGAACAATCAAATATCTCTTGCTTCTGAATAAAGCTTGCTTATCAATGCCTGACACATGATCAATGAACATTTAGCATCAGTTTTCTGCAAAAACACGTCAATTTGATTTGTCATTTCTTTCTAAGGATGTGGAAAAGTAAACAGAGGGCATCTGCCTGTTTTGGTTTGGCATCCAGTATAAAAATCCACATTAATTATATGAATCTTGCTTGTACTGCCCTTCTTGCTGGGTGACTCCACCTCTTGGCTACATGGTTGAAGAGAAGAGGAAGAATATAGAGGAGATGAATAAGCTCTTGGTGTTTAAGAGCTTCTTCTGCCAAATGGAAAATTTGGAGGAACATTCTTCCCAAAACAGAGAATGGTTCTTCTGTGACTGTTTATAAGTGTGCATTTAAACAGCCAATTGAAATGGCATGTTTCTACTGCCAAGTGAAAGAAATTATTCTTGACTAAGATAATATTGATTCACTTTTCATTAAGATAACATTGATGTTTTTATTCTTTTGAAAACCACACTGGTAGATAATGGAGAATTTCATCTTTTTCACCATTCTGTAACATTTGGAAGCAATGGCTACAGTGATGCAATGGGCTATGAATGTCTGGAGACAGATCTTTTGGCTGTTCTTTGAAACCTGATTATTAAGTGTGTGCACAGCACAGAGTAAATGCCTTTATTAAATAAACCATTATGTTCTACTGTTTTGTTTCCAAAGGAGTGGCCATGAGTACCCTGAAGATCTACCAATTTTGGTTATAGCATGGCCATTTCATTGTACAAGATATACAGCTGCCTAAATGGAGATGGGACCATGCAAAGCTTATATGGCTCTATCTTAATTCAAACAGCTGCTAAAGTTGTAAACAAGATAAATAGGTTTTGTGTGGATGGAGTGCAGTATTGCAGCTTTTGTAAATTCCGTTGAAATCAGTGGGAAGAACTAAGGAAGGAAGGAAGACTCTCCCTTTCTATGTTAATTTTGCATATCTCGATAAATCAGCATGGTATTCCAGCCCTTGTTGTTCTGACAGCAAGAGATAACTGTGGAATAGCTCAAGTATGTCCATCCCACACTGACCAGGGAAACTCTCAAGAGCTCAGAAGTCCTTGTTCATTTTTCCATTCAATGTTAAGCAGTAGAATATAACCGTTGTCACTAGTAGAAATCAATGGTCTTATCCTCCAAGCATGAGCTAGCATGCCATAGTTACTCCAGTTTTGGACTCAGAAGACCTCCACTATGACATGAAACTCATTGTGTGTCCTTAAGCCTGTCACAGTCTCTCAGCTTAACTTACCATAAGTGATGGTTGTGAGGATAAAATGAGGAAGGAGAGGACCATGCATGCTGTCTTCAGTATAGAGGCAGAATATAAATGCTAACAGATGAATGGATAAATGAATGAATGAGTGAATACATTAGTAAGTGGGTGAATGAACAGACTAATTTTCCTTTCAAGGTGGCAACCATCCCCACAGAGTTGTTTCTTCTCTCAATAGCAGTGATAGAGTGTGCTGCTTTGTATCACTAAGGCAATTATCGATGTAACAAATGAATTGTAATTTTTTAAAAAGCGGAAGAATTGTGACTTAAATGTTTCTGTAGAGAAGGAGTTCGCAACCTTTTTAAGCTGGGGGCCAGGTCACACTCCCTCAGACAGCTTGGGGGCCAGATGGCCATTTTGCCCTTCCTCCACCACATGGCACTTCCTGGTGTGGTGAAGGCGGTTGGGGCCCACATGAAATGGTGCCATGGGACGCACCTGGCCCATGGGCTGCAGGTTGAGAATCCCTCCTGTAGAGGATATGCTGGTACCTGGGCCTAGTTGTCCCTGCTTGTCTGTCTTGAAGTGAGGAGTCATTACTCAGCAAATAGGATTACTTTGATACCTAGGGTTGTGTAGTAGATCACATAATGGGCTAGGATTCAGGAGACCTCAAAGGAAACTCAATAGAGCTGTAAAACTGATAAAACCTACCTGTTATGACTTGACCTCAAACAACATAGGAATTCTCTATTATGCAGAGAAAGCATTGCATTGCATCCGTATTCTCATTTTGAACACACTCCGGTACTTAGGATTTTGGCTTCAGGTTCATGTTTGTTAGGCAAGTGACAAACCAGAATTCTCAGTTCAGCTGGAGTCCTAATCATTTCTCTCTTTGTGAATTCATGGCTTCTATAGTAGCTTACACTGGCAGAAGATACTAAGTAAGCATAATTGGGTATCATATACAAGCAAATTTGTGAACAGTGAGCTCGGATTCTTTGAAGTCTTAGAGATTAAATTTTCCCATGGATTGTACATTGAAAGTTCCTGAAAAATTTCTTCTTCTGCTTGTAGTTTTGATAGATTTCCTTTCTATCCCTCAAGCTTGCATTACATGGGTATTTTTTTTCTTATTTACCCCCCCCCCCCTGGAGCATAAGACATGCACGTTTCTTTTCTTTCCCAGATATTTCTTCTCTTTTGTAATTGAATTTTTCCTCCTTTCTTTTTCAGTTGTATATGAACATCGGTCAAGATTAGAGAAATCTTTACAGAAAGAAAGACTTGAACATAAGAAAGCAAAAGAAGGTAAAACTCCATTGTGTTGTATTTGACTTTCTAAAGAGTTTAGCTTGGCTGAATCCAGGCATGGACAGAATGGTGTTTCTACTGGGATGATTTGTATAGGGCCCCCTCTAATTTTCAAAATTAGATGTAGTCCTTTGAAATAAATTTTGATTTAGAAACTGTTTAAGAAATAGTAATGATGATGAATAGGGTTTTTTTCCATTTCAAGCACTTTTTTTGCTTTGTAGACATCGAAAGTCTTGTCTTATATCAGGGGTTCTCAACCTATGCCCATGGGCTGGATCCAGCCTGTGGTGCCATTTCATGTGGCCTGCCACCCTCGCTCCCACCACCGCTGCCAGAAGTGGTGGAAACAGCCATAAAAGCGTCTCCACGGCTGTGATAAGTGCAGTTTTACGCATTTATTGCTATCGTGAATTCATTTACGGCTGTCAGAAATGTAGTTTAACACATTTACGGCTGTCATAAATACATTTACGGCTGTCGTAAACGTATTTACAGCTGTCGTAAACACATTTACGACAGCTGTGGATGCATTTTACGGCAGCGTTTACAGCGAGGGAACCATCTGTCCCGCCTGATCAACTGTCTGAGTGAGTGTGATGTGGCTTGGGGCTTACAAAGATTGAGAACCCTTGTCTTATATAAACATTGACTCTTTGAATGGTTTCCTGCTGCCATCTAATGGACAACAATAAAATGCATTCTTCCTGTGACAACATTTTCAAAAAATCAGAGATGTTTTCATTTTCTCAGCTATCATTTGGCTTGTGAATGAAGCTTGGAGAGGAAGTAAGAACTAAGGATGACATAATTATCCTATTCTCACAGGAGCATACCCACAGCATACTATGTGATGCCGTAGCAACATTCCCACTTTCTTCCGTTGCAGCAGCAGGTGCTTGAGTGACTTGGCTTTTGAAAGGTTAAAGGAAAGAACGGGGGAAAACTTTCTCCACTGTTAAAATGCTAAACATCGCTCCCTTTTCGAAAATCAAAAGAATTTGCTCTGCTTACCCTACATATTTGACTTGGGTTTGAAGGCTATGCAATTGTGTGAGTGTTTTCAGAGTTTGCAAAACTGTTCAGATAAGTCATTGCATGTATTCTCTGATTAGCTCCTCACACAATATGCATATATTCCTCTTACAGCTTAAGCAACAATCCTGGAGGCACCATCTCTCATTATCCTGCTGTCTGGTTTGCTTGGTTATTTAGGAAAGAAACTCTTCTTCCCGGACAGCATTACTTCTCCCTCATTCACTTTATCAGACAATTCCGGTGTTTGGGCTTCGCAGTGCCTCTGCAAAAACCCTGTTTACATGTTAGAGTAGGTAAAAGTCAACGTCTCCCTTGCTTTATTGCCAATTGTGTCTGACTCAAGGGGGCAGTTCATATCTCCATTTACAGCTAAAGAGCCAGCACTGCCTGCATCTGCAGATGTTCCCATGGCCATGTGGCAGACATGACTAGACACTAGAGCACAAGGAACACTGTTACCTTTCCCACCAAAATGGTTCCTATTTATCTACTTGCAATTTCTTGCTTTCGAAAGGCTAAGTTGAGAGGAGCTGGGACAGATAATGGGTGCTCACTCTGTCGCATAGCACTTGGGTCTCAAACTGCTGACCTGCCAACCTTCTAGCCATCAAGCTCAGCATCTTAACCACTAAGCCACCTCAGCCCGTTCACTTGTTAGGATAGTGTTTTTTAAATGTGATATATGAGAAGGGGAACTCTCGGTTTCCTTCTGCTATGTCTTTTCCACTTATGGGAGCTCTCCATGTGTGGAAGAGTACAAGAAATTCAGGGTTCTCCACTTGCACAGGGAGCCTCCATGTGTAAAAAAAAAATCTCCTGTGCAGACATACTACTTCTGTGTGAGTAAAACAGCATCACAGGAGACCTGGCTGTTGCATTTTCTCCTTTTGTCTTGTTTAGACAATTTGCTATCCTAGTGCTTGCAGATGGATAAATTGTATTTCCTTTTGAGGTTCCTTCCATGCAAACATTCCTCAAACTCTTCTTTTTTATCTCCCTTTGTTTTTAGATTTCCTTGTTTATAAATTAGAAGCACAAGAAACACTAAATAAAGGAAGGGTAAGTGAGCCAGAGGATGAGGCCCTCATTGTATAAACTTGACAAACACAATAGAGTTCTCGGTAACTAAAATGTTTAACTTAATGACACTTCACTGGAAGCCATAGTCTTTATATTGGATTTATATTGGAGGCATACATGATTTTCTTACAATCCTAAGGTTTAATTTTATTAAGGAGACAAATGTCAGTTGACCACTGTAATAAATAGTTATAAGAATGAAAGGGATAGACAGAGTCAGTGACTTGGTCCCCCCACCCCCAATTGATCCCCTGGTTTGAAGGAGGTTATTTCAGATGCTTAAGGACAGCAGTAGTGAACTGTCAACCTGTTTTGATTTTGCATCTACCAGAGCAACTCAGACTGCTAAAGAGGCAAGTTTAATGGCATCATCAGCAAAGGAAGAAAGTACTCCTTTATAGTTGGACCTATTGTAGACGAAAATGCCAAGCAAAACTCAAGCTGTGTTTGAGACTGTCTCCTATGTGTGCTTAATATTGCTTTCGACTATACGTAGTAACAATACCTGTCCAGCTGCGTTTGAAAAATAGTCACTTCTCAATGGAAAAGTAGACCACATTTCAACAAATAGCAACTTTTTTGTTGTTGATGTTACATTCCATCAAATCACCAACAAATTATGGTAGTGCTATGAATGAGAGATCTCCAAGACATCCTGTCCTCAACTGCCCTATTTAGTAATTGTAAATTCAAGCCTGTGGGTTCTCTCAAAAAGTCCACCTGTATATGCAGAACAGTGGAAACATTCAGCTTTCAACCCTTAACCAATCATAATTCTCTGTGCCTGAAGAACTGACACTTGTTCCAGCTGTGGTTTATTGAAAATATCATATATCAAACTACACTTTAGTTGTAACAGAGAACTGAGATGCATTTTAAAAAATCGAAAACTTTCCAACTCTTCTTCACAGATATAAATTAGGAGGTGCATTTCTTGCTGAGGTTCATTCCTGTAAATGACAAATCCATGGTTTCTTTGTTATACTCAAACAGGGCCCCTACTCTGTTGCTCTTGGGCCGGAAATATTAACAAGTGGATGAAGTCACTTCATGGTCAACCCATGATATCCTTAGCAGCCGTCTGTAGATCCACATTTCAAAAGCTTTCTGGAGTTTGGAATTTATGGACCATAAAACACACTACCCCCCCAAAAAGTTGGGGGGGGAACTAGGGTGCATCTTATAGTCTGAATGCTGGATATTTTACAACAGCCGCGGCTGGGGAAAGAAGGGGCAGGGAAAGGAAAACATACGTTCAGCAGGCCATTACCACAGGTAGCCACAAAAGGGCGCGAATCACAATTTCCCATTTAAATGCATTGGAAATCAATTTCTTGTACGGTATTCTAAACCTAGAGCATTGCTTCCTGCCTAAGTGCAATTGGCTTGCCCGCCCATTTCCCCTGCAGCGCCACCACTGGTTGGTGTTGCAAATACAGTACTATTTGGTTCAGAATATTTTTTCTTGTTTTCCTGCTTTAAAAGTTGGGTGCGTCTTATGGTCAGGTGCGTCTTATGGTCCAAAATACGGTAAGTTTGGGGAGGGACTTACTGCTGTCCCCACCTAGGGTGGAGATGGCAGTACTCACAAGTTCTCAAATGTGAAGTGGCTTATCTTCAAATTAAAACATGTGGCATGTCCCTGGGACCAGCCAGTTTGCAAAAAAAGGGATCTAGGGAGGAATTTGTGTAACTACAGGACAGTTATCTTAATGTCTCTTCTGAATAAAATTGGTGGGAAATGTTTTGAAGAAGGTTGCCTTAGGATGTGTCATGAGCCTCAGATAATCATTATGTTTGAAGAACAAGCTTGTAGTGCCTTCAAAATATCATTTACAGAAAGATACCAAACCATTATAAGGCCAAGAATATCAGCTGATCCTTTATTTCTTTTTTCACTTCACAGCAAGATTCCAATAATAGATACAGCGCGCTGAATGTACAACACCAGATGCTGAAGGTAGATATGCACTTTGTTCTAAAAATCCAGTCTTAACAGGGGAGTTAGGAGATGAAATCAACATTGCAATTCTAGTTTTATTGAGTGTTTGGCACAAATCTGGAGTTAAAATAGCATTTTGGCTCCTGTGATGCTTCTGAATGTTGCAGGAAAGCCTTCTTCTAATTGCAAAATATTTCTCTCCCAATCATCATATACATATTTCAAAAGGTTAATCTCCAGGATCCTTAAAGGTCTGATTTGAAAGTAATTGACATGGAGTTTCAAAATACATGGTTTCCCCATGCACATTGAGGTGGTTGTATCACATAGGGAATAAGAAATAACCAGAGTTACTAAATAATGTGGGTTGCAAGCAATGTTAAAGTTAGCTCTAGATTAGCACACTTTCCTTTCTTCTCTCATCATCTGCATAAGAAGTTGAAAATTCTTAATCTGATCCATTGTGACTTTGGTATTCTTATTGCAACATTGCTTCCATTCTTACAGTCAACTGTGATTGATTATGGGATTTACAATTTAGGTGAGTCTTGGGAGGGCAACAATATTCTGCTACTGGTATCCTATCAGGGCTACATAATTACTAAAATTGCCAATGTGGTGCAAAAAAGGGTAAATGTCTGGTGGGGAGGGATTGCATACTGCCGAAGTACTCATGCTGTCAGCCACTGATTTGGACAATGTAGAAGAATAGACTCATAGAATCATTTAGTTGGAAGGGGCCTTTTAGCCCATCAAATCCAACATCCTGCTCAATGCAGGAATCCAAATAAAATCAGTTATGGTAGTCCAATTCTCTCTTGAATGCATCTAGTGGTGGAACGCTCACCATATGAATGGCTGCTGTAGGTCTCTTGGCAGAGATCAGGCCAGAAGTGGTCCAAAGGGCTAAGTCACCTTTGCTGTCCATGCTGAGATCCTGGTCTAAAAGGGTCTCTCTGTCCTTCAATTAAAGTGTGGATGGGGAAGGCAAGAAGATTTGTAGTTGCTGGCTATGTCTTAAACATCTAGTTGGCATGTTGTTGTTGTTCAGTCGCACAGTTGATTCCGACCCTTTGTGACCCTATGGACCATTTTCCTCCAGGCACCCCTATCCTCCACCATCCCCCTCAGCCCACCCAGCTCTGTGCCCATTGTGTCCACAATACCATCTAGCCATCTCATCTTTGGCCATCCACTTCTTCTTTTGCCCTCCACCTTTCCCAGCTTCAAGGCCTTCTCAAGTGAATCCTCTCTTCTCATTTGATGTCCAAAGAACTTTAGCTTCATCTTTACCATTTGACCTTCTAATGAGCAGTCAGAGTTGAGCTCTTCTAATATTGACCTATTTGTTCTCCTCACTGACTAGGGGACTCTCAAAACTCTCTTCCAACACTACATCTCAAAGTCATCTATTCTTCTATGCTCAGCTTTCCTAATGGTCCCACTCTCACACCCATACATTACCACTGGGAGTACCATTGCCTTGACTATGCGAACTTTTGTTTGCAAGGTGATGTCTCTACTTTTCACTGTGTTCCCCAGGTTTCTCATAGCTTGCCTCCCAAGAATCAGTCATCTTTTTATTTCATGGCTGCAGTCTCCATTTGCATGTTAACCCGATAATTCCCCATGTCGTGTCTTTGTTTTATTCTTTGCAGAGCCAACATGAAGAACTAAAAAAGCAGCACCTGAGCCTGGATGAAGAGCACAGGAGACAGGCAGAGGATCTCAACCGTGTGGTCAGTGAACACAAGCAGAGATACACGGAACTCCAGCAAGAGAAAGAGCAGGAACTGTCAAAGCTGAAGGGTATAGAACTGTATTATATAATGTAGATTTTGGGAAGGCGGAGAAAGATAATAGTCCACTCTCTGATTATTTGGTCCCTGGTATTAACATTGAAGCAGCTTCTAATGAGACTTTAAAGCAAATATTTAAATATAGGCGTAATTAGATTTTCCCTGCAAGGTATGCATCTGTGGGACCAATTTTTGTTTGCATTCAATTCTTTGTAGAATCCTTATATAACCTGCGCGAAGAGAACAGGCAGTTAAGGAAAGCCCACCAAGATATTCATACCCAGCTGCAAGATGTGAAGGTAAGATCTTGATCTTGTACGGCAGGGGATATTTTTCCCCTTAAAGTTGAAAAGATCCTTTTGTTTGCAAAGGAGAGTTAAAATTCTGCAGCTTGAAAAACGAGATAAATGATTAAATGTGTGTCCTTGCCTTGCTAGAAAGTGTGTTGGGTAATTTCTTCAAAAATGCATTCAACATTCACACATATTCTCACCTTCCTGTCCTTACAGCTTGAATATACTGTATAACTCGAAACCAAGACTGAGACCCCTCTTGCAGGCCAAGGGTTGACTTCACATCCCTCAGCAGCTGCATTGAAGTTTTGGACAAGGCTATAAGGGCAAAAAAGTCAAAGCCCAAAATACCACCATGTTCTAGCTTAGAACTCTTGTCACCAGGGCAACTGCAAGGGTTTAGAATGGGGCATTGGTTGATATGGTACTAGGGCCATGATGGTGAACCTTGGCACTCCAGATGTTCTTGGAATTCAATTCCCTGAATCCCAAGGACCCTGTGAATCCACACGAATGGGTTTACTGCGATTCATCTGGCCTGCACTGCCTTCATTGCTCCCGGAAACAGAAGTAAAACGCGCTCATATAGAATGAGATGGCTAGATGGTATTGTAGACACAATGGGAACAGAGCTGGGCGGGCTGAGGAGGATGGTGGAGGACAGAGGTGCTTGGAGGACAATGGTCCATAGGGTCGCAAAGGGTCGGAATCAACTGCGACTGAACAACAAAATCAAAATAGGGTCACTCAAGATATAATGTGGTTTCCTAACCTGAAACCACCCCATATCATACCACACCTCTATGAGACCCTTAACAGCTCTATTTAGCTTGCTCCAATTTGGCTGTCTAGTTTCACCCAAAGTTAATGATTCTTAGTTGAAAGGGGTCATGGATTCAGGTAATACTGATTTATTCCTTAATTGCATTGAAAGTGGTAGTGATGGAGGAAAATTCCAGGGCATGATCAGTGAATAATTTAAAATCTGTTCCAAGCCTCTTAACCATAGTTATAGCTACATCAGCACTATCTCAAAGAGGAAGATAGAGATATTTTTTATTTTATTTTATTTACCGTATATATTGCATTTGTATACATACCACCCATTTGGGAAATTTCCCAATTCAGTTAATTCGCAAATGGGCAGGTCATGAGTTTGCGTCATTCAGTTGACAGACCTAAAATGGTTCACTGAAACAATGGGGGGAATCAAATTTTACATGGTGTTTTCTTTTGTGCAGTTACAGCATAAGAATTTACTATCCCAACATGACCAGCTTGTAGTGACATTGGAAGAACACAAGAGTGCGCTAGAAACTGCACAGGTCAGCCAGAAAAATGGCTTTGCATTCACCTCTCCTTTAAAAATAAATAAATGGGGCTTCGGTTTCTAAAACCAAATTCTTCTTCCTTCTTGCTGACCACAGCTTTTATGCATGCAAATCTCTTTTTGCATGGGGATCTCCAGATAACAACCAGCTGGACTCTCAGGGGGAAAAACAATTCTATTCCTGGAAGGATTTCTGCTAAACTAGAATTAGAGCATGGAAAATTCCTGTTGTTTCTTGACAACTCTATTATGGGCTCGAGTGAATACATATGTGGATGAAAGCTGCATCTTCCTTTCTTGTCTGGCTGTGCACTAACCCTTTGGTGGGTTTTCTCTTTTGCAAATCCTGTAACTTGGGGTGCATGTCTTCTATTCTTTGAAGGAACTTCAAAGGAGGGTGCATTTCTGCTACATCTGGTTGCTTTTGTTCTGAGGCCAAAAGGTGGGATTCAAAACATCGGTAGACCTACTGGGTTGTAATTTGTGATCTGTGTTTCCTGGGTAGCATGTCATTCTGTTTT
Organism: Bradypodion ventrale; assembly: GCA_035047345.1. Taxonomy (NCBI): domain Eukaryota; kingdom Metazoa; phylum Chordata; class Lepidosauria; order Squamata; family Chamaeleonidae; genus Bradypodion; species Bradypodion ventrale. The sequence goes on from JAWDJE010000003.1 coordinate 26,029,519, forward strand.
CATGTCAAGGGTTGAAGATGTTACCTTTTTGGACCAGTTGCCAGCCTCTGTAGGGAACATTTGCAGTGACCATTGTGCCTGAGGGATTCTGGAGTCACTCTCCTGAAAAGTTACTTTTCTGAGCTTTGACCTCCCAGCTTGCTTCACTTAGCCTGCAAGAGAGAATGCAACAGGCTACCAGTAGAAATCCTTTTCTGGCATCTCATCAGCCATCAAAAATTTGACAGGTGTTCCAAAGAAATTGGGAAGTCCCATGAAAGGCAACTTTCCCCTGTTCTATTTGACAGCACTATTGTCTGTTTGGACATAATTCCATTTTATCTTCAGAAAGGGGTAAGGGAAGCTAAGAAGTTGTGCCCATAGTCAGTGCCTGGAATTAGGTTGGGCATCTGTTATTTCTGCAAGAACTCAGGAGAAACTAAGAAGCTTCTATTGTTGCTACAGCCCTCTTCTGCAGGCATTGCTTAGCTTTTGTCCTTTCCTCTTAAGTAGACCATTGCTTCCAAGTTTGCTCTGTCCAGAAGCCCAATGGGAGCGCTTCCTCCCTCTCCCCCAGCACATAGTTTGCTCTACCCCTCTGCCCAGCAAACTAATGGGAGTGTTTCCTCCCCCCAGCACAGAGTTCACCCACCCCTCTGCCCAGCAGCCCAATGGGAGCACTTCCCGGGCAACTCACATGCGGCATGAGGGTGTGGTGCAGACTGCAGCCTGTTGAGTCTGTGGTGAAGGTGAATTTGGGCACTCGGTCTCTAAAAGGTTTGCTGTCACTGCCCTAAACATTGGCCATGATGGCTGAGGGATTCTGGGAACTATAATCCAAAGGATTAACTTTCCCAAACTTTCCATATTGGACATTGGTGCTTTGGAATGTCTTAGATCAGTAAGGAGTTCTTGCAGAGCTGCAGCTGGGCATAGGTTTTCCACAACGCTTCACACTTTTTGGGTATTTATTTATTTATTCAATTTATTTATGTCTTTTATTCTTTGAAGGAACTTGAGGGTATGCATTGGATCAGGCCAGGTAGTATCTCTGCCAAAGGTAGGTCTGTGAATTTTGGATCCAGCAGAGTAGCCAGGGTAGTTAGGACGAGTAACATGTGGATCTTTAGAGGTGGCTGGACTGCCACTCCCAGCAGCCCTGTCCAGCATCACCACCAAGGAGAGATCATGGTTGTTCTAGACCCACAGCAAACAAAGGAGCCCTGGTGGTGCAGTGGTTAACTGCTGTACTCCAGCCCAAACTGGTCATAGTGTGAGTTTGATCCTGACCGGGATCAAGGTTGACTGCCTTCCAGCCTTTCGAGATCGGTAAAATGAGTATCCTGCATGTTGGGGGTAAAATGGGGCAGTGTATAAGTGTCATTGCTCTTGCTATATGATTCTCATCCCTGCTTTGTGGCATGTGGCTTGGTTCTCCACCCCCACCTCCTGTAGCCAGTGTGGAAACATAGTTCTCTTCAGCTTCCCTTGTGAATATTATTATTATTTTGAAAGGTATTGTGCTGGTGCTGCTTTTGTTCCAGTGGATGCAGACAGAGTTTGCAATGAGTTGCAAACTGGTATGATGCAGGTCTTTTTAATTGCCTTTGTTGCTTTTACTTTTTCTAGCTGGTATGGTATTAAAAAGTGGATGAAGAAGTATTTATTTGATAGTTGATTATTTCCAGTGATTCTGTGCCATCCCATAACAGAAGTTGATGATTTGCAGGAAGAAGCCTGCTTCCTGTGTATACTGGTGCCTCTACACTGTAGCAGTGTATATCATAGGCACCCTATAGAAAGACTTGTACACATAGCCGCCCCATTGATGCTATGTCCTCTCTGTTTTCTTTTGAGGTGGAACATTGAAGCAGTTGTACCTGTTGTACACACAGTTTTCCATATGGTGTCCTTTGTTATAAATGCTGTTTTGAGGCTAGGTGGGAGGCTGAGATTCTTCCATATGCCATGTCTATGATTGAATGAGTGGAGGGCAATAGCAGAACAAAGAAGTTGAAAGTTGGCAGTGCCCGCCTCCCTTCTCCCCAGACATAGGAGCAATTTGAGGAGAAACAGATTGGGAAGGCTTGTTTTCCAGAACTTTACATCCCTGTCTGTGACTCTGTAGATGTGTAGGACTCGAGGACTTAGTGATTAAGATGCTAAACTTGACAACTGGAAGGTCGGCAGTTGGAGATCCAAGTGCTCTACAACAGAGTGAGCTCCTGTCTCTGTCCCAGTTCCTGCCAACCTAGCAATTCAAAAGCAAGACATTTCAAGTAGATAAATAGGTACCACTTTGGCAGGAAAGGTAACAGTTTTCTGTGCACTCCAGCACTTAATTATGCCTGCCACAGACTGTGCTGCCTCTTTGGCTGTAAATGACTGGCTTTTGTGCAAGGGTGACCTTTACCTTTACCTAGATGTGCAGGCCCAAAATGTAGTCTGGTTTACTGACCCATCCATGCCTCAGCATTTCACCTGTTCTGGCTGTTTTTTTCTTAATTTAAAATTTATGTTATGGGATTTCTGCGAGCCCTTCTTTGGCCTTTGTGGGATAGAGAATGCTGGATTAGATCTAAACCCATGATGGTGAACCTTGGCACTTCAGATATTCCTGGACTTCAATTCCCAGAATCCCTAGCCCCCGTGAACGCACAAGAAGGAGTTTACTGCGATTCATCTGGCCCGTGCTGCCCTCGTCACTCCCGGAAGTGGAAGTAAAATGTGCCCATACGGGCACGTTTTACTTCCACTTCCAGGAGCGATGAGGGTGGTGTGGGCCGGATGACTCACAGTAAACCCATCCGTGTGCATTCACGGGGGCTTGGGCTTCTGGGAATTGAAGTCCAGGAACATCTGGAGTGCCAAGGTTCACCATTACAGATCTAAACCTTCAGTACACTGCAACAGGGCTCCTGTTGTATTATTATTAAGAAAAGGAAACAAGGTTTGTTACATGGATCGGTAACAAATGCATGAGATTAATTCTTGTCTGTGGGGCAGGCCTGGCAGAAGCCATGGTAGTAGGGATGTTATATCTTCAGTTCATACAAATGTGTGTTTATTTTATTTTAATTAGAAGGGTAATAATTCATTTCTGGTAGTTTGCTTCTCTTCTGCGGGGCATGCAAAACTAATCCCAGTTTCTGAGCTTGGGGAGTTTTACGCTAGACTTTGCATGCCTGCTCTAATGTATTAAATTGGTGTGCTATGGTGCATAGAAACATGTCACTTGAGCAAAGAGATGTTTTTTGATCTGATGTGCCTGTTTAGTTAAAATACCCATTTTGCCTTAATGCCACCAGCTTCCTTGAAGTTTTTAATAAGAAGCGGTTCATTTGACAGTGCTGTCCAATGGTTGCATTTGAATTCTAGTCCCAGGTGGAGGAATACAGACAGTTGAAGGACACCCTCAAAAAGATGCCTAGTTTCCAGAAGCCAGAAAATGTTGACCAGCTACATGTTCAGCCAGTGACACCAGCACCTTCTCCTTTAAGTGACCTCAAAATACCTGAAACAGGTAGAACTCAAGAGCACAAGAAGGTAATGTTAGCTGACCAACAAAGCAATCTTTCATAATAATGATTTTTCTTCTTTCGGGTCCCAATCAAACCCTTGACTGCCAAAATGAAGCCACATTCTTTAGTTTGTCATTGCCCAAACCCAAGTCCTCTTCAGTGCATGTCTCTGGCAGCAATCGGAAAAGCAGTGAGTGAGCTGGACTCTGTCTCTCTCCACATTCACATCAAGTGTTGTTGTCCACCCGCAGTCCCCACTTGAGCATGTTGGTCTTGCATTTAGGGATTTCAAACCTCAGCTTATTCAGGGTCCTCCAAGTGATGAAGGGGAGATTGAGATTGTCAACTATATCCTCCTTTAATGTTCCTCTGTCTTCAAATTTGGTTTTGCTCTTGTGTACCACCAAGAATGTTTGTTCTTGCCATAAAGCTCTTCCTGGATCTTAGACGGCAGACTTGAGGCTCATATTTGTTCAGAGGGTGTCGAGGGTCATTCTCTTGCTTAGTCCTCTCAGCATCCACTACTACTTTGATCCGCTGATCTTAGGTAGAGCAAAGGAACTGAACCGTAATGATAATCACTAGCAATTATACATTTGTATTGAATGGTAAGATTACACGTTATCTCAATTGTCCTTAAAACAACCATGTGAGATGAGTAATTTAAGATATAATTGTTAGATCATTACCACTTTGCAGGTGTGAGGAAGTTTGACATGACAAGTGATGACTTAATTCAGACATAAAGTTAAACTGCAGTTAAGGATGCTTTTAACTGTAGTTGACTGTGGTCTTTGTGTTTACAAGTTGTGATGTGTCTTCAGCCACACTATTAATTTCTGAAACCATGGTTTGGCAACTATGGTTTATGTTAACAGTCTGGCCAGGTTATCCTGCTATTGTAACAGAGTAGACCATACTGCCAGCGACTCAATGCCCATTGCCAAGCGGCGGTTAACTAACCTGACAAGCCTGAAGACTAATGGCTTCAGTGCCTAAGTCCACAGGGAAGGATGATGGTCCCCAAGTGGATTAAATCCCACTTGAATCCATCTTGCTGGAGGGCAGCAGGTTCATCAATACTGGCCTCGGGCTGATGAGGACTTTGTGTGCCAAATGCCAGCGCGGCGCCAAAATGGCCGCCGCGCTCTTTGCGGGGGGCCCCCCACCGGACGAAGGCATCCGGGTAGTTAGGGGCGTGGCCAGCACCCTTATAAAAGGGGCGGCCACGAGGCAGCCGAGCTGCCATTTTGCGAAGCGAACGGAGACGAGAAGTTTTTTCCTTCGCTCCGTCGCTCTTGCCTTTCGCAGGGAAGCCTCTTTGGCGCAGCGGTTTTTCTTCCTTCTTCCTTCGGCTTCCCAGCAAGTTGAAGCAATGCCCTCTAAGAAGAAGGCAACGGCGAACGCAGTTCGCGCTGCGCGGAGGCGGCAGCCGGGTCGGAGGACCACGACTGCGCCTCCCCAGCAGCCTCCCTTGCCGGGAGAGCCCACCGGGACCGGTGGGATGGGGTCGATTGCCCCTTGGCCCGAGCCGGGGCGTCCGCGTACTGGCCCGGCAGGGGCCGCGGGCCCCGGCCCACAATCGATGGCCACTGCCCCTGGCCTGGTTCATACTACGGGGCCTTCTCCCCTTGATCCGCAGCTTCCTGCGGTGGGCTTCAGCCATGGGGGGTGGTTGGGTTCTATTCCCTGGCAGGGCATGCCTCCGGCCCCCCAGGGGCCGGGACTGGGCCCATGGCCGTATTCGGGCCCCGTGGTCCAGAGACCTGGACCGGCGCCTGCCACCAGTGGGCCGGCTGGCCCTTTGCCCCCCCTTAGCGTTGGGGGCTATGCGAATGTGGATGCCCTTCTGGCCCGCGTAGCGGCCCTCGAGGCATCGCTCGGGATGGTCAACCCCTCAGGGGCGCCTTTTGGATCCCAGGTCGACGCATCGTCTGCCGGGCAGCGGCAGGCGGCAGGACGGGTCGAGCTGCCCGAGGCGTGTGGGCCGGCGTCGGCCACTGCCTCGCAGCTCCCCATACAACAGGCACCGCAGCCGGGTGCTGACCAGGCCCCATCGATGAGCTCAGTTCTGATCGTGAGCTCCGACGCCCACAGTGGGCCAGAACCCCCGGTGGGGGCGGCCCATGGGGGTGCAGCGTGTGAGTATACGGTTCAATCTAGTGCACCCACACCATTAACTACATTGGGGGGAGCATTCCAGTGGTCGTGGCCTCGCACGGGTGGCGTGGCGGTTCAGACCCTGCCGGCCCACCCGGCGACTACACCTCTAACCCAGGGCCCTACTTGGGGTGGTGCCTCCTATTCTGTCGGGAACTTATTAGGGGTTACGGGGTTGGTTCAGGCTCCTTTTACTATGCCCACCGTTCCCACCGTGCCGGTGTCGGCATTGCCGACAGCAGGGTATTCCTTGCCCCTTGGGGATCATCTGGCCCAGTCTACCAAAGAGAAGATCTGGCGGGGGGAGTATGTGGACATCTTCTCCCTTCTGAACAGAGAGCCCACCAAGGAGGAGAGGGAGGGGCAGGACGAGAAGGATAAGGAACAGGCACGTCGTCGTAAGCTGCCACGCACGTGGGCCAACTGGTTGCCAGCGTAGCTCATATACATGGCGGTTTACCTCAGGGCCCGGCCGGATCTGGCCATCCCGATGGTCCAGTATTTGGACAACATCTACCGGGCGATGGTTGACTTCCCGGGCCCGTCGTGGTTGGTTTACGATGAAGAATTCCGTATGCGAATGCCCCTGCACCCAGAGATGAGGTGGGACGAGCCCTGCCAGAAGCTGTGGCTTCTGTACATGACCCCGACGCGCCCCGCGCCCGGGGAGAGATACCATTGTGGACATGCAGTCCAGCGAGCGGCTCCAGCACAGGCACCCCGCCAGGTGGCGGGGCAGGGGGTTCCAGCCCGCCTGCTGTGCTGGACCTTCTCGTCCAATGGTTCCTGCAGTAGGAGGAATTGCCGGTACAAGCACGAGTGTCCCTCTTGCGCTGGCCCCCATGCCGCTTCCGCCTGTCCCAGGCCGGGAGGGATGCGGGGCCGAGGTAGGGGTGGACAAGGGGCCGGCAAGACTGCCGCAGAGGGAGCTGGTCCAGCGAAAGGCCCCCTCCCCAATTAATGTGGACATGTTGGAGCGTTGGCTCACATTGTATCCAAGGAGGGCGGACGCAGCTTACCTGCTCCAAGGTTTTCGAACGGGTTTTCGCATTCCTTTCACGGGGGACAGGTCTCCCCAAGACGCACCCAACCTTTTGTCACTCAGGGGAAGGGAGGAGGTGGCTGCCGTGAGCATTACTAAGGAGGTTGATGCGGGCAGGGTCGCCGGCCCTTTCCCTGCACCCCCGTTTCCCAATCTTAAAGTTTCCCCCTTGGGCTTAGTGCCCAAGAAGGCACCGGGCGAGTTTCGCCTAATACATCACTTGTCCTACCCAGCCGGCCGATCGGTCAATGATGCTATCCCTGATGACCTTTGCTCGGTTAGGTATACGTCTTTTGACCAGGCGCTGCGCATGGTGCGCTCATGTGGCCCGGGTGCGCTGTTAGCTAAGTGCGACATTAAGTCCGCCTTCCGTCTCCTGCCGGTGCACCCGGGCGACTTTGAGTTGCTGGGTTTCAAGTTCCGGGGTGCATATTATTTCGATAAAGCCATGCCTTTTGGCTGTTCCATCTCATGCTCGGCCTTCGAGCGTTTCAGTACCTTCCTACAGTGGGCTTTTGTTCGCAGGTCAGGGTCTCGGTCTGTAGCCCATTACCTGGATGATTTCTTATTTGGGGGTGAACGGGGCTGGGACACGTGCACACGTCTCCTACACACATTTCAGACGCTAATGGAGGAACTTGGTGTCCCTTTAGCGCCCGAAAAGACCGAGGGCCCATCTACTAAGCTCACATTCCTGGGGGTGGAGATTGACACGGTAGCGCAAGCATCTAGGTTGCCGGGGGATAAGGTGTTACGGATCGTGGCCCTCATATCGGACTTGCTTGCTAAACGCAAGGCGTCCCTTCGTGAGCTGCAGGTGCTGCATGGTCACCTTAATTTCGCTTGCAGGGTGGTTGCACCTGGCAGGGCATTTGCTCGGCGCTTGTGCGACGCCATGACAGGCTTGTCCAGACCCCACCATAGGGTAAGACTCACCGGAGGCATTAGGGCAGATATGCTTATCTGGCTCCAGTTCTTGAGAGAGTTCAATGGGGTATCATTCTGGAGGTCCGATCTTCTGGCTTCTCGTTTCCAGATACAGTCTGATGCCTCCGGGTCCCTGGGTTATGGGATGTACTTCAATGGGAAGTGGGCCTACGGTGGGTGGCCGCCAGCCTGGTCGGGCACAGGTCGCCTGCGCGATCTCACGTATCTGGAGTTTTTTCCCATTCTGGGGGCTTTGATGCTATGGGGTGAGGAGTGGGCCAACTCGGTGGTACATTTCTGGTGTGACAATGCGGCTGTTGTCCACATTGTCAACTCACAGACGTCTAAATCTCCCAGGGTCATGGACCTGGTGCGCCAGTTCGTTTTGCGCAGCCTGCGACTCAATGTGCTATTTAGGGCCAGGCATGTCCCAGGTATCAATAACGATATTGCTGACGGTTTGTCCCGCCTGCAGATCTCCCGGTTCCGCGCCTTGGCCCCGGATGCAGAGGAATTTCCCTCGCCACTCCCGGACGAGATATGGACGCTTGGCAAGGAGAGGTGAACCGGGCGATCGGCATGTCGCTGGCGCCACGCACGCGTAAGGCGTATCACCACGCATTCATTTCCTTCCAGGCCTTCTGTGCCCAATTTCGGCTACCCGAGACTTGGCCTATCCCAGTGGCCCACGTCCTCCGATTCATGGTTTACCTGCATGCACAGGGCCTTGCACCTCGCACCATAGCATCCAGGCTGTCAGCACTGGCATTTATGGCCAAAGTGGGCGGTTATGCGGACAGTACTACTGATTTCCGTGTGAGACATGTTTTGGAGGGGTGGGCACGGGAGCTTGGGCGTAGCCCGGACGACCGCCACCCCATTTCCCCAGGGGTACTTACCCACCTGGCACGGGGCTGGCATGACCTCTGTTTTGACAGGTATGAGGCAGCCCTGTTTCATGCGGCTACCACGGTGGCCTTTTTTGGAGCGCTCCGCATCAGCGAGCTTGTGATGCTGTCTAAGGCGGATGCAAGTCGTAGGGCACTGGAACTCGACGATGTCTATGTCTGCAATGATTGGGCTCAGTTGAGGATTCGCTCCTCTAAAACGGATCAGCACGGCGTAGGCAGTGGAGTAAGACTGCTACGATGTTCCTTGGCAGACATATGTCCGGTTGGTGCCCTACAGGAATTCCTTGCACTGCGTGGCACGCACCATGGCCCGTTTTTCTGTCACCAAGATGGGTCTCCCCTTACTAAGTTTCAATTTTGGAAGGTGACCGGTAAGGCATTGGCCAGTGTTGGCCTCCCTGGGGCCCGTTACGGCACCCATTCCTTCAGGATCGGGGCGGCTTCTACTGCGGCTGCTTTTGGGTACTCCGGGGCTGAAATACGCCGTATGGGGAGGTGGGGATCACAATGTTTTCAGTTTTATGTCCGCCCTCTTCCGCCGTGAGTACCAGTTTAGTCACCGCACCTTTTCTCCCCCCCCTTTTTTTTTCCTTGACAGACCCTGGGTGTCGTATCACCGGTGGCAGTATGGCTGGTGGGCCATAGCTACGTGCACAGGGCAGCGCGTTACGCTGCGGCGACAGAGTGGGGACCCCGACTGGGACTGGGTGCATACGCAAGTCTCACATGGTATGATAAGCCCGGTATGTTATGGCGGGAACTGTTGCCATTCCTTTTCTCAGGCTGGCATGCCGACCCGCCTGATATTCTGATCATACACCTCGGGGGCAATGATTTAGGACAGGTCACTGGCCTATCGCTGAAGCACGCGATTTGCGGTGATCTCGCCTACTTACATTATGTGTGGCCTGCCACAACCCTCGTTTGGTCAGACATGGTACCGCGGCACGCTTACAGGGGAGGGTTCGACCTCCAGGCCCTTGACTGTGCTCGGCGCATGGTGAACAGGGCTGTTGCCCGGTTCCTTATCGACAAGGGCTGGGGGCGCGTCATTCGGCACCCCACCATCAGTTTGCAAAATTATGAGCTTTATTCAAGGGATGGGGTCCATCTGTCGCAGGGAGGTATGGACCTCCTGTTAGGTGATTGGCGAGCAGGCCTGTTGACCGAGCTGACGGTCTGGGGGGGGAGGGCGTCGAGCCTTTATTGAAGCCTCTCTGTGTGGCGGGTAGCACTGGTAAGGTAAACATTTATGACCCACAGGTATCCGGCAGGTTCGCAATTGACTGGACAACACTAGACAGGCATAAGTTGGTTAAACGTTGTCCGGTCAACGACGAACCAGGCGATGGGGTGATGGCAAGAGCTAGACAGCATGCATCACCCCATGATTTTACGGATACGCGTCAGAGGGTGGGGTCATTAGTTAGATATTGACTACGGTCAACAATTTGTTTGTTGTCAACAAACAAATTGATACAAATAGATACATTGTAACAATTGCCGTCGGCAATTTTGGGTGGTACCTTACCAGTGTTACTTCGGCCTGCTTGCCTTAAGAATTATAATTGGTCAAATACCAATAGAAATTTATAATTCGGACTAGGGCATGAATCAATAAATGTGGCCCAATGCCGTTATCCACTTTCACCAGTGTCTGAGTCCTTTATTGGGGGGTGCGCCTGCAAAGTGCTCAGGACCAGAAAGTGACTTGCAAAACTGGATCAGTGGTACGGGTGTAACCCTGCAATGTGGAAAGCAAATGAAAGGCTACTGCATTATATTGTTCCCAGGACAATCTTCATGGCTGATCGCCATGACGATAACCAATATTCAGAATCACATCCCAACACTTCAAGAAGTTTGTTAGCTGTGTTTTGATACTGTACATGAAATGACACATAAGGATGGGATCTGTGAATTTCTTGAAGTACAAATCCCACAATTCCACATTCTTGGAGTTCTCCCTGTCTTTCACACACCTTACACACACCTCACTTTTAAGAAAAAGCCTAAACTTGAAGACTTTGAGGCTTTGCTTGGCCTAGCTCTTTAAAGCTTTCTGTTCAAAAAGAAAGCTGTCGTCTAGTACCAGGGCAGGGACAGGAGGCTTGCATGGAACTAGAACTAGTTAAAATCTCAAAGCTTCACAGTTTAGGCCCTTTCTCCCATTTTTTAAGAGGCAAGAATTTGTAAGCCCTAGACCAGGGGTGAAAAAATTGTTTCAGTTTTCCCCACACATGATGAGAAAAAATTAAATCTTTTCCAAAATGGAGCCCTGGTGGTGAAGTGGTTAAACTGCTGTACTGAAGCCAGAATATTGTCAGTTCAGTCTTGACCAGGGATCAAGGTTGACTCAGCCTTCCATCCTTCCAAGGTCAGTAAAATGAGTACCCAGCATGTTGGGGGCAAAATGCTAATTAAACTGTGAACCGCCCAAAGAGTGCACTAAGTGCTATGGGGTGATATAAAAGTGTAATTGCTATTGCTTTAAAATGGGACTTGAGGAACGTTACAGGAATACTGGACAAAAAAAGTGCAATTAAAACAGAAAGCCAGATCAAAAATCAATTTAAAGCACTATTTGTATCACAGAAACTCAATTGTTTAAGGAAGAGAGTGATTTCATCTCATAAACAGCCCCTTCTTCACAAACCAAGCATATGCCAAAAGCATGCCTGAATTTGAAAAGAATAAATAAATAAATTATTCTGTCCCTGCCTCTGGAAGAACAGCAGATGGGGAGGGCCAGTTTAAGCTACTTTAGAAATGCCAGCCCTAGGGAGGGGCTGTTGAGAAAACTGTGTTTTATATTCTAACATAGGTGCCTTTCAGTGGGATGGACTCAAGAAAACGTTTAATATAATATTATTTAATACATGTGTGTTTTGATTTTTAAGGGGGGAAGTCTTACTGGATAACTTGTGATCAGAGAAATTACTTATTTATTCTAATTTATTAATTTTTTATACTGCCCATCTGCGATATTTTCCCATTCTGGGGGGCGTACAACAGTTAAAACCTGGAATATACAAGCAATAACAGTTGATGGTTTCCAAGGGCGGCAGAATCAAAATGTATACTTCACTGGCCATAGGAAGAATGTTATTAAAAGCCTTTTTAGAGAGTGCAGTTTTCAGATGTTTCTTAAAGACATCCAACGATGGGGCTTGGCATATCTCCACCAGTAGAGTATTCCAGATTGTGGGTGCCGCCACTGAGTAAAAAAACAGCATCAACTCTTCTGCAGCGTCAATTGATTCAAATGGGTTGCAACTAGAGTAGATCTTTTTGAAGCAGTTGACCTTCTAGAGCAGTGATGGCGAACTTTGGCACTCCACGTGTTCTGGAACTTCAATTCTCAGAAACCCTGATCAACAAGAGTTCTGACTTGGGCTTCTGGTAATGAAGTCCAAAAACACCTGGAGTGCCAAGGTTTGCCATCACTGTTCTAGAGCAATATTTTCCAAACTATGTTCCATGGAACACTGGTGAACTTGAATGGACTTGAATTCCCAAAAGCCTAAGTCAGTACATTGGCTGATCAGTGCATTGGGGAATTGACTTAGGCTTCTGGGAATTGAAGTCCAAAAACCAAAGATGGGGTAACACTGAGGAATTGACTCACCACATCCCTAATGATTCAGTGGGCCTACTTAAGTACAGTAAGGATTTCATTCGTTGTCTACTCAGTACTGCTGAATTAGAATGCCAAAGGAAAAGCTACTCAGCAGGAGTAAGAAAAATGCAGCTGTTGGCAGAGAACAGCATAAATCAGTAATCCACAGTGCAACTTCGTTTTACTATAGATTTGGCTGGCCCAGAAGTAAGTCTGGAAAGACATGTTGATGTCTTTTTCTGGTTTAGTGTACAGGCAGCTATGTGTGTTTAGCAATGAGTCCTTCACAAATGCTTGTGGTTTATAATCCACTGAAAATCTTTGTCACATTACGGTAGTTTTAAGCAGGAGAAAGCAGCTTTAAAACCCCAGGTGTCATCATGTTTGTGTAGAGCAAATGTCAAGATGTGTGTGTGTGTGTGGTTTTTTTTTAATGGAGAAAGTAAATCTTCGGGCTAATGGTCTCATGAAAAATTAATACATGCAAAGAGAAGAACAAAGGACAATGACAAGGTTTCTCAGGTCCAAAAAAAAAAATTAGCTCTTGGAACGAACCACACATGGATTGTACATTAGGAGGAAAGAGCTCTATATATTATTAACATGGGACAACGGCTGCCAAACAGAAACCACGAACAGTTCAAACATAAAAGATTTGTTCAGACAGCTGAAGCCGAATTGGATCTTTTCTGAATCAAAGTAAGATCATTTTTCTTTGGTCCATTTTCATATGTGGATCTCTGCCAGGTGGCGTTCCAGTGCTTGGTGGCTTTTGCACTGATTGACGACTGGATGTCTGCACTACTTGCATGTTGGGTTTTAGGATTGTAGCAGGTGCAGATCTTGAGGGAAAAAGCTTTTTTAGACCACAGCTTCCAGAATCTCCCAGTTTGCATGGCTCTGGGAGTTACAATCACTTCCCCCCAAAATGGGTATGAATGATCATAGGGCATTTCTGGCTTTTTCATTTACATGAATGACAACCATCCCTCCTACATTAAGAACAGAAGAATTGCTTTGGTGGGGCAGGCCAGTGTCCTTTAATTCCAGTGTTTTGCTATAATAGTGAGAAATCAGGTACTTGAAGGAAGCACAAATGTTGGGCTAGAAGTTGGGTTCTAAGAGAAGTGTTTTGACCTCTGGATGTTTTGGGCTACAATTCCCATATTCCCCTCAATGTTGGGATGGAACTTTGGGGGATTAAAATCTAAAGCATCTGGAAAGAAAAAGGCTCATTCTGGGAAAGTTTCATTTTGGAGTACAACTCCCATGATCCTGTAGCATAGACGGTTCTGGGAGGTGTGTTTCAAAAAGTAACTTATCAGCACATAAAGAGTTACTTTCATAGCTGCATAGAATAGGTCTGGAAATTTCTGATTTCTAGGTATTTGCTGAATCCTTCATTTTTATCAGTCTAAGCTAGTGATTATGCAGAAGGGGTTTCCCCGTAAAAAAAACTTGGCAACAGAACTTGAGTTACTTTGTAAGTTATATTGTGTTTATTGTGTTTACATTTTCTCTTTGTCTTTGAATACATGGGCTAGTTTCCTTTTATTTTTGTGGGTAGATTTATAACTTGTATGTGAATTAACAGACGTTTGCTGATAATCCATTATCTGTACGATTCCCCTCCCCATATATTACATATTTATGTAATTAGAAAGACTTGGTTTCCCTCAAAGTTTGGAAAAATATTTTTGCACAACAGTTCTTCCAATTCCCCAACTGGGTACACAGAAAGAACCTCCTAGAAGACTGTGGTGTTTTTTGAACCACAATTGTGCGTACCTTGGTAACGGCAACCTTGTGTTGCTGGCTAATCTTTCTCACACTACGTTAGGTGAAAGGAATTTAAGAATGAACTCACCAAGAGGTGCCTTCATTTTGACAGTTTTATGCCTGGCTTAAAAATGGAAGAAGAATTTCCCAAATGCCATTGGGTGAGTATTGCATAGTTCAGAAATGCAGATCTTCCAGACTCTCACCTTCCTCCTGTTAAGGATCCTGGGTGTCTTTTAATGTTGTGCCTTTAATTTTCTACATGGCCAATATGTCCCTATCTTGGATTATCTGAAAAGAATTGCTGAAGTTTTACAGGAGCTAAACCCTATGTTGCACTGCATAGATACACTCTTTATCCACCACAACTGAGCAGTTGCTTGGCATTAGAAATAAAGCAGATTTAATATTTGCTATGGTTTCAGGTTACGTTGAATGCTGAACACCCACAAGATGGAGAAGAAACCAACAGAGGAGTAGTAGAAAGAGAAGAAAGAGCTGAACCCTTTCCTCAGGGTAGAAAAGAGTTTGACGGTCATGCACCCCGGGAGTTAAATATTCAGGAGAAGCAAGAAGCGGGAGAGGAGCAGGAGGAGGAGCACATGGAACAGGTTGCAGAAGAGCACAAAAAAGAGCTGGAAGAGGAAGAAATGGAGCAAGCAGGGCAGCCTGAACGCTTAACTGAGGATATGGACCAGGCGCCAGAGGAGCAGGAGTGGAAGGAGAAGGAGCAGACTGGGAAAGTAACGAATGACTTGGTGGAACACCATCACCCAGAGGTCTGTTTTTCTTTCTTCTTCACTCTGCTCAAGTATTTGTGAGTTTCATCACTATTATTGGGTAGGGGAGTCTGGGAATTATAGGCCCAAAAGTGACTTTTCTAAACTGATGTAAATAACAGGCAGTCTCATGTCTACTTGGAAATGCATCCCACTGTGTTCGGCATGCTGGCTGTGTTCAAAGGTACCATTGTTTGGCTGTGCTTGGTTGTACTTGCTCAGTAGCAGAGAAAAAGAGCATGATCTCATTCTTGATTTGTTAGGGGACCAACAAGCCAGGATCTAGCCACACATGTGTAGTAGTTTGGTATGACCTGTCATGACTACAAGTTAGATTCCCATTGTACCTCTTTGACAGGTGCTGTACTCAATGATCCATAGGGTCCCTTTCAGCTCTGCAGGTACAGTGGAACCTCGGATAATGAAAATAATGCGTTTCCTGAGTTTGTTTTTCATACAGTGGAACCTCAGATAACAAAGGGTCCAGATAGCAAAAAACTCGCTTAAAGAAAAGAAATCAAATGTGAATGGCACCATTGGATAATGAAAAATTTTGGATTGTTTTTTCCCCCATTTTTAATGCATTCTTATGGGAAATTGCATTTCGCATTTCACATAACGAATTTTCACTAAAACCACAGTGTGCCTATGGGAAATTTGCATAACAAAAAAAAATTGCTATGTAAAAAAAATCAGGGAATGCATTATTTTCGTTATCCGAGGTTCCACTGTAAAGCAATTTTTTTGTTATGTGCATTTCCCATAGGAATGCATTGTCATACAATGGTTTTAGCAAAAATTTGTTATGCGAAATGCGATTTCGCATAGGAATGCATTGAAAGTGGGGAAAAAGCAAGATAGAAATAACCAGGGAGGAGGTCCTTGCATGTCTTGTTAAGCTAAACACTAACAAATCACCAGGACCAGATGGCATCCATCCACGAGTTCTCAGGGAACTTAAAGACGAAATTGCTGATCTCCTAGCCAAAATATATAATCTTTCCCTCAAATCAGGCTTTGTGCCTGATGACTGGAAGGTAGCGAATGTAACACCAATTTTCAAAAAAGGATCCAGGGGTGATCCAGGAAATTACCGACCTGTCAGTTTGACATGTGTCCCAGGTAAAGTGATGGAAACCATCCTAAAAGATAGAATTAATAGGTACATAGAAGAGAAGGCGCTGCTAAAGGAGAGCCAACATGGCTTTTACAAGGGCAAATCATGCCTCACTAATCTGTTGGATTTTTTTGAGAGTGTCAACAAGCATGTGGATAAGGGGGATCCAGTTGACATTGTTTATCTGGACTTTCAGAAGGCTTTTGACAAGGTCCCACACCAAAGGCTCTTGAATAAACTTACCAGTCATGGAATAAAGGGACAGGTCTTGTCCTGGATCAGCAACTGGCTAAGGGACAGGAAACAGAGGGTAGCACTAAATGGACACTTCTCCAAGTGGAGGGAAGTAAAGAGTGGGGTCCCCCAAGGTTCAGTACTGGGACCCCTGCTTTTCAACCTCTTCATAAATGATCTAGAGGTAGGAGTAAAAAGCAAGGTAGCCAAATTTGCTGACGACACTAAATTATACAGGGTAGTGAAAACTGTGAGAGATTGTGAAGAGCTCCAGAGGGATCTCTTGACACTGGGGGAGTGGGCAAAACAGTGGCAAATGAGCTTCAACATCAGTAAGTGCAGAGTGATGCATGTTGGGGCAAAAACCCCCAATTACATTTATAAACTGATGGGGTCTGAACTCTCTGCGACAAACCAGGAAAGGGACCTTGGTGTCCTGGTGGACAGCTCAATGAAGATGTCAACCCAGTGTGCCTCAGCAGTGAAAAAAGCAAACTCAATGTTAGGGATCATTAGGAAGGGTATAGAAAATAAGTCAGCAAGTGTCATTTTGCCTCTTTATAAATCTATGGTGAGGCCCCATCTGGAATATTGTGTACAGTTCTGGTCGCCATACCTCCAGAAGGATATTATGGAGTTGGAGAAAGTACAGAGGAGGGCAACCAGAATGATTAGGGGACTGGAACACCTTCCTTACCATCTGAGGCTGCAACGGTTGGGCCTTTTCACTCTTGAACGACGGCGTCTAAGAGGTGACCTGATTGAAGTTTATAAAATCATGCACGGTGTGGACAAAGTAGATAAGGAAAAACTGTTTTCCCTATCGCACAACACTAGAACTAGGGGACACTCCATGAAACTTTTGGGTACTAGTTCTCAAACAAATAAGAGAAAGTACTTTTTCACCCAGAGGATTACTGGTCTATGGAACTCCCTGCCAGAAGAAGTGGTGACAGCTGTCAGACTTGACAGCTTTAAGAAAGGATTAGACAAGTTCATGGAAGACAAGTGTATCAATGGCTATAATTATGGCTACCTAAGGACAACCTCCGGGTTGGAGAGATAGGCAGGATATCTCTCAATGCCATTTCCAGGGAATCCTAAGCAGGTGAAGGCATCTCCTTGGGAATACCCTGAAGGAAATGGTGAGCCACTGTGTGAGACAGAATGCTGGACTGGATGGGCTGTGGCCTGTTCCAGCAAGGCTGTTCTTATGTTCTTATGTAAAAACCGCTATGAAAATTTTTCTTATCCGAGGGTGCCATTCACATTTTATTTCTTTTCATTATGTGAGGTTTTTTTTCCTATTCGTACCCTTTGTTAACCGAGGTTCCACTGTATAAGATTATTACAATGTCCAACATACTACTCAGTCCTGCAATTGTGTGACTATAGTCTCTATCTAACTATCTATCTAATCTAAGCTATCTATCACTGGGACTGGGCTCAAGTGGCTAAGACGCTGACTGGGAGGCGGAAGGTCAGCAGTTTGATTCCCGAGTAATGCAGGACGAAATGAGCTCCCATCTTTGTCCCTGCTCCTGCCAACCTAGCAGTTCGAAAGCAAGAAATTGCAAGTAGATAAATAGGGACCACTTTGGTGGGAAGGTAGCAGCGTTCCATGCGCTCCAGTGTCTAGTCGTGCCTGCCACATGACCACAGATATGTCTGCAGAAGCAGACAGCACTGGCTCTTCAGCTTTGAAACAGAGATGAGCACTGAACCCTAAAGTTGGATACGCCTGGCTTTCGAGCAAGGGAAACCTTAGTCTCTATCAGGGAATATTTGCTTGCTCTCATTCCTGACGTCTTTTTCCTGACAAAAACCTATTTTTGTCCAGGCAGACTTTGCGGGGCTAAAGTGAATGGCTATGCGAAAGCCTCTTAACTGGGAGGATACAATTTGTACTGTATTTTATCACATGTTTATCTGTCTTATGTTTTAATTAACTTCCTTTATGTTTCCTCATTTTCCAAGTCTGGAAGTATGTCAGAGGCTTGCTAATTCAGCCTGCTGTTTTCCTTCCCATTTTTCCACTTGCAACCCGAATTCCTCTCCACAGTTCTTGGTTTCTGAGTTCCCCTTCACAGTTCTCTCTAGACCAGTGGTTCCCAATGTGGGGCCCAGGCCTCACAGAGGGACTTAAATTCCCAGAAGCCTAAGTCAGCACATTAGCTGATCAGTGCTTTGCGGAATTGACTTAGGCTTCTGGGATTTGAAGTCCATAAACCAAAGGTTGAGAGACACTGCTCTAGGCGGTTCACAGGGCACCAGTAAGAGCCCTGGTGGCACAGTGCTTAAACTGCTGTACTGTAGCCAAAACATAGTGAGTTCACTCCCGATGGTGATCAAGATTGACTCAACTTTTGATCCTTCCAAGGTCAGTAAAACGAGTACCCAACATGTTGTGGGGGATAAATGCTAACTAACTTGTGAACCACCCAGAGAGTGTACTAAATGTTACGGGGTAGTATAGAAGTGTAATTCGTATTGCTATATCGCTATTGTTTTCTTATGGAGACCTGTGCATCTTCCAGCAGGATCCACCAACAGCGAAGGTTGTCACAAAGCACAGGTCAGCCTACGAGCAACAGCTGGAGCAGCAGAGGCTAGCTGTGCAAAGAGCAGAGGAAGCCAATCGCCTCCGACAGCATCAGGAGTCTTTGCATCAAGGGAGGCTCCAGGAGCAGCTGCTACGGCAGCAACAGCTTCGTGAGAGAGAGCTGACGCTACAGAGGCAGGCAGAGCAGGATGAAGAGCAGTTTAAGCATCGCCTAAGGTTAGCATGTGGGACCATGGTGGCTTAGTGATTAGGATGCTGAACTTGACAACTGGTAGGTTAGCAGTTCAAGACTTATGTGTTGCATTACGGAGTGAGTTCCGGACTCTGTCCCAGCTCCTGCCATGCCTAGCCATTTGAAAGCAAGAAATTGCAAGTAGACAAATAAGGACCACTTTGGTGAGAAAGGTAAACAGATGCAGACAGCGCTGGCTCTTTAGGTATAAACAGAGATGAGCACTGAACCCTATAGTCAGATACAACTGGCTTTCAAGCAAGGGTGAACTTTACCTTTACTAAGGTTATCTTTGAAATAAAACTTGAGTATGGCTGCCTGAAAAATTAAGAGTAGTGTCTCGGGCTTGGGAAACATAATATTGCCAGAACCTTCTAGGATTCTGGTACTTTTTATCCACTGCCATCACAGAGGTTGGTATGAAGGTGCCATTTGAGACATAGGATATGTGTTCTGTCTGTGGGTACTGGTTGATATATTTTTCTCTTCACTGTTGGGTAATTCATGCATTTGTGACTGTGCAGGATCTTAGAGAAACACAGATAATTCTCTGAGCAATACGGTGTCTTAACAGCAAGCATTCCTTAAGTGCTATTCAGAATGGCCACATTACAAACTATAGTTTTTCAGGATTTTTTACATTCTGGGAACCATGTTTGCATCAAGGTTTTTGTAAAAGAGTGCCTGCCTGATTTTCATGGGATTCCCGTTTGTTGCTGAGGATTCATGGTACAGAACAATGTTCTAGGACAGGGGTCAGCAAACTTGTCTCTCCAGATGTTCTTGGACTTCAATTCTCAGACGCCCTGATCAACAGGTGTGAAACTTTGGACCCACTCCATTCAAGCTTCTGGGTTTCACCGTTACCCCCCAAGCTTCTACCTGCAGGTCCCAAAGCTTGTCAAGCCCCTCCAAGGCTGCCCTTCCCTGGGTTTCTCTTATCAGAAACAACCCAGCTACACAAAAAGGGAGAATTATAAAAAGAATCCTGGTAGCGTGAGGTAGGCCACTATTAAGTCCCCCAATTAAACAGTCAGGCAAAATATAGAAGAAGATTGTTTATTCTTCTGGGAGAGAAGTTGCAAATTTTTTAATTTAATTAATTTAATTGTCAAATTTATATACCGCCCACTTAGCCAAAGCCGACTCAGGGCGGTTCACAATTTTAAAAACATGTTAAAAACAGTTAAAACTACCCACCCCCTAAAACAAGGGATGCAGGATCCAAAGGCACCATGGGGAGGAGTTCTTCTACACCAGCCACCCAATGGAGGTTACCCTTCCACCTGCACCCCACACTTGACCCGCTAGCCAGGTTTTAAGTTCTTTCCTGAATGGCAGCAATTCCGTCCGGAGATGTAGCTCTGTTGGCAGGAGGTTCCAGAGGGCCGGCGCAGACATGGAAAAGGCTCTCCTCCTTGTGCCAGAGAGGCGAGCCCCTCTGGCTAATGGAATGATTAGAGAGACCCTCCAGTCCACTCTGGTTGGACGGACAGACGTCCTCTTGGCAATGCGGTCTCTTAAGTAACCCGGCCCACTACCATATAGGGCTTTAAAGGTCAAAACCAGCACCTTGAATTGCACCCGGAGACAAACTGGCAACCAGTGCAGCTCCCGGAGCAGTGGCAAAGCATGGGCATAATGCCCACAGTCCATCACCACTCAGGCTGCCGCATTCTGGACCAGCTGTAGCCTCTGAATGGTCATCAAGGGCAGCCCCATGTAGAGCGCATTGCAATAATCTAGTCTGGAGGTGACCAGAGCGTGAGTGACCATGAGCAAGGAGTCCCGGCCCAGAAGCAGGCGCAACTGGCGAATCACCTGAAGCTGGGCGAAAGTCCTCCTGGTCACAGCTGCCACCTGTTCTTCTAGCAGTAGCCACGAATCCAGGAGGACCCCCAAGTTGTGCACCGGGTCTGTCTGGGGCAAAATAGCCCCATCCAGAACCAAAGATGGTAGCTCCTAGGATAATGCAGGACCCCTTATCCATAGCCACTCAGTCTTGCTGGGATTCAGTTGTACCCTGTTAGCCCCCATCCAGACCCCAACAGCTTCCAGACACCTGGAAAGTACTTTCACGGCATCACTGGGGTCCCCATGGGCTGAGGTGTACAACTGAGTGTCATCCGCATACTGATGGTACTGCACCCCATGGGAACAAATGATCTCACCTAGCAGCTTCATGTAGATGTTAAATAGGAGAGGAGAGAGCCCTGAGGCGCCCCCCATTTGAGGAGCCTAGGACTGGACCTCTCATTCTCCAACCACACTGTCTGGGTCTGACCCCTCAGAAATGAGGAAAACCAGGACCACACAGTGCCGTGGATCCCCAATCCTCGGAACCGTTCCAGAAGGATACCGTGGTCAACGGTATCAAAGACCGCTGAGAGGTCAAGAAGAGCAAGGACGGATGGGTGACCACCATCCCGCTCCCGCCAGAGATCATCCATCAATGCGACCAATGCAGTCTCGGTACCATATCCAGGCCAGAATCCTGACTGAAAGGGGTCCAGATAATCCGCTTCATCCAGCACCCCCTGCAGCTGACGTGCCACAGCCTTCTCCAACAACTTCCCTAAAAAGGGGAGGTTGGAGACAGGTCTATAGTTGGTTAGGACAGCTGGGTCGAGGGAAGGTTTCTTCAGGAGGGGGCACACCAAGGCATGTTTTAAAGGTGTGGGAAACACCCCCTCCCACAATGATGCATTGATCATAGCCCCGACCCAGCCACCTGTCACCACCTGGAAGCTTTCACCAACCAGGTGGGACAGGGGTCCAATGGGCAGGTAGTGGCGCGCACAGCTGCAAGGAGCCTGTCCACTTCATCAGGGGCAACTGGATCAAACTGGTCCCAGATGGTATGGCAAGACTGTGCTCCAGCTCCCTCCGGACTCTCACCATCCACGCCAGGATTAAACCCCGAGTGAATCCGATCGATTTTCTCCACCAGATGGTCAGCAAAGTCCTCAGCCGACCCCTGCCAACCAGGCACCACCACCACCCCTACCAAGGAGAGACCTGGTAACCCGGAACAGGGTGGCTGGGTGATTATCAGTGGAGGCAATAAGGGTGGTGAAGTATTGCCGCCTCAACACCCCCATCGCCAGTAGGTAGGTCCTAATAGCAGCTCTAACTAGTGCCCAATCGGAGTCACTCTGGATCTTCACCCAGCGGCGCTCTAGGCGTCTCTTTGCCCATTTGAGTTCCCGCAGTACTTCCGTGAACCACGAGGATGACCTAGCTCCATGAGCTCTGAGAGGCCGTAGTGGTGTGATTTCATCCAAGGCTGCTGTTGTCATCCTGTTCCACAGGTCAACCAGCGCCTAGGGTGAATCGTGTTGCTGATCCAGAGGAAAATGCCCCAGTTCCCTCTGGGATCCATCAGTTGCTGGGGGCGGGCCATTCTAATAGGCCCTGCCTCCCTACAATGAAGCATCATGCTCAGGAAGTCTAGAGCCACCAAATAATGATCTGACCATGGCACAGGTGTTATGTCTAATTTCTGTAGTCTCAGATCACTCCGCCACCGTTCCAACAAAAAGATTAAATCTGGTATGTGGCCACTGCCCTTGGTCGGGCCCTGAATTACCTGAATCAGGTCCATAGCTGCCATGGAAGCCATGAACTCCTGAGCCATTTCAGAGCCAGTCCCCAGCGAAGGCAAATTGAACTCCCCCAGAACCATCAGTCTAGGGAACTCCAATGCCAATGCTGAGACGGCCTCGAGGAGCTCAGGCAGGGAGTCCCTTACCCTGCAAGGGGGCAGGTACAGGAGTAAAACTCCCAACTGATCCTTAGAGCCCAGACACAGAAGCAGGGCCTCACAACTCAGAATTTGTGGAGCGGTAGCCCTGGCGACTCCCAGTGACTCCCTGGCTATGATGGCAATGCCACCGCCCTTACCCTCATCCCTAGGCTGGTGCCAAATACTGAACCCAGCTGGACACATTTCTGGCAGAGGAACCCCATCCTCTGGTCTCAGCCAGGTCTGAGTGATACATGCCAGGTCGGCCTGCTCCCCCATAATGGAATCTTGTCTCAGGGGGGCCTTATTACAGACCGACCTGGCATTCAGCAGCAGCAGCCTAAGGGCAGGGTCACCCTGGGTCAGCTGCTCAGGACCTAGAGGTGTAACCGGGGGGCCAGAACGAGGGACAGATACTAAGCATCTGTCCCGCATTCCCCGAGTGTGGCCCGCCCCTCAGTATCTGTTATATCTCCCCATGCCCATCACAACATTTATATTGGCCCCCGGAGCCTCCCTGATTGCCTCGGACAGAACGCTGCCTCTCCTTCCTGGCTGGCCGGGCAGTCTCTCCTTCCCTCCCTCCCTATCCCATATAAAACCTCCCCACCCACTCCCATCACTCCCCTCCGCAAGGCTCTGGCGGTGATGGAAGTGGTGGGGCAGTCTTCCAAATCTACCTCGAACCCTCAACTGTATATCTACTACAACTAGTCCCAAATTTCTAGGGTTGCACATACAGGTTTCCCCCATAAAAGAACACAATCTAACTAGCTTAAAATTTCCAGGCAGCACACGATTCCACAGCAGGACAGTCTTCTTCCTACTCTCCTACTTCTGTGTTTTTCTGGATTATTTTTATCTCCCCCCACAAAAGGGAGCCCAGGGAATCTAACAAACCTGGCATTAGGATTAATTAGCTATTAGGAACAGATGATAGAGCAAAAAGCTAATAACAAACAGATAACCTTATTCAGAACCTGAAACCTTAGAAAACTTACAAAGCCAGGGCCTTATTTTTAAAAAGGCAGACAGCTTCTTAGAGCCAAGAAAAACCATGTAAATAACTTGGGACCATTCCATCACAACAGGGCACAGAGATATCCCTCATACTTAACACTCTCCTATTAATGTACTTGAAACACACCAGGCAATGCCCTTCAATGTGTTGTATTGGACAAGGAAGCATATATATCTGCCATTTTGAAATTTTATTTGTGTGGGGGCCCAGAAACCCATGTTAAATGTTGCTTATCCTGGGAAATCTAAATGCCCCCCCTACCCCATCTAGAATGTTAGGATTAAGGTTTGCAATTAATAGCACAATCCTCTACATCAAGAGTTCTCAATGTTTTCCAGCTGCGGGCTGGACCATGCCCCTCAGACAGCTGAGTGGGCCAGACTGGTGCCCCAAATGTGTCCATAAATGAGTCTGTGGCTGATTCCACCAGCAGCAGTGGCGTTGGTGGCTGGAGTGAAGTTGGTGGCTGGATTATTTGGCACTGTGGGCCGGATCCAACCCGTCGGCCATAGGTTGCGAACTCCCTGCTCTATATATTTGCTCAAAAGTAATCCCATTAAGGTCTGTGGGGACCTAGTGTCAGATAAGTACATATAAGATTGCAGGCTTCACAGCCATTATAACTGCAGTGTGAGAGAATGGATAATATTTTGTTTTTATTATTATCCACCCTGAACTTCCAGCATGTTCTTGGGAATCATGAACAGGATACTTAAACACTGGATATTCCCACAATGAAAGTTCCAGAAATTGTAGAGAAATTTGACTACAGTAAAACCCTGACTTACAAATGCCTCGAGTTACATAATATTCAACTTACATAATGATTTTATGCTAAAACCATTTCCCGATTTACACGATTTCCTATGAGTTTGCTTCGAGTTACATAAAGATTCTTTTCCCAATGGGTTTGCTTCGAGTTATGTAAAAATTCATTTCCCTATGGGTTTGTTTTGATTTACATAAAAATTTCACTTTTCCTATGGGTTTGTTTCAAGTTACAAAATAATTCAATTTAAGCAAAAGCCTACGGAATGGGCTTTATTCATAAGTAGGGGTTTTATTGTACTCTTCCCCACAACATGCTGGAGGGGAGTATCTGGTACACCTTAATTATAGAAATGGGGAGATATTAAGAGGGTCTTGGCATGATCAAGTGGCGACTGGCACTCTTGTGTCCTTTAGTTAGGGTTCTGAGGGCACTTGATTGATCGCTGGTTGAACAGAAAGCTGGACTAGGCCAGCCATTGATCTGGACCAACATTATTGTTGTTGTTGCTGTTTAGACTTGTATGCCGCCCTACATGCCGGAGTGACTCAGAGCGGCTAATATACCATGGGGCATAGCTCTTCTTCCATCATTACCTGTAGTAGTGGAGAACCAGGCTGGCTGCCCAGGTGTCCTTTGTCAGGCTGCCTGTATTTGTAACAATGGAAAGGCTGAAGCCATATTTTGAAATCAAACAGCCAGAGACCCTACAGAATGGGCCCATCTTCTCTTCCCACTAGAATGGCATCCTTTTGGGAGGAACTATCAGCAAACAGGAGATGGAGGCAGTGCACTGAATCAAGAAAAGTGGAAGGTCACAAAGCAAAGTGTAGGCAAGCATGTAGTACCAGGCAAATATTCCATTTCTTCTTTCCTTTTTGAGAACTTATTTGCTCCCAAAAAACAAAAAAAGAGTAAGGACTTGTTTTACTATGTTATGTATTCCCTATGAATCCGCATTAGATCATTCATATAAATTTTTCAGCCATCAATCCCATTATGACAACCTGGATCAAGATATTGTCCAAGGAGAAGAACAAGGTGGCCAGGATGAAGATGAAGACAGTAAGTGAATTCTTCCTCCTTTCAACTACCTCTAACACCGTATTATTGAAAGTACACTTTGAAATTGCATTTGAATTTGCATTGAACAGGGGGTTGGACTCGATAGCCTAAAAGTCCCCTTCCAACTCATGATTCTATGAAAAACATTTTAAACTTTTGGAACATATATCTGCACTCAGCCTGGTTCATCATTGAACATAAAGCTTACCAGTCCACTGCTGATTGTGTTTTGTCAATGCATGAAATGTTCTTCTTTTGGAAAAGGTCTTACCGTATTTATTCGTGTATAACGCGCAAAATTTTATACCAAAAAAAGAAATCAAAGTTTGGGTGCGCGTTATACACGAGGACTGGGTGCGCGTTATAAACGAGCCTCTTTTACTCACCCGCACGCACCCGCCGGGACGAGAAGGGAACCCTCCGGGGGAGGCGCTACCGCCAGCCACCCGAGCTCCCGGGCCACGCGACTCAAGAGCCGGCGCCGGGTAGGCACGGAGCACGCCACGGCCCTCCTCCCAGGCGGCGGCAGGCGCCCAGGTCCCGCTGCCGCCGCCGCTCACCTGCACGCACCCGCAGGGACAAGACGGGAACCTTCCGGGGGAGGCGCTACCCCCAGCCACCCGCGCTCCCGGGCCGCGCGACTCAAGAGCCGGCGCCGGGTAGGCACGGAGCACGCCACGGCCCTCCTCCCCGGGCGGCGGCAGGCGCCCAGGTCCCGCTACCGCCGCCGCTCACCCGCACGCACCCGCCGGAACGGTAAGGGGGAGGCGCTAACGCCAGCCACCCGCGCTCCCGCGCCGCGCGACTCAAGAGCCGGCAAGGGTAGGCACGGAGCACGGCACGGCCCTCCTCCCGCTTGTCGTCTAGCGCCCTGCTGAGATGCGCCGTCTGCCCCACCCACGGGCCCAGGGGCGCGCTTCCCTCCGGCTGGCGGGATCAAAATTTTACAAAATTTTATACCGAGGTTTCATGGAAAATTAGGGGTGCGCGTTATACACGAGTGCGCGTTATACTCAAATAAATACGGTAGATTTGCTCTGACTACATATATGACAGGTGTTCTTTTTGTGGATCATAGATATAATGCTTATTTGTGGCATTCTTTCTATATGTGGAAAGGAAAGGAAGGAGTGAATGACCTGAAGTAATTGATTAATTGTGATATGGTATCTTTATTTTTGGTTTAACCACTCTGGTCATTCAACCACAACTAGCATTACAATGAAAATACAAATAAAAATAGGATTATATATACCTGCAGAGTATTAGTGTTAAAACATAATGTTTTCTGTGTCATTAGTTGATTCATTATAAATTTATAGTTCATAATTACCATGTTTCTATATGCAGTTTACAAATGCATTAAAATTATTCTTGGTCAGATTATGAGCGGCAGAACCGGCATCCAGATGATGAAGAAGATCAAAATAATGCAAATGAGCAACAGGATCATGATCTTGACCGCAAGGCAGTGAGAGAGCAAAATGAAGAACCTGTGAGTAGCAAATAACATATTCTGGTATTCAAAATGTGCTTAATTTCAGTCTAGTTAGGATGATAGATTCCAGAAGTGCAATACACAATTCCTGACTATTGTCTATGTTGCCTGGAAATTGTAGCTGAAAACATCTGGAGTGCTCTGGGTTGCCTGCCTACAAGCAATAAATTGTATTCAGTACAGTGTTAAATAAAGCGGGGGGTGGCGGGATGGGACTTGTCATCTTCAAGTGCTTCTAGAACCTGGCCAGCTACCCCAAAACAAAGGAAATAATAAACTAAAATCAGTAGCAAATTGATACTAATTAAAGACTTCCTCTTTTGATTTTTGCAAAATCATCTCATTATGTGCATCCTGACATTAAAAAAAAAGAAAGTTGTTAATTAGCAGCAGCTTACTACTTTGAGTGACGTTACTCCTGTTGTGCAGACAGAGCTGTAAAACAGAATACTGGCCATTGGGATGAATTCAGTAGATTTGAATTCAAAATCAGGCAGATTGAAATTGCCAGTCCAGGGGGCCTATTCTAGTTGTGACTTACTATTGGATATCAGCCAGGGTATAATAACTTTTCTCCCAGAATGAAGCTATAGTCAGACAAAATGAGAGTATATATTTAAGACATGTAATGTATATACAGTGACACCAATTATCAGGTTTACTTAAGGTTTTAGTGAAAAGTTGCTGTGATGTCCCCAGTATATACCTATTAAACATTGTTTTCTGCTGAATAAGCCATAACTTCAAATCTATAGATACAAAGAATATAGATGGCAGAGCTTCTAGGCAAAATAAGATGGTCTGAGTCTCCATTCTATCCTTCCCTCTGGGCCTGGATATCATTTTTATTGACCAGCATTAAGATATTTATAAATATATTTTTAGCTTTCTCTTTCTGAAGTGAGTGACTCAATACATGCATCAAAAAGTGGGAGAGATGCTAAGTTGCACAAGCCTGCATGGGTATATTTAAATGCTAATAAGTGCTTTAGCTATGAATATTGCCATTCAGCAGGAATTGGCAAATTATATATAGCCCTTAGCTTAGAAAATGGGAGAGATAAATCATCCTGCTTAATTAGTGCATCCAAAGTAAAAATTCCTATATCAACCCGTAAGGGTTATAGGAAAGACTTCTTCATAATTTTCAATTCTGGATGGCCCTATAAAGTTGTTCTAGCATGAGAAAATGAATCAAATACTAATTGTGGTATTATCCATGAAAGATCCCTAACTGCAAGAACTGTTAACTAGACCTGCATTAATATATATTCCTCCCAGTATATGGAGTAGACCTGTCTTTTTAAAGAGTATTTAGGGGAAGCTGAATTCACTCTGCTTGCTGAATCCATTATTTTATGATGGTTTGTTGTGCTATTTCTAAATCATTCGTGCACTTCATTGCTACTTACATTGAGTTCCCCAAGTGAACGAAATTCAGGATTAAACTGGTTTGAAATAAACAAATAAATGCAAATTTGTTGAGTGTGTTTCTCCTTGCAGTGAAGAATATGCCAGAAACATGGGTTACATTTGCACGTATGTCTGAAAACCTTCAGCAAAATGAAGGATGGATCTGAATGGAAGGTAATATTGCTTAGTGTTGGAGTAAAAAGCATATTGCTGTTGAAATTCTTTTGCCTTCTTATTTTTTCAAATGCAGAAGGAAGCTGGAGATGATGTAAACCCAGCTGACGATCCCAACAATCAGGGAGAAGATGAATTTGAGGAAGCGGAACAAGAGAGAGATGAGAATCTACCTGATGAGAATAAGCAGTTAAAACCAAATCATCCAAAACAAGAGAATCCTGAAATGGATGAGCATTTAGTGGTGAGTTTAGAATAAATTATGACTATAAATCATGCAATGGCTTGACCGTGCTAGTTGGGGTGTTCTGGGTGGGGGTTGTTCTCCAAGGAAGCAAATTTTCCAAGTTTTGGTCTTGCATGTATGAGAGATCCATCACAAAATCAAAGTTTCATAACACCTCATACTGTGTTTCACAACAAAAAAACCACTTCTATTTTCCATGAATTCCCATGGACTATAGCTAAATAACAGTGTACTTTCCATTGTGTTAGTGATCTATGCAGGCCCGGGCTAGGGCATCAAATTACTGGGAAGCGCTTCTGACTTTCTCCCATAGAGTCGAGGGGAGCCCTGCGAGAGGAGCCAAAGCGGTAACTGCTGAGGTGGCATAGCCCTTTAAGTTATGGGTTCTCACTTCTCAGTAGAGATGTGTGGCCACCCGTCCCAGTAATTTGTCACCCCAGCACGTGCCTGGATCTATATATTCTTTTTCTTCCTTTCAATTGGACATGGTGAATTTCTGCAGTTCTAAAATTAGTGCATGAGAAGATTGTAGCATATGATTTATTTCTTATATTTATCCTCCTTTCTATCATGATAAAATTTCAGACTGCATACAGAGGGTTTCCCAACAACTCTGGAATAGAGCTTATCCTTTGTTCATTCATAACTGTTGTGCTCCAGATAACCGGCATATCCAGTATGCACTTGTACAGATGTCTTTGTTTTCAGTTAAGTGCAGTTTGCTGATTTGTCTCCAGTTAGAATTACATTAGTTTTTTCCCCCTGTGGCAGTTTCATGCTGGCTGGGATCATGGCTTGACTTGAACTGGTTCAGAAAAACCGTAGCTTAAGCAATCAATGTTGTAACAAAGTGATTAATTGTGGTGAGCAGGAGTCAGAAATGGATGCTTCCGGTCTCTGCACCTGAAAAAAACAGGGAGTAGCATGAAGAATATGTGAGTCCTAAATTTATTTATGTTAGTCTGACCAGGTTATCCTGCTATGGTAATAGAGTAGACCAGGGATTCTCAACCTGTGGCCCGCGGTGCCATTTCATGTGGGCCCCCACCACCTCCACCACACCCAGAAGTGCCATGTGGTGGAAGAAGGGCAAAATGGCCATCTGGCCTCCGAAGCTGTCTGATGGAGTGTGACCCGGCACCCAGTTTAAAAAGGTTGAGAACTCCTGGAGTAGACCATACTGCCAGTGACTCAACGCAGAGTGTCAGACAGTGGTTAACTAACCTGACAATTCTGAGGACTAACAGCCTTGGGTGCCGAAGTCTACAGGGAAGGGTGATGGTCCCCAAGTAGGTTAAACCCCACTTGACCCCATCTTGATAGAGGGCAGCAGCTTTGTCAACCCTGGCCTGGAGCTGATAAGGATTTTGTGTGCCAAAAGGGCTCAGGACCAGAAAGTGACTTGCGGAACTGGATCAGTGATGTGAGTGTCATGCTGTGATGTGGAAGGCTGGTGAAATGCCACTGCATTATATTCTCAGGACAGTCTTCATGGCTGATCACCATGATGATCGCCTATATTCGGATTCAGATATGGCAGAAGACAAGAAGTTTATTTATATAGGGATCGCCTAGCAAAAGTGAGGGATATCTTTCAGCCTAAGTTCCGAAGATGTTTTCAGTTCCTTTTCACTTGATGGCAGCACCAAAGACAGAAGGATGGAACTTGGAAAAGCAAACATACAGTACTAGAATATTTTAGTTTAAGCTTCTTACTGACAGGAAATAAGCCTTAGGAGAGGGATTTCACCCTGATGGAGAATGGGAAAACAACCTATATAAAGGCGAAAATCTTATTGCTATATTGTTCATGCAAAAGGCAAAAAGAGTAACTTTCATTCCCTTCTCACTCTCAGTTAATAGTTTCTGCTTGGATTCTCTCCTCCCACTGAATCTTAGTGGTGTCTTTTAAATTGCCAATTAGAAGTGACTGGATGTTAATGCTGCATGCATGTGCTTACCTTTGTGTAAACAAAGGAACAGGATTTCAGTCTAAAATGGAGGAGCCAACAAACAATAGCATCATAAAATGGTGTGACTCTCTGGGGAGCCCCAAGAGACAGTTTCCCCCTTGACAGACAAGGTTCCCCACCAATATTTTAGGCTTATGTTCAAGTATGGACAGTTTATGGGCCTCTTCTAATAATAGAAGTGCTGGAAATAATTTATTAATTTTAATAAATTGAACACTTCCTATCACCTCATTTCAGGTTCAGAGGCATACTAGGGCTCCCTTTTATGCCAGGCAAGCTTTTAGGAGCTTTGGGATGTGTGGAGGCCGAGGCTTTAATAGTAAAAAGAATTGACACCATATCACCACCTGTAGGGATCAAGACCACCTGTGGCAATGCAGCTCCCCTGCCACATCAGCAGGCTACCAAAGGCTTTCCCGAGACAAAAGGGAACCCTAGGGAGCTTCTGAACCTGAAGCTCTTCTTTTGTGTCCAGGTCAAACTTTAAACTGCAAAAATGAAGCCACTTTCTTAGCTTTGGACAAGCTTAAGTCCTCATCGGTACACGTTTCCAGTACCAATAGACAGACCAGCAACTGAGCCTGATTCTCTATCTCTCCACATTCACAGAATGTGTTGTTGTCTGACAGAAGCCCCCACTTGAGCATGTTGGTCTTACATTTAGGTACTCTGACCCTCAGCCTAGTCAGAGTCCTCCAAGTTACATAGGGGAGTTTGAATTCCTCAGCCATTTCCTCCTTTAATGTTATTCCTTGTCCAGTGAGCTCCTTCCTCCACCCTCTAATTTGATTTTGCTCTTTTTTACCCTCAAGAGTGTTTGTTCTTGCCATAAAGCTCTTCCTGGACCTGAGTTGGTGGACTTGAGGCACATACCCATTCAGAGGATGTTGAGGGTCATTCTCTTGCTTAGTTCTCTTGGTGTCAACTGTTACTCCTCTCCTGATCTTAGGTGGAGCAATACCAACTTCTACAACCTAGGTCCAGATTTCTCTGGCGTAACTACAACAACAGGATTTTCCGCACTAAATATTTTTGTTTTATAGTTTTAAAGTGAGTTACATTTAAAATGCTTGACTGTGAAGACAAACATCATTGTTGGATTTCTTCAGAATGTTTGCTTCCATTTTTTAAATTTTGGCAAAGCACAGTGCAGTTTATTACATTCAACAGACCAGAATGCAAACAAAGAAAATCCATACATATTGAAGAACTATAGAGATCAGATAGAAAAATATTAATAAGAACATAAGAACAGCCTTGCTGGAACAGGCCACAGCCCATCCAGTCCAGCATTCTGTCTCACACAGTGGCTCACCATTTCCTTCAGGGTATTCCCAAGGAGATGCCTTCACTTGTTTAGGATTCCCTGGAAATGGCATTGAGAGATATCCTGCCTATTTCTCCAACCCGGAAGTTGTCCTTAGGTATCCATAATTATAACCATTGATATACTTGTCCTCCATGAACTTGTCTAATCCTTTCTTAAAGCTGTCAAGACTGACAGCTGTCACCACTTCTTCTGGCAGGGAGTTCCATAGACCTGGGAATCTCCACAAACATTTGTCTTCTCATTCCAGCTGTGTTTCTGTTTGATAGCAAGAATATAGAGTAATATTGTACAGATTTCCTGGATAAAGTAAACAATAAAGGATCAACCATCAGCCATTATTTATTTAGTAGCATTTGAAAACAGCTAGAGAATAGCTAAAATCTGAACACCTATGAATCATAAGCAGCTTTCCAACAAGAAATATAGCCAGCTTTCTAGATAGTTTTAAATAAATTTCTCTTCTAAATCAGCAGTTTATTTAAAACTTTATTCAAAACTCTAAAATTCAGCAGTGAGAAATAATGTACACTAATGCTCTGGGGTAGAAATTTGTTAGAGAGCACTGAATATCTGAAAGCTTGGGTTTTGTGTGAGGAACTCTGTTTTGTGAATGTTTATAATTAGAAGTGTTAAAAGTGAAAAACAAGGAAATAATAGAAACTATCTTGGATATGTTAGGGACATAATATCAGTCAATTTTGTAGCCTTGGTTAACACTAAGTACAGGATATTTGTTCTTCTGTTTGCTTGAATTCAGACTTCTCTCTCTGTTATAAAAGCAGTGAAGTGTTGCCATGGTAGCAAACCTCTGTAGAGAGAACTTTTAATGAACTTCCAATGCCTTGCCTTTCGGTATCAGTTTTTAGAAGAGTACTGGAAACTGTGGTGCTCCAGTTCACATCTATAAAAGAGGAATCTAGAAGGCTGTAATCCCATAAATACTTTCTAATGATGTGGGCTGTACATTATAACTCAATCTATTGCCCCTATAATGATATCCAAGGGCATAGGTATTTCCCTCACTTTCACTCAACAAATCTGGTGCTATGCTAGACAGTCATGGAGTTTTCAGAGAAGAACAACAAGGATGATTACTGGACCCTATGAAGAAAGACTGAAAAAACTTTTGAAAAAGAGACTGAGGGAGGATAGGATAGCATTCTTCAAATACTTGAAAAAGGAGGGGCAGGATCTCTTCTTAATCATGCCAGACTGCAGGACACGTAATAACAGGCTCAAACTATGGGAAGCCAGATACAGTATAGGCTGAATGTTAGAAAAAAAACCTCTTAACTCTTAGAGCTGTGTGACAATGGAATCAATTACTCTAGGAGGTGATGATTGCTCCGGTGTTGGGGATATTCAAAAGAAAATTGAACAACAATCTCTAAGAACTGCTTTGATTTGGATTTCTGCATTGAGCAGGGGGTTGCACTTAATGGCTTCATAGGCCCCTTCTAACTCAGTTATTCTGTGATTCTTTGATTCTGGAAGTGTGAAGATTGTGGGTTTTTTAAAAATAAAAACAAGGGTTTGCCTGGATAATTCTAGGACTTTATTGACCCTAACCCCCTCCCTCATTTGTTTACCTTTGGTTCTAGTCCTGCAAAGAATTAATCCCTACTTTGCAAATCCTTATTCTGAGAGCTCCTTAGCTTCCTTTAACCATTCTTGTAATGGGGATCAGTACAACTCTTAACCTCTCTGTGCTGTAGAAATAAATGTGCTTCGAGGAAAGTGAAGGGGAAAGCAAAGTCTTGAAAACCTGTTCTTTATCTTTCTTGAAACTATCATAAATATTAATACAAAATCTGATTTCACTTCAAAATACACACAATAAATACACACAAGATTGTCTGGCTGAACATCTGTTGTGTATTGAGGCACATTTGCAAGGAGCGCTCTTGCAAGAGGAAAATGGCAGTTTTCTGCCATTCTAATTAGAAGCCTAAAGTGGCGCGAAACCCCTGCGCTTGTTATGCTAATCCAAGCCCTAGGATTGGTTACAGTTTTGGATCCTGTTCTCCATTGGTTAACTACACATATTCCCTGTTATGATTGGTTAGTTACGTATGTCCTTGTATCCAGGAGCCACCGCCGAGGAGACACTATGTAAGCTCCACAGGTAAACAAGGGTGGGGCCGGACTGGATCTATACTTCCTACTCTGTACAGGTAGCCGGGTAGCACTAAGCCTGGGTCCCTCCATTATGCTATGCTTCTATGGTAACTAGTTATTGCCTACTGCTGGGTAAGCGTCCGAAGGGACTGACTCCACTAGGATTGTATAGCCATCTCGCAATCCGGAACACCTTGTAAACTCATCTCTAATAGACTGTTAAATAAAGACTGTTGCTGTTTGTTCATCGTTGTCTCAGACTGGTGTTTATAAGGGCCGGACATAACAACATCCCACTATGGTAATGGAGTAGACCAGTGGTGGTGAACCTATGGCATGCATGCCAGAGTGGGCACTCAGAGCCCTCTCTGTGGGCATGTGCGCTGTTGCCCAGAACAGAGATTTCCCTGCCCCTCTGCCCAGAGGCCCAATGAGAGTGTTTCTTCTCCCCCCCCCAACATGGAGTTTTTCCCACCCTGCTGCCCAGAAGCCCAATTGGAGCGCTTCTTCCCTCCCCCAGCACAGAGTTCGCCCTGCCCCACTGCCCAGCATCCTAATGGGTGTGCTTCCTCCCTCCTCTCTTACCATGTTGGCACTTTGCAATAAATAATTGGGTTTTGGGTTGCAGTTTGTGCACTCGGTCTCTAAAAGGTTCGACATAACTGGAGTAGACCGTTCAGCCAGTGACTAAATGCTAAGTGTTGGGTGGTGGTAAAAAAACTGACTCCCATAAAAGGGCCAATGGCTACAGGAGGATGAGCCCCTTTAGGTGCCTTGATGATGGTCCCCTCAGTGGAGGAAATGCCATTGAAAACCATCATTTAGGGCCCAACGGCAAAAAGAACGGAGGAGGAACCACTGCACTATTCTGATTCCCAACAGTCATGGAGGCGGAAGAGGTCTTGCCAGATGGACTGGCTGTGAAGATGCACCTTTTTAATATCCTCAAGGCTGCGGCAGTCCATTGCAGCCCCGGTGTTAAATCCTGCATGTTTCATTTCATATGTGCCACAGGAGATGGCCCCGTGATCACAGTGTGTGGATCACTTCATGGCAAGCTGTGATCCACCTTAAACAAATTCACGGCAATGACATTTTTCCTGTTTCTCATTTTTCTCACATCTATCAA
Organism: Bradypodion ventrale; assembly: GCA_035047345.1. Taxonomy (NCBI): domain Eukaryota; kingdom Metazoa; phylum Chordata; class Lepidosauria; order Squamata; family Chamaeleonidae; genus Bradypodion; species Bradypodion ventrale. The sequence continues at coordinate 26,064,864 of JAWDJE010000003.1, forward strand.
ATGTGAAAATGATTTCCAGAAAAAATGTATACTCGGATACGAGTAGCAGCCGACAATGACAATAGAAGACCATAGAACCATTTTTATAAAGTTTAAATTTTAAAAGGTTACTTTATTTTTGTCACCAGGGCCAATTTCTTATACATATGTAAATTGAGAGAGCAGTAGAATGTTATTTATGCAATAAATATTGAACAAACTTGCGTTTCTAAAACATGTGACACATTGTCAGATATTGGGTTGGTGAAGAATAAAAGTGAATATTTTGTTAGAAATTAAGACAGAGTGATGCATAATATCAATATTTTTCACTGAGTATTCTTTATATATCTTATTTTATCTCTTACATGTCTAAAAAGCTAATCTGATGAAGGAGAAAGCATAGGTATTTTTTAAGCAGGAATTGCTAGATGTTTTATCAGATTATTATTACCCGAATTTTACATAACATCAAAGAATTCTCCAAACAATGTTTTGTAATGTGCCATCCAGTACTTGGTTCAATGTAAATTAACATTTACCACCAGAATGTCATGATGTTTTTAGATTCCCTTAAGATATTGGGTGTGGGGGAGGGAATCAGCATATAACAGACCATATCACTAATATTCATTACATGTGAAACTATGTTGTCGGTTTGATTTGAAAGATACAGATGCATTCCTCAGTGAAAGCTACACCAGAAAGGATATAAGTCTTGGAATGTGTTTGTTTTGTTTGCAGATGGTAGGTAACCCAGATCAGCAAGAAGACAATGTGGATGAGCAGTACCAGGAGGAGGGAGAAGAGGAGGTAAATAACTGTTTCCTTATTACATTACATTTCTATACCGCCCAGTTGGGTGGTATCCCACTCTGCGCAGTGTACAAGCAAATATCAAATAACATGACAGACCACACGACAAATCAAAACAGATAACCAACAAATACGGCTCAAAATAAAATAAAGTAACTAAAATAACTGGTGTCTGAGGGCATAGGTGATCAACCTAACTGACTAATTTATAGCTAAAGAAACAATGCCCTGAAAGGCCTCCGAGAACAAGAGAGTTTTTAATTGCTTTTTAAAGATAGCCAGTGATGGGGCCTGGTGTAGCTCCACCGGTAGAGTGTTCCACAGTGTTGGTACCACCACCGAGAAGGCTCTATTTCTAGTTACAGACTTCCGAGCTATCCTCAGGGTTGGCACTTGGAGCTGTGTAGACTTTCATAAACAGGTGATGTGGGAAGTTATCCCGAGGGAGAGACACTCTGATAGATAATGTACTTCACAGGATTGTTGTGAGGATTAAAAAAAAGGGGGGGATAAAGGATATGTTTATGCTAGCAGAAGGAATAGATTGAAAAACAAAAACATAGAATACCGTAGAAGAAAGATAAAGGAGAAAAATCAAAGGAATAGTCGCTTTTTTGTATTTTTGAATCTGTGGAAAAAATATCCATGGCTATAATGCACAGTTCATACTAGGAATATGCAGTATCCAGTAGTCTTCTGATCATATCAGGTTACAATGTGATAAAATACATTAGATAATGTATGATTATAAAAACAATTAAAACAGATTAAAAATAGGATGACACCATCACAATAAAACTTGATTTAAAATTTAATACAATTTTTCATATTAGGGATATGAAGAATACTACTTACCCAGTTGCTCATTCTCATAAATTTTAAACTATCTTGGCAGCATGACACACTTCAGCGAGGATTTATAAGCCCTGTGAGATTCCCTGCCTCCAGAAAAGAGCAAAGTCCCTATAACTTCAACAAAACAAAGGCTAGACCTTTCTACTTAGGAAACAAAGCATGTGCATGCGCACATGCATGCACACACAAGGACAAGGCAAGAAAGGCAATCCACTGCTTCAGATTATTTTAAATCAAGGGTGGCCAACCTTTTAATGCCATGGGCCTGACCATGCCCCCAGAAGTAGACACATTTACGGCTATCATAAATGCACTCACTTCTACGTTTACGACAGCCGTGGGCGTGTTTATGCATGCACTGGCATGTTTTACGGCTGACATAAACGTGTCCGCTTCCACTTCTGGGTGCGGTGGTGGTGGGCCACATGAAATGGTGCTGCGGGCAGGGGCCTACCCATGAGCCATAGATTGGGAACCCCTGTTGTAAGTCAACAACTACAATGTTTCCCAGTTCAGATTCTTCTAGTGGAGAGACATTTGTGCTCCACAACCACCTTCCTTTCCCAATACCAGCACTTGAGGAGAAGACTTTGGGACACTTACCTCTTTAAAACGTGTCTGTTCCCCTCCAAATCCAGGTTTCCTACCAAGCAAGGAAGGTAGTGCTTACAAGCACACAAACCTCCGTGCATTGCCAAGCCAGACCCTCCGTTTTCACCTGTTTTGCCAGCAGGGCTGCATAGAAACATAAATTCTGGAAGAACAAATGCAAGGCAACAATCAGGAAAGCAAAGCAAGACTTTGAGGAGCGTATAGCTAAAAATACTCAGAGAAATAACAAAGACTTCTTTAAGTACATTAGAAGTAAGAACCCAACTAGGAAGGCCATTGGACCATTAGATGACAATGGAAGGCAAGGGGTTATTAAAGAGGAAACAGAGATTGCAGAGAGACTCAATGAATTCTTTGCTTCAGTATTCACTGAAGAAGACAGAGCCTATCTTCGTAGGGAGGGAAACCGAAGAATTAAGCCAGATAGAAATAACCAGTGAGGAGGTCCTTGCATGTCTTGTTAAACTAAACACTAACAAATCACCAGGACCAGATGGCATCCATCCACGAGTTCTCAGGGAACTTAAAGATGAAATTGCTGATCTCCTAGCCAAAATATATAATCTTTCCCTCAAATCAGGCTTTGTGCCTGATGACTGGAAGGTAGCGAATGTAACACCAATTTTCAAAAAAGGATCCAGGGGTGATCCAGGAAATTACCGACCTGTCAGTTTGACATGTGTCCCAGGTAAAGTGATGGAAACCATCCTAAAAGATAGAATTAATAGGCACATAGAAGAGAAGGCGCTGCTAAAGGAGAGCCAACATGGCTTTTGCAAGGGCAAAACATGCCTCACTAATCTGTTGGAATTTTTTGAGAGTGTCAACAAGCATGTGGATAAGGGGGATCCAGTTGACATTGTTTATCTGGACTTTCAGAAGGCTTTTGACAAGGTCCCACACCAAAGGCTCTTGAATAAACTTACCAGTCATGGAATAAAGGGACAGGTCTTGTCCTGGATCAGCAACTGGCTAAGGGACAGGAAACAGAGGGTAGCACTAAATGGACACTTCTCCAAGTGGAGGGAAGTAAAGAGTGGGGTCCCCCAAGGTTCAGTACTGGGACCCCTGCTTTTCAACCTCTTCATAAATGATCTAGAGGTAGGAGTAAAAAGCAAGGTAGCCAAATTTGCTGACGACACTAAATTATACAGGGTAGTGAAAACTGTGAGAGATTGTGAGGAGCTCCAGAGGGATCTCTCAACACTGGGGGAGTGGGCAAAACAGTGGCAAATGAGTTTCAACATTAGTAAGTGCAGAGTGATGCATGTTGGGGCAAAGAACCCCAATTACATTTATAAACTGATGGGGTCTGAACTCTCTGCGACAAACCAGGAAAGGGACCTTGGTGTCCTGGTGGACAACCCAATGAAGGTGTCAACCCAGTGTGCCTCAGCAGTGAAAAAAGCAAACTCAATGCTAGGGATCATTAGGAAGGGTATAGAAAATAAGTCAGCAAGTGTCATTTTGCCTCTTTATAAATCTATGGTGAGGCCCCATCTGGAATACTGTGTACAGTTCTGGTCGCCATACCTCCAGAAGGATATTATGGAGCTGGAAAAAGTGCAGAGGAGGGCAACCAGAATGATTAGGGGACTGGAACACCTTCCTTACCATCTGAGGCTGCAACGGTTGGGCCTCTTCACTCTTGAACGACGACGTCTAAGAGGTGACCTGATTGAAGTTTATAAAATCATGCACGGTGTGGACAAAGTAGATAAGGAAAAACTGTTTTCCCTATCGCATAACACTAGAACTAGGGGACACTCCATGAAACTTTTGGGTACTAGTTCTCAAACAAATAAGAGAAAGTACTTTTTCACCCAGAGGATTACTGGTCTATGGAACTCCCTGCCAGAAGAAGTGGTGATAGCTGTCAGTCTTGACAGCTTTAAGAAAGGATTAGACAAGTTCATGGAGGACAAGAGTATCAATGGCTATAATTATGGATACTTAAGGACAACCTCGGGGTTGGAGAGATAGGCAGGATATCTCTCAATATCATTTCCAGGGAATCGTAAGCAGGTGAAGGCATCTGCTTGGGAATACCCTGAAGGAAATGGCGAGCCACTGTGTGAGACAGAATGCTGGACTGGATGGGCTGTGGCCTGTTCCAGCAAGGCTGTTCTTATGTTCTTATGTTCTTATAGTTCTATCCCATTTGTCTGGACTTGAAAGAATATCGGCAGCCTCTCACCTCCTTCCTGGATATTGAGAACGCCCCCTGTGATTTTTCTCTCTCTCTCTCTCTCCCGCCTACATACCCCAACACACCAGCATTTCTCTATAGGCAAGGTTTACTGTATATTCTCAAGTGTAAATCAGGTTTTTAGCCCCCAAAATGAGGTCAAAAATGGGACTCGACTTATACTCGGGTCAATGTAAACACTCAAAAACATACTCACACAAATGTCTAAATTAATTAATTTTACCATATTTTCATGTATTTTAATTATAGAAACTCACTAGCAGCTGCTGCATTTTCCACCCTCGACTTATACTTGGCTCAATCTCTTTTCCTAGTTTTAGAGGTCCAGATTAGGTACCTTGATTTATATTTGGGACAATTTATAGTCGAGTATATATGGTATATCTTGAGATAGTACCAGTGAGTCACCAGAACATTGTCTTCCTAATGGTGTCTTCTTGATGTTCCTCGAGGAAAGAATGAAGTGGAGCAGGTGGGCCAGTTGGTAGAGAGGTTTGGAGTCTTAGCTCCACTTATCTTGGATGTGGGAGAGCCAGATATAGATGAATAAAGGGAGGTGTGTGTGTATGTATGAGAAAGAGTGTGTGTGTGTGTGTGTGTGTGTGTGTGTGTGTGTGTGTGTGTGTGTGTGTGTGTGTGTGTGTGTGTGTGTGCGTGTGTGTGTGTGAGAGAGAGATGTTTATGTGCCTTCTATACAACTGTTTTTGCATGGTAGGAAATCTAGATGAGGAAGGAAGGTGAGAAAGACACTTTGGGGGTGGGTTGAGTACTGAAAAAGTGGTTCTTACCCTCTGCAGGAGTGCCGGAACTTACTTAGGTGGGGAAGGCAGGCTGCTGGGCTAAAAACCTGCTTGTGCCAGAGAGCAGATGGAATTTAGGAGAAAGAATGCATCTGTTGGGATATTAAAAATTTAAGCAATACATACACTGTTTGCCTCTTTCTTTTCTACTTGCCTTTTGTTTGTACTTTGCTTCTTAAGGAGAAAATTTCACTGGTTTCAGCTCAGTTGCTTTTTCACAAGAGATCACTGTTGCAATCACAAAAACTGAATTGGGAGGAACTGGAAACTCCTTGCTGTCCAAACTAGCAAGAAGAAGAATGCTTATTCACCTCAGCCATGGCTGCAGAAATGGGACAAGAGAGGATTTTTACATCCCAAGTCCACATGTGCCAAGTTGGCAGGCCTATAGCCATAGCTCATTGTTGGCTTTTGACACCATTTTGAAAGCAATTGTTTTGCAGACAATTGTTTTGAAACTCTGGGAAGAGTAACTAGTTTCAGTCTCTCACTAGCCCACTGCGTAGGGTGGTATAAAAATGACTATATACATGTATTTTTATTTGCAACTTTAAATGTGCTATTATGAAAGTATTGTAACTTTTTTAGAAAAGCATCCTATTGGCACCAGTGATTCAGCTTAAACCTAACAACATTGCAGGGGTTCTTCTAAGCAAGGACACAAAGGAACATCGGAAATAAAGTATGTTATGTTCTGTTCTGCTATGAATACTTAGTCAGCATGTCAATTACTGTGTAGAACCTACATGTTAAAACCCCATTTAAGCCCTGTGATTACTTAATAAAGACAGATACTTGTTTTGGACTAATTATGGCCCAGTATCCATTTTCTGTACTGCAGGACGGAAATGAGCTCCCGTCTTCGTCCCAGCTCCTGCCAACCTAGCAGTTCGAAAGCAAGAAATTGCAAGTAGATAAATAGGGACCACTTCGGTGGGAAGGTAACAGCGTTCCGTGCACGCTGGTGTCTAGTCATGCCTGCCACATGACCACGGAAACGTCTGCAGAAGCAGACAGCGCTGGCTCTTTGGCTTAGAAACAGAGATGAGCACTGCACCCTAGAGTCGGATACGACTGGCTTTCGAGCAAGGGAAACCTTTACCTTTACCTATCCATTTTCTGCAGAATACTTTGTGGGTGATGTTATTTTTCTCACTCTGTCAGGAAGTTTGGAGGATTCTGCCAGAGGTAAAGAGTAACTAAATTATTTTTATAACAGTAGATTCAGGTGGCAGAGAGAAGGAGAAAGGAAAGGGGACAGCAGAAAAGAAGGAGGGACAAACAGTATTTATGGTGCTGGCTCCATCAGTACATGATAATGTCCCTCTCCTTAATATTCCTGAGGGAATTGTGTCCTTGATGGGAAGAACATTTCACACCACATGTTGGAAACATGTAATAAAGCAGACATTACTCACTCCATGCCAAAGCATCATTCTTAAAATAACTGTATTCTTTATTACATCTCCAGCATAAATCAGAGTTCTTATTGTTTATTAAATGTAATTTGGCTGGAGTGAGATACCACCTCCAAAGTACTTTACAATTATGTTCTTTTTCCTTTATTGAAAGTGATTTCATACTTCTATGGGTCCATTTCTTTTTCCAGTTCTCATCTTTTATTATAATTCCCAAATCCTCCTCCAATGCTGAGTACCTTCACTAGAATTTAACAAGTGATAAATCTTACCCACTAAACCTTTTAAATTCTTTTTACCATTCCTTACTTCAAGAGTCAGATTTTCAAAGGGGGTTGATGCCCGATTTATTGTACTGTTTTCCCTCATCTTTCTATTCCACGCCTCCATCTGGAGTTCTTGCAGCCAATTTAAGCCTAACTCCACATAAATACTTTTTCTTTGGAAGATGGTATTACAATTATCAATCCAATCCGTGATTAATAGAGCTTTTTTGCGTGTTAAAATTTCTCTTGTACTTATTGTTTCCTCTAAAGGACAATGTTGTTGGTCTAGAATTTCCATTATGGGCGAAGAATTTGGAGATAATATTGGTTTTAATCCTTTCCATATTCTAAATATATTCTTTAAAGAAAAATTACAAAATTGGGGATTAGTTCTTATCTCACCTAAAAATAATTCACCCTTCCAATTTCTAAACTCTATATAATCTAATTCATACTTTTGCGCACAATTTTGACTTAATAGTTTAATAATTCTCTTTAAATTAAAAGCTCTGTAATAGAGTTTAACATTCGGGATATTTAGCCCTCCCAACTTGTTTTTTAAATACCATAAACTTTTATTAATTCTTGGCTTTTTTCCATTATTACAGATTTCATTTATCAATTTCTGCCAGATTTTAAGCTCTGTTTCTTTTATTTGGAATTGGTAAATTTTCAAATAAAAACTTTAGTTTTGGCATAATTTTCATCCTGCACAAATTTATCATCCCAAACCATGATATTTTCAATGATTTCCATTGATCCTTAATTCTTTTTATTTCCTCTTTTAACTTATTAAAGTTGATCTTATACAAATCCTTAACTTCATCTGACACCATTATTCCCAAATATCTCATTCTATCTCTTATTTTAAATTTATATTTTTCCATTACTTTCTTCTTTTCCGCCTCCGATAGATTACAAGTAATAGCTTCTGTTTTTTTCCAATTTATTTTTAATCCTGTAACTTGCTTGAATAACTTCAGGTGATGTTGAATTTTATTAATATTTAGAAGAGGGTCCTTGACCACTAGCAAGGCGTCATCTGCAAATAGACTAATTTTTTTGTTTTTAACACCTGTCAAACTTTCATCTTGTCGAATACTTCTTGCTAACAACTCCATTGCTAGGATGAAAAGTGATGGGGAGAGCGGACAGCCTTGTCGGGTACCAGCCTTAATCTCAATTTCCCCACTTAACCTATTATTCATTTTTATTCTTGTCAGCGAATCATTATATAATTGATTAATTGCGTGTTTAAATTTAGAACCAAACTCTAATCTGCAACATATTTCTTTAATAGACCACTGAATAGACTCAAATGCTTTGTAGATATCTAGTGCCAAAATACAAACTTTTTCCTTACTCTTTTTAACCAAATCTATAATATTGACTAACCTACTTATCAGTCCCTCCATCTGTCTGCCCTTCAAAAAACCAGCTTGGTCCTCTCCTATATAAAAGCTTAGAAAGCTATTAAGTCTGTTATTCAATAAAGAGGTGAATATCTTAGCGTCCTGATTTAATAAGTAGATAGGGCGGTAGGCATCAATTTTTCCCCTATCTTTACCCGGTTTTGGGATCAATACCATAATTGAACGACTCCAGGATTTTGGCATATTTCCCCCCTCTAATATATAATTATACAGTTTCTTTAATTTGGGAATCATTGCTTCCTGACATTGTTTATATATTTCTGATGGAAAACCATCTTCACCTGGTGCTTTGTCATTTTTTAAGTTTTTAATCACTATTTCAATTTCTTTATCTTGAATTTCTTGCTCCATATAATCTGAGTGTTCTTTTTTAATTTTATATTTAAATTTTGATCTAAATAAGTTCTTAAGTTTGTCACATTAACAGACTTTTCTTTGTATAAATCCGCAAAGAACTTTTCTGCAATATGGAGTTTCCCCTCTAGTTTATGTACTATGAGACCATCCTCATCTGCCAGAGCTTCAATTTGTCTCTTAAACTTCTTATTTTTTGCTCTTTTTGCTAAAGTTTTCATATCCTTACTGTTAAATTCAAAGTCGTTTCTCTTTAGATATACCAAATCTTTTCTTGCTTTGTCAATTTCTAAACCTATTACCTCTTTTCTTAAAAACTGAAGTTTATTCCAATTCCTCTCATCACCATCCTCTTCATGTCTTGTTTCTAATTCTTTTAATTCTTGTTCCCTTTTAACTATTTTCCTATTTAATTCACTATCAATAATAATTTTTTCCTGAATGCAGTCTCCCCTTAATACCGCTTTCATGGCATCCCATAAAATATGTGGTGCCACTTCACCCGTATCATTGATCTCCCATTTTTCTATCCATTTGTCCATCAATCTTTTCTTTATCACTTCATTATTTAGGAGTTTTGTGTCAAACCTCCATATATTACTTTTTGAAACATCCTTTCCTAAATTAATTTCCAAAGTGATTGGGGTATGATCTGACAACTTAAACGTGCCTATTTTAAATTCTTCCAAATTGTGTGAAAGGTTCTCTGATACCATAAAATAATCTAATCTGGAATATGTTCTTGACACTGAGGAGAAGAAGGTAAATCCCTTTTCCTTTCATATATCTCCAAGTATCTGTAAGATTTAGCTTCTTCATCCACCTGTCAAGTATATTGAATTGACCTTTCCTATAGTTGGAATAATTGGAAACAATAAGTCACAGCTCTTGTTAAATTAAAGTCTCCACCTACTATCAAGTTTGGTGATCTTTCTTTTTTTATAATTGGTAAAATCCTATCTAAAAAGAAACCTTGATTTTTGTTTGGAGCATAAATGTTTACCAAGGTATATTCATCATCTTCAATCTTACCCTTAATTAGCTGAAACCTTCCCTCTTTATCACATATATTCTTGGACATTATAAACCCCATCTTATTCACTATTATGGTAGCTATACCTCTAGAATTTGAGGTTCCCAAACATTTTCATATATATCGGCTTCCTTTATATAAAGATTATTTTTATTTACATTTTTTTGGTGAGTCTCTTGAAGAAATATAAAGGAAAAGGGACTTACATTCATATGTGGTGGCTGTGTGGTAAAATGAGGAATTTCTGGGATGCTATAGAAGAGGAATTGAATAAAATATTAAAAATAGCAATAGTGCTAAGTCCAAAGATAGTATTATTAGGTGAAGTGGACGATTTACATCTGGAAAATAATAAAAAAGAATTATTGTTATCTTTATTGATGGTAGCCAGACATCTAATTGCCAAGGAATGGAAGAGTGGAACTAATATTAGTAAAGTTAGATGGTACTCAGATGTTTGGCAATTGGCTCTCAATGAGAAATTAACTTTCCAAGTTCACCAGAAAAAGGGGTTACCAATAAAGATACCATTTTGGGAGATTTGGGGTTCCTTTGTCAACTTTGCTTTATTAGGTGATAACAAGTTTAACCCAAGCCCTGACATGATCCAATTTTGGAAATAGAATTGAAGGTAAATGGCCAAGAAACCCCTGCCGACATCCCCCGACAGAGCACAGGTGGGCGGGTTATATTGTTTTATTGCTTTAGGTATTTTTTATAATGTATAGATTTGTTATGGTATTATTTTTTGTATTATTTTCATTATTTGTTTTCGTATTACTTCAGTTCTTAATAAAAGCTAATTAAAAAATAAATAAATAAAATAACTGTATTCATCCTCTGTTTTGTACAGGGTGGCCTGTAAGTCCCTACCTGTCCTCTTTGTGGGCACATGCGCCATTTCCCCAGGATTTGCCCTGCCCCTCTGCCCAGCAGCCCAATGGAAGTGCTTCCTCCCTTCCCCCAGCAGAGCCCTACTTTCTTTGTCCTGGGTAGGACTTACAGGCCACCCTGTACTGCAAAAGAGATGCCACACATGGAGCTTTTAAGAGGTTCTCACTTTCTCCCACAACTGGCGGGCCAAGTTTGGGGTGCAGGTGGAGGTATGGCTTCCGTTGGGTGGTTAATATAGGGGAGGATGCCTGCCCCACGGTTTCTTCAGTTCCTGCACCCCTCTCTTTTTAGGGGTGGGTTCTTATTGCTGGTTTTTATCTGTTTTATTTGTTTTTATCTGTTTTTACCCACTGTTGTGAACTGCCCGGAGTCGGCTTTGGCTGAGTGGGCGGTATAAAAATTTAACAATAAATAAATAAAAACTGGATGTGTGTGTTTCTTTACAGGCCCAGGGGGACCTTACTGAGGAGAAGAAGCAGGAGCTGGAACACAATGGTGAAGAACCCTATGGTGAAAACAATGAAAACGTAGGACTGCTCAGTGACCTGGGTGGGGATGGGGCCATACCTGTCAAGTATCCCATTTTGCCCAGGAAAACCCCATAATTTAGAGCCCCTAATCCCACCATCACGTTTTGTAACTTCCCATATTTTTTTAAAAAAAATCAGAGGCATATAAATCTCCCATATATCATTGTGTTATATCTTTATGAGGTGTGCAGCTCATACCAGAGAAGAGGAGTGTTGAGCTCCCCCTGGTGGAGAAAAAATCACCCCATAAGCACAACTGCTTCTTCTCACAGGGAAATGCAGTTAGCAAGCCAAGCTTACTAATAATTCTATTCTATATTTCCCCCTACTCTCCCCCCCCCATATTCGACTGCATTTTATATTATGGTGATTTTTCATGGAACTGTTTTTTACACTTTAATCAGTTAATTGTCTCCTGTTCTTAGTGTTTTTTGCCTCAATTTCATTTTTTAAAACTCTGTGTTTAGGAGAAAATCGTGGAAGTATCCTGTTTATGCTGTATGCAAATATACTTGAAGCCGATTGGCTCATTGACTTTCCTTTAACACCCTCTTTCCCAGGAGAGAGAGGGCTTCAAGTATATTTGCATACAATATAAACAGCATACTTCCATGGTTTTCTCTTAAATACAGAGTTTTAAAAAATGAAATTGAGGCATAAAACGCTAAGACAGGAGACAATTAACTGATTAAAATGTGAAAAATAGTTCCATGAAAAATCACCATAATATGAAATGCAGTCGAATAGGGGGGAATATAGAGTAGAATTGTTGAAGTAAGTCTGGCTTGCTGGCTGCCTTTTTCCCTGTGAGGGGAAGTAGTTGTGCTTATGAGGTGGTTTTTCCTCCACCAGGAGAACTCAACATTCCTCTGTGGCTCCTCATCTTCTAGGCTCTTGGATGTGCCTAGATTTTGGGGAGAAGAGGGTGTGGCCTGGGAGAGAAGGGTGTGGCCTAAAATTTCCCTTATTTTCTTGTCCAAAACTTGACAGGTATGGATGGGGCTGTTATAGGAAATGGTTCTGTTCAGGATCCTTTTGACTGGTCAGGGTACCTTCGGTTGGCCCTCTTTACAGCGGTCTTTTCTGCCACTGTTGAGGTCAAACACTGGCAAAGTTCAAAGTCAGAACTGAAGTCGAAAATGTCAAGAAGAGGCTCAGAGCATAGAACGCAGTTGCAGTGTTGAAGTTGGATGGATTTTAACCTGACTAGAGCTTGGATGAGTGAATGGCTGTCTTAGAACCAAGCATCACCCTGGAAACCAGAAAAAAAGGGCCAGTTGCAAGTTTAAAAAATAAATAATTGAACACTTTTGTATTAATAGAATCCACTTAGAAATTGTAAATTATTCTTCCATGAACATTAACATAAAATCCATTATGGGAAGGCACAATAAGAAAATTGTTCCTAACAACCTAGATACTTCAGTTGTCCCAAGAACTGAAATACTGTACTTCTGTTGTCCTGAAGGGAGAAATGGATTGTGTTAAGGTTTCTCACAGTCTTGTGAAACTGAGCCTACTTGATCAGAGTTTTCACTTTAGTAAGGATTCCTTTTTAACTTGGAGGTCTTTGATTCCATTCATATAGCATTGGATTCAACCGGTCTGTCCACTGGTGCAGCTGTAACTATTAGCACGGCTGCTCTTCAACTTATAAAAGAGTCACCTTGTGATTCACGGAATTATATAAAACAGGGTTGCTATATTACTTGCAGTTTCAGAAACTATTTGCAAATAATGAGTGGAATCCCTTTTTTTATGTTTTGTGTACAGTTTATGTAATTTCGTTGTAGGTAATTGTGGCTAATTTGTAAGGTGCCAATATGCAACCTAGTGGCATAACTAGGCATTTGACTAGACACACAACCAAAATCCATCCTGACACCTCATAATTAGCATTAGGTAGCTGCAGGGGGAAATGACTTATTTGTAATAAAGATGGGGAGAAAGACAAACACATGGGTGCTAGAGCAAACCAGACCTGAACTTTTGGAAGTTGAAAAGATTTAAACTGAACTGTCCTACTTTGGACACATCTTGAAAAGGCAAGATTCAAAGGAATAGACAGTAAAGCTAGGAAAGGAGAATGCAGCAAGAAAAGAAGAAAATCAAATGTGAGATGAACTGATTCCCTAAAGCAGGGGTGGCCAAACTGTGGCCCGTGGGCTGGACCTGGCCTGCAGCACCAAATCATCTGGCCTGCCCCGCTTTAGCTGCTCCTGGAAGCGAAAGTAAAATGGTAAAAATGTGCCTGTGCGTGTGCAAAATGCTGCTGTAAATGCACCCACGGCTGTCATAAATGTTTATGACAGCCATGGGTGCATTTATGACAGTGTTGTGCACATGCACAGGCACGTTATACTTCCACTTCCAGTTGGAGGAACCATGCAACCAGCCCGCTGAACCACATGACCGGTCCATGGCCCAAAATGTTTGGGCACCCTTTCCCTAAAGGAAACCGCTAGCTTGAGTTTACAAGACCTGAGCAGGGCTGTTCAGCACATTTTGGGGATCTCTCATATAGAGTTGCCATAAGTTGGAAGAAACGTGACAGCACGTAACAACAGCTGCAGCAAGTTATGCAAACCTAATATGAAAATCAATAAGATTCTGGCCAATGATGTTACCATAAATGCAACCAATGCTAAGCACTAGAAAAAAGGAGGGTAGTTGCATGCAACAGTGATGCAATAGAACCATTTTTGTATAAAATATAAATCATTTTGTAAATGCATACTCCACTCCCATCTTATTAGCAGTAACAACGGCATAACACAAGCGTCATTTTATTGTAGGAGTAGCAACATACTGTAGAATCATAATAATGTGAAACTCTTCAAGAAGAGCCCAGTCATTCATTAAAAACAAGCTCTCAGCAGTTTGAATCTCCTCAGGCTCACCACATGCGTCTGCAAAGGGAGCCAGTTCTCATGCTGCAGTCACACGTGGCGAGGCCTGAAGAAATTCAAATGCAGCCAATGCCAGCTGGCCACCCTGCTGCTGCTCATTTTTCCACCCCACCCCCCCATCTGTTGTGAAGCAAAGCATCTTACAGTCACTTCTCCCTCTGTCTTGGGATATTGGTGAGGCTGCAACACTAACAGGGAGGCATATGAGCCCTGGTAGTGCAGCGGCTAAACTGCCGTACTGCAGTCAAAACACTGAGTTCGATCTTGACAGGGATCAAGGTTGACTCAGCCTTCCACCCTTCCGATGTTGGGGGCAAAATGCTAGTTACCTTGTGAACCCCGCAGAGCGTGCACTAAGGGCTAGGGGGCGGTAAAGTAAAGGTAATGGTCTTCCTTGCTCAAAAGCCAGTTGTGTCTGACACTAGTGCTGCAGATGTTTCTGTGGTCATGTGACAGGCATGCCTAGGCTACAGAGCACGTGGAACACTGTTACCTTCCCACCAAAGCAGTACCTATTTATCTAAATGCAATTTCTTGCTTTTGAACTACTAGCTTGACAGGAGCTGGGACAGACAATGAGAGCTCGCTGCATCATGCAGCATGGGCTGGCTGTTTGGCTGTAAACAGAGATGACCACTGGGCCCTAAAGTCTGATATGACTGGTTTTCAAGCAAGAGCGACCTTTTAGCTATGGGTTAACTGTCTCAGAAACACCTTGAGTCTAATTCTTGGGTGATTTTTTTTAATGTCTAGAAGCTTTAAGGGTCATTTTGTACTTTGCACAGTATGTCATTCCAGCTGTTTTCTCACAGTTCTGTGCTTGAACTTTGCTGGCAAGTAATACCCAGAGGACACAGCCAGGCTGCTACATGAGTTCAAGGTTTTACTACTCATAAAATTTCACCAGCCTGCAGTAGCACAATATTTCCCCCTATACTCCACTAACATTTCTGACTCTGTAGTGTTGATCTGTACAGTATTTGTAACATGCTGTGAAAATCCCACAGTAGGATTTTCCCTATGAATTATGTGTGTGGGGGGTGTTTGTTGGTAAAGTCTGCAATTTTCTTTATCTGTTTTTTTACCCACCCACCCCAATTCTATCCCTCCCCAACACTTTCCAGGCTGAAGAGAAAATCAGTGAAGGTGCTGATCAAGACCAAGAGATTCAAGAAGAAAACCACCGGAAAGAAGGGCATGATGAAAACTATGAAGAGGATGAAGAAGAAGAAGAGGAAGGCGGTGTTGGGGCAGCTAAAGCCCATAGACGTGGGGAAATGTAATTCTTGACCTACTTGGCACCTGTTTGGAAACATAAATTATGTGTAGGTGCTACAGAAGGACACATTAAACCTTTAAGAAATGTGCGCGCTCACACATATATTTTCTATTAGGTATTATTCTGCATTTATATGAATACAATATTTTACACTAGTGTTGCTTTTGTAGAAGATTTTATGTGACAAATAGAATATTGGAGGGGTTTTTTTGTATCTCCCCACCCCTACTTTTTATGATGTTCCTTTTTTATACGTTTGAATGTGAGTTTCAACCTAAGTCGTGGCGGGAAGGAGAGCACATCCGATTGCACCAAACAGGGTTCCTTTTCAGGAAGCAATCATCCTTAAAGTAACACTTCCCCCTGCTTTGGAACTGCCTCCAACCTCATCTCCAAAGAGGAGTAGCCCTGCAGCTCGTCCAGAAAGACCCAACTTAAGCAGGAGTCAGGGTCATATTGGAGCACAGTTCCCTAGGCGTTGTGTGATTGCCAAGGCGTAGCTCACAGTAGGCTGTTCTACACTCTCAGTTTGGCATTGTCAAAGTGATCATCTTTTGACTTCAGGTGCATTTTTGGTTGGGTGTGGAGCAGGGGTGCCCAAACATTTTGGGCCATGGGCCGGTCACATGGTTCAGTGGGCTGGTCACATGGTTCAGTGGGCCAGTCATGTGGTTCCTCCCTCCAGAAGTGGAAGTAAAACACGCCTTGCGATCTGTTTTGCAACAGAATGTGATATATTTTAAGCTGCCATTTTCTCTGCTTAAACCAGAAGTGGAAGTAAACAGGCCCACTTCTGAGAGCGACAAGGGTGTTGTGGGCTGGATGAATTGGTGTCAGGGGCTGGATCTGGCCTGGACATCCCTGGTGTGGAGGAAAGCAACAAAACTAGTGCCTAAGATTTGATGTTTAAAGAAAGGCTGGATTAAAACTTGCACCTCTATCTCCTTCCGGTGGGTTTCTCTTGATACACATTATAGAACTACTGTACATCTATGCATTATGAGTATTGTTCTATGGAACTGTCCATTCTGGTGCCTTATCGAGTATTAATTTTGACTGGGACTAATGTAGCCTGAATCTTTCTACATAAAGACCACCTGGCAGCTGATGTCAACTCTTAAGTTATCATGTCAAAAATTAGCAGTGTTTCACATTTGCAGGTACAAAAGACACCATCATATCCAAAGTTGGGACCCTTCTTGGCTCATCTAACCCAGTATTGTTAGCAGCATTCCAGCTGCAAATCTTTCCCAGCTCTGCCTGAAGAGGGCTACAACTGAACTTTTGGAGGCAAAGCTTGAGCTCCACTACTGAGCAGACACACTGGATTGGACTAGATTGTGTGGGTCATCCACAGCTTTTTGTTCCTTTCCTTGCTGGTTCCTTGATCCAAACAGTTGTCTCCATCCGTGCAGCTGTAATGCTGACCATACCGTGCAGCATTCATTGCACATTGAAGCATGGCAGTGGCATGTATGTGAAGGGTATTAAAAGGAAAAATTACTTTATACCACTTTGAATTGATTACACAAAAGTAAATGGATTCATTTTAAACTATGGTGCTGGAGAAGAGCCTCTGGATTGCCTGATCTGTCAGAAAGACATACAAGTGGGCCCTAGAGCAAATCAAGTCTGAACTGTCTCGGGGGGAGGGGGGAATGGCACATTCCCAATGGCTGCAGATGTATTCCTGGTGGCTGCAGAGGGTTTTCCGGTGGCCGCTGACATGTTTCCGATGGCCGTGGAGGCATTCCTGGTGGCCACGGCCACATTCCCGGCAGTTTGAGGGGATGTTTCTTTCCCCCACGCCATGCAGCTCCTCCAGACCGGTAAGCAGGGGAGCAGTGGGGAGCTTTGGGGGGTGTGGTGGGCTCGGGGTGGTCCCACCACCACCACTGGCAACAGTGGTGGTGGTAACACCAGTCTGACCTGCAGTCTGCGGAGGCGTGATCTGGGCCCAGGCTTTAAAAGGTTGAGAACCCCTGCTCTACAGAACTCAAGGCCATTTGTTTGCTCCTCAGAGTGAGTTGGGCTGTGATAGTAACTAACCCAAAGTCACTCATTGAGCTTTATGGCTGAGTGGAGACATGAGCATGGTTCTTCCCAGTTCTAGTTGAATGTTTTAACCACTACACCACTCTGGCTCTCTTTCCGTTGTTTTCCATCACGGAAAACAAAATAAGAGTCTGCTCAGTGATGGGAAATCTCCAAACACCACATTTTTAGTTTAAGAAACTATGTAAGAGCCATATCTGAGAGTAATATGAATGTAATACAGTTCATGTATTACCTACATGACAATTTGCTTTCTTAGATGTTCTAGAGTTTTTCCTTTATATAGGTTTTTAAAAATATGTCATTTCCTCTAACATTTCATTGGACGATGTGTGCAGATTTGGGGTTTTCTAGTTGTCACAACAATGATTTCTCTTATGTGGGGGATAGAAGCTGTTCCTGTTTACGTATATACTGTAAAGTGTATAATATGTACATAACCTTTGGAATACAAATATTTTGATACATTTTTGTGTGTCTTTTTAAAGCCATGGGGCAGTATTTAATTATTTTGAAATATATTTGAGGGCTATGAATAAATGGTAAAATTTAAGGTAACATATCTCTGAGTCTGTAGCATTTCTTCCTGGCTGCTGGCACCTCATATTTGCATATCGTCATAGTGAATGGATAAAAATAGTAGCTAAGGTATGCTTTCAAATAAATGTATAGTGTCCCTGTAAAAATCTGTTACTCCCCTGCCAAGCTTTGGCCAGCAGGAAGGGTGGAATTTACCTGGATGAGACCCCTCCAGGCAGATCATCCTGGGTTTTTGCTAGCTCTCCACAGCTAAGACCTAAGCCAGAGGTTTGCAACCTACAGCCCATGGGCCAGACCTGGTTGAGAACCCTTGGCTTAAATCTTGAACTGTCAAACAGAAAGCAAAAAGAACAGAAAAAGCTCCAGTCAGTTTCATTTCTTTACTTGCATGTTGCAAAAAAACAACAACAGCTACTGATCAAAGTAACAGCAAAAGAAGATTGCATAGGCAAGTAAAACAGTTTCAGTCAGAGGCACATTGAAAACAATGAAACCTATCTGGTTTGGAAGCCATAAAGGGTTTCTCATCCTCGGTCTAACCCATGGCTACATGATTAATAATCCACACAGCAATATATCTACTTTTACTCCATCTGAGAACCCATGATGCTGGACCAGCCATTCATTATGACTGCTCCTTGGAAGGTCAAATAGTAAAGATGAAGCTAAAGTACTTTGGACATCAAATGAGAAGATAGGATTCACTTGAGAAAGCCTTGATGCTGGGAAAGGGGGTGGGCAAAAGACGAAGGGGGCGGCCAAAAATGAGATGGCTAGATAGTATTGTAGATGCAGTGGGCACAGAGCTGGGCAGGTTGAGGATGGTGGAGGACAGGGGTGCCTGGAGGGCAGTGGTCCATAGGGTCGCAAAGGGTCAGAATCGACTGTGTGACTGAACAACAATGGAAATTAGGGGATGTCCCTCTTTGATGTGTGCCCCCTCCCATTTTTCTCAAGCTCCATCCTCCCCCCCCCCTCCCTCAGGATTGAAGTGGGAGTGGCAGAGGCCCTAGCCATGTTATGGAGAACAGCCACCTGGATTGATAGCTTGCAGGGCCATTCTGCAGGGAAAGCATGTTTTCTCCCTTGCAAAGACACAATGAAAACCCAGGGGCCCCCTTTCTTTCTCAGTTCAACAGAGGGACCAGGCAGAATCCATTTTACTGGACTCACTCTGGACCTTACAGTGCCCTTTCTGGAAGCTGTTGCTGTCTGCCTATCAGTTGGAGAATGTTGAGAAGCCATTTGCACCTTGCTGATGGTGGGGGATGATTTGAAATCGGCGTCAGCATCATCTCCCCGAATGCCTTCATCAGTCATCACTGATTTAATGGGAAGTTAGGAACCAATAAGTATTCAACTACTCAGGCAAGGAGAAACTCAGTTTCACAGGGGAAAGCACACAGGAGGGGCTTTCTGCTCCTGGTTCCTGGGTAATATGTTTTCCTGGGTGGGCTGATTTCTTTATGACTACAGTAGCAACATAATTGTTCACAACAATTAAAACCATACAGTAATAACACTGTCACAACAATGATTTTGATACTGGGCATAACATGTGATTTACATGATATCGAATGTGCTGATTCCAAATCTGAACTCAGAATTTAATTTAATAGATTTATATACCGCCCTATCCAATGGACTCTGGGTGGTGTGCACAAGTTAAAACCAATATAAAATAATTTTAAAAACCCTTTAAAACATAGCAATATTACTCACTGCTGTGCCATTTACTATCTAAAAACAAAAATAAAATCTGCATTCCTTAACATTAAAACTTAATTACAGGAGGGGGGCAGCTCAGACGAGCTAGAAAGGGGAGCTTGTTGGGGTGTGGCTAAGATGGCCAGCGAGTAACACATACATCCATGTGCTCGCGCTTTATAACGAGGATACTAATGAGAAAGCTAATATAGAGCGGAATAAAAGGCAAAAAAAAAAACTTTGCACGAAGAAGTGCTTAAGTTTTTCCTCGCTCGTCCGGGAAAAATCAGTGCTGGGCGGTCGGAGTTCGTGAGGCATTCTCATCTGGACTGGCAAGCGGCGGAAGCCGCGGCTTCTCTGGCTGGGTTGCGGAGAATGGGACTGACTGGACAAGCGAGGAGAAAAGCGAGAGGAACGAGTAATAATTTAGAATAAGCAGCTGTCGTTGCGGTGGTTGAAGGAGGGAGTGAATGAAAGATTGGGATGGACTGGAAAGAAAGTGAGAGGGGAAGTGAATGAAGAAAAGAAGGGTTGAGTGAAGTGGCGATAATGGCGGCAGTGGCGGAGGAAATCAAAAGTTAAGAGCGAGGCTGGATTAAGAAGGGAAACAACAGATAAAGAATTTGAGAAGTTTTGGAGGGTTTCGGAGGGCCTGGAAAGCAGGGAGAAGAAAGAAAAGTATAAAAAGGACATTGAACGGAATGTGCGGAAGAGGAGAA
This sequence comes from Bradypodion ventrale, assembly GCA_035047345.1. Taxonomy (NCBI): domain Eukaryota; kingdom Metazoa; phylum Chordata; class Lepidosauria; order Squamata; family Chamaeleonidae; genus Bradypodion; species Bradypodion ventrale. The sequence continues at coordinate 26,085,272 of JAWDJE010000003.1, forward strand.
GAAAGAATAAGGGTGGATCAAAAGTTTGGTTTGGGGAAGAAGGGAGGAGGGGCCCCCTTCTGAGACCGCTGCTGTGGCTGGAGTAAAATGGTGACATTAAAAAGTTTTTATTTTGCTCTTCGTGCATAAGTACTGTGTTTTTTGCTGAAGAGAAATTTCAATGAGTTTTTAAATTCTTTTTTCTTTTACATATGGGTGTTTTTTGTTTGTTTTTCTGCTCTTCTTTCCTTTTTCGTATGGAATTTACACTTTTGGGAGCTTCAACATCGTGACCTGTGGATTATAATTAGAATTTTCCTCTCGTAATAATTTTTTAAAAAACTTTTTAAAATTGGAATACGTTGGATTACAGCTTTTGTCCTTGCCCTTTTGCTGTATTTGGAGGTTGTGGGCTATCATTTCCTTTTCCTAAGACTCAGGATATAATTGGATACATTGGATATACCGTTACTTGGTTATTTGGCTACATCTTTGTTGAAGTTTGGATACAATTTATTTATTTTTTGTTACCTGGGGATTGCCAAAACAGGATTAAAGAGAGTAATATACTTTGACAGAGAGAGTGGCTGTGAAGGTTTTAAGAAGCTGGAACTTTATCAAGAAGAGGGACCTGGAGAAATTAACGGAGTTGCTGCCTTAAAGTTAATATTTGATACAGTTTTGGAAAGGATGGATAAATCTGGAAAAGGGAAGGGCAAGGAAGAGGAAGTGGTGAAACCTAAGAAGAAAGACAAAACAACAACAGAGGATACATCTTCAGCAACTTCAGCAACACCATCACCGGAACCAAAGACAATGGACCAAACACAAATTTTGGTTGAGTTGGGTAAATTGTTTACAAAATTTGAAAAGATGGAAAAGGCAAGGGTGAGAGATTAAAATGGAAATAATGGGGAAACAAGATAAATTGGCTACAATGGTTATTGATTTTTCTAAAAAGGTTGAACAAAATTTTAAAAGGATGGAAACAGCTGTTAATATGGTGCAAGATGATATGAAGGTGATGCAGGGCGAAATCAAAGGATTACAAGAGGGCGAGAGGGAAACTAAGACAAAAATGGATGTGCAGGGAAAAAAGGGTAGATGCCGTGGAAGAGATGATGAGAAAACAGAATATTGTAATTCGCAACATGGAGGAGAGAACGCCACACCGCTTGAAGGATAGAATAATTGATTGGCTGAATAATATGAAAATGGGGAAAGATTTTGTTAATGAGGACATTGCAAATGTGTATAGATTGGGAGCAAGAAGAGGGAGGAGTGCTCAGAGAAATGTTTTGGTTAAATTTGCAAATTGGGGTGATAAGCTAAAGGTGATGGCCTTTATAAAACAAGCTGGGGCTGGCATTTTAAAAATGGATAGTAACGATGTGGAAGAATACAATGATATTTCAGTAAAAGAGAGGGTTTGGAGGTTTAAGATGAAACTACTAACAAAATTCTTATCGGAACGTGGAATCAAATATAACTGGAGGTTTCCACAACAAATAAGATTTTTTCATGATAAGAAAATGCACATGATTGAGGAAGGGACCGATGCTTTGGAATACTTATGTATGAATGATTTGGTTAAGGCTGCCTCAAGGGAATGGTTGGCATTGAGAAAAGCTTTGCTTGAGTCTGGTGGTATTAAAAGGGATTATGGAGGTAAGGATGAGGGAGGGGTGGCAGGTGGGATTGATTTAGTGGTGGAAGAAGAGAAAGAATGGTGAAGTAATTTTTAAGGATTTTGTAATAGGGGAGAAAATTGATAGTAAGAAAGTGATTTAGATAAAAGATTTAAAAGAGTTGTTGTTCAGTAATAAAGAATGAAGCGCTGGACCCCTGGTTCGCAGACACATCTTCCATGTCCCCCCCTCCCCTCTTTGGGTAACGAAGGCGCTTTCCAAGAAGAAAAGAGTGGGGAGGGTAGAAGTGTGTGTTTTTTGTTTTTATTGTAAGTGTAGAGCAGAGGGAAACACGCCTAATGGAGAAAACGGAGTTTACAAAAGACAGGGTTGGATTAAAACACGAGATATATGAAGGTATTAACCTGGAATGTGAAGGGTACAGGGTCACAAGTTAAGAGGAGAAGGATTCAATCAGCTTTGAGGAAGGACAGGCCGGACGTTGTCTTTCTTCAGGAAACTCATCAAAAATCGCAGGATGCAAATAAGATTTTGGTTAGGCTAAAAACAATTGGGAAAACAATTGGTGAAAAAGATAAATCAGGGAGCGTGGCATGGAGACGACCTGAGCAGCAGCGTTTCTTCATCTCTGCTTGGAAAAGGGGAGCCACAAATGTGGATATATGTATGCAAAACTCAAGAAATTTTTGAATGAATAATTGGAAGAAGTGTCTAAAGATGTTAGTGGTCTGAAAATACTAGTTTCCTGGTTGAAAACTTGTACTGTAGAACCTGCAGAGCTGCGGAGCCCAGGGACGGAGTTGGTGTGTTTAAACGCCCAAGTGCTCAAACGGCAAGTCGGGAGCCTTGGAGGTTCGGAGACTCAGAGGCTTGGAGTTCCAGAGATTGCAGTGGCAGTTTATCAGTATCGTGAGTTTTTTTCCAAGGGATATTGACAGTGTACTCCAATAAGTGGGTGAAAACAAAGAAAAAAAACTTTTTTAAAAAAAGATTGGAGGCTGTAAGGCTGTGTTGGATCCTGCTGTTGGGGAGGTGAGGCGAGGTGGATGAACTTGAACTTGAAAGGAGAGACACGGCGAGTGAGGATTAAAGGCAGAACGAGAACTGGAACAAAGGTGAAATTGGCACTGAGAAGGAGGTGGAAAACAGTTGACAAAGAATGATTTTTAAAAAAATGGTCCCGGGTTGCTGGAACAGGAACTGTTGCTGTTGTGGGCTGAGCGTGATTTGCTCCCCCCTCCTCCCCTGTTGTTATTATTGTTATTCCTGAGCAGTCATTTTGGGTAGCCCGAGGAACAAAGCACACTGTCACCTGAACTTTTATTCTGTGAGTTGAAGAGCGGTGAGGGAGTGCAGTGTGGTTTTGGAATTTAAAGAGTACTATTAAATTTGACTCGCATACCATCCTGTTTGACTGTAAAGAAGGAAGATCCTGTGGTTCCATTGGTGCTTTTTGGTGCTTCTTTGATTTGAATGGACAAATGGACAAAGTATATAGGCATTTTGCTTCATTGCTTAAGTGGTTAATGTAATCATAATACTGAGAGAAATTGGGGAAATACTGAGAGTCTTGAACATTTTTCTTTGGAATAAAGGGGTGCTGAGAACGAGGAATAAAGTTTTGAACTAGAGACGGTTATAGTGTTTCATCGTTAAGAAGAAAGAAGAAACTGAAGTACTGTTCTTCAGATAACAGCAGTTAATCACTGAAGCACGTTACAGCTGGTGCCTTCAGGGTTTTACTAGACTCAAGGACAGCTCTCTATTTTATCTTATCTTGAAACGCAGCTGTGTTACAAAGTTATTTTGAGAGTGCCAACTTAAATAGAAAGCTGAGCAGTCCTAGAATCATTTTGAAAACAGAAAATAGAAAGTCATATAATATTACAATACTAAGCAGAGTAAATGGTTGACCGCGTCATCTGATTAGATAGGTGTATGGAGAATAAAATTGTTAAGTGTGTATAAGGGTTAGATTAGTGAAATTAGAATATTGTATACTGTTTGGTGATAAAGTAGTGTAGTATTATAGAATTATCTGCTATTAAATTCGGATGAATCGTAGAGAGAAGGGTAAATTGTTAAGGCAACAGATAGAATTAGACCCAGTTTGGTTAAGGACAGGTAGGCTAGTAAGAGCTGAAAGTGAAGGCAGGAGGAAATCTTTACGGGACGAGATCAAAGAGGCTGAAGAACTGAGAATTTTAGAGCAGATATGGAAGCAAGGAAGAAGTGTCAAGAAAAGCAACAATCTAAACAACAATCAGAAGTAGAACAGATTGAGCAGGTGAATACTGATGAAGAAGACAGAGCTCAGGGGGCTATAAAAAGAAAGTAATGGTAGAGAAGGTGCTTGAAATTAGGGAAAGGGATAAGACTCAGGAAACAGATATGAATGACTCTAGGAGTTCCATTGAAGTAAAGCTTGCAGGGTTGGAGAAGTTTCTCCAAACAAAATTTGAAACATTAGAAGAGCAGCGAATTCGAGACAATCAAGAATATATTAAGCTACAACAAGAAAGTTTTAACGCATTCCAACAAAAAATGTTGATGATGATGTCAGGGTTGATGGAATCTACCAAAGCTGAAGTAGCAAGTATTATGAAAGAAGTATCTGAATTAAAGGAAGGGATGTGCATGAGCACAAAAGAGGTTGAAGTATTGACTAAAGAAGTACAGGTGGTGCGAGAAAAAGTGAAGGAAGAGGAAGTGAAGGTAGATGACCATCAGGCAAGAATAGAATTTTTGGAAAATCAACATAGAAAATGCAATGTGATAATTCGAAAAATTCCTGAGGGCAGACCGGATCAGTTAAAGATCAGATTATTGGGATGGTTAAATGATTTAAAGATGGGGAGGAGCTTTGTGGCTGATGATATAATAACTGTACATAGGTTAGGTGCAAAGAAGCATAACAATGGAAACAGAAATGTGTTGGTGAGATTTGTGAGTGAAGGTTTGAAGTTGACCTTAATGCAGCATATCAGGAATTCCGGTTCGGAGGCATTGAAGTTAGAGGGAAATAACATAGAGGTTTACAATGATATTTCTGTTGAATAACGGACTTTGCGAATGCAGTTAAAACCAATTACAAAAAAACTAAGAGAAAAAGGGATTTCATATTTTTGGCTCTCATCAAAAAAATTAAAAGTTGTAAATTCTGGAAAGTCATATATGATAAAAGAAGGATTATATGTTTTAGATGTTTTAGTGGACGCGAAAATAATTGAAAGTAACACCAAGGAATGGGAAGACCTTAAAGATCAGTTGATATTATCAGGAATGTATATGACTCACGATAAGAATTGTTAATAAGAATAAATTGTCTAGGCACATTATATTTGAGACATGTAAAGCACACATTAAGAAGGGAGGATAAAGTATATGGCTGTGGCATGTAAAGTTGATTTAAGAGTTATGTTGATGTTATGCAGGATGATTAGGAGCTAGGCTCACATAACTGCACACTCCCCCCCTCCCCTCCTTGATTTTCAAGGGTGTTCTTTCTAGGAAAGGTGGGGAGGGTGAAGAAGTTTTGTTATATGTTTTGTGTTCAGTTATTGTATTATTTGTGGGATGGGTTATGTAGTATGTCGAGCACTTGCCAATGGGAGACAGGGATTGTGTTAATAGGATGTAACATAAATAAGTATGAAGAAAATTAAAATTGTATCATGGAATGTTAAAGGCATTGGCAGCATAATTAAGAGAAAACGTGTGGAAGCGGCTATTAGGAGAAATAATCCTGATGTGATTTGTTTACAAGAGACCCATCAGAAAAACGATAATGTAAACAACTTGTATCTAAGGGGAATAGAGCATTATGAGAAAGCATTTGGTAATTCAAAGTCGAGAGGGGTAGCAGTATTAATTCTAAAAAATTGGGTTTTACAAAACTAAAGTCTGTTATTGACCCTGAAGGGAGATATGTCATAATTAGAGGAATTGTTAATGAGGAGGAAATATTAACTGCTAATATCTATGTACCAAATGAGAAGCAAGAGGAATTCTTAGATGGTGTATCTCAAAAGATAAGAAATGAAAATGTAACTAAATTAATCATTGCCGGAGACTTTAATCTAATTAGATCGGGTCTAGACACCACAAATGTGTTGAGACACGGGCATAACTCTGTTATAGATAGGTGGTTAAAAATAATGGGATTACGGGATGTATGGAGAGATATCAGGGGTTCAGAAAGGGGTTTTACTTTTTTTTCACAAGCTCACAACTCCTATTCAAGGATTGATTACTTTTTGACTTCAGAAAACTTGATAAGTAAAGTTGAAGATATTAAAATTGGATTATTTAAAGAATCGGACCATGCTGAAATGTGTTTAGAAATTAGAATTGATGGTAAGAAAAAATGTATTGGGGCATGGAAATATGATACAAAATTGTTTAGGGATCAAAAGAGTAAGAAAATAATAATTAAAAAGTGGAATGAATGCTGGGAGATAAATGATACTAATGATGTTAATGATGGAGTTTTATGGGACACCATGAAGGCAATTTTCAGGGGGGAAAGTATAAAACTTTCATGTAGGAATAATAGACTGGAAAATAAAAATTTAAAATTAATAGAGGACGAAGTAAGGAAGTTGCAAGAAGAACATGTAAGATCAGGTGATAGAAACGTGTTTAATAAATTACAGGGTTTGAAAATGAAAATTATTGAAAAGGATATTGAAGAAGTTAAAAAGAATTTGATTTATCTTTAAAGAAACTATTTTGAGTATGGTAATAAAAATTCTAAACTACTGGCTAAAGTTGCAGAGGAAAAGAAAAATAGTAGAAATATTCAGATTTTGATAAACAGTAATGGGGAAAGATGTAACAAAATGAAAGATAAGATACACATTGCTAGTAATTTTTATAGGGAGCTTTATTCTAAAAAGGAGATAAACGATGTTGAGTTAAAAAGTTATTTAAATAAATGGTCAAGGATAAAATTGGATCAAGAACATAGGAATTACATGGACGAAAGAATAACCTCTAAAGAAATTACTGATGTTATAGATAAGTTAAGGGTGGGTAAAACCCCTGGTGAAGACGGTTTGTCTGTGGAATTTTATAAGGATTTCAAGGAAGTTTTGATACCAAGGATTGAAAGGGTATTTAATTATGTAATGGATGGAGGTTTAGTACCGGCATCATGGTATAACTCAGTTATTATTTTAATACCAAAAGTAGGAAAAAACATGGAAAACATCGAATCATATAGACCGATCTCGCTGATGAATCAGGATGTAAAGATTTTTACTGCGGTTCTGGCCAATAGGTTAAATAAATTTTTAGGTAACTATATTCAAAAAGATCAAGCAGGGTTTTTGCGAGGTCGGTTCATGTCGGACATGACAAGGAGGATACTTGACATGTCAATCATTGCACAGCAGCAAAGAGATCACACAGGTTTTATTTCATTAGATATATTCAAAGCTTTCGATTCCATCCAGTGGATTACCATAAAACAAATTATAGTAAAATATGGATTCGGTTTGAAATTTTGTGGAGTAATTGGGCAGTTATATCAAAGGGGATCAGCAAGAGTAAAAATAAATGATGAATTAACAGAGGAAATTAAGTTGGAAGCTGGCACAAGACAAGGGGATCCACTATCATCTTCACTGTTTATAATGGTCATGGAATTAATTGCTAATGTGGTAAGAGAAGACACAGACATGATAGGTCTAAATGGGATAAAAATTAGCCAGTATGCAGATGACACATTATTAACGTTAAAAAATCCTGAAAAGTCATTGGAAAAAGTATATGCACACTTAGAAAAATTTTATAGGGTGACGGGGCTTAAAGTTAACTGGGACAAATCAGAGGCAATTTTTTTTAATGGGAATGTTGAAGCACAAGAATTTATAAAAGCCAGATTTAAACTACAGATTAGGTCTAGTATTAAGTATTTAGGAATAAACATTTCAAACAAGTACGATGATTTAAAGAGATTGAATTATGACAAATTGGAAAAGGAGTTAAAGGAAAAGATTATAAGATACAAAAAACTAAATTTATCCTAGTTTGGTCGAGTATCGTTGTGTAAAATGAAATTGTTACCTAAAATAAATTTTTTATTTGATACTCTCCAAATTAATATTAAAAGGAAGGAACTAAATGTATTTCAAAATTTAATAAATAATTATTGCAATAACGGGGGGAAAGCTAGAATATCGAAAACGTTGTGGTATCTTTCACCAAAAAAAGGGTGGTTTAGGAATCCCGAACATCACAAATTATTATTGGGCATTTCAACTGAAAAATATTTGTAAAATTTTAATAAGGAAAAAATTGATATGGGGGGAGATTGAATTACGTGAAAAATTGGGAGACGAATCACTAATATTTTTAGGCAAAGAAACAGTTAAAATTAATACTGCGAATAAAATGCTAAAGACACTCTTTAGAACATAGACACTATTGAAAAACAAATTATCCCCAGGGTTATCACCAATTTTGGAGTTAAGGGATTTAAAATCATTCCCACTACTCTTAGACCATAGGACTGAAGAAATAATGAAAAGATATAAAGTAACTTTACTAAAGGAATGGTTAGATGTTTGTGAGGATGAGGAGAAAATGTCAGAAATGTGTATACAGTTGAAACTAAATTGGCTTCAAGTTGCCGCACTGAATAGTTGGAATAAAAAATACAGGGAAGGAATAGGCTTAGACAGGAACATGACAAAATTTGAGGAGCTAGTATATAAGTTAAGAAATGGTCAAATAGAAATTAAAGGATTAGTTAGTAAACTATATAAAGTATTGGATGATTCTAACGAATCCCAAAAAGCATTAAGAGGAATATGGGAGCAAGATTTAAATGTTAAAATCACAGATGAATGTTGGAATAGAAAGTGGAAAAGAAGAATCATGAAAACGTTATCAGTAAGGATTAAGGAGCATAACCACAAGTTATTATGGAAATGGTATATGACCCCTGTGCGATTACATTTAATTGACAAGACAAAATTAAATATATGTTGGAGGTGTAAGGAGGATATAGGAACGTATGAGCATATGTGGTGGGGGTGTAAGAAGTTGAAGCCATTCTGGACGAGTGTAGAGTATGAAATTGGGAAAATTTTGAATGAAAAGGTTAAATTGGACGCAGTTATAATATTACTAACGGATGTTGATAAGGTGGAATATAGTAAAAGGGAATTAATGGCAGTCATGTTATCAGGTGCCAGACACTGTATAGCGCGGCAATGGAAGAATGATGTCACTCCAAAAATTGACGAATGGTACAATGAGTTATGGACTATTGCTTTAAATGATAAGCTCACCTGGGAACTAAATTTAAGAAAAGGACTAATAAAAGAAAATAAATTTCAGGACACTTGGAGATGTTTTATAGACTATATACTGCATAAGGATCAAGGTCAGAAGCCAACGCCGGATCAGCATTCCTTTTGGAAAGGAATCATATAAGAATTAAGTAACTCTGTCCCATATGGCAATGTAAATAGCACATGGTGAATGTCCTCTATTAAGTTGATGTGTTTGTTTTTGTTATTATGTAATGTGTAGATTTAAATAAAATTTAAAAATATAAAAAGAAAAAGAAAAAGATAAATCAGGAACACAAAATTAGAATGGAAGAAAAAATAACAGTAAGTGAAGTGAAAGATACAATAAAAAGCTTGAAAAAGGACAAAGCTCCTGGAGAGGATGGGTTCTCAGCAGAATTTTACAAAGACTTCAAAGAATCAGTAGTACCAAAACTGGTGAAATTATACAATTATATATTGGAAGGAGGGCAAATTCCAACTTCGTGGTATAGAACTATAATCGTTTTATTGCCAAAGCCAGGGAAGGATCTGGAGAGGGTAGAGTCGTACAGACCTGTTTCCTTGATAAATCAAGATGCCAAGATCTTTACAGCGATATTAGCAAATAGGCTGAATAGTTTTATGGGTACTTATATTAATGTGGATCAAGTGGGTTTTTTGAAGGGTAGACATTTGGCGGATCTGACAAGAAGAGTTAATGATTTAATAGACATAGTTGGACAGACTAAGGAGAAAGTTGGGTTATTATCATTGGACATTTTTAAGGCATTTGATTCGTTACAATGGGTTACAATTAATGAGATAATCAAATGCTATAGATTCGGGGATAAATTTAGAAGAACCATTGAACAATTATATCAGCAAGGATCCGCAATTGTCAGGGTTAATGATGAGGTAACAGATGAAGTGAGATTAGAAGCTGGAACAAGACAAGGATGCCCATTATCACCAATACTGTTTATTATGGCTATGGAGATGTTGGCAAAAGCTATAAGGGAGGATAAAGAAATCGAAGGGATATTAGAAAATAAGATAAGCCTATATGCAGATGATACGTTAATAATTACAAAGCATCCAGGGAAAACGTTAGTCAGGATACAAAAAAAGTTAAAAGATTTTGAGGATATTACAGGTTTGAGAATTAATTGGGATAAGTCGGAGGTGATTTTGTGTAATATAGGTATTGAAGAGCAGCAAGCAATAAAGGATAATTGTAGTTTACAACTTAAAGATAATTTGAAATATTTGGGGATTAACATCTCAAATAGGTGTGAGGATCTTAAGAAATTAAACTATGCAAAATTAAAATCAGAAGTAAAGGACAAAATACAGAGATATCAAAAGTTGAAGTTATCTTAGTTTGGGAGAATAGTGTTATGTAAAATGACGTTGCTGCCAAGAATTAATTTTTTTGTTTGACACTCTTCCAATACAGATGAAGGAAAATGATATAAAGGAGTTCCAAAAATTGTTTGATAACTTTTGTAATGGAGGGAAGAAACCGAGAATAAATAAAATAATATGGTATTTATCACAAAAGAAAGGTCTGGGAATCCCGAATTGGAAGAATTATTATCAAGCTTTTCAAGTTAAGAATATAGTAAAGATCTTGGCTAGAGAAAGTGCTATTTGGGAGGAAATAGAGATGAGTGAGATTAAGCAAATTGGAAAAGTGGTCTTTCTGGGTTATGATTGTGCGAAACCAGTTATTAAAAATAAAATGATGAGGACACTATTGGGAATATGGAAAAAAAGTGAAGAAAGATCTGGCCCCAGATATCTCTCCCATTACTGAAATAGAGGATGTCAAAAACTTTCCAATAAAATTGGATCACGAGGTTAAAGAAGTATTGTATGAGAATGATGTTTTCCTGTTGAGAGACTGGATTTCGGCCTGTAGAGACAGTGAAAGAAAGGCAGACTTGTATGCACAGTTGAAACTGAATTGGTTTCAGAAAATACTAGTAAACAAATGGAATGGCAAATTCATGAGGGAAACTTGCTGGGAAAGAGAGTTGACGGAGTTCGAAGATCTGATTTTAAAAATTAGAAAGGGTGAATGTGGTATTAAAGGTTTAGTTAGTAAATTATATATCTTTTTAAATAAAGGAGGTAATCCGCAAGAGGAGTTAAAAGAGAGATGGGAGCGGGATTTGAAAATTAAGATTGATGATGTAAACTGGAAGAACAAATGGAAGAAAAGAATTATGAGAACTATGTCCTTCAGAATAAAGGAACATATTTTTAAAATGTTGTGGAAATGGTATTTGACCCCAGTGAGATTAAATCAAATTGATAATAAGGATAAAATGTGTTGGAGGTGTAAGGAGTTTTTGGGAACTTATGAACACATGTGGTGGAGTTGTAATGTGGTAAAAGACTTTTGGAGGAAAATTGAAAAAGAGATAATAGAAATTATAGGTAATAATATTAAATTGGGGTCAAATACTGTTTTGTTGACAGACGTTGAAAATATAAATATAAGTAACGATAAAAAAGAATTATTAGAGATAATGCTGACAACGGGCAGACAACGTATTGCCAGAAATTGGAAAAATGATGTGTCTATGTGAATAGAGGATTGGTATAAAGAAATGTGGGATTTAGCATTAAACGATAAGTTAACATGGGAGCTAAAAAAGAAAAAAGTATAATTAAAGAAAATAGATTTTGGAAGGTGTGGCAAGTTTTTGTGGAATATGCCTTAAAAGGCGTTGAAGTAAAAAGACCGGTACCTAGTCAAATGTGTTTTTGGGCAAGAAATGAATGAGACAATCCGAATTCTCCAGGGCAATGTATATAGCACCGGGTGGTTATTGTTAATTATAAGTGAAGTTTTGATTAGTTTTGTTTTTTATGTTGTTCATCATGGGATATTACAAAATATGTAATAGAAATGGTTATGGGAATTGTGTTAGTTGAGATTTTAAAAAAAGAAAAGAAAAAAAGAAACTACTAAGTCATAATTAAAATATATCTTAAATGTTTTCATTTTTTCTTGTTTTTACAAAGCTAGTTTTAATAATGTATTAGATAAACAGCTAAAATTTGTATGTATTGAATGGTGTTTTTTCTTTTTTGTTACATTTTTGTATTATTGTTGATTTATTGTATGTTTGTTTAAAAATTCAATAAAAAATATTTTAGAAACTGTCATGGATGCAATTTTTTAAATAAAAAATTCAGTCTGCAGAAGAAGAAAAAAAAAGAAAAGGAAGGGGAGCTTGTTGACAATCCTGGCCCCAGACCCATTTTGCCAACTACGTCTTCAGTTCTTTCCTAAATAGTAGCAACTGGGCCTGGAGGCGTAGTTCTACTGGGAGGAGGTTCCATAGTGTGGGGACTATGACTGAGAAGGCCCTTTTCCTTGTGCTGGAGAGGCGTGCTGCCCTCTCAGTTTGCTCTCATACAGATTTTAAGTTATAGGCATGCTATAGCTAGCTGTTCAAATGTTATTGGGTAATGAATTTTTATATGGGAACATTTTAACAGTTGCAGCTACCACTATGCTTACTGCTGCCTTAGCTGAATCATGTCCCCTGGCATGCATGTTCCAGCAGCGGGCAGGCATATCTGGGCAAGCTGACATCAGAAATAGGTATATAAAGTGAGATAGACCAAGGGCTTGTCTCTAGTGCGAAACTATCTTATTGGATAGTACATCTAGGCCATAGTGAGTCTGTTTTGAGCTAAAGATGAGTAGGTACAGCTGTGTTAATAAACTAGAGAGTTTTTGCTACATTTGTGGCAAATATAAACTGCATGACCGACATAAGCTAACCAAGAGGGTGAGATTTGCTTACTTAAGATCCTGATGTCCTAGGCAGAATTGGACTTCAGATTTGGATTCAGCACACTTGATTTAGTATAGGACATGTGGATTAGACCAAGTAGCAGACATATTTTTTTTGTGATGCAGTGAATTGTTCAAAAATAGTATAGTGCTGTATATTAAAAACAGTTAAATATTTATGAAAATAAAAAAATTAAAAGCATTTAAAATATCTAAGCTTTATAAATAGAAATTTTTGAAATTCCTAGATACCCACTTATTGCTTAAAAACTGTCAGAAAAATGAAGTTTCTGTCCCCTTCTTGTCCTTCCATTTTTGAGCAATTTGCCTCCTTTGGGCAATACATTCCAAAGTCTGAGAGCAGCCACTGAGAAAACTCTCTCTCTTGTCCTAACGAAATGGGCTTGGCAAAGAGGTGGAACTGAGAGAAGAGACTACTATGAAGATCTTCAAAGCCCTGTGAGCTCATATTAGATGGTACGATCTTCAAATAGGCTCGATCAAACTCTATACTTAGTATTAATTAATTTTCAATAATGGTTCACAGTAAGTGAGTGATTCCTTCAACATCACTGAGATCCCCCCCCCCCCATTCTAAATGTGTATTTAAAAAGCTCATTTATATACTAAGTGCATTTATATTTTGACAAGTGATATACAGAAATGTTAGAAACCAAACATTGAAAGTAGCTAGACAGCAAGATTAAATACACTTTAATTTGCATGACATATAATTTAACTTCAAACAATTTTCACGGAAGAAATTAAGTTTGTTGGGTGTTGTTGTTTTTTTTGGGGGGTGGCTTAGTTTTAAAATAATGTTCAGAGTAATCATTGCTCATTTTATAAAAGTATAAAAATAAATGAGACTTCCACGTCAATGCAAAATGAAAATTCACACATTTATTGGAATACCATCACTGGGTCTTAACAGAAACTTGAACTATAAAGAGGTGTTAAAGCAGGGTTTCCCAACCTTGGGCCCCCAGATTTTCTTGGATTTCAAATCCCAGTAGCCCTGATCAGCAGAGCAGGTGTGCTAACTTGGGCTTCTTGTAAATGAAGTCCAAGAACACCTGAGGGTCCAAGGTTGGGAAACCCTATGTTAGAGAGTCTTCTATTAAATAGCAAAAAAAATCCAGCTGCTGTAAACAACTCTGCAAGAAGGATATGAATCTTAAAACAGTTGCATGGATTGGATAAGAGACACACATTTCAAAAGTACTGAAGGTACACAGATAATTCTTCAATTGCTCATGGGGCTACTTAAAATTCTACCATTAACATCTCTAATCAAACAGCTCTTGATGTTTACAGAACCTGTTTTGTCACTGAAATCCTTTAGCTTAGTTTAATAAACTGGCATAGTTTAGCAAATTAAGTTGCAAATAAAGTAGACCCATTTGAATCAATGAAACATACAAAAGGTTGGCCCTTCCAATACAAGGTAGAAAAAAATAGAGAAAAATGTGGAGAGATGCACATTCTCAGAGTGTCTGTTCTCATTTCATTTTTTCCACACAAATTAGCACTTTGCATGATAAAAGTACTCTGAAAGCATTTAAAGTAGAAAAAAGATCTTTAACTTGCAGTTGCTGCCAGAAGCAAAAAGTAACCGGAGTCTATAGTACATGGAGAGAACCTCCATGCTTGTTGCTTGGTCAGAAGTTAGAGAAAAAAGAGATGACTATCAACAAAACATTGAGCCAAAAAAAGAAAGAAAGCATGAATGAGTGGGCAGGGTGTTGCCCAAAATGTCAGCTGCAGGTAAAGAACTTTATTGATCAAATTAGTGTCAAAAGACAATCATATTAAGCTGTAAAGCCACCTCCCACTTATACCCAGTGTGAGTGCATACAAGATGGCTGTTATCTCAACACTGTCTGCTGCTCTGAAAAAATCTCTCATAGAGCTGTTTTCCCCTTTATCCTATGGCCGTGATGGCGAACCTTGGCACTCCAGATGTTCTTGGACTTCAATTCCCAAAAGCTCCCGTGAATCCACACAAATGGGTTTACTGCGATTCATCCGGCCCACAACGCCCTCGTCGCTCCTGGAAGTGGAAGTAAAATGTGCAGTAAATTGCAGTAAACCCATTCGTGTGGATTCATGAGGGCTTCTGGGAATTGAAGTCCAAGAACATCTGGAGTGCCAAGGTTCGCTATCATGGTCCTATGGTATTGAGAAGATGGGGGTCTCACAACCTGCAATGATGTAGATATTCCCTCTGTTTCAGGATGTGTTAGAACAGGGGTTCCTTGATTAGGAGCTCAGAAGCAGAGAGTTAACAAATATACAACTCTATTCCCTGAGAAGATATGCAAAAAACCTGCAACTGCAAACAGGCTTCAGAAACAGGCTTCATACTTGAGACATTATTCCTTATTTGACTAGTTAATTGTTGGTGATTGGTTTTTTGTTTTGTTCTTCCTTTACTCCTGTAGTTGTCTGAGTGGAATAATTTAGTTCTGGACAGGAGCCAACTCTTAATTTCCACAAGATTCCATCGAGCTCTCTGCGCACGTCTCTGTTTACTGATCATTCAGCCACCAATTAACACCCCATCTGTGCAGATATTTAATACTGCTGTGCCACACATTCCGCCTTATGCAGATGACTTTATAGCAGGAATGGGTTTTTGTTTTAAGGGTCAGATACCGTGAAGTACTGCAGTGTTCTGGGAGGGAGGGCTTCAGAATGTAATTGTCATCTCTAGATGTATAAAGTTTTACCACAGAACAGATTGTTCATTCATATGGCAGTTAGGTGTTAAGGGCACTCACATCTAAAGTGAATGCAAGAGGCATAGTACCGTCAGTTGTGCTGCATAATATGTTGTGACATTGGTTGATGCTGGAACCCTTGTCACTAGCTGTATTCCATCCCATTCTGTCCCATTCCATTATTATTTGATTTTACTTTATTTCATTATTTTGCAGTAGTTGAGGAATGAGTAGCCTCCCAGAGGATGTTGGTCTGGAACACCCAACAGCTCCTGACCATTAGCTGCTTATCTTGGGCTGCTGAAGGTTAGAGTCACAGATACCGCATGCCTACAAAACCAGTGTAGATTTGACTCTCCAGTATTTTATTTTAGGAAGACTCAACATCATATATTCTGCTTTGAAGATATTACCTAAAGCAAAGTGAATTGGATATACATTCCAATCAAGTCAGTGTTGGATGTAAGATTCAGTAAACATTCTTAGGAACAGGGTGAAGTTAAAGGTTACATTCCCCTATGCAAACAATGTGCTTTCTATTTCAGCCAGCCATGTACAAATTCACAAAGTCAGTGGCAAACTGCTAAAACGTGTTGGTTGAAATCATCAGCATCATCTCCCCGAATGCCTTCATCAGTCATCACTGATTTAATGGGAATTTTAGAACCAACAAGTATTCAGCTATCCAGACAAAGAGAAACTCAGCTCCTCAGGGGAGAACACACAGGAGGTGCTTTCTGGTAGTGGTTCGTTGGTAACATGTTTCCATGGGTGGGCTGATATTTTTATGACTACAGTAGCTTGTTTGAAGACAAGCAATTGCCATGTGGCCAAAATCCTGTTTCTTAGCATAACAAATCACACTAGAGTAGGACCATTGAATCAATGGATAGTTACTGAGTCAACTCCATAAGTTCCGTTGATTCAAATGGCTCTACTCTAGCTCTGAATAAGAGTAAGTGTTAGAGTTCTTTCAACAGACTATGCTGAAGAGGACAACATAAAAATCTTGATAGTCAAACTGACTGAATGTGTAGTACTGTTGACTTATAAACCCCCTAATATATCACTCTGCTTCAAGAAACCTTCCAATATTGAATATCAAAACACACTTTCTAGCTGGAGGATTTCAACATCACAGTCAATGAGAAATAATGTTTCAGTTCACTCATTTTTTGCAGCCCTCATGAACATTCCAGCAGGCAAGTCCATCTAAAAAGTAGAACCAGAAACTTAACAATAGGTTTCCATACAAAAAGGCTTCTATGACAAGGATTTTAATATTGCATTAGGAATGGCGGATTGCCTTTCCAGTCTGTTCAAGCTACTGTTTGAAACAATATGCCGAGGGATGTAAGGACATTTGATAAAAAATGCTAAATCTCTTCTCTGTTTTTGTGATCCCAAAGTGTACTTACCCATTGATCACCTAATGGCAACTAACTAAATAACATGGTTGAGAAGAAACTTTTTTCCTTAGGCATGTTGAAAACCACCCTATTTTCATATAGGAATATAGCCGACATGATCCATGCTTCCTGTCACAACCTCCCACCTGCACGCCTGCTTGTTTAGTTCAGTGGTTCCTTATTTGGTTCAACATCCAACAACCATAGGTTGTCTGAACCATGCTGTCTGAAGATGCAGTTGTGCAGCAGTTCCAAATAGGTGGGAAATGTCCTTGTGTACTGTTTAATAAAGTGTGTAACAGTAAATAAAATAGTGTCATCATGGGAATGTTAAACGTTTTGTGAATAACGAATGCATCATATAGCGAAAAAAACGCACAATGAAGCGTTTGTTATGCAATGGCAATACCCCATTGGGGACCTGTAGTGTCTGGCCCTTATAAGCAATAGTCCAGGCAACGATGAACAGAACAACAACAGGAGTTTATTGAACAGTCTTTCAGGTTACACTTACAAGGCGCTCCGGACACCAGATGGCTACACAAGTCCCATGTAGTCGGTCCCTCATGTTTCCTACCATAGAAGCAGTGACTAAGCTACATCTTGGTGTGATAGCGTATAGAGGAGACCCAGGCTTAGCCCGACACTGGCTAACCTGTGCGGTAATGGGAAGTATAGATCCGGTCCAGTCCCACCCTTGTTTACCTGTGGGACTTATAAAGTGTCTCCCTGGCAGTGACTCCTTGCTACAATGTAGTAACCCACTGGATAATCATAACCAACCAATCATAACAGGATATATAAGTATTAACCAATCAGGAACAGGATCCAAAGTTGTAAGCAGAACTCTAATTATCATAATGAGCGTGCCAAGACAGGGAGATTACGCGCCAACTTTAGCTCCTAATTTGGATGACGGGAAACCGCCATTTTATCTTTGCAAGGCATTGCTTGAGCAACTTGCAATTCTGCCTTAATGCACAACAGAACCGCATAACAAAAAAACCACATAGCGAAGAGCTCCATGGAATGGAGTTTCTTTGTTATGCTGGTTTCTACTGTATAGGGCAATGCAGAAGCCCTTTGCACTATATTGTTTAGAACTCTTTCTGAACCTCTAAAAGGTTTTCCTTTGTGACATTTTAAAAGAAAAGAATAAAAAGAGGAGGACAGAAAGAGGAAGATCAACTATGTGATTGAGTAAATCTACACAGTTACCCCTAAATTCCTTTTTAAAGTTAGGTTGCAAGACCTGTGAAGTGCTGTTAATGCTAGAGCATTTTGTAGGTTATTCATCCATAATGACTTCACCCTAGGTAGGAGGAAACTTGACAGCATGAACCAGCAACTTAAAAAAAAATCTCATGGAGGAGGAAGATGAAAACAGCTATGGGCATGGAGGATGACAATACAGATTTATGTAATCTATCAAAGCCTAAAATATACTTATCCTTTCACAATCACACATACTTAATCCTAATAGTGTTGTATCAATACAATTTAGCAAACTGAAACAAATGATGGAATAAAGACAATATTGCAGGATGCAAAAATGCTATCTAAACAGTGTCCTAATCCCACTGTTTAGGGTGATAAAGGCAAGCCCATTGAATCAGTGGGGATTTAATGAGTCAATTGCTCTGGAAATTCTTCTTCTTGTTGTTCTGCCATATCCGAAACCGTATATTGGCGGTCATCAAGGTGATCAGCCATGAAGACTGTCCTAAGAATATAAGGTAATGGCCTTTCATCTGTCTTCTGGATTGCAGCATGACACCCGTACCACTGATCCAGCTCCACGAGTCACTTTCTGGTCCTGAGCCCTTTTAGTGCACAAAATCCTGATTGGCCCCTGGCCAGTATTGATGAAGCTGCTGCCCTTCATCAAAATGGATCAAAGTGAGATTTAATCCACTTGGGGACCATCACCCTTCTTTGTGGACTCCGGCACCCAAGCTGTTAGTCCTCAGGGTTGTTGGCCATGGACTTGGCTGCTGGGGTGTGGGGCCCGACATTGCCCCCCCCCTCACCCAGCCTAGTTTTTGGACTCTGAGGCCTGGACTCTTGCAGTCAAATTCTTGTTTTGGGATGTTTTGACTTAGGTGACTTTTATTATTGTATGCTAATTGTACTGTATTATGCTAATTGTATCTTGTTCTCTAGTATATGCTAATTGTATCTTGTTTTATATTGTATTGGATGTGATATTGTTGCTAGCCACCCTGAGTCGCATCTGCGAGTGGGTGGCATGCAAGCCCAAATTAATAATAACAAATAATAATAATTGTCAGGTTAGTTAACCACCATCTGACACTCACCATTGAGTTTACTCCAGGGGTGCCCAAACTACGGCCCACTGGCTGTATCAAGAACCTGATGCCAATTCATCAGGCCCGCAATGCCCTCACCACTCCCAGAAATGGATGAGGGATGCACCCACCAAAGAGCATGTGCATCTGGAACAATTTCCGGGAGTGGCAAAACTACTTCTGAGAGTGGCAGAGATGCATCTGTGTCAGTGCAGAGACATCGAAAACCATTTCCAGGAGTGGTGAAACCACTTCCAGGAGTGGCAGGGATGCACAGAGACATCCAGAACCACTTCTGGGAGTGGTGAAACCACTTCTGTGAGTGGTGTGGATGCATTTGCACAAATGCATCCCCACCATTCCCAGAAGTGGTTCCTGACATGCATGCCCAAACATGCCCACTTCCGGGAGCATGGTCAGGCCCGCTCAGCTGTTCCATGGGCATGGTCAGGCCCCCGGTGCAAAACATTTGGACACCACGACATGCTCTGTTACCATAGCAGGATAACCTTGATTCAAATAGACCTACTCTAGTTACGGTTCATTATAATCAAGTAAGTTGCAACTAGAGGTGTCCCATTTAAATCAGTGGAGCTTTGGAGGAGTTGAGTCACAAAACCCACATTAATTCAGTGGGTCTATTGTAGTATGATTTACTACATTAAGCAAAATATTTTGGCCAGTGACTCATGTATTTCACTGTGTCCTGCAACTCCAAGAGGATGGCAGATACACTGCAAGTGTAAGCCAACCAGAAGTATTGTTGAGAAACCTAAAACTCTGAGTAAGCCCTCCATGAACTATAGACCATGAAAGCTCATGCTAGCAAATTCCAAACTGGGATTATTTGGCGCAGCTTTTCAGTGTTTAAAACAAAACCTAGAAAAGTCACAAATCATTACATCTTTATGTAAGACAAAGTGGCTTGCTTTTTGGATTTGAAAATGTATACAGATAAACAATTGCCAGAAGAAAAGAATGAAGGGGGGAGGAGTGAAATGGTAAATAATTGCTTGGAGATTTGACTTTTGGCATTTAGTTGGCATTTACCACGAAGGCATTCTTGCTAATTTAGTTTTTCTCCTCTCCAAAATACTTATTCATCTTCTAGTGGCCCTGAGAGAGCCTCTTAATAACGCATGTATTTTGCTGTGGATGATCTGTTTCACTTTAATTTCTGAGATAGTTATTCTGCTGACCATCCATTATAATCTGGAAACTGTTCCTCTTTCTACAACCACTCTCTGCTGGAAGATACAATTCAGTTTCTGACTGCCAGAAAATGTAAAATACGGAGACAGTTTTCAATTATGCAAATACAGAAGGAAAGGCTAAATGCTTTTGGTTCTCTCCACACAAAAAAGTTCTTGCATTATCATCTTCATTTTGGCCATTTGTTGTCTGTGGAAGAATATGGGAGAGGATGGGAAACTCTTTAGAAATAAATGCTTTTCAACAAAAACCTAATCTAAACAATGATGTGATGTTGCATCCAAGCTAGTTTCTAAGTTTGTGATGTGAATGGGTTTTTCTCCTCCATGCATTTCTTCTCCCACTGATTTTACCCTGAGTGATTAGCTGTAGCAATCTGTCATTTATTTACTTTTTTGTTTAACATTAAGCAACGGAAGTGTTGTCATTCTCTGCTTTTTATACGTTGTGAGATTTTTTTGGTCTTTGCACTTTCATTTGAATGCTTCTTTGCTAAAAACTTCTTTGGTTAAAAAACATCTTTATTTCAGATTTTTTAAAAAATATAGTTTTGTGTGCTAAAGTCCAACATTCCATGTCATGCATAGAACTGACAATGCATAGCACCATACAATACAATGAACTTTTTCAAATCCAATTTTAAGTGTTTGCTGTGGGTTATGTTGTTAAGGCTGGAGTACACCATACAGCCAGTGTCTCAATGCTGAGTGTTGGGCAGCGGTAAATAACCTGACTCCCTAAAGCAGCCAATGGCAGTGGGCAGATGAGCCCCTTTAGGTGGGGTGATGGTCCCCTCAGTGGAGGAAATGCCACTGGGAACCATCATATAGGATCCAATGGCAGAGAAGGAACTCTGGTCATGGAGGTGGAAGAGGCCATGCCAGATGGACCGGCTATGAAGGCACACCTTAATAATATCCTCAAACCTGTGGCAGTCCATTGCAGTCCCAGTGTTCAATCCTGCATGCCTCATTTCATATGTGCTGCAGGAGGTGGCCCCAAGATCATAGTGTGTGGGTCACTCCATGGCAAGCTGGGATCCACCTTAAACAAATTCACACCAATGGTAGTTTTCCTTCTTCGGGGAAAAATGCATTCTCGAAAACAAGATGGAGCTGGCACCACTGATGTTCTTAAGGAAGCCATTCTAAGCCATCTTGACTTCTATTGTCTAGCTAACTGCATTCCGCCAAATTCCCAGCTACCTTTATTTATTTAACACTTTTATTTTGAATATTTAATATCTGAATTGGGAAGCAAACTCCCAACCCAGGTACCCAGCATGCTGAGTTATCCTGTCCCAACTATGGGACGGTGTATAAATATTATTGCTATTGCATGCATTTTTATTATTCATTTCTCCCTAACACTTTTATATCCCAATTCAGACACTGGTCTTGAAGAAGTGTTTGCCTTTTAAAGACTGCCCAAGGTCACTGTGTACAACACTAGAATTGATGAGGGCTGTGATTGATCTGCCTGTTGCTGTAGATGCACCTGCTCTACTTGTGATTTATAGTTGCTACGTGGGCTACATAGTAGTTGTGGACCTGCTAATGTCGAACATGTTGATTTCAATGATGGATGGAGAAGAAAGCAAAGGAAGGATTTAAAGACTTGTAAAGCATTTAGTGAGGCCTTTTGGTTCCAAGACAGGATTCTTTTCATTTGAAAGAACTCCCAAAAGATATTTGTCTTCAATATCAACACTCATGCTTCCCAAAATAAAATCTTTTCAATCAGTCAAGCTAAAGGTAGTGTGTTTTAAGTGCTTATGTCATAAGAAGCCTTCATATTTTCATTTTTAAAATGAGAAGAGATGGAGAAATGGGCTGGGTGGGGGAGTTGTGATTTTGTTCCTCATTCTTATAATGCCATAATTAGGAAAATGAATGGGTAAAATTGATCAAAGATATTTGGGTCAATACTAGCAGGAAGTAGAAGTGAACTACTACTGGTTATTTTGTACCTAGAAACTACTAGGAGGGTTGCTATAATCTGGAATCAGTTTGTTGGTTTATGGTATTTTTTGGATGAGGACAGAATAAAAGATTGATTTCTTCATCCAGTGGCTGAAATATTCCTGTGCAGCTCCACAGTCATTAATGACAATGATGTCATCAGGCAAGAGCATTCGTCTTTAAGATTTCTTATCCTACTTCCACAATGAGATTCTGATGTTTCCAAGAAATCTTTCAATTTGTGCAAGCCAATGGTAACTTTAGGATGGGATGTCCAGGTTTTAATATCTGAAAATCACTGGTGGTGGTCCCCATTCCTTTGGGTATGAAAGGCTTGTCCCCTGATTCTGAGGCTCCCAAAGGCTCCCCTACACTGAAACAGATCTCTAGGGAACATAGAAAGCAGATGGGGAAGGAATATTAAATTTTAAATTAAAGATTGATGTTGGTGGCTGACAACGTCATCAGCATTTATGACCAGAGAGTTGTGCAGGAGGATTTCAGCTGCCTATGTAAAACCTTTAGATGTTGTTGGAACTCTTTGGTCCTAGCTAGCCTAGATTGTGGTCACTATTTCTAAGCAAGAGTGACTATCCAAGTAATTATCCAAGCTCTGCATTGCAGTAAGACTACTGTTGTAGTTGAAATTTTTATGGTAGCCATGATAGTCTGGGGGAATGGAGAGGCAGCAACGGTAGCAAACATCACTGTTTGCTGGCATGGCTGCCTCTACAACAGTAGTTCACAACGTGGTGCACACAACCCATAGGGGCACTTTAATTCCCAAAAGCCTAAGTCAGTACATTGGCTGATCAGTGCTTTAAGGAATTGACTTAGACCTCTGGGAATTGAAGTTCAAAAACTAAAGGTTGGGAAATAATGCTCTAAATACTGTCAGTTGGTTATTGTCTCCAAGAATGCCCTCCGCATACACTGAGGATCACTGTGCTAGGAAAATAAACATGCTCATGGTCACTCACACTCTGGTCATCTCCAGATTGGATTACTGTAATGCACTTTACATGGGGCTGCCCTTGGCGACCATTTGGAGGCTGCAGCTGGTCCAGAATGCGGCTGCCCGGGTGGTGATGGGGCGCAGGCAGTGGTGGGCATCAACAGGTTCACACCAGTTCGCCAGAACCAGTTGCAGAATTCTGGGTGGCCCTGCCCATCTGAGTTTTGAAATAAAGTAGTCCTAATTTGGGTGCAATGCAGGGCTTTCCCCCTGGCCACACCCACCATACTACACCCACAGTGTGGTAGTAAAATTTTTTGGAGCCCACCATTGGGCTTGGGCATTATGCCCATGCCTCGGCACTGCTTCGGGAGCTGCACTGGTTACCAGTGTGCTTCTGGGTGCAATTCAAGGTGCTGGATTTGACCTTTAAAGCCCTACATGGAAGTGGACTAGGATACTTAAGAGACCGCGTCACCCCAAGGTTCTCAACCCATCCTACAAGGGCAGACCAGAGAGGCTCTGTGGTGGTCCCATCAACTAAGGAAGTACATCTAAGAGCCTTCTCGGTGTCTGCCCTGGCCCTTTGGAATCTCCTGTCATCTGAATTGTGCCTTCAGACAGAGCTGCTCCCCTTTAGAAAAGCATTAAAAACATGGCTATGCCAGTGGGTGTGGGGCATGAATGGCTCCACTTCCCAATCCCGCTGGCTTGTATAACACGTGTGGGGGTTAATCTGTCCTGCAGCCTTTTTAATAGGGGGAGGGGTGGGGAAGAGTTTTTATCTGGCTTTAGATAGGGTTTTTTTATTTTATTTGATGTTTTTTTTTGTTTTAAATTCAGCTTGTGAGCCGCTTTGAGTCACCTCTGGGTGAGGAAAGCGGGATAAAAGTGGTGTAAATAAATAAATAAATAAATCCCCACGGGTCATCTGTGAGAAGAGCCAGCCTGCATGGGCTTGAATAAGCTGCACAGTCTAGGATTGCTGAAGAAGAAGGGAATAATAAAACACTTCTGTACTCGCTACCTAGGAAATCCTGGAAAGGGTAACCATAAGTCAGAATTGACTTGACAACACACAATTATTTTATGCTCCAGGTAACAATGTTGCTTGTAAAAGGTTAATGGGTAAGAAGGGCATCACAATACAGTACTCCTTTTGTCTCTCAGCATCATAAGTCAAATGGCTTGTCGTTAGAAATGCTTTATTGAACGTTTTGGTTTCTTCATTTTAGACCACTTTCATATTATTTAGATGAATTCACTTACTCATTCACTTAGAAGAAATGAAGAAAAGCAGACAAATAATAAATAATTGAAAGAACCATGTTCTAAGTTATTACTTGTAATGGAAACAGGATACTTGTTTGGCGCTGTAATGAGTTATATCACACATTACTTATAAAACATTACTTTCTAACTGCTGTTTCCTAAGCAATTCTGTTCCTTGTTCTCTTTGCAGCATAAAAAGGAAGATTTAACTGCATCTCTTGAGGGCTTCTGTATGTGGAATAAGAATGAGTCATCTTGTCTTTGCTTCTGGCAGCAAAATATCTTGGGCCAGGTTTACAACTCTTAGTTAGATGTTGAGACTGACATAAGCATGGATCACATTCATATGGGGTATTATTGGGTATTTCTCAACATATAGAATCAAATATGCACTGCCTTTTTAAGGGACTGCAGTGGCTCAAGTGCCTAAGACGCTGACTGGGAGGCGGAAGGTCAGCAGTTCGATTCCCGAGTACTGCAGGACGGAATGAGCTCCCATCTTTGTCCTAGCTCCTGCCAACCTAGCAGTTTGAAAGCAAGAAATTGCAAGTAGATAAATAGGGACCACTTAGGTAGGAAGGTAAACAGCATTCTGTGCACTTCGGTGTCTAGTCATGCCTGCCACATGACCACGGAAACGTCTGCAGCAGCAGACAGCGCTGGCTCTTTGGCTTTGAAACAGAGATGAGCACTGCACCCTAGAGTCAGATACAACTGGCTTTCGAGCAAGGAAACCTTGTACTTTAATTTAGCTGTCATATCTAATAGCCTTGCAGGACAGAATGATCTCCCATCTTTGTCCCAGCACCTGCCAACCTAGCAGTTCGAAAGCAAGAAATTGCAAGTAGATAAATAGGGACCACTTCAGTGGGAAGGTAAACAGTGTTCCATGTCTAGTCATGTCTGCCATATGATCAAGGAAACATCTGTAGATGCAGACAACGCTGACTTTATGGGTATGAAACAGAGATGAGCACTGAACCCTAGAGTCGGATACGACTGGCTTTCAAGCAAGGGTGACCTTTACCTTTACTAGATCTACTTACTACTGTTCAGAATTTATTGATTTATTATTATTATTATTATGGGGTTGTTAGTTATGGTTTTTTTGTTATACTTGTAAAAATGTTTCATTGTTGTATAGAAAATAACCCAGGTGGCATATAAATAAATAAATAAATGATAACCACATATAACACCCCTATATCATGTGTGTGTGTGTGATTTCAAAGAGAGGGCAGAAAAAATAAGAAGAATCAAACCTTTGTATATTTCATATATCTGGGTAGATGTCACACATTTCTCCACTATGATAGAGGTGGGGCATCCAATATTCAAGTTCATTAAAAGATGATCAGTTTGAAAAGTTTAATAGAATCAGCCATCAGAATGTTTTTAAATGGAGGAAAGAGAATCTGTCCTTTATCCATCCATTTTGAAAGGTCTGGAAGTTCTAGGTATAATCTCACGGTGGTTGGAATGCTGTCAGAGATCTAGAGAGAATCAGCTTCAACATGTCACATAGCCAAGAAGTTCCCTGGGAATCTTGAGTTAGACATTATCTTTCAGTCTAGACTACTACATAAGGCTACTGCAAAGATAAAATGGAAGGTGTTATGTATGTATGTTTGCATGTTCACTGGACTGTAAAGGCAAGAATGTAACCACTCCAAATACAAGGTATCTCAGCTGTAAAGGAACGCGAGCAAGCAGCCCATAGAGGGCAGCTGCGAGCGTTCAGTCTCACATGGTTCACATTGCTCAATCACGGACAGCCGCGGGAAAACCTTCCCCGCATTCAGCAGCAGGAGAAAGATCTGCATTCAGCAGCAGGACAAGATCTACAGAAGAGAGGCGTGCCTGGGCGAGGCCACGCCGGTAGCAGCCAATGAGCTACCGTGCTACAAGATTCAAATGTATAGTGCTACTGTATATATTGAGATGTATCACCACCATTACCTCATGCTTCATCCTGTCCTCATGCAATAAACCTGAGTTAAGCCAACCCTTCGGCTGTCCTGTTGTCTTTGGTCCCATACATTAAACTGGCGACGAAGGTGGGATATGGCTACCCACGGGACCAAGACATGCGCCGGCTACGAGATCAGGAAGCCGGGAGACTTGGAGCTGTTCGAGATAGACTTCAATGGAGCGCTGGTGGAGCTCGAAGTCTCAGATGAGGACAAGAAGAGGGCCATCTTCGTCCGCATGCTCGGACATGAGACAAAGAGGACCCTGGTCGACCTGATCGCGCCGAGGAGGGTGAGCGACTTCAAAGCCAAAGAGCTTCTGGCTGTGTTGCGCGCCCACCTCCGGCCTGCGATAGCCATGTTCCCCGCTCGGAGCGCGTTCTGGAGGCGAGTCCAAGCGCCCGGGGAATCGGTCGCCGAGTTCGCCGCGGCCCTGCGGCTGGCCGCCGGCCCCTGCAAGTGGGAGACCCCAGAAGTCACCCTCCGCGACTGCCTGCTCTGCGGCCTGAGGGACACCGAGACCCAGAGCGCGCTGATGAAACTGGAGCCGCCTCCCACGTGGCAACAGGTCCTCGACACGGCGCAGGCCGCGGAAGCCACGACGGCCGGCGTGCAAGAGCTCCAGGACTGGCGACCAAAAACCGCCAAGGCAGAGAGCTCGGTGCGCGCGGCCCGGCGGGTTTCGAACTCGTCCACGGAGAGCGGCGACGACGAGGACGTCCGGAGGGTCCAGAAGGAGGGCCGGCGCTGCGACGGCTGCGGCGCCGCCCACGCCCGCGCCAAATGCCCGTTCCGCAAGGCCGAGTGCCACAACTGCGGCCGGCGCGGGCACATCGCCAAGGTCTGCCGGAAGCGGCGCAAGGCCAAGAGGAGTTCCCCAGACCGCTCGGCGAGGAGGAGTTCCCCAGACCACTCGGCGAGGCAGGACCGCACCACGAGGCCCAAGGACCACGGCACCCGGACCACGAGGAAGCGGGACGGCGTCGGACGCATCTCCGACGACAGCGAGGACGACGCTCCGGTTTTCAGCGTATCCACGGAGCACCCCCGATACTTCGTTGAGGTAGTGATACAAGGGGCCCCTGTTAGGATGGAGGTGGACTCGGGTTCTTCTTATTCTATCATCTCCCAGGGAGAGTTCCTAAAAATAGCCCCCCACGTGCGGCCCAAGCTCAAAGCGTTGAGGGTCACGCTGAAGGACGTGCAAGGGAACCGCATCCCGGTGTTGGGGGTTGGGAAATTCCAGGTCCAGTTCAAAAAACGCACCGCAACGCTTCCCCTAGTCGTCCTCAAAGGGGGTAAATGCAGCCTCCTCGGGACTCAATGGTTCCAGCCCCTGGGGTTGTTCATTGGGGGGGTGCACGCCGTGGGAATACAGGCCGCCGGGACTGACCCAATTCAGAGCGTGTGCGATGCGCACCCCGAGGTTTTCAAAAAGGGACTCGGAAAATTCAAGGGCCCCCCAGTGACTTTCGACCTGGACCCTGGAGTACGTCCAATCAGACTTAAACCGCGCAGAGTGCCTTTCGCACTAAAGGACAAAATAGAGGCGGAGTTGGACAAATTGGTGGGCCAGGGGATTCTTGTTCCTGTTGATTCTGCGGAGTGGGAAACTCCAATTGTAACGGCGCTCAAGGCCAACGGGGAGGTCCGCATATGCGCTGATTACAAGTGCACCATCAATAAGGCGATCCGCCCCAATGCGTATCCGGTGCCGGTAGTCAGCCACTTGTTGGCCAGATTGCACGGGGGGAGGTGTTTTGCTAAACTCGACCTGGCCCAAGCCTACCAGCAACTCCCCGTCACCCCCGCTGCAGCTGCTGCGCAGACCATAGTCACCCACAAAGGGGCATTCCAGGTATCGCGCCTTCAATTCGGCGTAAATTCGGCGCCCGGGATTTTCCAGTCACTCGTGGAACGCCTCCTGAAGGGGCTAGAGGGGGTGTTACCTTACTTCGATGACGTATTGATTACAGGGGGGAGCCGGGCCGAGTTGGCAGAAAGGTTGGGAAAGGTCCTGGAAAAATTCGAAAAGGCGGGGTTGCGGTTGCGAAAGGACAAATGCGTCTTCTTCGCAACCGAGGTCGAGTTCCTAGGGTTCCGCATTACTCCCGAGGGAATAAGGCCTTCCCAATCCAAGGTGGCCGCCATCAAAAAGGCCCCTCGCCCCACCTCCAAGCCCGAGCTCCAGTCGTTCCTCGGGCTGCTCAACTTCTACCACTCCTTCCTTCCTCGGAAGGCAGCCGTGGCGGAACCGCTACATAAATTGTTAAAAAAGGACGAGGCATGGAAGTGGGGCGACGACCATGAGAAGGCTTTCAATGACCTGAAGCGACTCCTGGCATCAGATGCTGTACTGACCCACTTCAATCCCAAACGCCCAGTGGTCCTGATATGCGATGCATCCCCGGTGGGGGTGGGGGCGGTGTTATGCCACGTGCTCGAGAACGGGAGGGAGGCCCCGATAGCGTTCTACTCTAGGTCCCTGTCCCAAGCGGAGAGAAACTACGCCCAGACAGACAGGGAAGCATTAGCGATAATTGCGGGGACCAGGAAATTTCATGATTTTGTGTATGGCCGCCCCTTCACCATAGTGACTGACCATAAGCCCCTGCTAGGCATTTTCACCGCAGATAAGCCCACACCCCAAATCCTGTCCCCGAGAATGCTCAGGTGGGCCATTTTTCTCAACACGTATCAGCACGCGTTGGTGTACCGGCCCGGGAAGGAAATCAGCCATGCGGATGCCCTCTCGAGGTCCCCCATTCCCCGGGATTGCTGCCACGTGGGCGAGGAAGAGAGGGACCACCAGGTCTTAATGATAGAGGTCCTAGACTCCCCTCCAGTAGTACCGGCCGACATCGCCAAAGCGACCGGTAAGGACAAAACGTTAGCTACAGTTTGCTCCTGGGTACAGAAAGGGTGGCCCGTGTCGTCTCCGGCAGCGGAATTCGACACATTTTTCAAAAAGAAATTAGAATTGTCCTTAGAGAGGGGTTGCCTTTTGTGGGGACAGCGGGTAGTGATCCCCACGTCCCTCCGGCCGAGGGTGCTTAAACTGCTGCACGTCAGCCACCCCGGGATCGTCCGCTCTAAGGCACTAGCCCGCAGTTACTTTTGGTGGCCCCAGCTAGACGCCGACATCGAGCACATGGTCGGCACTTGCGAAGCGTGCCAAAGCTCCAGGCCAGAAGAGGCTCGTTTGCCACATAGGGAGTGGGACACAGCAAGGGGGCCCTGGTCCCGGGTACACGTAGATTTTGCAGGCCTGTTCAGGGGAACACTTTTCCTCCTTGTGGTGGACGCGTTCTCCAAGTGGCTGGAGGTCATTCCAGTCTCGAGCACCTCCTCGGCCACAACAATTAAACAGTTACGGAGGGTCTTTTCCACGTTCGGTTTACCCGACACCCTCGTCAGCGATAACGCCAGCTGTTTCACGTCCGCCGAGTTCAGGGCATTCATGGATCTCAACGCCATCCGGCACATCACCTCCGCCCCTTTCCACCCGGCCACCAACGGCCAAGTAGAGCGCCTCGTGCGTACCACTAAGGACGCGCTGCGGCGCATGGGCCCCGGAGATCTTGACTTACAACTATGCCAATTCCTGCTACGGTACAGGGTCACCCCACTAGCGTCAGGGTACTCCCCCGCAGAGTTGCTAATGCGCAGGAAGCTGGCCACGGTAATCTCCAGACTAGACCCCACCAGAGTAGAAGACAAAGGGCGAAATGTAGAGATGGATTCCTTAAAGAGTTTCAGCGTAGGCGCCCCCGTGCATTGCAGGAACTATGCCAGCGCGGGACCAGCCTGGGTGCCCGGCATTGTGATAGAACAAACCGGCCCCGTCTCATACCGCGTAGAGACCAATACAGGCCTCCTGTGGAGGCGGCACGCGGATCAACTCAGGCGTAGGGTCCCCGGAAAGCAGGACGAAGACGAGAGTAGCAACGAATCAGCGTTAGGGTACTCCCCCACCCGCTTAGCCCAAGGGGGAGAGAAAGGGGGACATGGGTCCCCACCAAGGGGGGAGGAAAGGGAATCGATCCTCAGAGATCTTTTGCGGGAGTTTGCGGCGGAAAGAAGGAGCCCCGATCTCGCACATAACCCTCGGAAGTTTCCCCAAAACACAGATTCCCCAAGAAGTTTAGACATTGATTTACAGTACCAGGGGGAGTTAGCGGAGTGGTCCCCCACCCGTCCTAGCGAAAAGAGGGGTTTCAGTTCAGCCCCTGGTACTTCCAGTCCCAGTAGCCCCTGTGAGTTAGAATGCAACATAGCGCCAATTTCCCGGAGACCGACACCCCCAAGACAGGAGGCAACGGCGAGTCCGCCCACCACAGTCTCAAGGTCCCCCGAGCGAGGAACAGAAGGTAGCAGAACCACAAGGGCAACCTCATCGGTTCCGCGGTTCACAATAGGAGGGTCCCCGGGGTCCGAGAGCAACAGGCAGGGTTTCACTTCCCAGCTGTTCATTCCATTCCCATCCCCCAGCGCAAGGCAGGCACGGACGCCCCACAGAGCCACTAACGAATCCCCGTTTCCCGTTGCAGGACAAGTACCCACGGAGTCAGGGATCACAGGCTCTCCAGTACTAGGTCAGGCGCAAGCACGCCCCAAGCGCACTTGCGGCAAGTCACAATGGTTGCGGGACTTCGTCCCATCCTAGGGGGGAGGGATGTTATGTATGTATGTTTGCATGTTCACTGGACTGTAAAGGCAAGAATGTAACCACTCCAAATACAAGGTATCTCAGCTGTAAAGGAACGCGAGCAAGCAGCCCATAGAGGGCAGCTGCGAGCGTTCAGTCTCACATGGTTCACATTGCTCAATCACGGACAGCCGCGGGAAAACCTTCCCCGCATTCAGCAGCAGGAGAAAGATCTGCATTCAGCAAAAGGACAAGATCTACAGAAGAGAGGCGTGCCTGGGCGAGGCCACGCCGGTAGCAGCCAATGAGCTACCGTGCTACAAGATTCAAATGTATAGTGCTACTGTATATATTGAGATGTATCACCACCATTACCTCATGCTTCATCCGGTCCTCATGCAATAAACCTGAGTTAAGCCAACCCTTCAGCTGTCCTGTTGTCTTTGGTCCCATACATTAAAGAAGGTTAGTTATTTTTGCATTTCTTGGATGAAAGATGGAATATAAATACAAGAAAAATTCAAAGAGTAGACGCTCTAGAAGAAATGTCTTGGAACATACACTATATATGTATACATATATGGTGACTAAGACAGCACAATTTCTTTTTTCTTCTTTCTTCTTTTTTGCAATGTATTTTGGACATTGTTTTTGGCAAAACAAGAACTCCAGTTTGTTTACAATCAGAATATCCAGTAATAGATACGTATATTCATTGGATTCATTCCTTTAATTTTACAGGTTCTTTCAATCCCATCACAAAAATATAATGTTATAGTATGGTGCATATTTTAGAGAAAAAAGTTTTTTCTGGTGGGGGAGAGTCCTCTGGCAGTTTCATGATTCCATCCAGCACTTTCAAATTTGGCAAGCTAGAGAACATGCTACAAAGAAACAAAATTTAAGAACAGATTGATATTTCCATCATTTTATACAGTTGAGCCTAAATTCACTAGTTTAAACCAAATCGTTATTCTCAGCCAGAGCAGAACCATTTAACCAGTTGCCTTTAAATAAGTTCACATTGATTCAATGAATTGAATATAGTTGAATTCAGACTGCAACTCACATTTTCACTTTACTTGAGACTGGATGGCTACTACAGTCAGGGGTTTTATTCATTGACAAGGAACTGGATGTGATGACCATTTAATTCCTTTCCAGCTCCACAGTTTTATGATTCTGTGGCCAAATCCTGTTGGATTAGTGTAGTAAATTTCACTAGAGCAGGATTAATGACACAATGGATATTTGGTGACTCAACTCCTGTGTAAATTCCATTGAATCAGTTGGGCCTACTCTATCACCAAGTTACTTTGCAATAGAATTTACAGCGGAGTTGACTCACCAAATTCTCATCAATTAAGTAAGTGTGTTTTAGTGCAATTTACTAAACTATCAGGATTTTTGCCTTTAATTCTATGGTCTCTCAACAATTTTCAAATGGAGATGATGTGACTGAAAAATACAGTATTGAGCTAAAGTACTTCAAATATTGCAACCACCTTTCCAGAATATTCTGATAGTCACGGGGCTCAGAGGTACGGGAGAAAAATCCCACCACTCTATGCCAGAGTTTCTCCTAATGGGCACCATTGCCTCTACAAAAAGTCCATAACAGGTGATAATACTACATAATCTATATAAGATTATAAATCATTCTGAGTGGTTTTTGGACAATTGATTGACAGCAGTTTTGCTCTCAATCACAAAAAACCTATTTAGCCCCTACATTTGGCAGAGTGGATGCAACTTCTGCAAGATTTTGGATGTCATGGAAGGAAAGGAAGTTCTTACATGCTTGCTTTGTCATCATAGTGAAACTATAAAGAAGATGGAGGAAGGAGATCACTGGACAAGGAACTAATCTAAAATTTCCCAACCATTTTGGTTTAATAAGTTAAGCATGGATTTGGACATTAATTACCACCCTCAAGTCTGCCAGCTCAGATCCAGGAATTGCTTTATGGCAAGAACAAACATTCTTGAGAGTACACAAGAGTAAAACTAAATTAGAAGATGAAGGAAGGGGCTCATTGGACAAGGAACTGTAAGGGAGGACAGGGTTGTGGAACTCAACCTCCCCTATATCACTTGGAGGACCCTGAATAGGTTGAGGTAAATTTTTAGATTTCCGAGGGAGTCATTCCATACCTTCCTTTTTATAAAGTGTTGCAAGCCTGGAAGCCCCTGGAAAGTTCAGATGACACTGGCGGCAGTGGTTGAAGGCTCCCATTTAAGCAAAGCTCATGGCAAAAGGCATGATTAGTACAAAATTTGGAAATTTTTGCTCCATGTGATCTTGCCTTGTTGAGACTGTGTGCTATGCATCTCTGAAGAGTGCTTTGTATTACCCACTTAATTTTACAAATTTAAACAATGCCCACCTCTTGTCTAATCACACTTTAGCATTATGCAAGAACTTACAGCTGCCTGTAGTTCTCATGAAACTCACAGGGGTTCTTCTTGAGTATAAGAGATTCCAGTGGAGTGCTTCTCAGAACTGACAATCCATCTAGGGTCTCAATGTTGTTTTCATCTAGGGACAGATGTTGGATCATAGGTATTTTGGGCAGCTGTTTGAATGATGTAAAATGATTTTTGCTGAGTTTTAGTTCTTTGCATCTGTAAAACACATAAGCACATCATGTCCTATCATACAGTAGAAAAAAGAAAGTCCAACCTAAAACAATTAGGCTTCTCCCCACCACCCTTGTCCTCCAAAACACAGAGAATGATTCTTTCTTGATGGTAAATGGGACATTCTCCATGATTAACATTTACGATTGCAATTGAAAGTGCATGGAACACTGACATTAACTCAGTTAATGCACAGAAGAATCTTGATAATTAAAGAAGAAAAATTACCTTGGCAAGCATATGGCACTTAGATCAGACAGCGAGTTGTCCATCAACCAAAGCCTCTCCACACGAATTAATCGACGCAGAATACTTTTACAGTTTTCTATCTGATAAAGGTCTCCCAGATCTTGATAGGAAAGATTTATATTCTGACAAAGGTGGGAAATAAAAAAATTGAACACTTTGAGTTAATTGATTTGAACAATCAGCAAAAATATTATACACACCAAATCTCTTTCATAGTATGGATTTGGGCCAAAAACTAATTGCCAAATGAACCCTAATTAGGGCAGGCAGACTGGGGGATAGATTTTCACTGCCAAAGAGGTATAAAGAAAAGCTTCAAAGCAGTGGTTCCCAACATGGTCCCCATGCTCCACAGGTAGACTTCTATTCCCAGAAGCCTAGGTCACTACATTGATGGTATTGTGTTACTAAGATGGTATTGTGTTACTAAGATGTAATTGTGAGATGTTATTGTATTATTGATATTTTGTACTCATTGCTTCATTGTATTGTATTTTGTTTGGTTATTTTGTATCTTTATTTGATATGTTGTAAGCCGCCCTGAGTTGGCCTGTGCTGAATAGGGCGGGATATAAATTAAATAAACATAAACACAACACATTGACTGTTCAGTGCTTTGGGGAATTGACTTAGGCTTCTGGAAACTGAAGTCCAAAAACCAAAGCTTGGAAACACAGGTTTAAAAAATGTCCATTCCTTCTGATCTATAGTTTTTCTTCCCGAATTAAAAGTTTAAATAGAGCAGAGATGCCTTAATGTACATATTTGCATAAATGGATATGATCAGCTCTTTATTTTGATTGTGGTACAGAACTGCTCTAATACTAAGCAAGAAGACCAAACTGGGAAAAGGAATTTCCACTCTGTCTGCCTGTGACATCTTAGCTTGGGAAGTGCATGCTCTGGGCATCAAAAGCAGATGGCAGTGGCTCCTACCCAGTGGTTTTGTGCAAGGGGCAAAGAGAATAACATACTCATCACCTTCAAGTCCCCAGCAGGAGGTCTGGGTACATGCATTAGTCAGCTGTCAATCTGTTGGATGTTTGGCCCAGGATCTAATTCTGCACCAGAGCTATTATCCATCATAATCAATAAAAAAATGGCGGTCATTTATTATCATTTATGCAGCAACATTTGTGTTCTGTCTTCATTTAAGGAGATCTGAAGCTGTGGCCTGACCATGCTGTGTGAGCCTGCAACTTTTTATAATCTTATGTCTGAAATTGAAATCCTTTCTATTAGTGAGCATAATAAAGGTGGCGTAACAAAGTATTACTACAACACAGATTTTGGCATTTGTCTTATGGTCAATGAAGACCTTTGCATCATGACAAAGAAACTTTCCTTCAAAATCCTGCTGAACAATTTGGAAGCTTCTATTGTGTTTTGAATAAATCTTCAGGCTACGCTATTTTTCAGCACTGTATCTGTTCACTATGTATCTGCTTCTGGTGATGAATTCAACATCGTGAAGTAAGGGTATGATAATATCTGAGGATTCATCTGGAATGGTGCAAAATGTAATTATAAACTTAAAAGTGTTGATGAACTCACTTCACACACCAAATTATGATGGTTAAGTAATGAGGAGATTGTCAACCTCCCCCCGCCCCCGCCCCCCATATGCAATAAATAATTTCCAGCTATTGGAATGTATCAAGAGCAGCCAATATAAACTGGGTCTTTGTTGTGAAGAATGAGCCACATTTGCCTGAGAGATGGCAAATGGATTTTCTGACATTTAGTCATACTATTGTGAAGAACCTGGGTTCAGGGAACTCCACATATTGTGGTGCTGAAGGGACATTTTTCTTTACTGTTTTCTGGATCAGATTGCCTCACTTGAAAATGCTTTCTGGTTTCGTTGTGAAGGGAAGAGGAGCCGTCATTGTTGCTCATGAATCCTCCCCCCTCCCCAACCTAATAACAAACACAACATGGCATAACAATTTGATTCCTTCATGCTTCCAAATACAAAACTTCTTACCACACAGTTTTCCCAGTCCTCTTTTAGTCTCTGCTCCCATTTTTCTTTCTCTGTCACTTGTCTTCTGTTGTGTAGAGTGTGGTGGTCTCCCCTGAAAAAACATTCTTCTTCAGAAGGACCTGTTTGGATATATCCATTCCAATATTATACACTTGCTTCCATAGAGGATCATGAAAGGCCCCTGGAGGGACATGCTGCCTCTCCCCGGAGCCCGCTCCACTGGCCCAGGGATGGGAGGCAGCTGCAGGAGCTGCCACCCCCCCCAAGCCCCCGCACCCAGAGGGCTTGAAAAGATGATGACAATGTCGCAACTGAGGACCCGCTGCCTCTCCCCAGAGCCCATTCCACCAGCCCGGGGATGGGAGGCAGCTGCAGCAGCCGCTGTCACCCTCCAAGCCCCACCCACTGGAGGGCTTGAAAAGACGTTGACGCTGACACAACCAAGAACTCGCTGCTTCTCCTCGGAGCCCATGCCACCGGCTCAGAAATGTGGAGCCCAGGCTCTGTTCGGGCGCCACGTACGACATTGAGCTCTGGGGCTGCCTGTGACATTGAGCCTGGGGCTCCATCAGGAACATTGAGCCCGGGCTGCGTATCCATATCCGTATTTGTATTTATATTTTGTTTGTATACATTTCTCTTGTTAATTCTTTTCTTGGAGATTGATACTTTGTAATTTTGTGATTGTAGTGTATATTTTTGTTGTAAACCGCCTTGAGTCACACTTGTGCTGAGTAAGGCGGATATAAATTTAATTGATCGATCGATCGATCGATCGATCGATCGATCAATAATAATAATAATAATAATAATAATAATAATAATAATAATAATAATAATAATAATAATAATAATAATAATAAAGGCTCATCTAGTTCAGCATTCTGTTGACAGAGTGACCAACCATTTGCCTGCAGATAGCCAGGATAATCATTCTTCTGCACACTTGATATACCGAGGTATCCTATTTACCTCAATTAAGGAATTATATTTATACCCCTACAAGTAGTAACCACTTATAGTGTCATGTTCCATTGGTTGTCCAGTTCCCTCATATATTGGCTGCCTTCGCTATATCTAATTGAGTTCATCAAGATATTATCTATCACCTACACAAAAACAAGCATCCCTTTCCCAACCCCAAATCTCTAATTAGTGGATGGCCCTATAGTTCTTCCATGACAACAGAGAGAGAACGGGTTTTCCAAATGTTTTTTCTCCACACACACTGCATAATTCTATACAACTTTACTGTGTCTCTTGTGACTTTCTTCTCACCTCAGCAAAACAGCCTCAAATGTTATAACTGCTGTGCAATAGAATATTTCAAAGCTTAGAAATCCAGAAGACTTTATAAATACAGGTTATACAGTGGAACCTCGGTTAACAAAATATTGCATTCTCTGGGGCATTTCTTACAGCGAAAATTACTTTAACGGAATTTCCCATAAGAATACATTTAAAACCAAAATATATTAACCAATTAATCCATTCCAGAAAAAATCCATCAACCGAGCCACTATTTTCTATGGATTTCCTTTTGTTATGAATTTTTTATGTTAACGGAGTCATTTGTTAACCAAAGTTCCACTGTACATAGATTTACAATGTTTTAAACCTGGAGAGATATAATGGTGATAAACTGTAATAGCAACATATATATATATATATATATATATATATATATATATATATAAAACACACAAAAGTAGGGTGTCACCTCTAATACTAACACTTTCATAGATAAAATCCACCTCTTTATACATGGAGCTGAATGGTGGAAATGGACTGAGTGAATGGATAATAGCATAAGAACGAATGCTTGATATTGCACTTCCAAAAGGATCATAGCTTCTTAACACAGGCAGGAAAAATTCATGATATTGAGAACATGTTATATTGGAAATTCTAGGAAGAGACAAGTAACATGAGTTTTTAGGACTTAAGACTTCAGAACAAGTTGGTGGTATTGACATCAGCATAATTCTAAAAACATGTACACACAGGACAGTAGAGAAAGATAGCC
Organism: Bradypodion ventrale; assembly: GCA_035047345.1. NCBI lineage: Eukaryota > Metazoa > Chordata > Lepidosauria > Squamata > Chamaeleonidae > Bradypodion > Bradypodion ventrale. The sequence goes on from JAWDJE010000003.1 coordinate 26,123,358, forward strand.
TTTTAACATTCATAGTGTGCTAAAAATAACCTAATCTCGATTTCATCCTTAAGATCAAGGGTGACCAACCTTGGTGCTCCAAGTGTTCTTGGACTTCATTTACCAGAAGCCCAAGTCAGCACACCTGAGAATTGAAGTTCAAGAACACGTGGAGAACCAAAGTTGGCCATCCCTGCTCTAGATGCACCCTGATACAGTGGAACCTTGGTTAACAAATGGCTCGGTTAACATAAAAATTGCATAACAAAAGGAAATCCATAGAAAATAGTGGCTTGGTTTACGGATTTTTTTTTCCAGAATGGATTAATTGGTTTTCAATGCATTCCTATGAGAAACCACATCTCGGTTAAAGTATTTTGGTTTTCAATGCATTCCTATGAGAAATTTGGTTAAAGTAATTTTTGCTGTAAGAAACATCCCGGAAAATGCATTAATTACGTTAACTGAGGTTCCATTGTATTTACTAATGTAAACCCACTACCTGTTTGCCTCTGTAATTCCTTTTGTCTACAAACAACTATCTTGAGATTAGCAATAGACTATCCCAAGAAAGTGAAATGTTCTGATACTGGCTTCTACAGTTTCTATTTCTGAGTTCAGACTTGTCTGTTTATTCTCTTGCCCTGATATTGTCCTGCCTGCCTTACAAAGCATGCAGAGAGGCACTATTGGCAGAGGATGGCATATATCATATAGAAGATGAGATATTAAATGAACTTCTGATGCTGTACATGATATTGTTGACACATGTAATGATTTGTCAAAGTAGATGTTGGGAAACAGCTGGTGTCTAGGTCTATAGTAGTATCTTGTCCCAGTTTATGTATACTCAGTGATGCACTGCAGCAGGTTCTGTCAGGTTCTGTCAGAATTTCCTAAGGCCACACCCACTTGATTTGCCATGCCCACCTCCATAGCCCATAATGCAGGATGTTTGGCCCCAACCACAGATTTGGCCCTGCCCACAGATTTGGCCCTGCCCACAGTGTAGGCAGTAATTTTTTCTGTAGTGCATCACTGTGTATACTCATTGTGTTGCCTCTTAGGTGTAAACCACTGTTCATGGTTAAAGGGTTACCTGCAATACCTTTCATAAACAATGGCTTTAAGAAGAGTTAAAACTGCTTTGAAAAGGCCTTTCCATAGTAGACACAAAGTTTTTCCTGGCATTCTCAGCCTCTGGCCAAAAAAAAAAAAAATTCTTGGGTTTTGTTTTTGTTTTTAAATAATTTTAAAAAATCCCTCCCAAAATCTCTTTTCTAGATGAAAATTTTTTGGTTAAGTAAGCCTATCAAATAACCATAGTAGGGGTTTTTCTTTTGTTTTTTTGGACAGTGCAGTTAGATGTGACCTCTATGGAGCTCAGTAGCGTTTATTGGCATGTGGACACATACTCATTGCTATACAAAACAATGCAAAACACAAAACCTTTCCCTGTGTTCATGGTTCTGTAATAGTTTCTTTCTGGCTTCTATACAATTGGGGATTTTAGTGGGTTTTCTTGTACAATCTTTCTCATATATATTATTTATCTGCCATAGTAAACTTCATAGCTGGTGGAAAATTGACTCGCAATGCAATGAATTTGGAAGAACCAGTGAAAATTTGTATGTTGGAAAAGGCTAGTTGAGTGACTTTGAGTTTATGCAATGTTACGATTGCTTTCGGGGGGAAAGATGCAATGGTTGCCAGGAAAACAAATGAGTATTCTTTCAACTGATTCTCATTCCAAATTACTCCTTATCTCTGTTGCCAAGGTTTGGGTTTGTTTTGTTCTGCTTTGTCCTTCATACTTCATGATTGTGCAGGTGGTAGTACATCTTAGCAGCAGTTCTGCACACAATTTTGCTGCTTATCCCCTGTAGAAAACGATGAAACAATTTTTTTGCAGGTTTATCGACTGCCATTTAGTTCACTAATCAATTAATGCAGTGCTTAAGTTTGAATAAAATCTGATACTACCAGAAACTTTTCAGGATTTTTTCAAGGATGTTAAACGAAATATTTGATTATTACTTTTAAAAGGATAAAAGCTAGTCTAGCACAGTCACAGTCTAACAAAGTATTAGAACCACCAAAAAGGGGGGGGAGGGGCAGTAAAACCACAAAAGAAGAACCATTTTAGTGAATTGAATGTTTTCCCCATGTAACTTTAATTCCCACCAAACATTATGGAAGCATGTTTTGTAACATGACTCCACCACAGTCATTGTATAATGAGTCTGATAAAGGTTTTGGGGTTTTTTTATAAAGATGATGATTTCATTTGAGGATAATCAAAATGTGGCCCTCCAGTTGTTGTTGGGCAGCAACTCCCAACATTCCTTGTTGCTGTTTCTGCTGGGCAGGATTGATGGGAATTGTAGTCCAACAACATTGGAATGCCACATGTTGCCAACCTGTGCTCTGGACCAAAATACATCTCTATGAATGATGAACAAACCAGAATTTTGTCATTGTATCCTGGTTTGGACCAATAGACCAAATACTTTTGCATACCTTCTCTCACTCGTGGACAGCACAGTTGACTTCCTTGAACATCATGTTCTTCTAATTTGTGCCAGGTGAGATACTTGAATGAATCTGATGGAAGCTTAGAAGGAAAAGCGGGGGGAGAGAGAAGGAAAATAAGTCCTGTTTTCTTTTCTGCTAGATAGCTTTCATTCAAGAGTGGGACAGATTCTAGACAGAGTTTCTCCCCATTCATTTTCATACCTAGATCCCAAAAAGCCTTTTTTGGTTTTCAGTGCATTTGGTTTTTCAATAATGGAAACAGAACACCAGATATTTAATATGTATGCAATCCAGATGGAAGCATGTGGTCCAGTTACATTTTCTATTTTACATATCAGTCCCTCTAAAGATCTCCTTGCAGGGTATGCTTCAGGCGGAGATGTTAAGAAAGAAGGGCTAGACAGATGGACCACAGATCAACACATTGTTAAGTGTACATAACACAATTGATTTCAGTGGATGGAAACAGAAAGAAGAACATAATTTCAGTAGTAAACCCAGTATGGAAGCATGGCATTTTAGACTCACACATTATCTTCTCACCCAGACAGAGCTCAGAACTATCTCTTTTCAGCAGAGGACAGATCTGTGCAGTATTAATAGTATAGTCATCTCTTTGCCAGAACAGAGTTATAAACACCCTAATTACTGACTCTTCTGTGACTCCCAGTGCTATATCCCTTCTTTATCAGAAAAAGATTCTGTATTATATAGTGCTAATTCGTGGCTATTTTGATCACCCATAAAATCCTGTTGTGTAAGTTAACAATTGCAGGAGGGTGATGATGTCACTATGAAGAAGAGATTTTTTGGTAAGATATCCTCCTTCTCTCCCAAGGTCTGTTTGACTTTGGGAGTAATCCATTTCATTGAGTGAAAGCCATGGGAGAGAAGGAGAAAATTTTAATTATAAAAATCTCCCTCTGCAACCTTCTGCAAGTACAACCTATGCAACAGGATTCAAATCAATGTATTAGAATATTTAAGCTATATCAACACAACATACTTGCCGAATCATGAAGGGATAACCAAAAACTCTTTGTAGGTTGATTGCATGGAATACATTTGCAGAACATAATCTATAATAATTTCAATGTGTTGTTTTTGTTACTACTGATGTTGCTGCTATTATTGTAATCATGCTTAATTATGCTTCAATTTCTTACAAGTTCTTGGTTTGACTTTGTGAAAACAGAATAAAAGAAGGATATGAACTGAACCAACCAAATAAAGAGAACATGTATAAATGAAGCTCATTCTTTGGGCAACCAGAAAGCTCTGGATACCTCTTTGTGCAATCAGTAAAAAATTTCAAATGGCTTGTACTACATCCATGGCACAAGATGTTTGACTATTGGAATGCTGATCTGATCTTGTGGTCAGGGCCAGATTAGGATTTACTGATGTCCTAAACTATGCCAGGTTAAAGAGACCATCAAGCATTACTGAATGGACATCATAACTGTCAAGCGCAGCTCCAGAGATTACGGGACCTGCGCAGAATGTTTCTGTGCAGGTCCATTCTACCCAGGCGTAAAAGCCTTCTACGCATGCGTAGAAGTGACCTGCGCAGAAATGTTCTGCGCAGGTCACTTCTATGCATGCTTAGAAGGCTTTTACACATGCGTAGAAGGCTTTTATGCATGCATAGAATGGACCTGCGCAGAACTGTTCTGCGCAGGTCACTTCTACACATGCGTAGAAGGCTTCTACGCATACCCTTCTGTGCAGAAGCCTTCTATGCATGCATAGAAAGGACCTGCGCAGAAGGGATGCACAGTAACTCCTCCCCCACCCGCCCCCTGCCAAATTACAGGGTAGCAGCAGCTCCGGGCGGGGAATGGAGAAAATCGGTGCAGAATTACAGGGTAATCCTGGCCAATATGGGGTACTTGACAGGTATGGTGGACCTCTGACAATACAAGAAACCACTAATATGATCTGTGGGCCATTTTGAGGCTTCTGAATATCTCCCAGTTTGGTCCAGAGTGATTTGTGCCCTGTCCAAGTTAAGTTTCCCTCCAGTTCTCTGAAGTGATTTTTACAGTGAACTCTTTGGAAAACCAAAACTGCCATAACTTTCATTTTGCTTAGTGCAGATGTTGTTCGCTGTGATCAGCTTTACAAGCAACGCTTCATTATGAGAACAGCTAAGCAAGCTAGAATGTCAGTAAAGTGAAGGGTTTCTTCTTCTTCTGCTTCTTCTTTTGTTACTGGTATTTCCTCTGTATTAGGGTAAATAAAAGAAAATACCACTGATATTAGCTCAAACTAAAGAAGAACTTATCAATGCCATGATGACCAAGGGAGGAGTGGGTTACTAATAGTAATGGAGTTACCATAAATTTCTGCTTCCTTCCAGAGAAACCAGAACCTGAATGCTTACTGGAGAAGCAATGCCGGAATCACTGCTGGGCTGGTGGTGTTGTCCTCTGTTCCTTGATGATAACACAGTCAAAGGGATTTCTAAATCACTTAGATCAGGTGATGAATAGGGGGTGCAGAACCCGAGGTGGCTTGTATTCAGACCTGAAGAGCTAAGGAGACCACATGTTAAAGTAACAGAGAGCTTTCTTGTGTGATTGATGTATTAGTAACAGTGTGGTGAAGGTCCACATGGTCCAGCATTTTGTTTTCCTACAGTGGCCACCTAAAACCTTTATGGGAAGCCACAAGCAAAGCATAAGTTCCCTTCAATTTGATATTGAGAGTAGAGCAGCCACACACATCACTCAAAAAGAGGACAACATAAGCATGGTTTGGCAAAACTAAATAAATATGCAAGTTAATATATGCTGGTTGTTGGTTGGTTTTTTTGTTTTGTTCTGTTTTTTTTTGCAAAATCAGAAATTATATTCATTAGATAGAATTACAAGACATCTGAACTGAGTGGAGAAGACTGCTGTCAGGTGAAATATGACTCTGCCTCTGAAGTCCAGATGGTAACACAGAGCGTGATTTCTTTCCATCTTGGTTCTGTGTCTTTCAACCAGACTTGGACTGGGCAGTGCTTCAAACAGAAGTCATCTTCAAAGAGAGGACTCTCTCTGGCAGCCCTTCAAAAAGAAGACTATCTTATTTAAAAGAAGACATGGGGCCATCCTAACTGAAAGACACCTTGCTTTGGATCCTGGAGAGGATCCAGTATTGTCCATCTTTATTTACAGATCTAATATGGAGGTCTTTCACATCATGTCTTTAATCCTTTCAACTGTACACAGTAAGAAAAGAACCTGGGGATCTTTCCCTCGCCCTCCCCCTCGCCCCTGGACTTAAAAGGTGAGGAGGCGTCCGGGTGAGCTGCCGTTGCCGCCACACATTCTGCCCCAGTGGGGGTGAAGAGGGCCACTCCACTGGCCACTCCATCGGCTGGTGTTCTTTGGGCCCCGCCCTCCCCCTCGTCCCTGGACTTAAAAGCCGAGGGGGTGCCCGGGTGAACTGCTGCCGCCGCCACGCATGTTCTGCCCCGGTGAGGACAGAGGCCATTCTACCAGCCTGCATTCTTGGGTCCTGCCCTCCCCCTCACCTTTGGCCTTGGAGGACTCTAAAGGCGGGGTTTTTTGTGGGTGGTCTTGGATCTTTCCTGTTATTTATTGTTATTTATTGTATCTTTAATATTGTATTTTTGATTATATTGTTGTTATGCTGTATTTTTTTAATTTTGTGTCTTTGATATTGTGTTTTTGAATTTTCTGTAAGCCGCTTTGAGTCATCCATTGGATTGTGGGAAGTGGGATATAAATAAAACATTATTAAAACATTATTATACAACATATGTGCCCTACCACAGAACCTGGGACCTGAGTGTCTAATTTAAATTGCTCATTTCATTATCACTACGTAGCTCCTTTTCTCTTACACACTTACTAATCTGAAAGAACCCTGTGAAAAGAGTTGCCTCAGGACAGCTTCTCTGGGCTTCATCAAGGTGTGGAAAACTAAGGAGGCTGTTTGCTATCGTAATTGGACTCACAATGAAAGACAAGACGTGGCCAAAACATTCCTCGGCTACTTCATATGTAAGTACAAGAATCCTACCAATAGGACTTCTCTTTCTCTCATGTAATATTTTCTTTTTTCTTTTCTTTGGTCAAACTGAAGAAGAATGGTGAACAGAAAAAATATTATGCATGCACAACCTTTGATTAGCTGCTGCACTGAGCTGTCCAAGGTGCTGATGGATTGAGAGGAAAGAGAACAAATAGGTCAATTTTAGAAGAAATCAACCCTGACTGCTCATTGGAAGGGCAAATAGTAAAGATGAAGCTTAAGTACTTTGGCCATCAAATGAGAAGGGAGGATTCACTTGAGAAGGCCTTGATACTGGGAAAGGTGGAGGGCAAAAGAAGAAGGGGTGGCCAAGGATGAGATGGCTAGATGGTATTGTAGACACAATGGGCACAGAGCTGGGTGGGCTGCGGAGGATGGTGGAGGACAGAGGTGCCTGGAGGACAATGGTCCATAGGGTCACAAAGGGTCGGAATTGACTGTGCGGCTGAACAATAACAACTAGGTTATTCTTGTGCTTAGCCAAGACAGCTCTGGAGGCTGCAATCAGCAACAGGAAATCCTTGTTTTATGGATATGCCCTCTAATTTGTCACACAGCTTATGCATGAGTTGAGCATCACATTGGCTCCAATGCAGAACCTGACAAATACCCTGTATGTGCATTTTGGTTGTATCAGTTTGATTTATGAAACTGGATTTCAAGATGATTTTTACACCCCCCACAGTACAAAGTAAATTAAAAACAGTAATTTACTGCCTTATTGCTTTCCCTATAGTGACATTAAACAGTTGCTGGGTAAAAGGTATCAGAAATGCTTTGAGTAAACTGTTCTGCGAAGGACAGACTTTTATTACCAGTACTCAACACAATCATTTGATGTTTCATCAATGTCATAGAAGATCACATTATACAATGCCATTATACAAATTGCACATAATTAGAAGAGGGCAGAGAGACAGTGGAGATGCAGGCTAGTCAAAGACAAGAGAAACATATTTTATTGAATACAGTATGTGCTATTCAAACTTTGCATTCTCTCCTCTTAAACAAAGCCTTATTCAGGTGAATTGTTGGGACTAGTTTAGGTCAGTCTTTGGTGAACCTAAGACTACCTGGAACCTGGTGACCTACAGAACCAAAGTGCTAATTTTTTATGGCTTCTGCTGTGTTCTGTTAAGAATGATTGAAAAGTTTATGGCTAATATTATAGGCTACTAATATTATAATATCTACTATTATAGTCTCTTGAATGACAGATAGCCGTTGGACAGCAGCAGTCACCAAGCAGTATCCCAGAGGAGGAAACAAAAACTTGGCAGTCCCCCACAAAAGATGGGAAGACCCAATCATGAAAAGCTTTGTTCGGACCTGAAGAAGAAAAGCATGGCAGAAAAACGAATGGAAAATGATTTGCGACCAGCAGGAACTTATTCCTTGATAGTCTGGTCAATCAAGGAGTCAAGAATTATACACTAGTAAGCATGTCCCTGTGGGGATGTTTACTGAAATGGAAACCAAATTGACAGAGAACACTTAAGAACAAACACTTTGCTGGGTGGAATGTAGAGAAAATTAGATTAATGGGCACGTCTTGTTCAGAAGCTCTATATGGTTTCTTGCAGGGTCAGATCTGAGCTGTAGGCAAGCAAGTACAGAGAGCGGAAGAAGATGTGCTGCCCCCTGAACCTACTTGTAGTGATACCATGCTGCAGGTCCTGCCAAATTTCCCACCCAAAAGTGGCAATCTGACTGGCAGAAATAAGTTCTTTATTTTAACGACAAGGCTTCATGGGACAATGGAGAGATAGTACAGGTAAAAGTCACCCTTGCTCAAAAGTCAGTCATAATCGACTCTAGGCTGCAGCACTCAATTCTGTTTACAGCCAAAGAGCCAAAGCTGTCTGCATTTGCTGACATTTCCATGGTCATGTGGCACACATAACTAGGCACATGGAATACTGTTATCTTTCCAGTCAAAGTGGTACCTATTTATCTATTTGCAATTTCTTGATTTCAAACCGCTAGGTTGGCAGAGGCTGGGATAGAGATGGAGCTCACTCTGCTGTGCAGCAGTCGGGACACAAACTGCTGACCTTCCAGTCCTGCTTTGGCAGGAAAGGAAACAGTGGTCTAGCCCAGTTTAGGTTTTATACCACTTTCTAGATTCTCAGGAAAGAGAATGCTGAACGCTAGCTGGTTTTTTAAAAAAATTCATGTCAGAAATTATTCGGGGTTGAAAGGATTTTTGCTGGAGGAACTCCACTCAGGGGATGCCCAAATGAGGCTCCTTCCATGTCCCCAAGATCTTTCCTAGTGAAGTGGTCCCTACTTGCAATTTCTTGCTTTCAAACATGAGCTGGGACAGAGACAGATGCTCAAGCCATCATGAAGTACCCGGGTCTTGAACTGCTGACTTCCAGTTAACAAGGTGAGCTTCTTAACGACTGAGCCACTTCAGCCCCCATCACTAGCTGATATCTGGACATTTGTCCATCAGTCCAGACAACACTGAGTTAAAAAGGGATTTTGGAAAAATATTTTTAAATACTTTTAAAAACTATAATTCTCACACCTCACCTTCAGCCAGTATAGCTATGGTATGCTGGGAACTATAGCAACTTCCCCCCCCCCCCCCGATGTCTGGCCACAGATGTGACATGCTACAAGCCAACTTTAAAAGTTATGTTCAAGGCAAACCATATTTCAGTCATCAAAATGCTGAGCTTTAGTCAGTTGCAACAATCTGCCTCATAAAATTTTAACACTGAACGTAGCTAAGGTCATTGACTCAGCTGCATGGTATACCACCCCTTCCCTTTACAATTACTTCTTAAGGGTAAGCTAAAGCTGACTGCAGTGGTAGAGGCAAAATACAATTTAAACAATTATCACTTGCCATATTTTAAACTCCTTTAAATTTCTGTTTAATTTGGAGAGCCCTTTCCCTCGGTCTGATGCTACAAATGGCTCTTTTGGGAAATACACTTGAGATCATATCAACCATTAACGGTGAGGAGGAATAAGATTCATGCTGTCTATCTTCGCAGAATTATTTCCTTCCCTTTGCCTGCAGTAAGAAATGGATTGTTACCATAAATCACAGATCTTACTTCTAGAGAGGAATTCACTGCACTAATGTTCTAATAGAAACTTGCTTAGCTTATGTAGTGTCTCTGGATCTTTTCCTTTCTTCCACCCGTCCATCTCAGATAAAATTTAATGTCTCCTTTCATATGCATTTGCCAATTTCTTTAAGGTTCTTAATATTAGACCTCCAGACAGAAACCGGATGAAGGTTCATTGAAATCAAGCCTGCCAAATTCAGATTCAGATATTTTTTTTTTTTGCAGAGCAAACCTTGCTAAATCTACCCTGTTTAAGCTTGTAGCATTGTATCAAAGAATAACTGAATAGTATGGTTCCTTCAGAGTAGGAGTAAGCAATATTGTTCCCTCGAGGTGGTGATGGACTCCCAAACCCGTCAGCCCCAGCTGCCAATGGTTTAGTCATGGTGGAAGCTGTGGTCCAGCAGAGTTTGGACTGCACTAAGTTGGTTATCTTGGATTGAGAAGCACTGCCATGTTTTCTGTGGGGAAATTTTGGTAAGGAATCAGAGTCCTTTGGTACTTCATAAAGAACTTGAATAGCAAAATTCACAGAGATGATAACATTAGAACATAAGAACAGCCTTGCTGGAACAGGCCACAGCCCATCCAGTCCAGCATTCTGTCTCACACAGTGGCTCACCATTTCCTTCAGGATATTCCCAAGCAGATGCCTTCACCTGCTTAGGATTCCCTGGAAATGGCATTGAGAGATATCCTGCCTATCTCTACAACCTGGAGGTTGTCCTTAAGTATCCATAATTATAGCCATTGATACCCTTGTCCTCCATGAACTTGTCTAATCCTTTCTTAAAGCTGTCAAGACTGACAGCTGTCACCACTTCTTCTGGCAGGGAATTCCATAGACCAGTGATCCTCTGGGTGCATGATTTTATAAACTTCAATCAGGTCACCTCTTAGACATTGTCGTTCAAGAGTGAAGAGGCCCAACCGTTGCAGCCTCAGGTGGTAAGGTAGGTGTCCCAGTCCCCTAATCCTTTTGGTTGCCCTCCTCTGCACTTTTTCCAACTCCTTCTGGAGGTATGGCGACCAGAACTGTACACAGTATTCCAGATGGGGCCTCACCATAGATTTATAGATTTGTAAAGAGGTAAAATGACACTTGCTGACTTATTTTCTATACCCTTCCTAATGATCCCTAGCATTGAGTTTGCTTTTTTCACTGCTGAGGCACACTGGGTTGACACCTTCATTGAGCTGTCCACCAGGACACCAAGGTCCCTTTCCTGGTTTGTCACAGAGAGTTCAGAACCCATCAGTTTTAAAGTGTAATTGGGTTTTTTTGCCCTAACATGCATCACTCTGCACTTACTAATGTTAAAGCTCATTTGCCACTGTTTTGCCCACTCCCCCAGTGTCAAGAGATCCCTTTGGAGCTCCTCACAATCTCTCACAGTTTTCACTACCCTGTATAATTTAGTGTCGTCAGCAAATTTGGCTACCTTGCTATTTATTCCTACTTCTAGATCATTTATGAAGAGTACTGAACCTTGGGGGACCCCACTCTTTACTTCCATCCACTTGGAGAAGTGTCTATTTAGTGCTACCCTCTGTTTCCTGTCCCTTAGCCAGTTGCTGATCCAGGACAAGACCTGTCCCTTTTTTCCATGACTGGTAAGTTTATTCAAGAGCCTTTGGTGCAGGACCTTGTCAAAAGCCTTCTGAAAGTCCAGATAAACAATGCCTTGCTTGGGTTTTTGTCACCCCTGTGTTTTTAAATTTGTAAGGCCCAAAGTGCCCTCAAAGGACATCAAAACTCAAAGCGCAGCCCACAACCTAACCAGCTGCCCTTCTCAGGGCAAATTTGATGGCTTCACCAAGATGGTGGGCGTCTCTGGTCTGTAAACTATCTGTTTTGTGAACTCACTACCCACTTATCAAGAGAACTTGCCTGTTTCCTCTCCTGAGGGTCCCTGGCAGCCTCTCTCCTTTCCTCCTCTGTCCACTGGACTCCTGCCCTGCCCTGGCCAAGGGGCAAGCCCCCATGATGTCACAAAGGCCCAGACCTGGTCAGCTCTTGGGATTGATTATCAAGGATCAATTTGGGGGGGCATAGACTCCCAAATGTGTTTTGGGATCCCCACAGTGCTGATCTCGAAGCCCAAGGATCATATGTGCTAAATTTCAGCAGGATAGGCCCAGTGGTGTGGGAGCCTTTGGAGCATATACAAACAGAGATCTCTGTTTTATAGATATTTGAGACCTGAGCTAGTTTTTTTTTTAAAGCGCTACACTATTAGAAAGTGTTGAGGTGTTTGGTTTTTATGAAGAAGCTGTGAAATCTAAGTTAAAACCATGTTGGATATAAAGAGTTTAAACATTCCTAACCTATAATGAAAGAGAGAGGTAAAGCAGAAGAGATTTCAGTTGTATCATGAGAATTAACAGGATGTAATATTGAACTTCTGTCTGATATAAAACTTAAAACAAACAAACCCCTGTAAAAAGACATTATATTTTATTTCCAGTATTTAGACTAGAAGCAAAGGACAAGTCAACCTACTTTAATTCTTCAACCAGGCTGGCTGATAACCTTGCAAAGGGGAAGGAGGGGGAAAATGGTTTTATTCTTATTTTACAAAACCTAACTCAGACTGAAGCCTTTGAGCATGTTACAGTGCTACATGATCGCTACTATCATTCTTCCGTTCTGTTACTACTGACGTGGTGACCTTGGATCACCCCTGCTTGACCATAAGAACCCAATGAGCATAGTTCAAAGATTCCCAATTCCAGCTTTTTGTCATTGCTGAGGTATTACAAACAATCCTTTTTTTCTGAGCATCATTAGGATCTTTGACTATTTGAGCAGAACAATTCAGAAGCGATTTTACGAAGGCTCATTCCTTCGCAAATGCGTTGGCCGCATGTGAATCATTATGCCATCAGTGTGTCATTTAGTTCCATTCACTTAGAAAGAAAATGCCTTTATTAGGCCCAGTTATTATAATTAGCCATATTGCATACAATTAGCCACTGCTGGTGGATGCATCACTTGAACACGAGGTTAGTTGTCAATAGCATAAATGATTGCACATTTAATATCAACATTTGAGCTGCTGTTTGTACCTGCTCTTCATAAATAATCCATTCCTTCAGAAATGGGTTTTTTTTTTCTTCAGCAAGGAAGAAATGACACATTTCTTCTTTGTTTTCACAGCCCGGGAGCCAGCTTCTGCCATACAACTGCTGCTAATTCTGCCTTTATAAAGACACTCAATCCTGTAACCCTATCTTGTTTTCTCCCCAAACTGTGTCAAAGTCTAAAGTTAGTTTTCCAGGTTCAGTCTCCTACCTTTCAGACATGGTGGGCTGTTGCAGGGACAGCTGTATGAGGCTTTCAAACATTCCATGATGCTATCTGCCTTCTGGAGAAGCATGTCTTTTCCATTTCTTTGCACAGTCTAGGTTTTCAGCTTGGCATCCATTTGCAAAAGCAGAAGCCGCTTCCGTGGGTCTTGGCTGGAACACTATGGATTCAGTGTCGCCGGGGAGACAGCAGCCTGTACAATGCACAGGCTGTTCCTTCCCTTGAGGAGGTATGGTTACCAATCTCTTAAGTGCATTGATGGATTTCCTGTGTTTCTGCAACCAATAGCAAATGATTTTTTTTCCTCTCTCTCCTCCAGAAGTTTTCTGGAGGCTGTCGATGATCTTATAACAAGCTACCGATTAATCAAGACAAATCTGTCCTGTTCTCAATTGTTTCCTACTACTAGGCTTTTAAACTTTCCTTTTTAAATTCTGAATACTAAAGAACAATGGAATAGCAATCCTGTTTTGTAAATACAGTAGTTTTCTTACAGGGAGAGTTTGGGAATGGCTTTGAATATATGGCTTGCAGAGGCTGAAATCCAGATCATCAAAAATTTTTGAGGTCAATCTTATTGGCCCAGTTGCTGCCTCTTCTATTCCCTTCTGAAGATAGCAATCTCTTAATTGATTAAGCAATTAACCAAAACTGTTGACATTGTGAGTTTGATCCTGACAGGGATCAAAGTTGACTCAGCCTTCCATCCTTCCAAGGTTGGTAAAATGAGTACCCAGCTTGTTGGGGGCAAAAATACTATTTACCTTGTGAACCACCCAGAGAGTGCACTAAGTGCTATGGAGCAGTAATGCTAGTGTAAGTTCTGTTGCTATGGCTTTTAAAATAAAGATTCAGAGTGTGTCAGACTGAAGTCTTTCACAGCTGTGTTAGTTGAAACTGTAATACAGGAAAATGTTAAGATTAAGCATACTGTAGTTAGTTCTGCGTGGAAAGTGGTGCTATTTAACTAAGCTATAGCCTCACCTTTTTGTGAAGGCTGGTGCTTGTATGCAAGAAGAATTCAAATACCTATTCAGTTTTAAAGCTTATTCAAATCAATAATAACTTCTTACAGGGGTGTTGTTATTCTCCAATTCTGTTCTAATATTTTTTGATAGAAAATGAGCTATGAGAGAGCTTCCTATTCTACAAGTTTTGTATATTATAGATTTTAGCAGTCATATGAATCAAGAAAATAATCAAAAAAATAATTTTAATTCACACACTCTTCTGATGTGGTAGATCAAAACAGTCTCCATGCAAGGGAGAAAAAGTTGTAACATTTTGGTTTTTTATTTTAATGAGAGCCTTTTTTTTAGATTCTTCTGTTCTTTGTGTTATGTTGTTGTTGTTGTGTGTGTTCTTTTATGCTTTTGAAAATAGTTTTGTAGTAGCCTCGGATCTTTATAGATTGATATGTTGCAAAAATGTACCTGTTATTACACAAAATACATTTTAAGCATTTAAATTTTTAAAAACTTACCTCTCATTTTACTGTGCTGGTCATAGACTGTAATATAGTGATTGATTATACAAATGATTTCCAAAACTGATATTCATAAAGTACCTTTTTATGTTCAGGAACTTACATATTAGAGAAAGGTGATAAAGAAATACCATGCAGTGGGTAAATAATGCACTTTGCATCCTGGACATCTCTTTTTAAAGGACCTTTCTAACTTCCTTCCACTTGGGAAACTGTCAGCTGATTAGTCTATTAGCTCTGCATTAGATTTTTTATTAAATAAACTGGAATAATGAACAATTGATTTTTAGGTCACTGGCAAAGAACAAGGAAGCTTTTTAAAAGTAGTATTGATCCTTCTTTTGCTATATGCCATCTCAACTCAAAATAGACAGCAGGGTCAAAGCATTATCTGTATGCAGCTTTTGCAGATTTAACTTCAGATTTTAATTTAATGGACAGAGATTACCTCTGGTTTAAACTGCTACAAAATAGGAGATACAGCAGACTTCTCATTTTAGGCTATAACTACATGACCAGATACCATAAGATTTGCTCTGCTTATGAAACAGGTGAATTTGAAGTATGTTTTATGACACAAAAGCTGATTTGAGTGGGTTCAATCTTCTTTCCTCCCAAAGGGAATTGCCCCCACCCCTTCCCTCTGTTGCTAGGAAGCATTTAATTTTTCAACCTGGGACAATCCAAACAGCCTTTTCTCTATGTGATTAGTTGTGATACATTCTTGTGAGAAGGGAGGTATTTCTTAGTTTTCTCCAGGTTTTCATTTTTATTTTTAAATTGCACATTTGAGATTAATGCTAGATCACCCTACCACATCATCACTGAGCCATAGCTATTATCATTTCCTGGTTGTATGCCCCCATAAAAGGATTGGCAAAGGCAGGATCAAAGGGAGGAAGGAAAGGGGGCTGGGGCTGAAAGGCCACTTACATTGCATCCAGTGTGTTAACAGTGAAGTCCCAAATTAACCCACTGCCCTTGTGTGAGCATGGAGTTCAATTTCAAACAGAATACAGGCTTCAAATCAAATGACATCAAATAAAATTGCTCTTGGCTTTTCAGTGTATTCACAGTCTTAATTAAGAACTGGAGACTAACACTGTACTAATTTCAGGGTTAAGGTAGAATGCCGAAAAACATTTTCCCAATATATTTTCTTCTTTACCTCCTTCTTTACCATCTATATGTTGCAAAACCCTTAAAAAGACCACACTTCTCCCCTAGCTATAGAAGATGTCGAAGTCCCTTTATTATTATATGGAGATAATACAGGTGATCTGCAATGCAAATTGGACTGAGGTAATTACTGAAAGAATTTGAACCTTTCTACCATTTGGAATATGTTGCAATTAATTATAATAAATTAAATGAAGGGTGGTTTTTTTTTTGCAAGTATCCAAATAGGCATGAATTCACCATGAAGTTGACCTTACTATTTAACAGCTTCAGAATTGTAGTTACTTGGAAATGTTACAAGTGGAAGATTTTATGGATTAACGAAACCTAAAGGTCAAAATTATATGTTATACATAGCCTGTCATTAAAACCTAAAATCAATTAGCATGGTAAAAAGTGATGCAGAAGCACCTCACAACTGGCAATCGTAGTGAGCAAAAGAAGCCCATAGTTTACCTCCCAGTTACTAATCACTAAACAAAGAAAGCTAATTCACAAACTATGGAAGGTGTAAACAAAAATTCTGCTGTGACAATCAAACATTTTTAGCATTTAAGGAATTTGTTGTTGTTATTCAGTCGCACAGTCGATTCCGACCCTTTGTGACCCTATAGACCATTGCCCACCAGGCACCTCTGTCTTCCACCATCCTCCTCATCCCGCCCAGCTTTGTGCCCATTGCATCTACAACACCATCTAGCCATCTCATTTTGACCGCCCCCTTCTTCTTTTGTCCTCCACCTTTCCCAGCATCAAGGCTTTCTCAAGTGAATCCTCTCTTCTCATTTGATGTCCAAAGCTTCTTCTTTACTATTTGACCTTCTAAGGAGCAGTCAGGGTTGTTTTCTTCTAGGATCAACCTATTTGTTCTCCTTGCTGTCCAAAGTACTCTCAAAACTCTCCTCCAACACCACATTTCAAAGGCTTTTATTCTTCTGCGCCCAGTTTTCCTAATGGTCCAGCTCTCACAATCATACATTACCACTGGGAATACCATTGCTTTGGCTATGCGGACTTTTGTTTGCAAGGTGATGTCTCTACTTTTCACTATGTTCCGCAGGTTTCTCATAGCTTGTCTCCCAAGCATCAGTCACCTTTTTATTTCATGGCTGCATGTCACCATCTGCAGTGATTTTGGATCCTAAGAAAGTAAAGTCTGTTACTGCTTCTACTTCTTCCCCATCTATTTTCCAGGGACTGATAGGGCCTGTTGCCATTATCTTGGTTTTCTTGATGTTGAGTCTCAAGCCAGCTTTTGCACTCTCTTCTTTCAACCTAAGCAGAAGCTTCTTTAGGTCTTTCTTGTGTTCTGCCATTAGGGTAGTATTATCTACGTATCTCAAGTTGTTGATGTTTCTCCCAGAAATTTTGATCCCAACTTGTGATTTGTCCCTCCCTGCATTGTGTATTATGTGCTCTGTGTGTAAGTTGAATAAGCAAGGTGTCAAAATGCACCCTTGCCTTACTCCTTTTCCTGTTCCAAATTACTCTGTCATTCCGTATCCTGTCCTAAATGTTGCTTCTTGACTCTTGTACAGATTTTTCATGAGGCATATAAGGTGTTCTGGTATTCCCATCTCTTTAATTACTTGCCACATTTTGTTGTGGTCCACACAGTCAAAGGCCTTGGTGTAGTCAATGAAACAGAAGTAGACTTGTTTCTGACAATCCTTTGTTTTCTCCATTATCCAACATATGTTGGCAATTTGGTCTCTAGTCCCCCTGCCTCTTCGGAACCCAGCCTGCACTTCTGGTAATTCTCTCACCACGTGCTGCTGAACTCTGTTCTGTATTATCTTGAGTATAACCTTGCTAGTGTGTGGTATGAGTGCAATTGTTTGATAATTTGAACATTCTTTGGCATTACCCTTTTTTGGGATCGTAACATATACTGATCTTTTCCAATCCTTTGGCCATTGTTGTGTTTTCCAAATCTGCTTGCATATAGAATGCAATAATTTGATTACATCATCTTTTAGGGCTTTGAAAAATTCAGCTGGGATACCAACATCTCCACTGGCTTAGTTGTTTGCAGTGCTTTTTAGGGCCTTTCTGGCTTCACTCTCTAGGATGTCTGGCTCAAGTTCAATGTTCTCATCATTGTGATTATCAGGGGTGTTGATGTCCTTTTTGAAGATTTCCTCTGTGTACTCTTGCCATCTTTTCTTAATCTCTTCTGCATCAGCTAACTCCTTGCAGTTTTTGTCCCTTATCACAGTCATTTTTGCTTTAAATGTTCCCTTGATTTTCCCAATTTTTTAAAAAAGATCTCTAGTCCTGCCCCTTCTGTTGTTTTCCTCTATTTCTTTGCATTGTTCATTTAGGTAGGTTTCCTTATCTTTCCTTGCTTTTCTTTGAAATTCTATATTCAATTGATTGAATTTTTTTCCTTTCCTCTTTGCCTTTTGCATTCCTTCTTTCCTCTGCTATTTTAAGAGCCTCATCAGACAACCACTTTGCTTTCTTATGCTTTTTTTCTTTTGGTTTGGTTTTCCTTGCTGCCTCCTGTATGATGTCCCATGCCTCTGTCCATAATTCTTCTGCCATTCTGTCTATCAAGTCTAAGCCATTAAATCTGTTCCACACCTCCACTGTGTATTCCTTGGGGATGTTGTCTAGGTCATACCTGTCTAGCCTAATTTTTTCCCCTATTTTCTTTAGTCTAAACCTGAATTTTGCAATCAGTAGATTATGATCTGAGCTACAGTCTGCTCCAGATCTCGTTTTTTCATCTGCACCAGTAGTCAGTGCGTAGACTTGAATTACAGTGATATTGAAAGGTTTGCCTTGGATTCTGACTGAAATCATTCTATCATTTTTAAGATTGTATCTCATTACTGCTTTTCTCACTCTTTTATTGACAATTATGGCTACTCCATTTCTTCTGAGATTTCTTGTCCACAGTAGTAGATATGATGATTTCCAGAGCTGAATTCGCCCATCCCTGTCCATTTTAACTCACTGATTCCCAAGATGTCAATGCTTATTCTTTCCATTTCCTTTTTGACTACTTCCAGCTTTCCTTGATTCATAGATCTCACATTCCATTTCCCTATGCAGTATTGTTCCTTGCAACACCGTATTTCTCCTCCCACTGTCCTATCCACCCCCCTCTTCTGACCTGGTGGGCTAAACATCCTGTTTCATCTTCTAATCCTGGACCATCTGTAATGTCTACTTTGTACTTATAACAGGATAGGAAAGTGAGAATGTCTTCTCTAGTAAAATAGGAAAATTGGTGATGCTGGAAATGAAAATGTTTATTCAGAAAGGCACTGCCTAGGGATTGGATGGTACAGAGTTAGGATGATTTCATTCAAAGCATTATGGAAATTGTTTTAAGCAAAAAGTAAATTTGCTCTAGATTTGGTAAAGGTCACACTTGCTCAAAAGGGTTCTGTTTACAGCCAAAGATCCAATTATGTCTGCAGCTGCAGATGTTTCCATGGTCATGTGGCAGGCATGACTAGGTGCTGGAGTGCATGGAATGCTGTTACTTTTCCTACCAAAGTGGTACCTAATTATGTCCTTGCAATTTCTTGCTTTTGAACTGCTAGGTTGGCAGGAGTTGGGACAGAGTTGGTAGCTCACTCCATCATGCACCACTCGGGTTTCGAACTGCTGACCTGCCGACCTTCCGGTCATCAAGTTCAGCATCTTAACCACTAAGCCAGCCCAGTCCCGCTGCCTTAGATTACTTCAGCTACTCAGAGCTCAGGTTGACCTGCCGTCTGTTAAGGATTGAATACTTAAGTTGCTGACTCCTACATCTCCCATCTAACTGCACTTACTATAATTATTCTTCTGCTTGTCTCTCAACTACGAATTAACCAATCAGGTAACATTACATCATAGCAATTATTTTCTCCCATGGTAATTCTCTTTCCCATGAGAATAAATTATATCCAATTAGTGTAGTATGCTTGTTGTGTCTCCACTTGACTCTCATCCTCAAATCCTTCCTATCAGCTCATGCCTTATCACAGTGGTGGCAAACCTATGGCACGTGTGCCAGAGGGGGCACTCAGAGCCCTCTATGTGGGCACACATGCCATCATCCCAGCACAGAGTTCACCCCACCCCTCAGTGGTGTGAACGACACCCTTTTGAATTTGGGCACTCGGTCTCTAAAAGGTTCACCTTATCAAATTAGTGGGAAAGAGAACTAAGAAAGCAATGTTTTCTTCTTGACTTCTGATTTTGGGAAAGTAACCAATCGCGAAGCCATCTTAAGACCTGTTTTACTGGTGCATTGAAAGGATCCCCCCTTTCCTTTCTGTTCTTCAAGGAGGCAGGCCAAAGAGGGTCACCTGAGGTGCATATGCCATATAGATGTGGCTCAAACCACATGGCATACCATACTGCCTCTACCTGACCTTACACAACCCTATTTAGTCCACACCAGGGTGCTACAAATGAGCTGTCTAGCTAAGCTCTTACTTGAGCTGTGGTTATCTGCTTGCCTTCAGCTGGCAATTTCCTGACATTTGTCTGCTCAGAAGAAACATACAGTACTGTTCTCAGCAATGATCTGCAATGGCTGCATTTAAAACGAAACATAATTGTGTCTTGTATGCTCTTGTGTGACAGAACTTTTCTGTCTATTGTGTGCTTGTTTTTCCTTTTGATTTTAAATAAATACAGTTTGTTTCTCCAAATCATTGATTGGTCTAAACAGAGAGTAACCAAAAGGACTGGTTTATTATTTGACTTACATGAACTAGATTTGTGCTTAATTTTAGTCTGCCTCGAGCTTCTACTTGCCATGTGGCCAGTGCTTTCTAAATATACATTAAAAAATTCTGACTCTAGCCCCAAATTTATGTAAAAATTTAGAAAGCTATAATAGAAACTGAAAGGAACTCTTGAAATGCTGTAGTTAAGGACAGGCTTGCTGTGAGTTTGAACAGCTTACTTTCTTCTTCAGACAGACAGAAAGCCAGACCCACACAGATTAATGTATTGGGTCTTTTATTTTTCTTAAGTTATATCACTGGCTTTTAAGATCACTAATAGTTTGTTTCGAAGTCTGGCCAGGCTATCCGGCTATGGTAATAGAGTAGACTGTTCTACCAGCGACTCTGCCAATTGTCAGACGGCAGTTAACTAACCTAACAACTCTGAGGACTATCAACCTTGGGTGCCGAAGTCCACAGTGAAGGGTGGTGCTTCCCAAGAGAATTAAATCCCACTTGAATCCATCTTGATTGAAGGCAGCAGCTTCATCAATACTGGCCTGGGGCTGATGAGGACTTTGCATGCCAAAAGGGCTCAGGATCAAAGTGACTCATGGAACTGGATCAGTGGTACATGTGTCATGCTGCAATGTGGAAGGCAAATGGAAGGCCCCTGCATTATATTCTCAGGACACTCTTCATGGCTGATCGTTATGATGTTTGCAATATTTGGATTTGGATACAGCAGCAGAAGAATATATACCAATAACAAATGATGACTGCAAGTCATTGTTTGACTTCTGCAATTACAAGAGGTGCTCAAATTGGTTACATTCAGGATACAGACACTTCTGATTATGATGAACTACTGCTTGAGCAACATTAACCAAGTACCACTGATCCAGCTCCACAAGTCACTTTCTGGTCCTAAACTCTTTTGCCATACAAAGTCCTCATCAGCCTCAGGCAAGTATTGATGAAGCTGCTACCGTCTGTCAAGATGGATTCAAGTGGGATTTAATCCACTTGGGGATCATCACCCTTCTCTGTGGACTTTGCCAAGGCCACTAAATCTCAAGGTTGTCAGGTTAATTGACTGCCACCTGACGCTTGGCATTGAGTCGCTGGCAGCATGGTCTACTCTATTACCATAGCAGGATAACCTGGCCAGGCACAAATTTTCTAATTATTAAAGTTATTAAAATGATGAAGACTATAAACCACCTTCCCTCAACAATGGGAATGATCCAGTAGTTGCACTTTTTTTTGTATCCTCTGATTCCAGTAACAAAGTTTTCAGCTACATTTATGGAACTTGTGGATTTTGGTTCTTCGACTGTATTCAAGCCCTGATATTTTCCAAGGTCACTTTGAAATGCAAGGGAGAAAGCTGGCACTTGATCAAAAAGGAGAATCCGCCCGTGTCTTGTTCTCATATACTCATCTGCTGGCTCTCTTAGCAACTCTGCTGCTTCAACTATTTAGTGCCTCCTCTTTGGGAAAGTGCTCACTCTGCAGTGTAGATTTCCCCACTAGTTTGTGTCCACTGTGGACTGCTATGCCTTGTAGAGACAGCCTGGAGGAATTGGCAGATAGTGACTTTGAAAGACAAGGATATAGTTGCCAGTCATTTTCCCTGGGGCTATGAGACTGGAAGCCAATAGAATTAACTGAGTCTGATTTTTTTTAAATCCCCCAGATAGAAGATGATGCCAAGGCAGCAACATTTTTCTGTAATCTTCAATCTGTTGTCATATTCCTCATGCAGACAATATTTAACAAGAGACAGGAATCTCACATAGACCCAGTGGGCTTGAGGTATTCAGTGCCTAACAATAAAACACATTAATGTTCTGCATTAAGACAAATCTGCAAAAAATGACTGATTCAGGTTGTTTATGTGATTCCAAAGCCACTGTGGGGTGGAGCATGGAAATGCTGTTTACCCCAAGGTGGAGCAGCACCTGAGCAGACCCTTTGACCTTGTATTTTTGTCAAGTTGGCCTATGAGCAGTGGCATACATCATTTTTGGAAATTGGAAGAAGTTAACTAGTTGCTGCCTGTATCCTTATTTTCTAACTAATTCATAATGTCCCCTGGATATCAAGTACTGAGGTGCTCTGAAAGGTTGAAACAGAGGTCACTTGTGAACTGCCCAGAGAGTGCACTAAGCACTCTGGAGCAGTATATAAGTGTTGTGTTTGGAATATGGTTCTCATACACTAAAATAAGTGTGATTGCTTTTGCTTTGCTTTTTATATATATCTCAAGTGGCTATGTGGCTCAAGTAGCTAAGATGTTGACTTCGAGGCAGAAGGTCAGCAGTTCAATTCCCGAGTACTGCAGGACGGAATGAGCTCCCGTCTTTGTCCCAGTTCCTGCCAACCTAGCAGTTCGAAAGCAAGAAATTGCAAGTAGATAAATAGGGACCACTTCAGTGGGAAGGTAAACAGCGGTCCGTGCGCCCCGGTGTCTAGTCATGCCTGCCACATGACCATGGAAACGTCTGCAGAAGCAGACAGCGCTGGTTCTTCGGCTTTGAAACAGAGATTAGCACTGTTGTGTTCTAAGGGTCTGTCCTTCCACATGGAGTACAATGTATCTGAACCAATGTATCCTTGCCTATAGCAACAATGTAACCTCCAGCTGTATCATATGAACCCTGTAATAGGACGCGAGCTAATGACCACCAGCTGGCAGCAGCGAGCGTCCAAGCTCCCTTGGTCCGAACTCATCAAAGGCAACAGCGCGGGAAGCTTTCCCGCCACCACCTATACCTGGACAAGAAGGGCGTGACCCGAAATGACGTCACGCAGACAGTAGCCAATGGGCTACCATGGCACCACGTTCAAATGTATTACTACTGTATATAAAGAGCTATCGATCCGCCATTACCTCATGTTCCCTCTGTCCACGATGCAATAAACCTGAGTCAACCCAGCCCGAGGCTGTGTCCTGTGTCTTGGTTTACATACACTAAATTGGCGACGAAGGTGGGATTATGGATCCCCAAGGAGCAGCCAGGGCGCAGAGCGGGTTCAACATCACCAAACCGCAAGACTGGGAGCTGTTTGAGATGGACTTCCAGGCGGCGCTGGTGGAACTCAAAGTCAAGGAAGACGATGAGGAGAGGAAGAGGGCCATCCTCATCAGGATGCTCGGGATGGAAACCAAGCGGACGCTGGTGGGCATCATCGCTCCGAAGAAGGTGAGCGAATTTAAGGCGGACGACATCATGAAGCTGCTACGGGAGCGCTTCCGACCCTCGAGGGCGATGTTCCCCGCTCGGAGCGCGTTTTGGAGGCGAGTCCAAGCGCCGGACGAGTCGGTTGAGGCATTCGTGGCCGCTATGAGGGTAGCCGCCGTCCCCTGCAAATGGGACAACATCCTAGATATGGCCCTCAGGGACGGCGTGCTGTGTGGCCTGAAAGACAAGGAGGTGCAGCGTAGCCTGATGAACAAGGAGCCGCCACCCACGTTGGCAGAGGTCGTAGAGGCCGCGGAAGCCGCAGAGTCCACGAATGCTGGAGTGGACGAGATGCACCAGTGGCGCGAGTGGCGTCCCAGGGCCGGCAAAGCGGAAACTCCGGTGCACGGGAAACCCGGACAGTCGGTGCACGCAACTCGACGGGCCTCAAAGTCGTCCTCGGAAGGCAGCGACGGCGAGGAGGTCCAGAAGGTCCGAAAAGGGGGGCGCCGCTGCGATGGTTGCGGAGCGGCCCATGAGCGAGCGAGGTGCCCATTTAGGAAGGCCGAATGTTACACCTGCGGCCGTCGGGGGCACATTGCCAAGGCATGCAGAAAACGGAAGGAGGGCCGGAGGCAGTCACCAGACCGTTCGACCAGGCCGGACCATCCAGCGGGGCCCAAAGATGGCGCCCAGACCACGAGGAAGCGGGACGGCGTGGGCCGCGTCTCGAACGGCAGCGAGGACGACGCCCCAGTATTCAGCGTGTCCGCGGGACAGTCCCATTACTTCGTTGAGGTACTAGTACAAGGGGCCCCTATCAGGATGGAAATTGACTCGGGGTCCTCCTATTCTATAATTCCCCAGAAAGAGTTTTTGAAAATCGACCCCCACGTGCGACCCAAACTTAAAACATTGAGGTCCACGCTACGAGATGTACAGGGGAACAGCATTCCGGTGTTGGGGGTCGGGAGATTCCGGGTTAATTTTAGGAGACATTCTGCGGAACTGCCCCTAGTTGTCCTCAAGGGGGGAAGTTGTAGCCTCCTGGGGACACAGTGGTTTCAGCCATTAGGCCTGTTCATAGGGGGAGTACATGCAGTGGGGGCGGATCCAATACAAGCGGTGTGCGATGCGCACCCCGCCGTTTTCAAAAAAGGACTTGGAAGGTTCAAGGGACCCCCTGTAGCCTTCGACCTAGACCCGGAGGTCCGCCCGATAAGACTCAAACCGCGCAGGGTGCCCTTCGCACTAAAGGACAAAATAGAGGCGGAACTGGACAAATTGGTGGGCCAGGGGATTCTTGTTCCTGTTGATTCCGCGGAGTGGGAAACTCCAATTGTAACAGCTCTGAAAGCCAACGGGGAGGTGCGCATTTGCGCTGATTATAAGTGTACAATTAACAAGGCGATTCGCCCTAATGCATATCCCGTGCCGGTGGTCAGCCACCTGTTGGCCAGGCTGAATGGGGGAAAGTGTTTCGCTAAGCTCGATCTGGCACAAGCCTATCAGCAACTCCCAGTAACCCCCGCCACGGCCGCGGCCCAAACGATAGTCACACATAAAGGGGCGTTCCAGGTGTCGCGTTTACAGTTCGGCGTGAACTCGGCACCCGGCCTTTTTCAGTCGCTTGTGGAACGCCTCCTGAAGGGGCTGGAGGGGGTGTTGCCTTATTTTGATGACGTGTTAATAACAGGGGGGAGTGAGGCCGAACTGGCAAAGAGATTGGATAAAGTGCTAACTGTGTTCGAGAAAGCGGGGCTGAGGCTGAGGAAGGACAAATGTGTTTTTTTTGAAACCGAGGTCGAGTTCTTAGGGTTCCGGATTACACCCGAGGGTATTAAGCCGTCCAAATCCAAAGTAGCAGCCATCAAGAAGGCCCCTCGCCCCACATCCAAGACCGAGCTACAGTCATTCCTGGGGCTCCTCAATTTTTACCATACATTCCTCCCGCGGAAAGCGTCCGTGGCCGAACCGCTCCATCGGTTGCTTAAAAAGGAGGAGACATGGATGTGGGGTGACGAGCACGAGAGGGCGTTCAACGAACTAAAGCAACTCTTAACATCGGACGCAATCCTGACGCATTTCGACCCCAAACGGCCGGTGGTCTTAGTCTGTGATGCATCACCGGTGGGGGTGGGGGCAGTGCTTTGCCACGTGTTGGATGACGGGCGGGAGGCCCCAGTTGCGTTTTATTCCAGGTCCCTGTCCCAAGCAGAGCGAAATTACGCACAAACCGACAGGGAGGCATTAGCAATAGTAGCGGGGACCAAAAAGTTTCACGATTTTCTGTATGGCCGCCCGTTCAAAATCGTGACGGATCACAAGCCCCTGTTAGGGATTTTCACGGCAAGCAAGCCCACTCCGCAGATCCTATCCCCGAGAATGCTGCGATGGGCTATTTTTCTCAACGCATACCAACACGAGTTGGAGTACCGGCCCGGAAAAGAGATCAGCCATGCTGATGCACTTTCGAGATCCCCTTTGCCCTTGTCGGACGACCAAAAGGCTAGAGTAGAAAGAGACCGCCAGGTGTTGCTTATTGAGGTCTTAGACGCACCCCCAATAGTGCCAGCCGACATTGCTAGGGCGACAGGCAAGGACAGGACGCTGGAGAAGGTCAGCTCATGGTTACAGAAGGGGTGGCCGGCATCGTCCCCAAGCACGGAATTCGACCCATTCTTTCGGAAAAAGTTGGAGTTGTCCCTAGAAAGGGGGTGCCTGCTGTGGGGCCAACGGGTGGTGGTCCCTACATCCATGCGGCCGAGGGTGCTCAAACTGCTGCACGTCAGCCACCCGGGCATCGTTCGTTCGAAAGCACTGGCCCGCAGTTACTTTTGGTGGCCACAGCTGGACGCGGACATTGAGCACATGGTCGGCACTTGTGATGCATGCCAGGGATCCCGACCAGAGGCGGCCCGCCTCCCGCATAGGGAATGGGACACAGCAAAGGGGCCGTGGTCCAGAGTGCACGTGGATTTCGCTGGCCCATTCCGAGGAACCATGTTTCTCCTAGTGGTGGATGCGTTCTCCAAGTGGCTGGAGGTGATCCCAGTTAAGAGCACGTCCTCCGCCACGACAATTAGCCAGCTACGGAGGGTCTTTTCCACGTTCGGTTTGCCCGACACTTTAGTCAGCGATAACGCGAGTTGCTTCACCTCCTCGGAGTTCGGGGCGTTTATGGAGGCAAACGCCATTCGGCATGTCACATCCGCGCCGTTTCACCCGGCCACGAATGGCCAAGTGGAACGGTTGGTGCGTACAACGAAGGATGCGCTTCGGCGCATGGGCCCGGGGGACCTAAATCACCAAGTATGTCAGTTCTTATTAGCATATAGAGTGACCCCCTTAGCGTCAGGGTACTCGCCGGCGGAGCTCTTGATGCGGCGAAAACTGACCACGCTCCTGTCCAGGCTAGACCCGACGAGAGTCGAGGACAAAGGGAAAAACATAGGGTTGGCAGTCTCGAAAGGTTTCGCCGCCGGCGACCCTGTTCATTGCAGGAACTATGCCAGCGCTGGGCCAGCCTGGGTGCCAGGGACGGTTGTAGAACAGACGGGGCCAGTGTCGTACCGGGTCGAGACCCACACCGGCCTCCTCTGGAGGAGGCACGCAGACCAACTGAGGCACCGAGTAAGTGGGCCAGTCAGTGGGGACCAGCAACAGGATTCAGCGTTAGGGTTCTCCCCCACCCGCTTAACCCAAGGGGGAGACAGCAGCGGACAACAGTCCCAAGCAAGGGGGGAAGGAAGAAGCAGCGGCCCCGACTCATACCCTTTTGATAAACCAGTTCTAGCAGAGGCCGGGGAAGGGGGAGAAGAGTTCGCGACCGCTGCCCCCGAATGTAATTTTGATTTTGATTTTGCGAGCCGGGGGGGTTTTCAGGAGTGTTCCCCCACCCGTCCAAGCGAGAAGAGGGGTTTTTCGTTCGCCCCCAGTGCCCCCGGTCCTTCCCTAAGAAAGAGCACACCTCCCAACAACGCCGCGGAGCCGCGGCAAGTCACTAACGAGTCTCCCCCTCAAATTACAGGACCGGAAACCAGGGGACAAAGAGAAGGTAGCAAACCCGGGGAAAGGCAGCCCGCATCGAGACCCCAGCGTGTTCGAAACAAGCCATCTTGGCTGAGAGATTTTGTCTCCTAAGGGGGGGGGGTGTCTTGAAGTGTGGGCTCGAGACGTTGTCTCGTCCTAGGGGGGAGGGGTGTTGTGTTCTAAGGGTCTGTCCTTCCACATGGAGTACAATGTATCTGAACCAATGTATCCTTGCCTATAGCAACAATGTAACCTCCAGCTGTATCATATGAACCCTGTAATAGGACGCGAGCTAATGACCACCAGCTGGCAGCAGCGAGCGTCCAAGCTCCCTTGGTCCGAACTCATCAAAGGCAACAGCGCGGGAAGCTTTCCCGCCACCACCTATACCTGGACAAGAAGGGCGTGACCCGAAATGACGTCACGCAGACAGTAGCCAATGGGCTACCATGGCACCACGTTCAAATGTATTACTACTGTATATAAAGAGCTATCGATCCGCCATTACCTCATGTTCCCTCTGTCCACGATGCAATAAACCTGAGTCAACCCAGCCCGAGGCTGTGTCCTGTGTCTTGGTTTACATACACTAAAAGCACTGAACCCTAGAGTCAGATACAACTGGCTTTCGAGCAAGGGAAACCTTTACCTTTACTTTTTACCTGTTCTGCTAGCCTTTTTAAGGAGCTGTGGGGTGTAGGGACAGACTTGTGCCATGGTTTTATGTTCTGGCATAATTTTCTTTGTTCTCTCACTCAGTTTACTGTTCTGTACTTATTACACCGATAGGAGCGAGTGTGCACATAATTGTGGAAGACTTTCTGTCGTATGGGCTTTAAGTGGATAGCTCACATAGTTGGGGTGCTGCGCAGGCATAGCATTGCCATTACAGGTCATAGCAATTTGTGTTTCTCAGGCTTTTAAAAAGGAGATCTGGAAACAAAATTATAACGTCACAAGTCAGGGGACATTAAGGGATACATGGCAGGCCAGGCCTGGCCATTGTTTGGTAATAAAAACCCTTTATTTGGTTACAAAGTTAGCTGGGAGGCTTCCCCACTCCCCTAAGAGAATCCAAATTCTATGACAAGGTCAAGAGGATTATACATAATTTATACATTATGCACAATCATTCTCATTAGCATAATCTATTCATTTGCATAGTTTTTTTTATTTTTCCTGTTTGAATTGTTATGTTGTGCACTCGTATGCACGTTTACTTAGAAAGAAGGTGGCATTAATGAATCAAGTGGACTGACTTCAGAGCCAGTCCCATTGCTCTTTTTGATGCTCTCCTGACCAGGTAGGGCATGGTGGGGCCACACAGACAGAGAAGGAAATAGAATGAAATACTCTTGCTGAATTGAGAAGTGCCACACCAAATGTAAATGGAGTAATGGAAATTCATGTTTCATTTACAGGTGTTGACTAACTTCTGAAAATTCCTTATAATCCTCGAAAGTAAGAAAGTATCTTTAGAGCACAGTGACATCTGCTGGCTTCTGCCAACTCTATGAGCACTGATGACTTTCTGTTACACTTCCCAGGGGTTCTTAAGGTTTTCATTCCACAGGCCGGACTACTCACCACAGACAGCTGAGTGGGCCAGACACAATGGTGGCGGGTGTGTTTGGACTTGCGTGTCCACTTCCACTTCAGAGGTTGTCACCGGGGGCTGGATGGAATGGCATCGGGGGCCAGGTCTGGCCCACAGGCCTTAGGTTGTGGACTCCTGTCCTAACCTGTTCCAAGGCCATGGAGTGTGGTCCTTGTTTCCTCAATCACTGTCTGATGATTCAGCTGTCTCTGAAGAACAAAAGAGAGGAAGAAGACTGATTACTTTGTGTTGAGTCCGAGAGTAATTATCAACGCGACAGCAAGTTCGGGGTTAAACATCAGTGATTTATTATCAGCTCAGTTAAGGCTTGTTCAGACTGGGAAACCAAGGGGACGAGGTAGCTACTTACACTTGAGAAGACCTTGATGCTGAGAAAGGTGGAGGGCAAAAGAAGAAGGGGACAGCCAAGGATGAGATGGCTAGATGGTGTCATGGACGCAGTAGGCACAGGGATGGGCGGGATGAGGAGAATGGTAGAGAATAGAGGTGCCTGGAGGGCAATGGTCCATGGGGTTGCAAAGAGTCGGAATCGACTGTGTGACTGAACAACAACAACAACAACGGCAGTTACAGTGATACATTTGCCCAGGCTTTTGATAATGCGAGAAACCTGTGTTAGAGCCAATCAGATTACATTGACAACAATACGAATGTGGTGCCTTATGGAAAGGGTGCGCTTTTACAGCAAAGACTTAATGGCGATTGCAGAATTAAAGCAATAAAGCATTTGGACACAACACTTTGCGACATGTAGACTATCAGAGTTGTGCCACAGAAAGCAAACATAATATTCAATTGCATTCTTTGCAGAAAAGAAATTCATTGAGAGAAAAATAAGTTGTCTCTCCTCATTAGAATCATATAGGACAGGGGTGCCCAAACTACAGCCCGTAGGCCTTATCTGGCCCCCAATGACAATTCATCCAGTCCATGCCACCCTCGTTGCTCCTGGAAGCAGAAGCCAAATGAGCCTGTACGGGCGTGTTTTGCTTCCGCTTCCAGAAGCGACAAGGGTGGCATGGGCTGGATGAATTAGCATCGGGGGCTGGATCTGGCCCACAGGCCATAGTTTTGGCACCCTTGGTTTAAGCAGAGAAAATGGCTTAAAATCTATCTCATCCTGTTGCAAAACAGATTTGCAAGGCACATTTTACTTCCACTTCCGATGGGAGGACCCACGTGACCAGCCTGCTGAACTATGTGACCAGCCCGCTGAACCACGTGACTGGCCCACAGCCAATAAAGTTTGGGCACCCCTGTTATAAGTGGTACGAGTCATTCTTAATGGTTCCAACCTCTACTGCCCATTCATCCATGCTAGGAATCTAGAATGGAAAAGCTGCTCCATAAAGATAAGCTCCTCACATGGTTTAGAACCATGTCTGAGCAAGGTTCTGGATATCACAAAGTGGAATCTAGGTCAGAAAGCTGTGTGGATGGTGAGGGGTATCTCTAGAGAGAAATATAACAGTAAGGTTAATTGATAAAGTTGCAATCTCCCCCTTAATACAACTGCAGTTTCTTGAGAGGAGAAAGACTGAAGGGAACTGAACAGAGTTTCTAATATGCAATATCGATTTGTTGTCGTTTATCTATTTAAGTGCAAATCAACTGAACTAAAAAATGTTCTATCCTTTATTTATTTATGTATTTATTTATTTATTTATTTATTTATTGTTAAATTTTTATACCGCCCACTCAGCCAAAGCCGACTCCGGGCGGTTCACAACAGTGGGTAAAAACAGATAAAAACAGATAAAACAGATAAAAACCAGCAATAGGAACCCACCCCTAAAAAGAGAGGGGTGCAGGAACTGAAGAAAGCATGGAGCAGGCATCCTCCCCTATATTAACCACTCAACGGAAGCCACCCCTCCACCGGCACCCCAAACTTGGCCCGCCAGCCAGGTTTTAGTTCTTTTCTAAAGGGCAACAACTCCGTCTGGAGACGCAGTTCCACAGGCAGGAGGTTCCAAAGGGCCGGTGCAGACACAGAGAAGGCTCTCCTCCTTGTGCCAGAGAGGCGAGCCCCCTTGGCCAATGGCACTATTAGGGAGCCCCTCCGGTCCGCTCTGGTTGGACGGACAGACGTCCTTAGGGCAATGCGGTCTCTAAGGTAACCTGGCCCACTACCATATAGGGCTTTAAAGGTCAAAACCAGCACCTTGAATTGCACCCAGAGGCAAACAGGTAACCAGTGCAGCTCCTGCAGCAGTGGCGAAGCATGGGCATAACGTCCACACCCCATCACCACCCGGGCCGCCGCATTCTGGACCAGCTGCAGCCTCCGAATGGACATCAAGGGCAGCCCCATGTAGAGTGCATTACAATAATCTAGTCTGGAGGTCACCAGAGCATGAGTGACCATGAGCAAAGAGTCCCGGTCCAGGAGCGTGCGCAACTGGCAAATCACCCGAAGTTAGGTGAAGGCCCTCCTGGCCACAGCCGCCACCTGTTCTTCTAGCAGCAGCCGCGAATCCAGGAGGACCCCCAAGTTGTGCACCGGGTCGGTCTGGGGCAAAACAGCCCCATCCAAAACCAAAGATGGTAGCTTCTGGGATAACACAGGACCCCCCATCCACAGCCACTCAGTCT
Source organism: Bradypodion ventrale (assembly GCA_035047345.1). Taxonomy (NCBI): domain Eukaryota; kingdom Metazoa; phylum Chordata; class Lepidosauria; order Squamata; family Chamaeleonidae; genus Bradypodion; species Bradypodion ventrale. The sequence goes on from JAWDJE010000003.1 coordinate 26,155,092, forward strand.
TACTAGGATTCAGCTGTAACCCATTTGCCCCCATCCAGACCCCAACCGCCTCCAGACAACTGGAAAGGACTTTGACTGCATCACTGGGGTCCCCACGGGCCGAGATGTACAACTGTGTATCATCCGCGTACTGATGGTACCGCACCCCATGGGAACGGATGATCTCACCCAGCAGCTTCATGTAGATGTTAAATAGGAGAGGAGAGAGTACCGAGCCCTGAGGCACCCCATATTTTAGGGACCTAGGACTGGACTTCTCGCTCTCCAACCACACCGACTGGGTCCAGCCCCTCAGAAATGAGAAAAACCAGGACCACACCGTACCCTGGATCCCCAATCCTCGGAGCCGTTCCAGAAGGATACCGTGGTCGACGGTATCGAAAGCCGCTGAGAGGTCAAGAAGAGCAAGGATGGACGGATGACTGCGATCCCGCTCTCGCCAGAGATCATCCATCAGCGCGACCAATGCAGTCTCACCTTTGCCTCTGTTTCCATCTCTGGCAAAACAGCTTTACCATCAGCTCATTCCAGTCTTTTGGTCTTTTGTGGTCCCTTGGTATCCAGTCTGTTAGCCTACAGGCCCATCTGTTATCCTTTAGGTGGGTGATATGGCCTGCTCATCTTCTTTTTGCCACATATAGTTCATCAACCACATCACACAGTCCAGTTCTTTGGTATAATTCCTTATTAAGCAGAAGGAAAGGAACAGAGTTTGCCAAAGCCAATATTCTGCCCAATATGATTGCCTTGGTTTTTTTCAACAAAATTTCTAAAATGTTAATCTTTCTTCATTCATGTCAGAGACACCACCAGCATATAATATCAAGCAAAGCTAGAATTAACATGTCTAAAACAAAAAGGAATTTAAAGGACTAGATGACATCCGCTCAATTTCAGGCCACCTCAACAGCATTTCCTCTTGCCAACATAAGGTCCTCCTAAGTGCATGTTGAAGGGCATCATGTGCATGGTATCATATGGGCGATTGCTTGCTCTTCTCTGCATTCACACAAACTACCATCTACAGGGAAACCCCACTTTCTCAGATTAGCCCTTGATTTTCCTAAGCTGGCACGCAGTCTATTTAAAGTCACATGCCATGGTTGTTCATGGCTAGGCAGTAGAGAATCATGTGCTTCTGCCCAGATATCTGGTAGCTCCTAGCTTGCCTCCCAGAGTGCTAGAGCAATCTGTGGGGGCTGGTTGTTCGTGGGAGCAGAAGTTATGAGGAAACTATGTCATGATTTCAGTCTACTTTGGTGGTTGGTGATCAAGTCGCAGGTGTGTTTCCAAGGATCTTGCTATTACCCACTCTGTCTGAGCAGCACTTTCTCGATGAAATTGTCAATGACTTTGGTCTATGTGTGAGTTTTTTTTACAAAACAAAGAATGTGTTTCCTGATGGACCAAACTGATGGGAAGTCTCTCCTAAACGACACAAGAAGGACCCAAAAGGACACAAAAAGTGTCCCTGAAGACCAACACCAAAATCAGCTACACTCTTGCGTTTCCAATCGCCATGTACAGCTATGAAAACTGGACATTAAAAATAGCTGACAGGAAAAAAAATATGGTGCTCTATGGATACTCTAGATCCATCATGGTGAACCTTGGCTCTCCAGATGTTCTTGGACTTCAATTCCCAGAAGCCCAAGCACCCTGTGAAACCACACAAATGGGTTTACTGCAATTCATCTGGCCCAAGCTGCCCTTGTTGCTCCCGGAAATGAAACTCAAATGTGCCCATACATGCACATTTTACTTCCGCTTCCGGGAGTGACGAGGGCAGCATGGGCCGGATGAATCGCAGTAAACTCATTCGTGTGGATTCACAGGGTTTTGGGGCTTCTGGGAATTGAAGTCCAAGAACATCTGGAGTGCCAAGGTTTGCCATCATGGGTCTAGACTGACAAAAAGTCAAACAAGTGGGTTCCAGAACAAATCAAGCCTGAACTGTCTTTGGCGGCAACATTGATGAACCTAAGGCTGTTGTACTTTGGGCACAACTCTCTGGGGGAAAAGACAATGCTGGAAAATAGGAAGTCAGACAGCTGCTAAAAATTGCAATGGCTTAAGGGTAACATAACATGAATTCTAGCCTTTGTTCTGATTAGAAGTGCATCATTTCACCATAACTTATCTCTATAGACAACTTCTCCATTATTTTATTTTATTTACATTCCACCCTTCTGGGAGGTGTAACTGCTCTGGGCAGCTTACAATTCAATTAAATTTAAAAAAGAAAAAAATAGAAATAAACAATTTAAAAATTAGAAAATATAAACATAATCATATAGTAAAACCACATTTTAGCATTGCCAGATTAAACTTTAGTAACTATGTATAAAATTAATCCCAAATATCATGTCAGGAAATAAATCCAAATCAATTCAGAAACAATCATAACCCAAAAACGAAGTGAAACAAAACTAAAATAAGGTTGGCAGTTCAAGTTGGCAAGGCATTTGCAGACATTTCTAGGGGTAAAAGCCAGTTGTATCCAACTCTAGGGTTCAGTGCTCATCTCTGTTTATAGCCGAAGATCCACTGCAGGGGAGGGAGCAGCAAAGTCTCAACCCTGCATGTGTGGTTCCCCAAGGCTGTTTGGCACACATTTAGTGCTATAGTCCAACAAAAAGTATTTCCTCAGGAAGAAACAACAACAGAGCACCTTAAGATGCAATTTATCTTTTCAATGGGTTACAGTGCCTTATTGATGACAGAAAGGTTGGCAGGTCAGCGGTTTGAGACCCGAGTACTGCATGACAGAGTGAGCTCCAATCTCTGTCCCATCTCCTGACAACCTAGCAGTTCAAAAGCAAGAAATTGCAAGTAGATAAACAGGTAGCACTTGGGTGGGAAGGTAAACAGCATTCCATGCACTTCGGTGTCTAGTCATGCGTGCTGCATGTCTATGGAAATGTCTGCAAATGCAGACTGCACTGGCAATTTGGGTATAAACAGAGATGAGCACTGAACCCTAGAGTCGGATACACCTGACTTTCAAGCAAGGGCGGCCTATACTCCCAGAATACCCATTTTCCAAATTCAAAATAGATGTCTGGCCACTTTGGGGGACTTTATTTTACATTTTCCACATTGTTTGATATCTGTGTGACCACACAGGCAACCCAAAGTTCTCACATTTTCATAATAGAATTACTTCCCAGCTCTTCCAATTGAATAAGAACTTGTGACAATTTCTGGTCCTACTTTTGCTCCTGGATGCTAATCTCCCAGCTCTGACAAGAGTGCTTTCTATCAGCTAATTCACCTAATAAGCTAATTCCCTCTTTTTTGCAGAGGACAAGAATCTGTAACTGTGATTAATGTACTGGTGTTCTAATTGAATTAATGCTATAACACAGAGAGATGCCCTTAAACTAGTGATCCTAAAACTTTCTTTCTTTCTTTCTTTCTTTCTGTTAAAGTGTTGCACAGTGTAAAATTATGGATGTATATGCAATATGGGCAAAATTCAAGACAAATTAACATGTTAAAATAGACTATTTTTGGCCAGAAGTTAGTCCATTCAATGTCATTATCTCAGCCATTTACTAAGTCTTAATTTGTACACCTGGTGGAGCATTAATTGCATGCGCATAAATGCTGCATTGATTGAATTTATCCACATTCATGGAAAACCTATTTTGTATTCAAGTAATCTGATTGTATTTGATTATTCTTTTACAATAATACTTTGCTTTGAAGTTTGTTAAGCAACCTCCACATGGTCGTTAGAATCTTGTCCTTTGGGAGACACTTTTTGGCATTCAACCATTTGGCAAAGTGTTTTGTTTTTGCTCACCAAAGGTTTAGCCCAGCCTCTTCTGGTTTAAAATTTAGAGGTGGAGAGGTACAAAGTTTTTTTTTATTATTTTAGCCATTGCCTTTAGGCAATTAGTGTCAATGAAGCAGATGGGTTTGATGTTGAATTATCTTATCTTATTTTTTTAATTTTCCTAGCATCTCTTGACAGTAGTGGCATTCAAAAATTTTACTACCTACTCTGTGTGCATGGTATGATGGGCATGGCCAAGGGGAAAGCCTTGCATTGCACCCAAATTAGGACTAATTTATTTCAAAACTTGGGTGAGCAGGGCCAACCAGAATTTCTGCTACCGGTTTTGGTGAAATGGGGCAAACCTGCTGGATCCCACCACTGCTTCTTGATATACTTTTAGAGGGATAACACCAGCTAAATAATACACTTTTTGTGTGGGGATTGGTTTTAGGCAACCAATAATAATTTTCCTTGAAGAGTGAAATGCATTACAAATAAACTTGAGTTTCCAAGTATTATAGGATTTTGACTTCCTTATCATTGGCCATGCTACCTGAGATATCTGTAATGTGAAGTCCATGAAACAGTTGGAAAGTCATATTTTAAAATGTCTCATTTAAAATCAATCTGGAAGCTGGAGCCACTGAAGTATACTGTCTTGACAATTTGAATACCCATGTTCCATAGTCAGCTGGTGTTCTCTGGATCAAGGTAACACACGCAGACATCTTAAAGGGCATTTGCTTTCTCACCTTTTAAACTGGAAACTTGAAATATTGAACCTGGGACCTTCTGCTTAGTATGTAAGCCTGATGAGCATGGAATGCACTTTGTTTATAATGATGATAGAAATTGTATGCTGTCAAATTAATTCTGATTTTATGGTGACATTTTCTAGCATTTTTAAATATAGGATGTTCAGACATGGTTATATACACCTGTCCAGGAGAGCGTTTCCTCCGCTGCCTTGGGGGGCACAGTGGTTAAACTGTTGCACTGCAGCCACAACGTTGTGAGTTTGATTCTGACCAGGACTCAGAGTTGACTCAGCCTTCCATCCTGTTGAGGTCGGTAAAAGGAATACCGAGCATGTTGGGGGCAAAATGCTAATTACTCTGTGAACCACGCAGAGAGTACACTAAGTGCTAGAGGGCAGTATATAAGTGTAATTACTATTGCTATGGTTTGTCATTCTCATCTTCTTAGAGCTCATGTAGTTTGCTTAAAGCAACACAGGTTATCTCTTCTCCAAGAGAATTGAACATCTCAAACAGAGTTCCATTTGCTGATCCAGACACCACTGTATTTCAGCAACTGATCTAGCCTTCCCATGAGTACATGGAAAAAATCTCTGTAGCCTGATTTGAACATTAGGAAGCTGAACAAAGGCAATAAACTTAGGGTTGACAAACAGGACAAGATTCTCATTGACTCTGTCAAATAAATGTCTGTCTTGATATATAAAATAAATGCTTGTAAGACCAAGAGTTATAAAATGACAGAAATGTGTAAACAATCATTTATTTCAAATGTGCTATGCTCATATTTCTCCAGATGGTTCCCCCTTCCTTGTCAACATTTATCACAAAGACAGACTTGCTGAGTCACAGCAAAACCTTGATCGATGTAACACCTTTGTTAGAACTTTGATAGCCAGATCAGAGAAGCAATTCATCATAGCCATGACCAAGTGCACAACTCTTTGCTTCCAAGATTTCCCAGTGATGGTGTATACTGTACCAGCATTCTCCAGCATTCTTCAACCTCTATCTATCTATATTAGGCTTAAATTGTCATCATCTTCAACACAGAATGGTCAATACTCTTCACCATCAAAATACTGTGAGGATCGGTCATTGTGCATTAAAGATCTTTTTTAATATGGCAATCTTCATCTCCACCCCCACCCCCTCCTACAAATAGAAAACTTTTGCCGGCATAAACATCTTATATACACAGAGACTTCAACCCCATTTGAATATTTATTGGCATAGCCAGTGAGGTATGATTTTGTAATGCAATGTTTGAGGAGTGTCAATTGCTAAGACACCCTTCCTCAAAAGCCAGTCGTATCCAACTCTAGAGTTCAGTGCTCATCTCTGTTTATAGCCACAGAGCCAGAGCTATTTGCATTTACAGAAATTTCTGTGGACATGTGGCAGGCATGACTAGACACCGGAGTGCAGGGAAAGTTGTTGCCTTTCCCACTGAAGTGGTACCTATTTATCTACAGGGTGGCCTACAAGTCCCTACCTGCGTTGGGAGAAGGGAGGAATGTTCCCATTGGACTGCTGGGCAGAGGGGCGGGGCAAACTCTGCTGTGGGAGGGAGGAAGAATTCCCATTGGACTGCTGGGCAGAGGGGTAAGGTGAACTCTGTGTTGCGGGCAGGTAGGGACTTACGGGCCACCTAATACAGTGGAACCTCATACAACAATCGCTCCGTATAGCAATGAAATCGTATAACAATTAGATTTTGGGGGGAAATGGCATCCCACATAATAATTTTCCCTATGGAAAAAAATCGTACAACAATTTTTCAATGGGAAAAACCACTTAATGAAAAAAATCATTGTATGATGCATCCTATAGGAAAAATGGCTATACGATGCATGCATCGTATAGCAATTGTTTTGTACAACAAGGAGCCCTGTGGAACGGATTGAAATCATTGTATGAGGTACCACTGTACTTGTAATTTCTTGCTTTCGAATTGCTAGGTTGGCAGGAGTTGGAACAGAGACAGAAGCTCACTCCGTCGTGCAGCACCTGGGTCTCGAACTGCTGACTTGCCAACCTTCCAGTCGTCAAGTTCAGTATAATTTTTTTGTGCGAGGGCCGAAAATGTATTTTTGTGTAGCTCTGGAACAACTGTGGGGACATTTCCATATTGATTTATTTCCATGCTGATTTAGAGAGGTGGGAAAGCAGCCAAAGCTGATTTTAACATCATTTGTGAGCTAAGCTTCAAATCAAATCTCTTCTTGGGATGCCAAAGGATGTGTTAGTCCCTTTCTGTCCATTCATAGCTGCTACTTTGGCTGCCTACCATCCCTCTCTTCCTTTCATCACCTCCATTCTGCCCTGGAGACTTAGATGGTAACTCTTAGAAGCAGGGAGCAATCTGTATCTGTTTTGCCCTTGCTAACCTGCAATTTGTAGCACACATCAAAGAGCGGAGACTTAAAGAGGAGTCAATGGAAAACGCTTTAGCCTAGCAATAGGGAAGCATTGACTTTCTTCACGTTTTAACTGCCCACAGCTAGGAACCTCAGCCCCACGAGGTCAATGGTCAAAGATTTAGGTAGCTGAATTCAATAACAGCTGGTGGTCCGAAGATTCCCCATTTCACCTCACCCCCCCTTCAAACGCAAGGTTTGGAAGTTGCGTTTCTCAAGTTCCTGTAACTGTGACTAGATAAACTTGCTCCACTCTATCCACTGAATTATATACACCTGTCCAGGAGAGCTATAAGTATTGTAATATGGCTTTTCTTCCGATTTTTTGCAATGCACATTTTGAAAAGAGTTGCTTTGACCTGCTAGAAATAAAATGCAGACTACTGCCAGGGTTTCTGTTGCTCTGGGTTTATGAATCCTACAGATTAGAATATACTTTTAACTCCGCACATAAAGCCTTTTCTGTGCTTTCTTTATGGTTTTTCTAGCACAATGGATTTTTCCACACATGAGAGAACCCTTTGATTACATAAAGGTGTCAGATGGCGCATGCACTCTACCATAACCTGAGCATTTTTAAAGGAGTTGCCATTGTCACAGCATTTTAGTTTATTTAATAAGGGCATGATACATGAAATTAGGACTCTGTTTGCACTGCGGTGGCTTAGTGGTTAGGACGCTGAACTTGATGCCTGGAAGGTTGGAAGGTCAGCAGTTCGAGACCCAAAGGGGGATTTGGTCAGCCATCTCGTCGTTCTTCTATCCCATCCCCGTTGCCAATGTTATAAGCACCAGTCCATACCTGTCAACCCGCAGCTCCGGAAAAACAGGACCTGCACACATTGCTTGTGCGCAGGTCGGTTTCCACACATGCGTGGAAAGCTTTTAGCCCTTCCACGCATGCGCGGAAGTGCTACGCCGCTTGCGCAGCCCCTACGCAAGCAGTGTAGCGCTTCTGCGCATGCGTGGAAGGGGTAAAACCCTTCCATGCATGCGCGGAAGCGCTACGCCGCTTGCGTAGGGGCTGCGCAAGTGGCATAGCGCTTCCACGCATGTGCGGAAAGCATTATGGGGTTTTGGCAGTGGGGGCCGGGCTATGACGTCAATCGATGTCAATTTACGGGGTAATCCCGGCCAAATCGGGAAGGTTGACAGGTATGCACCAGTCCAGACAATGATGAACAAAACAAAAAGACTTTATTCTACAGTCTTTTAGATATGAGCTTACAAGATGTTTCCGGACACAGAGATGGCTATACAATCCCAGTGGAGTCAGTCCCTCTGGACTTGCTGTAGCGGGGCAAATACTAGCTACCATAGAAGCGTAGCATAATGGAGGAGACCCAGGCATAGCATGTATCTGGCTACCTGTACAGAGTGGGAAGTGTAGTCCGGTCTGGCCCCACCCTTGTTTACTCATGGGGCTTATATAGTGTCTCCTCGGTGATGGCTCCTTGATACAAAGTAGCGACCTGCCGGATAATCATAACTGACCAATCATAACAGGAAATATATGTACTTAACAAATGGAGAACAGGATCCAAAACTGTATCCAATCACAGGGCTTGGATTAGCATAATGAGCGCGCCCTGTGCAGGGGTTTTTTGTGCCACTTTAAGCTCCTAATTTGGATGGCAGGAAACCACCATTTTTCTTTTGCAGGGCACTGCCTGCGCTACTTGCAAATGTGCCTCAATACACAACACTTGTGAAAAATTTAGGGGATCTGGATTCAAAATTCAAGATATCAGTCAGTAAAGATTTGGCATTATAACTTATAGGAACTCCTGCAATGGGCATTATTTCTATGTATATACAATCATTTGAGGTGACTTTGATTTATTACTTACTGAAATGGGGCTGTGGTTGTTCAGTGGTTAAGAAGCTTGCCTTGTTAGTTGGAAGGCTGGCATGTCAACAGTTAGAAACATGGGTACTGCAAGACAGATTGATCACCCATCTCTGTCCCAGCTTTTAGGGACATGAAAGGAGCGTTTCCTGAGCAGAGTTTCTTCTACAAAAATTCCTTTCAAACCAGAATAATTTTTGACACAAAATTATTATGTAGAGGCTGCGGTGGCTCAGTGGTTAAGAAGCTTGCCTTGTTAGCTGGAGAGACCCAAGTACTGCATGATGGACTGAGCGCCTGTCTCTGTCCCACTAAAGGAGCCTCATTTGGGTGTTCCTTGAGTGGTTTCTTCCGCAAAAATCCTTTCAACCCAGAATAATTTCTGACATGAAATTACTATTATTACTGAAATATGCTTAAAATGAGAAAGACCCCACCCCCCACCCCAAAAAATTTGGGGTTGAAGACCACACTGACATCACTCAAACCCCTTGGATGCTACTGAATCTGTCTTCATGGGAGGAGCAAGAGAAAAAGTCCCACATTATTTTTAACAGGATTCATTCTCTTTGTCCACTATGTTTACTTCAGGGAACAGCAGCAACCCATGGATGGGACAGCCTTAAAAATGAAAGATATGCAGTGGTGGGCACCAGCAAGTTAGCACCAGTTCGCCAGGACCGGTAGCAGAAATTCTGGCTGGCCCCGCCCATCCAAGTTTTGAAATAAAGAAGTCCTAATTCAGGTGCAATGCAGGGATTTCCCCCTGGCCATGCCCACCATACCACGCCCACAGTGTGGTAGTAAACATTTCTTGAGCCCACCACTGAAGATATGTGTGTGTACAGGAGGTGTATAAGTTCTACACTGTACACTCTTGAATTAAGAACTCTTGATTTAACTCTACAATTGACAATTAGTTCTGTAGAACTGGTCATTCATTTATTGGTTAGTAAGTCAACAGTGCTCCACCTCATGTTCTGTTCTTCCTTTTGCTGATTCTTACAGAAAGAGCCTCCTCAAAGTTTGTGGTATTTTTGAACCACAACTGGGTGTACCCTGGTAATAGCAACCTTGTGTTGCTGGCCATTTTTTCTCACACTAGGTCAGGTGAAAGGAACTGCAGAATGAACTCAACAAAAGGTGGATTCATTTTGGCACTTTCATGTCTGGTCTAGACACGGAAGAACTAAGTCAATATCCTGCTTCGGTCCCGATAGCTTATCCTCGTTCTCTTCCCTGTGCCTTTGGACCTGTTATTCCCAACATGGGGTACATGTTCCAAAGAGGGGCAATTTTATTTTTAAGTGGGGCCAATTCAAGAATGAGTTATCAACAGTGAATAGGTGTTCACTTTTGAATAAGAATTGTCACGGGGGTGGTGGTGGTGGATCAGGTTTTTAGAGATGCTTAGGTGTGGCACGGCCTAAAAATGGTTGGGAACCATGCTTTAGACTCACCAAGTGTTCATATCATCCCCCTCCCCCTTTTTGCCAGGATGAAAAAGATCCCTTAAATGTTTTAAAGCCCTGTCGTTCCAAGTATGTAGCAGAATGGCCTTGGAGATCTGTGGCATGAGACTTGCTTATGGGGTTTCTAGAGGTGAAACTCATGACAGAATTCCCCAAATTTCAAGGTGCAGTCCTGGTAACTTAGATTTAATAATAATTGCATGCTGTTGAGTCAATTCTTACTTATGGTTCCAGGTTATTCTAGGTAAAGAATACACAGAAGTGGTTTACCATTTCCTTTCTTCTAGACGCACTCTAGGACTGTGCAGCTTGCCCAAAGCTACACAGGTTGGCTCTTCTGTGATGTATAGTGAACTTCCAACCTCTGGCTCATTGGTTTTAATACCATTCTTTTACCAGAGTTTGTATTTTTATTTCTAAATTCTCTTTGGCTGGGTTGCAGCTCATGGTGTTTTATCTGTGCAAGGGAAGTCTAACATCATCGCAATAGCTGGCCGTTACTCTTCATTATTAATCTGCAGTGCTGTAGAGGGAATCGCATGAATTCCTGGAATTTGCTTGCAAGAAGCATTTCAATCTGATGAATTATTAACTTCCCCAACATCGATTATAAAGTTTTGCAATTTATAATGGCAGCCACTCAATCTTAAAAACGAGCACTGTCTTTTCTAGTATCACTGTCATGGTTCCAACCTGAAGCACACTCTTTAATCTGAATTAAAACAGGAAGAATGGGCAGGATGGCTTTGAGATGGTGGAAACATCTGAATTAATAATGCTGGGCAAAGCCTTTGAAAGAATTAAAATCTGGCTGGGAATTTGGAGTGGAGTAGTCAAAGGGGGAGTGAAAACCTTTTGAGTTTCTAGGGAGCAGTTTCAAGGATAAGAGGAAATTCTTATCAGCCCCGTGAGACTCTTCATTACTGATCACTGTGCTGAATTCCCAAGAATGTACTCAACACATTCTTTGGGGGAAGAGTGGGGTCCCCTCCCCATGGATGCCTGCACCTGATTTGTAGACATCCCTCCATCAAAGACACAGAACTTACAAATGGCAACATTCCTTGTAAAAATTGGGGCAAAAAAGAACTTAAAAATATTATTTTAGGTAATGACCATGAACTGCACCACTGTTAAAATGCTTTAATGCAACAAATAAAAATTTACAGATTAATTCTACAGTGTTGCAGGTTTGGCCACCCTTGATCCAGCTGAGGACAATTTTTCTGTTTTTTAAGCACTGGTACTGCAGTGGTTGAAGTGGCTAAGACACTGACTGGAGGGTGGGAGGTCAGCAGTTCGATTCCCGAGTACTGCAGGATGGAATGAGCTCCCATCTTTGTCCCAGCTCCTGCCAACCTAGCAGTTTGAAAGCAAGAAATTGCAAGTAGATAAATAGGTACCACTTCGGTGGCAAGGTAACAGCGTTCTGTGCACTCCGGTGTTGTCATGCCTGCCACATGACCATGGAAATATCTGCAGAAGTAGACAGTGCTGGCTCTTCAGCTTTGAAACAGAGATGAGCAATGAACCCTAGAGTCAGATACGACTGGCTTTCAAGCAAAGGAAACCTTTACCTTTATCCAAACCTGGGGTGGATTGGGGTTGAAAAAAGAGGAAGGGAATGTGTGAGATTTCCATGATTGTTCACTTTAAACTCATCGTTTCTGCTGTTTCTTAAGGTTTCTTGGCATTCATGCACCCAGAAAGAAACAGGAAAGGCTCACATTAAAATGCTGCTTCTAAAGGACAACATTCCAGCTTCTACCGGAATGCATAGCACGGTACAGAATAGGGTTCCTTTACATACAGAACAGAGCTATGGGGCTACACCACTGTCCAGACCAGTGTTTCTCCAAACTATGTTCCGTGGAATACCAGATTTCCCAGAATCCTCAGTCAGTACATTGGCTGATCAGTGCTTTGGGGAATTGACCTTCTGGGAATTGAAGTCCCTACCCCGCCCCCCCCCCCCCCAAAAAAAAAAGTTTGGGAAACACTGGTTCAGACCGTGAGGTCTCAGGTTTTCCATGTCATGGTACAGGAGCCTTCAGCATGGATATCTACAGAAATGTCTACACAAACAGGCTTTCTGCATGCTTTGGAATCCTGGATGCTCATCAAAGAGAAAAGGTTGATGGTTATGGGCCATCATGGAGAATTTGCAAGAGCAGGACCTCCATTTTCCCTACCAAAGGCTATCCAGGCACATTATGGAGACCAACATTGAAAGTTCATTTCCAGAATGGATCTTTTAGGGGGGGTGGGGGGTGGGGAGAGACCCAGTTACTCCCAGGGAGATCCAACAGGTTTTATCTACCTAACAGGAATTAATCACTGGGGTTTACAGGAGACTATTTCTTGGCCCATCATTTATGGCACAATAGTGTGTTCCACAACATTTGGGAATGCCTGTGTAAGAGAGGAGGATAGAAAGAATACAGCATTACCAAGCTCATTGAGACACAAAACATGGCCACTGACATGGATACGGTTTTTATTTTAAAGAACCATCATAACAAATCACAAAGACAACAACACTTAAATTTAATACTGAAAGCTTTTTCTCCCCGTAACAGTAGTTTGCAGTTTCTAGCTGAAGTTGTTTGATCCCCCACCCACCCTTTTTCAACAGTGTCTCAAAGGGAACATTGCAAAAAGAGAAGAAAAACAAACCACACAGCAAACCTTAAATACATCAATTGCAACTCAAGTGTGCTTATTTTCTTTGTGTGCATATGTGTGTTTGTGTATGTGTACACACATATACTGTGCACCTGTGGGGATATTAAAGTTCTTCAAAGTCATGGGCACTTGTAATCATTGCTTCTGGGTGCATAACTCTCCCCATGAAAATGATGGTACCTAAAGAGGAAAAAGAGAGAGACAAAGTGAAAGTTATATAAAATCTAGCCTCCTATATATCCCTTACACCCACTAATAGCAGTTGTATGGGTAATATGATATAAAGAGAAGAAAAATGTCAGAGAAGGGGCCAACATGCCTCCTCCCACACCATCTAAGTTGCGGTCTCCAATTATGAGACACTGTTTTAATAAAATAAAGGGGCACTAAATCGTAGCATTATGGATCATGGCGTTAAGAGGGATGCATCCATAAGAGAATAATTGATGGGGAGAATTGCTTAGAGAAGTTGAGTGAGTAATGTAGGGTTCTGAGTGCTTTTTTCTATCTGGCGAGAAACCTTAAAAGGAGATGTCAGAAGTTCAAATTAGCCCAGGGTTACTTCATACACTACTTGTGCCACAGTGGTTAGACTACTATACTGCAGTCAGAACTGCTGACATTGGGAGTTCTAATCTCAAGGTTGACTCAGCCTTCCATCCTTCCAAAGTTGGTAAAATGAATACCCAACATGTTGGGGGCAAAATACTAATCACCCTGTGAACCGCCCAGAGAATGGGGTGGTATATAAGTGTAATTGCTATTGCTATTCCTTCTCCAAAGGGAGGTGTTGATAAATGTGTTCACTTCTAGTAGTGAGTACCCAGTTATTATTTGGGAACGAGTATGTATAGATGTATGTATGTATAGCAGGGCAAAGACTGATAGAGTTCTGCCAAGATAACACACTAGTCATAGCAAACACCCTTTTCCAGCAACACAAGAGGAGACTCTACACATGGACATCACCAGATGGCCAACATCGAAACCAAATTGACTACATACTCTGCAGCCAAAGATGGAGAACCTCCATACAGTCAGCAAAAACAAGACCTGGAGCGGACTGTGGCTCAGATCACAATCTACTGATTGCAAAATTCAGGCTCAGACTGAAGAAAATAGGGAAAACTAATAGGCCGGATAGATATGATCTAGACAACATACCCAAGGAATACACGGTGGAGGTGAAGAACAGATTCAAAGGTCTGGACCAGATAGACAGAGTACCAGAAGAATTATGGACAGAGATGAGAAACATTATGCAGGAGGCAGCAAGGAAAACTATACCAAAATAAAAGAAGCGCAAGAAAGCAAAGTGGTTGTTGGATGAGGCTCTTAAAATAGCAGAGGAAAGAAGGAGGGCAAAAGGCAAAGGAGAAAGGAAAAAATACAATCACTTAAATAAAGAATTTCAAAGAAAAGCAAGGAGAGATAAGGAAAGCTACCTAAATGAACAGTGCAAAGAAATAGAGGAAAACAACACAAGAGGCAGGACTAGAGATCTCTTTAAAAAAATTGGGGAAGTCAAGGGAACGTTCAAAGCAAAAATGACCACGATAAAAGACAAAGATGGTAAAGAGTTAGCGGATGCAGAAGAGATAAAGAAAAGATGGAAAGAGTACACAGAGGAACTTTACAAAAAAGACTTAAACACCTCGGATAATAACAATGAGGGGGAAATTGAACTTGAACCAGACATCCTAGAGAGTGAAGTCAGAAAGGCCCTAAAAAGCATGGCAAATAACAAAGCCAGTAGAGATGATGGTATCCCAGTTGAATTCTTCAAAGCCCTAAAAGATGATGGAATCAAGCTACTACATGCTATATGCCAGCAGATTTGGAAAACGAAACAGTGGCCACAGGATTGGAAAAGATCAGCATACGTCCCAATCCCAAAAAAGGGCAATGCCAAAGAATGTTCAAATTATTGAACAATTGCGCTCATCCCACAAGCTAGCAAAGTGCTAGCCCGGAGGGGCTCTCTAATGGTGCCATCAGTTAGGGGTGCACATCTGTCCAGCACCCGAAGGAGGGCCTTCTCCGTGTCCGCACCAACTCTCTGGAACCTCCTGCCAACAGATCTAAGACTTCAAAGAGAATTGCTGCCCTTCAGGAAAGGATTGAAGACCTGGCTGGCAGGGCAGGTGTGGGGTGGCCCGAATGGGAACATGGTCCCCGCCTGCTGGCTTATGTAAAGAATTAAGAACTCTCTCTTCTTCTTTTTATAGTGGGTGGGATGGGTGGGTGGGATATGGGGCTTTTAAAGTGGGTGGGATATAGGTCTTTTAAAGTGTTTTTATGTGTTTTTAGAACTTGTTGTAATGCCGCCCTGAGTCGGGTTCGGCCTGAGTGGGCGGCATATATAAATATGACTAATAAATAAATAAATAAATAAATAAATAAATAAATAAATAAATAAATAAATAAATAAATAAACAAACAAACAAACAAACAAACAAACAAACAAACAAATAAATAAATAAGTGATGCTCAAGATAATACAGGATAGACTGCAGCAGCATGTAGAAAGAGAACTACCAGAGGTGCAGACTGGATTCAGAAGAGGCAGGGGGACCAGAGATCACATTGCCAACATATGTTGGATCATGGAAAAAACAAAAGAATACTAGAAACAAGTCTACTTTTGTTTTACTGACTACGCCAAGGCTTTTGACTGTGTGGACCACAACAAAATGTGGCAAGTAATTAAAGAGATGGGAATACCAGAACACATCATATGTCTCATGAGAAATCTGTACATGAGTCAAAAGCAACAGTTAGGACAGAGTATGGAATGACGGAGTGGTTTGGAATAGGAAAAGGAGTAAGACAAGGCTGCATTCTGTCACCCTGCTTATTCAACTTATACACAGGGCACATAATGCGCAATGCAGGGATGGAGGAATCGCAATATGGGATCAAAATTGCTGGGAGAAACATCAACAATTTGAGATATGCAGATGATACCACCCTAATGGCAGAAAGTGAAGAAGATCTAAAGAAGCTCCTGATTAGGTTGAAAGAAGAGAGTGCAAAAGCTGGCCTGAGACTCAATATCAAGAAAACCAAGATAATGGCAACAGGCCATATCAGTCCCTGGAAAATAGATGGGGAAGAAGTAGAAGCAGTAACAGATTTTACTTTCTTAGGATCCAAGATCTCTACAGATGGAGATTGCAGCCATGAAATTAAAAGGTGACTGATTCTTGGGAGACAAGCTATGAAAAACCTGGGGAGCATAGTGAAAAGTACAGATATCTCACTGCAAACAAAGGTCCGCATAGTCAAAGCAATGGTATTTCTGGTGGTAATGTATGGCTGTGAGAGCTGGACCATTAGAAAGGCTGAGCGAAGAAAAATAGATGCCTTTGAGATGTGGTGCTGGAGGAGAGTTTTGAGAGTCCCCTGGACAGTGAGGAGAACTAATACAATATTAGAAGAGATTAGCCCTGAGTGCTCCTTAGAAGGACAAATAACAAAGATGAAGTTGAAGTATTTTGGACATCAAATGAGAAGAGAGGATTCACTTGAGAAGGCCTTGATGCTGGGGAAGGTGGAGGGCAAAAGAAGAAGGGGACGGCCAAAGATGAGATGGCTAGATGGTATTGTAGACACAATGGGCACGGGGCTGTGTGGACTAAGGAGGATGGTGGAGGACAGAGGTGCCGCGATGGTCCATAGGGTCGCAAAGAGTCAGAATCGACTGTGCGACTGAACAACAACATGTATAGTTCAGAAATGGGGAAGAACTTACTCCATTTCATAGAGAGAGGGCATTCTGATTGGCTTTGGCATCTTACTTCAGCACTGGAGATGAAAAAAGGCTACTTTGTGCAAATCAGAGGTGCCCAAACTACGGCCTGTGGGCTGGATCCAACCCCCAATGCCAATTCATCTGGCTCATGCAACCCTTGTTGCTCCTGGAACTGGAAGTAAAACATGCTCATATGGTCGCATTTTACTTCCACTTCCGGGAGTGACGGGGGTGGCATGGGCTGGATGAATTGGCATTGGGGTCTGGATTCGGGCCACAGGCTGTCGTTTGGGCATCCCTGATTCAAGCAGAGAAAATGGCAATTTAAAATCTATCTCATCCTGTTGCAAAACAGATTGCAAGACACATTTTACTTCCACTTACAGTGGGAGGAACCACATGACCAGCCTGCTGAACCACATGACCAGCCCACAACCTAAAATGTTTGGGCACCTCTGGTGTAAATGTCGTAGCTAAGAGGATAGCTCAGTGTGTGGACACATTCTGTCTTCCAATTCAATAGTTGTCACCTAAAGTGGCTGCCTCCCTCTATCTAAAGTCAGGGGCAGCCCAGGGTAGATGGCACCTTCCTAATGGATTAGTGTGGACTCTCAACACTAGTCGAGAGAAAAGCATGACAGACGGATGTACTCACCTGTCCTTCTGCACCTAACCACATAGAAAAAAGGGTGGTCCACTATAACCTGGGGATACAGCACAGCCATTCTACTAATGGCAATCATTCCTGGAGGAAGGAAAGACAAATCGTTAAGTTTTTAAGGAGCCAAACAATGTTCATATCATGCAATCTCTCACTCTTCTTTTGTGCTGTAACATTAATGCACAAACAGAAATTAAGGGTTTGCCACGCCAAGACTGAGTGTCAACACAACACATCGCTACCAGCCCAATCGACAACAAAGGAAGACTTAGGAAGTAATGAATGCGTCTGAGAATGATGAACAATGAGTGACGGAGCAATTTATTTTTACTTCTGGGGAAACGGCTTATAATTTACAGAAAAGCTGGGCTTTGAGCAAGAGTTATGATGCCCATTCCATTTTTACAGGAAATACATTATGCTTGACAGTCCCACCACCCACAGAAATGGAACATATCCAGTGAAATAGAATAATTCTAATTGCCAATCTGTGGCCATTCCCTTCAGCCCACGGCTATCTTAATTCTGAGCCAAAGGAAACAGATGCAGATGGGGGCCCAGATTCCTTTCCAGCAAGTTACAGCGAAATGTTTCTGATTTGCTCTGGTGACCACCAACAGGTGAAATTGCATTAGTAAGCTTATGTCTAAAATAAAATACCACTGGTGCTGTGGGCTTCACATTCAAGCCCTGCTGCTTTGTTACACATACAGAAGACAACCAATGGCATGGTTTTCAGTGCCAGCCAGCGAACAATTAATGAATTCCTGCCAGGATTCTTGAGGCTGAGTCAAGCTAGCAGGGGCACATCCCTGCCCTTTGAGAATCCCAGCAGCAATGTTAACAGCTGGCTAGAAGCAATGAAGTGTTAATGCTTTTTTGCCTTCTATGTGAGTTTAAAAAAGCACCAGGCTTTCAGCCAACCAGGGATAAAGACTTTTCTTTAGGGGCCTTGTTCAAATACAGTGTAAGCTCCCTACCAACTACAATTAATATGTTGGTTAACCAGTCTTAAGAAGAGCTGTTCAGTCCAAATCGTCATCAGAAGATGAAAACTGTTGCATTGGCTTCAGCCTCGTGTTGTGATGGCGAACCTTGGGACTCCAAATGTTCTTGGACTTCAATTCCCAGAAGCCCAAGCCCCCATGAATCCACATGAAGGGGTTTACTGCGATTCATCCAGCCTGCACCGGCCTCATCACTCCCGGAAGCATAATGCGCCCCTATGGGCGCATTTTACTTCCACTTCCGGGAGCGATGAGGGCGGTGCGGGCTGGATGAATCGCAGTAAACTCCTTCATGTGGATTCATGGGGCCTTGGGTTTCTAGGAATTGAAGTCCAAGAACATCTGGAGTGCCAAGGTTCGCCATCACGGGCCTAGTGCAATGCTATATTCTTCAACCACTACTGTGAGTGGAAATGGAGCAAAGGAGGCACACTTCATTTCCCTCAGTCCTTCTCCAGGACTCTGGAAGAAGACTGATAGATCGGTTGTTGCCACCAACAACCGGTCACCAACAACTTTTCTCCTCTTAGGCAGCAGAGAAGGTTCAAGTTTCAGGATGTCTCCTCCATTGCCTCTTTCTTTACCAACAGAATTATCTTCCAAAATACTAAAAGAGCTTCCCTCTCTTCTCTTAGCTGGGAAGTGGCTGGATACATGGCTGAACAGCTGAAGTACTGGACAGTGTTTGATGTTCAAGGGAATTTAAGCTATATTAATGACATGTATAAAGACAAATTATATGACTGGAAGCAGTTGTAGGCCTCATTAGGTCATAGCAGCTCTTTCTCCCGGATTTATCCTCAGTAGGAAGAGATATGTACCAGTGTGTTGCCAATTAGTTACCGGTTCAGATGAAAAGAAAATAATAAATCCCTTTATGCATCAAATACTCAATACAGTCACACGCTTCATGGCTCCCTCTTGGCTGCAGCCATGACTTTAGATACCAGGAGGATACAGCTGTATTGTCTGTTTTAACCTCTGGATGCCAAACTCTGAGCAATTACTTTCTACAGTGATGTTAGACCAGGGGTTTCCAACCTAAGGCCCATGGGCCAGATCCGAACCATGGTGCCATTTTATATGACCTCTGACCTTTCCAAGGGCATTTGAGAAACAAAATGGCCGCCCCTTTGAAGCTGTTGGGACAAAATGGCTACCCCCATCATGCAGGCGGGGCAAAATGGCCATCCGGCCCTCAAAGCTGACTGAGAGAGCGTGACCTGGCCCCCAGCTTGAAAATGTTGAGAACCCATGTGTTAGACTAAGTATCCCTCAGTGTTTTTAACTGGTTAGTTTCTTTTGGTCAGCAACATTATTACATCATAGTTAAAATTGTAACTATGGTAGCCATGTTAGTCTGTGCAATTATATCAGAGAGTAAACAAAACGAAATAAGAAAAGACAAAACATGTCGTGGCACCTTAAAGACTAACTGCTGTATTTTAATGTTAGCTCCCGTAGATCAAGTCCACATCATCAAACATAAGCGTGAGACTTCATGGCATCAATTTATACACATCTAGTGCAGGGGTACTTATCTGTTATATTAACCAGCCATCCACAAAACATTTACTCTGATCAGTTGGGGTCCCTATTCTCAAGAAAAGAGGGAGGGCCTCTTAAGACTAATCATATCCACTAAATTCAAGATGGTGGGCTGATGCTGTACAAGCATCAGCCAGAAGGCCCCAATGATGTACATCTATTGGGCAAGACCTGCCTTCTTCTACATGACATCTGCTCTGTAGCCAACCTGTTGTAGCAGAAACCTTTGCTTCTACTCTATCATTTGCAGCCAAGGTAGGACACAGGATGTATCAGCACGCTTATGACGTCTTTAGGATAACCAGATAAATTAGCTAAGAATAGCTCAGAACAGTGGTAGCCTCAGGTGATTGTTACAAAGAGGTCCTACAGTGGAGTGACTTAATTTTTAATATCTCGATGCACAAAGGGAATACTCTGGGCCAAACACACTAGCAGCAAAGCAGGGTTTGGTTTCAATTACAGTAGGAAAATTTTAATAACTTCCCTCTAGAATACTTTGTGCTTTCTAATCAGTTCAGGAACTTTTATTTTCTTATTGCATTGACATGGTAGGAGAGGGGAAGGCAGGAAAGAATAAAACATCCATGCATGCCCAGGAATGAAAGTAATAGCTGTTTGTATAACTTGGGAGACTGCGGTCTTTTGGTCAGGATTATGGCTTTGAAGGAAGCTGGTCTTTTTTAAAAAAACTGTATGTCTCATTATTAACAACAACAGCAACAAAATCCAGCTGAACAGATCAATTTGTGACATGAATTACAGAAGAAATAAAAATGATTCACTGGTAGGAAAAGCCAATATTTATACTTGACAAGCAACAGTTCAACCTTCTGGCCTTTCTGTAACAAAAAAAGAAAGCTAGCCTTTTATCCTTATTCAAATTCACAGTTCCTTTATCTGAACACAGCTGCATTCTTGCACTATTTCCAACTTGTTTGAAAAGAACTTTCCTGTGCTCTGATCCAATGTTTTGCTATACAATGGCAGTAGAATGTCACACAATAGTCACAGTATCAGTGTCAGGATATGCTTTAGCTTAGCAATTCACGCTTGCTGATTCAGACATATCCCCCTCTTTGGTAGTGCATTGGTGCAAAGCTGTGCAAGCAGAAGGTTCCAGGAGTAATTGAACAAAAGGCAGTGGAACCTTTGGAACTCAAAATTTACTCACTCCTATTTAGCTGTTATGAGCTCAGTACTTGGGCACGGTGCTTGGCTAGTACAGATATATACTACTTTTAAAGATCTGAGAAAGAAAGATGGTGCCCTGGTTCCTACATTTATCAGTCTGTGCATAGTTTTCAAAAGTATATACCTGAGACAGCAGCAGCTTCGGAGCCTTCTTCATTGATTTCAAAGATAGACTTGTGAATTGCTTTTGAAAGATAAAGATCCTTGTGGTCTGGAGAAGAAATGAAAGTTAGAAGGAAACGAGATTTGGTCAAAAATCCACAACTACCAGAAGCCAATAGGATAACTGTTACTTATTTTGGATACATCAGATGTGGTTATTTCATTTCAACTTTTAATCCTGTAATCAGTAATACTACTGTTGGCAAATGAGTCCCACTGAACACAGATGAATATACTGTACTTCCGAGTAAAAACAGAAAGTACTG
Source organism: Bradypodion ventrale (assembly GCA_035047345.1). NCBI lineage: Eukaryota > Metazoa > Chordata > Lepidosauria > Squamata > Chamaeleonidae > Bradypodion > Bradypodion ventrale. The sequence continues at coordinate 26,176,652 of JAWDJE010000003.1, forward strand.
TATCACAATTTTGGATTTTTCTCTTATGTTTTCATGCGCCTCTTTTTGTTTTTCAGTCGCAGTTGATTCCAACCCTTTGTGATCCTATGGACCATCATGCTCCTCTACTCCAGCCAAATGTCTAAGGTCAGTCCAGCCGCCACAGGTGGAATGAGCTACGGACTCATTTACGGCTGTCATAAACACATCTATGACAGTCGCAAATGAATCTGCGGCCGCGGTAAACACATTTACGACAGCCATGGATTCATTTACAGCAGCTGTAAACAACCAGTCCAGCCCCCTCAACTGTTTGAGGGAGTGTGACCCGGTCACCAACTTGAAAAGGTTGAGAAACCCCATCCTAAGTCATAATCCATCAGTATAGCCACTACTCCGGCTCTCTAAAATAATAAAAAACCAAGAAATAATAAGATACATAAAACATTATCCCCTTATTCCACCTTCCAAAGACCTGTACCCCTTCCAGAAGACCACACTACCTTTGTGATGCTTCAGAGTACCTGTGGTCCTGTTCCATGCTAGAAAAATCTATGATAGGTTTCAATCACTGACTGTTTATACTTACAAACCAGCCAGATCAGGTAGGACATGAAATAAAGGAAATGGATTTCTCCCACCAGCTTAAGCTCTATGAATAAGTACATGTCTTTTTGTTCCAATCAGGTATATTTAGGTGAAAAAAATAGAAAAGTTCAGGATCAGGTACAAAATTTTAAAAAAAGGGAAAAATTCTACTTGACCCTTTCTCAGAATAAAACAAGAAAAACATATCTAGCTATATTTATTTTGCTTGCCTAGCCAGCTAACACATTTGAATACATTTTTCACTGTTTACTCACAAGTATGCATCATGGCAATCAGAGTCATCACAAAGGAATCCTAAGTAATGGCAAAATCATGGTGTTTCTTTCTCACATTGCAATATAACAAATCCTATTTTGTTCACTCATCCCTCATCTTCTTGGATTTTAATCAATTAAAGAGCAGCATACAATGCCCATCATCTTAGTTCCATTCACACAGTTTTCAGTCTTTTATGACTACATCCAAAAGTAAACTAACTAATATTTGCCTTTAAGGTTGTTTCCCAGACTTCTCTAGCACTGCCTAGGGAATTTAGAACTCAAAGAAACTACTTTACTCATTAGAAGTAAAGGCCCCTATTTTAATTTGTTACATTTTCCCAGGATGCCCACTAGGTGACCACACTCCCAAATTCTGCCTCTGCAGCTAGATATTTAAGCCATTCAGCTATCCATCCAGCGAGTAACCTCTACTCATGCAGTTCGAAAGCAAGAAATTGCAAGTAGATAAATAGGGACCACTTTGATGGGAAGGTAACAGCATTCCGTGCGCTTCGGTATCTAGTCATGCCTGCCACATGACCACAGAAATGTCTGCAGAAGCAGACAGCGCTGGCTCTTCAGCTTTGAAACAGAGATGAGCACTGAACCCTAGAGTTGGATACGACTGGTTTTCGAGCAAGGGAAACCTTTACTTTTACTAAAAGGTTTTTCTTAAAGGGAAACCAGCATTTGTAATAAATGCAACAGAATGAAAGCAGAGTTCTAAATAATTTAAAGAAATGACCTTAGAAAACAATGCTTCAAAATGATAGGTTCATATTTAAGTTAGTAACGCAAACCACGAGCACCACCTGAGATGTCTCCTTTATTCATGGGGGGAAATTAAAGAGTGCTTCCAAGGAACCCATTTGTCTTCTCTGTGCTTAATGCTTAATGCTGCATCATAAACAATCTTTAAATGAGACAGGAGCTAATTTTGTTCAAGAAAAACAGGTCTGCGGGTTTAAAATTCTCTGAGTCTTCTCGAGAGCAACTAGACAGTAGAGCTTATGAATCTTCAACCAGGGGCAAGATGGACCCTTGTCTTTGCTATAAAAACAAACAACCCTTAGAGGTATTTTCATCCCAGTCAGCAAGAAGTGCTCTGGGCATGTCGGCTGTATTTATCATTTCCCTTAAGTTGCCCATGAATGGCACATGTGGGCAATTCACCCCCACTGCCTCAAGGTTCTGCTCCAACTCAGCTCCATCCACAGTTAAACTAGTGTATCCCTTAGAATATATTGTTGAGGTCATTTTCTGTGCAATACAGTGTGGATCTTGCAGTCTGAAGCTGTCAACTCTGTAAGCAGAGCTGGCCATGAAGATCCTTTGACATCAACACTGCAGGGGAGAGGAACAGGGAGAGGCAATATTGTGTTATTTAGGGATCTGCTTAACTGTAGAGTGTGGATATATTTTACAGAGTGCTGAGCAGTTATAAAAAGTGCACTGCTGGGTTTATTTTAATTTTCCCTCCTGTAAAAGAGTACTGGATACTTATAAATAAACTCACAAAAATAATGAGCCTTCACCTAATTCTGCCAGTTTGCGAAGCAGGAGTGTAAGTAGAAATGACAATGGGGCTTTGCTCTAGGGTAGGAGCGACTAAACTACAGCCTGTGGGCCAGATCCGGCCTCTGACACCAATTCATACAACCCATGCTGCCCTTGCTGCTTCCGGAAGCAAAACGCATATGCATGGGCATATAACGTGCCTGTGCCCGTGCATGCACAGAATGACCCATGTCTGTTGTAAATGACCCATGTCTGTTGTAAATGTCTTTTACTTCCACTTCCAGTGGGAGGAACCATGTGACCGGCATGCTCAACCAAAAAGTCTAGGGTAGCAAAATTTAGAGAGCAACAAAATCTAAGAATGAAATACTTGGCAACACCTCCTGGTAATAATCTTCCTTTGGAAGTATTTTCTTCTTCTTAGAGGGAAGATAATACCAAATTCCCTCCCTCTTCTTTCACGGGAGTGGGGTGGAGTGTGTCTTGTAGAGTCAATGGGGGATAGGTCCAGTGATGCACTGCAGCAGGTTCTGCAGCACCGGTAGCGGAAATCCACCCAGGCCACGCCCACCTCCTTAGCCCATAAAGAGGGATGTTTGGCCATGCCCACAGATTTGTCCCTGCCCACAGATGTGGCAAGCCCACAGAGTAGGTAGTAATTTTTTTTGCAGTGCATCACTGGATAGGCCCCTTCTCCCAGGTGCCAAAGGTTTTGGCAGGGTTTGTCCTGAAACAAAGAGTGGAGCAGAAAGCATCTAAAGGAGCAGATAGTGAAGACAGAAGGAAATTCTCCTTCTCTTCCACTTAATTTCTTGACCCAGCTTTCTTTCTTCCTCCTGGGGATAATGCTCAGTTTCAGTTGAGGTCATTGTGAGTGAATTAAATCTCAAAGCAGGTAGAGATGACAGCAGTTAGGTTCTCTGTGTTCACATTTGTTTTGGAAGTGAGATTCCTCATAAAAGTTGTTTATTTTTTATTCACATTTGTATTGCCGCCCACTCGGCTAGCGACTCTGGGCGGCTCACAGAAATCAGACTTCACCAACATAAAAATTACTGAATTTAAAAACTTTTAAAAAATTAAGAACTATTAAAAATATTAAATATTAAAAATACCCTCCCATCCCCGCTAATTAAAATTGTAACTAAAAGTGCGAATGTCCTGCAATGTATGAGCCAGCGAGGGGGAGGGGGGCTATCACACCAATGCCCCGCACCTGCTTTGCCAGCCAGAACAGTCTGTTTTGAAGTGTTAAGAAGCTTTGTCTTGAGTAAAATCTTTGCAAGAAAGTAAGATTTCCCCCCATATTCCTATTTTATAGGTATCACAACACGCATGCGTGCACACACACAATCCTCTTACCAGACATGGCAGTGAGATCAGCATTTCGGCTGAATATTTCAGTAATTCCAAGGCCTTTCAAAACATCCTTCAGATCAATTTCCTGTTCTATTGTGAACCTAGAGACAATGCAAAAAAAACAAACAAAAGATGAAAATCCCTACTGTTTTCCCCCCACACAAAAGCAAATGAGTTGTCACTAGTGAAACAGAGAAAAGAAATTGAATTAATAATGTAGAAGCAGCCCCAGGAGTATTCTGGTAGCTCAGCATGGGAAAAGAATGAAAAAAAGAGAAAGAGAAAATGAGCAATCTGACATTCATCACTGACTTATTACTGGGCATTGTCTTGTTTTGCAGTAATATTCTGAGATTAATTATTTTGCAGTCATGCAGGACTACCATTTCCAAAGAGCTAACAAAAAGATGCTGGCAGTGGTAGCAGGGGTACTTTAGAAGCTCACTGGAACAAACAGTGTTGCTGGGGAAAGTTGAAGGCAGCAGAAAAAGAGGAAGAACATATATGAGATTCATTCAGTAAAAGTCACTACATTGAGTTTGCAAGACCTGAGCAGAACGGTGAATGATAGGACCTTTTGGAGGTCACAAATTCATTGTCAGAAACCTAGGAGCATGTAACAAGTTTCTTTACATCTAGTGAAATATATTCAGCTTTCAACAGTTTCTAGCTCCCCCCCCCCCCCCAATGCAAGAAAGCAGCTACTAAACCATTATTAAGAAACAATGCAGGCAAGCTTCTACTCAGGACCAAAAAAAATAAAAATATTAATTAAATTTCAATAGTCATTTCAATATAAACATAGACAGTATATAACTGATTACTTCTTCCCTAACACAAACCAGAAAACGCTATACTGAGAAACATCAACACACAAGAAAAAGAATTGACTGGAAGATACTCTCTTCAAGACACAGGCAACTATAGACACTTAGCATAGGGTATATTTTTGACAATGTGTTGGATTAATATGTGAGGATGACCCTGATCATTCATTAATGAAACTAAATTGGAGATTCTGGGCGCCTTGATCTTGCTCTGCTGGAACTTCCTCTTCTCCTTCCGTGTCTAGGCCAGACACGAAACTGCCAAAATAAATCCACCTTTTGGTGAGTTTATTCTGCAGTTCCTTTCACCTGACTTAGTGTGAGAAAGACTAGCCAGCAACACAAGGTTGCCATTACCAGGGTACACCCGATTTTGGTTCAAAAATAACACAATCTTTTAGGAGGCTCTTTCTGTGTACCCCCCTCAGATGAAATTGAGCAATAAGGATGAAAATGGGTAGGGCAGTGATGGTGAACCTTGGCACTCCAGATGTTCTTGAACTTCAATCCTCAGAAGCCCAAGTCAGCACTCCTGCTGATCAGGGCTTCTGGGAATTGAACTTTAAGAACAGCTGGAGTGCCAAGGTTTGCCATCAGTGGGGGAGGGGAACTATTCACTTTGTCTCCTTTCTTGGAAAGATAAACTGAAACATAAATAAATAAATACAAACTCGCACACTGCGCACTCCCTGTAGAGATGCAGAGACACAGAACGTGTGGCCATGGTAAATTGTCCCCAGAAACAGGGCCAACAGGGGTTTGTTAAATTAGAACTAGAAAACAAAACATTCCTGACCATCTGGACACCTGTGATGAGCAAGGCTGTGCAGAAAGCAGCAGTGAGAAAAGGTAACCAGAGCCAGATTAAAAATGTCATTAGGGGTATATCGCCAGACAAAACCGCGCTGGAGGAATGTAAAGGCTTGTGTTAAAATGACAGGAACATTAATTATGAACGATTTCCATTCCGTTGACAGTCATTAGGGAACACACTGGAGAAACACGTAGCACAGAAGCAGGACAGAATATCAGCGTTCTTGAGACATCCAGGTGGTCAGGTTCAGGCTGCTTTCAACCTAACACACTTCCTGACCGCTAGAAAGTACCAGACATTTAGCCTAGAGCAGTGGTTTCCAACAGGGGACTTCAATTCCCAGAAGCCCAAATCAGTACACTGGTTGATCAGTGCTTTGGGGAACTGACTTAGGCTTCTGGGAACTGAAGTCCAAAAACCAAAGGTTGGGAAACACTGGTAGAGGGTAGCAGTTTTATGTATCTGATTATTAAAACATGTCCAACCCACCTAATCTCAGCTAGTAGACTGTGTCTGTTGACTGGGCTTCTGAAACTACACAGGACCAGTCCAGATGTAAAACATAACAGATGGTGCTGTAAAAGAATGCTCCCCTCTCCCCACCTCTAAGCTAAAGTGGAACTTAGCTTTAAACCTGACAATCAAATCAAAGTCCAGAATATGACATCCAGTGGCATTCAATGTGCTGCATGTAGGTATATGACACAACCATATGGAGCTGCCTCTCCAAGGGATGAGTTTGTCCTCTCAACAGCAATATTTTAAAAGGCTTTGCAAATCTACCTGTTTTGAATAGCTTCTTTTCAGTGGTGTGTTTTACAGATCCATGCTGCTACTTTATTGATGTTTTATTGCCCTGGTTCTGCAAATAGCTATTATATTAGCTGAATAATATTTTAATTGCTGGAGGTTTTTTTTAAAATTATAATACTATATTGCATGCTTATAATTGTATTTTCTTCCTGGCTTGGTCCAAAAAGGCTTCTTAGGAATGTTTAAATAATTACTTAGCATAAACAACAATGCTTTCTCAGTTGCGACATTGTCTCTTTGGAATTCACTTCCAACAGCTGAATAAGCTTCCAATAAATGTCTCTCAGTTTTAAAGAAACTGGGAAAAACAGATTTAAGGCTGCTTTTTACTAATGTTTGACCAAGGGTTCTCAAAGTTATTTAATATGCGAGTCTGACTTGTCAGCCGCCCAGAGTAGGAAAACCTCCTAAACAGGCAGGGTATAAATGGAATTTAACAACAACAACAACAACACTTTTAAATTGTTTTTCTTTATTTATAGTTAGATTTGTTAGTAGTATAGACGTATTTGTTTGTTGATGTCTATGCCTTTTGAGAGTCCACTGGACTGCAAGGAGATCAAATCAGTCAATCCAAAAGATCAACCCTGACTGCTCCTTGGAAGGACAAATTCTGAAGCTCAAGTACGTTGGCCACCAAATGAGAATACAGGAATCACTGGAGAAGACCCTAATGCTGGGAAAGATTGAAGGCAAAAGGAGAAGGGGGCAGCAGAGGATGAGATGGCTAGACAGCATCCTTGACGCAGTGGGCATAGATCTGGGCAGACTCTGGAGGATGACAGAGGCGCCTGGCATGCTATGGTCCATGGGCTTCAAAGGGTCGGACTCGACTGTGTGACTGGACAACAAAGTATTATATTGTATTTCCATTTTATTTCTTTTAATTTATCTGCTGTGAACCGGACAGAGGGTGATTGCACTATGGGGCAGTATAAAAATTAAAATCAATCAACCACTCTGTTAATTATGCAAATAGGTAAGGATCTTTTAGAGCTTCAAAACCATAATGGAAGCTGGTGTCTCAGGTAGACCAATTGTTTGAATAATTTTATTTATTTGATATATTTACCAATTTATATGGTTCTTCTCCCCTCCACAAATAACACTTTTAAAACTTTGAAAAGCAAAAGAAAAGCAAGTAAAAAGAGGGAGAAAGTGTGGTGTGGAGTAGTTAGGGAAATGCTGATTCCATACTAAATGACTATGACAACAGGACTAAGTATTTATATTTCTATGACTTTTTTGAGATTCTCTTGTTTGCTCTGCAAAGAGATAATAATTTCTGACACTGGCAAGGAATTCTTTGGAGGCTTTCAGTTGCAATTAACTAGGAGAAGGCAGCATCTTTAAAATTAAACAGATACAAATAGAAATCCGTCTTACTGTCATCTCCAATTTCCAGGTGGCAACATTGACCTCTACCAGCTACCTGAAGCAATGACAGAGGTACGATCAAAAACAAATGCCTTGTCAGATTTTACTACAGTGCAGTAAAATGGAACTGACTTTATGAACTTGGCAGTTACCTTTAATAACTGTATATTTTCTGTTACATAATCTTAGCTTTGGGCAAATCTTTTACTTTGTGAGAGAAATTCTGGTTCTCTTTGGAAACAATGTTCAAACAAGACATAGTCCTCCCCAACCATTCTTTTGTGTCAAAGGTTTAAATAAGGTCTTGAAGGAGTCTTCTGCCAGCTTTGTTGCAGGTTATTGTTTCCATTACTCTCGGACAGCTAATTTTCAGTGCAAATCATAAATGAAAGTGTATTATTGTAAAGTTAATTTACTCATTTTACTTTTTAAAAAATTGAAAAACATTTTTTTTAAAAAAAAAGTTTACAACTCCAGAAGAGAGCGTATTACATCCTTGTAACAAGGCTATCCCTCTTCTTTCCTTGTAAATATTAGCATTTATTTTCATGATTTTAGGCTTTAGTAATTATTAATGGATTTTAATAATATTGTTCTTTAAGATAGGCAGCCTGCTGTTGTATTTCAATTCTCAGTAGGTTTTTAGTAGTACAGTATAGGTTTTCTTTTTTAATTGCCTCTGTTCAGTCTATCTTAGGATGTAGTGTTTATGCTTTTGTTTTTCCTGTTAGGTCATGGACTGTAAATAAAATTGAATTGAAAATCATAGTTGAGATAAAGGGATTGGGGATAGCTTTTGGCTGCCTATGACAAGATTAGGTAGAGGTTGCCCTTGCTTGAATGCCAGTTGTATCTGACTCTAGGGTTCAGTGCTCACTTCTGTTTACAGCCAAAGACCCAGTGCTGTCCACATCTGCAGTTGTTTCTGTGGACATGTGGCAGGCATGCCTAGACACTGGAGTGCACAGAACACTGTTTACCTTCCCACCAAAATGGTACCTATTTATCTACTTGCAATTTCTTGCTTTCAAACTGCTAGGCTGGCAGGAGCTGGAACAGAGACGGGAGCTCATTCCATCGTGCAGTACTCAGGTCTCGAACTGCTGACCTGCCGACCTTCTAGTCATCAAGTTGTTCATTTTTGTTTACTATGGCTCTTTATCTATTTAACAAGGGATAACCATACTTCATAACCATAAATATGGATTCCAACAGAAATGGAGATTTGGTTTCTAGAGTTTGACACACAAGGAAAGAATAAACTTTCCAGTCATGGAATAAAGGGACAGGTCTTGCCCTGGATCAGCAACTGGCTAAGGGACAGGAAACAGAGGGTAGCACTAAATGGACATTTCTCCAAGTGGAGGGAAGTAAAGAGTGAGGTCCCCTAAGGTTCAGTACTGGGACCCCTGCTTTTCAACCTCTTCATAAATGATCTAGAAGTAGGAGTAAATAGCAAGGTAGCCAAATTTGCTGACGACACTAAATTATACAGGGTAGTGAAAACTGTGGGAGATTGTGAGTAGCTCCAGAGGGATCTCTTGACACTGGGGGAGTGGGCAAAAAAGTGGCAAATGAGCTTCAACATTAGTAAGTGCAGAGTGATGCATGTTAGGGCAAAAAAAACCCCAATTACATTTATAAACTAATGGGGTCTGAACTCTCTGCGACAAACCAGGAAAGGGACCTTGGTGTCCTGGTGGACAACTCAATGAAGGTGTCAACCCAGTGTGCCTCAGCAGTGAAAAAAGCAAACTCAATGCTAGGGATCATTAGGAAGGGTATAGAAAATAAGTCAGCAACTGTCATTTTGCCTCTTTATAAATCTATGGTGAGGCCCCATCTGGAATACTGTGTACAGTTCTGGTTGCCATACCTCCAGAAGGATATTATGGAGCTGGAAAAAGTGCAGTGAAGAGCAACCAAAATGATTAGGGGACTGGAACACCTTCCTTACCATCTGAGGCTGCAACGGTTGGGCATCTTCACTCTTGAACGACGGCGTCTAAGAGGTGACCTGATTGAAGTTTATAAAATCATGCACAGTGTAGACAAAGTAGACAAGGAAAAACTGTTTTCCCTATCGCATAACACTAGAACTAGGGGGCACTCCATGAAACTTTTGGGTACTAGTTCTCAAACAAATAAGAGAAAGTACTTTTTCACCCAGAAGATTACTGGTCTATGGAACCCCCTGCCAGAAGAAGTGGTGGAAGACAAGGGTATCAATGGCTATAATTATGGATACCTAAGGACAACCTCAGGGTTGGAGAGATAGGCAGGATATCTCTCAATGCCATTTCCAGGGAATCCTAAGCAGGTGAAGGCATCTCCTTGGGAATACCCTGAAGCAAATGGTGAGCCACTGTGTGAGACAAATGCTGGACTGGATGGGCGATGGCCTGTTCCAGCAAGGCTGTTCTTATGAAAGATTCACTACGACAAATGAAGAGATTTCGGAAGGAAAGCCTGTTCCACAGAGTTTGAGGAGGTTCATAAAACTCACCAGAGGGTTCCTTTCTGGGAGATGTGGAACACATATTTTCAAAAAATTATCTTATTTAGCATCCCCCTGCCATACACTGTTGAATAGAACCCCCACCTTCTTTGCTTCCACAAATTTTTGTTTTGTCCTATTCTAAAAGTGAGGTACTTCTGACATGTCAGATTCTTGGATTACAACTTCCAGAATTCCCATTAACTGAGAATAGATAAAGTGGATGCCTTTCTTCTCCCGAGTGTTTCCGAAAAAGGAACCCAAACTTTTCATAAGAGGAATGTGCATCACGCCAATGAATGTAATTCACCTATTACATTCCAGAGATTAATTACAGATTTGATGTTTGAATTTCTCAGAGGCAGATCTACAGGATGTTATCATGGTGCGAAATAAATACTTCATAAATATTTTATGCAAGTCTTAAATAAAAAAAGTAAAAGGAAAAAGAAGTGTGTAGTCTATAGTCTTTATACTGAGAAACCTGCAGTGGAGTAAAATTAAATTTTCAGTGTGCAGAAAGAATCCATCCAATTATAAAGTGAAGATTCTTTTAAGAAATATTTCATTTGTATACTAGGACCTGAATAACTAAGCAAAACTGGGCTAATTGCACCGTTTCCAATATTTTCCCTGTGCTATCTGCGTTCGACTGAAACTGCTGTTTGCTTGGGTCTTAATAGCGAAACAGAAAAACAGTGCAGGAGTGTTAAATGATATTTTGCTCCATTCTCAAAACCACCGTTTCTGAGCTGAGGTGATCAACATTTTTTAATCCACTTTTGTGCAGCAGGCAAATGGCCCGTGAAGCTAATTTGCGAAAATGTCTTCCAAACACAGCTTAGCTAAAGAACATGAAAAGGGAGATGTATTGGCTAATAACAGTAACCAAGTTGGAGGCATTCTATTTATGAATCACTTCACCCTCCACTGGAATCTTTGGAAGTTGCGCAATAAATAAACGTGTATTGTTTTTCTCATTATTTGTACACAAATGTCGCATACTTTTCAGGAAGCAATCTGAAGTTGGCATAATTTCTCAGTATCTCTCAAATATAAACTATGGTACCTGCAAAATGTGATACTTCCCCTTTCCTCCTCTAGTAACTCATTGCTATTACAATTTTCTGTAGGAAATGAGAGTGTAAACAAAACAGACACCATCTAGATAACAGCTGGCCATATGTCCTTCTTTACAGATGACAGGTATCTATTTGCAGTGCTTTACAACCCAAAGGGTTGGGTAACATCTAAAGAGCGCCAGGGTCTTCTTCTGATTACTACAGTATAAGAATGTGTAGAAACTGAAATGTGGCTAGAAGTAAAGTGACAGAAACCAACTCCTTTGAGAAATTATTGAAGAATCTGGATATGGGTAAGAGAAGACTAAGAAGTTATGTAATAGCTGTCCTCATTTAACTGAAAGGCTGTCATAGGGAAACAGACCAATGGACCAAGCTTTTTGTGGAGTAGAGCCTGGACCAGTGGGTTCTGGTTAAGAGAAAGGAGCTTTTAGTACACATTAGGAAGAACTTCAGATGAGCTACAAGACAATGGGCTCATCTTCTTCCTTGTAGGTTTTTAAAGCAAAAGTTGGATGGCCATCTGACACACATGAAGATTCTTGCATTGTCAGGGCCTTGACTAGATGACTATTGAGGATCCTTTTAACTCTTTCTTCTCCTTCACCTTCTTCTTCTTGTGCCATATCCGATATTGGCTATCATCATGGCTATAGTCTTCCTGTTCTTAACTCCTCAGAACAGTTCTTCCAAGGACATGCCACACCAGTCTCTCAGGTTCTTCAGCCATGAAGTCATTATACATCCAGGGCCTCTCTTCCCCTTGCAGAGCGAGTTGGAGTATTCTATACTTTATGATGTTCCTCATGATATGGCCAAAGTATTGAAGCTTTCTTTGCTTAATGGTCTTAAAGAGTTCTTTTTCTTTATCTGTCTGGCTTTAGTGTCTTGCACGGGAGACAAAGAAGGAGTCGCAGGAAGGACTAACACAGGTTTATTCATAGTTGGTCAGTATGAACATGTGGTAATGGCGGAGGTACATCTCATTATATACAGTACATAATACATTTGAATCTGGTTGCACGGTAGCTCATTGGCTGCTACCGGCGTGGCCTCGCCCAGGTCACGCCTCTCTTCTTGTAGTTGTTTTCTGTAGTCCTTTGTCATGCGGGGAATCTCCCGCGGCTGTTCGTGATTTGGGGAATGTGGACCATGTGAGACTGAACGCTCGCAGCTGCCCTCTATGGGCGGCTTGCTCGCGTTCCTTAGCAGCTGAGATACATTGTGATTGTGGCTGGTTACATTCATACATTTAAAGAGACATTGTACATGCATACATAACACTGGCACAATACTTCTACATTAGTCACATGATCAACCCATGATATCCTTATCAGCTGTCTATAGATCCACATTTCAAAAGCTTCAATTCTCTTTTCAGATGCTTTAGTCAATGTCCAAGCTTCAACTCCATATAGCAACATTCTTAACTCTAGAATTCTATTATTCTTTCCTTTCGTGGGAATTTCTCCCAGACCATTGACTGAAGTGTGGGTATCTATATTCCATTTTTAGCAGGGGGAATTCAGATAATTGCTTCTTATGACACTGGATTTCCCAAAATTAATAAAAAGAAATGAAATATTTTCTTTGGTTTGCCTGAGCCTACTGCCACACTGCATTTTGTGAATGGCCAGCAGTGATTGTCAGCTGAAAGAAACAGCCTGTATCTCTACCCTTCATATACTATTAGCATCTAAAATTACTTAACTATCTTTTTTAAAAGGCCAGCATGAGGATGCAAAGATAACCAAACAAAGGAAGTGGTCAGCTCAGGAAGTTGCTGCATTTCAAACAGGAGAGACAAATCATAAGCGCTTGTTGCTAAAATGTCAGAAAGCTACATTACAGCTGCACATGTAAGACCTGTCCATTCTTTATATCACATACAAAGAAGAAATCAGTCAATAATAAGACCACTGGTATGAATGACAACACACATATCTAGTTTCAACAGGTAAAATAAAGATGTAGCTAAAAAGAACAGCCTCTAAATTTCCTCCCGATTTGTTGAAATATATTACCATTTTCTGCAAGGCTATATACCAATAGCAAACAGTTCAAGTGTAGATCCATATGTAGCCAAAATATTGCCGCCACTGCCACCACCATCATCATGTTTTCAAAGTCTTCTAAATATAGGGGACTCAGAAGTGTTTTAGCTCTTGTTCCTTCTGGGATCCTGTAGCTTGCTCAAGACTACACAAGATGGCTCTTCTACAAAGCAGAGTGGGGAATCAAACTCTAATCAGGTGTTCCAGTTCACTTGAACTATCCAGTCAGCATACAATTGTACAAATATCAGTAGAACTAGTGAAACCCCAAAGATTGCAAAAATAGATACAATATTTTTGGAGAAGGAGAAACTCTAAAGGAAACCCCATCCCCACAAGTAATAGTTCAGAAAACACTTGGCGAAAATATAGATATTTTCCGGTATACATTCTGATTCAAATAAGGAGGGAAAACCCTGAGTCTATGGAACTCAACTATTATTCTGCCTTCTGGAACTCCCTACCAAAAGGCAAATTCCTCATAGAAGTTTAGCAGACTGATTCCAGTGGTATGAGGTGAGACAGACACCACTGCTAAAGAAAAGTTGAGGGCCACTCAATGTAGTGTAAGTGCTTATGGCAGAGACAAATATACATTATATTTGCACTATCTGTGATTCAGTTTCATGGTTTGATAATGGAAGAACTCCCCAAAACTTATACTAACTGAACTCTGAAGATGGACTGTAGCAACCTATTAAGCAATGGTGGCTTCTGCACCAAAACCTGCAGGGAAATATTCTCCAAAGCAATGCACTCACAGATCCTTATCACTATGATCCTAAGAAGAACATTAATGTTTTCATTTTACATCTGAGCAGATGGAGACAAAAACCTTTCAGATATCACTTAAATCAGAGGTGGGGAACCTCAGGCTCCAGAACCTAATTTAACCTTCCTGGAGTCCCCCATCAGGCCTTTGAAGTTCCAAGATGACCATGTTCTCTTTTTCATGACACTTCCATTTGGTGGTTTTCCCATCTCTTGTATTCGTGTCCCATCTATTCCAAAAGATTACAGAATCTCTCCTACAGCTTAGTTACTGGCAATAAAAGCTTTATGCTGCCTTTATCCATCACATTTTTTTTTGCTTTTGCAAACTTTGCCTACTGGTGTAATATATCCCACTTAAGTACTTCTCTGATTTTCAATTCAGGCCCTGAGCTGAAAGAGTCCCTGCTGTTCAAAGATCAAACATTGTGCTTTTCTTCTACTTTATACTCTCTTCTACTCTTTACCATGGTAGCCACTACAAAATGTTATCCACTATATTTGCTCCCCTCTTGACTAACTAGTGTTGGGGTTCCTTTGAGAGGAAGAGCCTTGTTAGAGGATCTCTTGTTTCACAAGTGTAGCTGGAGATTTTTTGTTGGTTATTAAACCAACTTTGCTTCTGTGATTTCTGAAGCAAGAAACCAGGCCAAAGCTGAGCTGGAAATAAAAAAACAGTTACCAAGATTTACTTTAAAAATATATTGTTAAGAAAGCCAGATTCCTATTTTAAACAACTGACCATGTGGTAGACTGAAACACATAGTCCAAAAAAGGAGGTCTAATCCACTCTCAAGCTATGGTTGAAAAGGAAAATAAGACTGTAAGAGACAGTAAGTGGAAATATCTTCTACCCATCTTTGGGGCAATAGCAAGATGGAGAAACTTTCAATGAAAAGGACAGACACAAGTTGCTCTACTTCTAAATGGACATTTATGACAGAAAAGAAGAAAGAGGTGATGCATCCTGAAGCATCTTCCAACAACCAGAATCATTCATACCTTGGTAGATAAACCTCCACCTTCTGTTTCTTCACAGAGCTGGCCCATTCCTCAATCAACTGGGCTTTGATCAAAGGCTCCAGTGTGGCTAGTGGAACTTCTTGCCTGGAAAGAATGATCATCATGCTGATTTCATCCCCTTCGTAGGGTATTTCCAGAACTTGATAGATGCCCCCAGCTTCATTAGAGCCATCACTGAATTCCCCTAAAAGAAAACCATTTATTTATGTATTTTTATACAATGCCTTTCTCCTCTTTCGCATTTTACTTACTGGTATCTGAATTCACAATACACTGTTCTCTCTCAAGAACTGGCCTTAAAACATGAGACAACAAAACAAAATAATTCCTTCTTTTGGACCTTATTTTCTCATGAAGGTGAATGTTAAAAATCAACATTAACTTAAAATCATTCATACACCATGGGACGAAGTAATTTCTTCTTCTTGTTTTCATGTTGTACGATTCTTAGATTACCTATACTAGGGAATTTTGGAGGTATTCTACCACCTTGTTTTCACACAACAAGAATTGAGATTATCCTCTTTAGTGGATCTGGGTGGTGGTGGTATCTAACATCAACACACTGAGATCCATTTGTGGGCCACATCCATTCCAAAGAATGGCATTTTCCAGTTCTTTCACACACAGAAAATACTAGAGGTTTACTTCTGCTTTGACATTAAAAACAATCTTCTCCCAATGTTAATGTATAGTTCTGTGCTTCTTTTGAGAGAGGAAATGATGAAATGATGTTTCTGGTGTTACAACCAAAGCCAAAATTAAGAATGCACATCATGGTTTGAGCTTCCAGTTCACAGATAGTACAGGGAAGCCATGGTTTATATCTTTTTGTTTGCTTTTATTTTCTTTGGGCTCAGTTTCACAACTCTGTGAGTCTACATCTGTCACATATATATCACAATAGTATCCTAATAGTATTACTCGCTATTTTGATTTGTCAATTGCCTGTGACTGACTGTAAAGTGGCAACAGCTATTGGTAATATATAATAATGTACAACGTGGCATTAAAAGTCATGCTAAAAGTTTCAGACAAGGATGCGTATTAGAGGATACCCCAAAATATAGTTGACTGGCTGGAAAGAAAGCATACAGTTTCGCTTACCGTAATAAAATTCTCCCTGCTGATACATCATTGGAATTTGCACTTCACTTTCATCATCCTTAGTGAAGGAGAACGTTCTTGTGTTTTCTGGCCTGAACTGAGACTTCCAATTTCCCTTAAAGTAGATTGCATTGATGAGAGCCAAGTGAGTAAGAGAGCTGAAATCTCGGGCTGACACAAAATCTTTGATCATATCTGTCAGATGAAAGGGAAGAGAAGGAGCACATCTATCAGCATCTCTAATTGAGCATTTATATGCAAGTTTACTCAGCCTGAAAATTGCAAGAAATTAATGTGCAGTTTCCAATTAGAAGCCTCTTTTCATGATCCCCACATTAAACTGTTAAGAGTCTGAGTAGGGAGGAACCTAGGATTCCATGTTGGCAGATCAGGTAATACAAACCAAAAGTGGAGAAAAATCATGGCACTGTTATTCACACAATGCAGTGGAGGTGAACCAACTTCATTAGGGCTGCCGAAGACGCCACCGCTAACCCAGCCCCCACCAGTGGGATAAGAGCTGCTGCGGCCCCACGGGTGGCCGAAGATGCAGCTGCTGCTCCAGCCTCCACCAACGGCTGAGGGAAAAGAGCCGCCACGGTCCCGCCAACAATTCTGGCTGTGGTGCCATGTTTGCGGTTCGTGCTGGGACTGTTATTTTTGTTGCTATGGAACTTTTAAATGAATGATTTCTACCCTTCTTTTTTGTAATATTTTATGATGTTGTGATTTATATTGTGATTTATTTGCTTTTATGCTTTGTTGTTTTTGTGAGCCGCCTGGAGTCGTGTTGTTGAGTGGGCGGCATATAAATGTGAATATGATTATGATGATTAGTAGGTTAGTCAGTTAAAGCTTTAATTGTAATTTAAAATTTCTCCCTTTGCCCCATACAAATGAGGAATCTATAGGTATGCAGATGTGAACCATCTGTAGGAATGCAAGAGAAAAATCAGCGTCTTCTCTTCTTTACTTTCTCTTTTACCCCTTCAGGTATCCAGGGAGATACAAGGTTCTAGTTCTGGCACTTCCAGCAGCCTCCACCTGTGTTATTTGGTGTTGTTGTAATATTTCTTTGATGTTATCCCTCCATCTTCCTCTGGGTCTGCCTCATATTCTTTGTCCTCCTTTTTCCATATAAACCTTGTATGGTATGGAATTCCAAGACATTCTCTCCAAATGGTCAAACCACTTTATTTGTTGTCTCTGTTTATAGTTGAAGATTGGTTCTATTCAAATTCTTTCCCTTATAATCTCATTCCTGATTTTATTCCTTCCAGTTACTCCAGCAGCCTTCCTCAGAAAAATCATCTGAGGGCCCAAACAGTTTCCTTTCTGGGTCACTAGGGCAGGTTATAGTTGATGCAGGCAATAGCAGCCCCTCCAAATTCCTCACCTTTGGTTATACTAGCACAGACTGTTGGGAGATGCAGCTGCCTAGCCTCTTAGAAAAGAAGAGGCTGGCCAGCATAACCTTGGTGTTCCACTGCTTCCATTGACAGAGTAAATCAGGAGTCTCAAGGTCAAAATAACATTAATGGGTACACATACTCTCCCAGATTAATTGGTTCCCTCTCTCACAATTTGAGAGGGACCTTTGGAGGGGCCCTGCCAACAGCCCCAGGATGGGAGGCACCTGTTCCTGGTGCCCCTTTCCTTGCCTTGTCCTGGAGGGGAGTTTAAAGGATGCAGGAGCTGGCACTGCCACCGCAGCCACTGCAGAGGGACCTTTCGAGCCTCTCCGGGGGCTTCGCTGAAGACGGTGAGCCCGGGTTCGGTTAAGGTTGCGGTGCCCTGGGCGCCGATCTCTGGATTTGCTAATTTTCAGTTGTAGCGCCACTGGAAGGGTATTTGCGGGATGGTCATAGCATATGGTATTTTGTATCTGTGATATGATTATTGCATATTGTATTTGTATCTCTGTATGCTATTGAATCTTACTGAAATTATATTTTCCTGTACTTTTCCTGTATTTATTGAGTATTGTGCTTTATATGCCAATGGAACTATTGTGTATGGTGTACTGATTATTGTATTGGATTTATCTTTTTGTATTATTGCATTGTCATATTGTAACTGTGTTGATATGTTGGAAGCCGCCCTGAATCAGCCTGCGCTGAGTAGGGCAGGGTATAAATTAAAAATTGAATTGATTTGAATTTCCCTAGGAAACTGATGTCAAACCTTGGTACTCCAGCTGTCCTTGAACTTCAATTCATATAAACCCTGATCATCTGGAGTATTGACTTGGGCTTCTGGTAATTGAAGTCCAAGAACATATGGAGTGCCAAAGTTCACCATCACTGCAGGGTATATGTAAATCGCAACCATCAGAAATTAAACTTGTTCTTACTCCCCAATGGCCTATCACAAAAATATGTTAAATTCAAGGTAACTACTTAAACGTATGTAAGGAAAACGTCCAATGAGGGAACACTTCTAAAAATATGGTAGATGTATCATCTAGTTTGAATTTCAGAGCGCTAACACAGCTAGCCATATGTCTTTCATCAACTATTCCAAGTTTTGCTTCCTGAAAACTTAGAAAATTTTCAGGAAGCAAAGGTACCCAAACTGATCAACCCAAAGTTGAAACCTGAATTATAGTCCTCAAAAACACACCATATGCCTTAATCCCACTGGACTGCTGACTCGTGAACCCAGTCCAGCTCTGTCTAGATTAAAACCTTTGTCTTTAATCCCCATTGAGAATGGACAAGCTTTGGACTGTCATTGCAACTTGTTGTGTTGTGACTCCCCACACCCTAACCAACCCGGTCAATGAGAAAAGGTGAAGATAGTTGTAGTCTAACAACACCTGAAGGACCATAATTTACCCAATCCTTGGCCATGCACAAAGTTTCTTCCATTTGTACAAATTCAGATTTTGTGAAGTCAAAGATCTAGCCCTTTGCTCCTGTTCCTGCAAACCATTATACAAACCATTTCACAACTCATTAGGATTTTGCTAAGCTTAGGTGTTCCTTGCACAAGTTCTTCGATTTGCTAGTAGAACAATACCCATCACATATCCATAAGGCTACATACATCCATGCATTCCAGTCTTACAAGGAATCTTTCCAAGACACATAGATAAAAACCTACCAAGTGAGAGCGCTACCAGCAGGTTTTCACATCTAGGTTTTTGCAACTCATTTTTACCTAGGCAACATCCCACAGGCTTTAAGAATAATATGCAAGTAATAAGCACAGCAAGCGTCTAGCACTCTAACCTATTGACATTTGCTTAAGGAAGGAAAGAGACATCCCACATCTGTTCAAGTCAGGGGAGGCTTGTTAGCCAAGTGTAACAGCTGCTGTGCCCGTATTCTTAAATAAACATCTCCAATCAGAATGCACAGAGTACTGTACTACTACCTGTTGCTGCCAACTGGGAACAGTTAGCTTGATTCATAAGACGGTAATTCTGAGTTTGGAATTTGGCTTTGACAGTGATGGAGATACCAGATTTCATAGATTGTTACTCATGGGTCCCAGCATTTTATTTGGAATAAACCAAGACATATGAGTCACAGACCAAGATATAGTTCCTAGAACCAATTGCTGTGTACGCTCCCAATACAGGGTTCAAGATCCATGTACATATTATCTTTTCCATGCAATGCATAGCCTCCATCCACAAAAGAGATAATAGAAACTTTCCATCATGTTATGTTTATGTTTATTGGATTTATACCCCGCCCTATTCAGCGCAAGGCCGACTCAGGGCGGCATTACAACATATTATATACAATTAAAGCTCAACAATACAAGAATACAATAGGAAAAAATACAATGTCAGAATACAATATCATAAATGCATAGGAATGTACAGTACAATTACAATAACAATTTACAAGTTACAGATCAAGAGGAAAGTACGGTGATCCAGAGAGAGGGGATCGGAGCCCAAGGCTCAATGACTATAGACGGGCCTTAACCAGGGCTGGGCTCAACGACCACGTCAGAACCCAGCTCCAAGTCCTCAGCAGCATCGACAGAGAGAGGCGACAAGCCAGCGCTGCAAGCCAGCGCTGGATCAAGAAAGAAAGAAACCCTCGCGACAATGCCGGGCCGGGGGAGAGGGCTCGGGCAAGGAGAAGGTGGCGCCCAGCTTTATGTCCTCATCGCACCGGGAGCCCAGGTGGTCTCACTCCCCCGTGTCAAATGCGAGACCTGGGGAGAGGGCTCAGGCGAGGTGGTGGCAGCGCCCAGCTTTATGTCAAGAGGAAAGTACGGTGGACTTGTTCATACTCTAGTAAATCCTCTTCCCCACCCAGCTCAAAATCCTGCTCCTTAACATTAAAGATATGTTGGTGTATATTCTCCTTCAAAGTAAACTCTCAACACCTTAGTAAAGATCTCCCTTGCTGGAAAGCCAGTTGTGTCCAACTCTAGGGGAAAGTTCTCATCTCCATTTACAGCCAAAGAGCCAGCTCTGTTTGCATCTGCAGGTATTTCCTTGGTCACGTGGCAGGCATGACTAAAGCTGAAGCACATGGGATGCTGTTACCTTTCTGTCTGAAGCAGTGCCTATTTACCTACTTGCAATTTCATGCTTTCAAACTGCTGGGTTGGCAGGAGCTGGGACAGATTACGGGAGCTCACTCTTTCATGCAGCACTTGAGTCTTGAACTGCTGACATGCTGGCCTTCTGGTCATCAAGCTCAGAGTCTTAACCACCAAGCCACTGTGGCCTCCTAGTGTCTGTATTTCTTCCATCCCCTCTTCTGGTGAGATACACACTGTGCAGTTTCATGGGACCGTTGTCTGTGCCACTTTGTGATGCTACAAGTATACCAATGAGGATGATAAAAATGTGTGCCCCATCAAAACAATTCTGGCTTATGACAACTCTTTTCAGGGTGTTCTAGGTAGAAAGTACTTGGAATCAGTTTACCAATCTCTTCTTCCTGGGACTATGCAGCTTGCCAGAAGTCATACAGGCTGACTCTTCTGGGATGTACAGTGGAGAACTGAACTCCCAACTTCTGGCTCTGCAGCCAGATACCTAATTCACTGAACTGTCCAGCCAGCTGTAAGTATATTGATGGTTCTCTATAAATAATAGTATTTTTCAATCTGGCTATTCAGCTTGAAAACTGTTACAAAGTACTCTGAAAAGTAATCAACCATGCATGCATCCTCTCTCGCAGACACAATGAGCAAACATTATCTGCATAAATGCATTAATTCATTTTAAATTTAGTTTTTAAGTTTAAAGGCAGACAATACATTCATTATTTTTTCCTTAACCTATTAACGACTGTAGATAGCATACACCTAAAGGCACGTGGGATCAGCAAATGGATTTTTAAGAGAATTGAATGTTTTTATTGATGTTGTCAACTGGAAGAAAAACAGCAAGGGTTTTTATCTAATTCTGCCATCTTCATTGTCATTTCTTTCATTTGGAAAATCGTGAGGCTGTAAGTAATGAAACTCAGCTGTCACAAAGATCTCGAAAGAAATGTCCTACAAGGAAAAACAACCCATGTCTATTTTTATATGAGTGGGCGGGTTGGATGACTTCCTGACTTGCAACCAAAGTCTTATTTTATAAAAGACACAGAACAGCAGATATGTCTGAGACATCCCTATCTTCTGGCTTGAATAAACTTACCAGTCATGGAATAAAGGGACAGGTCTTGTCCTGGATCAGCAACTGGCTAAGGGACAGGAAACAGAGGGTAGCTCTAAATGGACACTTCTCCAAGTGGAGGGAAGTAAAGAGTGGGGTCCCCCAAGGTTCAGTACTGGGACCCCTGCTTTTCAACCTCTTCATAAATGATCTAGAGGTAGGAGTAAAAAGCAAGGTAGCCAAATTTGCTGACGACACTAAATTATACAGGGTAGTGAAAACTGTGAGAGATTGTGAGGAGCTCCAGAGGGATCTCTTGACACTGGGGGAGTGGGCAAAACAGTGGCAAATGAGCTTCAACATTAGTAAGTGCAGAGTGATGCATGTTGGGGCAAAAAACCCCAATTACATTTATAAACTGATGGGGTCTGAACTCTCTGCAACAAACCAGGAAAGGGACCTTGGTGTCCTGGTGGACAACTCAATGAAGGTGTCAACCCAGTGTGCCTCAGCAGTGAAAAAAGCAAACTCAATGCTAGGGATCATTAGGAAGGGTATAGAAAATAAGTCAGCAAGTGTCATTTTGCCTCTTTATAAATCTATGGTGAGGCCCCATGTGGAATACTGTGTACAGTTCTGGTCGCCATACCTCCAGAAGGATATTATGGAGTTGGAGAAAGTGCAGAGGAAGGCAACCAGAATGATTAGGGGACAGGAACACCTTCCTTACCATCTGAGGCTGCAACGGTTGGGTCTCTTCACTCTTGAACGACGACGTCTAAGAGGTGACCTAATTGAAGTTTATAAAATCATGCACGATGTGGACAAAGTAGATAAGGAAAAACTGTTTTCCTTATTGCACAACACTAGAACTAGGGGACACTCGATGAAACTTTTGGGTACTAGTTCTCAAACAAATAAGAGAAAGTACTTTTTCACCCAGAGGATTACTGGTCTATGGAACTCCCTGCCAGAAGAAGTGGTGACAGCTGTCAGACTTGACAGCTTTAAGAAAGGATTAGACAAGTTCATGGAGGACAAGGGTATGAATGGCTATAATTATGGATACTTAAGGACAACCTCGGGGTTGGAGAGATAGGCAGGATATCTCTCAATGCCATTTCCAGGGAATCCTAAGCAGATGAAGGCATCTCCTTGGGAATACCCTGAAGGAAATGGTGAGCCACTGTGTGAGACAGAATGCTGGACTGGATGGGCTGTGGCCTGTTCCAGCAAGGCTGTTCTTATATGTTCTTATCTGTTTCTCTTTCATTTGAAAAACATCTATTATATTCCCGATCATGGATAATAATAATAATAATAATAATAATAATAATAATAATAATAATAATAATAATAATAATAATAATAATAATAATAATAATAATAATAATAATTTCATGTCAGAAATTATTCTGGATTGAAATGATTTTTGCTGGAGAAACTCCACTCAGGAGACGCCTGAATGAGTCTCCTTTCATGTCCCCAAGAGCTGGGACAGAGATGGGCACTCAAGCCACCATGCAGTACCCAGATCTTGAACTGCTAACTTGCCAGCCTTCCAGCTAACAAGACAAGCTTCTTAGCCACTGAAGCCCTCAATAAATTTCATGTTAGAAATTACTCTGGGTTGAAAGGATTTTTTTGCTGGAGAAACTCCGCTCAGGAGACGCCCAAATGTCCTTTCATGTCCCCTGAGAGGGAAATGGTGGTGTACTGGGTGCTGAGTTCAAATCTAGCAGAGTGTAGTAGTTAACTATGAGCGACAGCGGAGGTGCCCGTTTAATTTTCTCCTTTACACCCAGTCAATAATAGCAGAGACTCAGTTGAACGGTGCAAAACATAAAGAGCTTTTACTCAGCAGAGGTGGTGATGAGAAGAACATAAACAGTAGTATCTTATCTGTGAACAACTATGCAAACAAACTTAGTCTTTCAGTTTCACAGTAAGTACTTGCACACAGCAAAATCTCCTGCTGCAGACTAGCTCTTCCCTGGCTTGGCTTGCAGAGTATGGCAAACAAATTCAGTCCCAGTTTGCTCAAGTATTTACAGTCTTTAACAAAGCACTCTCTCTGTCCTGGAGAGTAAACATATAGCAATCAGTAATGCTATGCTGGCACACTTTGCAGGCGCACCCCCCCAATGATGGACTCAGACACAAATGAAAGTGGATAACGGCATGGGCCACATTTATTGATTCAAGCCCTAGTCCGAATTATAAATTTCTATTGGTAAAACGACCAATCATAATTCTTAAGGCAAGCAGGCCGAAGTAACACTGGTAAGGTACCACCCAAAATTGCCAACGGCAATTGTTAAAATGTATCTATTTGTATCAATTTGTTTGTTGACAACAAACAAATTGTTGACCGTAGTCAATATCTAACTAATGACCCCACCCTCTGACGTGTATCCGTAAAATCAGGGGGTGATTCCAGCTGTCTAGTGGTAACCATCACCCCCTCGCCTGGTTCGTCGTTGACCGGACAACGTTTAACAACTTATGCCTATCTAGTGTTGTCCAGTCAATTGCGAACCTGCCGGATACCTGTGGGTCATAAATGTTTACCTTACCAGTGCTACCCGCCACCCGGAGAGGCTTCAATAAAGGCTCGACGCCCCCCCCCCCCCAAGACCGTCAGCTCGGTCGACAGGCCTGCTCGCCAATCACTCAGCAGGAGGTCCATACCTCCTCGCGACAGATGGGCCCCCTCCCCTGAATAAAGCTCATAATTTTGCAGACTGATGATGGGGAGGTGAATGACGCGTCCCTAACCCATATCAAAAAGGAACCGGGCAATAGCCCTGGAGCGACGAGCCCGGTCAAGCGCCTGGAGGCCAAACGCTCCCCTGTAAGCGTACTGCGGTATCATGTCCGACCAAATGAGGGGTGTGGCAGGCCACACATAATGTGAGTAGGCCAGGTGACTGCAAATCGCAAGCTTCCGCGATAGGCCAGCGACCTGTCCGAAACCATTGCCCCCAGGGTGAATAACCAGGACATCAGGCGAGTCAGCATCCCTGATGTAGAAAAGGAATGGCAACAGTTCCCGCCATAACATGCCGCGCTTACCACACCACCTGAGATGTGCGGATGCACCCAGTCCCAGTCGGGGTCCCACTCTGTCGCCGCAGCGTAACGCGCTGCCCTGTGCAGCGTAACGCGCTGCCCTGTGCACGTGGCAACGGCCCACCAGCCCTACTGTCACCGGTGTAAAACGACACCCAGGGTCTGTCAAGGAAAAAAAGGGGGGGTGAGAAACATTGCAGTGACTAAACTGGCACTCACGGTTGAAGAGGGTGAACACAAAACTGAAAACAATGTGATCCCCACCTTCCCATGCGGCGTATTTCAGCCCCAGAGTACCCAAAAGTAGCTGCAGTAGAAACCGCCCCCATCCTGCAGGAATGGCCGAGTGAGGGGAGACCCACCCTGGTGACAGAAAAACGGGGCATGGTGCGTGCCACACAGTGCAAGAAACTCCTGTAGGGCACCAACCGGACAGATGTCTTCCAAGGAACATCGTAGCAGTATTACTCAACTGCCTACGCCGTGCTGATCTGTTTTAGAGGAGCGTATCCTCAACTGAGCCCAATCATTGCAACATAGACATCTTCGAGTTCCAGTGCCCTACGACTTGCATCCGCCTTAGACAGCATCATAAGCTCGCTGATGCGGAGCGCTCCAAAAAAGGCCACCGTTGTAGCCGCACGAAACAGGGCTGCCTCATACCTATCGAAACATAGGTCATGCCAGCCTCGTGCCAGTTGGGTAAGTACCCCAGGGGAAATTGGGTGACGGTCGTCCAGGCAACGCCCACGTTCCCGCACCCACCCCTCCAAAACATGTCTCACACGGAAATCAGCGGTACTGTCCGCATGACCTCCCACCTTGGCCATAAAAGCCAGCGCTGATAGCCTAGATGCTATGGTGCGGGGTGCCAGGCCCTGGGCGTGCAGGTAAACCATGAAACGGAGGATGTGGGCCACTGGGATCGGCCAGGTATCTGGCAGGCGAGATTGGGAACAAAAGGTCCGAAATGAAACCAACGCGTGGTGACACGCCTTACGCGTGCGTGGCGCCAGTGACATGCCTATCGCCCGGTTCACCTCTCCTTGCCAATGGTCCATATCTCCTGCGGTAGTGGCGAGGGAAATTCCTCCGCATCCGGAGCCAAGGCACGGAACCGGGAGATCTGCAGGCGGGACAAAGCGTCAGCAATATCATTATTCACCCCCGGGACATGCCTGGCTCTGAACAGTACATTGAGGCGCAGGCTGTGCAATACAAACTGGCGCACAAGATCCATGACCCTGGGAGATTTAGAGGTCTGTGGGTTGGCAATGTGGACAACAGCCGCATTGTCACACCAGAAATGCACCACAGAGTTGGCCCACTCCTCACCCCACAGCATCAAGGCCCCCAGTATGGGAAAAAATTCCAAATATGTGAGATCCCTCAGGCGACCCGTGCCTGACCAGGCTGGTGGCCATCCACCATATGCCCACTTCCCATTGAAGTACATCCCATAACCAAGGGATCCCGAGGCATCAGACTGAATTTGAAATTGGGGCGAAGCCAGGAGGTCAGACCTCCAAAATGAGACCCCATTGAACTCCCTCAGGAACTGGAGCCATACGTGCAGATCTGCCCTGATGCCCCGTGTCAATCTCGCCCTATGATGGGGCCTGGATAAGCCTGCCATGGCGTCGCACAAGCGCCGAGCAAATGCCCTGCCAGGTGCGACCACCCTGCAAGCGAAATTGAGATGTCCATGTAGCACCTGCAGTTCCCGAAGGGATGCCTTGCGCTTAGCCAGCAAGTCCGATATAAGGGCCACTATCCTTGACACCTTGTCTGCGGGCAACCTAGACGCCTGCGCTACCGTGTCAATTTCCACCCCCAGGAATATTAACTTATTAGACGGGCCTTCGGTCTTTTCGGGCGCTAAAGGGACACCGAGTTCCTCCATTAGCGTCTGAAATGTGTTGAGGAGACGTGTGCACGTGTCCCAGCCCCGTTCACCCCCGAATAAAAAGTCATCCAGGTAATGGGCTACAGACCGAGACCCTGACCTACGGACAAATGCCCACTGCAGGAAGGTACTGAAACGCTCGAAAGCCGAGCAGGATATGGAACAGCCAAATGGCATGGCTTTGGCAAAATAATATTCACCCCGGAATTTGAAACCCAGCAACTCGAAGTCACCCGGGTGCACGGGCAAGAGGCGAAATGCCGACTTAATGTCAAACTTAGCCAACAGTGCACCCGGGCCACATGAGCGCACCATGCGCAATGCCTGGTCAAAGGATGTACACCCAACAGAACAAAGGTCATCAGGGATAGCATCATTGACCGAGTGGCCGGCTGGGTAGGACAAATGGTGAATCAGGCGGAACTCGCCCGGGGACTCCTTGGGCACTAGTCCTAGCGGAGACACTTTAAGGTTGTGGAACGGGGGTGTGGGGAAAGGGCCAGCGACCCTGCCCGCAGCAATCTCCTTATTAATGCTGGCGGCAGCCACCTCCTCCCTTCCCCTAAGTGACAAAAGGTTAGGTGCATCCTGCGGTGACCTATCCCCCGTGAAAGGAATAAGAAAACCCAGTTGAAAACCCTGAAGGAGGTACATAGCGTCTGCTCTCCTCGGGTACAATGCGAGCCAACGCTCCAGCATGTCGACATTAATTGGGGAGGGGGCCTTTTGGTGAACCCGCTCCCTCCATGGCAGTCTTACCTGCCCCTTGTCCGCCCTTACCCCTGCCCCTGTATCCTCCCGGCCTGGGACAGGCGGAGGCAGCATGGGGGCCAGAACAAGAAGGGCACTCATGCTTGTACTTGCAATTTTTCCTGTTGCAAGAACCATTGGACGAGAAGGTCCAGCACAGCAGGCGGGCTGGAACCCCCTGCCCCGCCACTTGGCGGGGTACCTGTACCGGGGCCGCTCGTTGGACCGCATGTCCACAATGGTATCTCTCCCCAGGCGCCGGGCGCGTGGGGGTCATATACAGAAGCCACAGCTTCTGGCAGGGCTCATCCCACCTCATCTCTGGGTGCAGTGGAATCCTCATGCGGAATTCTTCGTCGTAAGCCAGCCATGACGGACCCGGGAAGTCAACCATAGCCCGGTAAATATTGTCCAGATACTGGACCATAGGGATAGCCAAATCCGGCCTAGCCCTGAGGTAAACGGCCATGTAAATCAGGTACGCTGGCAACCAATTTGCCCACGTGCGTGGCGGCTTACGACGACGTGCCTGCTCCTTATCCTTCTCGTCCAGCCCTTCCCTCTCTTCCTTGGTCGGCTCCCTATTTAGAAGGGAGAAGATATCTAGATACTCGCCCCTCCAAATCTTTTCCTTGGTAGACTGGGCCAAATGGTCCCCCAAGGGCAAGGAATACCCTGCTGTTGGCAAAGCCGACACCGGCACTGAGGGTACTACGGGCAAAGGAAAATGAGCCTGAGCCAGCCCGGGGATCCCCAACACATTTCCCAGCACATTGGGGGCACCACCCCGACCCAGGCCCTGTGTCACGGGCAAAGTCGCTGGGTGGGCCGGGGGCCATTGGGCCGCCGGGCCACCCGAGCGAGGCCAAGGCCATTGAACAGCCCCCCCCCAAGGAAGTCAGTTGTGTGGGTGCATTAGCTTGGACTGCATACTCACCCGCTGCACCCCCGCAGGCCGCCCCCACCGGGGGTTCCGGCCCGCTGGGGGCGTCGGAGCTCACGACCGAAGCTGAGCTCGTCGATGGGGCCAGACCAGCACCAGACTGCTGCACCTGAGGGGTGGGGAGCTGCGAGGCAGTGGCCACCACCGGCCCGCGCGCCTCAGGCGGCTCAACCCGACCCATCGCCGGCCGCTGTTCGGCGGCCAAAGGGGGCACCTGAAAACCTAGAGGCACCCCTGTTTGGTTGGCCCTTGCCAAGGACGCTTCAAGGGCCGCCACCCGGGCCAGTATGGCCTCCACATCGACATAGGCCCCGGCCCCAACAGGGGGCAATTGGGCAACCGGCCCATAATTCACGGGTACCTGTCCAGGTCCCTGAGCCCCAGGGGCCAGATAAGGCCAAGAGCCCATGCTCAGCCCCTGGGGAGCCGTAGGAACGCCCTGTAAGGGCAGGGAACCCAACCACCCTCCGTGGCTCGCACCCCCCACAGGGAACTGCGCACCCGGGCAAGACGGCTCTACCGCACGAACCATGGCAGGGGCCGTGGTCGTTTGCGGGCCAAGGGCCGAGGCCCCGTCCGGGGCCGCGGGTATGCTCCGCGCAGCAGGCCAAGGAGCTACCGATCCCATCCAACCGTTCCCGGTGGAGTCCGCTAGAGGTGGCTGCGGAACGGGCGCAGTCGCGGTCCTCCGACCCGGCTGACGCCTCCGCGCCGATCGAGCCACGTTCGCGGCTGCCTTCTTCTTCGAGGGCATGGCTAAAAGTAGGTAGGAAGCCTAAAACAAAAGAGAAAGCTGCCCGAAAAAGGCTTCCCTCAAGAAGACACGAGCGACGGAGGTAAGGAGGAAAAACTTCTCCGCTCCGTCGGTTCGCCAAAATGGCAGCACGGCTGCCTCGTGGCCAGCCCTTTTATTAGGGTGCTGGCCACGCCCCTAACTCCCCGGATGGTTTCGTCCGGTGGGGGGGGGGCGCAAAGAGCGCGGCGGCCATTTTGGCGCCGCGCTTCCATTCTCTGTCCTGGAAAGCCAACATATAGCCAGCAGCTTCTCCCCTTTCAGGTATGCAAAAACAGTACCCTAGGAAGATTACCCGGAAGACAGTCATTCTTGCTGTAATCTAATTCACAAGCTATTTGCATAAGAGCTTCAGGTAACACAGTTCAGCAGAACTTCAGTACAGCTTCATGGCATAAGTACAAGAGCATTAGTCCATGTGCAGCAGTATGACAACTAGGTTAATTCCTGAGCATTTGGGCAGCATGGCTACAAGATCACATCCAGAGCATTCAGGCAGCGTGGCTACAAGATTAAATCCAGAGCAAAGAAGCAAACTACTCAGCTCTATTTTATGCAGTGACAAATGCTGATTCATTCCATCATTACCATCACCTGTCCACAGTTCAGTAAGTTAGTCTTAAAGCTGTAGTACCACATATCATGTATTATTTACAATACCAGGGTGTTCCCCATGACATCCCTAACATCCCCAACATCTGTCATGCAGCCAACGGGTATCGAGTCTTCAAGCTCAGCATCTTAACCACTAAGCCGCCATAGTACTGCCCGATCATGGATGAGTCTTACTCTTTTAAACTTACCAACTGAATTAATATGAATTTACATAGTGGTAAAGGGGAAGTGCAAATCTGGAAAGGAAAAAGCATGGCTCTGAATAAGTTGTTGGATTTTATATCCTAGTAGCCCAAGACAAAAGGGCAGCAGGGGCTTAGTGGTTAAGATGCTGAGCTTGATGACCAGAAGGTTGGCAGATCAGCAGTTCGAGACCTGAGTGCTGTGTGACAGAGTGAGCTCCTGTAATCTGTCCTAGTTCCTGCCAAACTAGCAGTATGAAAGCAAACAATTGCAAGTACATAAATAGGTACCACTTTGGTAGGAAAGGTAACAGCATTCTGTGTGCTTTGGTGCCGAGTCATGCCTGCCACATGACCATGGAAACATCTGCAGGCACAGATAGCGCTGGGTCTTTGGCTGCAAATAGAGATGAGTACTGCTCCCTAGAGTCAGACATGACTGATTTCCAAACAAGGGAGATGTTGAGTCCGAGTATTAATTGCAATGCGACAGCAGATCGGGGGTTAACCAACAAGTCATTTATTATAGCTCAGTTCAGTCTGTTATCGGATGTTATTGGACTGAGGAAAACAGGGATGAGGTAGCACTTATATAACAACAGGAAAGCAGTTACAGTGATACATTTGCCTGGACTTTAGTTAACGTGGGAAAACCTGTGCAGAACTAATCAGGGTACATTGAAAACATATGAATAAGGTGCCTTACAGAAAAGGGCCGAATACAGCAAGAACTTAATGACTATTGCAACTTAAAGCAATACACGTTAATAAACGTTTGGACACCACAGGAGACCTTTTACCTTTACCTAGCCCAAGCCACCATAGGAAATAATGAAGGATGATAGAATTGCTAGCCAAGAACTGAGCATTGGTTATATTTTGCCCACTGTTGCACAGGTACTATCGTAGCTATGATTCCTGGAAGTAATTTTTCATCTGAGACGGGCCATTAAACTAAAAGGTGAAACAGGCCTGTGTTCCAATAGTTTCAATTGATTTACGTGCCATTTATGTCAAAGTTGCTTTTTGCGGCAGGTTTTCTGCAGGGACTTGGGCTAGATGACACATGAAGCTCTTCCAGCTTCACAATTGAATGATTCTAAATGCTTAGGTCCCATTGATTTAAATTTCTTTCTCTCCAGGGTTAATCTTTATCATGGTGGCCGACAACGTGGGCAACAGATAAATTCACAAAAGTTAAAGCCACCAGAGTCTACCTGTCAGGATGGCTAAGTATCACCTCTATTTTTTAGAGGCAGTATTCTTCTGCAAGTCAGGGGAAGGCTCTGCTGGCATATTTATTGTGGGTACCTAGTTGCTTACAATGGAAACACAATGCTGATTAGTGAGAAATTTGGTCTGATCCTTCAAGGCTTTTCTTAACTTCTCACTAGCATTGCTGGAATATCTTCTTTAAGAGCCATATCTGATTCCGAATATTGGCTGTCCTCATGGCAATCAGCCATGAAGATTGTCCTGGGAACAATATAATGCCTTACATTTGCCCTCTGCATCACAGCATGAAACCCATACCACTGATTCAGTTCCGTGAGTCACTTTCTTGTCCTGAGCCCTTTTGGCACACAAAGTCCTTCTCAGGCCCAGGCCAGTATTGATGAAGCTGCTCTCCTCCATCCTGAGTGATTCAAGTGGGATTTAGTGAGTGATTCAAGTGGGATTTAATCACCCTTTGCTGTGGATTTTGCCACCCAAGGCTGTTAGTCCTCAGAATTGTCAGGTCAGTTAACTACTAACTGACAATGAGGTTGAGTCACTGGCAGTATGGACTACTCTATTACCATAGCAGGATAACCTGGCCAGGCAGGGGATGAAAGATACACCCAAGGAAATATTTAGGAGAAGAATGTAGCTGTTTGAAAAACTGTGCTCCAATAACTAAGAAAGCAATTTGCAATAACAAACTTAGCAACAAGCAAATAAACAAATCGGTCATGTAGAAAGGAAGGCGAATGAAGGAAAAATGTGTACATAGAAGGAAAAAGAGCTAGGAATTAAGGATTTAATTGTCTTTATATAAACACAATTATACTTAAAGATACAAATTGACAACAATGGTCAAAATTATGTTGCTTAGCATGCATTATTGTATTAGGGTAGACCTGCTGAGTAAATGGGGATTTGATGAGTTCAATTTTTCCTAAGTCCCATTGGTTCAAATAGATCTACACTAACTGTGGCTAACTTTAGCATAAAAAGTCACAGTTAAAATAGGCCTATTTCAGTCAATGGAACTTACAGAGGAATTGACTCAAC
The DNA here is from genome assembly GCA_035047345.1 of Bradypodion ventrale. NCBI lineage: Eukaryota > Metazoa > Chordata > Lepidosauria > Squamata > Chamaeleonidae > Bradypodion > Bradypodion ventrale. The sequence continues at coordinate 26,208,858 of JAWDJE010000003.1, forward strand.
AAATCCACAATGATTCAGTGGACCTACTGTACTACAATTTGCTATGCTACGCACAGGGTTTTGGTCATTGCCAGTTAAGATGATAGTAAAACATCAGGAACTTACTGTTTGTGTGATTCTCCACCCATCTATTAATGTGGTTAGCGACCGCAATGTTTTGGCTGAAATCTACATCTTCAACTTCAGCATTAAAGTATTTTTTCATCAGCTGCAAAAATTTGTCACTGACATGATATCCACTCTGCACATAGAGAGAATTGGCCAGCTTCATCACGTACTGGCTGTCCTCTGTGGTTCCCATATCAGCAAGGTCCTTCAAGAAAGCAAATTCTGCACCTGAAATAAGAGCAAGAGTCAAGAGAAAATATAGGCCTGTCAGAGTAGATAAATATATTGAAGGCTCAAAGTATGTCATTGTTTTCCCAGTGGAAAATCAGAGCTATTTTATCTTTCAATAGAGAACATCATTATGAAATATTTTAGAATGGTAGAATGCTTCCTCAAAGACTTGAGCAGCAGGAAAATCAGAAGCAATGAGTTATCTAAAGCTTTTGGAGGGCTCTCGCAAGTACATAGACTTCCACATGCAGAGGAAATGCCTCATGTTTGTCATGGGGAATGGAGACAACATGCTTGTCCCCTTAAAATGGAGTTCAGGACCTTGTGTCATTGGGTCACAAGCATGCCTTTCAAGGCCATTGATACAAACTTGTGTCTCCACAGCTTTTCTACTGCCAATTACTCCGCATTAACAGTGGAGAACTGTACCTCTAAAATAGTCCTGGAAAGCTCTTTGGGATACATATAACTATTAGTCCCAACTACAGCAGTCTTATTAAATCCACTGGTGTTTGGTAAGTCAGCACTCATTTAATAGGTTCACTGTAATTGGGATTAAGAAACAGACTTTGTTTGACCTTTTAAAACATTTCTAAACAGCAGACAGAGTTGGGGGTAAATTACTCTTTCAGCCTAAAACTTCCAAAATCACTCAGCCAGTATGGACAATTATTTACAATCATAAAATAATTGAATCGGAATGGACCTCTGAGGTCAAGTCTAACCCCCTGCTCAATACAGGAATCCAAATCAAAGTAGATCTGACAGATGGTTGTCCAACATCCTCTTGGCTGTCTCTTTATGCTAAGCCTAGAACATTACATATCTAAACAGTAGAGCCGACAGATGTTTACTGTGCTTCATGTGAATCCACACAAACTGAAATCTAAAATCATTCCAATTCTGACAAAAGAGGCACCTAACTTGCAATTCTCCCATGCACTCATATATGCTTCTCACTACTTTTGTTATTTTAGGTTAACGTCTCAACAATACAGTTTCTTCAAGCTGTCAGTCATCCAATCCTCCTTAAAAAATGTTTTTTAAAAAATATGTCGGTGAGAGGCTTCTTCAAGTACTAGTCTGGAAAAAAGTATCTTTCAAGTCTCTTCTTCAGGGTAAAGAAGATATTACCTCTAAGGGTTTGTGTTGTTCTGAACCATCACAGAGATTTCTGAAGTTCCTGACATGAAACTATGTGACTCTTTACTATGTTGTTATTATTACATGCCTTCAAGGCATTTCTAATTAATGACGATCATAGGAATGATCTCCAAAGATCTCCAAAATGTCCTGCCCTCAACAGTCCTGTTCAACTCTTGCAAAATTAAGCTGTATTATTATTATTATTATTATTATTATTATTATTATTATTATTATTATTATTATTATTATTATTTATTAAATTTATATACCGCAGTTCTCCTTTACAAAGAAAAGCCATCTTGTATTTGGTCTTCCTCTTTTCTGATTGACTTCAATTTGAAATGAATGAAAGTAAGATTACCAAGTCTCATGCCAGTGGGTTCCAAGAGTGAATCGTATACTGCGTGACAATATTGTTTTCTTTTGACCTTCCTGAACCTATTTTCAAGCAATGCCCTCAAGCAGCACAAATCAGCATTTTGCTCTATCTTTGGACAATTATGAAAAGAAGGATGAAATGGGGGTGGGTTTGTGATTTAGGGAAGAACCATGGAACAAACCAAAGTGTCTCTAAAAAGACCATGGGACGGCACAACCCTTCCACTGATTCTTAGCATTCCATCTGTGATTCATAGGGTTTAAATGTTTTTAACGAAATATTTATTTTAATTCAATTTAATATCAGTGATTTAAATTGATGAAATGGGAAACTTAAATACACACTATCAATAGAATGAATTGTTGCAATAGCTGGCCGCCCTCCTCAAAAAAGAAATAAATCCCAAGATCCTTGAATATTCCAACCACCTCACTATGTTATTACCTTAGACAGTCACTCTGCAGCCATTTTGCACAGATACATGGTGAAGTGAAAGCCTTACCTAGTCATCACTAGCTAGGGTTTTTTTCTTTCTTAACTAGCTTAATTAGATTACTAGACAGTTTACTATTTCCATTTTGCCTCATTACTACCTTCTTTTATAACATTCAGTCATTTCTAAACACTGAAACAGAAACTACTTCTAACAAAATAACAATCCCAAAATATGATAAAAAGACATTGTTTACTGAAAGGATAAAAACCCAGCTTGTTCATCTTATAGTTCCTACTATACACCTGTATTTGTTAGTTTATTTGTGGAGTTGATTTCTAAGCCCTTAATTAGTTATTCTGTATTAGCAGGAGTTATAGAATTTGAGCCAACTCAATTCTGGATTGCTGTTAACACTTTGATATGTTATTCTTCTGTAGTTTCAATTCACCCCTCACCTTGACCCTCAATGTTTTCTGTTCATATATCATCCTTTATTTTGCTCTTCCCCACTTATATACTGTATAAGCAAGGGGTTGCTCTGTAAAGAAAGAGCAGCATGGCTCAGTTGATATTAAATTGTTTTTATAAACTATCATTATTTGCTCATATGCTTCCAGCTTTAATGGAGAGGCTTCCAACCAGTTTGGCTAAATATTTACACAGTTATTCCAGCTGTTTAAAATTTGTTGTATTCTTCTACACATTTCAATGCACTCCTTCAAAGATTTTCCAAAAAGACACTAGCGATGTTTATTCAGGATTAAAGCATGCCATTTGCATAGAAAAATAAATAAAACATCCATGCATGCTGTTAATGTGATTGCATTTTAAAATTATGATAGGCTGTTATGACTGTGTGTTCCCACACAAGAATAATTATTTTTAAAAACCTGCTTCTCTCATTGAAAGAATTGTACAACATTTCACAAAAGCAGTTTTCCAACTTCATCAGATTGCCCAGCTGCATCCCTAACTTGGGCAGGTGATCTCTGACAACAGTGGTCCATGCATTGGTAGTCTCAAGAACTGACTACAGTAATGTTCTCTACATGAGGCTGTCCTTGTCCCTGACACAGAGATTGCAAAGGGTCCAGAATGACACAACTAGGTTGATTTTGGGAATGAAAAAAATAATTGATCATATCACTCTAATCTTGACCTACTACACTAGCTTCCAGTTGTATACTGTATCAGGCACAAAGTATTAACTCTAGTTCACATGTGTGTCAGTAGGGAAATTCTTTTATGTCACCATAAGCTGCAACTCGTATCTGACAATGCATTTTTTTCCTGAAGCAGGAAATTGATATTGGCATTATTTTGTTTAAGGAGGATCCCAGCTTGCCATGAAGTGACCCACACACTATGATCTCGGAGCCATCTCCTGCAGCACATATGAAATGAGACATGCAGGATTTAACACCGGGACTGCAATGGACTGCCACAGCCTTGAGGATACTAACAAGGTGCGCCTTCACAGCCATTCCATCTGGCATGGCCTCTTCTGCCTCCATGACAGCTGGGAATCAGAGTTCCTCCCCTGCTCATTTTGCCGTTGGGACCAATATAATGGTTTCCAGTGGCATTTTCTCCACTGAAGGGGACCATCACCAAACCTAAAGGGCTCATCTGCCCTTAGCCATTGGCCCCTTTAGGGAGTCAGGTTATTTACCGCTGCTCAACACTTGGTATTGAGCCACTGGCTGTACGGTCTACTCCATTACCATAGTGGGATGTCCAGCCAGACATATGCCAGGCCTAGAGTACAGTATTCATATTTCCTCCCCACTCTTCTGCCACTTTATCCCATCACTTTTTTGTTACTAACTCGGATCAGTAATGAAATATAGTGGAGACACTTTTCCTAATTTTCCCCAGTTACAGGAAGCTAGGGAGAGTAGGAAAAGAAAGATATGTCAAGATTCAAAAGAGGAAGACCTCACTTTCTTCTTTACTTCCTCTTTTGCCCATTTTGGTGTTGAGGGAGATACAAGGTTCTGATCTTTAAAAAACAAAAACAAAAAAAGGCCACATGTGCATTCACTCATATATTTATATAAGTTTTTAATAGCCATCATGTTACCTCTGGATTATGACACCCTTATGAATGAGTGATCTCCAAAATGTTCTGTTCTTAACAGTCCTGCTAAGATCTTATAATTTCAAGACAATGAGCATGTGTTGCATTCTTTTTCTTTTGCTTCTAAAAGGCAACCATTCAGGCACATGAGATTTTATAGTACATTTTTATAAATTCCATTGTAATCAACATTCCTCAGCCTGGTGCCCTCCAGATATTTTGGGCTACCAGTGTAATTTGCCATGCTTTCTGTTAATGATGGAAATGGCAGTCCAACACATGTGGCAGTCTTTCTGTTGGGAAAGGCTGATCTGAACCAATGTAAGTAGCTTGTATCCACAGTTCTATTGCTTCCATAGTCCTTAACAAAAAAGAAATGCCATTCCTCAAGGCAATCCCATGTACATCTACTAAGTTTACTACCAGGTCTAGTTGAAGGTAAGCATCCTTTAAATGTCAATCTTAATTTATTTGTAGGAGGACATGGATATATGTATATATAAAAAAAATACTGCGTGATTTAAGTGCACATTACCATTTTTCAAAGCTTCATATCCCATGGCATGTCTTATTTCTTTGAGAGTGGAACCATGCGCTCCGAGCTCCACCATTCCCATGGCGATCGCTATTCCCAGTGGAGAGAAAATAATGTTTTCATCTTCCCCTGAAGCTCTCAGCTGATTATAAACATTCACAGAAAATTCTGCAATGGTTTCATCAGGAAAACTGGTGCTGAAGGCTTTGGTTTGCCAAATAAGGAGAGAGAGGACTCCAAGGAGAAACATGGTCGAGAGAGATTCAGACCTGCAAGGTAATAGACACAAACGAGAAATTAATCTTATATCCTATATATGTAATGGATTACTGCATTCAGTAAACTCTATTAAACTAATATATGTACAGAAAAAGATTTCCCCTTGTACTTCCCTTTTCCCCTTCAATTTTAAATGGACCAATCAGAAACAAATACAGTCAGAAAATAAGTAACTTCTAAAAGATAAATTAGAAAATTTATAAACAGGTATTAGGTTCTTTGTTACTTTTCCCCCAAAGGAGTGCACATATGTTCAGGGAACCAACTAGTGGCAAAATCTTCAATGCACACAAGACTAATGTTTATTGATGGGAGACAGCCCCTTACCCTGTATAATTTTGTGGTGCTCAGAGCAAATGTAGTACATATGGAAAGATGTTTTCTAAAAAAGATCTAATTAACTGTCTCAGCTGACATGTGTAGAAAAGCAAGATATAAATTGAATCTTGTAGTTATCTTCTAAGTCACCTTTAATTTCTCAAAATCCTACAGATTAACAACTTCCAAAACATCCTATCAATAACAAGCTTGTTCAGGTTTTGCAGACTAACACCCACAGCTTCATTTACTCAGCTTCATTTCATCAGTCTTGTTTTAGCTTTGTCTCCTTTTCTGCTGCTTTCAATAAATTCTTCATATTCTACTGCTTTCACTAAGTTGACAAAATAAACAAAATAAAATTCCATAGATGTACTATTAGACGTCTGGCCAGGTTATCCTGCTAAGGTAGACTAGGGGTTCCCAACCTACTGCCCATGGGACCAATCCAGCTCATGCATCTCATTAATCCGGCACATGGTGGGAACCTTGGCACATCTAGAACTGCCCCCTATCGAGCCCTTTCCCACCTGCCAGCATACCTGGCTTTCCTTCCATTAGAGGTTCGGCGGTCGCGGCACAGGCAGAGACCCGTCTTCTTTGGCTAGCGGGCCATAAGGGTGGCTTTCTCGTAGCTTGGCAGAGAAAGACTTGGTCCAGATAGTCTGGTTCATGGGTTTGCAGAGAAATGGCGATCCTGAATTAACTACGCAGGGGAAATTAACTGCAAAGACCTCTGGGATGGAAACACCAAATTTCCCATATGAAAATCACCCTTATCTTGCTTCTAGGGAACTTCTGGCCTTGACTGTATGAAAGGTGCATGGGGGTAAAACCTCTGTTACCTCTTTGTAGTGGCTTGCTGGATCCAAGATGAGAAGAAATGTTCCTTCTTCAATATAACAGCTCCCACGGAGTTAACAAAAGAGTTAAAGCCCTCCTTTCAATAAAGGCCCTTTTGTTCCAATTCCCCTTCCTCAATTTGCCCCATTAGCAATAGGGGTAAAAAGAAAGCGCTTGACAAATCAAGTCCATTTTGTATATTTATTGGAAAAATAGCAAAGTCCAGAAAATGCAGAATATGAAGAATAGCTACTAACTAGTCTAAAATAAAACTAAGACATTTCTTCTCTAAGAAAAGAAATTAAAAAGCAATTAACATTTGCCTAAGGTAAAGTGCGGTGGTCTGAGCTGCCCCATACGAGATGGTATGGATCGAGGCCCATCGAGATGACAAACGATACGGGTCCTTGTAGCATTGGAGAATGGGCTCCTTTCTTAAGAAATTGGGTAGGTTTTCATATGGAAAAATGTCCTAGAGAAGTCTTAATTGACCACTCAAAGTGACAGTTCCCTTGCGTAGATCGAAGATAGCAGGTGGCTGGCTATCTCTGTTCTCATCTCACTTTGTGAGAGTAGACTATCTCTTGGTCCCGTTCCCAGACTTCAGCCTTGAGAAAAGAGGTGATTTCCCAGTACTTGGGTAAAATGGTGGAGTGTGCCTTTTAAAATGGCTTCACTTAGGCTAAGTGGAATAAATCATAGAAAGAAAATAAAAGCAGTGCTAACATATTTAGCTAGAATCCTACTAAACTAACAGGTAATTAACAGCATTACTAACAGGTAATGATGTCATCCCACATGGAATCACAACACCACTGGACGTCAAAATATATCACCATGACAGTGGTGGGAATCGCACCATTTTAGCGGCTGTTTGCATAGCCTATGAGGGAGGTGGGAGGCTTTCTGGAGCATTTTCATTCTGTTTTGGGATCCCCCCCCCCCCTGCGCTTTGGAAGCCAAACCATGGCAGTTGGTGACTTCCAGTGCCGGGTGGAGCTTACATCAGTGCCTGGGTTCCCAGTGTGGAACCAGGAAGTCGCTAAACGCTGTGGTTTTGCTTCTGAAGTGCAGCAGAGAAGCGGTGGGGAAAACCCCCAAAACAAGAGCAGAATTGCTCCAAAAAGCCTCCTGCCACCCTGGGAAGCGGTGGAGACTGTCCAAAAGCTGCTAAAATGGTGTGATTCCTGCCGCCAAGACCAAAAACATATGTAGTGGGCGCAACCATGCCTTCTGCCTCCACAGCTGATGGTGGTGGCGTGAACTAGCCCCTGGCGGGAAACCATTTGGAACCCCTGGAATAGACTATACTGCCAGCGACTCAACACCAAGTGTCAGGCAGCGGTAAACTAACCTGACCACCCTGAGAACTAATGGCTTGGGTGTCAAAGTCCACAGGGAAGGATGAGAGTCCCCAAGTGGATTAAATCCCACTGGAATCCATCTTGATGGAGGGCAGCACTCAGCTTCATCAATACTGGCCTGGGGCCGATGAGGACTTTGTGTGCCAAAAGGGCTCAAGACCAGAAAGTGACTCGCAGAGCTGGATCATTGGTACAGGAGTCATACAGAAGGCAGATGAAAGGCCACTGCATTATATTCTCAGGACGGTCTTCATGGCTGATCACCATGTGGATTGCCAATATTCGGATTTGGAAGAACAACAACAAGATGTACTATTGTTTTGTGTCTGACAATCAGTACTGGGACAGTAGTGGTACAGATAAAGCCTCTCTGTGTTGTTCCCTCTTATCTTTTATAAACCTACATGCAAGTTGATACTCTTAGTTTTCCTTTTCCCCCATAGTCAATATGTGCTCCTTCATTTTTCAGTCAGAGTTGAAAGATTTGCAAATATGGAAGCCAGCTCTAATGAATTCTATACACATTTTAGAACTCTCCTCTCCTGCATTATCTTAAAGCGATTTCCTTTAACACAGAAACCAGTAACTTTTCCCCTTTTGTCTAGTACAAATCTCCAGGGTGAGTATTATTGATATTCAACTGTCATAATTTCAGCACTAGGCTGCTATCTATGCTTTGCCAGGACGTACCTAATAATCTTAACAGGTATGCCTGAAAAAAGAAAATAATTGAAAGGGCTCTAGCAAACTGGATCACTATGAATGATTTATCAAAAGTGGCTGCTAAGAGACAGTAGATCTGAAGTGACAATCTTAAACAAATTTTCTGTGAGTGCAGTAAATGAACTGCAGTTGCGCCATTCTGTTATACTCTCTCACACACACACTCACGCACAAGCATGCACATACCCCCACCCCACCCCACCCCACACACAAAGCAAAACTATATTTTGGGAATGGGGAATTGTAGGCTCCAGGCATGTCAAGCTCAGAAAAAATATATATACAATTTTAGACTATAATTCTCAGGTTTCCCTACATCACATAGGCAGTGAACATGTTGATTGAGAGATTTTAGACTAAGTTTAATTTCAGCTCTGTAGCACAATCAATCTCTCCCTCATCTAACAGCCTAGGTGGAGAGAAAGAAGACAGTGGTGCATGTGCACGCATGCACACACACATACAGAGAGAGTGAGGGTTGTCTACTTATGACTCTATCAATGTTTCCCAGGGTATATGGAAAGAGCCTCCCTAAAAATTGTGGTATTTTTGAACCATAATTGGGTGTACTCTGAAAATTGCAACCTTATGTTGCCAGCTAATCTTTCTCACACTAGGTCAGGTGAAAGGAACTGCTGAATGAATTCACCTAAAGTTGCCTTCATTTTGGCAGTTTCACATCTGGTTTAGGCACGGAAGAAGAAGAAGAAGGGTTTCCCAGACCTTGGTTTTGGGACTTCAATTCCCAGAAGCTTAAGTCAATTTCCCAGAGCACTGATCTGTATTGACTTAGGCTTCTGGGAACTGAAGTCTCCTTGTGGGGCACGGAGCCCACATTGGAAACCACTGTGTATAGCTTCATCTATCCCCTCATCCCTAGTGCATGGCCTCTGAAAGGCCACTCTGAAAAAATATAGCTGTTGAGAAGGTAAAACAAATGAAACCTAGACAGTAGAAAACAGCATGTTCTCCATCCACCTCACTGGTGTTTCATCCTCCATTTCTGGCCAAAAGTCAACGATAAACATGCTTCATAAATCATGGATCACTGAGAATACTGCTGCAATGGAGGAAAATGACTCTTTGGTACAACATGCCTTCCATTCCTTCATGTCTTTGTGTAATCAAAATCCTCCACTATATTCAAGATCAACTATGCAGGACAGAGTTGTGTTTGACAGCCTTCATTTCAGGTGTCTCAATGACCAATAACCCCCTATCAGAGCCATCTGGACTCTTACAGCAACTGCTTCATACCTTACAGCCAGATAGTTCCAACTACAGTACAACTCTTGACACAAGTGTTGGCCTGTTGTTGATCAGTCGCACAGTCGATTCTGACCCTTTGCAACCCTATGGACCATTACTTGCCAGTCACCTCTGTCCACCATCCTCCTCAACCTGCCCAGCTCTGTGCCCATTGCGTCTACAATACCATCTAGCCATCTCATTTTTGGCCGCCCCCCTTCTTCTTTTGCCCTCCACCTTTCCCAGCATCAAGGCTTTCTCATTTGATGTCCGAAGTACTTTAGCTTCATCTTTACTATTTGTCCTTCTAAGGAGCAGTCAGGTTTGATTTCCTATAAGATCGACCTATTTGCTCTCCTCACTGTCCAGGGTACTCTCAAAACTCTCCTCCAACACCACATCTCGAAGGCATCTATTCTTCTGGTCTCAGCTTTCCTTTATGGTCCAACTCTCCCAACCATACATTACCACCAGGAATACCATTGCCTTGACTATGCAAATTTTAGTTTGCAAGGTGATGTCACTACTTTTAACTATGTTCCCCAGATTTCTCATAGCTTGCCTCCCAAGAATCAGTTGCCTTTTTATTTCATGGCTGCAATCACCATCTGCAGTGATCTTGGATCCTACAAAAGTAAAGTCTGTCACTGCTTCTACTTCTTCCCCATCTATTTTTCACGGACTGATAGAGCCTGTTGCCATTATCTTGGTTTTCTTGATGTTGAGTCTCAAGCCAGCTTTTGCACTCTCCTCCTTCAACCTAAACAGGAGCTTCTTTGGGTTTTCCTCACTTTCTGCCATTAGGGTAGTATCATCTGCATATCTCAAATTGTTGATGTTTCTCCCAGCAATTTTGATCCCAACTTGTGATTCGTCCAACCCTGCATTGCACATTATGTACTCTGTGTATAAGCTGAATAAACAGGGAGACAAAATGTAGCCTTGTCTTACTCCTTTTCCTAACCGCTCTGTCATTCCGTATTCTGTCCTAACTGTTGCTTCTTGACTCATGTGCAGATTTCTCATGAGGTATATAAGGTGTTCTGTTATTACCACCTTTTTAATTACTTGCCACATTTTGTTGTGATCCGCACAGTCAATGGCCTTGGTATAGTCAATGAAACAGAAGTAGACTTGTTTCTGGTATTCCTTTGTTTTCTCCATGATCCAATGTATGTTGGCAATGTGGTCTCTAGTTCCCCTGCCTCTTCGGAACCCAGCCTGTACTTCTGGTAGTTCTCTCTCCACATGCTGCTGCAGTATATCCTGTATTATCTTGAGCATGACCTTGCTAGCATGTGGGATGAGTGCAATTGTTCGATAATTTGAACATTCTTTGGCATTACCCTTTTTTGGGGATTGGAACATATACTGATCTTTTCCAATCCTGTGGCCTTTGTTGTGTTTTCCAAATCTGCTGGCATGTAGAATGCAATAATTTGATTCCATCATCTTTTAGGGATTTGGAAATTCAGCTGGGATACCATCATCTCCTCTGGCTTTGTTGTTTGCAGTGCTTTTTAGGGCCTTTCTGACTTCATTCTCTAGGAGTGTTGATCTACCACTCAGCAAATTGATTCAATGGATCTATTCTAACAGGATACTAGCCTAGGTGGTGTTCTGAGGTGTTTACAGAACTCTGCAAATTTTGTTTCCATATAGATATCTCATCAGAAAGCTGCTGTTTTCTTGGTCTTGATTTGGCTTCAATGCTCCATAATGTATGAAATACTTAATGAAGTCAACTTCTGTGCAGGAAGTTTTGGTCAAATTCTCTTAGAGCTAAACACAATTGTTTCTTCATATCACTAAGGCTTCTGGAGAAACAGAAACATATTTCTAAACAGAAGTGGGCTTCAGATTGTGTTTGGAGACCTAGGTAAATCCAACCCCCGTAAATATGTTCTCCATACACATTTACCTCTCTATAAAGACCACGTCACCCTGAGAACATCTGGCCGCCCCTTTAGAACAGACCGGAGGGGCTCTCTATGCATACCAATGTCAGTGTGTTTTTTTGCATTGTAAACCGCCCGGAGTCGCCTTGGCGAGGGGGTGATTAAATAAGTCAAAACAAACAAATAAATAGACATTTGCATGTTGAACCCTTAGAAAACCTTTAGTTCCACACACTAAAGTCCACAAATAAACCAGTATGGCCAAGTATGATTGGGGTTTCCATGTATACTCCACTCCCCTACATACTTTGTTCTGTTCATCTTTATTCAGATGAACACCTGCCCAGGGCTAAGCAATAACTAGCAAGGAAGAGAAGTTAGAAACGAAATTAATCTTGAACAGAAATCTAATACACATGTGGTTTATGACCCACATTTCTTTTATTTCACTTCTAGAGGCATATATGTGATACAAATATCAGCACTACCAGCTGGCTCAGTCATTTGATAGTTAAGGTATCTGGCCGCAGAGCCAGAAGTTGGGAGTTTGATTCCCCACTGTGCATCCCAGGAGAACAGACAACTTCTCTAAAGAAGGAATTGGTAAACTACTTCTGAGTAATCTCTTCATAGAAAACCCTAGAAAGGTCACCATAAGTTAAAATTGGCTTGACAGCATGCAATTATTTGATATAATCAACACTTTCAACCATCAGAAAATGTTTTCAGGGCAGATTCTGAGACCACCTTATGTCTATGTAACCATTACGCAATACATCTATAAATCCCTTCATCATCCTGTTCTTAGAAGTGTGGAGACAGCATCTCCTTTGACTCCTTTATGGCTCATTTACATATGTTTAATAGGTCATTTGTGTTCTTCTCTTCAGTGACCTTTTGCAATAATACTACTTAACATTTATGTGGTGTATCTTATTAGCACAGTGCTCCACAAACATTATCCAATTAAATATTGAGACAGGCTCAGAGTAGTGTGTAATTAAATATTATCCAATACATTTTATAGGTGAAGAGACAGAAAGGATCTAGGCTGTCTTGTGAGTTTTGGCAACAAGACTAGCATATGTTTTACCCAGACAGCAGATAATGTGGGTGAAAACCCCCCACCTGTTTCTGGATAGTAGCTATTTGAGGCTGAAGCTAGGAAAAATACGTGTTTGAATCCTTCCCATGAAAATAAGTCTTGGCATGCACAAACCTGGTCTATTATGGAAACAGCTAGGCTAGAATTTTTTTCTTAACACTTGGCTTGTTATGTTTAGAAAGTATGTCTTATTCAATATGGAGGAGCAATCTACCATGAATTCTAAGCTTGTAGTCTAGACAACAGCTTTACCATCTCAACTCTCTCTGTACTCAAGGATAAAAAAAATGGTTATTTGGGTACTGATAGCAGTGGTTCCAACTAGTGAGATATAGAACGCTTGCTATGAATTTGATTCTTATCAGTCCTTGTTCTTCTGCAAAGGGACCAATTCAATTGTTATCCATTCTACTAATGGAATAATTATATTTTTAAAACTTATCTTAATCTCTAATAACACTTGTATTTTTCCTGCTGCTACAATTTATTACATGTGATAAATACAACAGCATGCTTGTAAAGATAAGAAAGACATAAGAAAAAACCCGAGTCACTTGCAAGGTGGAATTTGGATTGTTTGAGAAAGCAATTAGTAGGATATAAGATATAAAGGTCAACTACTGAATCACAGCATAAAATAATTACAGTTAAAAAATGCAATAGCACACAAAAGAGGGATTTGAAGCACAAAAATGTTAAGAAATAGGCTTTAAAAAGTCTATGATGAAATACACTTAGTTCAGGACATTAAAACGGTCAACTTTCTAAAGGCCTAGTAGAATAAAAAGGTGACAAAATAATCATAAGAAACTCTGGCAAGCACCTTTGGAAGAGGAACTCTACAAACAAGCTTTGTTGTTCAGTCACACAGTCGATTCCGACCCTTTGCGACCCCATGGACCATTTTCCTCCAGGCACCTCTGTCCTCCACCATTCTCCTCAGCCCGCCCAGCTCTGTGCCCATTGTGTCCACAATACCATCTAGTCATCTAATCTTTGGACGCCCCCTTCTTCTCTTGCCCTCCACCTTTCCCAGCATCAAGGCCTTCTCAAGTGAGTCCTCCCTTCTCATTTGATGCCCAAAGTACTTTAGCTTCATCTTCACTATTTGTCCCTCCAATGAACAGTCAGGGTTGATTTCTTCTAATATTGACCTATTTGTTCTCTTTGCTGTCCAGGGGACTCTCAGGACTCTCCTCCAACACCACATTTCAAAGGCATCCATTCTTCTACACTCAGCTTTCCTAATGGTCCAGCTCTCACACCCATACATTACCACCGGGAATACCATTGCTTTCACTATGCAAATTTTTGTTTTCAAGGTAATGTCTTTGCTTTTCACTATGTTCCCCAGGTTTCTCATAGCTTGTCTTCCCATAATCAGTCGTCTTTTTATTTCATGGCTACAGTCGCTATCTGCAGTGATCTTAGATCACTACTACAACTGAAAAGATGCCCTAACCATCACTTCTTGTCACTTGGACAAGACACTTGAAATATATGATATCCATGTACATATGGGAGAACAGAATCTGCAATATATCCTTATTCCAAGGCTTTAAGAATTCAGATACATCCAATTCCTGCTATTTCTGATGTTCTTTAAGCAATAAAATATTTAAAATGGCACTGACCAAAGGCCTTTGTAGTCCCATGTTCTGTTTCTTACAGTAGGTATCTAGAAGCCTACAAGAATCAAGCTAGTCATGAAGGTAACAGCAAGATCATTAACTAGGATTAATCTTCCAAGCTTCATGTAGAAGAGACCTCCAATCTGGCCAGGTTATCCTGCTATGATAATAGAGTAGGCTATACTGCCAGCAACTCAACACTGATCATCAGGTGGCAGTTAACGACCATGACAACCCTGAGGACTAATGGCCTTGGGTTGCGAGTCCATGGAGAAGAGTGATGGTCCACTAATGGATTAAATCTCACTTGAATCCATCTTGATGGAGGGCAGCAGCTTCACCAATACTGGCCTGGGGCTGAGGAGGACTTTATGCGCCAAAAGGGTTCAGGACCAGAAAGTGACTCACAGTAGTACAGATGTCACACTGAGATGTGGAAGGCAAATGGAAGGCCACTGCATTATATTGCTCCCAGGACAATTTTCATGGCTGATTGCCATGATGATCGCCAATATTCGGAATCAGTTATGGCACTCAAAGAAGAGGAGGAGACCTATTGACAGACAAGAAGCTAGTAAGCATAATTACAGTGTTTCCCAATGTTTGGTTTTTGGACTTCAATTTCCAGAAGCCTAAGTCAATTCCCCCAAAGCACTGATCATCCAATGCACTGATTTAGGCTTCTGGGAACTGAAGTCCACCAGTCTGCAGCAGAACATAGTTTGGGAAACTCTGGTTAGAACATGAATTGTAATCATGCAACCCTAAGATATTTTTTGTGATTTCCCATTTTAATATTTTTGTTATAAAATTGAAAAACTGTACCTACAAGAGATACAATATGAAGCAAAGAAAGCAGAAAAATAAAATATAAGAGAATATACACCATAAGCAAAACATATGCTCTACTCTGGTTTGTTTCCCCCCTCAAACCAGACACAGCATCCTTGTAGTAAATTCTGTTTTCACTTGGAAGGGTTGATTTGGCCCCAATAAGGTCTTGGATGTGGAAGAAGGCGGCCCCAGATCCCTACATCTTTCCTACCCTCATAGAAGAATAAGAGTTCTTTGGGAGGACAGCAACATGGGCAACCTAGAACTGCAAATTATTATTTCAGAAAGAACTATTCACATTTATATCTGAGCCACTACTTGAACCAATGTATAGTTTCAGTACAGAATTCCAGATAACCTGTTTCCTTGTTTCTTTTATTCACATAAACTTAATTTCGTCTGGAAAAGTCCAGTTACAGTGTATTTTATGTGTTCTCATTACAACACAGATTGAATTGCAAGCAAGACAGCGAAAGAGTTAAGAATTCTCCTGAAGAAGCTGAATCACCAAGGACTGAATTGAAATTTACTCTCATGTAAAGGTTTCCCTTGCTTGAAAGCCAGTCGTATTCAACTCTAGGGTTCAGTGCTCATCTCTTTTCAAAGCCAAAGAGCCAGCGCTGTCTGCTTCTGCAAACATTTACATGGTCATGTGGCAGGCATGACTAGACACCAGAGCACACAGAACACTGTTACCTTCCCATAGAAGTGGTCCCTATTTATCTAGTTGCAATTTCTTGCTTTCGAACTGCTAGGTTGGCAGGAGCTGGGACAAAGACTGGAGCTCATTCAGTCCTGCAGTACTCGGGAATCGAACTGCTGACCTCCTGCCTTCCAGTCAGCGTCTCATGTAGACTCACTGAAATCAATGGGATTTATGTGGGCATTGGTTAAAAAAAAACTATTCATCTCAGTGTGGCTAAATCTATATGGTAAAAGGTGAAAGATTTATACAATCTGAAGAGAAACCAGAGAACACTACTTGAAACTAAAGCCTGGTTTATTTTAAAAGCTCCCGCCTTATTCACTCTTGTCAAGTACATCATATTTGGTTTAAAATATGTCAATAAATTAATTTTGATCATATATACAACTTGGCAGAATCAATACAGGATTCTCCTACTGCCCGATGATATGGATGAGAATATCTACAGATTATGTTTTAACATTTCCTCATATAAATCAGTTTAGTATTTATCAGGTTGCAGGAGAGGTAAAAATAACCATACTACTGGATATCTTGCTTTCCTTGCTATTTGTTACAGCAGAATGAAAAATAAATGATCTAAACTCTGACCACAACTGGTTTTGAATGTTGCTCGAGTTTTGCCTACCTAATTTTAGCATCACTATATAGCCATTTACCATTTTTCCTACAAGAGAAGGGGAAAATGCTAACTCTCGGAGCCATCATTATTTTTTTCAAAAAACTGTAATCCAATCACTAAAATTTATTCTTTAAAATCACTCTGCAGCATTCTTTTAATGAGAGTTTGCCCTGGGAATAAAATTGGGCTGATAAGGAATTTTGATCAAGTCCTTCCTGCCTCACTCCAGGTTCAGCTAGGTTACACCATTCTATCACTGAACAACTACTGATTACTAGACATAAATCCAGTTCTTTTATACAGTGTGTTTATCAGTTACCATATTTATTCGAGTATAACGCGCACTCGTGTATAACGCGCACCCCTAATTTTCCATGAAACCTCGGTATAAAATTTTGTTTCACACCACTCTCTAACATTCGTCTCTGGTACAGTGAATTCTCGGCTAGCTGCTCGGTTTCCATGCATTTCAGCATGATCAACAACTTTGAGCTTGAACAAAGCGTCATATGCACAACGTTTACGCTTGATACCCTGAGATGCCATCTAAAGGGGAACCAGTTATATCGGTGAAAAAGAGCACGCCTTAAAATATTGAGGGAGGGGGGGATAATCAGACCCACCTGTTGCAGAAAATGCAATCCGAAACGAGCACACCTTAAAATATTGAGGGAGGGGGGGATAATCAGACCCACCTGTTGCAGAAAATGCAATCCGAAACGAGCACTTCCGACCCCCAGGAGCCTCGCTCGAACTGCGAGCTACCTCCGGGCCACGCCTCGTCTCCCGCGCCACCCAATCAGATCCCGTCAATTTCTTCAAAGCCACCCCCCGCCTCCCCTTCACCCGCCGCAGCAATAGACAGCCGACCCAATTCTAAAAAGGAAGTAAAAGAGGCTCGTTTATAACGCGCACCCAGTCCTCGTGTATAACGCGCACCCAAACTTTGATTTCTTTTTTTTGGTATAAAATTTTGCACGTTATACACGAATAAATACGGTACATGCTTTTTCCTAAAGTAGTTACACATGGATAGATGGATGGATGGATGACAGATGGCATTATATATCAAAATTCTGACCATACTAGATGAACTTTGGCACACGTGCAGTTAATCCACAGATTTTAAGCAAGAATAATACAACTAAGGATCCTTTACATCAGAATTCTAAGGGTGCAAACAATCCAGCCCATACTTAATAATTCAATATATACTATGTTTATTTATTAATTACTTTGAAGCGATGCAATTTTAAATGTTGGCTGTATAGCTACACAAATCTGGCTCAGAGTTTGATTCCCTGCTACATTTTTCTGGAGCCTGAGTAGTCATAGGCAACCCCTCCCCCCTTTAAAATGAATTTACCTCTTACTACATCTTTATACCTTTTATACCTTTTTAATGGTATAAATGAAGAATACATAAGAGAAAAATGGAACTAATGGCAAAAATCCTATTGCTTAGCATGGCAAATTACACTACAGCAGGCCGACTGAATCAACAGGAATTATGTGAGTCAACTCCATAAGTTCAATCAATTCAAACAGGCTTCCTCGTACTGTATCTTGTAGTTATAATGGCACAGTGGTTAAACTGATGACACTGTGAGTTTGATCCTGGCAGGACACAAGGTTGACTCAGCCTTCCATCATTCTGGGGTCAGTAAAATGAAGACCCAGTGTGTTGGGAGCAAAATGCTAATTACCTTATGACATGTCCAAAAATTACACTAAACACTATGAGACAGTATATAAGTGTGATTACTTTTTTTAATGCTAATGTTAGTCAAAGTAGGCACATTTAAATCAAAGGTTCTCATGGATGGGTTGACTCACCAAATCCTTATTGATTTAATGAAGCTAATTTAGTGCAATTTGTTATGCTAAGCAGTAGGATTTAGGTCACGAAATAGCAGTAAAAGGATTTTGTATATTATTTAAGCATTTAAAAAGAAGTGCACATGGTGTGTTTAATAGATGTCTGTTTAAATTATAATTCTTCCAATGTTCATCTACAACAAGAAACTAATGCTGATGAAATCAGTAGAATAAAACAAGGAAGAACAATGTGAAATAAACAACATACAATTTAGAAATGCCCGAGTAACGAAATTTATAAAAATCTGGCATCAAAGCACAGCAAAGGTGTAAAATGGATCTCACTAAGACAGTTGAATAAATGAGGCTCTATCACCAAATCACTTGCATTTCCACATGCCACGTCTAAGATGGAAGGCCATCAGGAGCAAGGAATGCAGACAAGAAGAGTGCATTGATAACACTCAGTGCACAATCAGCTGGTGTGGGACAAGCTACTGCTTCAGGTATCCAGAATCAAGCTATGCAGGGACATGGAAGCAGTTCTCCAAGACTTCTGTGGCTGAGTACTTCATTCTATGTGAAAACATTACTCATAGATAGAGCTGTTGGTTTCAAGATACCTGCTGGAATTACTGTGCTTCTCTGGGTCAAAAATCTCAGCTCAAATTGCTCTGGATAAGTGAGTAGCCTGATTTTTGCATGTGGGAACGGAATTAAAACAGGAGTTCTCAACCTTTTAAAGCTGTGGGCCAGAACACGCCTCCTCAGACAGCTGAGCAGGCCGGACTGGTGGTCCCCCTCCCCCCCGCTGTAAATGTTGCCATAAAACGTATCCACGGCTGTCGTAAACACATTTACAACAGCTGTGGGTGCATTTACAGCTGTTGTAAATGCATCTGCTTCTGCTGGTGGTGATGGCATTGATGTGGGCCGGACCTAGCCTGCGGGCTGTAGGCTGAAAATCCCTGCCTGGGAGACAGCCTCTACTTTCCCTCAGCTTCTAAGCCTAAGTGGCTCAGTACAATGGTGTCTGCATTTGTGCTTGCCTGCACAGTGTCAGCTCACCAAAAAGCCAAGAGCAAGGAGAAGGAATTGGGGAGAGACTTTGTCACTTTGTCACCAGGAGCAGAAGAACAAGAGAAGAAAGAGGTACAAGCCCTAGAGCAGTGATGATGAACCTTGGCACTCCAGGTGTTCTTGAATCTTAATTCCCAGAAGCCCTGATCAGTAGGAGTACTGACTTGGGCTTCTGGTAATTGAAGTCCAAGAACACCTGGAGTGCCAAGGTTCGCCATAACTGCCCTAGAGCCTACCATAAGACTCAGTGCCATAAGCCTCAGCCTAAAACAACTCTCCACATGCCATGCATACTGAGCGCCCAGAGGACTACATGGGATATGAATCCTAGTAGGAAAAGTGGAAACTACTCCAGCTTTTTGGGTACATTTTATCATTAGTTCAGCCATAAGACCTGTTTCTGTGACATCAAAAAGGGCTCCCCTATTCCAAGTTTACACTTTTAATAAGAAGTGTCAGATTGGTTGTGATGAAAATGTATCAATTTTGGTACTTGGTCAAACCATATGAACCAATTATTCTGCCATTTAATCTCTTCATTTATATCCTTTAGAAACCCCTATTCTAGTATACCAGTCTTTTCACTAAGTATGCCAGTCTTTCCACTCCATTCCATTTTAGTCCACAAAGGATCTTATTTTGCATTGAATCAAAAGAAGCTGCATGTACTGTACTTACTATTCTATACATTGAAGGTTAAGTCACAAGCCTCTTGTACTAGTTAGCTCTGACAAATGTCTGAGTTGTACAGTACCTACTCCACAATCTTCCTTCCATTTCACTGTCTTCACTTTTCATTATTTAATATTTATGACACAATTCCTGGGAGAATCTGCACTGTTCCCTTTTGTGAAAGTGAATGTACCGTAGAAATACAGTTACAGATAATGGAAGCTTTCAAACACTCTGCATATTATAAGTCTCTTGTTCGATTATTCCAAAATATTCCATGCAATTGGGAATCCAGATATCTTGAAGAATAATAAATAACCTGTTGGAGGCAATAGGCGAAGAACACCAGAAGTGACTGAAATGCAAGGAAATGCAAAATACAGACACTCAAAAGCAATAGCAAAATCTCTGCACTAGGGATGTAAATCTTCTCTCAATTTGATCTTTCAGGTAAGAATAAATATTGTAAGAAGTTGTCTTCCAGCTGGGCAAGATTATGAGAGCTTTTATTTTATTATTTTATTTATTTACTAGCAGAGGTTGCACGGCGTTGCTGGGGTGTTATAAACTGTGATCAGCTTTTTTTTTGTGGATTGAAAAAAGAACAAAGGATGATATAATTGTTTCAAATTGTTTTATTTAACCAAATAATGTTTTAGTTTGTGGTGTTTTTTTTGTTAATAGTTGTACCATAGGTAATATTTTTTAAAATGTGAAAGTACATGTTTTTTACATTCAATTTTTTTCAACTGTGTTTAGATGTTTTGGGTTTTTATTTGAGTTAAAACTCAACAAAGGATGTTATAAATCTTTTTATTTTAATTTTTTTGACATATGTTTGTGATTTGTGTAAACTTTTGATTTATTGTTATGTTTTGACTTGTTTTTACTCTTGTGGCCTCTAGGTGGGGCTGTTGTGTCTTTTTGAGTTGTTTTTACTTTTCTGCCCTGCAGGTGGGGCTGCTAGTGGTTTTGTTTTAGTTTCACTGTTTTTTTCTCTCCTGGCCTCTGGGTGGGGCTTCTTCCGGTAAGTTGTCTTTGTTTCTTCATTTCTGTTCTGGGAGGGAGGACGTGCTGGTGAGTTGTCTGGTTTACTTTCTTCTGGGGTTTTTCTTTGTTTTGCTTTTGTGGTGGTGGGCTGGGAGGTGTTTCTGTTTGTTCTTTTTTGTTTTGGTTGAGTTTTAGGTTTGTTTAATTGGTTTGGTTATTTCTGATTTTGTTTAATTTTTCTTATTTTGTTGTTGTTTATTTGTGTAATTAGTTGTTTGTTTGTGTAATTTGTGGTTTTTTTCATGTTGTAGTTAGGTGTTTTGTTTGTGGTTTTGTGTTATTGTGGATGTTTTTGTTTGTGTATTTTGTGGTTTATTTTTTTGTTTATTAATGGTTTTTTAATTATTGATTTATTTTTGTTTTATTATTTTTTATTAATTTTGGTGTCTGATTTTGGTGTTTACTTTAACGTGAAGAATGGGCTGCCTGTCGGTTCCTCTTTTCCCCATTGCTGCTTCGAATTTTGGTTTCGATGTAGCAATGGGGGAAAGGAGGGAGAGGCAGTCAGCCCGTTCTTCCCTTGGGAAGGTTCGTTAGGTAGGTCGGGGGAGAAGGAGGAGGCAGAGAAGAGCTATCTGTGCCTAACGATGGTTCTATCTTCTCTGTCTCCTTTTTCTCCTGGCTTACCTAACCGGAGATGGGCAGATAGCGATCCGTAAGGGATGGTGCTCTTCCTTGCGGATTGCTGGCTGTTGCTTTTGTATCTGGAAGTACAAAGGCATCAGCCAGTCATCCGCCAGGGAGGGTACTTCCCCTGATGATCTGCTGCCTGTTTTGGGGTTTTTTCCCCACCCCGGCTCAACTTTACTTGAGGCTGGTGGTGGTCTCGCCGTGTCTTCGGTGGGGTAGCGTGGAGGAGAGGGAGTCCCTCTTCTCCCCGTTGCTCTGGGAAAGAAGGACAGCGGGTGTTTCGTGGTGGCATTTTGTGGCTTTTTGTTTTGCGTGGCTGTGAGGCGCTGTGTCTGCCTGCTGGGGACTTGCACTCCTGTTGCGTTTTGTAATTTTATTTTTCACACAATGGCTTTCTCAGCGTTCTGCACGCTCACAGCATGCAAGACGCTGGGACATGTAGTTTTGCGCTTGTGGTTTGCTTTCGTGCGGCGGTTTTTTTCTGCGGCTTGATTTCAATTGGCCACGCCGTGTTTCCCAATGTTCTTTTTGCTCGCGCCTCTCAGCCTGATTGGCTGAGGCGCGGCCCTGCACAGAGAACCTTTCAGTTACCTCCGTACCGGGTTTGGGCGAGTGCAGGCAACTCGGTATGGGATAGTGTGGACAGGTGCGTGAGCCTTTGTTACATTCCAACGGTTAACGCTTGGATTTATAGGTATAGATTACATTTTATACTGCCCATTTGGGCAATTTCCCACTCTGAGAAGTGTACATACAAATCATCAAATAATGCAACAGAACAGACAACAAATCAAAAACAGACCAACCCAACAAATAGCCAATCGTATCCGACTCTAAGGTTCAGTACTCATCTCTGTTTCAAAGCCGAAGAGCCAGCGCTGTCTGCTTCTGCAGACTTTTCCGTGGTCATGTGGCAGGCATGACTAGACACCAGAGCACATGGAATGCTGTTACCTTCCCATCGAAGTGCTCCCTATTTATCTACTTGCAATGTCTTGCTTTCAAACTGCAAGGTTGGCAGGAACTGGGACAAAGACGGGAGCTCATTCCGTCCTGCAGTACTCGGGAACCAAACTGCTGACCTTCCGCCTCACAGTCAGCGTCTCAGCCACTTGAGCCACTGCAGTCCCTTGCAAATTCCGTCCTGCAGTACTCGGGAATCGAACTGCTGATCTCCCACCTTTCAGTCAGTGTCTTAGCCACTCAAGCCACTGCAGTCAAAATATCTTGTTTGCATTTTGGCATGCTTTGTGAAAAATTTGTGGAAAAATAGATTTTTAAACACAACATACTGTTCTAGGGGCACAGAAATATTACATAAAGTGAAGGAGCAAGGAAATCTTAAAGTAGTTTACCCTCTCCCTACTTGATAGCTCAATGGTTTAAGCATCTGTCTGTGGAGCTAAAGGGTGGGAGTTTGATCCCCCACTGTGCCTCCTGGTAGAAGAGACAGTCTGTGGTTATCGGCAAATTGCACAGTTCCAGGGCACCCCCAGAAGAGAATGGCAAACCACATCTTCGTATCTCTATCTAGAAACCCTGGTAAGGGTCTTCATAGGTCAGAATTGACTTGATGGCACACAATTTTAATTATTATTATGTGGCTTAAAATTATAACAATTATTAGGACATTTAAAGCATGTGTCATCGATACTCCCTTGGTTGCACTAGCGACTTCTCAGCTTTTTGGCCTGATAATGTGTAAAACTCTTAAGACATCTGGTGAGTATATCTTAAGAGAACATCTCCTCCTGGCAAGACTTCACCTTAGTTGCTAATACTGATGGGTGAAATTACAGCTGTGGGGCAGCTTAGACATAGCGATCTGCTGGAGGCCGGCATCCTACAACAGCAGGTGAATTGAGGTCTTTTTAGTCTGTCAAGTCTTTCCTTCCATTTTAGCTTCCACTGCTTCAGTGGATTCATTTTAAAGCTTATGAATTTAAAATGGTTTTAAAACATTAGTTTAATGGATAACTGTAAATTATATTGACTCTTTTTAGATGATAAAAAAGGCTATACATTTTAATGAACAGATCCATAAGAATGCAAGAGCAGCCCTGGGGAGTAGACTGGGGGTTAGTTGAGCCCAGTATTCTACTTTCAACAAGCAGCAAAAAAGATGTTTCCAGGAAGCATACAGCAAGCCTATAAAGGGAACCGTCCTTTCCCACTGTCCATTTCCAGTAATAGGTCTTCAGAGGTACACTGCTTACAAACAAGGGGGATGCATACAGCCGTATTATGTCTGTACTAAAAGGGCTAATTAACTTACTTTCTGTAGAATTTGTCTAATCTTGGTTTAGAGCTAACAAGAACAATAACTGTGTGCTGTCCAGTTCTTTCTGATTTATGGACTTCAATTCCCAGAAGCCCAAGCCCCCGTGAATCCACATGAAGGGGTTTACTGCGATTCATCCAGCCCGCGCCAGATAGAAAATATACAGAAGTGGTTTACCACAGGCTAGTGACTGTAATGGAGTACATAGAAAGAGCCTCCTCAAACATTGTAGTATTTTTGCACCACAATCAGGCAATGGCAACCTTGTGCTGGCTAATCTTTCTCACACTAGGCCAGGTGAAAGGATCTGCAGAATGAATTCACCAAAAGGTGGCTTCATTTTGGCAGTTTCACAGCTGGCCTAGACACAGACGAATGAGAATAATTCTAATCAAATCTACAGTGCAGTCAAACCTTGACATATGAATGGCTCGACTAATGAAAAGCTCGCAATACAAAAAAAAATCTTGGATTATGTTTTTGAGATACAAATTTTTAATGGGATTTCTTTTGAGATACGAAAAAGTATACAGTGGCCTCTTCTGGTAATACAATGTGTTTTCACTGTGTTTCGAGATACAATTTTTTTCAGGATACAAAAACCCCAGAGGAGCGAATAAATTTCCTATCTCGAGGTTTGACTGTATTAATAATACAGGTGATGTTGTTGCCAGAGGATTTCCCAAATGTGTTCATATTTATTTATTTTGTTCGACTTTTATCAGTCCACCACGGCTCCCTCCCCCGCCCCGCCGGTGGGGGAGGTAGGAGCACAGCTGACCGGCGTTGTTGCGGCGGGACATTCAAAGCCGCACCGCCAGTGCCGTCGGAGCCGCAGTCCACCACGGCTCCCTCCCCCGCCCCGCCGGTGGGGGAGGTGGGAGCACAGCTGACCGGCGTTGTTGTGGCGGGACATTCAAAGCCGCACCGCCAGCGCCGTCGGAGCCGCAGTCCACCACGGCTCCCTCCCCCGCCCCGCCGGTGGGGGAGGTAGGAGCACAGCTGACCGGCGTTGTTGCGGCGGGACATTCAAAGCCGCACCGCCAGTGCCGTCGGAGCCGCAGTCCACCACGGCTCCCTCCCCCGCCCCGCCGGTGGGGGAGGTGGGAGCACAGCTGACCGGCGTTGTTGCGGCGGGACATTCAAAGCCGCACCGCCAGCGCCGTCGGAGCCACAGTCCACCACGGCTCCCTCCCCCGCCCCGCCGGTGGGGGAGGTGGGAGCACAGCTGACCGGCGTTGTTGTGGCGGGACATTCAAAGCCGCACCGCCAGAGTTGCCGGTCCATTTCCTGGCCTCGGCTGTGTTGGGGCCGGGTTGTCTTCTTCTTTGGCTCCGTTCATTAATGTGTGGGCCATGGGATTCCGTTTTGGGGACATTAATAGCCGAGGGACTGTGTAATTAAATGTCTATTGTATAATTCATTGTGTAATTTAATGTATTGTATTATTATTGTTTTCCTATTGTATTTTCATGCTGTTATATTGTGTCTATATTTGATTTGTTATGATTATATTGTATTTTTGGATTTTTTGTATTATTATACTGTTATAATTGTATGTTTATTAATTGTATGTATATTAATTTTTGTTGTAATTGTACTTATATTATTGTGTTGTAAGCCGCTCTGAGTTGACCTTTTGGGCTGAGTGGAGCGGGGTATAAATCCAATAAACATAAACATAAACATTATCGCCGCCCCCTCACCGAGGCGACTCCGGGCAGCTTACAATCTAACCAATAAGAATGCTAAAATATAAAAGCACCTCCACAATAACAATTAAAATCATAAAAGCATTAAAACCATTAAAATACCTCTCCACATTCATATTCTTGAGATGATGGATGGAATCCAGCAAATGTCAAACAAACAAACCTCCCCCCCTCCCCCCACGATGAACTGAGCTACTTGAAAGTTACTTAATAGATTACAGACTGGAGTAAGGAGAACAAAAAGTGAACCTAACAAAACAGGCGTTTTGCACTGACTCCATCCATTGCAAACGTGGAGAAGAATAGGCAACTTAACATCTATGTCAGGGTACTCTGTTCTCAAGTGAATACTAAGTGAATCAGTTGGCTTAGTCTCATTCAGGAGGGGAGCCACATTCCACAAGCCAAATTTGCCTCTTTAAAAGGGACACTGCTGTCCATCTTGCCAGTCTTTGATGCTGTGCTGGAAACAGATGTATGCTGTGCGTGTCTCCCAAAATTAACCCATCTCTCTGCCAAGGTGAGTATAGACAGGCTAGCCATCACTGCCCTAAAGAATTGCCAAATGCAAGGTAGACTGGGGTGTTGGGACGATACGGCACCAGTTGGGATCTTAGTCATTGGCACAAAAGGCCCTCTCTTCGGCACACTCACCCCAAGAAGGGTAGTGCATTTAAAGTGGTTACAGAAGACAGCCCATGACCATGGACTATGATATATGCTACCGGTAAATATAAAAGAAAAATATATAACTAGGAAACAATAACATTGAGTGAATCGCCTAAGCCACAATTCTATAACTAAGGTTTGCTCACTCTACCCCTTGCAAACAAATTGAATTCTAATATGTTATTTAAAAAGGAAGCTGCCATCCCTATATAGTACTGTTCTGGGGATAACTGACATTTTTAACCATGGTGATACAATAGTCAACCAGTGTGCCAGGCCTAACTTTTGGGCCTTACCGTTACAAGCTGTGGGAGGACATTCATATATTACAGTAATAAATACTGACACACCAATAAAGTCTTCGTGGAACCATTTTACTTGCCATCTCTCTCACACACAAAAGATCTGAGATCTCTTATACTAATTTATAACAAAATGTAACCTGAACAGTGTGTTTCCATAGCTTAATAGGCAAGCCCTGCAGGCATGAATAGCAGGGGATATCAGACCCTTCTTAAATTAAATATCAGTGTGGGAGAGTGATTGCTGTGTTATAAGGAATCTTGACTTTTCATTAAAATATTCTCTCTCTTTCAAAGACCTAAAATGAAAAAAAAAAAAAAATAGGAGATCATGATGTAAATGCTCATAATAAAATGAGAGGGCACCTTGAAAGTGTGCAATTTGCTGCACAAAAGCAATGTCTACGCTAATTTTGTAACGTGCAGCAATTTGTCTCAAATTTACAGCAACTGTGTTATGCAAGTGTAAAAACTCAATAGGATGTTCAAGGAATGGCTTGCCATTGCCAATGACTCAGGGATCTCCCAGGACTAAGTGCGGATTTGAACCTTGGGCTCTCTGTGTGTGCGGGATCCGCGAGCACAATTGGCATAACTGTCCCTCACAGTGGTCACACCGGGCGAGGCAGACCCCTGGTCACTGACCTCTGTGAGTATGGAAATTGGGGAGCGGATTAATAATCATAGGATTGATTCACCCACATCTGACCTGACCGGCAGTTCTGCTGAGGGAAGCTGAATCGCTAAACTCCCGTTAGACATTAGGCAATTACACACTTACAGATCAGCCCAAGCGCAAATAGTGGCCATGTTTACCCTGGTGTAAGCCACGAACAATGGACTTCCCCTGTCAGTGTTTGCCCTAGTTAATTAACTTCCCCAAGAGAGATTCCCCATTAACCCGGGTAAATGGGTGATGTGATTTTCTGTCAGATGACGATTCTATCACACGCTGCCTTGAATTCCTATATATGACGATGTTTTTCCCACAATAAACCACTGGTCTTTGCTCCATCTTGTCTCGTGTCGTTCCTTGACCAGTCTCCTCCGGGACCTCACAGCCGCCCCGCGGCTCCAATCCAACATGTGTGAATGCTCATTTACCCACAGAGCTCTAACTAGGGCGGAACTACTGGTGTTTTGTCCCACCACCGCAGTGGTTCACAACACAGGGCCCACTCCTAGAAGCCTAAGTCAGTATATTGGCTGAGAAGTGTTGTGGGGAATTGACTTAGGCTTCTGGGAATTGAAGTCCAAACACCAAAGGTTGGGAAACACTGATTTAGAGGCACCAATCTACTGTTCAGTGTTGGAAAATAAAGGGCAACATCTTCTGGCCCAATTGTTTTTCTATGTCCTTAAAATTTAACAGAGAGTAAACAAAACTCTCTTATATGATTGCACAGACTAACACGGCTACCACTTCAAAAATTTCTTAAAATTTAAAGTGTTCTCTTTCTTTTGGGAAGGCTTTGCATACGTTTCCTTTTTTCACAGGGATTCAAACCCTAACCTCAAGGCAGAGTGGGTGGGAGATGGTTCTACGTGTTTCACCTCCAAGATGAATAGTTATGGCTCTATCCCACTTGAAACCTCCTTGTTTTATTATCTGCGCTCAATGACTCAAAGCCAAGGAATCTACAGCATGGAAATTATCTCTGATTTGGAGAACGAAAACTGCGTCATCAGGCTTATTCCTAAATATATATACACCTAACCGGAGTGTGCCGTGTATGGTTGGTGGTGGGAATCCAAACTGGTAAGAAAGAGTTACATCTAGCCTAAACGACTTTGTTTGGTCCTGGCCTTTTGTTCTTAAGTCTGCTCCCTGCTGGAATGTAACCCCCAAGACCCTTCAACTTTTGAATTCAGCTCTCAAGCAAATAAGAGAAGATCCTTTGCTCTTTAGAGATACAAGACATAATGTTGGTACAACCCATATGTCACCTATGCTGAAAATAGGTCTAGACTGAGACATGAGTCATCATCATATGATAAAAAAAGTAAATAAACTCATGGTACACTACTGTTAGGGTAAAGTGAGTACACTTCCCTTGCCAAAACACAAAAATGTTTCCTAAGAGACACGGCACAAGGAAATCATCTTTGAAGTCTAACTCCAGCAAAGTCTGTGGGTACCATACTAAGAATACCTACCAGACTGGCAGCCTGAGTGTCACTCACTACACCTTGAATTTCTACAGGCTTTCTTACATTTTGTATCTCAGTACCATCAAAGGTCCCCTGGACAGCGAGGAGAACAAACAGGTCAATCTTAGAAGAAATTAACCCTGACTGCTCATTGGAAGGTCAAATAGTAAAGATGAAGCTAAAATACTTTGGACATCAAATGAGAAGGGATGATTCACTTGAGAAGGCATTGATGTTGGGAAAGGTGGAGGGCAAAAGAAGAAGGGGAGGCCAAGGATGAGATGGCTAGATGGTATTGTAGACACAATGGGCACAGAGCTGGGAGGGCTGAGGGGGATGGGGGAGGACAGAGGCGCCTGGAGGAAAATGGTCCATGGGGTCGCAAAGGGTCGGAGTCGACTGTGCGACTGAACAACAACAACAACCATCAAAGGTCATTTGAAAACCATATTTCTCATGAGATGCCTGCTTCAAAATAAAGTTTGGCCACTTCTGTGTACCTGTGCTTTTGCATTTCTTGGCTTTATGGCATTTGAGAATGGGCAGATCCTCCAATGGCACCTCTATTTTGATGCTTCAAACTGTTTACTCAGGGCTTTTACAAAGACTATAAAACAGTGGGGATTCCACAAGCATGAGACCTCTTCCCACAGCTGTTACTAATTACTTACATGGCCAGCGTTATCCTGGCTAATACAATTCTGAGATTGTTAAGAGTTCAAGCATTGTGGTGTAATGTACTTCTGTAGATATATATTTTTGTCCCCCTTTACACAATTATGTCAATTTGTAGCCCTGGAATATAAAATGTATAAAAATATAAAAATGTATAAATATATTTAGTCAATTAGGAGGCATGGGAGGGGAATGCTAGATTATGCACACCTGGTTTCCTATCAGCAGGATTTATAAGGGGAGTAATATTTTGAGTCAGTAACATCCACAGCCCAAAATGAATAAACGAAAAGAGGTTAGGATGCAACATGAAAACAAGATACCCTTTGAAAACTAAATGTTATATATCCAGGTGGGTTTCTCTTTTATACTTAGCTCAGTAGCAATATTCCAGTTCAGAATTAATTTACATATATATATATTGTATATATTTTCAGATATTGGAAAGTTAGCAAGTCAAGTTGTCTGATGAAGGGAAATTCTCCCGAAAGAGTCTGCATACCGGTTGACTTTCACAATGTATTGGACTTGTTGTATTGCTCTACTGGAAGATTCTGAATATATTAACTACCAGAATAAAACATTATATTATATTACTACATATTCAAGCCTCAAACGGATTTCCTATCTTTGAACATCAAAATAAAGTTAAGCAGCTCAATCCAAGAAGCGTATTTTAAGGCACCATTTTGGATGCATCGAATTATTTCACCCCTGAATGTTTTGGGTCTTTTCCAAGCTTCTTGTCTTAACTAGTAGATAGAAGGCTGATTTGTAGCTTACTTTTGAGCCAACAGGAATGTCAAAACCCTTGTTCAGTGAACAGCAAATCTGTCAAAGTAAATAAAAATAGCAATGATATGTACCATCTGTTTGCCCAGACAGGTGTAGAAATCCACTTCCTTGGGAACATTCAGCTCTCCTTGGGACAATGGCATTTAAACACAAAGTGTTTTATATTCCTCTGTCTTGGAACGTATTGATATATGCTGGAAACAGTCGTTGTTTAAGCAAACCCCACTTAGCTTTGCGCATGCAAAGCCATAGTCCTGCCAGCTGTACTCATGACAAACTTGCCAAACAGCACATCATGCAGGAGAAGAAAAATAAGCATAAGAATGTATGAACTTGAGCACATACATATACCTATATGGATACGTACACATACAACTCAAACATCTTCTCTTACCTGGCAGTTAAATAAACAAGAGGAATGATATGAAATGCAAACTTGACAGGACCATTTTTGTTGTGTATGAAATCCTTCATGCAATGCCGAAAGCTAAGATGTTCCACTGGAGAGAGCTTAGAATGATTGTTTTTCTTCCTCACTGCTCCCTTTGCAATATTATCGAAGCTAAGAGCTCTACAATGCTGATTTTTTTCAAGGCTGCATAAGATTAGTCTCAGTTCTTGACTTTCATGACTCAGCAAAACACAAAGCAATCAAATCCATGTTTTCTTTATATTCTCATAGTGGTGGTTTACTGCAGTTTCCAGGAAGATTATGTTCACTTCAGTCAAAATTTTCTCCCAAAGGATGGAACGCTGAATCAGATTAATGCATTCAAGAAGAATGACAATGTAAAGATATGAACTGTCAAAAGGTCAGCCACATTTGATAGGAGGAAGGGTAAAAGCATGGGTGGAAGAAGGTGTGGAACTAGGCTTTTCAAAACCTGGCCATTATATCTACTTCTTGAGAACAAAATGGCAGCAGGGTATTGCTCGGAATGTTAGCAATAGCAATTAAACTTAGATACCGTCCCATAGTGCTTGGTGCACTCTCTGGACAGATCACAAGTTAATTAGCATTTTGCCCCAAACATGCTGGATACACATTTTATCAAACTTGGAAGGATGGCCAACCTGCATATCCATCAGGATCAAACTCACAACATTGCAGTAAGGTAAAGGTCGCTGTTGCTTGAAAGCCAGTCGTATCCAACTCTAGGGTTCAGTGCTCATCTGTTAACAGCCAAAGAGCCAATGCTGTCTGCATGGACATGTGGCAGGCATGACTAGACACCAGATTGCATCGAATGCTGTTTACCTTGTCACCAAAGTGGTCCCTATTTATCTACTTGCAATTTCTTGCTTTCAAACTGCTAGGTTGGCTGGAACAGAGATGGAAGCTTACTCAGTCATGCAGCACTTGGGTCTCAAACTGCTGACCTGCCAACCTTCCAGTCATCAAGTTCAGTGACTTAACCACTAAGCCACCACAGTCCATTGGATGTAGCACAACAGTTCTAACCACTGCACAACCAGGGCTCATACATTTTACAAGGAACTTGTTATGCTACTCATTATGTCTTGACAGCAAGGTTGCTGTAATCATCATCATGTAACTAATATTTTTGCACTATATTAATATTGTCCACTTGACATTCTCAATAGGCCAAAAACATACAGGAAAGTAGTGGCTAGAATCCTATAGCATAATTTTGCACTGGCATGAACTGGATCAGGGCACTGGAAATATAGAAATCCAATAATTAAATTAAATTAAATCAAATTAAATCAAATTAAAAACTTAGCTTTCTGTGTCCCAATTTCAGCTTCTGAAACTCTCTAGGACTTCCTTTTGCACTGAGGAAATAAAGTGGTGGTTTAAAGGTAAAAAAATTGCCATCACTGGGATTGGGACTGCTGATGGTGATCCATCAATGATTTTTGACTTTCAAAGTTTCTCATCCCATTGTATGGCTTCCCAAGGGCAAAAGAGAGTCCCAAGCAGCCTCTGAAGCTAAGTGGGGGCACAGGGAGTTTTATATTAATTTAATTCATTACCTATAGTGCCCAGATCTGGGTTTTGCCAGCACAAAGCTACACAGTTGGATTTTTGCCCATTTTCAAATACCTTCTAGTGGTTAATTTTGATCTTGCACATTGGAAATATTTCTAAAAATATCTCTCTTGTACATGAAATCAATGCAATGCCTAAGGTAAGGCAACAGTAGGTGGGCTTATATTACACATTTTACTTCTAATGCTAGCATAGCTATATAAATGCATTACAATACATTTATATTGTATAAATGTGTGTATAAATGTGTATAAATAAATAAATAAAATTGCACATTTGTACAGAATTCAAACATATTTTGCATAGAAGCTTGTTTCTAAAAATAGACATGTAATAAGCATAAAAGAACGAACGAACAAAAGAAAGAAAGAGAAAGAAAGATCAACATGCCATGCTGAAACACAGGTTTGGTCAGGTCACAGCTGGAATATTATATGTAGTTCTGAACATTATAGTTTATGAATGATATGGACATGGAGGCATGTGTGCAGAAGCAAACAATCAAAATGTATTGAAACCAATAAATGGTTGAGGGAGAGCATGACAGTCATGCTCAAATAGGTAAAGGACTGTTGCATGGAAAACATAGTAAACTAGTTTTCTCCAGTTTCAGAGGATAGTGTCCAGAGGATTCAAATCATAAGGAGATTTTGACTAAACTAGGAGGAACTTCCTTGTGCTAAGAGTCATTCCAATAGTAGAGTAGGTTGAATCAGGAAGAGGTGGACTCATTAGAGGTTTTAAAACAAGAATTGAATGACCATGTGTTAGAGATGTTTTAACTGGGATTTCTTTCACTGGGAAGGTGAACTGGACTAGATGACTCTTTCAAATCTGGTTCTAACACACCAAGACCCATAGCGTATAAGAAGTGAGAGAATGTTTGGGAAAGGGGTTGCCAATCTTTTTGAGTCGGGGGCCGGGTCACACTCCCTCAGACAGTTGAGGGGACCAGACTGGTGGTCTCCCAACCATTTACGGCTGTCATAAATGAGTCTGTGGACGATTCCCCGGCGGCTGGAGCAAGGGCGGGGACCAGATTATTTGGTGCTGAAGGCTGGATCCAGTACATAGGCTGTAGGTTGCCTACCCCTGGTTTAGGACTCTGAACATTCCCTTCTCGTGGCATGGATAGCTGGGTTTTCCTCAGTCACCTATACACCTGTAACTCTAATTCATGAAAAGAGATTGATTGTGAGGCAATACAGGACAGACAAGATAGTATTTATACAAAATTAAAGTACCCCAAAACATGCTAACAACCACTAACTTCAATGGTTTTTTTAAATGAGAGTAAACAAACTCAGGGAGGCTACATCTGTTTCTAGTGGTGTAAATTGGGGTTTATCAAACTTGGGTTCCCAAAGTTCTTGGACTTCAATTCCCAGAAGCCTCAATTAGCAGATGTACAGACTTAGACTTCTGAGAATTGAAGTCCAAGAACATCTGAGGTGCCATGGTTGAGAAACATTTAGGTTGCAACTTGCTAGTCATATGTATAATCCTTCTTTTGCAATGAGATCACCAAAAATTTACATACAGTACATCTTTTGAACTTGCAATCCTTCAATGTGGAGTAAGTAAAGGTAAAGGTTTCCCTTGCTCGAAAGCCAGTCATATCCAACTCTAGGGTGCAGTGCTCATCTCTGTTTCAAAGCCGAAGAGCCAGCGCTGTCTGCTTCTGCAGACATTTCCGTGGTCATGTGGCAGTCATGACTAGACACACGGTGTGCTGTTTACATTTCTCACCAAAGTGGTTCCTATTGGTCTACTTGCAATTTCTTGCTTTCGAACTGGTAGGTTGGCAGGAGCTTGGTCAAAGTACTCAGGAATCGAACTGCTGACCTTCCGCTTCCCAGTCAATGTCTTAGCCACTCGAGCTACTGCAGTTCTTCCACTAAATTCTAGGTAGTTTACTTCTGAGTAGATATTTAAGAGGTTTATGCTACAAAGCTTCATTTAATGGGATTATGTTATTTGCAATTTATTTTATTTACTGCCTTATCTTTAAGAAACACAGGAAGTTGCATATTGTGATTTTCACTGTGAAATTCAGTATTTTGTGTTCACTCCTAGAAGCTATTCCACAGTAGTAATTTAATTAAAAGGACAGTATCTAAGATTCACCATATGTGACTGCCATCTGTAACAGTAGCAGTTCAAGCCTAAGGATGGCATTATTTCATGTACTGAAGAGTAGTTTCACCAGTGATGAAAGCTGTCAGTTAGGGTAGAGAAATTCCTATTATACCTCATGATATAAGCACATAAGTGGGCTATAATAGTAATCATCAGTTTTATTTTATTGACATATTTAGCACTAGGAGTAAAAATAGCTTAAATCTGTAGCTCATACATAAACATAACCAGAAAAATCATTCTGGAGGACCCATATATATTTCTACAGTGGGGGTGGGGGTTGGGATCACTAAAAATTCTGCTTCAGTAGTAAATTTTCCACTGGCACCATAGCAACTTAGAATCAATCATTTCAAGCACTGTGTATTGAGAACATGTACCAAAGTTTGAACTTTGAGAAACAGCAAAATGAAACTCTTGCGGGAATATGGCTGGAAGGATTGACCTTTGTTTCTTTCTCCCTAATTTAAATCTCAGTTGGATTGATAACATGCTCAACTCTTTATAAAACACGAACACTCTGGTCTTTTTGTTAATACCATTTTATTAAAAGCATAGAATGTAACAGAATTTGCTTCACAAGGAAAATGAATTTCTATACAGCAAAGAGATTTTCCATGGGGCTGAGATAGCCAGAGCTTTAAATGAGAACCTGGAATGATATTTTGGATCACTCACATTGACCCGATACTGAATACTGCAAGCACCAATATCAAGCTTTTAATGGATATATCCTCAAACATCTCACCTAATTATGGAGCTCTTAAAATTACAGTTCTGCCACACTATTATTTTGGTGCATGACCTTAAGTGGAGAAGGATTGATTTTTGTGAAGAAAAGAATAGAAGAGACCCAATGAAGACAGGGATGGGGAATTGAAAGGCTGTCATTTGGCAACTATAATGAACCGACTGGAAGTTATGGAATAATGCACAAATTGTCTCGGTAGTTAGGCAATGGGAAGAAGGCTGGGTTTATTCAGGTCAAAAGACCCCTGCCCAAATACCTTGGCTGTGCAGAATTAAAACAAAAATAAAAGATAAAAAAGAAATCTCCTGCTCCAAATTAGTGTTGAATGTTGCTGCTTTAAAAAAGCCTGGAGCACCTACAAGCATCAGCATCCATACCCATCAAGTGCAGCCCCACAAAATACGGGAAATTGCTGCACATGCGTGGACACGCATGCACAGTAACCCATTTGTGCATGCGCACAATGTCCATGCATGCACAATGTTTGCGCATGCACACCATGTCTGCACATGTACAGTAACCCGTTTGTGCATGCACACGGTGACCGCGCATGCACAGTAAGCCCTTTCCCCGCTGTTCAAATATGAGACGGCGGAGGGAAAGGGGAGGAATGAGCGCAGAAAAACAGGAAATTCCGGCCAATACGGGATATTTGACAGGTATGTCAGCATCTAACCAGACACTTTCTACACTGACCATTTCTTTAAAAAAAGATAGAAAGGAGTGTGTGTGTTGAACAGAGTTGCTTGAAAGCATCTGGGACCCTCAACCAAGAGTGGCCCTCAAACAAGCATGCACCCCTTCATAATGTCCCTCCACTTGGGAAAGCTGGTGAAGCTTGCCCAAAGAGGATGGTCTATAGATGGGCAGCTGGCAACTTCTAGTTTTGGTCTGGTCTGCAAAACATATAGGAACATAGCTGGCTGGGTTTTAATACCTCTCTTTCTATAGACGCTTTGGGAGAACATCCAGTAATACATTTCAGTAAGGTGCTGTTCACTAAATTTTTAGTAATATTGTATCAAAACTAATTGCAGCTCCCAACTAGAGTAGCTGCTCTGAATCTCCAAGATTTAAACTATTGGTTTAGAAAGCCTATTCTCATTTAGTGGACCTGCTCTAGTTGAGACTAAGAGTTTGATTTATTCTACTTTGCTTGGAGATAAAGCTCGAAAAATATCACTAACTAATACTTACTGGTGATTGGAAATAAACTAAAAGGGCACAGGGTGCTACCACAAGCTTTAGTAGCATCCACAAATTTGGGAGGCTTTAGAAGCGAAAAAGAAAAATGCATGGAAAATAAAGCTGTTAATAACTACTAGTTAGGATAGTTATATATTCCTCTTAGCACCAGAAAGTATGACTATTTACAGTAGGTTATAATATACTAATGCTTTGTTTGCTTATGAGTTTCCTTCAGGCATTTTGGTCAGCAGGGATGGGACCTTCATGTTACTATGAAAGGGAAAAAAGAAAAACATAAATGAGGCTCTTCTTTTAATTTTCATGTTCTTTCAGTGGTAAAAAGGCGCTTCTTAACAATGAATGTTTTATGTAAAGAAAAGAGGGGTGATTGAATGAAAGTTTCTTTCATTTGTCCCTTCTGTCACTCAGTGTTGTCAAATCACCCAGGAAATGTCTGACCAAATAGCATTATAAGGGCACTGACAACAGCTAACCAGAACACCACTATTATCAGAGTAATCTGCCCTTCTACAGACAGTAAACTAGGTTGCAATAGCAAACATGGATTTTTACTGTAAAGCACTAACCTGACATCTCTTTTGGAACAATGCACTTAGAAAAATGGTGCGCAGCCCTCTGTCAGTGAATCCTGGGCATGTGCCAACGTTACCTTAACGTTACCTGGCATTAAACTCCCTCCGCCTCAGTTCTCTCCTTGTCCCCTCCCGGGTTTCCCATACACAGGCAGCTAAAACGTGGGACTACTGAGACTCCAAGCTGTTTTCCATGGAGTGCTCATCCAGCAAAATAATACCTTTTGCTGCAACCTGGTAGATCCACTCTAAAAGTGATCCCCAGAGAATGTCAAAAGGAGAGAATGGTAGCAGTGTGGCATCTCTTGGCTTAAGATGGCTTTACTCTGCCCCTTCCCTTCAATAACATACAAGTTATTGAAGAAATTGTAGTTTATCTTTACCTATATGAAAGGGGTTGGGCCATGCGTGTGCGGAATGCGTTTCCACACCCGTCCAGCCTACCCCGTAATGTGCCGTTCACACTTACCTTACTTCCCTGACATCATCACCACAAGGGTGCGGAGAATGAGAGTGGGTCCTGCGCCCCACAAATGGCAACAAAAACTCCAAGTCCCAACGTCCTCCGCGGCACACCACAGCCAATCAGGCAGGACGGCCCGAGCGTGGTTGGAGGAGGGACAGCCAGCGCACGGACGCTGAAGCCAACGGCCGCTTCGCGTGTGCATGCACTACAGCTGAGGACCCAACGTAGCCGGGTGAGGCACTGCCGCCCCTTCTGCCCTCAGCCACGCCGCATGAAACAGCGGAGGGAGAATGGCAAGGGCGAGAGGCAGGTATCCGTCAGTGGAGGTGCCTCACCAGGCGGTTCAGTGACTGGCGCCTTTGCATTTCCCCCTCAGCTGTTTCGAGGGCTGTCAATGAAATAGCGGAGGGGGAATGGCAGGGTGAGAGGCAGGTATCTGTCAGGGAAGGCACCTGCCATTTTCCCTCTGCTGTTTTGAAGACAGCCCTCGAAACAATGGAGAGGGAAATGCAAAGGCGCCAGGCAGGGATCTGCCAGGGAAGGCACCTCCCCTGATGGATACCTGCCTCTCGCCTTGCCATTTCCCCTCCACTGTTTTGAAGACAGCCCTTGAAACAGCAGAGGGAGAAATGCAAAGGTGCCAGGCAGGGATCCACCAGGGAAGGCACCTCCCCTGACAGATACCTGCCTCTCGCCCTTGCCATGTCTTTGGCTGTCCCCTTCCTTTGCCCTCAACCTTCCTCAGCATCAAGGCTTACTCAATTGAATCCTCTCATCCCAATTAAATCACCCAAAAAAAAACCACCCCATGACCAACACAAAAACAATACCTGCCCGGCAAGGCAGGGCAATCAGCTAGTATTTCATAAAGGATGTTAAAGATACATTGTTCACACAATACAGATAACTATACACTATATACAACACTACTTAAAAAGATTCAGCAAAATCAACACCTTGGTTTTCCCCATGAACTTAAATTAATCTAACTCATTAATTTATTCTGATAGCTTAGAAGAGAGCAGTATTTCTTTCCTCTTGTTCTTTGGCATGTTCTCTTCAGATTCTCCTCAGAATCTCTTCATAAAGTTCCCCAGAATCTCTTTAGATTCTCCTCAGAAAGTTTGCCTCAGCCTTTCTGAAAATTTCTAGAATCTCTTCGGATTCACCTCTGAATCTCTTTAGATTCTCCTCAGAAAGTTTCCTTCTCTGAAAGTTTACCTCAGCAAGTGTTCCTTAAGTTTTCATACCTCTCAAGTTCTCTTTCAAGTTTCCCTAAGTTCTCCTTTTCTCTTAAGTTCTCTTTTCCTCTCAAGTTCTCCTCAGAAAACCCTCTTTCCTTTTTTATACCTCCTCCTCCCTTATCTCATTTGCATTAGCCAATCAGAAAGCAGGTTTATTTTTGTATGTTGGTGGTTGGGGTGGTTTGGGGCACACACACACACACACACACACACACACACACACACACACACACACACACACACAACCACGCATACAAAACAACCACACACACAACACAACCAAACACACACACAATACACACACAACACAAGCACACACACAACGCAACTGCACACACACAATATACACACACAACCCCACACACACACAACAGAATCACACACACCACACACACACACACACACACAACACAACCGCACACACAATACAACCACACACACAACACAACCACACACACACACACGTGTATGGCCCTCACCTGGAGGAGAAGGGGTCTCCATTCTTCTGTCAGGCAAGAATGCCCGAACGGGGTGCCGGCTTTGGCCGTCACTTGGTGGGGAAGGCACATGCTTTCTCCATCTCTCTCTCTTCCACCCCCTCTCTCCCTCCTCGTCTCTCTTTCTTGCGTGCGCTTTCTCCGTCTCTGTCTCTTTTACCCCCTTCTTTCTCTCTCACTTTCTCTCTCTTTCCCCACTTTCTCTTCTCGCTCCTCCTCTCTCTCTTCCCCCTCTCTCACTTTTCCCATCTTTCTCTCTTCCCCCCACGCTCTATCTCTCTCTTCCACCCCTCCTCTCTCCCTCTCTCTTTCCCCCCTCTCTCTTTCCTTTCCTTTCTCTCTCTCTCTCTCTCCCCCCCGGCAGGGAAGGTGCCTGGAGTGCTCCTCTCCCAAGGCCAGTGCCGGCCTTTATCGCTGGAGCTGCAGGAAGATGAGGTGCTCCTCCTCCTTCCTGCAACTTCACTGAAGCCGCTGCGAGGCCAGCGCTGGCCTTGCTTGCTGGGGCCATGGGAAGATGAGGGGCTCCCCCTCCTTCCCGCAACCCCACCGAAGCCACAGCGAGGCTGGCCTGCCCTCACTCGCCGGGATCACAGGGATGGCTTCCCTCCGGGCAATGAAGTGTCTTCCGGAGGGAAGTGGTTGTGGCGCTTCGGCGCCCCCCCCCGTGCGTGTTGGCTTTCCCAACGTTCTCTGTGTTCACGCCCTTCAGCCTGATTGGCTGAGGGGTGGCACGACACAGAGGATGCTGGGCCTTGTAGTTTTTTTATCTAGTTTGTGGGGCGGTTGCCCCACTCTCGGCTGGCGGACCCTTGCGGCGATGCTCGCAGGGTCTTAAGGTAACTGTGGCTGGCTCGGTACGAGATGGTTGGGCTGGGTTTGGCCACGCATGTCGGACACATACCACACAACCCCCTTCTTATAGGTAAAGATAACAAAGCCCAACCACAAAATGGACTTTTAACTACATTTGGTGTAACTTGTGAGCCCATGGTAGGCTCTACCATGACACCCTCCCTACCCCATTCCTCCTTTCTCTTCCACAAGCTGGATGGGTTGTATAACATAACTGATAACAGGAAGATGTTTTAGAACAGGGTACAATTTTACTCTGACAATGAAAGGCAAAAGAAACACATACACTCTAAGTGGGGTGGGTGCTCATTCAACAATGTAGTTTATTGGGTGATATGTCAGAGTCTGCCTTTTACTTTAACCTGTGTTAAACTTTAAATACAAGTGGTTAGGTCCACATAAGTTTCCCTAAGCTCATTTGAAAGACGATCAATGGTATGGGCAAGTTTGGAACTACTGACAGTCTGCATAGCCAGATGCCTTAAGCAAGGAGAGTCCAGAAAATGAACAGGGGAAATTAGATTAGCCTGGTCTCTTTTGCATTTAATTGAAAGGCTTGGTTCATTAAAGACATAAACATGAGACACTCTCTGAAAAAATGCAACAAACACATTATTTTTGTGTGCACATCCTGTTGGGAACAGGATGCTGGGACAGGCTGATTTTTTAGCTTGATCCAACATGTCTCTTCTTAAGCTCTTAACAAAAGACCCCTGGCACTGGAAGATTTGACAAACTACCAGGAGGTTAGTCTGTTCCAGCAAATACAGCATGGGGTCTTGAGGGAGACACATTTCTAATTCTCCGAACCAAGGCTTAGATTTTGGGACTGGCACAGTAAGTTGCCCAGACATTCAGTTTCATGATAAGTGGTTGGAAAGTGCAAAAATTGAACCCAGCTTTACTGTTCCTAGAGTCTTCACAAATATTACTTTGATCTCATATGGATGGCCAAATCATAAAGTAATTACAATGATATCCTCTTCTCCTACTTTATCAAATCCTATTAGGAATCTTTAAGCCATGCATCACACCATTTAATACTGGTAACTCCTGCTGCTGTGCTTGAGAGATTTCTTTTCTAGTTTTTTATACTCACACAAGAGGAGGCACTGGAGACTTTAATTACTGCCAGCATTACTCCACTGGTAGTACAAAAGCCTGTTAAGTTTGGAATAGTTGCATGACCTTTGGAAGCAGAAATGAATCACCACTCCTTCATATCTAGAAAAAGATGCCTAGGTCTCAAATCCATTTCCACATAAGACTGTTATGTAGGAATTTCAGCACAGTTCTACAATA
The DNA here is from genome assembly GCA_035047345.1 of Bradypodion ventrale. Taxonomy (NCBI): domain Eukaryota; kingdom Metazoa; phylum Chordata; class Lepidosauria; order Squamata; family Chamaeleonidae; genus Bradypodion; species Bradypodion ventrale. The sequence goes on from JAWDJE010000003.1 coordinate 26,250,225, forward strand.
ATGAAGGAACTGTACTGTTTACCTGCACTGAAGCTCTTCTAGAAATTCCTGCTTCACAGATTCTAGGACTGAATGCTGTATGAAAAAAAATTATAGGGAGATGCCCTGAGAAGCAGTAGAATCAGCTAAGTTTTGCAAATTACCTAATAATAGTTTTGTATGGAGCATTAGCAACTAACATAGGACTGAAGAAGCCTTCCTCTAGTATCAACAGGCCACATGCATCACAATATTATTTGCAGCAAATGCAAAGTACCACTGTGTTTGTGGCTTGATTTTAAATGTCTTGTAAGCATCTGGCTAGCCAGTGGACAGATGGCTGGCTTAATGAGCACTTTGGACAGCAGAGCTCTTCTCTCATTCTTATTCTGCTGGTGATCTTGAGCCAGATCTTGAGCTTTTAGAAGTGTCCCAACTGAACACCTGCTGAAATCTGAGCTTGTCGAAGGGTATGACCAGAATGCTTGTAAAAGTTAAAAGGAATTCATAAAGTGCTCACTTCCAATTGTTTCCCTTGCCAACAATTCCAAGAACCTACCTTTAGGAAGCTCACTGGACAAGGGACAACATTAAAGGAGGCTGAGGAACTCAACCTCCCCTACGTTACTTGGAGGACCATGAGAAGGTTGAGGGTTGGAATCCCTAAATGTTCAAGTGGGGGCTGCTGGCAGACAGCAACACACTGTGTGAACGTGGAGCGATACAGAATCCAGCTCATTTACTGGTCTGCAGATTACTACTGGAAACACACACCGATGAGGACTGAGGTTTGGCCAACAACAAAGCCAAGAAAGTGGCTTCATTTTGGCAGGCCAGGGTTTGAATGAAATATGGAGGGGGGAAACTTTTACGAAAACTGTAGCAATAGACGGATGTTCTGTCCTAGACTCCCTGGCAGAAATGAAGTGAATGGTGTAACTTTCTGACCAGAATCCTTGGAAAAGCTGTGTCAGGTTAGGAAGCTTGATGCTTGAACACACTGACTAAAGTATGTAAGAGCCCTATAGACTTTTTCAGACCACTAGGAAAAATCAGAAGCAGGTCTTCATCACAACTGAGATTATCCCTATTACAGTTTCTTTCAAAGTGGACCAGAGAAATATTTTGTACATTATACAAGTAATTCTCTTCTTTTCAATATTCTTTAAGTTCCTTGCTCCATACAAACTAGATAAACTGAATGTCCAGATGAATCTTTATTTTCTCTTCTTTTATTTAACAAGCACATGGTAGCAGATGTGTGTAATATTGCTTCTATCTATTGAATATGAAAAATATATAACTATAAAAGCTTAACATGATGTTATAGAAATGTAGTTATGGAAACTTAATGAAGTATTTCAAAATGAAGCTATAAGATTTAATGCCCCAATTCTATTCAAGGGAAAAAGTGCATGGTGAATTTACCACCACAAGAACTGTTTTTTCCTTCAGGAACAAATTCTTGTACTACATTTAGATCAGCCAGATACTTACAAGACATTTACAAACAAGCCACACGGTGTTACTGTATCTTGTATCTGACACAGAGACACCCCAACTAATGAAGGAACCTGACTTACTGTATAATATAAGCATGTCTTGGAAAGCATTGAACTGGGCAGGAGTTCAATTGCTTGATCAAGAAGAACTTTATGTGTCAGTTGGAAGGTTTTTGGTCATAATTAACAAAACTAAACTAAACAATTGGGCACAAGTTCAATCAGCAGGGTTTTGTCAACAATTTTAAATACAGAGGAACCTTGTATAATAAGAGTGACTGCCCGTCCAACCAGAGCGGACCGGAGAGGCTCTCTGGTGGTGCCATCAACGAGGGGTGCACATTTGACTAGCACCCGAAGGAGGGCCTTCTCCGTGTCCGCACCAATCCTCTGGAACCTCCTACCAACAGATCTAAGACTTCAAAGTGAATTGCTGCCCTTCAGGAAAGGAGTAAAGACCTGGCTGGCAGGGCAGGTGTGGGGCCCGAACGGGACTATGGCCCCCGCCGGCTGGCTTTTATAAGACTCTCTCTCTTTCCCTCTGTGTGGTAGATGGGACGGGTGAGTGGGATATGGGTTTTAAATGGGGGTGGATGTCGGATTTTTCTTTATTGGGTGGGTTTTTTATTGGGTGGGTTTTATAAGGTTTTATAATGTTTTTATGTATTTTTTGGAGTTGTTGTAATGCCGCCCTGAGTCGGGTTCTGCCTGAGTGGGCGGCATTTACAAATGTGAATGATAAATAAATAAATAAATAAATAAATAATGAATGCATCATACAATGAAAAGATCGTACAACGAAGAAAATTTGAATAAAAAACATTGCATTGTATAACGAAAATCTCTATGGGGAAAATCGTACAACGAAAATTTTCTTTATACAATTTTTCCAATAGAGATTTTGTTGTACGATTTTTCCCATAGGGATTTTCGTTGTACAATTTTTCCAATAGGGATTTTCGTTATACGATGCATGTGTCATACAACGGGGGAAAAAATCATATAACAAAGTGCCTTGTAGAACCAATTGTTTTCGTTATACGAGGTTCTACTGTAATTGTAACTGAGATGTGCAAATGTTATCAACTGCTGGTCATATTGCAAGATGTAAAGAAGATGTAGCATTAAATTCTTTCTAGAAAATAGCACGCATATGGATGATCTGCTGGTGGTGTCTGAAAATAAATGTTCTTAAATTATATATTAGAAATTAAATTAAGTTATACACACACACACACACACACACACACACACACACACACAGTACTGTGCAAAAGTCTTAGGCCACCAGCAGCTGGTTTTGGGGGGGAAAAAATCTATGAGTGATTTGGGGTGCATAATTCAACCCCCAAGGCACATAAACAGACTAACATTGGAGAGTCTTCTGTCCACTCTCTGAAAGATATCTATGAGTTCAGTGACATTTGGAGGTAGACTGTCCAAGTTAGGGTCCTGCAAATTACTCACTAAATTTTCCTCAAATCCGCTAGTGTTGGCCAAAGATTTTTGCATAGGACTGTATATAATTGGAAGTTGGCTTGTTCCTAAATGACACTGTTTCGCTTCCATGTATTTTAGTATATGTTATTTTTACTATGCTCACCAAACATACTTGTCACTCATGGCAGCACAGGTAAAGATCAGAAAGAGAACTCAACATAATAACATTACCTATTGATTGCCTGAAGGTTCTGCAAGGAAGCAAGCAGAGCTGTGGCATAATGGCTTTTAGGGAGGAAGAAGATGTTATATATCAGTAGGCGGAGAGTGCCAATTTATCAATATCAGGAATTTGTTTTAAACTTGCATCAGTTGCTTCTCCAATGTTTTTCAGCATTATAGCCAATTATAGCTTCCAAAATGAAAAACTATAGCAGCAGTCGCTGGTGAGCTCTCAGACCGGCTATAATTATTCTTGGAGGAGAGGAGATGAATCAACAGACAGCCCCCATAGCCAGAATATTGACAGCCATCCTACAAAACTATATTCAAATGGAACTGCATTGACTCTGAAACACTTCACCAACAGGCCAACAAAGATACAGACGCTCTTGGCAGCTTATGCCTTGGCGGTGGCTTTGAACCTTGATAAGGGAATTTTACTGGCGAGCTCAAAACCATTCAGCTAATAGAGATGTTCTGGCAGGGGGATCTGAAACTGTCTATCAAAATGTCATCATCATCAACAGAGGTTTTCAAAGCCACTTTGGATCCATGGAGGGCAGGGAGCAGGGTCCCATTTATTTCAGCACTGAAAAGCTTAGTAACTATTGATGCAATTATGGCAACCGACCAAGAACTTGCACTGCTCTTTTTGAAGCACTTTGCCAAACAGAATGAAGTAACAAATGGGAAATGTGAAGAAATGCCTTTCCAGAAAATAACCGGATTAGTAATGCAGACCTTGTTTACGTGCCTTCTTCTGGTTTCTAATAATGATAGAAATTAGAAAACACTGGCAAGAAGAAAAGAATTATCTCTGCTCTATACATAATTTTTCCTGAATGTGCCTCACTTACTGGATATCTGTTCACCCCACATGTCTACAAACCTCACATGGGCTTACATGTGAACCACACTGACTAGAGCAACCTTAACTTGTTCCTCTTGCTTGTTTCTATCTGCTCTGCATACATATTTTTTTCAATCTGAGAACCTGTGGCCCTCCAGATGGGGCTGGGTACCAACACCCATTTAACTTCAGGCAAAACTCTGTGTTCAGGGATAAAGACACCTGGGCTGCTCTCCTCCGACCCCCACCTCCACAGGGATAAGAAGACGATGTGTCCAACGCCTTGCGGGACCTCGCGGGTGCCTCTCCCTGGCTCCATAACCGCCTGGTTGTTTAGCTGAGTGATTTTGTTTTTTGTATTTGAGTGCTCATAATTATTAGTGTAATTTCCCAGCTTTTGTATTTTAATATTCTAGTATTGCTTCTTATTTTTGCATATTTATTATTTATGTATTGTTATCTATATGCTATCATTTTGTTAAACCGCTTTGAGTTGTCTCACGACGAGTAAAGCGGTATATAAACAAAATTATTATTAATTATTATTAATTATTATTATTATTAAAGGGAGTCCAATGTAGTCCAATGTCTAAAGGCCAAATATTAGCCAACCTATCACAAACATTCATATGCTGCATTTATTTAGTGTTCCATTTTTCAAAGATAATTGTCTCTGTGAAACTACTTTGGAACTCCCTTGAGAGAACAAGGACTATGACATAGCATCAATACGGGACATCAATATCGACTGCTACCACAACTCTTACTACAAGGAAAATTCATGATACATCACAAGCAAGAGCTTGTGTAATTAAGTATTAGGAAATCACTAAATGGCAGAAATTTTAATATCTATACCAGAAGTTCCCAACCTTTTAAAGCTAGGGGCCGGGTCCTGCTCCCTCAGACAGCTTCAGGGGCCGGATGACCATTTTTTCCTTCCTCCACCAAATGGCACTTCTGGGTGTGGTGGTGGTCCATGGCACCACAGGCCGCATCCGGCCTGTGGACCGCAGATTGAGAATCCCTGATCTATATTAAATTATGCTATGGGCTATCAAGTCACATTTGGTATATTGGCAGTCCTTAATAAAATGTCCTTAATAAGTGCAAAAGCTGGCCTGAAACTCAACATAAAAAAACCCAAGACCATGGTATCTGGCCCCATCACTTCCTGGCAAATAGAAGGGGAAGAAATGGAAACAGCGACAGACTTCACCTTCTTAGGATCTAAGATCACTGCAAATGGTGACTGCGGCCAGGAAATAAAAACATGCTTACTTCTTGGGAGGCAAGTTATGGCAAACCTAGGCAGCATAATAAAAAGTAGACATCACCTGGCCAACAAAAGTCCACATAGTTAAAGCAATGGTATTACCAGTAGTAATCTCGTTGTTCTGTGCAGGACAATGACAATAAAGATCTATCTATCTATCTATCTATCTATCTATCTATCTAATGTATGGTTGTGAGAACTGGACCATAAGGAAGACTGAGCGCAGAAAGACACCTTTGAACTGTGGTGCTGGAGGAGACTCTTGTGAGTCCTTTTAACTGCAAAGAGATCTAAACAGTCAATCCTAAAGGAAATCAATCCTAACTGCTCCTTAGAAGGACAAATACTGAAGATGTTCGAGTATTTTGGCCACCAAATGAGAAGAGAGGACTCAATGGAGAAGGCCCTGATGCTAGGAAAGATTGAAGGCAAAAGGCGAAGGGGGCAGCAGAGGATGAGATGGCTAGATGGCATCATTGACATGGTGGGTGTAGATCTGGGCGGACTATGGAGAGTGGCAGATGTCAGAGGAGCCTAGCGCACAGTGGTCCATGGGTTCGCAAAGGATCGGGCTCAACTGTGCGACTGAACAACAACAACAAATAAGATTTCCAAGGTGAGCTATTTAAGGAGTGGTTTTGCCACCAATTCTTTCCACTAAGTTTCCATGACTGTTGTGTATGTAACATTGTACCTTTAAGAATGTAACCTTGTAAAGGAGTCTCTGAGTAACAATGTAACTTGATGTAAACCAGCTGCGATTACAAGCGATTCAGCTGCCGGTAGATGGCAGCTGCAATAGCTCAGCTCACATGGTCCAGATCACCCAATCACAGTGTAACGCGGGAAACATATCCACCACAAGTAAACCTTTTAAGGTATGCAGTACGTCCCAATGACGTCACTGATACCATAGCCAATGGGTGCTCCTGGAGCGGAATTCAAATGTACTGTACAGTATAAAAGGAGTTGCGCCTCCGCCATTACCGCATGTTCAGATTGCATACCTTGCAATAAAGATGTGTTTGGCCCCCTGAATGCTGCCTACCGCGTATCAATCTGTAAATATCAAACTGGCGATGAGGATGGGATAATGGCTTCCCACGGCATCAAGCTACCTCCGTTCAAGAAGCCAGAGAAATGGGCTCTGTACGAGTGCCAGTTAGAGCACGTGATGGCCGCTGAGCGCATTGATGATGAGGAACAAATGCGCTCCTGCCTCCTCGCCTAGATTGGCCTCCCCACATTAGAGCTGGTGATGCACATGATGATGCCCCGGAATATCAAGACGGACCCACTCATTGAGATTCTGGAGGCACTGCGGAACCACTTTCAGCCGAAAGTGTCCATCTTCTCGACCCGAGTCGCATTCCACAGGCGAGACCAGTACCCGGGTGAGTCTGTGGCGGATTACGCCGCCGCCCTCAGGCTAACTGCTGCCCCTTGCTGGTGGGGCGACCTGGAGGAAGCCCTGAGGGACTGCCTGCTGTGCGGACTGCGGGACGAGGAAGTCCAGAGGAGACTGATGGCCCGCGAGCACCTCTCCTTTGGCTCCGTATTGCGGGAGCCTCAGGCGGCCGAAGTAGCGAGGTCCGGAGTGCGAGCCTTCAGGGCGAAGTCTGCCACACTCAGGGGGCCGGGTCCACAGTGCAGGCTGCCCAGCGCTCGCCCCGCCATTTTTCCAGCTCATCTTCCTCTCCGGAGGCCTCTGCATCATCGGGGTCCGGTTCCAGCGACGACGATGATGTTCAGAAGGTCCAGAGGAAGGCATCCTGGAAACACACCAGCGACAAGGTCCGCCGCCGATGCAATGGCTGCGGAGCGTCCCACGACCGGAAAAAGTGCCCTTTCCGGAAGGCCGAGTGCCACAGCTGTGTAAGCATCAAAATGACTGAGCAAGTTCATTTGAATGCAAGTTCTCCTGTGCCACAGCTGTGTAAGCATCAAAATGACTGAGCAAGTTCATTTGAATGCAAGTTCTCCTAAGTCCCAGTCTGAAGATCTACACTGGCTCTCATCTGTACTGTAACACTTGCCAGCTGTCCGCTTAGTGGGAAAAGTGTTAAAATCCTTTCCTTCCTTTCCAATTACGTATTTAGAAGAGGTGGGGGAGACACCTAAACCTCTCCCTTTGGCTGCTTGTTTCATATTTTCTCTTCTACCCTCATTGTTAACAGTGATGCCATTACAATAGATTCCCACAATTTCATGTGTTACTGAGCAACAAAGGTTTACAAAATGAAAAATGTGAACACAGCAAGATCTGCTTTGAAAATAGATGAAGCTGGCAACAGCCTATCTCACAGCTGGCCATTTTGCTATGTTTACCTATCACCACTCCTGTTAGACTGTAAGCATGACAATGGAAAACCAATCTGTTTCTAATCTGTTTCAAAAGTCAAGAACACTGGGGATCTCCAGGCCCTGTGGTTCTATGATATTGCAAAATGGTGAATAAAGGCACCTGATGCCATTTCAGAATCTTTTCACAGAGAATGGAATGGCTCCGCTATGCTTTGTGAAAACTCCAAGCAAGTACACACACTTGTAACATCTCACATTCCCCCACAAATCAAATAACTTCTAACAAGTGTGACTGGAAAGCTGCCTATAAAATGTCCCAGCCCATGATGTAGGCCTTCAGGAATATGAGCATCAAGTCTGCTGATTCAGATCCAAGAAGATACCTAAGAGACCGCATCACCCCAAGAGTGTTTGCCCATCCAACCAGAGCAGACTGGAGGGGCTCCCTAGTTGTACCATCAGCTAGAGGGGCTCACCTCTCTAGCACATGAAGAAGGGCCTTCTCTGTGTCCGCACCAGCCCTCTGGAACCTCCTGCCAACAGAGTTAAGATTACAGACAGAACTGCTGCCCTTTAGGAAAGGTTTGAAAACCTGGCTGGCATGGGGCCTTAATGGAAATATAGCCGTCTGTTGGCTCATTTCAAGCTAAGCATTAATCTAGTGTCCCTCCCTCTGTATTTCGCACATTCCTTTTATTTCTTTTATGAATAGGGTGGGGGTAGGAGGGTGGGTGACATGGGGTTTTAATCTGTTTTATATGTTTTAATCTGTTGTAAGCCGCCCTGAGTCGGGTTCGCCTGAGAAGGCGGCATAGAAATCTGAAAATTAAATTAAATTAAATTAATTGCAAGAACAAACATTCTTGAAGGTATGCAAGAGCAAAAACAAATTGGAAGATGGAATAAGGAGCTCACTGGACAAGGAACATTAAAGGAGGATATGGCTAAGGAACTCGACCTCCTCTATGTCACTTGGAGGACCCTGAATAGGCTGAGGGTCAGAATGCCTAAATGTAAGACCAACAAGATCAAGTGGGGGCTGCTGGTGGATAACAACATGGTGTACAAATGTAGAGATATACATAATCTAGATCATCTACTGGTCTGCTGATTACTACTGGAAACATGTACTGATGAAGATTTGAGTTTGGCTAATAACAAAGCCAAGAAGGTGGCTTCATTTTGGCAGTTTCACGTCTGGCCTAGACATGGAAGAAGAGCAAGAGCTCCAAAACAAAGGAATCCAAGGCCCATTGTCTAGAACACAACAGTTAAAAATGTAAGAAAAGCCATCCTGGGTTTCACCAATGCACAGTACAGTGGTACCTCGCTTAGAGAGCATAATGTGTTCTACAGGACTTGCTCTTTAAGCAAGTTTGCTCTTTAAGCGAAACACCATTGTAAGTAACCAATTGTGACTTCTGGCAGGGGGGATTACAAACCACGATTTAGTTATTAAGTGAGTTTTTGGTTGGTTTTAGTTGTTAAGTGAGGCAACCATGCAGAGGAAATTCTGCTCTTTAAGCGAGTTAGTCTCTAAGCGAGACATTCTTTATGCGAGGTTTTACTGTACTGTATTCTGTTTCCAAAATGGAAATACTGTAGATATCTATGGAAACTGATGAAGCAGGATATGAGCACAGTAGTACCTCCTGCTTATGTTCCCTTCTGTACCGCCTGATCTAGAGGTAAACCACCACTGATATTGAGGTCCTATAGAGTCATCATAACTAGTTGCTATGGCTAGCCTGATTATTTACAAACTCTTCAGAGTGATTTACATAACCAGTAAAGTGAGGCGCTTCTACCTTCCTGGACCAAGTAGTCCGCATCCAGGGCCATCTGCCTGCCAGCCACAATGTCTCCTCCTTTGCCTCCTCGGGTTTCCCCGCTGACTCGGGTGCACTTGTTGTCTGGCGGAGGTTGGGGGGCCGGCTGTCCGCCAACCACTCTGCCGCTGCCGCTTCTCCCATTGTTGTTCCATCACTTAGGCTCGGGGCATCTGTGGGCCGGCGTTGTGTGTGCTGTGTCCTGCAGTCGGCTCCATTGTTGTTCCTCCCCACGGCCGCATTCTACGTGTGTGGTGGCTGTTGGACTGCCTTGCCTCTACTGCACGCTTGGCCATTGTCCCACCTCTCTCGTGCACTGCTGGCCTTCTGATTGGCTGAGGCGTGCTTCAGGGGACGCTGGGGCTGGTATTTTTTTTGTTTTTCCAATTTGTGAGGCCCACGTCCCACCCTCTGCCTCAGGACCCAAACAGTGTGGGGCGCAGGCATGCAAGGTATGTGCGTGCCAATTTTTGAGGGGGTTGGTCGAGGGGTATGGGAGCCCATTCTGGACCCACAATGTTACACCTCTTTTATATATAAAGGTAAAGGTTTCCCTTGCTTGAAAGCCAGTTGTATCTGACTCTAGGGTACAGTGCTCATCTCTGTTTCAAATCGGAAGAGCCAGCGCTGTCTGCTTCTGCAGATGTTTCCATGGTCATGTGGCAGGCTGGTTCCAAGGGGAAGTCCTCTGAACCATAGCCTAATGGGAAAAGCTCTCTTTGAGTTCTGTTATAGATCACAGGTCCTCAGAAACTACTCTTCCCATTGTGCCTTGGCTCCAAGAACATCCCCTAGCCTAGGCATTTCTTTGGTCTGGACCCTAAAACTTCTAGACTCTAAACTTCCAGACAATAATTTTAAGGGGGGCAGTTCAGTCAACACTTGGCCCATGACAGCAGAAAAGGTAGAATTTGGTCATGACTGACAAGACTGACAAGAACCAAGTTGCTTAAGGTGCTGAAAGTTATAATGAAGGTAGAACGTTCCAATGTAAAAACAAACGAGTGTTTTGTGTGTTTATTGAAAGTGAAATGAACATTAATTTTATATATATATATATATATATATATATATATATATATATATATATATATATATATATATATATATATATATATATATATATATATATATATATATATATATATATATATATATATATATATATATAAAATAAAAAACCAGCATCTTGATTCAGAAAATATGGCATTCTTTACTCATTTTTTCTGGTGTCACTTACTGCAAGGTCAGGAGGAATGTTTAAAATTGTATTTAATGTATGCAGGTGCAGTGTGGTAATAGTTCAGCAGTGGGGGAGGCACATCCTATGTTGGACTGCCCAGTTATATTGAACTGATGATGTGCCATTAAGCCAGCTTTGCAGCCATCACTTTATTTTTCAGGTTGGCTTTGTGCTAAGGGAAGAAGTTCCTCATTCCTTATCGGTCTGTTCTGAATCTCTCACCACTCAGCTCCAGTGGATGACTCAGGTTCTAGGACTGTATTACCTCATCTTAGGGAAAAGCCAGATCTTTATTCCTCTTTATTTATTTTTCTAATTTGTATTGCCACCCAACTCTTAAGACTCTGCAGCTAAATTTGTTGCTGCTATTCAGTCCTCCAAGACAACTAAATTGCATTATAGTAGTTAAATATTCAACTCAAAAGTTTCTCATGAGCTTCTAAGGGAAAGGAAGGATAGGCCTCAACTTAGTATCTTAATGAGACATTTAATATGAGTGTAATTTTGGATGCTCTGAACATCCAGAGAAAGAAAGTACTGTATAGTCTTCGAACATTTGATATGATAGTCACATGCAAGCTAGCCTAATGTTCTAATCAGAGAGTGGGATACATGTTTTCCTTGTGAAAGATCCTTCTTTGTGTCGTCGTGTCACAATTATCAGTAAGTTTACAGTGCAATGCTTCTATATCGGAAAGATTGTACCATTGCCTGGGAGAATGTATGCTCACAATACTTTCGACTCCTTGAAGAGGCTCCTTCTATATCTGTTAAAGATAACCCACTGGGACCTTGCATAATGACAGGTCTTACTTAGCCCCTACCTACCACTAGACAGAATGAGTTACTTGCCTCAGGCAACATATGTTGGAGAGCAGCAGCAGCCAACATTTCTTCTGAATAATTTGTTGGCATCTCCCTCTTTTAGAAGGCAAAGCTGTATGTGTACCACGTAGCCTGTCCTCAGCTCTCAAGTAGCCCGTGGCCCTTAGTTGCAGTGAGGCTGTCCATTTGTCAACTGTAAAGTATATTTCATTTACCAGTCCACGTGGCAGTAAAATATTTTAGGAGGCTGACCCTGGCCCTATATTTGTTTGATGAATCCTGGTCGCTTTAGCCTTCCTAATTTCTTCCAGTACCATATTATAGAACTCAAGTCAAGTCAACAGCCATCATTAGAGCCAAAAGTGCTATAAAAAGAATAACTAATCTAGTCCCTCTTTTAGCAAAGGTAGGCAATGCGCCTCCTTTGGCCTGCATATGACCCTCTGATGCCCAATCACTACACATTAAATTCAGCAGCATCACAGCAAAATGACATGGTGATTTGTCTTTTAAATACAGTATAGGTTTTTTTTAGGGGGAGATGGGGAGGTGAGCTTTGTTTACAAGATGTTTAGCACTCCTGGAAGCAGAAACTAGGTTATGTGGATGTCATGTGTCTTGTTTCAAAGATTTTCACCACTGTCATTACATTTTAATAGACCTTGGGAGGGCTAATCAGCATGGACACTAAACCTATACTCAGTTCAAATGCAAATTGTGGTATTTTTAACACTGGCATGGTAGCAGGAGGTGTGCCCCTCTAATGGATTTGGAGACAATGGGATAATCCTTTATGCTGCATGCAAACGCATAGTTCTTCTGATCCTATTGAGCCACAAATGCAATGTCACATTACACTTATTTTTAAACTACGGTATGTTTCACTGCTAGATCCTAATTCCAACCCCACTTCTGCTGGTTGAACAACATTCAGCTCTCTACTGAGATTAATCAAATCCGTTATGAAAATGAGATATCAGCAGCCAATACAAATCAGATTTTCAAGATCTACTCTCCAAATAGCAATTATTAGAGGAAGAGGTCCTTCTGGCATGAAACCTCCTTTTGCTTTCTTAGTTGGCACACAAGTGAGCAGGCATCAATAAACATTTCATTCTCTAAAGGCATTTCTGATCTATTTATTTGGCAGTAAGAATGGCATCCTGAAAAATGTCAGCAATCATACATCAACATGATGGATGAAATCTTCTCAATAATGTAGATTAGTTTCCTTGTCAGTCATTATAAGAACTCTCTATTTCAGTTGTCTAGCATTCTATGCTATTTGGATATTGAGGATTATTGAGGGAAGAGGGGTATTAACAGGCTTCTAAGATCACATCCTGAGACTAATTCAGGGAAGAGGATTAAAAGCTTGCAATATTCAATTGAGCCTTGACATTCTTAGCCATTGAAAGGAGGCACTGGATCTTCCTTGATCCTCCACCCTTGCTTTTTCTGTGTGCACGTGCTGACTAGACCAAATAGGTAGAATGATAAATTTCATGGGAAAGCAACAAACAAGGCCACAATGAACCAGGGAACCATGAATGAATAGTTTCTAAAGGCACCAGAGTATAAAAAGGGGGTGAAACAGTAATAGTCATTTCAATAAGAATGTTCTAAAGAAGATCCATTCCCTACTTTTAGCATCCCCCAAGATTGGACTCCTAATATGAAGGAGGTTATTCATGTTAATACACAGACATTAATATCTTACATTGATTAGGCTAGGACAAGGGCTTGTGTATTCAGAGTTTCTCAACCAAAAACTCAAGTAACCAGTCATTCAACCTAACCCTAAAAATATTTATTCCAAAGTAGACATACATAAGACACACATGGAAGCCACAGGTATCCTGTTTTCTACCACATGAAGGCAGTTCCCTAGAGGAGACAACACAACTGTGTTTAGAATATAGGTGACAAAAAATAAGTACAGTACTGTACTTCATAATTGGATAAACAGTGACAGGTATTATCGACCCCAGGGAGCCAATATAGTTCACCCTAAGAGCAGTAATGAGAAAGCTTTTTCATTGTCAAGGACCATGCTGTCCCTTGGGAATACTCCACCAGAGATCGCAGTAGAGGAGACCACTTCTTTCCTCCCTTAATCTTTCAATTTACTTGTTCTTCTACTTTCTTCCTGCTTGCAGGAGCCAGATGCTTTATGTCAAGGGTCAGAAACAACAACCTGCTACATATTACACACACACACACACACACACACACACACACCTTCTATTACACAACAAATTTTCTCCTCCTGCAGACCATGTTTTCTCTCTTTACAATCTCTCCTTAGCTTCCTTCATCTCTACGAAATTATACTGAGGACTATGTACTGCAACCAAAACTGCTGAGATTGTGAGTTTAATCCTGATAGACTCCAGGTTGGCTCAGCTTTCCATCCTTCCAATGTTGGTAAAATGAATACCCAGCATGTTGGGGGCAAAAATGTTAATTACCCTATCAACCGCCCAGAGAATGCCTTAAAACAGTGTTTCCCAACCTTGGTTTTTGGACTTCAATTTCCAGAAGCCTAAGTCAATTCTCCAAAACACTGATCAGCCAGTGTACTTAGGCTTCTGTGACCCATTGGTCTAAACCAGGGGTTCCCAACCTTTACAAGCCGGGGGCCGGGTCACGTTGTCTCAGTCAGCTTTGAGGGCTGGATGGCCATTTTGCCCTGCCTGCATGATGGAGGTGGCCATTTTGTCCCAACAACTTCAATGGGGTGGCCATTTTGTTTCTCAAATGCCCTTGAAGGGGTGGGGGGGCACATGAAATGGCACTGTGGGCCAGATCTGGCCTGTGGGCCTTAGGTTGTGAACCCCTAGTCTAAACACTATGGGGTGGTATGTAATTAATATGGACTTATGGACTGCAGGGGCCCCACTGCTGCTATTTAAAAAGGAGACCAGGTTGCCAGAAAGGGGACCAGGTTGCCTTATGGCTTTAAGTCACACCATGACTGCCAGGATTCAAATAATAACATATATCTTTTTATGCTGTGAATGGCTTCCTCTGAAGGTGATGTAATGGCACACAAGCCCAACTATAGGCGTACAGAGCTCTGGCACTAAAGAAGCAGAATGTGGTGGTACCACCATTGTGAGGTGGGGTTCACAGCATTAACAAGTATCAACTTTTGCTTCTACATTTTCTCCCTTACGATGTCTTTCTCTGATTCCATTATCAAAATGAAAAAAAGAAAGAAGTCTTTTGCTAGGACTGCTGAGAACTGGCAGATTGCATAAATTGATGTGTCTTGCTTATTTTGATCTTTCATGCAACTTCCCACCCTGATGTGTATGATCTAGCATTTTCAATTTGATACAGTTCTATTTTTCACTTTCAATGTGGTTCAATTCCTAATTTGTTTACATATTCACTCATTAAATCAATGTCTATCTGGAAGTTTCCATATTGGAAGGGCCATAGCAAGAAAGGCCTGGGGGGGGGGGGGAGGGGGGTGGCGGCAGCGGCGAAAACCCTCCTGAGCTAACAGCCCGCTCCCCCAACCACCCTGTGATGCCAATGTTATATATTGTTGCCCCTCCTGAATTTTTTTTGCTCCTCCTGAACACCCCCCCAAAAAAATATACATACATACATACATACATACATATATATATATATATATATATATATATATATATATATATATATATATATATATATATATATATATATATATATATATATATATATATATATATATATATATATATATATATATATATGTGTGTGTGTGTGTGTGTGTGTGTGTGTGTGTGTGTGTGTGTGTGTGTGTGTGGCCCTGCATACTGAAAGTCCCTATCAACCCGTTTTCACCTGCAGGTTACATCACTGGAAACACACTTGCAGAACACCTTCCTTACCATCTGAGGCTGCAACGGTTGGGCCTCTTCACTCTTGAACGACGGCATCTAAGAAGTGACCTGATTGAAGTTTATAAAATCATGCACGGTGTGGACAAAGTAGATAAGGAAAAACTGTTTTCCCTAGCACACAACACTAGAACTAGGGGACACTCCATGAAACTTTTGGGTACTAGTTCTCAAACAAATAAGAGAAAGTACTTTTTCACCCAGAGGATCACTGGTCTATGGAACTCCCTGCCAAAAGAAGTGGTGATAGCTGTTAGTCTTGACAGCTTTAAGAAAGGATTAGACAAGTTCATGGAGCACAAGGGAATATCAATGGCTATAATTATGGATACCTAAGGACAACCTCCGGGTTGGAGAGATAGGCAGGATATCTCTCAATGCCATTTCCAGGGAATCATAAGCAGGTGAAGTCATATGCTTGAGAATACCCTGAAGGAAATGGTGAGCCCCTATGTGAGACAGAATGCTGGACTGGATGGGTTGTGGCCTGATCCAGCAAAGCTGTTCTTATGTTCTTAACGCTTGATTGGAGGGAAACTGCATATAGAATAAGAGGAAGGACTTTTCTTTTTATCTGCTATTTACCGCTCCTGAAAATCATCCAAGAAGCTTTGCCTTGGAGAAATGGTGACTGGATTTCAAAAACATACAGTGACCACCCAATGTTCAACTCTAACTACAGCTACTGTGTCAATTTACATGACATAATGATAGCGGCTTCATTAACTTCAAACTGTCATGGTTCCATCTTAAGGAACACTGGGATATGTAGCTCTATGAGCTGCTAGTTCATAGTACTCTAGCAGAAAATATGAAGAGCACATCATTAAACAAAAAAATCTCAGGATTTCATGGAACGCAGTCATCAGAGATAAAGTGGTATCAAACAGTTTTAATTGTAGATACGTTAACTCAGGAATGGCCAACCTTGGTGTTCTTGGACTTTAATTACCAGAAGCCCAAGTCAGCACTCCTGCTGATCAGGGCTCCTGGGAATTGAAAATCAAGAACATCTGGAGCACCGAGTTTGGCTGTCCTTGCACTAACTGAATCAAACCCAGTGGCCGTTATGCCAGGTAACAGTGGGAGTTAACCGGCTCTTGAGAAGGGTCCCTTAAACATTTGGGAACTTTCACCTGATTTTCTATCAGGTTGTCACTGACTAGATTTTTACTGGAATACTCCAGCTGACTGAGAATCTGCAGGAACAATGCTCAGGAGATAGCTAAGGAGCTTCATTGTGAATCCAACATATTTTTATTTTCACCCTCTACCTGCTTACTTTTATTTCCACATTCTTTTTCTCTTCTACATGTCTGGGATCAGCACCATTTTGAACCAAATAACAGGTGCTTATCATACAGCTTCACATCAGTGAGTGGTGGCTCTTAGCTACACTCTAGAGCAGTTCTCAACCTTTTAAAGCCAGGGGTCGGGTCATGCTCCCTCAGACAGCTTCAGGGGCCAGATGGCCATTTTGCCCTTCCTCCACCACATGGCACTTCTGAGTGTAGTGGAGGCAGTGGGGAGGGGGGCACATAAAATGGCACCATGGGCCAAATCTGGCCCATGGGCCACAGGTTGAGAATCCCTGCTCTAGTGTATTTTCATGTACAGGGGTTCTCAACCTTTAAAGCTGTGGGCCAGATGATGCCCCCTCAGACAGCCCCCTGCTGTAAACCACAACCACAGCTGTTGTAAACACATTTACAACAGCCATGAGCACATTTAGGCTGTCATAAACGCATCCGCTTCCACTGGCAGCGTCATGGGCCACATGAAATGGTGCCGGGGGTATATAAATATTGTTTACCTGTCCTGAATGTTGAAGACTCATGCCTCAAGTCTCAACAACATGTGCAAGTCTGCAAACATACCCAAGCCAGCATTCCTTTGATTTATCCAACACACATTTTAAACCATCATTTATTTAATATATTTTAATTGCACTCCTGTTCAAGACACACATGCACACACTAAACAACTCAGAAAACCAACAGGGGCTCA
Organism: Bradypodion ventrale; assembly: GCA_035047345.1. Taxonomy (NCBI): domain Eukaryota; kingdom Metazoa; phylum Chordata; class Lepidosauria; order Squamata; family Chamaeleonidae; genus Bradypodion; species Bradypodion ventrale. The sequence goes on from JAWDJE010000003.1 coordinate 26,267,598, forward strand.
GCAATTTCCTAAGGAACATTGCTGATTTATAGATTTAATTTTGCTTATTTCCCCAAAAATCTGTATTCCAAAAATAAATCCAAAGTGAGCACAAGTAGTTTCACCTCCTAAATAGAATGAACAGCAGCTATTTATTTTTAGAGGCAGTATTACTTGCTGGAATAAATATCGCAAGTCCAGGAAACCTAAACATAGTTCTACAGAGCCAAAATAGTTATCTTGATTTGTTCCCCTTCTAGTTTTTTCTAAAACAAATAAATTCAGTAAAGTTTCATCCTGATGAATGATGAAGGGAATTCTTCAGAATCAGAACAAAACAAAATGTCTTCATACATCTTTATGTATGCCCCCAAATATAAAATACAATTGGAAGGATAATTTTTCTTGCATAAAGGAATATATATTGTTCAGGTTCAATTTATATAACTTGCTTTTCTCCCTTCTTATGAGCCATTATTTGGTTTAAAAAAAATCTATGATTGCATGAAGAATTTAAAGAATAAACCTGATTTCAGAGACAAGCACAATAATAGTTTGGTGCATGAGGGGGTTTTTCTTTTTGTGATCTACTTTATCTGGTTGTTAAAGGGATTACTAAGATCCAAATGAAGATCCTTATATGTGCTATAAATGTTGTGTATGATGTAGATTTTGGAGATTTTAAATCATGATATGGATACATTGCTAGTGAATGACAGAACATGGAAGCAACACATTACAAATAACATAGCTACTTTTTCTGGTAAGAAAAATCAAAACAATACAATATTATATCTGGTTTCATTCCCACATTACTTTTGAAGTGCTTTTTAAAAGGCATTTTGAATTGACTTGATAACTGTTATGTCATTCTTTTATCAATCCTCTTAATGGTTGGTAATCTAAAGACTTGAGTTTATCAGCTTTGAGCCTTATTGGTTGCTTGTGTCACTTCCCTGTTGGGCCAGCCAACTGAACAACTACATCATGTCAGTAAGCACATCCGAAGGAATCACCATCACTGCCACCATGAGGACACAGAAGATCTCACTGATAGTTACGAGCTCATGACCTCTCCAATTAAAAGAAAACCGTACAAAACAATTTTTAAAATGGCATTGCAGAATGCTCCTGTTCATGTTCCAGTCACTCAGACAAACATCCCACTCTTCAAGAGACTCCATTTCACCGTATTTCTCCTCCCCAGTCAGTTTTCCATTTCTTTTCCCTCTTTCTCAGTCCACAAACCACAGTGGAGAGCAAGACCTCTCACTGATTGCCAGATCCATTAATTAATTATTATGGTCACAGATAAACATGCAGCCACCAAGACAGCGAGAGTAAAGGACCACTCATCTTGACAACCCAGTTGATATGGATTCAAAATTATACATAGTTCTTGAGCAGGGTGTTCCTCGGCAAGCAGGTAGCTCATGTGAACACTGCTTAGTCAGATCTAATGATCCTACTTCTGCAAATGAAACAAGATTTAGATACCCCAGAAATACATTAGTAACATAAACATGCCTGGAGGATGATGGTCCATAGGGTTGCAAAGGGTTGGAATCGACTGTGCGACTGAACAACAACAAATTTATGTTTGCATACATAGGGTCCTAGTTTGAGCACAATTTCTACAGTCATAGATTCACAAGAAATAGCCTTTAGGCCGGGATGGGCAAACATTTCAGGCCACGGGCTAGTCATGTAGTTGAGTGGGCCGGTCACGTGGTTCCTCCCACTGGAAGTGGAAGTAAAACAGGCCCGCACATGTGCAAAACGCTGCCGTAAATGCACCTGCGGCTGTTGTAAATGCATTTATGACAGCCATGGGTGCATTACAGCAGCGTTTTGCATATGTACAGTCATGTTTTACTTCAGCTTCTGGCATCGGCCGGATTATTAGGTGGCACGGGCTGGATCCGGCCTGCGAGCCAAAGTTTGGGAACCCCAGCTTTTGACTGTCCTCATCTTACAAGATTTCCCCTTTTGTACTCTGGAGCGAGCCTGAAGGATTCTAACCACAATATTTACTATCACATTATCATGGCAGCAAAGAGTATCTGAAGAGCAGATAAGAGTTTTTTCCCCAAACTGACAAGATTTTATTCTTAAAAACAAATATCTAGCCTTTGTAGAATCAGAGATATGAAGCAATACATGCAGTCAGTGTTTTGATCATTTGTTTTTAAGCAATTAGTTTATTTCTACAAGTGACCAGCAGTGTTTCATCATTTTCCACCAGCATTTTAAGTCACAACAACAAAGTTCTTCCTTCCTCTTTTCTCTCTGTAGACAGAACCTCCTGGTTTACTTTAATATCACAATTTTGGTTTTTCCTAGGTGGGATACAATTGTTGCCCCATTAAAAATATATTTAAAAACCCATTTACATTCAGGTCAATAGTTGAGTGGCACATTTATTAAGGTGAACCAAAATATTGATAAAATATTTGAGATTTTGAGCTTTGGTTTGTATCACTGCATTTATATATCACAATTTTGGCTGGTCTGTGTGAATGGGGAGAGATACAGAATCCAGCTCATTTACTGGTCTGCCGATTACTGCCAGAGACATGCACCAATGAGGATTTAGGTTTGGCCAATGACAAAGCCAAGAGAGTGGCTTCATTTTGGCAATTCAGGGTTTGATTGGGACACGAAAGCAGCAGCAGTTTCCTGCAAACCCACTCCAAATGCTAGAAGCAAAGAGTCCAATATCCTTCCAACTCAGATCTTATTTAAATTTGGGTCTTTTCTTCCTTTTAAATGGAAACGTTGAAAAACTCCCCTGTAATATGTACCATTAGATCCATATTGGAGCCTCTCAATTTCCACGCCATGAGAGGGAATAACAGGACAAATTAAAGGATTGCTAGGATTGGGTGAAGTACTGGAGGAAAATCAGTGTGATGCCGTAGATAAGAGTGTCAGAATAGGATTCAGGAGATCTTGATTCAAATTCCTGCTCAGAGAAGGAAACCCACTGAGGCGTTGGCCATGGTAAACCTCTCCTTAACCATCTCAGACTCCTTCAAAACCCTTTTAGGCTTAACATTAATTCTGAAGCTGTGATACATAACAACTTTGCAGATGCCAGGTTTTAGAGTGAGAGACTGTAGGTTATACTAATGTTTCCAAAGATGAACAAAACCTTTCTAAATCATGGGGGATTTTTTTTGACAAGTTAAAAGAAGTTATTGATGTTAGAAAATATCTAGCGATGCCAGAAAATCTCCAGTAAATCATCACTGAATGTTGCATGCATCTGCTCCCCTGCCCACACCAGTTATTCTATCATGTTCTTCAACCCACATGCTGTAATTCAAGGACCCTCCAGGATTTTCTCCCACTATCTGTACATTTCTATTATTGACTTGGACACACTCACAGGGAAAACAACGAACAAACCTAATGTAGTGGCACATTGTGTGCACGAATTACCTCTCATACCACTGCGCAAGTTTCCCACCCAACCTCTAGCCCATTCCTACAATGTTCTTGGGGGCAACTGAACAGGCTCCTAAGTAGACTATCTGGAAGCCAGACATCCCTTTAATTTTTTGGGTTGTATGATTGTGCAACAGTAAACACTAGGTTTTTCTGAGCATGTTGCCACCTCCATTTTGTAAATGAGGATAGGTTTTTTTGGGCTATGCACTGGGAGATCTGAGTCTATGATTATTATATAATTACAAATGATAGTCAGTCACACTGAATATTACTTCTTTGAATGGAACTGAATATTATGCTGCCATTGTTGAAAATGACATTCAAGGAAAATGAAATACAAAAAAGCAAAAGCAGGACTGCAATTGAACACCAAGAAGACAAAAATCATGACTATGGAAGAACTGCACAACTTTAACATTCAAAATAGTGAAAGAAGCAGACAGCGCTGGCTCTTCGGCTTTGAAACAGAGATGAGCACTGAACCCTAGAGTCGGCTATGACTGGCTTTCGAGCAAGGGAAATCTTTACCTTAAGAAATGAAAAGATTGAGACTTGGAAGGACAGCAATGAAAGAAATAGGAAAAATAATCAAGCATAAATATGTGTCATTGGAAACCAAGTCCAAGATCATCTATAGCAGTGATGGTGAACCTTTTAGAGATGGAGTGCTCAAGGAGGCGTAGATCTGCGGCAGGCATCATGCATACCGGTGATGTCACGTGGGTGCATGCGCACCCATGATGTCACCAGCGCGCTTCAAGCTGCACACGTGCACACCACCACCACCTAACTTCACGCTGCACCCCGAAAGCTAGCCCTCACTGCCGCACCAGGCCCTGCTGCCACCGCCCAACAAGCCCTGTGCGGCTGTGCCAGAAAGGCCTCCCAGGCTTCAGTAAAGCCCCGCATGGCCACTGGAAAGGTCTCCCGGGCTCTGGAAAAAGCCAGTGCCGCCTTCCTACACCCTGTCAGGCCATCCTACCCCCCTCTCCCAGCCACAGCCTCCCAGCTGAGATTTCAGCCTCCCCTCTTGCCTCTCCTTTGGCAGAGAGGAAAAGAGAGATGGTGGGGAAGTGGTGCTGACCAGGCTGTGCGGGGATTCTCCTCAACGGCATGTATGCCAAGAGAAAGGCTTCTATGTGCCACTTCTGGCAAGCATGTCATAGGTTCGCCACCCTGATTTATACTCTTGTATGCCCAATTACTAAGTACGGCTAAGAAAGCTGACTAAGAAAGCTGACCCTATGAATGAGATCTCTCATTCATAGGGTTGCCATAAATTGAGGGTGACCTGATGGCACATAACAACATAGGTGAGGATAATGGGAACTGTAGTTCAAAACATCCACAGGGTTCCAATTTAATGAAAGCAGCAGGCAACACAGCAGAATTAGTCATACAGCTATGCAATACAATACACTTCCTATCATTGAATTTTGAACTGTATTGCTTTAAATTTTATTTCCTTCTGCATTCTTATCCTCTTGGGTAAATAGTCTTTTTTTAAAAAAATCTGAATGAGGCATTTAACCTCCAGCAAGACACATTCACAGATTGTAGCACAATGGTTTTTAGCAGCTAAAGCATGATAAAATAAACAAATAAATGAATTAAAACATTTGCCAGCAAGAGAAATAAATTATTTCCCCATATCCTTCTATAGCTTGCATAAAGACATCCATTATGGTAGCCTGTCTTGTAAGTTAATGATTCACAGTGATGGATTATTCATGCAAGACGGTCAGCTGAACATTTTATTGTGACTCCAAAGGTGGCAGCAGAGGGGAGAGTAACATGTCTCAATGTAACTGTGCTTCCTTGTTCTGGAGGCTGTCCCCACAAACTTCAGTGATGTTTTTACTGGGGGGGGGGGGGGGATATTTGGGGGGGGGGGGCGATTTAGAAGCAGCACCTACCCACGTCTCCACATTTTAAGTCTTCAAAGAACTACTTGACCTGCTAGAGCAGTGATGGTGAACCTTTTAGAGACCGAGTGCCCAAACTCAACAGGCTGCCGTCCGCACCGCACCCTCATGCTGTATGTAAGCCACCCACCTTACACCACAGGGGAGGAAGGAAGCACTCCCATTGGGCTGCTGGGCAGAGGGGTGGGGTGAACTCTGTAATGGGGTGACGGTGCACATGCCCACAGAGAGGGCTCTGAGTGCCCCCTCTGGCACACATGCCATAGGTTCACCACCATTGTGCTAGATCAAACCAAAGTGCTGCCTACTTAGCATTACAGTTCAGCAAAATATACTCGACCTCCAAAGTAGAGATATGAGGCATGAAAACATAGACATTGCTTACTTATCTGAGAAATAAAGTATACCACCCATTGATATGAATGTTTTCTTCAGCAGCCATGTGTAGTTGTCAAAGATTGAGCTAGGAAGCATATGATCCACTGGCAACCTACACACAAGCAGTCTCAGGGAGGGCTTTTTAACCCCAGCCCCCCAGATGTGCACTCTCTGGATGGCTCACAAGGTAATTAGCATTAGGAAACATCACTTCTTGCTTTGGAGAAATCATAGAGTTTAGTGTATGGGACCAAAGACACCAGGACAGCCGAAGAGCTGGCTTAACACAACTTTATTACATGCTGGTCAGAGGGAACATGTGGTAATGGCGGACGAACAGCTCAATATATACAGAGGCTATACATTTGAATGTGGCTCCTTGACAGTCTATTGGCTACTGTCCGCGTGACGTCATTTCAGGTCACGCCCTTCTTGTCCAGGTGAAGGTGGTGGCGGGAATCTTCCCGCGCTGTTGCTCTTAGGTGAGTCTTGGACCAATGAGCTTGGACGCTCGCTATTGCCATCTAGGGGTCACTAGCTCGCGTCCTATTAGGGTTACAGTGATGCAGCTGAGGTTACAATGTTACACATGGAAAAGGTTACATTGGATACACATGGATAGATACATTGTTTAAAGGCACACGCTTTAGAACACAACATAGAGGTAAACCTATGAGTATATAAGTACTGGATGCGTAAAACATCACAGATGCAGCCAAATGGGGCAAGCACTAGCCTTATGTGGCTGCTAATCATTCCACAGATGGACCTTTGTGCTATTTTCTGCAAAGTTGACAAACTGTAATGTTTTCAATGGAAGTTTTAGAATCTTGAAAAAGCCATCTATGGTCATTACCAGCCTCATGTAAATGCATTCTACATATTGATCCCAAATGGTTCCTTCTGCAAGACAAAACAGACCAGGAAGAGCTCACTCCTTCGGCTGGAATAAGAAGCCAGCTGCCTGTGTGTTGTCTAAATGACCTTTCATTAGCTGATCATTGGAGAATAATTATCTAAAGTTTACAATGGGCGCCTCTAATTTATCATAAACGAAATAGCCTACCTTGCCCCTACCCCAACCTGAAGAGTCAAAGCAGAACACAAACAATTAAAAAAACCAGAGCTATAAAAACAGAGCCGGGGGGTGGGGAGGAGAGCCAGCCGGGCGAGCGAGCGAGCGAGCGGCGGAAGGGCCAGCCACGCCGCCGCCGGGCAACCACCCCCAGCCGGGGGGTGGGGAGGAGAGCCAGCCGGGCGAGCGAGCGAGCGAGCGGCGGAAGGGCCAGCCACGCCGCCGCCGGGCAACCACCCCCAGCTGGGGGGTGGGGAGGAGAGCCAGCCGGGCGAGCGAGCGAGCGAGCGGCGGAAGGGCCAGCCACGCCGCCGCCGGGCAACCACCCCCAGCCGGGGGGTGGGGAGGAGAGCCAGCCGGGCGAGCGAGCGAGCGAGCGGCGGAAGGGCCAGCCACGCCGCCGCCGGGCAACCACCCCCAGCCGGGGGGTGGGGAGGAATGCCAGCCGGGCGAGCGAGCGAGCGAGCGGCGGAAGGGCCAGCCACGCCGCCGCCGGGCAACCACCCCCAGCCGGGGGGTGGGGAGGAGAGCCAGCCGGGCGAGCGAGCGAGCGAGTGGCGGAAGGGCCAGCCACGCCGCTGCCGGGCAACCACCCCCAGCCGAGGGGTGAGGAGGAGAGCCAGCCAGCCGCGGACGCCGCCAGGCAAACACCCTCAGCCGGCGGGGGGGAGAGGAGGAGGAGGAGAGCCGGTTGAGCAGCGGAAAGGCCAAGAGAAGACCAACTGAAAGATGGGAAGAGGGCAGAGAAGGAAAAGCAAGGGGAGAGACTCAGAGCCCCAGGCAAAGGATAAGTACCTGATATGCAGATGTAGAAGACTTAACATAGAAACTGACATAGAGACTTTATACTAACTAAATACAGAAATTGACATAGAGACTGTATATAAAGTGTGATAATATGCATGATAATATGTTGTCTAAAATGTTTTAAACTTTTAAAAACTGTGATAAAATGTATGAGGAGGGAAAAATGGCGTAGACACCGGCAAACCACGCCACAAAGCTTGCCAAGAGAACCCTATGGACCAAAACAAAAGGCAAAACAGACTGCGGCTTAGATCACAACCTACTGATTGCAAAATTCAGGCTTAGACTAAAGAAAATAGGGAAAACACGGAGACCAGAAAGATATCACCTAGACAGCATCCCTAAAGAATACGCGGTAGAGGTGATGAACAGATTTAATGGCCTAGACTCGGTAGACAGAGTACCAGAAGAATTATGGACGGAGATGAGGGACATCATGCAGGAAGCAGCAAAGAAAATCATACCAAAAGAAAAGAAGAGTAAGAAAGCAAAGTGGTTGTCTGATGAGGCTCTTAAAATAGCAGAGGAAAGAAGGAACGCCAAAGTCAAAGGAGAAAGGAAAAACTACAATCATTTGAACACAGAATTTCAAAGAAAAGCAAGGAGAGATAAGGAAAACTACCTAAAAGAACAGTGCAGAGAAATGGAGGAAAACAACAAAATAGGCAGAACCAGAGATCTCTTCAAAAAAATCGGCGAAATCAAGGGAACATTTAAAGCAAAAATGACCATGATAAGGGACAAAGAAGGAAAGGAGCTAGCTGATGCAGAAGAAATTAAGAAAAGATGGAAAGAGTACACAGAGGAACTTTACAAAAAGGACCTCAACACTCCTGACAATCACAATGATGAAGAAATTGAACTTGAGCCAGACATCCTGGAGAGCGAAGTCATAAAGGCCCTAAAGAGCACTGCAAACAACAAAGCTAGTGGAGATGATGGTATCCCAGTTGAATTCTTCAAAGCGCTAAAAGATGATGGCGTCAAATTACTGCATTCAATATGCCAGCAGATTTGGAAAACAAAACAGTGGCCACAGGATTGGAAAAGATCAGTATACGTCCCAATCCCAAAAAAGGGCAATGCCAAAGAATGTTCAAATTATCGAACAATCGCGCTCATCCCACATGCCAGCAAGGTGATGCTCAAGATAATACAGGATAGACTTCAGCAACATGTGGAGAGAGAATTACCAGAGGTGCAGGCTGGTTTCAGAAGAGGCAGGGGGACTAGAGACCACATTGCCAACATACGCTGGATCATGGAGAAAACAAAGGAATACCAGAAACAAGTTTACTTTTGTTTTATTGACTACACTAAGGCATTTGACTGTGTGGACCACAACAAGATGTGGCAAGTAATTAAAGAGATGGGAATTCCAGAGCACCTCATATGCCTCCTGAGAAATCTGTACATGAACCAAGAAGCAACAGTTAGGACAGAACATGGAATAACAGAGTGGTTTGGAATAGGAAAAGGAGTAAGACAAGGCTGCATTTTGTCACCATGCTTATTCAACCTATACACAGAGCACATAATGCGCAGTGCAGGGATGGAGGAATCACAATATGGTATTAAAATCGCTGGGAGAAACATCAACAATCTGAGATATGCAGACGATACCACCCTAATGGCAGAAAGTGAGGAAGACCTAAAGAATCTCTTGATTGGGCTGAAGGAGGAAAGTGCAAAAGCTGGCTTGAGACTCAATATCAAGAAAACCAAGATAATGGCAACAGGCCCCATCAGTTCCTGGAAAATAGACGGGGAAGAAGTAGAAGCAGTGACAGATTTTACTTTCTTAGGATCAAAGATCACTGCAGATGGGGATTGTAGCCATGAAATAAAAAGGCGACTGATTCTTGGGAGACAAGCGATGAGAAACCTGGGGAACATAGTGAAAAGCAGAGACATCACATTGAAAACAAAAATTAGAATAGTCAAGGCAATGGTTTTCCCAGTAGTAATGTATGGATGTGAGAGCTGGACAATTAGGAAGGCTGAACGTAGAAGAATAGATGCCTTTGAAATGTGGTGTTGGAGGAGGGTTTTGAGAGTCCCCTGGACAGCGAGGAGAACAAATAGGTCAATCTTAGAAGAAATTAACCCTGACTGCTCATTGGAAGGTCAAATAGTAAAGATGAAGCTAAAGTACTTTGGACATCAAATGAGAAGGGAGGATTCACTTGAGAAGGCATTGATGTTGGGAAAGGTGGAGGGCAAAAGAAGAAGGGGGAGGCCAAGGATGAGATGGCTAGATGGCATTGTGGACGCAGTGGGCACGGGGCTGGGAGGGCTGAGGGGGATGGTGGAGGACAGAGGCGCCTGGAGGAAAATGGTCCATGGGGTCGCAAAGGGTCGGAGTCGACTGTGCGACTGAACAACAACATAAAAGTGAAACCAGATTAAACAAAGCATAATCTTCAAACAATCAACTTAAAAGCAGATCAAAAGTACCTCAAAAGGCACAGACTTCACAATCAAAACGTCCTAGTTATGCACCCAGTCAAGTTGCTCAAAGCTTGTCATGGGAAGGGGATGGTACTAGCATTTTCCTCCTAATTGAAGGACAGTAAATCTGTCTCAATAATGCTTTATTTCTCTCTTCCCTCTCCATTCATTTTGTACTGCACCAGTTAAACGTATGAGCCTGTGAGAAGGGTCTATCTTGCTTTTTACTCCTTCCAACATCAGAAAAAGCTTCAGGTGCTTTATAAATGATTAATAGCCATTTTAATGGTATTGGTTTTTTTTATAAAAAAAACATTTTAACTCAGCAAAAATAAAAATATCCCAGATAGCCTACAAAAGGCCAATAATTAATTACCTTGCACTCACAACTCAGATCCAATGATCATGACATTAAGAAGTCTAGGACAGTGGTGGCGAACCTATGGCACACGTGCCAGAGGTGGCACTCGGAGCCCTCTCTGTGGGCACCCATGCAGTCACCCCAGTAACAGTTTGCCCCACCCCTCTGCCCAGCAGCCCAATGGGAGCACTTCCTCCCTCCTCCAGCACAGAGTTCATTCCACCCCTCTGCCCAGCAACCCAAAGGGAGCACTTCTTCCCTCCCCCCAGCACAGAGTTCACCCTGCCCCTCTGCCCAGCAGCCCAATGGGAGTGTGTCCTTCCTCCCCTGTTGCTGTGTTAGCACTTTACAATAAATAAGGGGGTTTGGGGTAGCAGTTTGGACATTCGGTCTCTAAAAGATTCACCATCACTGGTCTAGGAGCAGTATTGAAAAACAAGGTGCACTCAAGCACTTGTCCCTCCTTACAAAGTTCTTCTAAAGACCAGCTACAGTGAAAGCAATTTGTGCTTTTTGTCCCTCTCTTGCTTTATCTCAGTGGGATAGAAGAGAGGAAAGACCAGGTAGAACTGTATTCTCAGCAGAGAGGACTATTGTACCCAGTCTAGAAACCATTCCCCATGAGGGAGAATTCAGAGAAGTGGACACATTTAACCTGGAGAAGTGGAGATTAGGAGGGCAAATGATAGCTTTCTCCAATATCCTGAAGAAGTGGACTTGATCCACGAAAGCTAACAGTAAAAAAATATAGTAGTTAGTCTTTAAAGTGCTGCGAGTGTTTTTGTTTTATTATTATTTTATTTTTGTTTTCTGATATGCCTGAACCACAGACTAACATGGATACTATTCCAAAAATTCCAATACCCAAAGGACTCTGAGATGGAAGCAATCATGTTTCAGCAGCTTCAAAGGGTAGGAGCAAAGCAGTGGGTTCAAATTACATGAAGAGACTCCTACTAAATATTAGGTAGGACTGTTTGACCATGAAATAGACTTCTTCCTATCTCCATTGGAGGTAGGGACCAAGCGATCAAGTACAGTACCTGTAATTCTTGCACTGGTAGAAGAAAAGGCCAAGACAATACTATTCCACATTTCTATCATTATCAAAACGTAGTTCAAAGAATGCCTATCCTTCTGGCAACCAATTTCATTGTGTGACCCAAGTTCTAGATCAGCAGACCCAAGGGGAAAAACACTAACCACTCGCTCCACACCATTCGTTTTTATTGACTTCTATTGCATTGCCCTTTCTCCTTTCTACCAAAGGAAAGAAAACTGTTCCAGCCGCCCTCTTCTCTACCTTTCCTAACTCCTTCACTGCTTACTGTAATGTTGTACGGATGAAGGAACCTCTTGTAAAAGCACTGGTGCCTCAAGCAAACCTGCAACTGGAGTCTCAGAATACCAGTTTAAAAATGCATTTTACTCAGCAAATTGACTGCAGCAATGTCCCATTAAAGCTTGATGAAGCAATTCAAATTTTATCCAACTCTGTTGTACCATATTGTTTCTGTTACATTGCAAGACATCGATTGCCTGTTTCCAGGGCACAGGAAGTTAATTCTTTGATTTCTCAGACTGTATTCAACTTAATGAAATTTTGTATAAGAGATAGGAAATATACAGTTAAAGGAAATAGGCTGAGCAAACATTGATCTAAAAGCTGTGTTTTCTTTAAAACTGGTTACATAAAGCACCTATGGCATGTACAGTGGTTTATATGCTACTTATCCTAAAAAACAACAACAATCCCCACCAAAAAAACCAAAGTTATTATTTTCATCATACAGAAAAGAAACTGAGGCTGCAAGATAAAAAGGCCATTAAATGGAGTAGCTGGTGAAGCTGGTATCTATGTATAAATTCAACCCTCTTAATTTGATAATCATTAACACACTAGGCTTGAACGTGTAGCAGTAATATAAGGAATAATTTGGACATTCACCTTATTGAAACCAGACTTACATCTAGGAATCTTAATTCAAATTGGTGTGTAAATATGCCTGACTTCATGGGAAAATACTTTTAAGCAAACATATTTAGCATTAATATCATGGGTTACAATTCTCTCTAGTCAGTATTTTAGTTGTTTTAATTAAAATATGCAGGTATTTTTAAAATCCAAACACCTACATGAATTAAAAGAACCTTTCCCCCCAATAGAAATGTTTCATTCAAAAGCATTTAAAGGCAGATCCTGAACTCAGGGCATTGTGTGTGTGTGTGTGAGACACATTCTTAGGCTATTCTCATGAGGTTAACATATGATGAATACACAACACTGACAGATGCAGCTCTTTCACAGCTTCTCAGATCTGTTTTTCTTTTCTGAATTCCAACATCTTTATGATCCATATAAATAATGGGTATTTGATTAAAATTTCAGCACTCAGCATTTCCACACCTCCTAACCACGTGATACTAATAATACAAGGTTGGAGAAATGACAAGCAACAGGCCTCAAAACTGAACCAGGATTTAAAATATCTTAGCTACTTGCAGGTGGCAAGCTCTAGACTAGAGTATACCTCTCCATAATGTCCTAGTCATTTTAAATCAGTTTCTTTGGAATAAACTCTAGACACCGTGACTTGAAGTCTCCCTGAATTACAAATGTCCAAACATGAAGTCTCAAGTTATTTGCTTTAACAAATAGGGTACACAGAAAGAGTCTCCTCAAAGATTGTGCCATTTCTGAACCACAATTCGGGATACCCTGATGACGGCAAGTTTGTCTTGCTAGCTAATCTTTCTCACACTAAGTCAGGCGAAGGGAACTGCAGAATGAATTCACCAAAAGGTGGCTTCATTTTGGCAGTTTCTGGCCTAGACACGGAGGAAGCAGCAGCTGCTTTAACAAATGATATCCAATTAAGAAAATGTATATCATTTGGAACAACTCATGAGGGTGAAGTGTTGGGTTTGAAAGAATGTGGAACTTTTCACAGATGCATATGGCAGTGAGCAGAAAAGATATTAGAGCACGAGTAGGAAGAGTTAAAATGAAGGAGTCATTAAAAAAAGTTATGAAGTGCTCAATCTCAGCCCTACATCAAACATGAAAAGACTGTTCCATTTAAACCAGGGGGTTCCAACCAGTGGTGGGCATCCGCAGGTTCGCACCAGTTCGCCAGAACCGGTAGCAGAAATTCTGGCTGCCCCACCCATCCAAGTTTTGGAATAAAGTAGTCCTAATTCAGCGATGAGAAACCTGGGGAACATAGTGAAAAGCAGAGACATCACATTGCAAACAAAAATTAGAATAGTCAAAGCAATGGTTTTCCCAGTAGTAATGTATGGATGTGAGAGCTGGACAATTAGGAAGGCTGAACGCAGAAGAATAGATGCCTTTGAAATGTGGTGTTGGAGGAGGGTTTTGAGAGTCCCCTGGACAGCGAGGAGAACAAATAGGTCAATCTTAGAAGAAATTAACCCTGACTGCTCATTGGAAGGTCAAATAGTAAAGATGAAGCTAAAATACTTTGGACATCAAATGAGAAGGGAGGATTCACTTGAGAAGGCATTGATGTTGGGAAAGGTGGAGGGCAAAAGAAGAAGGGGGAGGCCAAGGATGAGATGGCCAGATGGTATTATAGACACAATGGGCACAGAGCTGGGAGGCCTGAGGGGGATGGTAGAGGACAGAGGCGCCTGGAGGAAAATGGTCCATGGGGTCGCAAAGGGTCGGAGTCGACTGTGCGACTAAACAACAACAATTCAGGTGTAACACAGGGCTTCCCCCTGACCATACCCACCATACCACACCCACAGTGTGGTAGTAAAAAAAAATTTTTTTTGGAGCACATCACTGGTCCCAACCTAAGGCCCATAGGCTGCATCCAGCCCACACCACCATCTGATATACCCCAGACACACACTTTCTCCAACGGCATTTGAGAAACAAAATAGCCACCCCTTTGAAGCTCTTGGGACAAAATGGCCACCCTCATCATGCAGGCAGGGCAAAATGGCTGTCCAGCCCATGAAGCGGACCGAGAGTGACCCGGCCCCCGGCTTGAAAAGGTTGGGTATCCCTGGGCCAGATTATTTCCAAAAACAGAGGACCTTCCCGGTCATATAAATTTTATAGATTTATGTTAATTACCGTATTTATTCGAGTATAACGCGCACTCGTGTATAACGCGCACCCCTAATTTTCCATGAAACCTCGGTATAAAATTTTGTTTCACACCACGCATTGAGGGAGGGGGGGATAATCAGACCCACCTGTTGCAGAAAATGCAACTTCCGACCCCCAGGAGCCTCGCTCGAACTGCGAGCTACCTCCGGGCCACGCCTCGTCTCCCGCGCCACCCAATCAGATCCCGCCAGCCGGAGGGAAGCGCGCCCCTGGGCCCGTGGGTGGGGCAGACGGCGCATCTCAGCAGGGCTAGACACCGCTTCTTGAGTCGCGCGACCCGGGTAGCGCGGAGCACGCCGCGGCCCTCCCCCGGAGGGTTCCCTTCTTCTCGACCCGGCGGGTGCGTGCAGGTGAGCGGCGGCGGCAGCGGGACCTGGGCGCCTGCCGCCGCCTGGGAGGAGGGCCGCGGCGTGCTCCGTGCCTACCCGGCGCCGGCTTCTTGAGCCGCGCGGCCCAGGTAGCGCGGAGCACGCCGCGGCCCTCCCCCGGAGGGTTCCCTTCTTCTCGACCTGGCGGGTGCATGCAGGTGAGCGGCGGCGGCAGCGGGACCTGGGCGCCTGCCGCCGCCTGGGAGGAGGGCCGCGGCGTGCTCCGTGCCTACCCGGCGCCGGCTTCTTGAGTCACGCGGCCCGGGTAGTGCGGAGCACGCCGCGGCCCTCCCCCGGAGGGTTCCCTTCTTCTCGACCCGGCGGGTGCGTGCAGGTGAGCGGCGGCGGCAGCGGGACCTGGGCGCCTGCCGCCGCCTGGGAGGAGGGCCGCGGCGTGCTCCGTGCCTACCCGGCGCCGGCTTCTTGAGTCGCGCGGCCCAGGTAGCGCGGAGCACGCCGCGGCCCTCCCCCGGAGGGTTCCCTTCTTCTCGACCCGGCGGGTGCGTGCAGGTGAGCGGCGGCGGCAGCGGGACCTGGGCGCCTGCCGCCGCCTGGGAGGAGGGCCGTGGCCTACCCTTGAGGCTCGTTTAAAAGAGGCTCGTGTATAACGCGCACCCAGTCCTCGTGTATAACGCGCACCCAAACTTTGAGTCCTTTTTTGGGTATAAAATTTTGCGCGTTATACTCGAATAAATACGGTAGTTACAACAGCAGCTACTCTCTCAGTTTCTGACAGTGTTTGCATGTCTCTTATAGGGCAGGCAGGCAGGTACAATATGGTCCTTTTTACGCTAGGAACAGGTGTCCCTTCTGATTCTGGCTGGCACAGACAGGCAAGAGTTCCATTTTTATTAGTTTTTCAGGAATCTAACAAAATTCGGAGATGTCTTCATATTTAGAATACAAAGAACTTGAAATGTAAAAAAAGAGTGTCACATTTGCAAGAAAGCAAAACTAACAGATGTTCCATCAGAACTAAGATCTTCCCATTGTGATTTTAGTGGAAATGAAGCATGGATAAATTAGTCTAGAGATGGATCATTCCCATTATGCTCTTATTTTGTTTTCTTGGGTACTTTACAATAGTCATAAAAAGGCACAATTCTTTCTCTAATATAGTGCCTACCAGATGTTTTTGATATCAAATCCCAAAAGACTCGTCCAAGAGTTTCCTTAAGCTTTTGCTGGTCATTTTGTTTCTTTCTTTTTATCTTTCCTCCCCACTCCCTGTTTTTCTTTTGTTCATTTGTTCCCTTTTTCTTTTGGCAACCACAGCTCAACTGGGCACAGAACTATGCCAGATGTAAAGGGACAATAAAATAGCAAATGCACAGTTTGGCTTCTTCCATCTTCTTTATTCCTCGTCTCAAACAGACAGCAAAAATAACAGTAACCTTTTGTGAAGCCCCTGGGTTTTTAAAAAATGCTTTTAGCAAAATATCACATCTAATTTATTCAGTCCAAGGGAGATGACATAAATGTAGAATAGGTTTACACCATGTAGTGGTTGACTTGCATTTAAGATTAAACTCTTCATGCCTGAAAACACAACACATGAATTAAAACATTTTCATGTGCATTTTTCTAGGAACATAGCCCCCCTCCAAATTTTGTGACATCCATACTTGAAGAAGACCTCTTTGTGAACTCAAAAGCTCCATTTATTTATAACTTTCCAATTATCCTCTCAATGTAACATTTATTTCTTTATTAGTCTTGTATCCCATTCTGGGTGGTTTACAACAATAGGATACAAGCAATATGTAATAGACATATACAGTAAAAATTCAAAATAACATGAAACCTGAAGACAAAGCAAATAACAACATATAAAAGCATACAAAAATAAATTATACAAACCTGCAGGTGCCCCATTCAATTAATCTAATTAGTGACAGTATAACAAATTAATAGATCAACAAATAAGATGACTCTACAATAAAGAGTGCTAATATAAGAGGTCCGTTTACAGAGAAAATGCTTGATGGTATAAAAACATTTTCAATGCCTTACAAAAAGGCCAGAAATATGGGGGCATCTCTGATTTCAACTGACAGATCATTCCAAAGCCTGGGAGCTACAGATGAAACTGCTAGGTTTCTAGCCAAAACTTCTGTTATCTCTTTCACCATAGTCACCCTTAACTTCATTATTTGGGTGCTATTAGTATAGTGTCGTAGGAAGAAGCACTGCCACAGATAATATAGTTCTAAACTGTATGGCAGCTCCCCGGTGGCTTAGTGGTTAAGACCCTGAGCTTGGAGACTGGAAGGTCGGGTTTCAATATTGGGAAATGAAAAGAGCCTCATTCAGGCGTCCCCTGAGCGGAGTTTCTCCAGCAAAAATCCTTTCAACCCAGAGTAATCTCTGACACAAAATTATTATAGCTGTATGGCGCTTTTTATGTTAATACTAAGCCCTTGAATCTGGTAAGGTATTCAACAGGTAGCCGATATAGCAGTGATGGTGAGCTTTTTAGAGACCCAGTGCCCAAAGTACAGCCCAAAACCCACTTATTTATTGCAAAGTGCCAACACAGCAATAGGGGAGGGAGAAAATGCTCCCATTGGGCTGCTGGGCAGAGGGGCAGGATGAACTCTGTGCTGGGGGGAGGGAGGAAGCGCTCCCGTTGGGCTGCTGGGCAGAGCAAACTCTGTGCTGGGGGGAGGGAGGAAGCACTCTCATTGGACTGCTGGGCAGAGGGGTGGGTCGAACTCTGTGCTGGGGTGACTGCACAGGTGCCCACAGAGAGGGTTCCGAGTGCCACCTCTGGCACGCGTGCCAGAGGTTCACCACCATTGCGATACAGGCTAGCCAGCTGAAGGGTAATATGCTCAAAGTGCCCAATCCGGCTTCCACATTTTGTGATTCTCTGTACCAGCCTCAAGGGCAGTCCCACATAGAGAACAATGCAATAATGCATATTGTTGAAATGGTTAATTGAACACCCTACAGAAGACATCTTAACCAATCACATTACAGGACATAAACAATCATGTAAGAGGAGGAGTTTTAGAACACCGCGACATACTTTTGAACTCCCAAATTATGTAAGTGGTTTACTCAAGTAGACACCAAAATGGGACTTAGCCTCAAGAGGTCCAATGTTTCTGCCTGAAAATTCAAGAAAAATATAAGTTTTGCCTGGCTTGCCTTTATTCATGGCACAAAGTGGGGATCTGACAAAGATTAGGCTGTGTCAAGGAAAAAGTTCTGTGAGTTTGAAGTGCTTGTAGATCTTAGTCTTATTCTCCGTTCACTGGTGGATACATTTATCAGTTTCTATTTCTGCCTGTTTTTCATTTTCCCAGACTTAAGCTTGAACTCTGCGATATTTCCAAGTCAGCTTGCTTTTTTTAAGGTAGTGAAACTCTGGCCCTCCACGCACTTATGATCTTCTGCTCTGCTCCAGCTGCATTTTACTAAGGGCCATTCTGTATAGAACTGATGAAAAACAGACATTAACAACCTGTGGAAAGAACATATTCCTGAGCTCCAGCTCATCTAAGTCTAGTACTGTATATAGCTCTTGCAGTGGCCAATTATACGCCTCTGCCTTCAAGTGTGACATTAGCAAAAAGGAATCACCCATCATCATTCCCAAGCAACTAATATTCAAAACCATGCTTCCTCATGTACTGCTGGTAACATAACGCCTTTATGTCTACATACACAAGGATGGGTGGCTGGGGTGTGGACAACAGGAAAAAATGGGGGGAGGAACACCCCAATAGTAACAAATGGTAAAAAGAATAAAAGTGCCAAACTTTAATATATAGTGCAGAGCAACCAAATCACATGGGTAAATATACAAAAGTTATAGAGGACAAAAAATGACTATATACAAAATCTGTCGCCACAGCTCAAATACAGATGTATGATACACGATAATAAAGACAATGAAAAAAAGTATATACACGAAGTCCGTTCCTCCCCCTTTTTTTCCTTTATGTCTACATAGGCACCTGTGAATTTGTCTAATTATTGGTGCACAAGATCCTGTGCTGGCAGAGCAAGTCAATAAAGGTAAAGGTTTCCCTTGCTTGAAAGCCAGTCGTAACCGACTCTAGGGTTCAGTGCTCATCTGTGTTTCAAAGTCGAAGAGCCAGCGCTGTCGGCTTCTGCAGACGTTTCCGTGGTCATGCGGCAGGCATGACTAGACACCTGAGCGCACAGAACGCTGTTACCTTCCCACCAAAGTGGCCCCTATTTATCTACTTGCAATTTCTTGCTTTCAAACTGCTAGGTTGGCAGGAGAGCAAGTCAATATTCTATATGAAAATTCTAAAAATGTGGCAGCCAAACAAAAATGTGTAACTTTTTGTAAAGGAATGGCTGTGCGCAGCCATGGTGAGCTACCTGGTCCTACCCAGAAGCACAAGTGAGAACAGGGGACAGTGTGAGAGAGAGCCATGAGTTGAGAGAGATGTTCTATCACGGGTGGAGTAAGGGAAGCTGGGGTAAATTGAGATGGTAGGGATAATAGGTCAAGAGCGAAAGAATGGAAAGATGTCATCCACACTAGAAAGAAGAGGATGCATGGAAAGAGAAGAGCTGGGTACCCATCTTCTGCACAACTACAGCAGTGAGGAAGGCTACAAGGAGCCACCTTCTCCTATCTGGTTTGGTTGCCTGTGGAATGAGTCAGGGACTGAAGCTCCAAAAACATCCTCATTCAAAGTAGCTGACCCATCCTGACCCACCTTTGGCACTGGAGCAGCAAGCAGCAACAGGTGCACTAAGGGAGGCACCAGGGATTATAGAACAGCAAAGCCCAATTTATATCACGAGCCATCTCTTAGAGGAACACACCCTGGACTGGGACTCATGTCCTTGCTTCCCAGGACCTGGACTCTTGAAGAGCTCAGCCCTCAGGGAAAAGACAGCCAAGGGTGATGCTATACCTTTAATAAATAGGTGACCCTAAACCACTGGTGGTAAACCTTTTAGAGACCGAGTGCCCAAGGAGGCGTGCCAGTGATGTCACATGGGTGCTTGCACATGTTGTCTCCATAGGGCAGCGCACGCACATGCACACACATAATTGGAAGTATAGGAGGGGTGTGTATGGATGTCTGGTCACTTCACCTCGCTGGGATGGCGGCGCACGTGCCCACAGAGAGGGCTCTGAGTGTCCCCTCTGGCATGTGTGCCATAGGTTCGCCACCACTGCCCTACACATTCCCAGATTTAAAATGGCTTATATACATTGAAAAGACCAATCTTGCTTATTTTGAAAGAGGATGGTTGTCCCCTTTTTACGTGTAAAGAATCCCTTTTTTTCTTCAGAAAGAATTCAGGCTTCAGGGACTGGAATACTGGTCCTCAAAAAGTCCTATCAAATTTGAGACACAGTGATTTCTTATCACATTGAAGATGTGGAAGAACTGGGAGAGACTTACCTGCAGGAACTTTGCAAAACAGGTACATTGTTGCAACTATGCAGGTGGAAAGAGAGATGTTTGGAAGGCAATTAAATGTCACAGAAACCAAGTGGGTAGCAATATAAATTTGAACTAATAAATAAAATAAATAATAAATTTGATGAAACTCCTTGATTAATAGTTATTGAGCCCCATGAGAATCCTTATCTCTTGCTGAGAGATGACAAAGAACCTTTTTAAAACCACAATTTGCAATTCTGTACAAATTTCCTCTATGAAAATCTTGTGGTCTTTCTAGTTCTGAAGCAAAGCTCACATAAAGAGCACACGCTCAAGGACTGTTTAATTGGTTTTTAAAAAAAGATGTAAATGCCCCCCTCCAATGCTTCTAGGCATTAAAAGACCATATAACAAATTGCTATTTTGCACAGCTTATTTGGGTTAAAGCATTACTGCCAGTTATCTTCTCTCATGCAATAAAATGCCATGCTTTCAGGCAGGATGAAGAGAGTAAGTTTGCATTTCCTCATTTACATATGTGCAGAGGGAAATGAACATTATGTTCCTAATGACCCAAGTACTTCCTTTTATTCGTCTTATATCTTGCATATTTCACTTGACCCACACCCTTTTTCATGAGCTAGATAGCTCAGTAGCTGGCCGAATAGCAGAGGTTGGGAATCAGATTCCCCACTCTGTCTCCTAGGAGTAAAGCTAGCTTCTATAGCCTGGGGAAAGCTGCACTATCCCAGTTCACACCCAGAAGAAGGCAACAGTCAACTACGTCCATGTACTCTCTACCTAGAAAACCCTGGAAAGGGTTACCATACATCAGAACTAATTTGATGGCAAGCAATTATTACTATTTGAAAGTCCCCAAAGTTGTAAACTTTTATCACAAGGAAATTTCTTCAAGTATTCTGAACATTTCCATTGCCCACTTCTAAACCATTTCAAGCTTCTCTCACGTTCTTTTTGAGATATGCTGACCAAAATTGCACACACTATAAGGAAGAAAAATTTGATTTTTTGAGGAAAGCATTATAATATCAGAAGTTTAGATTAGGCAAGAGAATAACCCTTGACATCCTCTGAATGGATATGAGCCTCAAGTCCACTGGCTCAGATCCAGAAAGAGCTTTATGGCAAGAACAAACATTCTTGAGGGTACGCAAGAGCAAAACCAATTAGAAGATGGAGCTCACTGGACAAGAGACAACATCAAAGGAGGATATAGCTGAGGAACTCAACCTCCCCTATGTCACTTTGAGGACCCTAAATAGGCTGAGGGTTTGAATGTCTAAATAAAAGACCAACATTTTCAAGTGGGGGCTACTGGCAGACAACAACACACACTGTGTGAATGTGGACAGACACAGAATCTGGCTCATTTACTGGTCTCCCAATTACTGCCAGAAACATACACTGATGAGGACTTAAGTTTGGCCAATGACAAAGCCAAGAAAGTGGCTTCATTTTGGCAGTCCAGGGTTTGATTGAGTCATGAAAGAAGAAGGAGGAGTAGTGGTGAAAAGGCAAGACAGAAATACTGTAGTTCATTTTGTGCTGTCAAGTCAGAACTGAGTTAGTGTCCATCATACAAATGCCAGAAGCCTCCGGAACAAAATAGGGGAGCTGGAATACTTAGCAATAGATAAGAATATTGATATTATTGGTATCACTGAAACCTGGTGGACGGATGATAACCAATGGGATACAGTTATCCCAGGCTACAAACTGTACAGGAAGGATAGGAAGGGGCAAACAGGAGGTGGTGTAGCCTTGTATGTCAAAGAAGTGATAAAATCGTATGAATTGGAATATCTAGGTGATTTAGAGTCACCATTAGAAGCTCTGTGGGTAAGAGTACCAGGCCACAAGGATGGTCTAACAGTAGGCATATACTATCGGCCTCCGACCCAAACTCTTGAGGGAGACTGGCAGTTGGAGAATGTTGTAAAGGAGGCATCCAAGAAGGGAAGCCTGGTTATAATGGGGGACTTCAATTATCCTCACATAGACTGGGTGAACTGTTGTTCAGCACATGATAAAGAGATAAAGTTCCTAGATATGCTAAATGATTGTTCCCTGGGACAGATGGTTGAAGACCCAACTAGAGGTACAAGAATCCTTGACTTGATCCTGAGTAATACTCAGGATCTGGTGCAAGATGTTAATGTGACTGATCCAATAGGGAACAGTGACCACAACTCAGTTATGTTTAACTTGATCATAGACTGCAAGTCGTTGATAAAATCTAAAACAGAGACCTTAAATTTTCAAAAAGGAAATTTCCCAAAGATGAGGAAACTAGTAAAAAAGAAACTGAAAGGGAAAATTGAGAGAGTCCAAACACTCCAAGAGGCATGGAGGTTATTTACAAAAACAATAACAGAGGCCCAATTGGAATGCATACCCAAAAGGAAAAAGGGCACTGCCAGGTCCAAGAGGACTCCGATGTGGCTTACAGGAGCTGTTCGGGAAGTGATCAAGAGCAAGAAAAGCTCATTTAGAAGATGGAAGGCTTGTCCGAATGAGGACAGCAGGCAGAAACATAAATTCTGGCAGAACAAATGCAAGGCAACAATCAGGAAAGCAAAGCAAGACTTTGAGGAGCGTATAGCTAAAAATACTCAGAGAAATAACAAAGACTTCTTTAAGTACATTAGAAGTAAGAACCCAACTAGGAAGGCCATTGGACCATTAGATGACAATGGAAGGCAAGGGGTTATTAAAGAGGAAACAGAGATTGCAGAGAGACTCAATGAATTCTTTGCTTCAGTATTCACTGAAGAAGACAGAGACCACATGCCCAAAACAGAGCCTATCTTCGTAGGGAGGGAAACCGAAGAATTAAGCAAGATAGAAATAACCAGGGAGGAGGTCCTTGCATGTCTTGTTAAGCTAAACACTAACAAATCACCAGGACCAGATGGCATCCATCCACGAGTTCTCAGGGAACTTAAAGATGAAATTGCTGATCTCCTAGCCAAAATATATAATCTTTCCCTCAAATCAGGCTTTGTGCCTGATGACTGGAAGGTAGCGAATGTAACACCAATTTTCAAAAAAGGATCCAGGGGTGATCCAGGAAATTACCGACCTGTCAGTTTGACATGTGTCCCAGGTAAAGTGATGGAAACCATCCTAAAAGATAGAATTAATAGGCACATAGAAGAGAAGGCGCTGCTAAAGGAGAGCCAACATGGCTTTTACAAGGGCAAATCATGCCTCACTAATCTGTTGGAATTTTTTGAGAGTGTCAACAAGCATGTGGATAAGGGGGATCCAGTTGACATTGTTTATCTGGACTTTCAGAAGGCTTTTGACAAGGTCCCACACCAAAGGCTCTTGAATAAACTTACCAGTCATGGAATAAAGGGACAGGTCTTGTCCTGGATCAGCAACTGGCTAAGGGACAGGAAACAGAGGGTAGCACTAAATGGACACTTCTCCAAGTGGAGGGAAGTCAAGAGTGGGGTCCCCCAAGGTTCAGTACTGGGACCCCTGCTTTTCAACCTCTTCATAAATGATCTAGAGGTAGGAGTAAAAAGCAAGGTAGCCAAATTTGCTGACGACACTAAATTATACAGGGTAGTGAAAACTGTGAGAGATTGTGAGGAGCTCCAGAGGGATCTCTTGACACTGGGGGAGTGGGCAAAACAGTGGCAAATGAGCTTCAACATCAGTAAGTGCAGAGTGATGCATGTTGGGGCAAAAAACCCCAATTACATTTATAAACTGATGGGGTCTGAACTCTCTGCGACAAACCAGGAAAGGGACCTTGGTGTCCTGGTGGACAGCTCAATGAAGATGTCAACCCAGTGTGCCTCAGCAGTGAAAAAAGCAAACTCAATGTTAGGGATCATTAGGAAGGGTATAGAAAATAAGTCAGCAAGTGTCATTTTGCCTCTTTATAAATCTATGGTGAGGCCCCATCTGGAATATTGTGTACAGTTCTGGTCGCCATACCTCCAGAAGGATATTATGGAGTTGGAGAAAGTACAGAGGAGGGCAACCAGAATGATTAGGGGACTGGAACACCTTCCTTACCATCTGAGGCTGCAACGGTTGGGCCTCTTCACTCTGGAACGACGGCGTCTAAGAGGTGACCTTATTGAAGTTTATAAAATCATGCACGGTGTGGACAAAGTAGATAAGGAAAAACTGTTTTCCCTATCGCACAACACTAGAACTAGGGGACACTCCATGAAACTTTTGGGTACTAGTTCTCAAACAAATAAGAGAAAGTACTTTTTCACCCAGAGGATTACTGGTCTATGGAACTCCCTGCCAGAAGAAGTGGTGACCGCTGTCAGACTTGACAGCTTTAAGAAAGGATTAGACAAGTTCATGGAGGACAAGGGTATCAATGGCTATAATTATGGCTACCTAAGGACAACCTCCGGGTTGGAGAGATAGGCAGGATCTCTCTCAATGCCATTTCCAGGGAATCCTAAGCAGGTGAAGGCATCTCCTTGGGAATACCCTGAAGAAAATGGTGAGCCACTGTGTGAGACAGAATGCTGGACTGGATGGGCTGTGGCCTGTTCCAGCAAGGCTGTTCTTATGTTCTTATGTTCTTATAGAGCTTTCAAGATAATAGCAATATATAAGGAGCAGTTTTGCCAGTTCCACACCACCAGTGACTTTATGTGGCCAAGTAGATATTTGAATCACATTCTTTAGAGATCTAGTCTGTTACTCTATCCACTATACAACACAATGTATATCTGTCTTAAGGTACTCTAAGATAAATTCAAAAAGACACACGTACACACACATCTATGGAGGGCCATTGCTTTATAGCAATCGTTCATTTCCTGATTTTAACCATTTTTATAAGTCTTATTTTATCCTTTGAATGCCAGGTATGCCCAGCAGTCTTTGATGAATAGCTTTGTCAAACTTCTTTCGACAATTCAAAATTTAATTCACAAAGAACTCTGAGCAATTAGTAAGAAAGAGTTTATGTTTACAGAAAACTTATTGATTTTTCTTCAGCAAGCCTTTGCTTTCTGTATACTTGACAATTTTATCCTTATTTTAGCTGTACACTAATTTACCAGGAGCAAATGTTAAACCTCTAGCCTGTAATCTCCTGGAAGCTTTCTGAATGAAGCCTCTTTAAAAATTGTATTACCCTGGCCACTTTCTCATTCCTTGGTATAGAGCCAACTCTTAGGAACACACTATCATCAACTTCAACTTATATCCGAGAACCGGCTGTGAAGGCGCTCCTTGATAATATCCTCAAGGCTGTGGCAGTCCATTGCAGTCGTGGGAACACACTATAGTTTCTATGTTAAAGGGTCAATTTAATTTAGCAACTGTCCAATGCAAACCATCTAGAGATGTTGGATTGGTTATCTCCTACTTGTTCATAATATCTTGAACTTTCTCTTAACAGCATTATTTGTCTCATTCCATCAGATTTCCTTCACTGCTTCACAGGTACAGGAATCTGCCCTACATTTTCGCAATGAAATCCTGCAAAAATTCAATTTACTTCTCTATGATCACTTTATCCTCTTGTATCACTCCTTTAACTTCCTTATCATCCTACAATCCAACCACCCCCTAGTTATTTGGCCACTTCCACTGGTATTAATTTAATATCTTGTTGCTGTTAAACCTCCCAGTTTTGGGGAGAGATGAATATACTGCTCCAATGTGTGACAAGCCAACGTCAATAATGTCAACTGGGACATAAGGAGAACAGAAATTAGATACCTATGCATGCTACAGAAGCCATAAGGTCTGTGTCAAGAATGGAAATAATACTTGCTAAATTCATAATGATGCAAAATTGTGATGATAAATTGATGAGGAATTCACAAGTCCAACAAGATTCCATGCCACCAATCAAGAGCAAGACAAATCCCCCTCTCTCAGAGTTGCTAAAGTGTTCTAGTGTCTTCATCTTTGAGAAACAAAGCATAGATGTGTTCCCCTACTTACAAGCTGATTCTTAAGAAAGATGCAAACAATCCATCCAATGCTTCAAATTCTTAATCAAAGCAGAAGTAATCCTCACTTGCATGTAATTTGTGCAGTTTTACTCAAAAAAGGAACACTTTGCTCAAAACCAATGTGAAAAATTGTATTAAAATGCCAGAAAATTCCTTGCCTTCCTCAAAGACGAGCAGAAGTCTACTGCAGCTTCATTCTAATGTTCGGGACAAGTAGAACATGAATTTACCCATTGAAATATGTATTCACTCCACCCATTTATGTTTTTCTATACCATCTGATAGTACAAGATCTGAGGGGAAGGTATGAATATCTTTTCCTAAATGTAGTCACTTATTTACACATTTTACTCAACTTACATATTTTCCTCACTGACTGGAGCATCTGTGTGCATTAGTCAAATGTGCATGTTTTTATCATTTCCATTTATTTGTTTACTTTATTTACTGTTGAGTCCGAGAGTAATTATCAATGCGACAGCAAGTTCAGGGTTAAACATCAGTGATTTATTATCAGCTCAATTAAGGCTTGTTCAGACTGGGGAATAAGGGGACGAGGTGGCTACTTATATACAGACAGAATGGCAGTTACAGAGATACATTTGCCCGGGCTTTTGATAACGCGGGAAACCTGTGTTAGAATCAATCAGATTATATTAACAACAATACGAATGTGGCACCTTACAGAAAGAGCGTGCTTTTACAGCAAAGACTTAATGGTGATTGCAGAATTAAAGCAATAAAGCATTTGGACACAACATTTACTTAATCACATTTATATCCCACCTATCTGTTAATAAGACCACTCTGGGTGGCTTATAAGCAGTTAAAACAAGAAAAAATACATCAGAAACAATCAAACATACTGTAATGCAATAATCCAAATACCCCACCTTATCTCATGAATCAGAAAGATACTTAATTAATAATTCCATACTGCAAGCAATAAGCACTTAATTTTTAATCAGTATTTTCAAACACACCCATACTATGATATAATTTGATATGCTGAGAAAACAGACACAAGGGAGAGAGATGAACAAAGAAATTCCTCAAGCAGAACTTTCTCACTGAACCAATGAGTCTAAGGACAACTGTGAGTTAATAAGGTATGGCACTATTAATGTAAAAATATAGATTTTTATTGTAAAAATATGTACCTTGTTGTTTGCATATTTTATTTGGTGAAACACCCTATTATCCTCAGAAGTGTGAATATTCTCATGAAGAGGCATGTTTCCTTTCTCAGTAAATTTTCAAGAAAAATACGTGGAAGGTTTATTTTCATTGAGACTGTCAAACTCAATGAAATTCTTTCTCATCCTTCTTTCCTAAATGACGGTGTCATGCATAAATGCTCAAAATCTGGTTTAATTTAGGCAAAGAGAAAGCACTCAAGAAATGTAGATTTGCAACAGAAATTAGATCAAGTATTAAAATATATTACCTGCTATTAGGAATCATGCTGAGTCACTGGGAAAACAGTGATTGGGGGGGGACAACATGAGTTCCCCAGATATGCAAAATGAGAGTGCCAAAAAGAATGTGTTTTACTATTGCTATAAATACATGCAAGATGATATTTGATGGAGAATCAAGAATTATGGAACTTGCGGACAATATATTTTCAACAAATGTATCTGTATAGGTCACCCTTGCTTGGAAGCCAGACGTGGGGGCAGTGCTCACCTTCGTTTACACCTTCGTTTACATGTGTAGACATTTCTGTGGTAGGCATAACTAAACGCTGGAGTGCAGAAAGCTGTTACCTTTCCCATCAAAGCGGCACCTATTTATCTACTTGAAATTTCTTGCTTTCAAACTTCTAGTTTACCAGGAGTTTGGACAGATAACAGGAGCTCACTCCATCACACAGCACTTGGGTCTCAAACTGCTGACCTGCAGACCTTCTAGTCGTCAAATTCAACATCTTAACCACTAAGCTACCACAGTCCCATCTGTATACCTATATACAAATTAAAAATCAAAGAGAATTAACACAAATTATAATTACCAATAGAGACTAAGAGTTAAATTCTGGTAATTCTGCAGATCAGAAAAAAAGAGTGTGCTTAGCTTTCATTATCAAATGTCAGAATCCACAGAAACATATAATCATCACAGCAGCTTAAATAAACATGTCCTCTGAGCTGTCCATAAAAAAAGAAATTACACTAAAATTCAGACTCATCTTTCCAGAACTGCATCATCAGAGCAATCTCCAAGGCTATGAAACTGTGCTGTCAAGGCGGAAAAAAACCATGGGTTTGTGTTTGTGCCTCAAGCCCTGATAAATCAGTGGCTTGCGGTGGCTCAGTGGTTAAGAAGCTCTCTTTGTTAGCTGGAAGATCAGCAGTTCAAGACCTGAGTACTGCATGAGTGAATGAGCGCCCGTCAACCTAGCAGTTCGAAAGCAAGAAATTGTAAGTAGATAAATAGGGATTCCCCATCCAAAGACCTGGGCCTGGAGAGGAAGAAAAGGCTTCAGGAAGGCCCAGCTCTACTGCCCATATGCCATCCAGAGAGGCCCAGGGGGGAGGTGAGTAAAGGATCTTGCCCCTCCCTCCCCATCCAAAGACCTGGGGCCAGAGAGAAGGACACCTCAGGAGACCCCTGACCACTCCCAGGAGATACCATCCACAACCACCATCATAGCGAGGCCTGAGCCGGCGCCTTTGACCAACTCCATGTGGCCGAAGGGAGGCAACAGCTGCTGCGTGCATGCAAAGGATAAGTAATGGAACTGAAATAATATAGTTGACTAAACATAGATGGTTTATGGCAACTGACATAATGACTGTACAAGAAACTGACTTACATAGAGACTTGATATAGTGGACTTTTTCTTTCTTTCTTTCGTTCTTTCCCTTTCATTAATTAGTTCAACTTTTACTTTGATACTATGTGATAAACTGTGATATTGTGCATGATAATACTTTGTTTTAAAACTGTTTAAACTGTGATGTGTGATGGGAAAAGACTGGCGTAGAGACCAGCAAGGCACACCACAAAGTTTGCCAAGAGAACCCTATGGACCAAAACAAAAGGCAAAACAAGGGGATGCTCAGCATAGCAGGTCTGAAAAGGGGGAGGGATACGAAAGGAGGAGGAGAAATACAGTGTTTCAGGGAACAATACTGCATAGGGACATGGAATGTGAGGTCTATGAATCAAGGGAAACTGGAAGTGGTTAAAAACGAGATGGAAAGAATAAGCATTGACATCCTGGGCATCAGTGAGTTAAAATGGACAGGGATGGGTGAATTCAGCTCTGGAAACCATCATATCTACTACTGTGGGCAAGAAAACCTCAGAAAAAATGGAGTAGCCATAATTGTCAACAAAAGAGGGAGGAAAGCAGTAATGGGATACAACATAAAAAATGATAGAATGATGTCAGTCAGAATCCAAGGCAAACCTTTCAATATCACTGTAATCCAAGTCTATGCACCAACCACTAGTGCAGATGAAGCCACAGTTGACCAGTTCTATGAGGACCTACAACACCTCATAGAACAGACACCAAGAAATAATGTCCACATTATCTTAGGAGATTGGAATGCCAAAGTAGGAAATCAAAATGTAAATGGAATAACAGGCAAGTTTGGTCTTGGAACACAGAATTAAGCAGGGCAAAGATTGATAGAGTTCTGCCAAGAGAATGCACTAGTCATAACAAACACCCTCTTCCAGCAACACAAGAGGCGGCTTTACACATGGACATCACCCGATGGCCAGCATCGAAATCAGATTGATTACATACTCTGCAGCAAAAGATGGAGAACCTCCATTCAGTCAGCAAAAACAAGACCTGGAGCAGATTGTGGCTCAGATCACAACCTACTGATCGCAAAATTCAGGCTTAGACTAAAGAAAATGGGGAAAACAATTAGACCAGACAGATATGACCTACACAACATCCCTAAAGAATACACGGTGGAGGTCATGAACAGATTTAATGTCCTGTACCTGATAGACAGAGTACCAGAAGAATTATGGACAGAGACGCGGGACATCATGCAGGAGGCAGCAAGAGAAATCATACCAAAAGAAAAGAAAGGTAAGAAAGCAAAGTGGTTGTCTGATGAGGCTCTTAAAATAGCAGAGGAAAGAAGGAATGCAAAAGTCCAAGGAGAAAGGAAAAAATACAACCACCTGAATACAGAATTTCAAAGGAAAGCAAGGAGAGATAAGGAAAAATACCTGAATGAACAGTGCAAAGAAATGGAGGAAAACAACAAAAGAGGCAGGACAAGAGATCTTTTCAAAAAAAATGAGGAAATCAAGGGAACATTTAAAGCAAAAATGAACATGATAAGGGACAAAGATGGAAAAGAGTTAGCTGAAGCAGAAGAGATCAAAAAAAGATGGCAAGAGTACACAGAGGAACTCTACAAAAAGGACCTCAACACTCCTGATAATAACAATAATGAGAAATTTGAACTTGAACCAGACATTCTGGAGAGTGAAGTCAGAAAGGCCCTAAAAAGCACTGCAAACAATAAAGCTAGTGGAAATGATGGCATTCCTGTTGAATTTTTCAAAGCCCTAAAAGATGATGGAATCAAACTACTGCATTCAATATGCCAGCAAATTTGGAAAACAAAACAGTGGCCACAGGATTGGAAAAGATCAGTCCCCAAAAAAGGCAATGCCAAAGAATGCTCAAATTACCGAACAATTACGCTCATCCCACATGCCAGCAACGTGATGCTCAAGATAATACAGGATAGACTTCAACAACATGTGGAGAGAGAACTACCAGAGGTGCAGGCTGGTTTCAGAAGAGGCAGGGGGACTAGAGACCACATTGCCAACATACATTGGATCATGGAGAAAACAAAAGAATACCAGAAACAAGTCTACTTTTGTTTTACTGACTACACCAAGGCTTTTGACTGTGTGGACCACAACAAAATGTGGCAAGTAATTAAAGAGATGGGGATACCAGAACATCTCATATGCCTCATGAGAAATCTGTACACGAACCAAGAAGCAACAGTTAGGACAGAACACGGAATGACAGAGTGGTTTGGAATAGGAAAAGGAGTAAGACAAGGCTGCATTTTATCACCTTGCTTATTCAATCTATACACAGAGCACATAATGTGCAATGCAGGGATGGAGGAATCACAATATGGGATCAAAATTGCTGGGAGAAACATCAACAATTTGAGATATGCAGATGATACCACCCTAATGGCAGAAAGTGAGGAAGTCCTAAAGAACCTCTTGATTGGATTGAAGGAGGAGACTGCAAAAGCTGGCTTGAGACTCAATATCAAGAAAACCAAGATAATGGCAACAGGTCCGATCAGTCCCTGGAAAATAGATGGGGAAGAAGTAGAAGCAGTGACAGATTTTACTTTCCTGGGATCTAAGATCACTGCAGATGGCGACTGTAGCCATGAAATAAAAAGACGACTGATTATGGGGAGACAAGCAATGAGAAACCTGGGGAATATAGTGAAAAGCAGAGACATCACCTTGAAAACAAAAATTCGTATAGTCAAAGCAATGGTATTCCCAGTGGTAATGTATGGGTGTGAGAGCTGGACCATTAGGAAGGCTAAGAGCAAAAGAATAGATGCCTTTGAGATGTGATGTTGGAGGAGAGTCCCGAGAGTCCCTTGGACAGCAAAGAGAACAAATAGGTCAATACTGGAAGAAATCAATCCTGACTGCTCATTGGAGGGACAAATAGTGAAGATGAAGCTAAAGTACTTTGGACATCAAATGAGAAGAGAGGACTCACTTGAGAAGGCCTTGATGCTGGGAAAGGTGGAGGGAAAGAGAAGAAGGGGGAGTCCAAAGATGAGATGGATAGATGGTATTGTGGACACAATGGGCACAGAGCTGGGCAGGCTGAGGAGGATGGTGGAGGACAGCGGTGCCTGGAGGAAAATGGTCCATGGGGTCGCAAAGGGTCGGAATCAACTGTGTGACTGAACAACAACAAACTGTGTGACTGAACAACAACAAATTTTGTCCTGGGGACAAAAAGGAGCCTCATTTGAGCATCCCCTGAGCAGAGTTCCTCCAGCAAAAATACCACCAACCCAAAAAGCACCTTTGTGTGCTTCTGACACAATTTTTTTAAAAAGTGGCTTGACAAAGCTGGCAAAATGGGGATGGGGTGGTGATTTAACTTTCCACAGTAACCACTGAAGAATCTCACTGAACTTTTAGACCTCACCTCGGTGCCACATTACAGGAGGCCATGAAGGAGAAAGTGACCTTGATGTAGTGACCTTGGATATATTGTGTCCTGGAGCAGACTGCAGCTTGACTTAGGCCCAATCCAGATGCATAGCTTCCAAAGCCGACAACAGGTTTTTTAGGCTCAAATCTAGCCATGCTGCCCCAACCCTCCAGAAACAGAAAATCCCCTTCTACTACTGACAAAAATGTGGTTTGTTGGAATTTTCATAGTGCTCAGGAAATACAAACTGTCTACATGGAGGTTTAATCCAAAACAGCCCTAAATCTAACACTGGATACACAGAAACCTTTTGGTAGAGGTTTCCCTTGCTCGAAAGCCAGTCGTATCTGACTCTAGGGTTCAGTGCTCATCTGTTTCAAAGCCGAAGAGCCAGTGCTGTCTGCTTCTGCAGACGTTTCCGTGATCATGTGGCAGGCATGACTAGACACCAGAGCACACGGAACACTGTTTACCTTCCAACCAAAGTGGTCCCTATTTATCTACTTGCAATTTCTTGCTTTCGAACTGCTAGGTTGGCAGGAGCTGGGACAAAGATGGGAGCTTATTCCATCCTGCAGTACTCGGGAATTGAGCTGCTGACCTCCCGCCTTCCAGTCAGCATCTTAGCCACTTGAGCAAAAAACAATTATCCCCAAACCCACTAAGTGTAAAGGTTAAAATTGCAAACAATATGCACCAAATGCAGAAATGTCTGCAAATCTAAATGTTCTACTGGGTACAGCACAGATATTATTGTGCTGAAGACCAATTACAGTACAGCATTCAATGCACATCAAAATCAGATTAGTTCCCACAGTTCTACAGCTTGTTATGACTACAAGTACAAAAACCATCCATCAGCACCTGCTTTGAAGGTCACATTCCATCTCTGCCACAGGAACAAAAAAATCAAAAATCTACTTTACTTTGAAAATGCAAAGCTCCCCACTCTATTCCTTTACAACAGGCAAGAGGACATTATACAAGCAGAACAAGAAGGTCTCATTTAAAACATTAAGTACTGAAGAGGTATTGATTACAACAACATAGAAATGAGACCAGCCATTGGTATACAAGCTGCAGAGTGCCTCTTATTACTTAAATTTATAGCCTAGTTTATATTTTGCATTTGATCAATTTACCTGTGGTAAATTTAGGGAATTAAAATCCCATCTCACAAATCCAGAAAGGAAGAGGTTTTATTACACTATTTTCACAGAAGGCAGAAAGTATAAGATTAACGTACTCCTCTAGCTAGTATAAAACTAATCTACTTGCATCATTTTATGCAGCTAAATCTAACTGAAATTACATATTGGATACTTTGCTTCCAAAAACTGGAACCCAGCTTCAATAATTCCTCCATACCAACTGATGAACAGGCCAGTACAAGAAATACGGGAGATGAGAAAAATATCCAGGCAACTCCAGTTGCTAAGAGAATGGTTTCTGCCTGTGGAACAGGAATAGACAATAATTTAATATTTATCTATCATCTATATCATTCACTACATTGCAGATGTAATGGTAAACTGTAATTTGTTGCTATGAGAACAAGCTGTTGTGAATCTTAGGCTTATTGTGACTCTCCCTTTGCTCAATTCTATCATGCCATAAGGAAGAGAAAGAAGCCTTCTTTTTACACTTTTAAACTATGGTTCTCATGCAAATCCAAATCTGTAGCACTGAGTTGCTTTAAGTCAGTGATGGTGAACATTTTAGAGACTGAGTGTCCAAACCGCAACCCAAAACCCACTTATTTATCACAAAACTGGGGGAGGGAGGAAACGCTCCCATTGGGCTGCTGGGCAGAGAGGCGGGACAAACTCTGTGCTGGGGTGACTTCATGGGTGCCCAAAGAGATGGTTCCGAGTACCACCTATGGGTTCACCACCACTGCTTTAAGTATTAATAAAAAAACAATCCAGGATCAAAAACCACAGTTTCAGATCTTAGTTTGTTTGCACTAAACATAGTTAAAGCAAACCACATTAAAGAAATATTACAAGAACACCAGATAACACCGGTGGGGGCCACTAGAGGTGCCAGAACAAGAATCATACCTGTCAACCGTGGCTCCGGCCAATCCGGGACCTGCGCAGAACGGTTAGCCTTCTACGCATGCATAGAAGGATTCTACACAAACATAGAAGGGTTCTATGCGAGCGTAAAACCCTTCTACACTTGCGTAGAAGGCGACCTGCAAAGAAGGGCTGTGCAGTACCTCCTTTCCCCCGCTGCCAAATCCCGGGGTTTCGGCAGCGCGGGGCGGGAAATTGCGCAAATCGGCGCCGAAAACCGGGAAATCCCGGCCAATCCGGGAAGGCTGACAGGTATTGACAAGAATCTTGTATCTCCCTCGACACCAGATGAGATAAAAAAGGGCGTGAAGAAACCGTCTTTCTATAAAACAAATGAAACGGTCTGCAAATATGACTAGCAAGACTTGGGGACTGAAAAGCTCCAGAATTTTCTAGTCACTATGATCCACCTGTTTTAAGTTTCTTCCACCCATAGACATGAAGAGAATTGTCATCTTCTGCTTTCACCAAGTTGTCCCTAAGGTCCACTGTGACCAGCTGAAACTCTTCCAGGCTACACCTACAAATATGCAAAGCTCAGCAGTGATTTGTCAGGTTTCAACCTAGCTCTACCTGCTTTTCTTCTAATGCTCCTCCTGGAAAGAGCAGCATTGGCAAAAAAAAAAAGCTGTTGATGCTCTATAATGTAAAGGTGTGCACCAACTCCAAATAGAGAAACCCAGTGTCCTCAAAATCACTGTAAGTTCTGTACAAGGACACAGTTCCACTTTGACAAGCACCTGCCTTTTTATTATAAATTCCATAATGGTGAGGTGTTGTGCAAACTGTAAAGATTTGTGCAGGGATTTACAGGTTATTAGACCTGGCTTATCTGCCAGCATTTTTAATGCCTGCATACATAAAAGAACTATTTGCTCTCTGGGTCTGTGCCACATTCACCACAGTGATTGTAGCTGCCTGTGATTCTTACCGTATTATTGCTCTGCCCAAGCCTCAACAAAGCATCACACGCACAACAAACAGGCAACCTGCTGTTTGTGTCAGACAACTAACATTTTGTTTTGGAACCGGCACTTCCCTTTTTTTGCAAGCCATTGCTTCTGTAACGCCTTCATGTTTTATGTTGTTGCTTGATTTCTACTCTGTACAGAATCTCTGTTTGCACCTTGAAGATTTGAGGTTATCTGACTTTCTCACTCCATACCGAGGGACTTGGGTAATAATATCTTGTCTGAAAGAAGAGTAATCCTATCGCACTTATGACCCAAGGAAAGCTCTCCCTCCTTATGCCTGCATCCTTCCCACATCCTGGTAGGAGAAGATGAGAAAAATTAAAATGTCCAGCTTATCGACACTTTTTTTTTTTGCTACTTTGCTTGGAAAAATAACCAGGACTTTGGCTACTGTGAAGAGAAGAATTTCTGAGTTTACATGCTGACTATAAAATGCAAATGTCAGTGAATTTAATGGTGCTGACTCCTCTTCAAGAAATTAATTGGACATCCTGTATTGCAAGAGAGATCTACAGACAAAAGTTTTCTACATTTTTATTTGATGACCATTATTTTCCTAAATGTTTGAAATCTCCCCTCTCCCCCCCCTTCTCTCTCTCTCTCGAAGGAAGACGGAAACCCCACTCGAGAGGTGTCGGTAGGGACAAGGTGAGATGGGTGGGTCAGGCACACCCACTAGGGTGTGTGTGCACATGCCCATGTGATGTCACCTGTGTGCCTTGCATGTGTGCACACATCCACATGATATTGCTAGAGGCACCCTGGTGACATCACATGGGTACATGGGCACGCATGGTGCCTGTCAGTGCACCTCCTCCTTGGGCACTCAGTCTCTAAAAGATTCACCATCGTTGTTCTAGGAGGTACCTTTCAGTTCTATGCAAGGATGCCTTATTCCATATTTTCCATTTTTATATTATCTTTTGTTGTTGTTGTTAACAAGGTGCATACGTGTGCAGGCTGTGCCATCTTTTAAACCAGAATTGTGCGAGATTTCCAAGAGCAACAATAATTTTTTGCTAAAAACTCCCTGGCAAGTCCAACAAACCAATGGGAGGGTCTGTAATTTCCATCTCTGCAGCCAGTAAGGCTGTAAATCTCATTTATTGTGTGAACACAGGGGAACTACAAAATTATTCTCCTCATATGCAAGAAGAGAAGTTATTCTGCAGCATTATCAGCAAATGAAGGGAATGGGCATGAGAGCAATTTGTGTGTGCAAATTAGTACAAGTAATGATGCAATCAAAATTATATAAAAGGAACAATAGCTCTTGCCTTGTTAATGGGACTTCTAAGGATGGGAAATGCAGTCCTTCTGAGCTCACTGTAAATGTGGAGACTTTGCTTCTCAAAGTGAAAGAAAGGTGCTGGATTTGCACAGAAAATGCTTGCACAAATTACAAAGATGCAAATAGGGAAAACCAGAATGCTCTTGGATTTGCTTTTGCCTGGAGGCAAGAAATCTTGACAGAGCTCTAGAATTCCTTGTTGAATTGGAGCAGCCAAAACTGAGAACTAAAAAATTCATAGAGACAAGCAATAAAATCTCCATACAATTGTGATCAATAACAATTAAAAGAATATGTGCCTGTTCAGGGACATGCTGGCTACATTAAAAGGGTGCTGGACAGGGAGGGACAGGGCGGCACTTATGGGGGGAACTGCATGACATCATGGATTGTAGCCGCCAGGTGACATACTTCTGCCCACCTCTGGGGACGCCAGCCTCTGTGTCCGAAATGGCCAGTATGGGCCTGTGCCCGTTTATCATAAGCAATGCAACACATGGAAGTTAGATACCTGAAATACAGCAAAGCATAGTAATGGATACCCTAAGACAGTGATGGGGAACCTTTTAGAGACTGAGTGCCAAAACTCACCTTCACCGCAGACTCAACAGGCTGCCATCCGTGCCACACCCTCATGCCACATGTGAGCTGCCTGCCTTACCGCAGACAGGGGAGGGAGGAAGCGCTCCCATTGGGCTGCTGGACAGAGGGGCAGGAAAAACTCTGTGCTGGGGGAGGGAGGAAGAGCTCCCATTGGGCTGCTGGGCAGAGCAAATGCTGTGCTGGGGGAGGGAAGAAGTGCTCCCATTGGGCTACTGGGCAGAGTGAACTTTATGCTGGGGCTCTGAGTGCCCCCTCTGGCACATATGCCATAGGTTTGCCACCACTGCCCTAAAATATGGACGTGATGATTACCAGAGTTTTTAAAATGTATTAATTTTAATGTGTCAGTTTGACATCTTTAGGACCAGTTTCAGTCACTAGGTGCCAGACTATTTCATAACTTTATACACTTTGAAGCTAGGGTTGTTGTAGAGCACCCTATTCCCTCATGGATGTGTAAGGATTTTCTCTGGCAGAGCATCTCTAGCATCTCTCAGGTGGGACAGGTGCAATATGACCAACTCTGCCTGCAATGAACTTTCTCTGTAACATGTTAAATTTCAGAGAGCAAAAGAAAGAAAATAATGTACCCACATTCCTCTCTGTCACTCTATATTTCTGAAAAAGAAGACAGACTACATCAGTGTTTCTCAACCTTTGGCTTTTGGACTTTAATTCCCAGAAGCCTAAGTCAGTTTCCTAAAGCACTGATCAGTTAATGTACTGATTTAGGGTTCTGGGAATTGAAGTCCAAAAGCCAAAGGTTGAGAAACACTGGACTACATAGTGCATATGTTTTAACCTTTCTATGCTGCATCATATTAAAAATCCTTCCTACAACAATCTCAATAATAAAATGTGAAAGGAAGCAAACCATATGTAGCTAAAATGAGGGCAATCTCTTCATGCGAGAATGAGATCTAACAGTAACACATTACAGTAGTTTACATGGAATTATCTTAATCCTGCCACCTTCATTAATGAGTTTATTACATCCCAATACCCTCTATCTTCTTTTTGTAAAGTATTAGCCAAAAAAAATTGAATATAAACATATAAAGAATTATTAGTTTCATTTAAACTCACATTTTCCTCCAAAGATCTATAAAAGCCTACATGTAGAGACAGTAGATAGTCTCCCAATTCCAACACAGCTTGAGTATTTGAAGCAGAATCTGGCTCAATTACACACCTGCCAATCATGTGTTAGGCAACTCAGGCATTCAAATGCTGTTTATTTGAAACAAACTAAAAGGAGTATAGGTAAAGGTAAAGGTTTCCCTTGCTCGAAAGTTAGTCGTATCCGACTCTAGGGTGCAGTGCTAATCTCTGTTTCTAAGCCGAAGAGCCAGTGCTGTCTGCTTCTGCAGACGTTTCCATGGTCATGTGGCAGGCATGACTAGACACTGGAGCGCATGGAACGCTGTTACCTTCCCACCGAAGTGGTCCCTATTTATCTACTTGCAATTTCTTGCTTTCGAACTGCTAGGTTGGCAGGAGCTGGGATGAAGACGGGAGCTCATTTCCGTCCTGCAGTACTCGGGAATCAAACTGCTGACCTTCCGCTTCCCAGTCAGCGTCTTAGCGACTTGAGCCACTGCAGTACTGAGTACTCAGTACTGCAGTAGTGAGTATACTCAGTAGTAAATATATTAATAATAACTAGAGCCTTGGGCTGCTGTTGCACAGTCAATTTGATTCCTTCACATTTAAGAGAAACCTAAGCAAGAAGTACACATGGTCTGGCATTAGACGGCCACATGGGGAACATTTTACTAGGCATTTGCACATCTTTCAAGTTGGAACTCACCAATTTCTTCCTTTTCTCATCTGACCTCTGTTTTTCTCTAACGATAATTATTTTCCTACCTGGCTGAAATCCATTTTCCTTCTCTTGTTTTGCTTTGTTTTGAGAAAATGTACATATTTGGTCAGCATTATTAGGGAGTACACATTGACTGCACAACTTCCCCTCCCCTCCCCCTAAAAAAGTATACCTGTTCTTTTTTGCATGCATTTGAGAAGTGGGCGTTTTTTAAAAAGTGTATCTTTTACAAATACTGTATTTGGAAATTTGCTGTTTGTAGACTGCATCCAGTCTGGAGAATGCAGACTGGAGAAAGCTCTGTATAAGAAGTCCACTGACTGGATGCTTTACACATCCCTACATCCAGCCACACACCAGCTCTTCCAAGTATTCCTTCTCACCTGTGACTGCTGCCTTCTACAGGTAACTGAGAACTCAGGGGATCTTTTTGTAATGCTGCTAAAGCAACTCAAAACATTGCAGCAGTGTGGAGGAAAGAAACTCTTGTGTCTTTTCACCCAACTAAATAATTGTAATCTGCAGGACTATCTGGAGTGCATGCAAGAGGAACGCAAGGTGAAAAAAAGCATAACACTGTGCATCATACTTTTAAAAAATCCACATGAACTTGATGCAGCAAAGAAGGATTCTGTGTTTCATCTATAGAAACCTAGGGATGAATTGATTTACCACAGAAGTGCAGGAAGGTTTATTAATAAATCAAACAGCATTTTAAATAGTTTCCTCCTTCATCAGCAGGATTTTTTTTAAAAAAATGCAGATTTTGTTAATGCAAACATTTCTTTCTGCCTCTAAAGGGGGCATCTCTTTTAACATGGCATCTTCTGTAAAACACACATGCATCATCAGAAACATTAGTGAGATATCATGTCTGGCTCTCTATCTAATATCAATCAGCAGCCTTTGGGGTGGCAATTTTTCAGACTTTCAGCCACAGTAATCTATTCTTCCCAAAGCAACCCTTTGAATGGGAAAGGAGGACAAACACTGTTCACACCAAAATGTGGCCCTGAAAGATCACTCCCCAAAAAATACAGTCCTCAAGAAAACATAATCTCATTCTAAAACCAAAGAGCATCTGTTTTTCCTACAATTTTTTCTCTTATGTAATTATTTGCTGGCTGGATAGCTCAACCTGTGAGGTATCTAGCTGTAGACTCTACTCTAGAGCAGTGTTTTCCAACATGGGGCCCATGCTCCACTGAGGGACTTCAATTCCCAGAAGCCTAAGTCAGTACGTTGGCTGATCAGTGCTTTGGGGAATTGACATAGGTTTCTGGGAACTGAACTCCAAAAATCAAAGACTGGGAATAGAGATTGGGAATTCAGTTCCCCGTTGTATATTCTGGAAGAGCTTGTTTGTGCGATTTTGGGTGTTCCAAAGTCTAGAACGCCCCCAAAAGAAGAGAATGATAAACCACTGGTCTCTACCTAGAAAATTCTGAAAAGGGTAATCATATGTCTAAAAGATGAATAAGTGGGTCCTAGAGCAAGCCAAGCTACAACTGTCTCTGGAAATAGAAAAGACAAAATTGAGGCTGTCCTGCAGGTGCTCCATGAGAAGGCAAGTCTCTCGGGAAAAGACAATAATGCTGGGAAAGGTGGAACGTAGCAGGAAAACAGCAGGAGCAAATATGAGATGGACTGATTCCTATAGGGAAGGCACAGGCTTGGGTTTGCAAGAGCTAAGCAGAGTTACTGAGGACAGGATATTTTGGGAGATTCATAAAGTTGCCGTAAGTCGAAGACGACTTGATGACACATACTGACTTGACAGCACATAATTATTATGTAAATATATGAGATGGGAAATTTTTAAAGTTCATTTAAGAATCCTTTAATACAATGCTACTTCACATATACAGTACTTCCATGGAACAAAAAAAACCTGTACAGTATATACCCGTGATGGCGAACCTTGGCACTCCAGATGTTCTTGGACTTCAGTTCCCAGAAGCCCAAGCCCCCTGTGAATCCACACAAATGGGTTTACTGCTATTCATCTGGCCCGTGCTGCCCTCGTCGCTCCCGGAAGCGGAAGTAAAATGCGCCCGTACGGCACGTTTTGCGTCC
Organism: Bradypodion ventrale; assembly: GCA_035047345.1. NCBI lineage: Eukaryota > Metazoa > Chordata > Lepidosauria > Squamata > Chamaeleonidae > Bradypodion > Bradypodion ventrale. Next base: position 26,308,947 of record JAWDJE010000003.1, read on the forward strand.
ATATGCAACAATATCAATTTGTAGCAAAGCAAAAACTGTACGGTGTGACCTGTGAGATGGTGAACTACAGCTCAATCTTAATTTGTAGTGCAATTTTTTTAATTCAAGGGGGGGGAGGAAAATAGTCAAATATACATAAAAGGGCAGCACGTCATACCAACATTAGATAGCACTGACAAAATAAATCTCTCCAGAGATCTGCATGAATTTGGAGATGGTGACAGTGATTATAATTCAAGCTTATATAACTGGTAAATGGAGATGATGTGGAATAAAGCATAAGAATAACAGGATGCCAACCCTACATGCTTGGGACTGGTTTTATGGACTATTAATCCTACACGAACATCCTCTCTTAGAGGCATAGAAAACACCATGGATACCACAAGCAGAAATCTCAGGATAAAAGTACCCAATTATTTTAGTTATCCTACACACTGTAAGAAATATTGCATTAATGATATATAAACTAACACCATGCATTGCTCTTCTAGAATTGTAAACACCTCTTACTCGAAAATTGGTGACATTCTAAACATAGGACGGAATAAATTCTACTGAAGTACAGTATAGCATATTGTGGCTTCCACTGTTTAGCTTTCATCTCTTTCCATTGGGACAAAACTTAACTCCAAGATTATATTTTTTATTCAAGCACTGCGGACACTATTTTGGCTGAACTCCAGTTGAGAAGTAAATTACCAGGACCAAAAACATATCCCAACATCTGGTTTCCTCTACACAGGGGTCCCCAACCACGAGGCCATGGACTGGTACCGGGCCACGGGCTGTCCCAAACTGGGCCACAGGGGTGAGTGGTGCTGGGAACCCCAATGACTGCCTTCTGTTCTCAATGTGCTCCACCAACTTGGTCTGCCTGGCAAACAGAGCAAGAGCACAGGCTTTAAACACAGCAGATAGGAAGGTGGCTGGGCCACTCCTCTACGTTGCTTAACTATGACAGGACTCTGAGCGCCCCCTCGGCCTGTGTGCAATATGATACCTCACTGCCCGGATGAATGAAACTGGTCCATGTTGCAAAAACAGTTGAGGACCCCTGCTCTACTGTATACAATCTATAGCATTTTTATTGTTCTTAAAGATATGAAAGGAAGCATCGTCTCACTCCACTTATTACAAAATTAAAACTTCAAAATTTATGTAGAACTGCAGAACACAAGATGTTCATTTTCTTCTTCTTTGCTTCCTCTTTTACCCCATCGGGTGTCGAGGGAGATGCAAGGTTCAAGATCTCTTATAATTGGTGATCATTAGCATAGGGTTTGATTATCATTAGCATAGCAGAAATAACACGAATACTAATGTACTAAAGAGATTACCCTATAAAGCAGTGGTTCCCAACATGGGGCCCGCACCCCAGGAGCCTAAAACAGTACGTTTGGATGATCAGTGCTTTGGGGAATTGACTTAAGCTTCTGGGAATTGAAGTCCAAAAACCAAAGGTTGAAAAACACAGCTATAAAGCAAGGGGTTCAACATTCAGACAGATGGGCTGAAATCCTGTAACCTAAAAATATGCCTGCAGAAGTGTGCTGAGCTTTTCAGCCAAGCAGTCAGCTTGCGGAAGGGTTTCATGGGTATTTTATAATCTTAAATTTCAAACAGTCTGCTTGGATGACTGAATTTAAAATGTTGTACACTGGCTTGGGTCTCCATGAGGAGAGAAAGACAGGATAAAAATAAACAATTTACTTCCACTTTCCCATGATTTCCTCTCTGCCAACTGCAGCTTCATGTTATGCACCTGTAATTGTGCAACAGGATTTCAGACAATGTATAACCATCCGGCTTCCCCATCTTACTCCTGTGTTAAGCACAGAAAGTGAAAGATGGTCCCATACCATTCTCTGTAGCTAAAGTCTCGTTCACAGTAAGTCCAGCCAACAGCTTCAAAAAACAGCGCAGTGCTTTTCTGTACAACAGCTCTCCATTATACCTGATAACAGACAGGTTCAACCAACGTAGAAGAGATAGCTTCCGTTTAGTTTTAAATGCCAGCTTTTGTTTTGCAAATTTCAAGTTAAATGCAAAAAGTTCCTATCAAAGATAAAAGCCATATCTGTGGCACAGATTTCATGACTTCTACTAGCAAGCTGATTATGTAATCCATGGCATGCTAGAAATCAGACCCTCAGATTAATAAGAATTCAGTCCAAGGATACCGGGCAAACTAACAGTACAGTAAGACCCACGGTACTCAGCAAGTCTTCCTTTTTTCTAAGTGGCTCCATGATCTATTTGTAGGTTCACGTATCTCCATATGCACCTATTACCCCTTGCACATTTACACAGAATGTGTCACCTGGTATTACCCACTCTTCTTCTTCTGTGTCTAAACCAGACATGAAACTGCCAAAATGAAGCCACCTTTTGGTAAGTTCATTCGGCAATTCCTAAGGTCAGTGGCTTAAGCGGCTAAGACGCTGACTGGGAGGCGGAAGGTCAGCAGTTAGATTCCCGAATACTGCAGGAAGGAATGAGCTCCCATCTTTGTCCCAGCTCCTGCCAACCTAGCAGTTCAAAAGCAAGAAATTGCAAGTAGATAAATAGGGACCTCTTTGATGGGAAGGAAACAGCGTTCCGTGTGCTCCAGTGTCTAGTCATACCTGCCACATGACCACGGAAACATCTGCAGAAGCAGACAGCGCTGGCTCTTCGGCTTTGAAACAGAGATGAGCACTGAACCCTAGAGTCGGATACGACTCGAGCAAGGGAAACCCTTACCTTTGCGTAAAGTCAATGCAGAATTATAACTTTTATTCAATGATATGGGGGGCCAGGTCTTACAAGATCAACAGCCTGGAGGTTCCTGAACAACAGAGACTAGGATATCAGCTAATATCTTTAAACTTGTTCGCAATCCTGAATAATTGAGGGGAAAACAGATTTCAACCCATAGAGCAGTGTAATGTTACAAGGTATTTGAGTTTTGTTTGGCTATTCAGAGAACAATAATTTACTCTACAAAATACATCCTCTTCTTTTTTTATATATGTACCAATCCAACTGCTGCATTTTTGGATTCTTCATGAGGACTAGAAGATTGTTCAGTTTTTGAATTTACCACACTGTCTGTGTAACATCTTAAGGCTGCATGTAAACATCTTTTGAAAGACCTGTGCCTCATTCCCTTCTCATTGAAAAATGTCATCATCAGTTATTAGTCAAATATTAGCCACTGTGTCTTTCTTCTTTTTAAATGGCACCTGGAAATATTACACAGGGAGGCACATTTGATGCCAGTGACAAAATTCCTTCCGACTTCTTCATTAAGATTTCATCCTTCACCAACAGTCAGGGGAATACATAATGCTCAATAACTAGAGTCCATTTTAATATGCTAACATCCAATATAAAACTTTCAAGGTGGCAATTTCCAAGCTCACCCATTTTTTTAAAAAATAAAATTTAGTGGCAATGCTGCACAAAACAGCACAGCTAAGTTGTTGCAAACCTAGACGCTGCTACTGTCTGGACTGGAGTAAAATACTGTAGATCAGCGTCTTTCCCCAGAGAATCACAATATTTTAAGACGCAATATTCGTCGCACTCTCCCATATTTTAAATGCAGTTGACAGCAGACATTTTCAAGTTGCGAGTATCTCCTACCTACAACAAACAACATTGTCCTCAGCAATCTTCGAGAAAAGTGAATTCTGGCTGATGGAGAGCAACAATAGGAGAAACCTACACCACACACTATAGGAGGGTATTTTGTCTAGCTACTCACAGAAATGAGTGGTGAATGATTTGCCAAAATCTTACCAGGGGTGGTTGGGGACCAACAGCTGCAGGTTGATTTCTACGTCCTTTTTAAAAAAAGAACCCATCTAATTTAGAGATATCAATCAATCACTTTATTGCAGTCTACGACCAGTAGAGATAACAAGAGATTAAAAAATAATAATACTTAAAAGATAGTTAAAATATATTTAAAAACATATCCATTCAAAGTTAAGAGAAATTGATTGATTGCTCATTTTGAGGTGTATGAAGGGAGAGTCCGGAGGACGAAACATAGCTATGTATGTTGGCAGGTATTTAGCAACAGGAGGAAAGACACAGTCCAGGGCGCCTCTTCAAACCGAGAAGTAATTCAAGGTGTAATTCAAGGTGTTTCGTTACATCGCCTCGATGCACTTGAACAGACGTCCCCCCCCCCCAATAATTTGGAACCTAGCAGTTTGAAAGCAAGAAATTGCAAGTAGATAAATAGGGACCACTTTGGTGGGAAGGTAACAGCGTTCCGTGCGCTCCGGTGTCTAGTCATGCCTGCCACATGACCACGGAAATGTCTGCAGAAACAGACAACGCTGCCTCTTCGGCTTTGAAACAGAGATGAGCACTGAACCCTAGAGTCGGATACGACTGGCTTTCGAGCAAGAGAAACCTTTACCTTTACTAAGTTATTTTTGCTGAGCCATCTGGTGCGCGCGCGACGAGGGTGGGAGGAATTCATGCAGGAGTCCATGGGGAGGTATAGAAAGGAAATGAATATACTGTATATTATTATTATTATATCTAGTTTTTACATAGAAACACGAAGGAATTTTTTTTTAAAATAAAGAGGCCAGATCTAAAGACTAGAGCTCAACACCTGTAACAATGCAAACCCGTTGCTACGCGCTGAAGGAGGGGGGATTTATCTATATTATACGAAAAACCTCCCCGCAAGGTGGGTGGGGAGGCAAAAATAAAAATAAAAACAGAGATAGAAATATTTCCAAATGTGTTTCAATTTTCCTCCGCGCGCAAGGAAAGAGAGCCTTGAAGGCTGGGAAGGCGCGCAGTTGCTTATGCCGAAGTCACCGGCGGGAGTCCCTTACCTGCCCAAAGAGAGGCTCCGGTGGAGGTTTGCAAGCGGGGCGGAACCCGGGGGATCGAACTCGCGACCGCGGGTACTGCGGTTGGTTCCCGTCCCTTTCCGCGGGGAAACAAGAGCAAGAGCGACCCACCGACCTACCCCAAAGCGCCGCCTCGGGGATTGTTTCGGTGTCGGTGTCGCTTCTCGCGCAGCGCTTGGAATAGTTTCCATCTCCCCGCCCCCAAATCTCCTTATTTGGATATGGCCACGCCTCCTTCCCCGAGCCTGCGTTTTGATTGGACGCCGGTGCACCCCTCCCCATTTTGGGTGGGATGGGAGGAAGCCACTTAGTCTTGAGAACTGCTGGGAGGGAGGGGGAGTGCAGCGTAGTCCAGTCACAACGCAAGCTTGGAGAAAAAGGGCGTGGCCGCGTCCCCCACTTGAGGGGAGGAGGGGAAGGGAGCGAAGGCGCCGCCTTCGCAATGCTTTTCGGGAGTTGTAGTCCTCTCACCTTGGAAAGCGGGACTACAGGTCCCATGGGCCCGCGCGGCCGCCGGCTAGTTCCGGACAACGCCTGGTCTAGTGTGTGTGGTAACGGCGGCGGCGGCGGCGGTGGTTGGCGAGGACTGGACGCTTCTTTTCCCGGTAGCTGGGACGACGGAGCCCGCTCGGGAGCCCTGAAGGCGTCGAGGGGCGGGCGGGGCAGGGAGGAGAAGGTAAGACCCGGCGGAAGGGATGGCGCGGCCGAGAGAGGTTTTGGGCTCCCCCGGGGCCGGGCAGTGGCCGCCAGGGTCACCCGTGGGTTGGCGCAGGGCCTAGTCACGACGGTGGGGGGAGCCATTAAAGAGGACTTGGAGAAGCCCTGGGCCCAAGGAGAGCGCCTCAGCAAGGCTGAGCTTGGGCCTGTGGTAGAACCAGGCGCCCTCGGAGAGCAGGTAGGAGCCTCCCTCACACACACAGACACCCATTGGCCTTGAGGGAGGTAAGGAAGAGCCGCCTCTTTCCCTGAAGGACGGGACGGGTTCCAGCAGGAAGGAGTTCGGTGGCTTCGCAAGTGGAGTTGCTGCTTCTTCCGTGTCTAGGCCAGACTTTAAACTGCCAAAAATGTTGCCACCTTTTGGCTGACCTTTTGGCAGCAGGAACACACGTTATCGACGGCACGCAAGAGCAAAACCAAATTGGAAGATGGAGGAGGAAGGAGCTCACAGGACAAGGAGCGACATTAAAAGAGGGATTATGGCTGAGGAACTCAACCTCCCCTTCTTAGAGCAGGGTTCCCCACGGTTTTGGGCTTCAATTCCCAGAAGCCTAAGTAAGTTCCCCATAGCACTGATCAGCCAATGTACTGGCTCTTCTTGTTGTTCAGTCGCACAGTCGATTCCTACCCTTTGCGACCCTATAGAGCAGTGTTTCCCAAACTTTAGTTTGTGGACTTCAATTCCCAGAAGCCTAAGTCTATTCCCCAAAGCACTAGTCAGCCAGTGTACTGACTTAGGCTTCTGGGAACTGAAATCCTTCATGGGGCATGTGCCCCACTTTGGGAACCACTGCTATAGAGTCTATGATAGACCATCGTCCTCCAGGCCCCTCTGTCCTCCACCATCCTCCTCAGCCCGCCCAGCTCTGTGCCCACGATGCCATCTAGAAGCCATCTCATCTTTGGTCGCCCTCTTTCTCTTTTGCCCTCCACCTTTCCCAGCATCAAGGCCTTCTCAAGTGAATCCTCTCTTCTCATTTGATGTCCAAAGTACTTTAGCTTCATCTTTACTATTTGTCTAAGGAGCAGTCAAGGTTGATTTCTTCTAAGATTGACCTATTTGTTCTCCTCGCTGTTCAGGGGACTCTCAAAACTCACCTCCAACACCACATTTCAAAGGCGTCTATTCTTCTGCGCTCAGCTTTCCTAATGGTTCAGCTCTCACATCCATACATTACCACCAGGAAAACCATTGCTTTGACTATGCAGATTTTTGTTTTCAAGGTGATGTCTCTACTTTTCATTATGTTCCCCAGGTTTCTCATAGCTTGTCTCCCCAGAATCAGTCGTCTTTTTATTTCATGGCTGCAATCCCCATCTGCAGTGATCTTAGATCCTAAGAAAGTAAAATCTGTCACTGCTTCTACTTCTTCCCCATCTATTTTCCAGGAACTGATTGAGCCTGTTGCCATTATCTTGGTTTTCTTGATATTGAGTCTCAAGCCAGCATTTGGACTCTCTTCCTTCAGCCCAATCAAGAGATTCTTTAGGTCTTCCTCACTTTCTGCCATTAAGGTGGTATTGTCTGCATATCTTAAATTGTTGATGTTTCCCCCAGCAATTTTGATCCCATATTGGGTTTTGATCCTGAATAGGCTAAGCCTTAGAGTGCCTAAATGCAAGACCAACATGCTCAAGTAGGTCCTGTGAATGTGGAGAGATACAGAATCCGGTTCATTTACTGGTCTGCCGATTACTGCCAGAAATATGAATTGATGAGGACTTAAGTTTGGCCAACAACAAAGCCAAGAAGGTGGCTTCATTTTGGCAGTCCAATTTGATTGGGACACGAAAGAAGAAAGTCCTGCAGTTCCTTTTGCCTGATCTAGTGTGGAAAAGATTAGCCGGTACAGCAACGTTGCCGTTACCAGTGTACACCCAATTGTTGTTCAAAAATATCAATCTTCAAGAAGGGTAGTTCTATGTACACCTGTCTGATCTAAGGAAGCCTTTGTGGGCTCAGGATGGGAGGGGTAGCCTTTAGTGTTTGAAAAGTTAGCACTGCCAGGACTAGTACTGGGTGCAACAATTTTTGAACATCAAAACAACAGTCCCTCAAACGTTTCTCCCAAGTTTCAGTGGATCCATACTGCTTTGGTCCATGGTAACAAATTAAGGTCTGCATCTTTCATGTCTAGGCCAGAGGTGAAATTGCCCAAATGAAAGCACCTTTGCGGAGTTCATTCCGCAGTTCCTTTCGCCTGACCTAGTGTGAGAAAGATTAGCCAGCAACACAAGGTTGCCATTACCTGATTGTGGTTCAAAAATACCTTCAAGGAGCTTCTTTCTGTGTACCCCAGTACAATTGTTGAGGGGAAATAATAGAGACAGGTCCAAGAGATGGAAGGGGAAGACAGTCCCCTCTCCAATTCTTCTGGTGGGAGAAGGTTTGGGAGAGAATTTTGGGAAGGAAGGGTAGACTACCTAACCCACTTGGTCTGGAGAGAACTACTGTACCTGAACTTGACTTCACAAAAAAGTGGCTTCATTTTGAATATCTCTATAGGAAAAATCATACAACAACAAAAATTTGTTGTACGATTTTTCCCATAGAGATGCATTGCATCGTATAACAATTTTAGTTGTTATATGGGGCATAATGTTTTTTTCAAATCCTCGTTGTTGCATGATTTAATTGCTCTACGAGGCATTCGTTATACGGGATTCTACTGTACTTCTAAACAGAGCACAGGCATTCTCCTGTAAACTTGCTGTGAAGCAGGGCCCTATTTAGTTGCAAATGGTTGCAAAACAAACTAGTATATTTCAGGTTATTGCACTGGCCAAGACATGCACCAAAATTAGATTACATTATCACATTAGATAAACATTCTTTACCAATTAGAGCAGTTTATTTTGAATATATATATTTTTAAAAAGAGCTGCATATGCTTTGTACAATGTTGCAGCACAAGTATCACAATTCTCTTCTAAAGAGCACCTATGTATTAATGACAAGCAACACGCCCGCCCCCCTTTCCTTCAACCATACTTGCATCTATTTTCACATATTGTTCCACATAAGAAACATGTTACATGAGGTGGGAAGATGAGAAAGAAAACTTTCTGAATATTTGGAGCAATGAAGGCCTGGCTAGTGTCTGCAAATTCTAGGCAAACTACAGAAAGAAGGCATTTCAACTAGTAAGCACCATGTATCCATTTCCCTAAATCTATCTTAAAAAAGGGTTCTCAACCTATGGCCCGTGGCACTATTTCATGTGGCAATCGCCGCTTCCGCTTCCTCAACTCTTTCCCCCTTCACTTGGCATGTTCCTAAAGACGCTCCATAGCAGGGTGGGTGTTGTAAGCATTAAAGGTTTCCCTTGCTCGAAAGCCAGTCGTATCCGACTCTAGGGGTCAATGCTCATCTGTTTCAAAGCTGAAGAACCAGTGCTGTCTGCTTCTGCAGAAGTTTCCGTAGTCATGTGGCAGGCATAACTAGACACCGGAGTGCAAGGAACACTGTTTACCTTCCCACCAAAATGGTCCCTGTTTATCTACTTGCAATTTCTTGCTTTCGAACTGCTAGGTTGGCAGGAGCTCATTCCGTCCTGCAGTACTCGGGAATCGAACTGCTAACCTCCCGTCTTCCAGTCACCATCTTAGCCACTTGAGCATCCATTTTTTGGTCTTTTGTTTTGTTTACTCTCTGATATGCTTGCACAGACTAGCACGGCTACCACTTCAATAAGTTCCCTATGGTCATACTTGCAGACTCCTCATACAATATCCCTTCATTATCCCCACACCAAATCATTTTAGCATACAGTATTCTGATTTTTTTTTCAACCAACAACAAAGCTGATAGTTAAAACCTTGCTCAAGTTGGAAATGCCAAGCTGAAATGGCTTTTTCTTGTTGCTTATTGACAAAGAAATAAGTCATTAGTTTTGGCTCTTAGCAAAATGCAGATCTCAACAGGTTTTGACCAAGGTAATGCTAAATTAAAAAGGAAAAAGATTTCCCAGCACTTACCTGAGATAATGAAAAGGTGGGCTCAGAAAACAAAAATACATTGAAATATGAACAAAGATACAAACTATATTAACATCATTTGTATAAACATCGACACTTCAACAATTCAATTCCAAGCCTCCAGACATATCTACTGATGCATAACTTTTTTTAAAAAACACACACTAAAAAGTATCCCATCCTGGATAGAGGTTAAGTACAATATTATAAACAAAAGCAAAAACAAAACAACAACTGGGCATACTAATTTTGATAGTTACACTACTACTTTGTAGAGATAACGGTGCAACTATCAAAATTTGTATGTCTCTCCCACTTAACAATTTTTTTAAAATAAATTCCTGGTGATATTCAAATAAAGCACCTCAAACTGGACAGCAATGCCATCTTTCCTGAATATTTCAACAGCAGAGACATTGCCAGTCTTTCTTAGGCTTTGACATAATAACCTCTCATTTCTTCTGTAAGTTCAATGCTCATTTACTGGCAAAATAACTTCACAGTTCTTGGAACTCTTGGAGCAATCTGAACAATCAGAAATCATTTCCTCGTTTACTGTAAAAATTCTTTTTGCCAAGGACCAATAATCATACTTCACAAATGTTAACAGAGTAAGAAGTACCATATTTTCCAGTGTATAAGGCGACTGGGCGTATAAGACGACCCCCAACTTTTCTAGTTAAAATGTAGAGTTTGCAATATACTCGCCGTATGACTACCCCTCTTCCAACAGCGGCGTCTTCGGAGCTTCCCGGGCTGGGGATGGCTCTCTTTACCTGCTGGGGGTGGTGGTGCGGAGGAGGAGGAGCAGCTGACCGGCGGGGAAAGCCAGCTTGGGGTGGGGGCTTGGCAAATGGCCCAAGAATTCAAAGAGCCTTAGGGGAGGAAACTCAAATCTGGAGACTCCCTACCTAGGAAATCCTGGGAAGGGTGGCCATAAATCAGGATGCCATTAGTACTATCATCATTTTTAATATTAATATTTAATATTTTAATATTACCTTTTGGTAATAATAATAAGTTTTATTTCTATCCCGCTTTCCTGACACAAGTGTCACTCAAAGCGGCTTACAACATATATAACCTATTCCCCTTCACCAGCGGGGAAGGTAAAGGGAGCCCCGTTGGGCTCGGAGCCACTGCAAGCCACGCCTCCCCGCCCCCTTCACTGGCAGGGAAGGTAAAAGGAGCCCCGTTGGGCTCGGAGATGCCGCGAGCCGCACCTCCCCGCCCCTTTCACCGGCAGGGAAGGTAAAAGGAGCTCCGTTGGGCTCGGAGATGCCGCGAGCCTTGCCTCCCCGCCCCCTTCACCGGCGGGGAAGGTAAAAGGAGCCCCGTTGGGCTCGGAGATGCCGCCAGCCGCACCTCCCTTTTACCTTCCCCGCCGGTGAAGGGGGCAGGGATGTGCGGCTTGCAGTGTCTCCGAGCCCGACAGGGCTCCTTTTACCTTCCCTGCCGGTGAAGGGGGCGGGGAGGTGCGGCTTGCGGTGTCTCCAAGCCTGACGGAGCTCCTTTTACCTTCCCCACCGGTGAAGGGGGCGGGGAGGCGCGGCTCGTGGATACCACCACCCCAGCCGGGGGTGGGGGGGTGAGGAGGAGGAGAAGCAGCTGACCGGTGGGGGGGGGGCAGCCACAGCCGCGAGGCTGAGGGTGGTGGTATCCAGGCGGCCCCTTGCTCCAGAGGCCTCGCGGCCGCGGCAGCAGCAGCTGGTTTTCCCCGCCAGTTATCTGATGTTCCTTCTCCTCTGTACCACCACCCCCAGCCAGGGGTGAGGAGGAGTAGCTGACCGGCGGGGAAAGCCGCCGCCGCGAGGCGTCCAGAGCAAGGGGCCGCCCGGATACCACCACCCCAGGGAGGAGGAGGAGGATCAGCAGCTGACCGGCGGGGAAAGCCATTCGCCCCCTCCGCCGCAATGCTGGGGGTGGTGGTATCCTGGCGGCCCCTTGCTCCGGAGGCCTCGCGCAGTGGCGGCGAATGGCTTTCCCCACCGGGCGGCCCCTGGCTCCAGAGTACCCGGCGTATAAGACGACCCCCAACTTTGGCACAGATTTTTCGGGGTTAAAAAGTCGTCTTATACGCCGGAAAATACGGTAATCAAGATAGCAGTTATGTATATTAATGCAGCAGCAATTTGTTGGGTCAGAACATTGGCTTATCTAGCCCCAAATCCCAAACTCTATTTGTTAAGTCTGTTCAGTCGCCCTTTCTGAATAAACATACTAGCTTTTGACAGAAATATACATGTCTATACCTACCAAACAATATTAAGGTTTCCCTTGCTCGAAAGCCAGTCGTATCCGACTCTAGGGTGCAGTGCTCATCTCTGTTTCTAAGCCGAAGAGCCAGCGCTGTCTGCTTCTGCAGACGTTTCCGTGGTCATGTGGCAGGCATGACTAGACACCGGAGCGCACGGAACGCTGTTACCTTCCCACCGAAGTGGTCCCTATTTATCTACTTGCAATTTCTTGCTTTCGAACTGCTTTAAGCACTGGTCAATAAAAAGTGAAAGAAGTGATAAAACTGTTCTTCTTTAATGTATTTTAGCAACCCTACAATGATTGCTTGCAAAAACCAATTCCAAAGATACAGAAAACTGAACACGAGGACAAAATTACAGCTCATTCTTTCCCCTTATGCATGTTTTTCCATCATAGTGATCCCCCTCATTCTCGGACATATTCAAACACTTGCAACCCCACCATATCACCTGGAGCATTAACAGGTACAGTGCTTCCACTGCAGCCTGCAGAGGCCAGATCTGTTAAACTGCATCCCTTATTTGGCCTACAATTGTTGAAGTGGTAGCAGTGTTAGTCTGTGCAAGCATATCAGACAGTAAATCAAACCAAACAAAAAAGACAGAAAACATTGTGGCACCTTTGAAATGGACTTGATCCACAAAAGCTATCATTAAGATACAGTAGAGAGTCTTTAGGATGCCACAGCAGTTTCTTGTCCTGTTTTATCTTTTGCCCAAGTGTGTGTTGGGAGGGATGGACAGAAAGAGACAGACTCTCCCCTTAACCTACTTTGCTCTTAGTGGAAAGGTTTCTCTTTGCCCAGACCATAGAGACAGACAAGGACTTCTACTTCCTCAGTTCTGCCCCCACTCCCATTCTTGTCCCTCCTTCCCCTCTAAGGGCGAGTCTGGTTTTAACCTTTTTTTAAAAAGGCCCCTTTGTGCTTTTGGTACTGCTAAGGCCTAGTGGTTAAGGCACTGCAACTGATGAGCAGAAGGTCAGCAGGGCAGGAGTTCGAGACCGAAATGCTACATAACAGAGAGAGCTCCTGTCTGTACCAGCTCCTGCCAACCTAGCAGTTTGAAAGCTAGAAATTGCAAGTAGATAAATAAGTACTGCTTTGCTGAGCAAGGTAACAGTGTTCTGTGTGCACTCCAGCGTTTAGTTATGCCTATCATATGACTACAGAAACATCTGCAGACAGGCAGCACTGACTCTCCCTGTAAATGGAGATGTGTAATGCCTCCTAGAGTTGGACACAACTGGTTTTCAAGCAAAAGAGACATTTACCTTTACCTGTTATAATCATTAATGCTAAATAAGCATGTTATCATCTTAGAAGGATTACTAAGTTAGAATTGCCTGAAAATTCCCCTGCACTGCACTAATATTCTAGGAACATTTAGCTGTTCTGTCAGCACAAGCCAGTGAGGAAAGACTATTTCTCAGCCAGACGAAAGAAAACCAGTTGGATTTTAAAGTGTAATATAAAATGAGATCTGCGGCTATTTAAAAGAAATAAATCTCAACTCTAAACCACCCTACTGAAAATGAGGTCAATGTAAATAGCAACCACTAACTGACCAACACCCTTACCTTACCCTGCCAAGACATGAAATCCCCATTTCTTCTTCTTCCGTGTCTAGGCCAGATGTGAAACTATCAAAATGAAATGAAAGGGAAAATCGTATAGCAATTTTTTCATACAACAACGAGCCCCGTGGAATGGATTAAAATCATTGTACGAGGTACCACTGTATCATATTTGCCGGTGTATAAGAAACATTGGAGTATAAGATGCACCCAGTTATTACCAAAATAGCCCACTATAGGCCACTATATACAGTACAAGACATACTCCATTTTCCCAGTGTATTTTAAGGTGGGGGTGGGTCTTATACACCAGCAAAAATGGTAAGTACAGTGCAAAGGTGGCTTAATGAGGGATAAACCTGGATTTAGTAATCTTAAATCCCAATTCAGCATTCTATATACAGCATTCTGTATGGTATTTGATTTTTGGGTGTGTGTGATTATTCTCATAGAACAGAGGTTCCCAACCTACAGCCAGCGGGCTGGCCCCGGCCCTTGATGCCATCCCATCCAACCCATCTCTTCCCCCACCTGTTAAATGCGCCCACACATGTGCAAATGCTCCCGTGGCTGGCGTAAATGCTGAATTGGGTGCATTTATGTCAGCTACAAATGTGCCCGCTTCTGCTTCCGGGGTGTGTGGCCCGGCCTGCAATGCTGTCCGGGAGTGTGGTCAGGTCTGCAATGTAAAAAGGCTGAACACCCCTGTCATAGAACATTGTTTCCAGAATGAGACCTGCAAAAAGAAATCGGGGATATATGCTGAATCATCTTTCATATGAAATTTGTTTTGTTTCTGCTATCTCTCAAACAATATTTTAGTACCTTCTTGTGACAAAAAAAACCTTGGTTTGAGTGGCTTTTACTGAATATCTGTACTTATCTTAAATTAGGAATTGAAATCTTTGTTAGAAGATGGTTGGATGATAGTGAGAAAGAAATAGGGAGGCAAAAATCCAAGAAGATACAGTGGAACCCTGACATACAAACGGTTCAACTTACAAAAAATTTGACATACAAATAGAAATCCTGGCTAAAAAAATTCAACATACAAATTTTTAATAGGACAAATTTGACATACAGAAAAATGGTAACATCTAGTGGCCTCTTTTGGTAACCCAATGTGTTTTCGACATGCAAATAACCTCGTGGAATAGGAAAATTCGTATGTAGAGAGGTTTTACTGTACTACATTTTGATAATTTTGGGAACTACTGTAATAATAAAATCATTGTTTCTATCACTGCCATCTTATGTATCAATGAAATTGGCAACTATTCAAATTGATAAACTGATCTGTGATATGACTTTGTTCCTATGGTTTGGTTTTGTCCTTGATGTTGAAGCTAGATTAGTTGCTTTTCAGTAATCTACACAAGATGAAAGTAATATAGTTAAATACAAACTTACTTTCCCTGACTTAAGATTTAACTCCATAAAGAAGTCAAAGGAGGTTAGTAGTTATAAGAGGAGAGTGAAATGTCAGAACAATGTTGGTTTTTCCTGAAGACTTTTCCAGAGACAGATGGAGAACAAACTTGTCAAACAGACTACATTAAGAACACAGGTGGTACTATTCTCCCTAGTGCAGTAGCAAACTAAATGAGGACAAAATATTTATTTATTTATTTTTATATTCAAATTTATATGCCGCCCAATCAGGTAAACCCGACTCTGGGCGGCTCACAACAAGTTAAAACACACATAAAACAGTAAAACCAATTAAATCCAATTAAAACCCAACATACCCACCCACCTACCCCATTCCTCTTAAAACCCACATAAACCCACATTAAAAAAAGACAATTAAAAGAAATGGGGGCTTAATTTATAATCCAACAGGCGGGGGCCACTCTTCCATCTGGGCCCCACACCTGCCCTGCCAACCAGGTTTTTAGGTCTTTTCTGAAATGTAGCAGCTCCATCTGCTCCCGCAACTCTACAGGCAGGAGGTTCCACAAGGCTGGTGCGGACATGGAAAAGGCCCTCCTTCGTGTGCCAGAGAGACGAGCCCCTCTGGCAGATGGAACAATCAGGGAGCCCCTCCGATCCGCTCTGGTTGGACGGGCGGACACTCTTGGGAGGATGCGGTCTCTAAGGTATCCTGGCCCACTACCATGAAGGGCTTTAAAGGTCAAAACCAGCACCTTGAACTGCACCCGTAGCCAGTGCAGCTCCCGAAGTAATGGTGAGGCACGAGCATAACACCCGTGCCCCATCACCACCCGGGCTGCCGCATTTTGGACCAACTGCAGCCTCCGAATGGTTGACAAGGGCAGCCCCACGTAGAGCGCATTGCAATAATCTAGCCTGGAGGTGACCAGAGCATGTGTGACCATGAGCAGGGAGTCCCGGTCCAGGAGCGAATGCAACTGACGGATGACGCGAAGCTGTGAGAAAGCCCTCCTGGCCACAGCCGCCACCTGATCTGCTAATAGCAGCCCTGAGTCCAGGAGGACCCCTAAGTTGCGTACCGGGTCTGTCTGGGGCAAAGCAGCCCCATCCAAGACCAAAGTTGGCAGCTCCCTGGATAATGCGGGACCCCCTATCCAAAGCCACTCAGTCTTGGAGGGATTCAATTGTAGCCCGTTGTCCCCCATCCAGACCCCAACCGCTTCTAGACATCTGGATAGGACATTGACTGCATCACTGGGGTCCCCATGGGCCGAGATATATAACTGGGTATCATCAGCATACTGATGATACCTTACCCCATGGGAACGGATAACCTCGCCCAACGGCTTCATGTATATGTTAAATAGGAGAGGAGAGAGCAACGAGCCCTGAGGCACCCCATACTGTAGGGGCCTAGCGCTGGACCTCTCACTCTCCAACCACACCGACAGGGTACGACCCTCCAGAAATTAGGAAAACCAGGACAACACAGTGCCCTGGATCCCCAAACCTTTGAGCCGTTCCAGAAGGATACCATGGTCAACAGTGTCGAAGGCCGCTGAGAGATCCAGAAGAGCCAGGACGGATGGATGACCCCCGTCCCGCTCCCGCAAGAGGTCATCAACCAGTGCGACCAATGCAGTCTCAGTACCATATCCAGGCCTGAAACCCGATTGATAGGGGTCCAGATAATCCGCTTCATCCAGGACCCCCTGCAACTGCCACATCACCGCCTTCTCCAGTACCTTCCCTAAGAAAGGGAGGTTGGAGACCGGCCTATAATTAGCTGGAACTGCTGGGTCGAGAGATTGTTTCTTCAGGAGGGGGCGCACCAAGCATGTTTTAAAGGTGCAGGAAACACCCCCTCCCGCAATGAAGCATTTATTATAGCCCCGACCCAGCCTCCTGTCACCCCCTTGGAGGCTTTCACCAACCAAGTGGGACAGGGATCCAAAGAGCAGGAGGTGGTGCGAACAGCTGCAAGAAGCCTGTCCACTTCCTCAGGGACAACTGGATCAAACCGATCCCAGATAACACTGCCAGACTGAGCTCTGATCCCCTCCGGACCCTCCCCATCCACGCCGGGATTAAACCCCGAGCGAATCCGAGCGATTTTCTCCACCAGATAGTCTGCAAAAACCTCAGCCGAACCCTGCCAACCGGGCACCGGCCCCTCCCGGCCAAGGAGAGACCTGGTAACCCGGAACAGAGCAGCTGGGTGATTATCCGCAGAGGCAATGAGGGCGGTGAAGTATTGTTGCTTCACCACCCCCATCGCCACCAGGTAGGTCTTAATAGCAGTCCTAGCCAGTGTCCAGTTGGAATCACTCCGGGTCTTCACCCAGCAGCGCTCTCAGCGTCTCTTTGCCCGTTTAAGCTCCCGCAGTTTTTCTGTGAACCACGGGGAAGATCGAACCCCACTGGCTCGGAGAGGCTGTAGTGGTGCGATTTCATCCAAGGCAGCCATAGTCATCCTGTACCACAGGTCAACGAGTGCCTCGGATGAATCGTGTAGCCGATCCAGAGGAAAATCCCCCAGTTCCCTCTGGAATTCGTCAGAATCCATCAGTCGCCGGGGGCGGGCCAATTTAATAGGCCACACCTCCCTGCGGTGAACCGCCACCCCCAGGAAGTCCAGAGTCACCAGATAGTGATCTGACCATGGCACAGGTATGGTTTCTAATTCCTGTAGTCTCAGATCACTCTGCCACCGCTCCGACAAAAAAACTAGGTCCGGTGTGTGACCACTGCCCCTGGTCGGGCCATGAATTACCTGAGTCAGGTCCATGGCTGCCATGGAGGCCATGAACTCCTGAGCAACCTCTGAACCAGTCCCCAGCGAAGGCAAATTGAAGTCCCCCAGGACCATCAGCCTAGGGAACTCCAACGCTGAGATGGCCTCGAGGAGCTCAGGCAGGGAGTCTCTTACCCTGCAAGGAGGCAGGTACAGGAGTAAGACTCCCAACTGACCCTTAGGGCCCAACCGCAGGAGCAGGGCCTCACAACCCGGGACTTGTGGAGCAGTGGCCCTGGCGACTCCCAAGGACTCCCTGGCTACAGTGGCGACGCCACCGCCCCTTCCCTCATCCCTTGGCTGGTGCCAGATATCGAAGCCGGCTGGACACATTTCTGACAGAGGTACACCATCCTCTGGTCTCAGCCAGGTTTCGGTGATGCATGCCAGGTCGGCCCGCCCCTCCTGAATAGAGTCTTGAATTAGGGGGGCCTTGTTGCAGATCGACCTGGCATTCATCAGCAGCAGCCTAAGGGTGGGGTCATCTTGGATCAGCTGCTCAGGACCCAGAGATGTACCTGGAGGACTGGAATGAGAGACAGATACCAACCATCGGTCCCGTGTTCCCCAAGTGCGGCCTGCCCCTCGGTACCCGCCATATTGTCCCATGCCCATCACAACCCCAATTTGAGCCCTGAGAACCTCCCCACCCATCTCAGATGGAGTGCTACCCCTCCTAACCAGCTGACAAGGCCATTTCTTCAACCCTATCTCCCCTCCAGACCCAGAACCCACCCCCACACTCCCCCTACCCTCCTTGGGGCATTTCCAAGAGCCCCTTATCAGAGGTGGGGGGTGCCGGCTATCCCTCCCCAATCCCATTCCCTTCCCACCTCTCCAACCCCTAAAATTACTCAAAAAGGGGGGTGGTAAGGGCCCTCACTTCTGGCACCACCTCCCTCTCTCCCCCCTAACCCCACAAGAGGTGAAGGAGGGAGGTGGCAATGTGCCAGTCCATCAATCCGCCAAGGCTTCCCCGGCTGTGACCAATTCCCTCCCACCGGAGTGGCTGGGAGGAAAGGCAGTGTCTGTTCTCCATGGCTGGAGTTGGGCTGCAATTCTTGAAGCCGTCTGCCTGGTCCAGCGAAGGAAGCCTTTGGGAAAGGGGCTGGGTGGGAGGTCTTTGCAGCCACCTCTCCCTGCCTTGACACAGCTGCCGGCCCTCTCTTCTCCTTCCTGGTCCAGCGAAGAAGGCCTTTGGGAAAGGGGCTGGGTGGAAGGTCTTTGCAGCCACCTCTCCCTGCCTTGACACAGCTGCCGGCCCTCTCTTCTCCTTCCTGGTCCAGCGAAGGAGGCCTTTGGGAAAGGGGCTGGGTGGAAGGTCTTTGCAGCCACCTCTCCCTACCTTGACACAGCTGCCGGCCCTCTCTTCTCCTTCCTGGTCCAGCGAAGGAGGCCTTTGGGAAAGGGGCTGGGTGGAAGGTCTTTGCAGCCACCTCTCCCTGCCTTGACACAGCTGCCGGCCCTCTCTTCTCCTTCCTGGTCCAGCGGAGGCCTTTGGGAAAGGGGCTGGGTGGAAGGTCTTTGCAGCTACCTCTCCCTGCCTTGACACAGCTGCCAGCCCTCTCTTCTCCTTCCTGGTCCAGCGAAGGAGGCCTTTGGGAAAGGGGCTGGGTGGACGGTCTTTGCAGCCACCTCTCCCTGCCTTGACACAGCTGCCGGCCCTCTCTTCTCCTTCCTGGTCCAGCGAAGGAGGCCTTTGGGAAAGGGGCTGGGTGGAAGGTCTTTGCAGCCACCTCTCCCTGCCTTGACACAGCTGCCAGCCCTCTCTTCTCCTTCCTGGTCCAGCAAAGGAGGCCTTTGGGAAAGTGGCTGGGTGGAAGGTCTTTGCAGCTACCTCTCCCTGCCTTGATACAGCTGCCGGCCCTCTCTTCTCCTTCCTGGTCCAGCAAAGGAGGCCTTTGGGAAAGGGGCTGGATGGAAGGTCTTTGCAGCCACCTCTTCCTGCCTTGATAAGCTGCCGGGCCTCTCTTCTCCTTCCTGGTCCAGCGAAGGAGGCCTTTGGGAAAGGGGCTGGGTGGAATTATTGTAACTAAATTATATAAAGAAGCATGTTAAAGATTGGCTGAAATTCTGTTGGAAATGGTGTAACTGCAGACATTACACCCAGGTAGTCTGCGTTGTGCAGTATGATTGTGTAATTGATCATATGACTTATGATATGACTGTTGTTCAGCATACCTGTTGAAGTTCTTTGTGGCTGTTGCATCCATCTTAGCACAGTTTTCCATAACTGTTGCATAACTTTGAGTTAAACAGCCATAGCTGTGGAAAAGGATTTCAGCTTGTTTCTCAATTTCTGTTGACCAAAAAGGAGATATAAACCCACCATTATAAGCAGAATAGTGACATCTTTCTTTCTGGCAGTTCTATGTAATTGCCATTTATATCTCGGTTGTAACTAAATTATTTCTCTGAACCAATTTATCGCTTTATTTGTTGGCACAGTAAGACAAGTCATCCTAATTTAGAAGGAAATTTCTTGACAAGGTAATATAATTCTAATTGAGGATTGTGAATGTAATTTTAAGGACATAATGTACTTTTTCAAGATCACTTTATATGTCTTCCACATATGCACATTGAAATCAAGAATGATCCTTGAGCTCATATCTATGCAAAGAAGAGAGTTCATTTCAAATTCACGAGTGGCTATAATTAGGTCTCTGTCCCAGCTCCTGCCAACCTAGCAGTTCGAAAGCAAGAAATTACAAGTACAGTGGTACCTTGCATAACGAACACATCGTATAGCGAAAAATTCACACAGAGAAGCGTTAGTTATTCAATGGCGATATCCCACATAACAACTTTTTTCATTATGCGGGTTTTTTTGGTACCCGCTAAATGGGAACCTAGGTTAACAAACTTTTTTCCCCGTTATGTGGGGCATCTCCCATAGGGAACCGCATTACCAAAAAAATGCATAGCGAAGAGCTCCATGGAACAGAGTTTTTTTATTATGTGGGGTTCTACTGTACTGTAGATAAATAAATACCACTTTGGTGGGTAGGTAACAGTCATGCCTGCAACATGTCCATGGAAACATGTGCAGACACATAGCTCTTTGGCTATAAACAGACATGAGCACCAAACCCTAGAGTTCGATACGACAAGCTTTCATGCTAGGGCAGTGATGGGCAGTCTTGGCTCTCCAGCTGTTCTTGAACTTCAATTCCCAGAAGCCCAAATCAGCACTCCTGCTGATTAGGGCCTCTGGGAATTGAAGTTCAAGAACAGCTGGAGGGCCAAGACTGCCCATCACTGGGCTAGGGCAACCTTTACTTTTACCTAAAATCCTGAAATTAAAAGTTATTTCAGACTTTTGGGACTGTGTATGTCTGCTTTATACAAATCTTTAAAAATTTCTACACATTTTGGGAATTCTGAGCCCTACCACTTACTAATAAATATGCTTTTTTAATTTGTAAAGAGAGAGTAACAAGACCAAGTATGACTGGGATATATTTTTTTTTACTAATTGTAGCTTATTGGCTGTGTATTGTGGAGGTGCCCTGAATGTGACATCTTTTCAATTAGCCACAGCAAGTTGCACAGAATTTAATATTGTACTGGCTATTGCATTCATCTTGAAATTAGAAGTCTCCTATATGAGATTATAATTTATGGTGGAGATTCATAGAGATTCATCGAGCAAACCTGAATGCTTGTGATAGCCCAGTAGGAATGTTATCTTTTTCTCATAATTTGAGTCTTTTTCTTCTGTCACCCTTAGTATAAAGTTGGTTCCCACTTCAAAACATACCTGAAATTGAGAAATATGATAGTTGAAAAATAGTGAAATTGGACTCACTTCATAAGCTTCTTTCTTTGTTATCTTTCAGTGTGGTCGTGGACAAGTTCAAAGCATTGTGCATTTGTGCTGATAAATCTGGTGCTGCATAATATCTGAAATGATTTATTTTTAGTATAATGTAGAACTGCTTGTCAGAAATGTGACCTGCTTTATAGACTTTCTTTCATTATTTTTGATCACTGGATTAAAAAGAACAGAACTTCAGGTTTTCTGATTATTTTGGAGACAAATGTATGTGTCCAGAAAACCCATTTTTGGTACTTTAGTTATTGGTTACGGAATATAGTGTTTATTTATCTTTCACACTTCTCTGTTGTTTTCTTCAACACATGGAGAATGTGTCAGGTGATTGGAGGAGGGTTAATGGTGGCACTATCTTCAAAAAGGACCAAAAGGAGGAACCAGGGAACTACACAGCAGTCAGCCTGACATCAGTCCTGGGGGAAATTCTGGAGCAGACTATAAAATAGTCCCTCAAGCACCTTGAAAATAATGCAGTAATAACTGGAAGCCAAGGTGGATTTGTCAGAAACAAATCCTACCATACTAATTTTATCTCATTTTAAAAAATCAAATAACTCCCTTGGTAGATGATGGGAATGCTACAGTTGTAACATATCTTGACTTTAGCAAAGCATTTGACCATGTGCCCCTTTAAATTCTGATTAGCAAGCTAATTAGGTATGGCTTGGGTACCACAAGTGTCAGGTTGTTGAATAGTTGGTTGCAGAAATCTACTTAGAGAGTGTTTCCCAATGGTTCCTTCATAAACACACTGGGGGTAACAAGTGGAGCACCATGAAGCTCTGTCCTGGTCCTGATGCTCTTCAATATTTTCATAAATGACTGGTTTGAAGGTAACTGTGGAAGCAATACTATAATGTAACCAATCGCTTTGAGAGGGAGTAAGTGCTCAAGTGCTGGTAACATTCAAAAGAACACTGGACAACCATCTCTCAGATCTGCTTTGACTTGGATTCCTGCATTTCACTGGGAGTTGGAGTCAATGGCCTCATAGGTTCCTTCCACCTCAATTATTATATGATTCTTTGTGTTGTTTTATCTTAATACCTGTGTCTTGTTGTATTTAATAATTTTGGGTGGAGATGAGTACTAGATAATTTTTTATACAATGAATCAGGAGTTCTCAACCTTTTAAAGCCGGGGGCTGGGTCATGCTCCCTCAGACAGCTTTGAGGGTGGGATGGCCATTTTGCCCTTCTTCCACCACATGTCACTTCCGGGTGTGGAGGAGGTGGTGGTGGCGGCCACATAAAATGGTGCCATGGGCCACATCTGGCCGGCCTGTGGGCCGCAGGTTGAGAATCCCTGGCATAAATATTTTTTTTGAATGTCAATTTTAGCTGTTGTCAGCAATCCTGACAGGAGGCTTCAGGCTCTTCCTAAGGATGAGTGCTGCTTCTGTCAGATGCCAAGGTAGAAATAGCATGAAATGGGTTTGGTAGTGTGCTTGTGCACTGAACAAATATATAAGTCCCATCTTCTATTTGATTTTCTCTTTGCCTTAACCTCCTAGAAGAATGGATCAGGAAATTGGGGTTAATTACAGTACTTTGTTGTAGCACCCTTAATTTTTTTGTCTGTACAGCAAAGTCAGTTTAGTGTAATAAGCAAGACAAATTTTATTCTGTATGAATCATGTCCCTTCTGAAGCCAACTATATATCTACCCGACACTTGTGCTCCCCCCCCACCAGGATAATGCAAAATTCCATGAAAGGTCATTGAAAATAATAATTACAGACAGTAATAATTTTGTGTCAGAAATTATTCTTGGTTGAAAGGATTTTTGCTGGAGAAACTCCACTTGGGATGCCTGAATGAGTCTCCTTTCATGTCCCTAAGATCTTTTCCCACCGAAGTGATCCCTATTTATCTACTTGCAATTTCTTGCTTTCGATCTGCTAGGCACTCATTCTGTCATGCAGTACCCGAGTCTCAAACTGCCAACTTGCTGGCCTTCCAGCTAACAAGGCAAGCTTCTTAACCACTGAGCCACTGCAGTTCCTTGCAGACAGTTATTGGTAGTGTTAGCTGCATGCATTAGTTCAATTGTCCTTGAATCAATGTTCTATTCCAGTGCTGTGGAGAAGAAGTGATAGAAATGTATCAGTGCATTCCACTGTTGTAGTAATACCTCGGATAACGACAAAACTTGGTTCCACAAGTCTGGTCATTATCTGATATGTAGCGTTATCCAATGCATGTTGGCTGCCTCTGGGGAGGGTCGTGGAACCGATCTGCGCTGTTTCTCACATCTCTCGAGCTTCCCAGGCACTACTGCAAGGCAAAACGCCGAGCGAAACTCCTTGCTTGGCTGCAGGTTTTGCCTTGCAGCAGCACCTGGGAAGCTGAAGATACTTTCGAAACAGTGCGGATCAGGTCCCCCGACCCTCCCAGAGGAGGAGGAGGCAGTGGAGAGCCCAAAATGGGTGAAAAATTCCGTGGTGGAGAGACCCATTTTGGCCTCTCCGCCACCCCATCCACCTCTGGGGAGGGCGAGGGACCCGATCTGCGCTGTTTATGATGTCCCTCGCACTTCCCAGCCACTGCTGAAAGGCAAAACCTGCAGCCGAGGAAGTAGTTTTGCCCGGCGTTTTGCCTAGCAGCAGTACCTGGGATGCTTGAGGGACATTGGAAACAGTGCAGATCGGATCCCCTGACTCTACCAGAGGCAGGTGGTGGCAGAGAGCCCAAAATGTGCGGGGAAAAATCCATCAGGGTGGAAAAATTTTTTGGCCCATTTTGGCCTCTCTGCCACTCCAGCCACCTCTGGGGAGGGCGGGGGACCCGATCCGTGCTGTTTCCCGACCTTCCCAGGCACTGCTGCAACACAAAATCTGCAGCCAAGGAAGGAGTTACCCCCGGCGTTCTGCCTTGCAGCAGCACCTGGGAAACTCGTGGGACGTGGGAAACAGTGCGGATCGGGTCCCCTCTCAGAGGCGGCAGGGACAGCATGTGGATCTGTGCTCACCAGCCCCCGCTGCGGGCAGGGAGCCCGGTCAAGTGCTTGACCGGATCCCTGCCCGCAGCGGTGGCGGGTGAGCGCAGAAAAACGATGCATCGCATAACACTAAAATGGCATTATCCGATGCAGGGTTGTTGTTTTTTTTCTTTCAAAATCACTTATCGTTATCCGATTTTAATGTTATGTGATGTGGTCATTATCTGAGGTATTACTGTATTTTGAAGGAGAGAACCAACTTTCATCAGTTACCAAATTAACTATTTTCATAAATACTTGGATTTTTCCACAATTTACTTTATTATATTTTTTTTCAGTTGCTTCAGATTGGATTCTGGAGGAGCTGTTTCTTTGTTTTGGTTTTTGTCTGATTTCTATGTGTATTTTATCTATTTTGAGTGCCAATAGTGTATTGGTAAAAAGATAGGATATAAAGTTAATAAATCAAATGCTGCTATATCCCTGCCCCCTGGGGGAAAAAAATCTTAAACAGCCAAATGATACAAAACTTAAATTAGCTTGTACAGTATTTGTAGTTAGGGAATCTTTTCAATCTCCCTTTTTATTGACAAGTGGGCGTATGCACAAAAGTTTCTCCTGTGAAACTTGTATACCATGAAAGACTAGAACATGTTCCAAAGTCTTTCTTGTTATCGTTGAAAGCTGGGAATTGTGAACCAGCTGTCATTAAGGCAGTCTTTTAATTACTGACCTTTTACAAAACTTGCAGTAGTGTCATCTATTTCATTTGAAAAAGTGGTATGGAAATCGATTTCTAGCTGTAAACTATAAAATTAATAAATGTTGTAATTTCTTGGTTAAAGTGAAGGAGTATTTAGCTGGCGAGTGGGTGGGAGTTAAGCGTTTAAAACTGGCACTCAGTCAGCAAGCTAGGTGCTACACCTGCCATCTGACATACATCCCTCAGCGAAAATAGTAAGATTTCAATTTATGATATAAACGATCCCCTCACAGTCCAAACATACACAGAATACATATGGGGCCAGGTCAGTAACACCTTGCTGGATCAGGTAGTTTATCCTTATGTTTTTGCTTTAGTTTTGCTATGGTTAGTCTCAGTGATAAAAATAGTCGCTAAGAACAGAACAGCTACGACTTAAAGTGTGCCTTCTAATATTTTTTTTCTCTTTTATCTCAGCTACAGTACCTGTATTTTAGAAAGATAGAAGATGTACCTCAATCTGTTTTTAGTCAAGTGCCTGTGGTTTGAAATGGCAGGTGTGCCTCAGTTTGGTGCTTTTAGCCATTTTGATGTGGGTATTAATTGAAACATTTTTATACCTTAAACTTATTTGTATTGTTTCACTGTTTTCCATGAGATGTATTCTGCCAGCCTTAGAAGACTGCAGATGTGTAGAAAGACATTACATTTCTCACTATTCCACCAAAGTTTTGCTCTGTAACTTATTTTATTTAATACCTGATAAATCCTTAAAAAGTTTTTCTTCTGAGATGTTACTTGTCTCCAAGTAAGCATGAATTGAGAGGTATCTACAGATTATAAAAACATATCTTGCAAGGGTGCTGAAATTTCAAAAGGCTCAGTTTTTCTTCTTTATGAGTCTTTGTTATGCTAGAAAGAATCTCTAGAGGAAAAGCAGCATTCTGTGGTTTCTCTTTTATGGCTTCTCCCTCCCCTCCTCCCTCAATTCCAGGTAGTTGTTTATGCTTAATGATCAAACATTAGAACTTACAGCTTGCATTTTAGGAGAGCAGTTGCACCCAGCAGTCTTCCTTGTGTTGGTTTGGCTATTCTCTGCTGTAGATTGGTTTACCTACTTGCCATAAGTTTCAAAATTTTATTCCCCCATCCCAACTTTGAAATGTTCTAATTTATTCAAACTTGGGTTGACATGATAATGTAGTTTCAGGTTCCTTGTGTTTATGTTCTACACCAGGAGTATGCAACATATTGCCACTACTTCTCACACTGCAAATTTCCTTAAATTGTTTACTTATAGGTTTTTCCGTGTAGAACACAATTTTGCCAGGTTGTTGGGACTTTTGACATCCCTATGGCCCCATACATCTCAAAACATTTTTATAAACACACACACAAATGATTTTGTCAAAAGAAAATAAATACTGTATATATTGTTTGTAATTTAGCAAAGGGAGATGTAGATTAAATTCTAGGCATTTTTGTAGTTAAAACTTTGAAACATAACTTCTATCTAGCCACTGTATTTTAAAAAAAGAAAAAATGCAAGTTACTACCTATCTCCATGTCTCTCCCCCTTCATCCATGCTCCTTTGGGGCCACTCAACAATTACATGATACTCAAGGGAGGGGGAGGGAGTCTGCCATCTGAACTGTAGAAAATTGTGTGTGTGTGTGTGTGTGTGTGTGTGTGTGTGTGTGTGTGTGTGTGTGTGTGTGTGTGTGTGTGTGTGTGTGTGTGTGTGTGTGTGTGTGTTTGTTTCAGGTCAAAGATTACGTAATCCATTTGGAGCTGTTGTGGTTTCGAAACATGGCACTCTTTTTAGGTTTAAAAATGATCTCTGGGAATTTTGATCCGATTTGGGAAGATCTTGATGTATCCCTGGCAGGAGACAACAACGACTGATGATGACACTCCGCTGATCCATTTATTCAAGAATATTCCTGATTGGAGTGCATGCCCTTGGACAGAAGAGAAATCAATAATACCTGGTCCATAGAAAGTTTTTATTTTATTAGATGATTACGCTGTAAAACATTTCCTTCAAAATTAATTTTTCAATATTATTTTCTTTAATATTAATTGGAAGCAATAAATACTTTAAGACTTGAGAAAGCTGTGTTTTAGTTCACCTTACTCTTAATATTTAGGACTAAGTGAGTTAAAATTCCCACGAGTTAGGTTCACTCGGTTGTTTAATTGTGTCATTAATGTTCAAACTATCAGTAAAATGTTAATCCTTATAAAGTAGATAGTTTGAGAACACTATCAGAACTTATCTGACATCCTCAACCCTCCCTGCAAAAAAAAAATCTTTTCACAAAGGGGGTGATGCATCGAGAATCGTCATCGATATGTTCTGCATTCGGCACCAATAGTGAAAAGCTCTAAAAATTAGAGTTTCGATACAAAAGCTCTAGATTACGTAATTTTAAAGTGGGGGGCTTTGAAGTGAAAATTATGGTTGGATTACATAGGGGGAGGCATCAATTTTTCCCAAAAAATGGATCACGTAATTGTTGAATGGCCCCTTTGAGAATGTGGTCCTCAGGTTGATGCTCAACTTGCAAGTTGGCGCTCTCCAATTCCTTGTTTTGATGACCTTGGTAATTATTCATATAGTGTTCTAGATAAACTACAGTGAAACCCCATTTTACAGAAGCCTCATTTTACAGAAACCCCGTTTTACAGAAGTTTTTTTTGCTGAAAACCCCGTTTTACAGAACGTGATTTCCCAGAGCGCATTGTGACTGGTGGGCTATAAAACACCACCCGCAGCCATTCTGAGCCCTGTGAGTGGCAGTAGAGTGGTCTGGAGAGGAGTTAGAGTGTTTTTATTATTATTATTATTTTGTTGTTGTTCAGTCGCACAGTCGATTCCGACTCTTTGCGACCCTATGGACCATCGCTCTCCAGGCACCTCTGTCCTCCACCATCCTCCTTAGTCCACACAGCCCCGTGCCCATTGTGTCTACAATACCATCTAGCCATCTCATCTTTAGCCGTCCCCTTCTTCTTTTGCCCTCCACCTTCCCCAGCATCAAGGCCTTCTCAAGTGAATCCTCTCTTCTCATTTGATGTCCAAAATACTTCAACTTCATCTTTGTTATTTGTCCTTCTAAGGAGCACTCAGGGCTAATCTCTTCTAATATTGACATTTATTATTATTATTATTATTATTATTATTATTATTATTATTATTATTATTATTATTATTATTATTGGGGGGGTGTGAACTTTCCCCTCTATTGCGTTCTTATGGGAATGCCTCATTTTACAGAAAAAAATCGAGTTAAGGAAAAAGCTATGGAACTGACTTTTTCCGTAAAACGGGGTTTTACTGTATGATTTTTTTTATCCCCTAAGAAGAAAAGTGATGGACTGCAATACATGTCTCCCAGTCTCATTTTCTTTCTCATTTTTAGGAAGATTGCCAGTTGCGGCATAAAAAAATAATTTCAGGCAAACTGAGACTGTGTTTCAGAAATTGTTTTTTAAAAACCATGTTAAACTCATTACCCTATTCCCATCTCTTTCCTTTGCTATTTCTATCCTTTTCTCTTCTCTTCTTTTTTGTTTGTTCTCTTTTATCTTATTTCTTCCTGTATTTGTTTTGCCTTTTTAAAGAAACTTAACCAAATAATGACAAGTTGCACTGCAAACCATCTGTGTGACTTGACTTGAAGGTGAAGGCTAGTGAGTAAAAGTAAATGCTGTTAATAAGTATTCTATTTACTACACTTCTTTTAAACATGTTATTTTCTTTGCAAAGATCTTACAGGGAAATATGTAAGATCCTTGAGAGTGACTATAGTCAATCTTCAGGTACCAGCCTCAAAGCTTTAGGCACCTGGTTGACACTTAGCCTTTTTTTAAAATGTTAATAGATAGCTGGCATATTTCTGTACCAATACTTGAAAGTCAGGTTCTTTGTTCAGATCATTTCTCTAAATATAAAAGATTGGTTAGGGTGGAGCACCTCTCAAACCGTATACAATTACATGAATATTTATTTTGCTTTCAGCTTAACAGACACACCCTTTATGGAAACAACTTAAGATTTCTGTTTGTTATAAAAACAATCTATAATACAGAGATTTCAGTATGCTTTTGAAACTTGTAAATGTTTTCTAGTTAAGAATTCTAAAAACTAGGTTTATTTTATATGTATTAATCTAAAATATATATGTTACTTGCCATTTGGTATTACAGTATTACATGACTTTCCAAATACGTCTCTATAAATACATGACTAAGGTCTCCAGCATTGGTGAATACTTACTATATAAATATAAAAATAGCATTGACCTTTAGCATTTTAAAGACATCATTTCTTTATTTTCCTTGCTCTTTCCAAGAGAGCAACTGAACATAGACTTAAATTAATTTCTTAAGAGTGTCTGAATTACATACAAATTGTTGGCTAAAGTGAAATACATTTGAAGGGAATTAAGTGTATGGAGATAATACCAAATCCTCTTCTCTGACAAATTGGAAGCACTTCTAGGTTCAGAATTTATAATAATAAGTGTTTTCTCTCTCTCCTATTCTAGGGTAATATATTTCTTACGTGCTCTAACAATCAGACATAAGAAGAAGACATTGAATGAGCAGTCCATTGCTTCAATAGCCTTTTTATTCAAGAGTGGTTCTTTGAATGAGGATGACAATGGAAGAGATGAAGAATGAAGTAGAGGCCAGTTCAATGGTTTCCATGCCTCTTTATGCTGTTATGTATCCTGTGTTTAATGAGGTGACAATTTTAAAGTTAATTTTCTGCATATTACAGTGTTTGAAAACAGACATTTCCCCCACCCCCAATTTTAAGTAACTCTATCATAGTAACCAATTTAAATTATATAACCCTTACCAGCAAGTTGACACTAGTAACAATTTGTTACAGTAATACCCCAGTTAACATTTGCACTGCACAACATTAAAACGGGATGTCGGGAAATTTGAGGGAAACATTTGCACCACACAACATTAAGTTAACGTTCTGCGATGCAAAAGTTTCCCTCAAATTTCCCGACATTGATCTCTGGATCGCTAACGGGCTTAGCGATCCGGGGGGGGGGAGTGTCTGAAGAGAGGCTGGGAAAAGTGTCCTCAGCATCTCTTCAGAAACACCCCCCTCTGCACCTGGATCAC
Source organism: Bradypodion ventrale (assembly GCA_035047345.1). Classification (NCBI taxonomy): domain Eukaryota; kingdom Metazoa; phylum Chordata; class Lepidosauria; order Squamata; family Chamaeleonidae; genus Bradypodion; species Bradypodion ventrale. The sequence continues at coordinate 26,339,163 of JAWDJE010000003.1, forward strand.
TAAGCCCCTTAGAGATCCAGGTGGGGGTTTCTGAAGAGAGGCTGGGAAAAAGTTTCTCCAGCCTCTCTTCTGAAACACCCCCCCCCCCCCCAGGCTGGATTGCTAAGGAGCTTATCGATCCAGGCCTATGGGGGGATCTTAAACAGAGGCTGGTAAAAGGATCCCCAGCCTCTCCAGAAACACACACACCCCCCACCTGGATCACTAAGCCCCTTAGCGATCCAGGCAGGGGTTCTGTAGAGCTTTCCTCTTCAGAAAGGGAACCGGGCTTTTTTTTTTTTTAACGTGCGATTAATGTATCGTACAACATTATAAGCCACACAACGTTATGATTTGTGGAACCAAGTTTTCATGTTATCTGGGGTATTACTGTACTTATTTTTCCAGTTACATGCCAAGTAATATGACTGGCATACATCCAAGATCATGAACAGCAACTAATTAATTATCAACAAGGAGTTGTGGTGGCTTACGCAATTACATTTACAGGGATATAGATTTCCATAATAGTTTTGGCCAGTGTTCATACCTGTCTGTACGTGTATACGTTTTATTACACTTCTGAGGAATTCAACTCTCAACCTTTTTTCCTTAAAAGTGGCATCTTTAATAACTATTAGTCTCAGTCTGTTCCTTAAATTTGACTTTTCCAATACCTGTAGCTTCTAATGTACTTTCCATCATTGTACTAGATCCTGAAAGATGAAGGTTTTAATTTGTGTCAGATTTAAACAGCTATGGACACATTTGTAGACCTTTTGAAGAAATTTTTGCAGTCACTAAATGATCTGCGTTAAAACATCGTAGGATCTATATTTTTCTGATATGACAAATAAGGGGGTTTTTTTTAAGTGTGGGTGGGATTGGCTTCCTTTGGTAAACTTCCCAGCAAATGATATATGAATATTATTTCTATGTTTAAAAGTTTCCCCTCAAAGTATAACCATTTCAAGTATATTTTGAGTACTGTATAACATAGATCACACTATATTCCAACAATCAGTCTTTACTAATGCTCATGTGTACATCTGTAGCAGTACATTTCACTGCTTTCAGCATAGATTGTTGTCCTGCATCGCTTCATTAAGCTTAGTTGTATGTTTCCCTCAAATGTTGTGAAAATTATTTTTATTCTTTTATTTGCCTAATTATATTGCATTGTAATGGCTAGTAACATTGAAGTCCTGGGTGAATTCACAGAACAGTTCTATTATATGAATATTTAAACTGGTAGTGTATTTCAATGTCTATCTCCAGTGCACTGGGTGATATTTTGGCCAGAAGGACACCATTTAGATTTAATAATAAATTAATTAAATAAAATGTTGATTTTCTGCTTGCCCCAGGACATTGTGTGTATTGGTTCTTAATTATTATGCATGAGGGGCAATCCTGGTGCATTTCAGTGTAATAAACCTATCTGATGTGATGCAGCTCCTCTGGTGGTTTAGTGGTTAAGATGATGAGCTTGGAGACTGGAAGGTCGGGTTTCAATACCCAAGGGCTGCGCTTGGGGACGTGAAGGGAGTCTCATTTGGGCGTCCCATGAGTGGAGTTTCTCAAGCAAAAATTCTTTCAATCCAGAGTAATCTCTGGCATGAAATTATTATCTGATTTGACAGATCTATACCTATAAAATGGTGCGTTAACCATTGGAATGTGACAAAGGATGTTTAGCCTGGCCCGTGAAAAAAAGACCCCCCACCCGGCCTTTCCTTTCCACGGGCTAGGCTTCGAGCCTGGCCTGCAGAAAAAAAGACCCCTGCCTTTCCTTTCCACGGGCCAGGCATTGAGCCTGGCCCGCGGAAAAGAAAGAACCCCCCCCCCGCCGCCCCTAAAAAAGTAAACACAAAAACACAAACAAAAAACATTCAAAATCAAAAAGACAAAAAGGAAACACAAAAACAGCCAAAAACAAACAAGAAAAAACATACAGACCCCCAACCCAAAACCACCACCACCTCAAAAAAAATAACAACAACAAAAAACCAGAGCGCTTACCATGAGACGTCTTCACTCCATGACGACCGGAACTAAAATGAGAAAATAAAGAGAATACTTACCGGAAGAAGAAGCGACACCCAGAGGACAGTGGAGAAAAATTGTAGAGTACACTAAAAGCTCACCAGCCCCACCCAGAGGCCACAAGAGTAAAAACATCCAAAAATATTCAAAATAATAAGATTAATTCCAAAAACACTGAAATAAGTTATCAAATCATTCAAAAATATTCACACTAATCACAAAAAATTTTTAAAAAATAGGTTTTCACTCAAAAAAAACAAAAAAAATCTAAACACAGTATGGAAACATTGATTTAAAAAAACATTCTTACACATTTTAAAAATTATTATCCAAGGCACAACTATTTTAAAAAATTCACATAGTAACACATTATTTGGTTAAATACAATAATTATAAAAAAATTATATCCTTTCCTTTTTTGAAAAACCAAAACAAAAAATAAAAAATCACAATTTCTAACAGCCCATGTGTAAAAATAAAAATTTTAAAAACCACAATAAAAAAATTAACCTCATTTGCATAAAAAAACAAAACCCTTCCAAAACCATTTTAAAGAGCCCGGCACTGAGGAAGCCGGCGCGCAAAAAATAAAAATAAACAACACACTGGGAGCGCAAGTCCACCGCAGCGGACGCAGCGCCTCAAAGCCACAAATTCACAAAACCTTTCAACACCATTTAAAACAGCCCGGCACCATTTGTTCAAGAAAAAAAAACCAAACCCTTCACTATCCAACACAATTTTAAAAAGCCCGGCACCGCCGGGCAAAATATGCTAGTAACCTTATAAAAGAAGTTTGAACAAATGAAAGATGATCATTTGTCTACTTTTTGTTTAAATTAATGTAGTAATTTATTTTTCTTGCAGCTAGAACGAGTAAATCTGTCTGCAGCCCAAACACTGAGAGCCGCTTTTATTAAGGTAAGAAAACTGATTAAAACTTCTTATATGTAGAACAATAACAGCTGGCTAGGTAGTTCAGTGAGTTAGGTAAATTTGTCTACAGAGCCAGAGTTTGGGAGTTCAATTCACTGCACTGCATCTCAAAAGAGACAGCCTACAATGGCCTTGAGCAAGCTGCAAAATCTTAGGATACCCCCAGAACAAGGGAGTGGTAAACTGTTTCGGAGTACTCTCTACCTGGAAAACCCTGAAAAGGATTGCCATAAGTCAGAATTGACTTGACAGCCAAAGGATTGTACTCTTTGGTAAAGTGCTTTCGTGGCAAAAGGCCCTAATTAAATCTCATGCTCTCCGTAGGTGGTGGGAATTCTTGCTGAGACCTCCAATTTACATCCTATAGCTGTTTTTTGGATGTATTTTTCTGATTTTAAATTTTTTGTCTGCTTACTAAATAAATGTTGTTTGAAATGCAGGCTGAAAAGGAAAATCCAGGTCTCACACAAGATATCATCATAAAAATTTTGGAGAAAAAAAGTGTGGAAGTTAATTTTACTGAGAGTCTACTCCGTATGGCAGCTGATGATGTAGAAGGTATTTCTAATTAATTATATACATATATACTTATTGATCTTTCATCAGTATTTAAATTAGATAAAATATTTATGATTTGTTTCTGTGATAATGTTCAATTTCGTGTTTATGATAGTCAGGTACACTATATAATAATGTAACACTATAAATACAGGCCTTGTAAGTTGTGTATGTTTTTTGTTTGCTTCCCCCCCCCCCCTTTGTAATCATTTGGTTGGGGGGTGGTAGACAGGTGCATTTGCATTTCTACTTGTTTGAACCCAGAAAATGCTCATACTATTCCTATTTTAAATCAAGTATATTGCCCATACAACACTATTTCATGAATTGGAAAAATATATTTTCCTGCAGAAGTTGCCTTTTCTGCCTTTTTCTTTTCCTGCCAGCTGCCTAAAACATTGTTTGAGAAGCAGGACCCCAACTGAATAAAGTATTGATGTAGATCAGGAGTGCCTAAACTATGGCCCGTAGGCTGGATCCAGCCCATGGTGCCAAATAATCTGGCCCTTGCTTCTCCCAGAAGCGGAAGCTAAATGCACCTGTGCATGTGCAAAATGCTGCCGTAAATGCACCGCGGCTGTCATAAAAACATTTACGACAACCATGGGTGATTTACAGGAGCATTAATGTGTGAGTGTGCTATGTACATGTGCAGGTGTGTTTTACTTCAGGTGGGAGGAACCTTTGACTGGCCCGCACAACCACATGACCGGCCCGCAGCACAAAAAAGTACCCCTGATTTAGATAGTGGAATATGAGGAATGGACCCCATCTGTTCTGCTGAGGACTTCATCTCCCAAAGGTCCCTGCATTCTATACTCCACTATGAAGGGACCCCTACGTCCCACACCATTTGGAAAGCCTGTACAGGAAGGTGGAAGTGGGAAGATCAGGTTTTGGTTTTGTTTCCCCTTCTGCAGACAGATATCCTCATTCAGATAAGATGATAGTTCAATCTTGGGTACTTTTCTGATTTTTGTTTTTAATTAAGGAATTTGCCAACCATTTTCAGTATTGGGTTTTTACTTCTTTCTTTTCTTTCTTTCTTTCTTTTCTTTTTTTTTTTTTTTGGGGGGGGGGGGTAACTGACCTGGAATAAATAGCTGCTTAATTTATTATTTCCCTTCAGAGTATATGATTGACAGACAAGAGCCAGAATTCCAAGATTTAAATGAAAAGGCACGAGCACTTAAACACATTCTCAGTAAAATTCCAGATGAAATAAATGACAGAGTGAGGTTTCTTCAGACAATCAAGTAAGTGCCTACATCTCACTCATTTTTCTTGATCAAAATGAAAAGCTGTCCTGAAATATGATCCTACGTAAGGTATTTTCTGCTTACACTTGTTTGTTGATGTGATGATAAGTATTTTAATTTTAAAAAATTATTACTAGGTGAAGTTTTTTCCACAATAGAAGTGAGTCACGGGGGATGTCTAATGTTGAACAGTAGATTGTGGCTGTGGTCAGGATGCTGACTAATTGACTTGCCATGTATTAATTTAATGATTGCCATTATTTATTAATCATATATTACAAGAAATCAAGAATAGGCACCTCACCCTTTTCACTTCATCATGATCTTCTGACATCACATTGTAGGAGCAGATATCTTTCATCCTGTTTCAAGGAACTACCACTCTCCTCATGATGAAAGTACATGCTGGTGTTTGCTTGACTGTAGACATCTGTGAACCAGCAGTACAGGATTTAAAATGTATGAAGCAAATACTGTGGCACCTATGTATTTGTAACTTTTACTCATCGTAGTGGCATTTTGTATATTGTTGTGTAAAACGGATCTAATTAGCAGGTATGTCATGGTCATTTTGTTTTGGGAGGTTTCGGATCATTGACAAATTGAAAGTCATTGGTGTCTGCCCAAGTTATAAGTGCAGAATGCCCATTGGTCTGGTCATATCCCCAAGCCTTACTATGACAATTAAAATGTCCAATACCTTGGATTCATTATACAGCGAGGAGTCCGCACAATGGTAGACATCTTCGCGATGAAATTTCGCACATGCAGATGGACCTGGGAAATCAAGTCCATCTGCATGTTTGGTTTTTTTTAGCCATTTGGATATCACATCACCTGCTGGATAGGCATGATGTGCGCCCTCTGCTTTCACTTTGCCCAAGGGATCCGACACGGATGCTTTGGTGCGTCTTAGTCCCAGCCTAACATCATTGACATGTGATGGGCAACACTGCCTAGTTAGACCGCTCAGAAATCTCCAATAACAAAATTTATTTGGTCATATATAAAATTGTCTGATTCTTTAAAACTAAAATTTGCATCTGGTGGCTTATAAACAAGGAGTAACAGAATTGTGGGGTTCGGATGGTGAGAATTTCAGTGTTATTTTTTCCTGTCAATCTCGCTGACTGAGACCAGGTTTAACAAAACTTGCACTCCCATACTGGTCATGTGGTCTCTCAATCACTAATTCCATTCTATCCACGGATGTTTCCTGGAGCAGAAGTATGTCACATTTATGTTTACTACACATGTCTGCTAGTAGAACTCTTATTACTAGAAAGTTCCTCAATATTTACTTAAATTGTTAAGACAAAGGCCATTTTTGGCTAATTCATTCCATAGTTCTGTTGGTTTGATCTTGTGTGAGAAAGATTAGCAGGCAAATCAATGTTGTTGTTGCTCAAGGTACAGACAATTGTGGTCCAAAATGTAAAATACACCCACAGTTTTTGAGGCAGCTCCTGTGCACCCTGTTTGCTTTTATTATAGCTTTGGGTCTAGCTGTGTCAAATTCACGGAAATATTTTGTTACAGGTTTTCATTTGCTAAATTATAATTCTCACTTTTTTGTTACTTTGAATTTATTTGTACCCAATACGGTGGTTAAACTCCTCAAGAGTCGCTTCTAAACTTGATCTGCTTTAGTTTTTGAGTAGTACTTCTCTGTTTACGAGGGTGGAGATCAAAATATATTAAGTTATACCAGAAATCTTTGACTAAGCAATATAAATTCTTCTGAAACTTTTTATTTTAAGAAGTAGTTTTGGGGAGAATTTGTTGTCTTAGGTTGCAGTAATGGAAATCCTGAGAGTTGTACACAGAGTACAGCATCAGTTTATCTCTATTTTGACTTCTCACTCCTAACTAGCACAAGGCTGTTTAGTCTTGTTATATTGTGACCTAAATCCTTCCAAGTTACAACTAGATGAAATTGCATCCATTAATCCTAAGGGAGGGGGACTACTGACATTAAATTGTTTTGAAGAATACTTGCCATGGCATTTTTCCTCACTGTGATTTAACTTTATTTAAATGGCATGGGCAGAACTAGATAGCAGCCTTATTTTATAAAATTGTGTATCCTGAATAGTTAAAGCAAATCGTGGGTCACTTTTTAAATTCAGAATAATATTTTTATTAAGAATGAATTCAGTTCATTTTATATGTACTGTAATACCCCACATAACGAACTCTTTGCACAGCAAAAAATTTGCATAATGAAGCGTTCATTGTGCAAGGGCGATTCCCTGCATAATGAAAAAAATTGTTCATCATGCAGGGTTTTCGGTAGCCGGAGTATACCCAGTCAATGGGAACTTTGGATAATGAACATTTTTTGTTTGTTATCCGGAGCATCTCCCATAGGCTTCGCATAACAAAAAAAATGCATGGCAAAACAACTCACAGAATGGATTTTTTTTCCGTTATGCGGGATTCTACTGTACTTATATTTAAAAGGGAGAACTTCATTTTGAAGGTAAGCCAGGACACTTTCTGCTTAATGGTGTTGTGATATAAATTTCTGTATCAAACAGATGCTTTCTTTCTGGGAAGAAGACTGCATTAAACCTAATTTTAGCTTTGAAGTGCTATATAATCTAATTACTTATAAGTGTTTGGTCTTGCTGTGCCATATCTAAAACTCACTTTGTCAGACAGTAAATCCTTGAGAAATACATGTCAGATGTAACTTTAAGAGTGTCTAAAATTCTATATTGAGTGTGTCTAATTTTAAAGGATGTCACAATTATCTTTCCTTTGCCAAACAGGGACATTGCCAGTGCAATAAAGGAACTTCTTGACACAGTAAATAATGTCTTCAAAAAATATCAATACCAGAACCGGAGGGTATGTGAATTAAACTTGTGCTGTGTTCTGCTGTCAGAAATATAAACATGCTAACAATGAATATTAATGAGTCTGTGATGTCTGTGCTTAGATGGTAGGATTATAATTCATTCCTGTCATTGCTGGCAGTCAAGATAAATTTGTAGTTGAAGTAGCAACATGAAAACTAAGTAAATATTTTCTTGCTATCTGATTTTTAATGTGTAAGTGTATGGATTTTAAATCTACAGTGGCTTGGTATTATGAAATATTGTGTGTTAATTTTACTGTTGTAAATTAACAGAAATGTTAGAAATAGTTTCATTTCTTAAAACATTGAATTTTGCCATCAGTATCATTTTCACCTGTTTTCTTTAGTGCGTAATAGCTAAAGTAGGATATTTTATGAAGGGTATGACTTTAATAGAATGACTTTTCATATTTACAAATTTCAGGCACTGGAACACCAAAAGAAAGAATTTGTAAAATATTCCAAAAGTTTCAGTGACACTTTGAAAACCTATTTTAAAGATGGAAAGTAAGTATGTTTTTAAGCAGTTTTAGTCCTGCTTAGTGAGGGGGGGGGGGGGGGGGTCTGCAAACATCTGTTCTTCGACCGGGTCAAGTGTGGGCTGAAGGTAGAAGGGTAACCTCCATTGGGTGGCTGGTGTAGAAGAACTCCTCCCCATGGTGCTTTTGGATCCTGCACCCCTTGTTTTAGGGGGTGGGTAGTTTTAACTGTTTTTAACATGTTTTTAAATTGTGATTGTGAACCGCCCTGAGTCGGCTTTGGCCGAGTGGGCGGTATATAAATTTGAAAATTAAATTAAATTAAAATTGGAGCTAACTGAACAGTGCTAATTCACAGACCTTTCTAGTCTTATGCACTTTACAGCGTTCAGTTCATTTAAAGTTTATAGTAAGACATTATTTTGGTTTATTAAACTTTACAATCTGGGAATTCATTGGTCAGTAGAAGTGAAACCAATATGTTCTATTTCATGTGACAGAAACAGAACTAATACCAGACATGACCTTGATCTTAATTATCTGTTCATATATTTCTGTCGTAAACACTGACTAGCATAGAGTTGCAAGTTTACAGAAGTGATTTAATCTTATTGTTAAGTATTTATCAGTAGTTTTCCAATTCCTGCCATATAGGATTTCCTAAAGGTAAAGGTTTCCCTTGCTCGAAATCTAGTTGTATCCAACTCTAGGGTTCAGTGCTAATCTCATTTTCAAAGCCCAAAAAAGAGCCTATCTTCGTAGGGAGGGAAACTGAAGAATTAAGCCAGATAGAAATAACCAGGGAGGAAGTCCTTGCATGTCTTGTTAAACTAAATGCTAACAAATCACCAGGACCACATGGCATACATCCATGATTTCTCAGGGAACTTAAAGATGAAATTGCTGATCTCTTAGCCAAAATATATAATCTTTCCCTCAAATCAGGCTTTGTGCCTGATGACTAGAAGGTAGTGAATGCAACACCAATTTTCAAAAAAGGATCCAGGGGTGATCCAGGAAATTACCGACCAGTCAGTTTGACATGTGTCCCAGGTAAAGTGATGGAAACCATCCTAAAAGATAGAATTAATAGACACATGGAAGAGAAGGCTGTGTACAGTTCTGGTCGCCATACCTCCAGAAGGATATTATGGAGCTGGAAAAAGTGCAGAGGAGGGCAACCAGAATGATTAGGGGACTGGAACACCTTCCTTACCATCTGAGGCTGCAACGGTTGGGCCTCTTCACTCTTGAACGACGACATCTAAGAGGTGACCTGATTGAAGTTTATAAAATCATGCACGGTGTGGACAAAGTAGATAAGGAAAAACTGTTTTCCCTATCGCATAACACTAGAACTAGGGGACACTCCATGAAACTTTTGGGTACTAGTTCTCAAACAAATAAGAGAAAGTACTTTTTCACTCAGAGGATTACTGGTCTATGGAACTCCCTGCCAGAAGAAGTGGTGACAGCTGTCAGTCTTGACAGCTTTAAGGAAGGATTAGACAAGTTCATGGAGGACAAGGGTATCAATGGCTATAATTATGGATACTTAAGGACAACCTCCGGGTTGGAGAGATAGGCAGGATATCTCTCAATGCCATTTCTAGGGAATCCTAAGCAGGTGAAGGCATCTGCTTGGGAATACCCTGAAGGAAATGGTGAGCCACTGTGTGAGACAGAATGCTGGACTGGATGGGCTGTGGCCTGTTCCAGCAAGGCTGTTCTTATGCAAGGCGCTGCTAAAGGAGAGCCAACATGGCTTTTGCAAGGGCAAATCATGCCTCACTAATCTTTTGGAATTTTTGAGAGTGTCAAAAGCATGTGGATAAGGGGGATCCAGTTGACATTGTTTATCTGGACTTTCAGAAGGTTTTTGACAAGGTCCCACACCAAAGGCTCTTCAATAAACTTGCCAGTCATGGAATAAAGGGACAGGTCTTGTAATGGATCAGCAACTGGCTAAGGGACAGGAAACAGAGGGTAGCTCTAAATGGACACTTCTCCAAGTGGAGGGAAGTAAAGAGTTGAGTCCCCCAAGGTTCAGTACTGGGACCCCTGCTTTTCAACCTCTTCATAAATGATCAAGAAGTAGGAGTAAATAGCAAGGTAGCCAAATTTGCTGATGACACTAAATTATACAGGGTAGTGAAAACTGTGAGCAATTGTGAGGAGCTCCAGAGGGATCTCTTGACACTGGGGGAGTGGGCAAAACAGTGGCAAATGAGCTTCAACACTAGTAAGCGCAGAGTGATGTATGTTGGGTCAAAAAATCCCAATTACATTTATAAACTGATGGTGTCTGAACTCTGCGACAAACCAGGAAAAGGACCTTGGTGTGCTGGTGGACAGCTCAATGAAGGTATCAACCCAGTGTGCCTCAGCAGTGAAAAAAGCAAACTCAATGCTAGGGATCATTAGGAAGGGTATAGAAAATAAGTCAGCAAGTGTCATTTGGCCTCTTTATAAATCTATGGTGAGGCCCCATCTAGAATACTGTGTATAGTTCTGGTTGCCATACCTCCAGAAGGATATTATGGAGCTGGAAAAAGTTCAGAGGAGAGTAAACAGAATGATTAGGGGACTGGAACACCTTCCTTACCATCTGAGGCTGCAACAGTTGGGCCTCTTCACTCTTGAATGAGGTGACCTGATTGAAGTTTATAAAATCATGCATGATGTGGACAAAGTAGATAAGGAAAAACTTTTCCCTATCGCACAACACTAGAACTAGGGGACACTCCATGAAACTTTTGGGTACTAGTTCTCAAATAAATAAGAGAAAGTACTTTTTCACCCAGAGGATCACTGGTCTATGGAACGCCCTGCCAGAAGAAGTGGTGACAGCTGTCAGTCTTGACAGCTTTAAGAAAGGATTAGACAAGTTCATGGAGGACAAGGGTATCAATGGCTATAATTATGGATACCTAAGGACAACCTCCGGGTTGGAGAGATGGACAGGATATCTCTCAATGCCTTTTCCAGGGAATCGTAAGCAGGTGAAGGCATCTGCTTGGGAATAATACCCTGAAGCAAATGGTGAGCCACTGTGTGAGACAGAATGCTGGACTGGATGGGCTGTGGCCTGTTCCAGCAAGGCTGTTCTTATGTTCTTAAAGCTGAAGAGCCAGTGCTGTCTGCTTCTGCAGACGTTTCCATGGTCATGTGGCAGGCATGATGACTGGAGCGCACGGAACGCTGTTACCTTCCCACTGAAGTCCCTATTTATCTACTTGCAATTTCTTGCTTTCGAACTGCTAGATTGGCAGGATCTGGGACAAAGACGGGAGCTCATTCCGTTCTGCAGTACTCGGGAATCGAACTGCTGACCTTCCGTCTCCCAGTCAGCGTCTTAGCCACTTGAGCCACTGCAGTCCTTTAGGATTTCCTTTCAAGTCAGAAATCTCCTTGGAATATTGAAATCCTTGAGGGCTGTGTAAGTCAGAAAAACTTATAATAATTGCAAATATTTCTGGGGGTAGGTAGTTGTGCTTGATCAGTGGTGGCGAACCTATGACATGTATGCCAGAGGGGGCACTCAGAGCCCTCTTGGTGGGCATGCACGCTGTTGTCCCAGCACCGTTTGCCCCGTCCTTCTTCCCAGCAGCCCAGGGGAGCAACTCAGATTTTCAGTAGTTATGAGAAATGGGGCTTCAGAAAAAAAATAAGTTCTTTTGTACCATTTTCTTCTTTCGTGTTTAGGCCAGATGTGAAACTGCCAAAATGAAGGCACCTTTTGGTGAGTTCATTGTGCAGTTCCTGGCATAGTGTGAGAAAGATTTTGCATCATGATGCTTTGGTTCCTCAGTGTTGAATTCGTCCAGTATTTTTGCTTGTAATCCATTCAGTTGCTTGTGAACAGTATATATTCGAGCATTTCCGGAAACTACCACTTCTAAATATCAGTTCAGATCTTTATTTCTACCACTGAAGAGAAAGTAGATCATGCTAATCTGTTCTCTTGTTTGGATATTTAAATATGTAAAATACGTGCATTATTGAAGTTCTGGGTGGTCCTTGAATGGAAGACAATATAGCGCACTCATGATCTGTGGTGAAGTCAGAGTTATAATTTGAAGGCTCCAATTCTTTATATACCTTTCCAAGAGTAATTCACATTTAACTTGGTTGGATTTCTTTTGAGTAGATATATGTTAGTTTGTATTGCTTGAATATATGTTATCCAATGATGGCTTCCTGATTTCTAGCTGAATCTTTTTCTTTCTTTCTTACAACAGGGCAATAAACGTGTTCATAAGTGCCAACCGACTAATTCATCAAACCAACTTGATACTGCAGACCTTCAAAACTGTGGCCTGAAAAAATAAATAAACTGTATATGTTGAGAGCTGTACTTTTCAATGGTGGATAAGATACCTTTATATGTAAACTTTAAAGTTTTGACTGTATAAATTATCAGTCCCAGTTGAAGGGACTTAATGCAGGATTTTGAATGGGATTTATTGCCATCTCACACCATATTTTTGTAAAAACATTGTAGCTGAATCATAATCTCACAATGAAGATTTTGCATCACTTTTTTGCTATTATCATTCTTTTCAGAATTATAAGCCAAAAGAATTTACGCCTTAATGTGTCATTATGTAACATTCCTTATAAGAATTGTAAATACTTGGTGTTCTGTTTCTGATATTTTAACTTGAAAGCAGAAAACTGCAAGATTATGTATTTAACAATATTGGTGGCAAATATTCAATAAATAGTTTACATCTGTTAGATTATCTGTATAGTCTGTTCCCTTGATATCTCTTGGGTTTGAAAGAGACAGGGAAATGCACGTAATTTTTCCACAGCCATCTTTAAAATCAGCATGTTGAAAACTTCTTAGAGAAATGAAAATTCCAACTAATACAGATGGACTGAAATAAAGTTGAAATTAAGTGTAAATAAGTCATTTAACTGTTATACTGTCCAGAGTGAGAAAATATCCCGGATGGGCGGTATAGAAATTTAATTAATTAATTAGATTTCCATAGATGAATGAGTGATAGAGTCCTTTTGTAATAGACTTGCATTTTATTAGGGGCTGTTTTGGATGGTGCTGGATGTGGGTATCTAGGATTCCTGACAACAAGTTTCTTACCCACTAATAAAGATGCACAGACTGTGGTAGCTCAAGTGGTTAAGACACTGAACTTGCTGACTGGAAGGTCGGTGTTCGATTCCCGGGTACTGCATGACAGAGTGAACTACCATCTCTGTCCTAGTTCCTGCCAACCTAGCAGTTCGAAAGCAAGAAATTGCAAGTAGATAAATAGGGACAACTTCGATGGGAAGGTAAACAGCATTCCATGCACCTCAGTGTTGAGGCATGAGTGCCGCATGTCCATGGAAATGCCTGCAGACAAGGACAGCACTGGCTCTTTGGCTATAAACAGATGAGCACTGAACCCTAGAGTTGGATATGACTAGCTTTTGAGCAAGGGCGACCGTTATGTAATGAAGATGCAATTTCCAGCAGGGATTTATATGCAGGACCACATGCTAGTTGAACAACACTGTTAGGGAGTTTTCCTAGCATTTATTCAAAATCTCATTTCTTGCAATTTGAATCTGTTACTTTTGGCTCTACGCTCCAAAACTGCAGAAAACAAGCTTGCTCCACCTTGCCCATGAAATGTTGGATAAAGGTTTGGAGCCTTTAATCTACTCTTCTCTATGCCACAACAGCAAGTAATGGGAACAACCCCTGCTTTGTGAGGCATAACACCATAAACTGTTATTCTGTAAATACGAATATATTAAGCTACCTTTTACAAGGTGAGACTGCTCCAGTCACAGCTGTTTTCCTGAGGTTTATGGCAGAGGTCAGATTTCAGGGAGATAACCTGGGGCATTCTGTGTATAAAACCATAAAACTTTATAGTAATAGGAATTCTCTTTTAAACTCATTTTACAGAAAATGCTTGCATTGTTGATTTTGTAGAATGTAGCTAGGAAGTATTGACAGAAAACTAACGGGGAAACAGTACTGGATTAAGACTTTGGAAATAGACTGAAAGACAAATAAGTGGATCCTAGATCACATTAATTCTGAACTTTCTTTGGAAGCAAAAACAATGAAATAGGTGTCATATTTTGGGCACATGGTGAGAAGGTGAGGCTTGTTAAAAACAGTGCTATGAAAAATTGAAAGCAGCATGAACAAAGAAAGAATATGGGATACATTTACTCCATACATGAAGCACATGCTTGTGTTTGGAAGTGTTGAACAGGAATGTTGGACATAGGGCACTTTGGAAGTCTCTGATCTACAACATATCTGTCAAGTTTCAGGAAATTTCTGTCAAATAAGGAAAATTTCTCTGGAAAATGGGAAACTGGACAGCTGTGCTTATCCTGTGCTGGCCTCCAGTCTAATTGCAGTCTAACTAATACGGGAGCACGGCGGGAAAGAGTGTAAAAATACGGGGGTTTGACAGAAATTTCCCGAAACTTGACAGGTATGATCCACAAGGTTTCCACAAGTCAGAGGCTAATTAGCATACTGTGCAAAAGTCTTAGGCCACCACTAGCTAATTTGGGAAATCTTTAGTGAATGTGTGGGGATGGGGAGGATAGCTTAGACACACAAACTCCAAACATCACCAAACATGGAGAGAGTTGAGGAGTCAGAAGAAGACTCCGATTTTGGTGTATCCAGGTAACTTGGGGACTTAGTTATGCCCCTCCCCCATCACTCATTGAATTTTCCCCAAACCAGCGGATGGTGGCCTAAGACTTTATCTCTCCTTCCATCTGGGCGATGTTCCCATTCTGGGCAGCTTACATAGTTAAAACCCCAACATATTAATACAACCCCAATACCCAACACAGCAGTGACATGTTGTCGAGCTGTTACTTGCATTTTAATTTTATACAACCTCAGCAGCAGGACGGGAATTGATCACAACTCTAGACTTCAGAAGGGGGGTTAACCTTCTAAGGTAGCCATAATAATTTTGTTTCAGGAATTATTCTGGGTTGAAAGGATTTTGGCAGGAGAAACTCTGCTCAGGGGGTGTTCGAAAGGTTCATTTCGTGTCCCCAAGAGCTGGGTAAGAGAAGGATGCTCAATCCGTCATGCATTACTTGGGTCTCGAACTGCTGACTTGCCAGCCTTCCAGCTAACAAGGTGAGCTTCTTAACCACTGAGCCACCGCAGCCCCAGGTATCAATTATGCAATGTGATGGTGGATACTACAAATTACATGAAATCACAGGGTCCCATCACATCACAGGTAGCAATTATGCAATGTGATGATGGGACCCTGTGATTTCCATGTTATTTGTGCTATCTGATGTGCAGGAGGGGATCAAAGCATTCAGTTTAATTTGGGAGACAGTTTTCAGAGATTGCTAGTATATTGCATCCATTTCCAACGAGGAAGTTCCAGTTTTTAAGGATACCTATCAAGTATCTGTTTCTTTTGTGTGAAATCCTTTTTCCAACTGCTCAGAGGTCTTGGTCTTCTCCAACTTAATACAATGTATGCTTACTCAGAAGTAACACTGACTGATTGCAAAAGCTGCATCAGAGTCCATGCCACAGCCCACGTTTACTCAGAAGTTAAGTTTATTCCCAGATCAGCAGGCATAGCATCTGACTACATAATTCTAGTATGTGATATGAACCTTTTCAGTTAATGTGAGGATGAAGATCAGCTCTCTGAAAATTGGGCATAGTTACTCGAGAAGTTTCAACTGAGAAATGTCTCCACTTCAGTTGGGGAAATTGTTCTACAGTATCTACCTGTCTCTCCCACACCCTAGTGTAGCATTTGGAGGGGAACTGAAAGACCACTATGGAAAAGAAGGAATGGACAAGTCTTTCGAGATCCCACTTGAATTTGCTTATATTTTTACCCAACCCTATGGATATAAGTTTGCTAGCCCCTATATGAGATAAGCCACCCTGTGATGCTTTGAAGCCCCTCCTACTCATTCAAGTATGGCTTTAGACCTCAATGCCTGAGGGCACCATCTAAGGATTGGCACTTACATTCAGTTGTGTGTTGGGTTGGGGATAGGCTGCCTTGCAAAGTCTAATTACAACTCACAGCTTAGACCTATGCATGGGCGCATTTTACTTCCGCTTCTGGGAGCGACGAGGGCAGTGCAGGCTGGATGAATCGCAGTAAACCCATTCGTGTGGATTCACAGGGTGCTTGGGCTTCTGGTAATTGAAGTCCAAGAACATTGGAGTACCAAGGTTCGCCATCACGGGCTTAGACATTAGCAGCATATAGTTACCCTTATGAGTTACCCTCCCTTTAATTTTGGACAATGAAGCTACATTACAAAAATATTGTAATGAGTTGCAATGAAGTCATGCTTTTAGTTCCTTTTTAAATGTACAGTTAAAATGAATTTGAATGTATTTAAAGATACATTTTGATATGCGTTTTCCATTTGCCTACTAAGTTTATGTCTCTTTTAAATAAAAAAGGGGAGCAATAGAATGTTACTTTTTAATACAGCAATAAGCAATAACAAAAATTGGGTTGTAAACATTACAGAAACTAATGGGACTGGATTACTTTATAAATTCCTAGTAAGCCTCTACCTTCTCTCCCACCTACCTCAATTCTGGATCTTCTCTGCCTGACCTTCTAGCAGAAATACAGGTGAAATTTGGAAAATTAGAATATCATGCAAATGTTCATTCATTTCACTTAAAAGGTGAAACAAATATATGAAATAGAATCACATGCAAAGTGAGATGTGTCATGCCTTAATTTGTTACAATTGTGATGATCATGGCATACAGAATACATGAGATTATGTGATGATTATGGCGTACATGAGATTGGGGGGTTGGGGTTTTCATAAACTGTAAACCATAAGCATCCATATTATAACAAAGTAAGGCTTGAACTATCTCGCTTTGCATGTAATGAGTCTATCCCATATATTTGTTTCACCTTTTAAGTTGCATTACTGAACTGAATGAGCATTTGCACAATATTCTAATTTTCCGAGTTTCACCTGTAAATCCACTGGAAAAATATGACACAGTTATTGACACTTCTTCCCCTTTCTGGAACATTTAATCTAGAGTTGCACTGAACGTTTGCAGAGCAGTCAGGAGTCTACCCATGATTCTATAGAACTGACCAATAACAACTGAGGAGCATACCTGTCAACCTTCCCAGATTGGCCAGGATTTCCCGATTTTCGGTGCCGATTTGCGCCATTTCCCACCCGCAGCTGCCAAAACCCCGGAATTGGCAGATGGGGAAAAAGGTACTGCGCATCCCTTCTGTGCAGATCGCCTTCTACACATGCGTAGAAGGCTTTTACGCTTGCATAGAACCCTTCTACGCATGCGTAGCAGGCGATCTGCGCAGAAGGAGATCGTAGAAGCCTACGAATGCATAGAAGGGTTCTACACAAGTGTAAAAGCCTTCTACACAAGTGTAAAAGCCTTCTACGCATGCGTAGAAGGCGACCTGCGCAGAACTGTTCTGCGCAGGCCCCGTATTTTCCGGAGCCGCGGTTGACAGGTATGCTGAGGAGATCATAAAGTTCATGATGACTGTCAACAGGACACAGTATGCATGTGAATTCAAGCATAAAGTGAGCTCCTTGTCGTGTGAGCATGCATGCTGAGCATTTTTGTAAGCCTTGACATCATATTGATTGGTACTGCTGTGGTACTTCTTTCCGAGCCTGCTTTGAGAGATCCTTGTGCATTGTTGCTAAGTATGCTCTTTATTTTAGTCACTCCTTTGAGGACGGAGGAAGGACAGCCTACTGATGTTGTGCAGGGTTGCTAAGAAACCCTTGAAAGCTGAAAGAAAAGGGAATTGAGCCACTCAAAACAATCCCACAAATTCCTATAGTATCAACGTTATACTCCAGAATGAGAAGGGCTGAAGCTCAGAAATGGTAATGGGATTTTAATCAGAAAATAAATAGCACATTAGTACTGCCAAGGTAAGCAAAACAGGTTTGCTAACCGGTGAACAATGTTTAGTACATTTCCAGGAAACTATCAATTATTATAAATGTACTTGCTTTCAAGAGAGTCACTTATGTTTCCTACTTTACTTGTAATATATCCAGAGCAACTGTTTAACCTTTAAGAAATGCAATTAAAAATATGACAATCCATGCCTATGTTTAGTTGTTTCTATTGTTTCCCAGTGAAACCCCTCCTATCTTTCAGAGACAATAGCTCTATATTCTTGACTAACTGCAGTGCCAAGAATTATTTTTGGAACAACATAAAAATCTAGGAATGAAGTCTGGTTGACTCATAAGAAAAAGATAATTAGACATGAATAACAAGACTTCTGAGATGAAGAAAACCCAGGGAGCTACTTGTGGTCAATATC
Source organism: Bradypodion ventrale (assembly GCA_035047345.1). NCBI lineage: Eukaryota > Metazoa > Chordata > Lepidosauria > Squamata > Chamaeleonidae > Bradypodion > Bradypodion ventrale. Next base: position 26,357,626 of record JAWDJE010000003.1, read on the forward strand.
CAAATGAGAGCAGAGAATCTGTGACTGTGAAAAGTCTGGAACAACTTGAAAACCAACTGACTATTCAGGACTTTAGGAAAATGCAAGAGCTGTTTAAGGTGAGTAAGTATTTAATTGAAAAAGAGGGGTAGCATTCTTTAAAGATCACCTTTTCTACTCATCATTTGGGTAGAAGGTGAATTGAACTCAGGTGGATTTCTTTTGGAGGGACTACATTGCCAACATTGTGAATTGTAGGCTAAAAAAGTAACTTTTCCAAGCTGTGAAGGTTGGGTAGATGGACCAGAATAAGGGGATCCTTTTGGTTCAGGCAACAAATGGAATCTGGGTGACGAAAGCTCAAATCTCCATGGAATCAGGAAATTCAGTGGGTGATCTTAGAACAGCCATTCTTTCTCAGCAGGGTCTGTGAGGATAAATTTGGAGGCAGGAGAGCCAGTTTAAGCTCACCAAAGGGTAAAGAAGGAACAAAGGTTTTTTTAAAAAACCAGATGAATATATTAAGATGCTATGGTTCATGAACAAGACAGTTACCATTGACACATGACTTATTTTCTACTAGCATTTTTGCCTGGTCTTGCCGGGCAGGTATATTTTGTGGTTGGGGTTGTTTTTGGGGGGTACACAGAGAGAGAGGGGGGTGGAGCTCCACATTTGGCCCTTGCCTGTCAGAGAAGGGGGTGGATTTCTCCAACAGGCATGGCCGAGGCCGCGGCGAGGCCACCATTGGCCTTCGCCCCTGGGGCTGCAGGGAGTAGAGGGGCTCCCCCTCCTCCCCACAACCTTGCCGAAGCTGCAGCAAGGACGCCGCCAGCCTTCATCTCCAGGACTGTGCGGAGAAGAGGGGCTCCCCCTCCTCCCCTCAACCCCACCGAAGCCACGGTGAGGCCAGTGCCGGCCTTTGTTCCCTTGGGCCGTGGGGAGGAGATGGGCTCCCCCTCCTCCCCACTACCCCACTGCATTCGGCCCTTGCCTGTTGGAGAAAGCAAGCCCCTTCTCCAACAGGCAAGGGCCGAATGTGGAAAGCGATCGTTTCCCTCCGGGAGTTGAAGACAGAGAATGGAGCGCCGTTCTGCCTTCGTCTCCCGGAGGGAAGTGGTTCGCTTTTCTCGGCTGGTGGGGGCTGAAAGCTTTCAAGCCCCTTGGTAGGCGATAGCTTCCCTCCATGAAGCGCTGTTCTGCCTTCATCTCCTGGAGGGAAGTGGATCACACGTCTGCCAGTTTTTAATATGCATGCGCAGGCTGTCCCACCTCCTTCGTGCTCACATCCTTCAGCCTGATTGGCTGAGGGGTGGCATGGTGCATAGGACGCTGGGAAGCGTAGGGTTTTTTTTTGTTGTTCGTGTTAGTGTGATGTTTGCCCCACTCTCTGCTTCCAGACCCTTGCGGCGATACTCACAGGGTCAAAAGGTAAGTGTGACCGGCTTGATACAGGATGGTTGGGATGGGTGTGGCCACACATACCAGACACGCGTGGCCCAACCCTCTTCGTATAGATAAAGATTATCTTGTGGCATGTGAGGAATACTAGGATTCTAAAACATTGGCCTTTATCTATTTCACTCTAAACATTAAAGCTATTTTCTTGTTTATTCAAATGTATAACCACTCATAAGTAAGGACCATGCTAAATTAAAGGCATCTTAATCCTTGAATGTTAGTGCATTAAGGCAGGTTTGTATTAGATTATGCCTCTTGTCTTTCAAACATGCTCCCAATCCCTATAGCCTGTTTCCGGAGTAAGCCTTATTATGAGGGAGAGAGTGACCTGATTTTGTCACCAAGCCTACTTTTTATATCAGGGCCTAACTCTAGAAAAGGAGATCTAATATCCAGAGGCCTGTGGATTTTATGGAATTGTACGATAATGGACTTGGAAGTGGTCTATAACATCATTCAGTCTAATTTATTGTTCAATGCAAAGATCCAAATCAAAATATATCTGTCAGATGGCTGTTTGATGTTCTCTTCAATGAAGCCTCCAGCATTGGAGTTCTCACCACTTCTTTAGGTAATTGGTTCCTTTATTGTTCTGCTCTAACAGTTAGGACATTTTCCCTGATAAGCAAAATCCATCTTACAACTTCTTGTATCTGTGGCTTTGGCACCCGTTGTTTCCAAAAATATTCTGTGAAAAATTTCTGAAATGCATCATATATGCATATTTCCAAGGTATGGAAGTGGTTAAGAAGCTCGCCTTGTTAGCTGAAATGATGGCAAGTTGGCAGTTCGAGACCTGGGTCATGCATGACAGATTGAGCACCTGTCTCTGTCCCAGCTCTGGGACATGAAAGGATCCTCATTTGTGCGTTCCCTGAGTGGAGTTTCTTCTACAAAAATCCTTTCAATCCAGAATAATTTCTGACATTAATAATAATAATAATAATAATAATAATAATAATAATTATTATTATTATTATTATTATTATTATTATTATTATTATTATTATTATTATTATTATTATTATTATTATTATTATTATTATTATTATTATTATTTCCAAGATGCATTATCAGAACAGGGAATTAGAGGCCACTATATACAACTGAATTTGGGGACAGGGGGAATTGGTGTTTCCACCGGAGCGATTTTATGAGTGCACTTGAAGTTTGACGAAGACATTTTCAGCACCACCCTGCTTGTATGACACGTTTGTGTACTGAAATACAGGGTTTGCTGCATTCCTTTGTTTCAAGTGGAAGATCTTGGAATGTATTTCCCACAAATATGGGAGGGGGACAGCTTGTATACTTCTGTTAATTCCACCTAAAATAATCTGCCTTTTTTGCAGCCACATCAGACTTTTGACTCATATTCAGCTTGTGATTTACAAGAATTCCAAGATTCTTCTGTCTTGGAACTGTGAATTTAGTTTCTTTTTTCCTAGGTGTAGAACTTTGCAATAATTTCATCCTGTTGTTTTCAGCTAAGTGTTTGAAGCTTGTTTGACTTCCAGGATATTGGCCATTCTACCCAATCTTGTGTTGTCTGAAAATATCATGATTTCAAGGAAACGTTAGTGATTCTGAGTGTTCTTCAGCCAGGTACTTCAATACTCTTGGATGCAGTTTATCAGGCCCAGGAGATCTGAATTCATTCAAAGTAATAAGGTATTCCTTAAATATTTGTTTATCAGTATCGAGCTGCAATCCCGTTCTGTCCACTTGTGATTCACATCTATCCAGAGGATAATAGACTGTCTTTTGGGAAAAACTTGAGCTAAAATAAGAACTGAGCACTTCTGCCTTTTATTTGTTTCTGTTAATCATGTTTTTCATCCTTATTGAACAGTTGAGCTCTTATTTGTTTTTCCTGTCTCTTGCTTCACAGATACTTTATGTGACAAATGCTTTTATGTTGTTTTGAGCATCTCTTGCCAAGCCTCAAGGTTTGGCTTCTTAACATCATCCCTGCAATTATTTGTTACTTATCTGTACTTTTCCTTTGTGGCCTGGAATTCCTTCCACATCATATATGTGTCCTTCTTGGTTTTCAAGTCCTCTCTTAACTTCTTGTGAAACCACATTTTTTCCCTTTTAATACTGACTTTCACCTTTTTTTCTTATTGGAATTGTTTGTAGTTGTACCTTTAGAAGTTAATTTATTTTTTTAAAAAAATTAAAACAAAACTCCCACTCGTCCTTTTCTTATCAAAAACTCCTGCTGTGAGACCTTCCTTATCATTGTTCAAAGCTTGTTAAAATTGACTTTCCTAAAATCTAGCATATATGCATAACTATGCTTTTGCTCCCTTCAAAATCAAGAACTACAGTATAACTTGGTTACTTTCCTAGGACCACTACATCTACCAAGTCATTTTTATTGGTTATAATCAAGTCAAGAATGGCTAATCCTCTGTTGTCTTCCTACACTTTTTGTGTGAGAAAATTATCAGTTGCACAAGCCAAGAATTTCTTTGAAGGGCTAATTTTGGCAGAATTTGCCTACCAACCGCTTTCAGGATAATTGAAATTGAAATCCCATTATTAATATACACCTTGTCTCTTTAAAACAAAGGTTTCAGACTTACCTTTTTTAGTCACCAAGTTCCTCTTATTTTTCACCTCAATTATAGTAATCCAGTTGTTTGCGATGGAACAACCAAGCTTCTCCTTCTGTGTTCCTGGCTCATATAGTGCAGGCTTCTCTGCTTTTTTTAAAGTTGCTTTTAGCCGTTTTTTAACTGTGATCTTTTAAATAATTGATGGGTGGGGGGTAAATTTTAGTGTTTTAAGGTTTTAAGATTGTACAGTAGTGTTTTATGTTGTTGTTATGCTGCCCAGAGTCGGTCGCTCGCTCGAATTGGGCGGCACTATATAAATTTAAAATAATAGATAGATAGATAGATAGATAGATAGATAGATAGATAGATAGATAAAGTGTGATTTCCACTTCTCTTTCTATTCCTCTTCTTTTTGAACAGTTTATATACTTCCATTACTGTATTACAGTCATGGGAATCATTCCACAGTATTAGTTATCTCTATCAAGACATATCGACCTTTCTGAACTAAAATTCCCATTTCTTATTGTTTGTTTTCCATACTCCTAGCATTTGTATATAGGCACCAGAGATTGTGTGATCTGTTACCCATGTATATTTTCATCAAGACTGTCACTGGGCTCCATTAAAGCTGCTCAATCTTTTCCTCTTTTTGTGTATAAACCTTTAACCCTCCTCCTAGTTTGCATCTCCCTCCTCCTTCCAGAATTCCCCAGGCAGACTAACTCTGAGCATGTGTGGAGTGCTTTTCCTTACTGACTTGATTACTGTGCCATCTGTCACTTATCTGGGATGAAAGGGGAAATTTGTTCAGTTACCTGGATTTAGAAGAGCCTAAAATATATATTTCAGGAAGAGAGAAGAGAAAAAAAGCAGGGAAAAACCACAAACATACATGTCTAGGATTTGGAAGACAGCTGGCAGGTTAAAAGGTGTTAATGCTTGGCTCATTTTAGCCTCTTCTGTTTTAAAGCATGACCTTCTTCTTGTTGTTCTGCCGCATATGAATCCAAATATTGGCGATCCTCATGACAATCAGCCATTAAGACTGTCGTGAGAATATAATGCAGTGGCCTTTCATCTGCCTTCTGCATCACAGCATGACACCCGTACCACTGATCCAGTTCTGTGAGTCACTTTCTTGTCCTGAGCCCCTTTGGCAAGCAAAGTCTTCATCAGCCCCAGGCCAGTATTGATAACAGTGCTGCCCTCCATCAAGCTGGATTCAAGTGGGATTTAATCCACTTGGGGATCATCACCCTTCCTTGTGGACTTTGACACCCAAGGCTATTATTCCTCAGGGTTGTCAGGTTAGCTAACTGTCGCCTGACACTTGGCGTTGAGTCGCTGGCAGTATGGTCTATTACCATATCAGGATACCCTGGCCAGCCATGGAAAACATGACCAGGGAACCTAGAGTGGCAGAGATGCTGAAAAGCTTTTAAAAATGGTATCTTACCCTCCAAGCATCCAGAAATCCAGTGACTATTCCTATGAAAATAAATGGTTGCTTTCAGTTGCTTCTTCAGCACACACAAATAAGAATGGCGTCATCCTATTTTAAAGGGCTGCAAAAGTCAGAAAAGCAGAATGGCATGGACCAAAAATCAAAACTGTGCCTTTGAGCAAATGCTGTTGATGACAAGAAGAATGACAGGTATTTATAGAGCAACAGTGTCAGTCTAAAAGACAAACTAGTCCACAAACTATAAATGCTAGTCCCTAAGGGCAGACAGATATCTTTTCATTCTAAAAACAAGCTATCCTTGGAGAAAACGTTTCACAGCCAAGAGAATTAAGAAACTCCTATTTTCTTATGTTGCCATTACACAGTAATGGGGCTTTGAGTGCTCCAACCTCAAGAGATTGGAGGAGAAAAATTTGTTTTAAGGGTTCTCTGGTCCCCTACCACCTCCACCACACCTGGAAGTGCCATGTGGTGGAGGAAGGGTAAAATGGCCATCTGGCCCCCAAAGTTGTCTGAGGGAGCGTAACCTGGTCCCCGGCTTTAAAAGGTTGAGAACTAAGCAAGGGACATTTGGGCTCAGCCTGTAAAAGAGTTTGTATTGATGGTACTATACTCATCTTCTCAGAAATGGCTCACTTTTTAAAGAGGATTTTACCAACAACATCTAATTTAAGTTTTCTTTCTTTCTTTAAATAAAAAAGATGTGTCCTTTTTTTGGCCCTATGCTTGAGGCACAAAGGTGGATGTGCAAATGCTTCCTTTGTATAAAATATATTGAAATTTATGGGGGAGAGTTTTGAGTGTTCCCTGGACAGCAAGGATAACAAATAGGTCAATCTTAGAAGAAATCAAACCTTACTGCTCATTGGAAGGTCAAATAGTAAAGATGAAGCTGAAGTACTTTGGACATCAAATGAGAAGGGAGGATTCACTTGAGACGGCCTTGATGCTGGGAAAGGTGGAGGGCAAAAGAAGAAGGGGGAAGCCAAAGATGAGATGGCTAGATGGTATTGTAGACACAATGGGCACAGAACTGGGAGGGCTGATCAGGATGGTGGAGGGCAGAGGTGCCTGGAGGACAATGGTCCATAGGGTCGTAAAGGGTCAGAATCGACTGTGTGACTGAACAACAACAAATGGGGAAAGAATGTGGTTGCATTTCTCTTCAAAATAACCAAATGTTAACAGAAATGAAGAAGCAAAGATTCAACATGAACTGCAAAGGCAGCTCATTCCACTGCTGCAGTAATTGAAATATCCTGAGATGGAAAACAGAGAGAGAACCTGCAGAACACTCAATTCACTAGTAGGAATGATGCCAACATTTGTAAATCTCCAGTTTCAGAATGGGACTCCGCCCCTGCCGACAGCTTATAATGCTTGGCTATATTACAAATTGAGGGCTGCAGTGGCTTAGTGATTAACATGCTGAGCTTGATGACCGAAAGGTTGGCAGGTCAGCAGTTCAAGACATAAGTGCTGTGTGATGGAGTGAGTGCTTCGGTAGGAAGACAACAGCATTCCAGCACACCAGTGTCTAGTAATACCTGCTGTATGACCACAAAAATGTTTGCAACTGAATCCAGGTCCCTCCCATAGCCGGGGAGAAGAGAAAAGCAGCCGGGCTTCTTGGGCAGCCGGAGACCGCCACCAACTGACTCCAGACCCCTCTCTTGTCCAGGGAAGAGAGAAAAGCAGCCGGGCTTCTCGGACAGCCAGAGACCACTGCCAGCTGACTCCAGGCCCCTCCCATGACTGTGGAGGAGAGAAAAGCAGCTGGGCTTCTCAGGCGGGCGGAGACCACCACCAGCTGACTACGGGCCACTCCCATGGCCATGGAGGAGAGAAAAGCAGCTGGGCTTCTTGAGCAGCCAAAGACCACTGCCAGCTGACTCCAGTTCCCTCCCATGGCTGGGGAGTAGAGAAAAGCAGCCGGGCTTCTTGGGCGGCCAGAGACTGCCACCAGCTGACTCCTGGCCCCACCCTTGGCCGGAGAGGAGAGAAAAACAGGTGGACTTCTCGGGCGGGCAGAGACCACCACATAGCTGACTCTGGGCCCCTCCCATGGCCAGGGGAGGACAGGGAGCTACTGCCAACCGCTGGGCTCCGGGATCCATTGAAGATGTTGAGCTCCGGGCTCCATTGCGCTCTAGTCTCTGTTGAGGATGTTGAGAAACCACCGCCAGCTGACTCCAGTTCCCTCCCATAGCTGGGGAGTAGAGAAAAGCAGCCGGGCTTCTTGGCATAGCTGTCAAGTATCCCGTGTTGGCCGGGAAAACCCCTTATTTTACCCTTTTCCCCACCATCATCCCGTATTAATTAGACTGCAATGCCCTATTGCCGCCATTGGAGGGCAGCACAGGATAAGCATAGCTGTCAAGTATCCCGTATTTGCCGGGAAATTTCCCTTGTTTCCAAATCCAAAACTTGACAGGTATGCTTCTTGGGCGGCCAGAGACTGCCACCAGCTGACTCCGGGCTCCACCCTTGGCTGGGGAAGAGAGAAAAGCAGCTGGGCTTCTTGGGTGAGCGGAGACCACCACATAGCTGACTCTGGGCCCCTCCCATGGCCAGGGGAGGACACGGAGCCACTGCCAACTGCCGGGCTCTAGCAGGACATTGAGCTCCGGGATCCATTGAAGATGTTGAGCTCCGGGCTCCGTTGAGCTCCGGTCTCTGTTGAGGATGTTGAGTTTCAGGCTCTGTTGAGGTCATTGAGCTTCAGGCTCTGACCTCTGGGCCCCCACTAATGCCCGGCCTCAAGGCCGGCAGAGGACATTATGTTTCCAATGTTTTTCCCCTTAATGTCTTATTATGAATACTGACTGTATTGTATTCTATTATGTATTCTGTATTGTATTCTATTATGTATATTGACTGTATTGTATTCCATTCTATTTTATTATACTGTAATATTAGATGCTTTGTGGTGTATGTAAGCCGCCCTGATTGGGCAGCATACAAATCCAATAAATCAAATCAAACATGAACACTGGCTCTTTGGCTGTAAATGGATATGAGCACCACCTCCTAGAGTCAGACATGACTGACTTTCAAGCAAGGGAGACTTTTCTGTTTACCATATTACAAATTAATCATTTCCCTGGAAGATTCTTCTCTGGTTGGAAATTTAAAGGGAGAGCATTTGCAAGGCTAACCAGTGAGTTTTCAGTTACAATAGTCATAACCAAGAGCCTGTCTAAATTAACTTTGGTCTCTGTTGTGGCGGTGGTCGTGATGGATTGGTCCACTCCCCCCCCCCCCTCCAGGTGTTCATATTGGATGCTGGAGCAGTCCAAGTTACCAACAAGGTGCATCTTTTGAACCATTAGGGGTTTCAACTTTTTGGGTGTACTCCTATACATGAAGTTCCAGGTGCCTATGGATACTGGGAACAATATTATATGGGGCTTTCATAGCCATCAAAGGCTGCTTCTGTTATAAACATCTGGTATGCTGAAGGGGTTAATGAGCCCCTTCAATATGTCAGATATTGAAATTAAACACTTCCCTTCTCCTCTGTAGAGAGGCAGAGAAAGTGTAATTACCGTCCCCCCCCCCCACACCTTTTATTCTGATTGCTGCTGCACTGCATTAGTAGGGAGATGAAAAAAACTATTCTTCCTTTTGATTGAAAAGGCAGCTGTGAGCTATTTCTCAATCAGTGCTATAGAGAAAAGAGAAGATTTTTTTTAAAAAAAAATCCTAACCCATACAGTACAACAGAGATAAGTTGGGAGAAAAGTAGTTACACTTTCCCTACTTCTCTGCTATGGTCACTTGTACTGATTGGACAGACGGAGCAGGCTAAACATGATTTAGTTCTTTCCCTGTCTCCAGGTGACCTTGAAAGATGCAATCCTAGGCTGAAAAATTCAAGCCTGAACTTTTGAAACATGGAAATTATTAAACTGAGACTAACATACTTTGGGTGTATTTTGAGGAGACAATACTCACTAGAAAAGACAATAATGTTGGGAAAAGGTGAAGTCAACAAGAAAAGAGGAGGACCGGAAAATGAGGTGGTTTAAAGCCACCTCATTGACTTTTCACAACCTAAATAAATCTGTTACTGAGAGGACCTTGTGGAGGTTACTAACACATGTATTTGTTACATGTCATATAGTTGTTTCTCATATATGGCAATTTTTTGAGGTACGGGAAATTTTTTGAGGTATGGGAAATATTTAAGTAGTGGTTTAATGACTGTCACCGCCACCCCCTCCATAGAATCATGGAATAACTGAGTTGGAAGGGACTTTTTAGGCCATCGAGTCCAACTTCCTGCTCATTGCAGGAATCCAAAATAAAGCAGATATGACAGATGGTTGTCCAATTCTCTCTTGAATGCCTCCAGTATTGGAGCGATCACCACCTCTCAAGGCAGTTAGTTCCACTTCCATACTGCTTTAACTGTTAAGACGTTTTTCCTAATATTCAGTCTATATCTGTCTTCCTGTATGTTTAGCCCATTATTACACACCTTGCAGTCTGGGATAATGGAGAACAGATCCTGCCCTTCCTCTTTATGGGTATGTTTCAGGTATTTGAAGAGTGCTATTATATTCCTTCTCAGTCTCCTTTTCTCAAGGCTAAACATGCCCAGTTCCTTCAGTCTTTCCTCCTAGGGCTTGGTTTCCAATCCTCTGATTATCCTTGTTCTCTTCTCTGAACCTGCTCTAATTTATTTGCATCTTTCTTAAAGTGTGGTGCACAGAATTGGACGCAGTACTCAAGATATGGCCTAACTAGAAGGAGACTATTATCTCACAGAATTTGGAGACTATACTTCTGTTAATGCAGCCTAAAACAGCAGCTGGCCTTTTTTGAAGCCATTCCATGGCTGAGTGGTGATCTGATCTCAGATGTCCTGGGTCCTGTCCTAGCCCACTCTCCACTACATCATGTTAGCTCCATTACATACATAGACTTGCAATGAGTCAGAAGTGAATTGATGGCATACAACAATAAAAAAGATGTAAAACTTTTAAATTGCCTTTAGCGAGCTCTTTGACTGGCTTTTCCAGCTTTTCTTTTCATGTTTTTTAAAACTGCTTTGCTTGTGTCTGTGTTTTATCTTTGCATTTTGCATGTGGGCTGTGATCTTTTTGACTGGAAAGCTTTCTGGCAGGCAAACACAAGAAGACTGGGTATATAGTTCAGATAAACAAACATGTGCCGTAGATTGTCTTATTTTGGAAGCTAAGCAGATTCAGAGCTTGTTACTATCTTGAGAAAGAATAATCAGGGACAATCTGGAATTTTCAGGTTGGGTTAGGACAGAATCTGTCATGAAACCCTGAAAACTTTGTGTTTGTCAGAGTCCACAATATTGGAAGCTCTTCTATAGCCAGACTTTGCAATGGAGCATGGGGTTGCGGGGAGAGGCGCATAGTTCTATCCCCAAGCTAGCCCCACTTCCATCAGTCCAACAGAGAATGTGAGGATCAGGGGAATGTAAAGGCTTTAATATGCCTCCACTGTGCATATTGATGTGCATAAAGAACATCGTAAAGCTCAAGCTAACAGAAAATTTAGTATGAATGCCAGGAATTACCTGTAAATGACTACAGTTAACAAAAAGGAATGCTCAGGATAAAGTGAACTATAGGAGAGCAAAAGGCGTAAAATAAAATACAGTTTAGCTGCAAATAAAATAAAGTTATTTTAGAACTAACAAGTTAAAAACTAGCAAGAAGCACTCCCCTCTCCCTCAAAATTCAGTTTTAGCCCTGAATCACAAGAACATTAATTAAACACAAACTAGATGCCATCGCCCCACCGCGAGGCGCCAGGAGCCCCGGACACCACCACCACCAGCCGGTGGTGAAGAGGAAGGGGAGGAGGACCTCCCTTGCAGCGAGAGGCCAGCAATCGCCCCACCGAAAGGCGCCAGGACCCCGGACACCACCACCCCCAGCTGGGGGTGAAGAGGATGGGGAGGAGGACCAGCCTCACAGCAAGAGGCCAGCCATCACCCTGACACGAGGCGCCAGGAGCCCTGGACACCACCACCCCCAGCCGGGGGTGAAGAGGAAGGGGAGGAGGACCAGCCTTGCAGCGAGAGGCCAGCCATCGCCCTGCCGCGGGTACCCACCACCTCCAGGCACCAGCCAAATGCCGAAGGAGAGGGGGCGAGAATTAGAGCCCCATGCAATGGATAAGTAGCTGATATGCAAAAATGTAGATGACTTAATATAGCAACTCACATAGAGACTTTATACTGACTTAATATAGCAACTGACATAGAGACTGTTTTAAAGTGTGATAATATGCATGATAATATGTTGTTTAAAATGTTTTAAACTTTTAAAAACTGTGATAAAATGTATGAGGGGAGGAAAAATGGCGCAGAAACCGGCAAACCACGCCACAAGGCTTGCCAAGAGAACCCTATTGACCAAAACAAAAGGCAAAACAAAGGAGCAGTTTAGATGATACAGGATGCTTAGCACAACAGATGTGGGGTGGGAGTATGTTGATAATTTTGTATAGTTGTATTTTGTTTAGGTTTAGTTGGGTTATTAAGTGTTTTTTCCTCCCAATCTCATTGTTCTGTGCAGGACAATGACAATAAAGATTTATCTATCTATCTATCTATCTATCTATCTATCTATCTATCTATCTATCTATCTATCTATCTATCTATCTGTCTGTCTGTCTGTCTGTCTATCTATCTATCTGTCTATCTATCTATCTATCTATCTATGGAGGAAGGGGAGGGACAGGAAAGGGGGAGGGGAAATGCAATGTTGTAAGGAACAATACTGCATAGGGACATGGAAAGTGAGATCAATGACCCAAGGTAAAATGGAAGTGGTAAAAAATGAGATGGAAAGAATAAGCATTGACATCTTGGGCATCAGTGAGCTAAAATGGGCAGGGATGGGTGAATTCAGCTCTGGAAACCATCATATCTATTACTGTGGACAAGAGAACCTTAGAAGAAATGGAGTAGCCATAATTGTCAATAAAAGAAAAGCAGTAATGGGATGCAACCTAAAAAATGACAGAATTATGTCAGTCAGAATTCAAGGCAAACCTTTCAATGTCACTGTGATCCAAATATACACACCAACCACTGGTGCAGATGAAGCCACAGTGGACCAGTTCTATGAGGACCTAGAACACCTCATAGAACAGGAGACTGGAATGCCAAAGTAGGAAATCAAAAAATGGAGGGAATAACGGGCAAGTTTGGTTTTGGAACACAGAATGAAGCAGGGCAAAGATTGATAGAGTTCTGCCAAGAGAACGCACTGGTCATAGCAAACACTCTCTTCCAGCAACACAAGAGGCGACTTTACACATGGACATCACCAGATGGCCAACACCGAAACCAAATTGACTACATACTATGCAGCCAAAGATGGAGAACCTCCATACAGTCAGCAAAAACAAGACCTGGAGCAGACTGTGGCTCAGATCACAACCTACTGATCGCAAAATTCAGGCTTAGACTAAAGAAAATAGGGAAAACAAGGAGACCGGACAGATATCACCTAGACAGCATCCCTAAAGAATACACGGTGGAGGTGATGAACAGATTTAATGGCTTAGACTCAATAGACAGAGTGCCAGAAGAACTATGGACAGAGATGAGGGACATCATGCAGGAAGCAGCAAAGAAAACCATACCAAAAGAAAAGAAGTATAAGAAAGCAAAGTGGTTGTCTGATGAGGCTCTCAAAATAGCAGAGGACAGAAGGAATGCAAAAGTCAAAAGAGAAAGGAAAAAATACAATCATTTGAACACGGAATTTCAAAGAAAAGCAAGGAGAGATAAGGAAAACTACCTAAAAGAACAGTGCAGAGAAATGGAGGAAAACAACAAAAGAGGCAGGACTAGAGATCTTTTCAAAAAAATCGGGGAAATCAAGGGAACATTTGAAGCAAAAATGACCATAATAAGGGACAAAGATGGAAAGGAGTTAGCTGATGCAGAAGAGATTAAGAAAAAGATGGAAAGAGTACACAGAGAAACTCTACAAAAAGGACCACAACACTCCTGATAGTCACAATGATGAAAAAATTTAACTTGAGCCAGACATTCTGGAGAGCAAAGTCATAAAGGCCCTAAAGAGCACTGCAAACAACATAGCTAGTGGAGATGATGGTATCCCAGTTGAATTTTTCAAAGCTCTAAAAGAGGATGGCATCAAATTACTGCATTCAATATGCCAGCAGATTTGGAAACCAAACAGTGGCCACAGGATTGGAAAAGATCAGTATACATCCCAATCCCAAAAAAGGGCAATGCCAAAGAGTGTTTAAATTATCGAACAATTGCACTCATCCCACACGCCAGCAAGGTGATGCTCAAGATAATACAGGATAGACTTCAGCAGCATGTGGAGAGAGAATTACCAGAGGTGCAGGCTGGTTTCAGAAGAGGCAGAGGGACTAGAGAGCACATTGCCAACATATGTTGGATCATGGAGAAAACAAAGGAATACCAGAAATAAGTTTACTTTTGCTTTATTGACTACACTAAGGCATTTGACTGTGTGGACCAGAACAAGATGTGGCAAGTAATTAAAGAGATGGGAATACCAGAGCACCTCATATGCCTCATGAGAAATCTGTACATGAATCAAGAAGCAACAGTTAGGACAAAACACGGAATGACAGAGTGGTTTGGAACAGGAAAAGGAGTAAGACAAGGCTGCATTTTATCAACCTGCTTATTCAACTTATACACAGAGCACATAATGCGCAATGCAGGGATGGAGGAATCACAATATGGGATTAAAATTGCTGGGAGAAGCATCAACAATCTGAGATATGCAGACGACACAACCCTAATGGCAGAAAGTGAGGAAGATCAAAAGAATCGCTTGATTGGGCTGAAGGAAAAGAGTGTAAAAGCTGGTTTGAGACTAAATATCAAGAAAACCAAGATAATGGCAACAGGCCCGATCAGTTCCTGGAAAATAGATGGGGAAGAAGTAGAAGTAGTGACAGATTTTACTTTTCTAGGATCTAAGATCACTGCAGATGGTGACTGCAGCCATGAAATAAAAAGACAACTGATTATGGGGAGACAAACAATGATAAACCTGGGGAATATAGTGAAAAGCAGAGACATCACCTTGAAAACAAAAATTCACATAGTCAAAGCAATGGTATTCCCAGTGGTAATGTATGGGTGTGAGAGCTGGACCATAAGGAAGGCTGAGCGCAGAAGAATAGATGAATTTGAGATGTGGTGTTGGAGGAGAATCCTAAGAGTCCCTTGGACAGCAAAGAGAACAAACAGGTCAATACTGGAGGAAATCAAACCTGACGGCTCATTGGAGGGACAAATAGTGAAGATGAAGCTAAAGTACTTTGGACACCAAATGAGAAGGGAGGACTCACTTTAGAAGGCTTTGATGCTGGGAAAGGTAGAGGGCAAGAGAAGAAGGGGACGACCAAAGATGAGATGGCTAGATGGTATTGTGGACGCAGTGGGCACAGAGCTGGGCGGGCTGAGGATGATGTTGGAGGACAGAGGTGCCTGGAGGAAAATGGTCCATGGGGTCGCAAAGGGTCGGAATCGACTCTGCAACTGAACAACAACAACAAGACACAGAATAAGAGCACAGCACAGTTCGACATCTTTAAGCATTTAGGGAGTGTGGTGCTTGGAACAACATGTGTAACTTGTTGAAATATGGGAGAGTGAAAACTTTGTAAAAGATTTATTGCATAAACAGTTTTATAGGCTCTTATAAACTTGTTCAAACGGAGACTTTTATAACCATGTTTTACTGTATGGGACCAAAGACAACAGAACAGCCGAAGGGTTGGCTTAACACAGGTTTATTGCATGGGGATCTGGTGGAGCATGAGGTAATGGCGGTGATACATCTCTTTATATACAGTAGGGTTATACATTTGAATCTTGTAGCACGGTAGCTCATTGGCCGCTACCTGCGTGGCCTCGCCCAGGCACGCCTCTCTTCCGTAGTTCTTCTTTCCTGCTGCTGAATGCGGGGAAGGTTTTCCCGCGGCTGTCCGTGATTGAGCAATGTGAACCATGTGAGATTGAACGCTCGCAGCTGCCCTCTATGGGCTGCTTGCTCGCGTTCCTTTACAGCTGCAATACATTGTAATTGGGGTGGTTACATTCTGACAGTACAAGACATGCATACACAACATCCCTCCCCCCTAGGATGGGACGAAGTCCCGCAACCAATGTGGCTTGCCGCACATTCGCTTGGGGCGCGCTTGCGCCTGCCCTAGTACCGGAGAGCCTGTGATCCCTGACTCCGTGGGTGCTTGTCCTGCAACGGGAAACGGGGATTCATTAGTGGCTCTGTGGGGCGTCTGTGCCTGCCTTGCGCTGGGGGAAGGGAATGGGATGAACAACTGGGAAGTGAACCCCTGTCTGTTTCCCTCGGACCCCGGGGACCCTCCGATCGTGAACCGCGGGACCGATGAGGATGCCCTTGTGGTTCTGCTCCCTTCTGTCCCCCGCTCGGGGGACCTGGAGACTGTGGCGGACGGCCTCGCCGTTGCCTCCTGCCTTGGGGGTGTCGGTCTCCGGGACATTGGCGCTATGTTGCACTCTAATTCACAGGGACTACTGGGACTGGAAGTACCAGGGGCTGAACCGAGACCCCTCTTTTCGCTAGGACGGGTGGGGGACCACTCCGCTAACTCCCCCTGGCACTGTAAATCAAGGTCTAAACTTCTTGGGGAATCTGTATTTCTGGGACGCTCCCGGGGGATGTGTGTGGGATCGGGGCTCTTCCTTTCCGCCGCAAACTCCCGCAAAAGATTTCTGAGGATCGATTCCCTTTCCTCCCCCCTTGGTGGGGACCCATGTTCCCCTTTCCCTCCCCCTTGGGTTAAGCAGGTGGGGGAGTACCCTAACGCTGATTCGTTGCTACTCTCGTCTTCGTCCTGCTTTCCGGGGACCCTCCGCCTGAGTTGATCTGCGTGCCGCCTCCACAGGAGGCCTGTGTTGGTCTCCACGCGGTATGAGACGGGGCCGGTTTGTTCTATTACGATGCCGGGCACCCAGGCTGGTCCCCCGTTGGCGTAGTTCCTGCAATGCACGGGGGCGCCTACGCTAAAACTCTTTGAGGAATCCATCTCTACATTTCGCCCTTTGTCTTCTACTCTGGTGGGGTCTAGCCTGGAGATTACCGTAGCCAGCTTTCTGCGCATTAGCAATTCCGCGGGGGAGTACCCTGACGCTAAAGGGGTGACCCTGTACCGTAGCAGGAATTGGCATAGTTGCCGGTCTAGATCTCCGGAGCCCATGCGCCGTAGCGCGTCTTTAGTGGTGCGCACGAGGCGCTCTACTTGGCCGTTGGTGGCCGGGTGAAAAGGGGCGGAGGTGATGTGCCGAATGGCATTGAGATCCACGAATTCCCTGAACTCGGCGGACGTAAAACAGCTAGCGTTATCGCTGACGAGGGTGTCGGGTAAACCGAACGTGGAAAAGACCCTCCGTAACTGTTTAACTGTGGTGGCCGAGGAGGTGCTCGAAACTGGGATGACCTCCAACCACTTTGAGAACGCATCCACCACTAGGAGGAAGAGCGTTCCCCTGAACGGCCCTGCAAAATCTACGTGTACCCGGGACCAGGGCCCCCTCGCTGCGTCCCACTCTCTATGTGGCAGACGAGCCTCTTCTGGCCTGGAGCTTTGGCACGCTTCGCAAGTGCCGACCATGTGCTCAATGTCGGCGTCTAGCTGTGGCCACCAAAAGTAGCTACGGGCTAGAGCCTTAGAGCGGACGATCCCCGGGTGGCTGACGTGCAGCAGCTTAAGCACCCTCGGCCGGAGGGACGTGGGAATCACTACCCGCTGCCCCCACAACAGGCAACCCCTCTCTAGGGACAACTCTAGTTTCTTTTTGAAAAATGTGTCGAATTCCGCTGCTGGGGAAGACACGGGCCACCCTTTCTGTACCCAGGAGCAGACTGTGGCTAACGTTTTGTCCTTGCCGGTCGCTTTGGCGATGTCGGCCGGTACTACTGGAGGGGAGTCTAGGACCTCTATCATTAAAACCTGGTGGTCTCTCTCTTCCTCGCCCACGTGGCAGCAATCCCGGGGAATAGGGGACCTCGACAGGGCATCCGCGTGGCTGATCTCCTTTCCGGGCCGGTATACCAACGCGTGCTGATACGCGTTGAGAAAAATGGCCCACCATTTGGAGTGATTTGGGGTGTGGGCTTATCTGCGGTGAAAATGCCTAGCAAGGGCTTGTGGTCAGTCACTATGGTGAAGGGGCGGCCATACACGAAATCATGAAATTTCTTGGTCCCCGCAATTATCGCTAGTGCTTCCCTGTCTGTCTGGGCGTAGTTTCTCTCCGCTTGGGACAAGGACCTAGAGTAAAACGCTATCGGGGCCTCCCTCCCGTTCTCCAGCACGTGGCATAACACCGCCCCCACCCCCACCGGGGATGCATTGCAAATCAGGACCACTGGGCGTTTGGGATTGAAGTGGGTCAGTACAGCATCTGATGCCAGGAGTCGCTTCAGGTCATTGAAAGCCTTCTCGTGGTCGTCGCCCCACTTCCATGCCTCGTCCTTTTTTAACAATTTGTGTAGCGGTTCCGCCACGGCTGCCTTCCGAGGAAGGAAGGAGTGGTAGAAGTTGAGCAGCCCAAGGAACGACTGCAGCTCGGGCTTGGAGGTGGGGCGAGGGGCCTTTTTGATGGCGGCCACCTTGGATTGGGATGGCCTTATTCCCTCGGGAGTAATGCGGAACCCTAGAAACTCGACCTCGGTTGCGAAGAAGACGCATTTGTCCTTTCGCAACCGCAACCCCGCCTTTTCGAATTTTTCTAGGACCCTTCCCAACCTTTCTGCCAATTCTGCCCGGCTCCCCCCTGTAATCAATACGTCATCAAAGTAGGGTAACACCCCCTCTAGTCCCTTTAGGAGGCGTTCCACGAGTGATTGGAAAATCCCGGGCGCCGAATTCACGCCGAATTGGAGGCGCGATACTTGGAACGCCCCTTTGTGTGTGACTATGGTCTGCGCAGCAGCTGCGGCGGGGGTGACCGGGAGCTGCTGGTAGGCTTGGGCCAGGTCGAGCTTAGCAAAACACCTCCCCCCGTGCAACCTGGCCAACAAGTGGCTGACTACCGGCACCGGATACGCATTAGGGCGGATCGCCTTATTGATGGTGCACTTGTAATCAGCGCATATGCGGACCTCCCCGTTGGCCTTGAGTGCTGTTACGATTGGAGTTTCCCACTCCGCAGAATCAACAGGAACAAGAATCCCCTGGCCCACCAATTTGTCCAACTCCGCCTCTATCTTGTCTTTTAGGGCGAAAGGCACCCTGCGCGGTTTAAGTCTGATTGGACGTACTCCAGGGTCCAGGTCGAAAGTCACTGGGGGGCCCTTGAACTTTCCGAGTCCCTTTTTAAAAACTTCGGGGTGCGCCTCACACACGCTCTGTATTGGATCAGTCCCGGCGGCGTGTACTCCCACGGCGTGCACCCCCCCCGATGAACAACCCCAGGGGCTGAAACCATTGAGTCCCGAGGAGGCTGCATTTACCTCCTTTGAGGACGACTAGGGGAAGCGTTGCAGCGCGCTTTTTGAACTGGACCTGGAACTTCCCAACCCCCAGTACCGGGATGCGGTTCCCTTGCACGTCCTTTAGTGTGGCCCTCAACGCCTTGAGCTTGGGCCGCACGTGGGGGGGTATCTTTAGGAACTCTCCCTGGGAGATAATAGAGTAAGAAGAACCCGAGTCCACCTCCATCCTAACAGGGGCCCCTTGTATTACTACCTCGACGAAGTATCGGGGATGCTCCGTGGAAACGCTGAAAACCGGAGCGTCGTCCTCGCTGTCGTCGGAGATGCGTCCGACGCCGTCCCGCTTCCTCGTGGTCCGGGTGCCGTGGTCCTTGGGCCTCGTGGTGCGGTCCTGCCTCGCCGAGCGGTCTGGGGAACTCCTCTTGGCCTCGCGCCGCTTCCGGCAGACCCTGGCAATGTGCCCGCGCCGGCCGCAGTTGTGGCACTCGGCCTTGCGGAACGGGCATTTGGCGCGGGCGTGGGCGGCGCCGCAGCCGTCGCAGCGTCGGCCATCCTTCTGGACCCGCCGGACGTCCTCGTCATCGCCGCTCTCCGTGGACGAGTTTGAAACCCGCCGGGCCGCGCGCACCGAGCTCTCTGCCTTGGCGTTTTTTGGTCGCCAGTCCTGGAGCTCTTGCACGCCGGCCGTCGTGGCTTCCGCGGCCTGCGCCGTGTCGAGGACCTGTTGCCACGTGGGAGGCGGCTCCTGTTTCATCAGCGCGCGCTGGGTCTCGGTGTCCCTCAGGCCGCAGAGCAGGCAGTCGCGGAGGGTGACTTCTGGGGTCTCCCACTTGCAGGGGCCGGCGGCCAGCCGCAGGGCCGCGGCGAACTCGGCGACCGATTCCCCGGGCGCTTGGACTCGCCTCCAGAACGCGCTCCGAGCGGGGAACATCGCTATCGCTTAACACAGGTTTATTGCATGGGGATCTGGTGGAGCATGAGGTAATGGCGGTGATACATCTCTTTATATACAGTAGGGTTATACATTTGAATCTTGTAGCACGGTAGCTCATTGGCCGCTACCTGCGTGGCCTCGCCCAGGCACGCCTCTCTTCCGTAGTTCTTCTTTCCTGCTGCTGAATGCGGGGAAGGTTTTCCCGCGGCTGTCCGTGATTGAGCAATGTGAACCATGTGAGATTGAACGCTCGCAGCTGCCCTCTATGGGCTGCTTGCTCGCGTTCCTTTACAGCTGCAATACATTGTAATTGGGGTGGTTACATTCTGACAGTACAAGACATGCATACACAACACATGTAAAATGCTTGATAAACATCCAAGATGTTCTTTCTGAATTGTAAGTTTGTACTGTACCTTTTCCAAAGGAGAGATAAAGACATAGCATATAAAATAAACATACTTCAGGATAAGGGCAGCTTTGGGTTTCCCCCCTAGAAATAAAGTCATGTAAAAATTAGGGGTGTCCTTTGAAAAAATGTGAGGATATTTATCCATTTCTAAATTGACCAGAAGCAAAGTGACAAAGACCACAGAGTGCTGAAAATGAATTGAGAACTTTTTCTTGCAGCCTAATGTGGTTGTTCTTTGCCACTGACTTGGTTAGCAGTAATGTTTTAGTCAAATTAGTGGTAAAGTTCTTTTTCCATCTCTGATATTTGAGGCAAGCCCCTGTGTACTCTTCCAGTATATTTACTTCCTTCCACTGCTTTGTTGATTGTCTTGTCTTCTTTCTCTGACCCCTGACCAAGCAACAAGCATAGAGGTTCTCTTCATGTGCTGGAGATTCCATCCTCCTTCCCCCTCCGAATGCAACTATAGATTGTATCTGTAAGTAAAGATACCCTTTTCTACTTTAAATACTTTAAGAGTGTCTTTTATCAAATAAAGTGCATGTTTGCATGCAAAACAATCCTCAGAAAAGGGGGATAAATCCA
Organism: Bradypodion ventrale; assembly: GCA_035047345.1. NCBI lineage: Eukaryota > Metazoa > Chordata > Lepidosauria > Squamata > Chamaeleonidae > Bradypodion > Bradypodion ventrale. The sequence continues at coordinate 26,378,522 of JAWDJE010000003.1, forward strand.
TGTTCTCTGTGTTGTTGTTTTTCTACTTCATACTCCATTAACTAGAAGGAATAACAAAAAATATCCCCATAATTTATACTTTTTTTATTCAAAAATGCAGATATACATCAAATTGGATGTGCTACAAATCAGTACAAAGCCAAATGATTGCTTTTAGCAAGACACTTAATTCCAATGGGATCAAATCCTATGGTATTCACATTAGACTTAATTAGACTTAGATCCTCCCATGCTATGTAGCATATTGGGCAGCAATTCACATACCTATATTAAAAATGTTTCAAAAGTCTAGTTTACTTACTGTTTCAAACACAAGGGAAGCCAAAATTGCCAAGCCTTTGTGGCTCACTGAAAGTCTGTATAGTTGATTGATCTGAGTAAGAACTGAATGTTGACTCATAGATAGAAGTGTTGCAGGCAAAGTCTTTGAATCTATTCAGTCTTCAATTCCACCAACCCCTGCCTGCAAACAAATTTATATTATAAATTTAAGGAATGCCAGAGAGAAAATATACAGTATGTGAAGAGGTATGTTTTAGTTCCTCTAGATTTGTTCTTGTCCATCACATTTTTCATCCTGTCAAGTTCAAAAGTATGACACTCAAACAGAAACCACAAAGTATTATAGAATTATATCATCTTTTGGTGGTTTGAATCTGTGGTGGTCCATCACAGCTAACATTTATCCTTGTACGGCTTAAATACCAGTGTGAATCAAATAATCATAACAGTCATAGCAAAGTTCATCTGGATATCAAGGTACAAGCCATTTACTTGCTCCTGCTGACTTTACCAGAAATGTCAAGGTGTAGTAATTAATCAATCTGGATTCCTTGCTGGCTCTCCAAAACTGTAGCTTCTAAACCTGTACCATTTCTTCTTCAGAGGATGAAAGTAAATCACTCCACTTATGGCAGAGCAAACAAAGAAAAATAACTCCTCACATCATTAGCTTGCCTAATTCTACAAGCACTATCCATCTATTCACTATTCACATTGCTTCTGTGCATCTATACCTAGAAAAAGAGGGTTGGGCCGTGCATGTCTGGCATGCGTGTCCGCACACATCCAGCCTATCCTGTAATGCGCCGGCCACCCTTACCTAATGTCCGTGACAATGTCGGCATGAGAGTCCGGGAGCAGAGAGTGGGGCAAACACCCCACGAATGAGGAAACAAAGAAAAACTACGCTACCCAGCGTCCTCTGTGCCACGGCATGCTGCAGCCAATCAGGCTGAAGGATGCGAGCGCAGAGGAGGCAGGACAGCCAGTGTGTGCAAAAAAAAAAAAAAACGGCCAATGTGTGAGTGCTTTCCACAAGGGCCAGGGGCCGAAAGCACAGCTGCCTTCAGCCCCCACCTACTGAGGAAAGCGAGCCACTTCCCTGGGAGACGAAGGCAGAGAACGGCGCTCTGTTCCACCTTCGCCTCCCGGAGGGAAGTGAGATGCCTTCCACGGCGGGCGGGGGCCGAAAGCATGGCTGCCTTTGGCCCCCACCAACCGAGGGGAGCAAGCCACTTACCCGGGAGACGAAGGTAGAGAATGGCGCTCCGTTCTGCCTTCGCCTCCTGGAGGGAAGCGAGCGCCTTACATGGGTGGGGGCGAAAGCATGGCTGCTTTTGGCCCCTGCCTAACTAGGGAAGCAAGCCACTTCCCCGGGTGGAGGTGCCAGGCAGGGATCCGCCAGGGTAGGCTCCTCCCCAGATGGATTCCTGCCTCTCGTCCTGCAATTACCCCTCTGCTGTTTCGAAAACAGCCCTTGAAACAACAGAGGGAGAATGTCAAGGGTGAGAGACAGGAATCTGTTGGGGAGGAGCCTTCCCTAGTGGATCCCTGCCTCTCGCCTTTGCCGTGTCTTTAGCCATCCCCTTCTTCCTTTGCCAACCCCCCAAAACCACCCCAATACACACAAAAAATACCTGCCCGACAAGGCCGGACACAGTAGCTAGTAATACATAAAGATTCTTCAAAGCTGTTGAAAGCATGTAACAGGCATGTTATTTCAAAATCCATCCTTACCGCTATAAACAAAGCTGTAGTTATGGAGACTAAATTTAACTTGTAGACAAATACTTATGCCAGTAAAATTATTTCAATGTAAACTTTTACCTTAAAAAGTTACAATTAAAAACTTAAATCTTAGTTCTGTCCAAAAATACAAGATGTTATAGCCTTAAAAAGCAAATTGCATATTAAAAAGTGAAAATCTACAATACTGTAGTTTTCTTTTTTGCTTCTTCTTTTACTCCTTTGGGTGTTGAGGGAGATACAAGATTCTTGCTCTGACATTTCTAGTGGACTCCACCAGTGTAATTTTGTGATCTTGAAATTTTCATACATAAGAACATAAGAACATAAGAACAGCCTTGCTGGAACAGGCCACAGCCCATCCAGTCCAGCATTCTGTCTCACACAGTGGCTCACCATTTCCTTCAGGATATTCCCAAGCAGTTGCCTGCTTAGGATTCCCTGGAAATGATATTGAGAGATATCCTGCCTATCTCTCCAACCCGGAGGTTGTCCTTAAGTATCCATAATTATAGCCATTGATACTCTTGTCCTCCATGAACTTGTCTAATCCTTTCTTAAAGCTGTCAAGACTGACAGCTGTCACCACTTCTTCTGGCAGGGAGTTCCATAGACCAGTAATCCTCTGGGTGAAAAAGTACTTTCTCTTATTTGTTTGAGAACTAGTACCCAAAAGTTTCATGGAGTGTCCCCTAGTTCTAGTGTTATGTGATAGGGAAAACAGTTTTTCCTTATCTACTTTGTCCACACCGTGCATGATTTTATAAACTTCAATCAAGTCACCTCTTAGACGCCATTGTTCAAGAGTGAAAAGGCCCAACCGTTGCAGCCTCAGATGGTAAGGAAGGTGTTCCAGTCCCCTAATCATTCTGGTTGCCCTCCTCTGCACTTTTTCCAGCTCCATAATATCCTTCTGGAGGTATGCCGACCAGAACTGTACACAGTATTCCAGATGGGGCCTCACCATAGATTTATAAAGAGGCAAAATGACACTTGATGACTTATTTTCTATACCCTTCCTAATGATCCCTAGCAGTGAGTTTGCTTTTTTCACTGCTGAGGCACACTGGGTTGACACCTTCATTGAGTTGTCCACCAGGACACCAAGGTCCCTTTCCTGGTTTGTCGCAGAGAGTTCAGACCCCATCAGTTTATAAATGTAATTGGGGTTCTTTGCCCCAACATGCATCACTCTGCACTTACTAATGTTGAAACTCATTTGCCACTGTTTTGCCCACTCCCCCAGTGTCGAGAGATCCCTCTGGAGCTCCTCACAATCTCTCACAGTTTTCACTACCCTGTATAATTTAGTGTCGTCAGCAAATTTGGCTACCTTGCTTTTTACTCCTACCTCTAGATCATTTATGAAGAGGTTGAAAAGCAGGGGTCCCAGTACTGAACCTTGGGGGACCCCACTCTTTACTTCCCTCCACTTGGAGAAGTGTCCATTTAGTGCTACCCTCTGTTTCCTGTCCCTTAGCCAGTTGCTGATCCAGGACAAGACCTGTCCCTTTATTCCATGACTGGTAAGTTTATTCAAGAGCCTTTGGTGTGGGACCTTGTCAAAAGCCTTCTGAAAGTCCAGATAAACAATATCAACTGGATCCCCCTTATCCACATGCTTGTTGACACTCTCAAAAAATTCCAACAGATTAGTGAGGCATGATTTGCCCTTGCAAAAGCCATGTTGGCTCTCCTTTAGCAGCGCCTTCTCTTCTATGTGCCTATTAATTCTATCTTTTAGGATGGTTTCCATCACTTTACCTGGGACACATGTCAAACTGACAGGTCGGTAATTCCCTGGATCACCCCTGGATCCTTTTTTGAAAATTGGTGTTACATTCGCTACCTTACAGTCATCAGGCACAAAGCCTGATTTGAGGGAAATATTATATATTTTGGCTAGGAGATCAGCAATTTCATCTTTAAGTTCCCTGAGAACTCGTGGATGGATGCCATCTGGTCCTGGTGATTTGTTAGTGTTTAGTTTAACAAGACATGCAAGGACCACCTCCCTGGTTATTTCTATCTGGCTTAATTCTTCGCTTTCCCTCCCTACGAAGATAGGCTCTGTTTTGGGCATGTGGCCTCTGTCTTCTTCAGTGAATACTGAAGCAAAGAATTCATTGAGTCTCTCTGCAATCTCTGTTTCCTCTTTAATAACCCCTTGCCTTCCATTGTCATCTAATGGTCCAATGGCCTTCCTAGTTGGGTTCTTACTTCTAATGTACTTAAAGAAGTCTTTGTTATTTCTCTGAGTATTTTTAGCTATACGCTCCTCAAAGTCTTGCTTTGCTTTCCTGATTGTTGCCTTGCATTTGTTCTGCCAGAATTTATGTTTTTGCCTGCTGTCCTCATTCGGACAAGCCTTCCATCTTCTAAATGAGCTTCTCTTGCTCTTGATTACTTCCCGAACAGCTCCTGTAAGCCACATTGGAGTCCTCTTGGACCTGGCAGTGCCCTTTTTCCTTTTGGGTATGCATTCCAATTGAGCCTCTGTTATTGTTTTTGTAAACAGCCTCCATGCCTCTTGGAGTGTTTGGACTCTCTCAATTTTCCCTTTCAGCTTCTTTTTTACTAGTTTCCTCAACTTTTGGAAATTTCCTTTTTGAAAATTTAAGGTCTCTGTGTTAGATTTTATCAGTGACTTGCGGTCTATGATCAAGTTAAACATAATTGAGTTGTGGTCACTGTTCCCTATTGGATCAGTCACATTAACATCTTGCACCAGATCCTGAGTATTACTCAGGATCAAGTCAAGGATTCTTGTACCTCTAGTTGGGTCTTCAACCATCTGTCCCAGGGAACAATCATTTAGCATATCTAGGAACTTTATCTCTTTATCATGTGCTGAACAACAGTTCACCCAGTCTATGTGAGGGTAATTGAAGTCCCCCATTATAACCAGGATTCCCTTCTTGGATGCCTCCTTTACAACATTCTCCAACTGCCAGTCTCCCTCAAGAGTTTGGGTCGGAGGCCGATAGTATAGGATAGACCATCCTTGTGGCCTGGTACTCTTACCCACAGAGCTTCTAATGGTGACTCCAAATCACCTAGATATTCCAATTCATATGATTTTATCACTTCTTTAACATACAAGGCCACACCTTGTATCATAGATGTTATCTCTCCACCTTCCTCTGGGTCTGTCTCATGGTCTTTGTCCTTCGCTTTCCACATAAGCCTTGAATGGTATGGAATACCAAACCATTGTCTCGAAATGGGAAAACCACTTTACTTGTTGTTATTGTATGTAGTACAAGAATGGTTCTATTTCAGATCTTTCCCTTATAATCTCATTCATGATTTTATCCCTTATATTTACTCCAGCAGCTTTCCTCAGACATCTCATTTCCACAATGACCAATTTTCATTTATGTTTTGTTGTAAATGTTCATGTTTGGCACGGGTAATGTAAAGTCGGAATGAATATGCTTTGTATATATTTGGTTTGCCTTACTATACCATATGTTAATCTCTTTGTCCATTCTGCCATCGTCAGTAAATGTTGTTCCTAGGTATTTCAATGCTGCCACTTGTTTTATACCTGTTACCTCTATTTCAATAAAGTATGCTGTTTACTTCCAATTGCCATTACCTCAGTCTTCTCTTTATTGGAAAATCTATAATAGCAGAAATACATTTCTTAGTTTTCTCACATAGTTGAATATATACAGGGAAAATTACAATTTCTACATGCTCACTCAAAATGCTGCTACCTTTCCCCTCCCTTCCCAGCTTTTCTGGTGTTTTTTGTGGCTTCACTTGACTCTATGGTGCCTGACAACTTGCTTATGTTACACCAACCCCTTTATAGTTATGAATGCTTAATTATTCTTTATATTTTCTGTCTCACTGGGAAGATTCCAACAGCAGGAGGATAAATCCACTCTGCTATGGAAGTACAGTAACAACTTCCCAGAGGGAGGGGGGGCATCTTTCCTTTATCTTTTTCCAGCCTGAGATAGCAGAAGCTATGCATGTTGTCATTAGACCAGTAGCAAACACCATGTATTCTATATGGGAGTTGCAACAGCTGTGGACCCAGTAGAATTTTCCATAGGTTCTCCTATTAATGGAGATAACATGGGAAGTAATATGATTTTATTTTGCTCTTCAGTGGCCTCCAATGGATATTCATTATATTGCATCTTAAACTGTTAATACTTTTTTCTTTTCCTCCCTGCTTTTGAGGTTGCGTCTCTGCCCCAAAGAAAACTTAACCAGACAGTTCCTTGTTATTCAGACGTCTATGTCGTAATTATATCTCATAATTATACAGTTACATTTCCTATACCTTTACTCATATAATATAGTATTTATACTGCCAACCTAGCAGTTCGAAAGTAAGAAATTGCAAGTAGATAAATAGAGACCACTTCAGTATAAAGGTAACAATGTTCCATGCACTCCGGTGTCTAGTCATGCCTGCCACATGACCACAAAAATGTCTGCAGAAGCAGAGAGCACTGGCTCTTTGGCTTTGAAACAGAGATGAGCACTGAACCGTAGAGTTGGATATAACTGGCTTCCAAGCAAGGGAAACCTTTACCTTTACAAAATTCAAATCTGTTGCTCTATAGTCCAGTTTCACAATATGTACAGTATTGACATTTTCACCCCACAACGGAGTGAAAATGTCCTTTTTTGTTGCTTCAATGAAATATTTGATAGTCCAGTGGTTGACCTAGGTCACTGGAGGGGTGTTGCTTTCTCCATCTTCATCTAGAAGTAAGACTTCATTTGTCTGTGATGTCTTGCAGTTTTTATTACTTGCAGAACTTAGCTTTACTCAGTGCAGTCACCTACAAATATCTACGAAGTTCTGGTCCTTCTTCTGGTGACATTCTGAACATGTTGCTGGTGTCTGAAAAGGAAGAGAGAGAGAACAAACCTTCCTCCTCCTCCTCCTCCTCCTGCTACTACTACTAACCCCAACGGGTGTTGAGGGAGATTCAAGGTTCTTGTTCTGTCACTTCTAGCAACCATAGTGAGTGGGCAGCAATATAAATCCAAATCTATACCTATAAAGCAAAGGTGCGGCCATACGTGACCAGTATATAGATCCACACCCCTTCAACTATCCCTCCCAAATTTGGCACACATGTGCCTGACATACCGGAGCCCAACACCATCTGGGTCATGCATCCAACAGGGGGCCCTATGCCCTCCCCAATGAGGAAAAAACACCAAACCCCAGCAGCCACTGGGGCATGGCATGGCCAATCAGGGAGGTGGGACAATAGCACGGCAGAAGTGGGACAATGGCACAGCCACTCGGGAAAGGGTGTGTGGCCAGAGTGGCAGTTGGCCTCCGGAATGCACTGACTCAAGCCCCGTCCCCTTGGGCTGGGCCTGCAGGGGAAGGGGGAAGGAAGTGCTATGGAGCTCAGCTGCCCGATGCGGCTAGCCTCTGTTTGTGTGTGTGTGTGTTTGCACGCGCATGCATGCGTGTGTGTGCGCATGCATGTGTGTGCACGTATTTAGAGGGATGGAGTGTGTTTGGAGAGGGATTTTGTGTGTGTGTGTGTGTGTGTGTGTGTGTGTGTGTGTGTAGAGAGAGACATAGTGCATATAGAGAGGGAGTGTATGTGTGTGTTTGTTTAGAGGGATGGGTGTTTGGAGAGGACTGGTGTGTGTGTGGGAAGGAATAGTGTGTGTATTGTGTGTGTGTGTGTGTGTGTGTGTGTGTGTGTTTAGAGGGATGGATGGAGTATGCATGGAGAGAAATGGTGTGTTTTTGTGGAGAGGGATAATCTGTGTGGGGAGGGACGGTGTGTGTGTGTGTGTGTAGAGACAGGCTCTGGAGTAGGTTAAGGGGGTTTCATTTCAATTTGTTTAGTCTGATATGCTTGCACCGCATGCAAACATTTAAAATGTTTAATTCTGTGCGAACATATTAGAGAGTAAACAAAGTAAGTTTTCAGAGCAAGTTTCACCCTCATGCCAGAATGCGACCGCACATGCCACACTGCAAGGATGTGAGTGTGGGGCCCAATAACCACCACATGGACCAGAGCACCAAAAACACAGGGCAACACCGGCACACCCACAGCACACACCAATGCAACCCCGGGGACCATGCCACCCCCCCCCCCAGCCATCCCCAGATGAAGCCGGGCACTAAGCTAGTACATAAATAAATAAATAAAATTATTTAGCACTCTTGTAATATGTCTTTGAAGTTCTTGGATTTCTGTAGCAATGTACTATCCATTGACCCTGTAGCAACTTCACCAGAGTCCCTTTTGCCAGCTCATTTTAGGGTGACCCAGGAAGGCCTTCATGACTGCTGTAGTGGTTCTGTGGCACAAGGCTATGCCATACTTTGCCCAATCCTTACTTTGGCCTGTTACTACCTATCACAATGTGGACATGGGATTGGTCTTTGAGAGGTTTTGAGAGCCGTGATTCAGTTCCTAAAAACAACAAAAAACAAACAACAACAAACTCATTTTTTCTTGAATATGGGATATTGTGGTACTGTAACCCTGATTGAAAAGGCCAGAAAAAGGCCCTGTAAGACTGGGCAACAGTATGCGTGCATTGCCTGGATAGAGAAAATGGATGCCAAGCATTACATAGCAAAGGGAAGCCTGACTGATGACAGCACCAATGGCAGCAATCAAGATGCTTTACAGCAGGGCTGGCCAACCTTTTTGCACTGTGGACTGGTCATGTCCCCTCATAAAGGTGAGCGGGCCAGAGGCTTGGTTCCGCCGCTTCTGGTACTTCTGGTGGCAGTGGCAGTGGCAGCGGGTGTATTAGCGGTGCGTTTTCAATACTTCCCATGGCGGTGGCAGTGGGAGCGAGGGCAGTGCATTTTTGCCCATTTTTGGTATGGTTTTGGCACTTCCGCCACTCCTGGTGGCAGTGAAAGGATCCTAACCATGGGCCAGATTAATTTTCACTGCAGGCTGGATTTGGCCCATGGGGCATAGGTTGGTAACCCCTGGTTTACAGGATACACTTCTTACAATCTCTATCATTCACAAAGAGACATGAAGCAAGGGAAAATCCCAGGAGTGGACTCCCCTTTTCATCAGTTAACTACTTATTACCCAAACACAAAGAAGTTGACAAGGGTTATTTTTTTAGTTTAAACTAGCAAGGGTTGCCCGGCGTTGCCGGGCGTTTTTCTCTGTGTGTTTTAATAAAAAATGAACCAATGTTATTTTTGCAATAGTTTTAAATTGTGTTTTTTTTGTTGTTCAGTCGCACAGTCGATTCCGACCCTTTGCGACCCTATGGACCATCGTTCTCCAGGCGCCTCTGTCCTCCACCATCCCCCTCAGTCCTCCCAGTTCTGTGCCCATTGTGTCTACAATACCATCTATCCATCTCATCCTTGGCCTCCCCCTTCTTCTTTTGCCCTCCACCTTTCCCAACATCACGGCCTTCTCAAGTGAATCCTGCCTTCTCATTTGATGCCCAAAGTACTTTAGCCTCATCTTTACTATTTGACCTTCCAATGAGCAGTCAGTGTTGATTTCTTCTAAGATTGACCTATTTGTTCTCCTCACTGTCCAGGGTACCCTCAAAACTTTTTGTGTTGGAAGGTTAAATTGTGTTAATGTTTTTTAAAAATTGCTTTGTCTGTAATTTTATTTTTTAAAATGTTTATTTATGTAGAAATTTTTTGGCTTGGCTGTTATTAACTGGGATCTGCTTCTTTTGGTTCTTTTTGAGGATTAATAAAAGAAGAAAGTATGATATAATTTTTTGAAATTGTTTTATGTAAGTGAATAATGTTTTATTTTTTTGAATTTTTTTAATTAGTTGTACCGTAGGTCATAATTTTAATAATGTAAAAGTAAATTTTTTTACATTCAATGTTTGTGTGTTTTTGAATTGTTTTTACTGTTGTGGCCAGCAGGTGGTGCTGGTAGGGGTTATTGTATTTTGGCTTTTTTTTTCTCTCCTGGCCTCTGGGTGGAGCTTCTCCTGGTAAGTAGTTTCTTTCTTTATTCATTTCTTTTTCAGTCCTGGTGGAGGTAGCACATCTTTTGGTAAGTTTGCTTGTTTTCTTTGTTTTGTGTGTGTGTGTGTGTGTGTGGGGGGGGGGGGTTGGAATATGTATTTTTAGTCTGTTTGTTTTGTTTTTGATTGTGTCTTTGTTTACTTCCTATTGTTTTTGGTGGTTTTGTTTTTGTGTATTTTTGGATTGTTTGACTGTTTTTATTAATTTTTTAAAAAATTATTTATTTATTTGGTGGTGGGGAAGGGACGTGGTCATTGGGGGTTAGGAAGGGTGGGCTAGGTGGTGGGGAGAGGGGCATGGTCGTTGGGGGTTAGGAAGTGGGGGCTCGGTGGTGGGGAGGGGGGCTTTAGTGTGTTATGGTGCTTTGATTGTGTGAAGTCATGAAAGTAGATTGGGTTTCCCCTTTAATATCAGTGGGTGGGGGTTCTGACCCCCCTCTCCACTGGCTACCCTAGGGTTGGGATGTTTGTGGGGAGAAAAGGTGTTTATTGCCCCAACACTTCTGGACACAGAGGAACAGGCAGAGTGGATCGATCCCCCACCCCCCTCCTTAAAACAACTCTGTTTTTAAAGAGTAGAAAAGACGGAGTTGTTTTAAGGAGGGGGGATGGGGGATCGATCCTCTCTGCCTGTTCCTGTGGGTCCAGAAGTATTGGGGCAATATACCCCTTTTCTCCCCACAAACCTCCCAACCTTAGGGTAGCCAGCAGAGAGGGGGATTGCAACCCCCCCACCCACTGATGTTAAAGGGGAAACTCCAGTCGGGACCTTCAGGCGCTGTTGGTGAGGGAAAGAAAGCCAGCTGGTGTTTGCTTGGCTGTGAAGCGGTGAGTTGTTTTTCGTTGGGGGTTAGGAAGGGTGGGCTAGGTTGTGGGGAGGGGGGGCATGGTTGTTGGGGTTAGGAAGGGTGGGCTCGGTGGTGGGGAGGGGGGCTTTAGTGTGTTATGGTGCTTTGTTTGTGTGGAGTCGTGAAAGTAGATCGGGTTTCCCCTTTAATATCAGTGGGTGGGGGTTGCGATCCCCCTCTCCGCTGGCTACCCTAGGGTTGGGAGGTTTGTGGGGAGAAAAGGGGTATCTTACCCCCACACTTCTGGAACCAAAAGATCAGGCAGACTGGATGGAATCCCCACCCCCCTCCTTAAAACAACTCCGTTTTTAAAGAGAAGAAAAGACGGAGTTGTTTTAAGTAGGGGGGGGGGTGAGGGATCGATCCTCTCTGCCTGATCTTTTGTTTCCAGAAGGGTTGGGGCAATATACTTCTTTTCTCCCCACAAACCTCCCAACCCTAGGGTAGCCAGCGGAGAGGGGGATCGCAACCCCCACCCACTGATATTAAAGGGGAAACTCCAGTCGGGAGCTTCAGGCGCCGCGGGTGAGGGAAAGAAAGCCAGCTGGTGTGTGCTTGGCTGTGAGTTGTTTTTCTTTTTCATTTTTCGGGCGCCGGTTTCCTCAGCGCTCTGCGCGCTCATGGCGCGCAGGACGCTGGGGCTTGTAGTTATGGGTTGCTGTTTTGTGTTTGTGCTGCGTTTTTTTAAACTGCTTTTCTTTTGATTGGCTGCGGCGCGTTTCCGAACGCTGTGCCGTGCGAGAGCCTCTCAGCCTGATTGGCTCTTGCGCGGCGCAGCGCAAGGAATGTTGGGAAGTGAAGTTGTTTCCCTTTCTTCGCGTTTGTGGGGCTGTTGCCCCACTGCCGGTTTTTTCAATCCTTCATTGACCTGCGTACCCAGATCGGCCGTGTGCATGAAGGGTGAGTGCAGGCAAGTAGGGCGAGGCATAGCAACCTATAGCCAGTTCCAACGGTTAACCCTTGGATTTATAGGTTAAGATGATAGTGAGCACAAGAGGGTATCAATTAGGATAGTTTTCTTTTCAGATAAAGCTACTTCTTCCTTTCACCTTCTTTCAGATGAGGCTTTTGAAACACCAAGAGGAGGAAAATGATTGTAGGATCCAGACAGTGATGCCCTGCAGCAGGTTCTGTCAGGTTCTGCAGAACCGGTAGCAGAAATTTCCCCAGGCCACACCCACTTGGTTGGCCACACCCACCTCCATAGCCCATAATGCAGGATGTTTGGCCATGCCCACAGATTTGGCCAGCCCACAGAGTAGGTAGTAATTTTTTTTTTTTGCCGTGCATCACTGGCTCCAATCAAGATTGAAAGATTATCACATCCTTGTTTCACCTCATGTTCAACCAAAATTTGCTGTCCTCTAATGTTAAACCTCTTATGTCTACTAAAGCTGTTCTGACAGGGAATCTGGAAAGCTGGAGTCCAAGTAGCTCTTTGGAGTGCTGGTGTTTTGCTCTTCTCTTTTTCCACACCAAATATATACTGTATACACAATTACTTTCATGCATTTGTGAAGAAACTTTGCTAAATCCCTACTGTTAAGGCTGTAAAACATTGCAGATAGGCCCACACAACTTCTCCCCTCCCTCCGTTCCCTCCACCTTTAAAACTCTTGCCTGAGGAAGAGTTTTGTAAAACACAAAAGCTGCCTCACAATCCTTGCATGGGTTTCATGTATGACTTAGTTAGAGTTGTTACAGTACGGTACGTGTGACCTTCTCCCCCTGCTTTGCATTTGCTTATTCCATCTGGTTGCTTTCTAACCGTGATGTCCCGGCATGTCTACATCGAGTGAATGATCACACTCAGTCAGGTCAATTGTGTGACTTAGGCGTGTGATAGACAGTCCAACAGGGAGAATATTAAAAAGCTCCCACTATTCAGATGTGAGTAGATGCAGAAGTAGCTTACTCGTTGATGAGAGCAGCTGCCAGCGAAAAGCAATACAGAAGAGAGACAGCATAATGTTTTCTTAGAAGAATCGGATGTACTGGGGTTGAAGCACAATCCTCTTTTTTTAGTGGGGGAAAATATAGCTGAGGAAAGAAGACTTCTTGTGAAGGGGTGACACCTCTTCCTGTCATGAAAGCCATTCAAACTCTCTGGATAATTTTCTATCATTTTGTAATCCAGCCTATCCTTTGCCTCTCCATTGATAATGGAGCTTTTAATAGCTTTGCACAGATGCCCAGGGCACTGGAACAACAATTTGTGGTTCCTGCTATTTACCGCAAATAGCGGTACTGAAATCTCAAACCAACATCCCCACTAAAGGTTATATGCCCAAGACATATGTTGATTTCTTTTCTTTTTCTGTTTGACATGTCTTGGACTTGGGTCAACCATTTTTGATTTGCACAATGCAGCCCTAATTAACTCTGCATTATACATGATTTCTCTATAATTCACAAAAAATCTTTTCAATTTGACGTGTTTTTGTTGGGAGTCACTCAGCTCCAGCTGCCAGGAAATTGCCTCTGTAAAGGACTACATCCTTTGCAGATGTGTTACTCAGGCAATGTGGCTTGATATCGTGCACTTCCATTATTTTCATTTTAGTGCTGGATGACTGTCAATAGCAGAGCAGGGATCTAAGTAGCAGATTAGTTTGTTCACTGGAATAAACTCATAGATTCTATGCAACTGGAGCTTTCATGCAAGCAAAGCTTTCCACTCTAAATAGAAGTACCAACTGGAAACCCATGCTATCTAACCAGCACAGAGAAGTACTAGAATTCGAAAGGACCTTTTCCTATGGTGCTAGGCCAGGTTGCTGGGACCTGTATGGGAAGAAGAAACAACCTTTGATGTTTGTATCTGGAAGAAAAGTTCTGGATGCCAAGCCCTACTAAGGATCCTGTCCCCCCCCCCAAAAAAAAAAAAAAAAGGTGGACATTCACAAGCCATGGCTGTTCCAGTTGTTGAGGTTAAAACAAAAATAAATTCTCTCTAAGGAGAAAGGCTGAGATCTGGAAAAGGAGGAGGAGAAGGAGAGTTCAGTAGTTGCAAGAGTACCAGCTGAGAGTTGAAAAGCAAATCAGAGAAGGTACAAGGCAATTTAGGAAACTGGGGAGATTTTTCTCTTTCCCACACACAGCCATAGTCCCCCTTTCTATCCCTTCTCTTTATCTTTATTCTCCTGTACATATCTCACAGGTCACATCCAATGGGAACTGTCGACAGATGATAGTACACTGTCTACGGATGATAGTGCACTGGTAGTGAACCTATGGCATGTGTACCAGAGGTAGCACTCGGAGCCCTCTCTGTGGGCACCCATGCAGTCACCCCAGCACAGAGTTTGGCCCGTCCCTCTGCCCAGCAGCCCAATGGGAGTGCTTCTTCCCTCCCCCCAGCACAGAGTTCACCCCACCTTTACTGTATGGGACCAAAGACAACAGAACAGCCGAAGGGTTGGCTTAACACAGGTTTATTGCATGATGATCCGGTGGAGCATGAGGTAATGGCGGTGATACATCTCTATATATACAGTAGCATTATACATTTGAATCTTGTAGCACGGTAGCTCATTGGCTGCTACCGGCGTGGCCTCGCCCAGGCACGCCTCTCTTCAGTAGTTCTTTCTCCTGCTGCTGAATGCGGGGAAGGTTTTCCCGCGGCTGTCTGTGATTGAGCAATGTGAACCATGTGAGACTGAACGCTCGCAGCTGCCCTCTATGGGCTGCTTGCTCGCGTTCCTTTACAGCTGAGATACATTGTATTTGGAGTGGTTACATTCTTATCTTACAGTACAATGAGCATGCATACATAACACCACCCCAGCAGCCCAATGGGAGCATTTCATTCCTCCCCTGCTGCTGTGTTGGCACTTTGCGATAAATAATTAGGTTTTGCGTTGCAGTTTGGGAACTCGGTCTGTAAAAGGTTCGCCATCACTGTGATAGTGCATGCATTACTGACATAGAAATAGCAATTAGCAATAGCAATTACACTTATATACTTCTTCTTTCGTGTACTGATCAAACCCTGGACTGCTAAATTGAAGCCACTTTCTTGGCTTTATCTTTGGCCAAACTTAAGTCCTCATTGGTGCATGTTTCTGGCAGCAATCGGCAGACCAGTAAATGAGCCGGATTCAGTATCTCTCCACAAAATTTGTTGTCTGCCAGCAGTCCCCACTTGAGCATGTTGGTCTTACATTTAGGCACTCTGACCCTCAGCCTGTCCAGTGTCCTCCATGTGACTCAGCCATTTTTTCCCTTTAATGATGTTCCTTATCAAGTGAGCTCATTCCTCCATCTTCTAATTTGGCCTTGCTCTTGCATACCCTCAAGAATGTTTGTTCTTGCCAAAAAGCTCTTCCTGGATCTGAGCTGGCAGACTTGAGGCTCATATCCATTCAGAGGATGTTGAGGGTCATTCTTTTGCTTAGTTCTTTCAGTGTCTGAAGCTACTTCTCTCCTTATCTTAGGTGGAGTGATACCAACAAGAGGGTATATTTTCTCAACTGTTGTAGGTTTGAGGCTTAGTGCACTCTCTGGGTGGTTCACAAGTTATTTAGGATTTAGCTCTCAACATGCTGTGTACTCATTTTACCAACCTTGGAAGGATGGAAGGCTGAGTCAACCTTGATCCCCATCAGGACTGAACTCAAAACATTTTGGCTGCAGTGCAGCAGTTTAAATACTGCACCACCAGGGCTGTTCTAATTATCTCTGTTTTATACATAATTTCTCTATAATTCACAAAAAAAAAAATCTTTTCAATTTGATGTGTTTTTGTTGGGAGTCATTCACCTTCAGATGCCAGGAACTTGCCTCTAGAGATAGATGCCTCCTCAATCCATAGAAATGAACAGTTTCAATCTCACATGCTGGCTTTCTATAAAACTTTGTCTTGAGAGGAGTCTGTATGTGGTTTCTGGCTCTAAACAGATCAACAGCAACAAACCACTGATACCAACCAACAAAAGGGAGGTAAAGAAACACAAAGCAGAGAGAGGTGGGGCTGAATAAACACACCAGGCAGCATGCAAGGTTGATATAAAATTCCAACAAGTAGAAAAGCCTTCCTCTTTCATTGACCCCATGTTATGGAATTACAATCAGTTCTCACGTACATTGCTTCAGAGGTATTTTTCCAGCTGCAAAGATTATTATTATTATTATTATTATTATTATTATTATTATTATTATTATTATTATTATTATTATTATTATTATTATTATTATTATTATTATTATTATTATTGTTGTTGTTGTTGTTGTTGTTGTTGTTGTTGTTGTTGTTGTTGTTATATTTATATTTATATTTATATTTATATTTATATTTATATTTATATTTATATTTATATTTATATTTATATTTATATTTATATTTATATTTATATACCGCTTTACTTATTCAAGGATAACTCAAAGCGGTTTCCATCATAATATCATACAAATACAGAACATATAAGAAATACAATAAAGTTAAGTACAATAAAGCATAATAAATGCAATACCATCAATGCAAAAATACAATAAAGGTAGATTAATGTAAATACAATAAAAATATACAATATAATTATAATATCAAAAAGAAAGTACAATAATCCACAAAAGAGAAGGGTCGGAGCCAAGGCTCGATGACCTAAACCAGCCTTAAAAATACAGCTGGAGCCGCAGCCCGAGTCTCTCGCTACCACTCGCCTCCCCATGGCTATTGTGCCCCTAGTGGCGTCTCATTTTCTTATAAGGAAATATGAGGGTGCCTCAAAGTCTCTACTCTCCGACAATAATAAGTCAAAATGGGGCATTTCCTCTTTATGCCCCCTCAAAATGGCCTTGGAGTAGGACATGACGGAGATTGAATGCTACAGTTTTGCCCCCAACTTGACTATAGTTTCCCACCTCTGCTGTAAGGCATGACCATATGTTGCCCTTGCTCGAAAGCCAGTTGTTTCCAACCCATACCTGTCAACCCGCGACTCCGGAAAAACAGGACCTGCGCACATTGCTTGTGTGCAGGTCACGTTCCACGCATGCGTGGAAAGGTTTTACCCCTTCCACGCATGCGCGGAAGCGCTACGCCGCTTGCGCAGCCCTTACGCAAGTGACATAGCGCTTCTGCACATGCGCGGAAGGGGTAAAACCCTTCCGCGCATGCGCGGAAAGCGTTTCCCCCACTGCCAAATTACGTGGTTTTGGCAGCGGGGGCCGGGTTATGACGTCAATCGACGTCAATTTACGGGGTAATCCCGGCCAAATCGGGAAGGTTGACAGGTATGTTCCAACCTAGGGTGCAGTGTTCATCTCTGTTTATAGCCAAATAACCAGGTTGTCTGTGTCTGTGGACATTTCTGTAAACATGTGGCAGGCATGGCTAGACACCAGAGTGCATGGAATGGTTTACCTTACCACCGAAGTAGTACCTATTTATCTACTTGCAATTTCTTGCTTTTGAATTGTTAGGTTGGCAGGAGCTGGGACAGACGACGGGTGCTCGGTCATGCAGCACTCGGGTCTAGAACTGCTTACCTGCCAACCTTCCAGTCATCAAGTCCAGCATCTTGACCACTAAGCCACCACAGTCCTTGAAGGACTGCTGAAGTGATATCTGTTTAAGTAGTTTAATTGCCTCAAGCGCAGGCTGGTGTCTTCTTTTTCAGAACATTTCTCATTGCCATGTTTCTTCATACCTCATGGAAGAGCAAACAAAGGGTTTATGCAAGGCCTTTCCCAGGAGAGAACTGTCCCATTTACATAGTTTCTTAAAACAAAATGATTTGAAGAAGCTGTTCAGTATTAGCTCTAAGATTAGTATTACATTTATATGTAAATGTGTAATGCTGCAGATGGAATGACCCATGGGAGACTGAGTGGAATTCAGGCTATTTCTTCCCTAAGTAGGTTATTGTCATATGAAAAGTTATCATTATCGTTCCTTGTGCTAGCATTGTCAGGAGGATGAATGGCTGAGGCTAGCACCATTAAGAGGCACTGAGATGTAGTGGTTAAAGTAAGGAATATACATGTTTGGGGCCATCATCCCTGGAGTTCTGCCAACTCCAATCCATAGCCTATTATGTCCTAGTAATCCAGTTTTCCAAGTGACCAGAGGTTAGATGTTCCTTGGGTACCACTCATTTGAAGAGGTAGGGACTGCGGTGGGTCAAGAGGTTAAAATGCTGAACTCAATGACTAGAAGGTCGGAGTTCAATTCCTGAGTACTGCATGGTGAAGTGAGCTCCCATCCGTCTCCAGCTCTTGCCAAGCTAGCAGTTCAAAAGCAAGAAATTGCAAGTAGATAAACAGTTACCACTTTGGTGGGAAGGGAAACAGCGTTCCATGCACTCCAGTGTTGAGTGATGCCAGCCACATGTCCAGGATGGTAACCAATAAGTAAATGCGCATTTTAGGTAGATGCTTTGAATTTTTTTCTATTAGTTGTATATATTAGCTAGATATTGATTTCCTCAATAGAGGTTGGCTTCAGACATCCATTAACAATTCTAAAGCTTCCATTGACTGCTATGTCTATCTGTTTTGCTTGTGTCATTATGCAATAATAAATAAATAAAACTTTAAAAAGTAATAACAAAGCATATGTCGCCTTGAATTCAGTGGTGAAAAGGAAGAATATCAATGTAGGTCAGGAGTTCTCAACCTTTTAAAGCCGGGGGCCGGGTTACACTCCCTCATACAGCTTCCGGGCCTGATGGCCATTTTGCCCTTTCTCCACCATCTGGCACTTTTGGGTGTGGTGGAGGTGGTGGTGGGGCCACATGAAATGGTGTCATGGGCCATTACCTACCTGATGTAGGCAGTATCACGATGAAAGAAAAGTCTATCTTTATGAAAAAGTAGAAATTCCTCTTTATACTGACCCATATTTGATGAGTATCTATGCATCTACTCTTGAAGGTCCATAGGTTTGTAAGCAGAAGATGTATAGCTAGTAACATTTCCACCTAACACTACTACTACCTATCTAGGATGGCAATATTAGACTAGACTAGGCTCACTCTGAGCAGGATAGCATTTTCTGTTTTTGTGTTGTTTCTTTATCTGAAATTCTGTTGAGTAACTGTGAAACATGATATCAAAGAGTAAACAAAACAAACAAAAAAGATAAAAAAAGCTGTGGCACCTTAAAGACTAACTCCTGTATTTTATTGTTAGCTTTCGTGAATCAAGTCCACTTCATCAGACATAAGAGTGGATATCATGGAATACAGTATACATTTTTTGTTTTAGTGTGGGAGGAAATCCTGATACCATGAAAATGCCCAAGCAAAGATACGGTCCAGCCGGCTGCTTGAGGAGAGCTCTCCCTAACAACCCCAACCAGTATCTTTTATTGCCCAAATTCAACAGCAGATTAGAATACAGGAACAATAGTGTATTTAGAAGAAAGGGAGCAAAATGGGTTGCATAGTAAACAATAGAGAGTATTCAGCCATAGGTACATTCGGCATACATTGTTTCTAACATTAGGGTACCGTGTGAGAATCATGCAAGCTACAGTACGTGCTTGATTAGTTAGAACAACTAAGATAGCATGCTAGCCTTGTGAAACCTGCGTGAACAGTCTCTCTATAGCAGAAGCTTAGACCTTGATTACTGACATTCTTTCAGGGAAATATTGAAACATAGTAAAGGGATGCAGGACATCTCTCGGGAGGAACTCATAAGGCAAACAGGAGTGTTTGCACTCTCATGAACTTGACTTATGGTT
Organism: Bradypodion ventrale; assembly: GCA_035047345.1. Taxonomy (NCBI): domain Eukaryota; kingdom Metazoa; phylum Chordata; class Lepidosauria; order Squamata; family Chamaeleonidae; genus Bradypodion; species Bradypodion ventrale. The sequence continues at coordinate 26,398,067 of JAWDJE010000003.1, forward strand.
CATCCCTATCAGATTCCAACATGCCCCCTGCCCCCATATTCCAAGATATTAGAGGTCCAGAGTAGCTGTGCATGTTCATTGGACATGGAACTCAACGAGTCATTTACAATCAGTAATAAAAAGTTTTACAGCAGAGAATTTCCATGTCCAATGAATATGCACAGCTACTCTGGACCTGTAATACAAACATGTATACTGTATTCCATGGTATCCACTCTTATGTCTGATGAAGTGGACTTGATTCACGAAAGCTCACATTAAAATTAGCCGTGGATGAATTTATGGCAGTGTTTATAGCGAAGGGGGTGTACCAGTCCTGCCCCCTTAACTGTCTGAGGGAGCATGACCCGGTCCCTGGCTTTAAAAGGTTGCCGACCCCTGATCTATATTTTTTCATTTCTCTTTATATGGTCCAAGACTTTTAGCTTCCTGTCATTTATATCTTTTATGATTATGATCCTATTGTCTAAATATGGAACTGAAGGGAAATCACATCAGTACCTCTCCTTCTATCCCCAGCATTTTTCTGATTCCATGTTTGTCCTTGTACTGGTTATGAGATCAATTAAACAACTAAACATACAACAGAAGCAGAAGGAACGTATAAAATAATCTCTTTTCTGCTCTGCATTTGCAACTGGTTCCTAATCTTGGTCTTTACTCATTTTCTTTAATATGTCTTCACTGGTCACCCTTTCTGCTCAAGAAATTCAAGTTAACCTGAGATAAATCCCCACTTCCAAATGAATGTTTTGTTTTCCCTTTAACACAACCAGTGTCTTGAATTTATCCAATGGTAGGCCTTTGAACTTGTAACAGCTGTCTTTTTTGAGCTTTGAAGACTGTAGCATTTAGTGAGGGTAGAATCATGATTGATTCAGTGGAATCTGTCAGGGAGGAGGCTTTAAACAGGTGGATGATACAAGTCATAGAAAAAGCTCTTTGAGCAATTTTAAGATGAATAGCTTGCTCGAAATTTCAAAAGTGCTGATAACAAGGTAAGGAAAATCTCTCAAGTCTTAAGCTTTGCCTTCAATTCCTTCTGATGTTTGAAAGAGTAGAATAAAGAATGAATAAGCTCAGTCACAAGTCATGCTTGCAGTTTTTTTCTGTTTTGTACCAGTATCCTTATGTGACCACCTAAAGCAGGGGAGCCCAAACTATGGCCTGGTGGCTGGATATGGCCTCTGATGCCAATTCATCCAGCCTGTGACGTCCTTGTTGTTCCTGGAAGCAGAAGTAAAATTGGTAAAATGAGTACCCAGCATGTTGGGGCATAATGCTAATTACTTGGCGAATCACCCAGAGGTTGTGCAAGCGCTAGGGGGTGGTGGATAATCTATTCTTCCCTGGAGTAATTTTCTTATTATTTTCTTTAAAGCTGTGGTTCTGTCGTGTCTGGACCTTGTAAAGAATAGTCTAGGAAATGATGAACAGAACAACGAACAGCATTATTGTAAATTCTTGCAGGCAACTTTTATAAGGATAACCAGACATCAGATGGCTACACAAGTCCCATGTAATCGGTCCCTCCTGAATATACCGTTGTGGTATAACTAAGCTACACCTGTGTGTGAGTGTATGGAGAGGACCCAAGGCTAGCCTGTCGTCTAACCTGCAGAAAATAAGGAAGTATAGATTTGGCCCGGCCACACCCATGTTTACCCAAGGCGCCTATATAATGTCCCGGTGGTGGTCACTCAATGATACAATGTAGCAACCCGCTGGATAACCTTAACTAACCAATCATAACATGATATGATAGTTTTAACCAATCAGGAACAGGATCCAAAGTTGCACCCAATCATAGAACTCTACTTAACATAAGGAGTGCGCCCAGAAGGGAAGAATACACACCAAATCTTGTTCTTAATTCTGATGGCGGGAAATCGCCATTTTATCTTGCAAACGTTGCTGGAGCAACTTGCAATTTACTTGAATACACAACAGGTTCCCAATCCAGGACCCACAGGAGAACATCAATTCCCAGAAGCCTAAGTCAGTACATTGGCTGATCAGTGCTTTGGGGAATTGACTTAGGCTTCTGGGAATTGAAGTCCGAAAACCAAAGGTTGGGAAACACTGTTTTAAAGGATGGAAGACAATCAACCTTGAGTCCCATCAGGATTGAACTCACAACATTTAACCACTGCGCCACCAGGGCTCTTATCATCTGGCAATCTTGTTGTATGAACTCCAGTTCCTACTTCCTGCCTTATAATCTAATGCTTAAGGCTTCTTGGCAGGATAAACTAGGCAGTGTAGGGTATTGCCAGAGGCAGCAGATTTGAGCTATCATGAAAGAGGAACAAATTATATTTCTCTGATTAGCTAAGAGCTGTATTTTTACACTAAAGAATGGGAAGAGGAATTTGTGGAATTATTTGCCTCTAATAAGGCTGGCTGTTGGTAGCTTGACTTGTGTTGTGTGGTCATTTGCTGACCCATCTCAGGCAACAAAATATCTTAGGCCGGATCTTCATTTTAAAACAGATTTTACTGAACAGGTCAGTGTTTCTGATACTGTTCTTTGGATGGGCTGAAAAAATCTACAGATGTTGGCTACAATCTTGTTGATCCTCATGTTGAAAGCAATAATTATTGAGACTCGGGTCTCAACCTGCTGACCTGCCGACCTTCCAGTCATCAAGTTAGCATCTTAATCACTAAGCCACTACAGTTCTATACCCTAAATCTGTTCAGATTCCTGTTTGCTAGCCATTAAAAAAGGAAAGGAAAGAAAAAAGGAGACATAGGATTAAAGGGGGGAAAGGGTTGTAATTTGCATTCTAAAATATTGTTTCTATAATGTATTGGTTGGCAGTGGAATAGATATTGTTGAAATATTAATGGAATTTTTATATGAAAATTAATTAAACTTCCTTTCCCAAAAAATTATCTTGCTTTTGCACTTTAGACATCCCTACTTTTTTATTTTATGTGAAAAAGCTGAAGTGCCTTTTAAAAAATTTGCTATCCAGTTAATTAATTATAGCAGTGGATTAACAGGAAGAAGATTCCAAAGTATAGCAGTATGTCTTATCCCTGCCTCCCTGTTCCTTCTGACACATTTTCATTTGTGAATATTAGAAAATTCTTTAAAGATAATAATAAGAAAATGTCTCCAGGGGAAAATAGATTAGGTGATTATTAAATAGGATAAAGAAACTTTCTTCTGACTGAAGGCTCCAGAATCATTATTCCGACAGCTTTTCGTCTAAGCATGTGAAATGATTTTATGGTCTCAGGTATTTGAAACAGGAAAATGTCATTTACAATCGGGTACCAACGTGGAAGAAGCTTAGCTAACCAGCTTAATTTGCTGAAGTGCATCAGAAGTTATTTGATGAGTATGCAAGGCTTTGTTTTCACCAGTCTCTATAGCCAGCAGCAAAACTCATATATTGGGAACAGAATATGTATCATAAAAAGCAATCAATATATTATGGGAACAGATTGTTCATTTTTAAAGAATATTGTTTTGTGAGCACACGTGTTGGATCATGGAGGCCGTGAAGCCTTGATCAGGTGGGCATTTACTACTGTTTAGTGTACTGTCGGGAAGTGTTAATCTGCCCTCTATATCTTTTATTTTTTTGGGAGATCACATGACATAAAAACAGGAGCTTTGTTGTTCAGTCGCACAGTCAATTCCAACCTTTTGTGACCCCCCCCCCCCATGGACCATTGCCCACCAGGCACCTCTGTCTTCCATCCTCCTCCTCCAACACCACATCTCAAAGGCATCTATTATTCTGCGCTCAGCTTTCCTTATGGTCCCTCTCTCACAACCATACATTACCACTGGTAATACCATTGCCTTGACTATGCTAATTTTTGTTTGCATGGTGATGTCTCTACTTTTAACTATGTTCCCCAGGTTTCTCATAGCTTGTCTCCCAAGAATCACTTGCCTTTTTATTTCATGGCTGCAATCACCATCTGCAGTGATCTTTGATCCAAAGAAAGTAAAGTCTGTCTCTGCTTCTACTTCTTCCCCATTTTTTTCCTGGGTCTGATAGGGCCTGTTGCCATTATCTTGTTTTTCTTGATGATGAGTCTCAAGCTAGCTTTTGCACTCTCCTCTTTCAACCTAAGATTTTTTTTAGGTCTTCCTCACTTTCTGCCATTAGGGTGGTATCCTCTGCATATCTCAAATTGTTGATGTTTCTCCCAGCAATTTTGATCCAAACTTGTGATTTGTCCAACCCTGCACTACACATTATGTGCTCTGTGTATAAGAAGAGTGACAAAAGGCAGCCTTGTCTTACTCCTTTTCCTATTCCAAACCCCTCTGTGGACCAATCTAATTCCAGAGAGCCCCTACCCACATAATTTTTAGCTCCTGTCAAGGGGATTTTGGTTTTTTGGTTGAGGTAGGTACGTTCTAGTTTAATCCACTCTCAAACATTGCAAATATTCTTAACATTCCTCCTTGACTGGTACCTAGTCCTTGGAAATTATGTGTTTCAAGTAATGCTGTTGCTTGTAAACAGTTAACTGTTCCTGTACAAAAAAAGAGTATGTTTCAAAAGTAATTTGAGCAGAAACAACACTACTTCATTGCTGATAATGAGCAATATTTTCTAGTTCCTTTTAAAACTTACTCTTAAAGAGAAATGTTAAGCATTTGGAATACTGTATTTTGGACTCTGCTAGGTGAGAGCCTTGTTGAAGAGTAGGGACTTGAGCAGTCTAACTAGGCAGTGCTGCCTATCTCTTGCCAATGATGTTAGCTCAGGACTAAAACTCACCAAAACGTCCTCAGTCAGATCCCTTGGGCAAGGTGAAAGTGGAGGGCACATGTCATGGTCTACCTAACCAGTGGGTGACGCCGTATCTGAACGCCTAAAAAACCACATGCAGATGGACTTGATTTCTCAAGTCTATTTGCATATGCAGAATGTTGTCATGGAGACATCTACCAATGTGTGGAACTCCTCGCTGAATAATGACTCCAAGGTATCCAAGGTTTGGGAGTGTTATGCCATTCAAACACTTCAACCAATAACAGGGATGGATTACTTTCAAACCATTCTTGACTATTTCCTAGTGTTCACCTTCTAGGATCAATCTGTACTAGTAACCAGAAGAGAAGGGCAAAGCTCTTTGATGTTTGGAAAGGCAAGCAAACAGGCTTCAGGAAGCTCATTTGTACCAACAAACATGTGGGTGGAACAGGCAAATATGCAGCCCAGATTCTCTCCCCCCCTCCCCATACTTTGGATTTTGTAGTCCTGCACTTAGATTGCTACATTCAGGCACCTCCTTCCTTCTCTGTAGTCATTTCCTGGTTCTTCTCCTTCGACAGAGAAATTACTGCCAGCAGACCTACATGCATAGAAGCCAGAACTAGAATTTTGTCTACCTAGATATAGGAGTCATTTTGATCCTGCAGAATGGAAGGATCTCTTTCCTTTTGTATCACCCTTAACTGGACTGTCTAGTGCAGGGGTTCCCATCCTTTTCAAACTGGGGGCTGGGTCACACTCTCTCAGTCAGCTTCAAGGGCTGGATGGCCATTTTGCCCTGCCTGCATGATGGTGATGGCTATTTTGTCCCAACAGCTTCAATGGGGTGGCCATTTTGTTTCTCAAATGCCCTTGGAGGGATGGGGGCCACATGAAATGATGCTATGGGCCGGATCTGGCCCATGGGCCTTAGGTTAGGAACCCCTGGCCTAGTGAATGAACTATTGGTCACCTACTTCCACCTGTAGCCTTATTACTATCTCCAGAATAGTTATTCCATCTCAATAGTAACAACCACTGAAGTCAGCAAAAGGACCCTGCATGATTAAGTATCTAACATCTGTAATATTACTGAGGGTTTTTCAGTGGTAGGCCAGTGGTGATCTCCATGGAAAACAAGCTTCTGTTGTTCTTTAAACTGAAACTTTGTCTCTGCTCTGTTTTTCTTGCAAAGTCTCCAGGATCAAATGGGAACATGGGAACAATGACTAGAGAAGAGTTCGTGGGGAAAATGTCTACAGAGATTAGACGAGGCACGAAGGAAGAATACAGAGAGTTGTTTGATAAGATAGACTTGGTCCATGAAGGTTTCATTGACTGGGACAAACTGACCTCCTTTATGCTGCTTGAGCTCTATGAGAGAGATGAACGAACCAAGCTATCTGTCATCCCTCAGTGGAAGGAGATCCAGCTTCTTCCATTAATTCATAAAGATTCTGTTCAAGCTATCATGTTTTTGAAAACCCATGCCAGCTACCTGACTGTAAGCAGAAATGGATTGCTTGGTCTTTGGGGAGAGAGTGTAAAGCTTCAGAGGACCCTTCAGATTACAACAGAAGCTGTAAAACCCAAAGACCTCTGGGTAACCTCTCTAGTTGCATTGCCCAATGTCAACAAGGTGAGTAGCTCTCACAATGGAAGTGGACTCTTGCTTTTGAAATGTGTTGTGTCTAAGAACAGTATGCCTTTAAGAACATAAGAACATAAGAACATAAGAACAGCCTTGCTGGAACAGGCCACAGCCCATCCAGTCCAGCATTCTGTCTCACACAGTGGCTCACCATTTCCTTCAGGGTATTCCCAAGGAGATGCCTTCACCTGCTTAGGATTCCCTGGAAATGGCATTGAGAGATATCCTGCCTATCTCTCCAACCCGGAGGTTGTCCTTAGGTAGCCATAATTATAGCCATTGATAGCCTTGTCCTCCATGAACTTGTCTAATCCTTTCTTAAAGCTGTCAAGACTGACAGCTGTCACCACTTCTTCTGGCAGGGAGTTCCATAGACCAGTAATCCTCTGGGTGAAAAAGTACTTTCTCTTATTTGTTTGAGAACTAGTACCCAAAAGTTTCATGGAGTGTCCCCTAGTTCTAGTGTTGTGCGATAGGGAAAACAGTTTTTCCTTATCTACTTTGTCCACACCGTGCATGATTTTATAAACTTCAATCAGGTCACCTCTTAGACGCCGTCGTTCAAGAGTGAAAAGGCCCAACTGTTGCAGCCTCAGATGGTAAGGAAGGTGTTCCAGTCCCCTAATCATTCTGGTTGCCCTCCTCTGTACTTTCTCCAACTCCATAATATCCTTCTGGAGGTATGGCGACCAGAACTGTACACAATATTCCAGATGGGGCCTCACCATAGATTTATAAAGAGGCAAAATGACACTTGCTGACTTATTTTCTATACCCTTCCTAATGATCCCTAACATTGAGTTTGCTTTTTTCACTGCTAAGGCACACTGGGTTGACACCTTCATTGAGCTGTCCACCAGGACACCAAGGTCCCTTTCCTGGTTTGTCGCAGAGAGTTCAGACCCCATCAGTTTATAAATGTAATTGGGGTTTTTTGCCCCAACATGCATCACTCTGCACTTACTGATGTTGAAGCTCATTTGCCACTGTTTTGCCCACTCCCCCAGTGTCAAGAGATCCCTCTGGAGCTCTTCACAATCTCTCACAGTTTTCACTACCCTGTATAATTTAGTGTCGTCAGCAAATTTGGCTACCTTGCTTTTTACTCCTACCTCTAGATCATTTATGAAGAGGTTGAAAAGCAGGGGTCCCAGTACTGAACCTTGGGGGACCCCACTCTTTACTTCCCTCCACTTGGAGAAGTGTCCATTTAGTGCTACCCTCTGTTTCCTGTCCCTTAGCCAGTTGCTGATCCAGGACAAGACCTGTCCCTTTATTCCATGACTGGTAAGTTTATTCAAGAGCCTTTGGTGTGGGACCTTGTCAAAAGCCTTCTGAAAGTCCAGATAAACAATGTCAACTGGATCCCCCTTATCCACATGCTTGTTGACACTCTCAAAAAATTCCAACAGATTAGTGAGGCATGATTTGCCCTTGCAAAAGCCATGTTGGCTCTCCTTTAGCAGCGCCTTCTCTTCTATGTGCCTATTAATTCTATCTTTTAGGATGGTTTCCATCACTTTACCTGGGACACATGTCAAACTGACAGGCCGGTAATTTCCTGGATCACCCCTGGATCCTTTTTTGAAAATTGGTGTTACATTCGCTACCTTCCAGTCATCAGGCACAAAGCCTGATTTGAGGGAAAGATTATATATTTTGGCTAGGATATCAGCAATTTCATCTTTAAGTTCCCTGAGAACTCGTGGATGGATGCCATCTGGTCCTGGGGATTTGTTAGTGTTTAGCTTAACAAGACATGCAAGGACCTCCTCCCTGGTTATTTCTATCTTGCTTAATTCTTCGGTTTCCCTCCCTACGAAGATAGGCTCTGTTTTGGGCATGTGGTCTCTGTCTTCTTCAGTGAATACTGAAGCAAAGAATTCATTGAGTCTCTCTGCAATCTCTGTTTCCTCTTTAATAACCCCTTGCCTTCCATTGTCATCTAATGGTCCAATGGCCTTCCTAGTTGGGTTCTTACTTCTAATGTACTTAAAGAAGTCTTTGTTATTTCTCTGAGTATTTTTAGCTATACGCTCCTCAAAGTCTTGCTTTGCTTTCCTGATTGTTGCCTTGCATTTGTTCTGCCAGAATTTATGTTTCTGCCTGCTGTCCTCATTTGGACAAGCCTTCCATCTTCTAAATGAGCTTTTCTTGCTCTTGATCACTTTCCGAACAGCTCCTGTAAGCCACATCGGAGTCCTCTTGGACCTGGCAGTGCCCTTTTTCATTTTGGGTATGCATTCCAATTGAGCCTCTGTTATTGTTTTTGTAAACAGCCTCCATGCCTCTTGGAGTGTTTGGACTCTCTCAATTTTCCCTTTCAGTTTCTTTTTTACTAGTTTCCTCATCTTTGGGAAATTTCCTTTTTGAAAATTTAAGGTCTCTGTGTTAGATTTTATCAGTGACTTGCGGTCTATGATCAAGTTAAACATAATTGAGTTGTGGTCACTGTTCCCTATTGGATCAGTCACATTAACATCTTGCACCAGATCCTGAGTATTACTCAGAATCAAGTCAAGGATTCTTGTACCTCTAGTTGGGTCTTCAACCATCTGTCCCAGGGAACAATCATTGAGCATATCTAGGAACTTTATCTCTTTATCATGTGCTGAACAACAGTTCACCCAGTCTATGTGAGGGTAATTGAAGTCCCCCATTATAACCAGGCTTCCCTTCCTGGATGCCTCCTTTACAACATTCTCCAACTGCCAGTCTCCCTCAAGAGTTTGGGTCGGAGGCCGATAGTATATGCCTACTGTTAGACCATCCTTGTGGCCTGGTACTCTTACCCACAGAGCTTCTAATGGTGACTCCAAATCACCTAGATATTCCAATTCATACGATTTTATCACTTCTTTGACATACAAGGCTACACCACCTCCTGTTTGCCCCTTCCTATCCTTCCTGTACAGTTTGTAGCCTGGGATAACTGTATCCCATTGGTTATCATCCGTCCACCAGGTTTCAGTGATACCAATAATATCAATATTTTTATCTATTGCTAAGTATTCCAGCTCCCCTATTTTGTTACGGAGGCTTCTGGCATTTGTATACAAGCATTTATATATGCTTTCCTGATACAGTCTTTTGAGTCCAGTTGCATTGTTAGACTGCCTCTTGCATCCTTCTGCTAGAGTGCTGGTGACTAGCTCCTTGCTCTGCTCAGTAATTTTTGCATCCTCCTCACTACTCAAGTACACACTTTCCCGAACCGGATGCTGCCCAGCTCCTGTCGGCTTTCCCCCAGTTATCAGTTTAAAAGCTGCTCTGCAGCCTTTTTGATGTTGAGTGCCAGCAATCTGGTCCCATCATGGTTTAAATGCAACCCATCCCTCCTGAACAGATTTGGCTTGTCCCAAAATGTTCTCCAGTTCCTGACAAATCTGAAGCCCTCCTCTCGACACCACCGCCTCATCCACGCATTGAGGCTTCTGAGCTCTGCCTGCCTGGTAGGTCCTGCGCGAGGGACAGGCAGCACTTCTGAAAATGCTACCTTGGAAGTCCGGGACTTCAATCTTCTTCCTAACAACCTAAATTTGGCTTCCAGGACAGACCGCTTGGCCTTCCCAACATCATTAGTACCAACGTGTACCATGACAACTGGCTCGTTCCCAGTTCTCTCTAACAATCTATCTAGATTTCTTGTGATGTCTGCAACTTTTGCACCTGGCAGGCAAGTCACCATACGGTTATCATGTGCATCACAAATCCATTTCTCTGTATTTCTAATTATTGAATCGCCTAGTACAAGGAGCCTCTCTCCTGCAATCTGTTCATCTACATGCACCTCATCAACCATATTAAGGGAGAGAACCTCAGTTTGTTCCTGTTGTTCATCTTCCTGGATCTCATCAAGTGTGATGAAGGAGAGATCATCAGGTGGAACCAGTTGTTCCTCTGTGTGTTCCTCATCAGGTGTGATAAGGGAAAGAGCCTCAAATTTATTCTGTAATTTCAGACTCTCAGAGTGATCCCCTACTCTTCTCCTCCTTTGAGTCACATTCCTCCAACCATCTCCCTCCTGAGTTAGTGAAGGGCCTTCTCCCTCAGAACTGTGCCCTGTCACTTCTTTGTCCAGCATAGTCTGCTCCGCTCTGTCCAAGAACAGCTCAAGCTCCTTAATTTGTTGGTGGTTAGATATGCGGGCCTCTAGCTGCTGGACCTTCTCTTCTAGTAGTGCAACCAGCTTGCACTTGCTGCAAGTGTAGTTCTCCATATGCTTTGGCAAGAACACAAACATGGCACAAGAATTGCAGGTAACTACAGCTGTTCCCTCAGAATCCATTTTAACAAGTGCAGTATTCTGGGCCTCAAAAATGTACACGTTTACTACCTTTCTACCTAGTAAGACTATATATTTTTTTCCTAGTTTGTAATCTCGCGCGCCGTTAGGCGCGCGGGCCTCTAAAGCAGCTCTACTCCAACTGCAAAACTTACCAGTGCTCACTTCCTTTGTTTGGCTCTCCTCAGCAGCAGCTCTGCTTAAGAGCACATGCCTTTAAACAATGTAACACTCGAAGAGTGGACAGAATAACTACCAGCTGTAACACTGTAACCTTCTGTATCAGGATGCGAGCTAATGTCCACCAGGTGGCAGTAGCGAGCGTCCAGCTCACATGGTTCCAATTCTCCAAAGAACTACAGCGCGGGAAGATTCCCGCCACCACCTCACCTGGACAAGAAGGGCGTGACGGGGAATGACGTCACGCAGACAGCAGCCAATAGGCTGTTGAGGAGCCACATTCAAATGTATAGTCACCATATATATAGAGCTGTTCATCATTATTATTATTATTATTATTATTATTATTATTATTATTATTATTATTATTATTATTATTATTATTATTATTATTATTATTATTATTGTTTAAATTTATATCCCGCTCCACTCAACCCACGGCCGACTCAGAGCGGCTAACAACATATTAAGATACGTACTGTTACAATAAAATTATGCAAAAAAACACAATAATTAATCAGTACAATTACAAAAAAACAATAATCACAATAATACAGTATCAACCCTCCAACCTTCCAATAGCATCCACCATTACCACATGTTCCCCCTAACCATCATGCAATAAAGATGTGTTAAGCCAACCCTTGGTTCTCATACACTAAACTGGCGACGAGGATGGGATAATGGATCCCCACGGAATCAAGACAACGCGGGCTGGTTTCGATATCAACAAACCGGAAGAATGGGAGCTCTTCGAAATGGACTTCCAAAGCGCACTGATGGTGTCCGACATCACAGACGAGGGGAAGAAGAGGGCCATGCTCATCAGGATGCTTGGGTTCCCCGCCATGAAAGTACTGGTGGACCTGGTGTCGCCGAAGAAGGTGAACGAAGTGCCGGTCAAGCAGCTCCTGAAAGCGATGTGCGACCATTTCCAGCCCTCGGTTTCGATGTTTTCGGCTCGAGACGCATTCTGGAAGAGAGTCCAGGCGCCGGATGAGTCCGTGGCCGCCTTTGCAGCGGCCCTCCGATTGGCCGCCGGCCCATGCAAGTGGGAGAACCTGGAAATCGCCCTCAGGGACCACATGCTGTGCGGCCTGTGGGACGAGGAGGTCCAGCGAAAGCTGATGAACCAGGAGCCGCCCCCGACGCTGCACGAGGTCATGAAGGAGGCGCAGGCGGTGGAAGCCATGAGGGCCGGAGTCAAGGGGTTCAGAGCAAGGCCCCCACATACCGACAAGGCGGCGGGCCCGGTGCAGGCTGCCAGGCGAGCGCAACAATCCTCCACGGAGAGCAGCGAGGACGAGGATGTCCGGAAGGTACGGAAGGATGGCCGACGTTGCGACGGCTGCGGGGCGGCCCATGACCGCATCAAGTGCCCGTTCCGGAAGGCCGAGTGCCACAACTGTGGACGCCGAGGGCACATAGCCAAGGTTTGCAGACGGCAGCGCGGGGACCAGAGAGGCTCGACAGACCGCCCACCGAGATTCCAGGAAGGCGCCCGGCCCTCGAGGAAGCAGGACGGCGTGGGCCACATCTCCGACGGCAGCGACGACGACGCCCCAGTTCACAGCGTGTCCTTAGGACACCCCCATTACTTTGTTGAGGTACTGGTGCAAGGGCCCCCCGTTAGGATGGAGATAGACTCGGGGTCTTCATATTCAATCATTTCCCAGAGGGAGTTTTTGGGAATTTCCCCCAACTTGCGGCCCAGGCTCAAAGCCCTGAGGTCTACGCTGCGGGACGTGCAGGGAAATAGCATTCCGGTGTTGGGGGTTGGAAAATTCAAGGTCCAATACAAGTGGCACGCCATGGAACTTCCCCTGGTTGTCCTCAAGGGGGGGAGCTGTAGCCTTCTCGGGACTCAATGGTTTAAGCCCCTGGGTTTGTTCATTGGGGGGGGGTGCATACAAGAGGTGTGTGATGCGCACCCCGAAGTATTCAAGAAGGGACTCGGAAAATTCAAGGGACCCCCAGTCGCGTTCGACCTGGACCCAGAGGTCCGCCCAATAAGACTCAAACCGCGCAGAGTGCCTTTTGCACTCAAGGACAAGATAGAGGCGGAACTGGACAAATTGGTGGGCCAGGGGATTCTTGTTCCTGTTGATTCCGCGGAGTGGGAAACTCGGATTGTAACAGCGCTGAAGGCCAATGGGGAGGTTCGCATATGCGCAGATTACAAATGCACCATTAATAAGGCAATATGCCCAAATGCGTATCCGGTACCGGTGGTCAGCCACCTATTGGCCAGGTTACATGGGGGGAGGTGTTTTGCAAAACTTGACCTGGCACAGGCATATCAGCAGCTCTCGGTAACCCCAGCTGCGGCTGCTGCGCAGACGATAGTCACTCATAAGGGGGCGTTCCAGGTCACGCGCCTACAGTTTGGCGTGAACTCGGCGCCAGGTATCTTCCATTCGCTCGTGGAACGCCTCTTAAAGGGTCTAGAGGGGGTCTTACCATACTTTGATGACGTGTTGATAACGGGGGGGAGCGAGTCTGAATTGGCTGAAAGGCTAGACAAAGTACTGACGATATTCGAAAAGGCGGGGTTGAGGCTGCGGAAAGACAAATGCGTCTTCTTCGCAAAAGAGGTTGAGTTCTTGGGTTTCCGGGTAACCCCTGCAGGAATCAAAATCTCCAAATCAAAGGTGGCCGCCATTCAAAATGCTCCTCGCCCCACCTCCAAGCCCGAACTGCAGTCGTTCCTGGGACTCCTAAACTTCTACCATTCCTTCCTGCCTCGGAAGGCATCGGTAGCAGAGCTGCTCCATAAGTTACTAAAAAAGGATGAGGCATGGAAATGGGGCGAGAGCCAAGAGAGAGCATTCAATGACTTGAAACAACTCCTAGCCTCAGACGCTATATTAACCCATTTTGACCCCAAGAGGCCAGTAGTCCTGATATGTGATGCGTCCCCAGTGGGGGTGGGGGCGGTTCTGTGCCATGTGATGGAAAACGGGCGGGAGGCCCCAGTGGCGTTCTACTCCAGGTCCCTGTCTCAGGCAGAGCGAAATTACGCCCAGCAGACAGGGAAGCTTTAGCAATAATCGCTGGGATCAAAAAGTTCCACGATTTCCTCTATGGCTGCCCCTTTACCATCGTGACTGACCATAAGCCCCTGCTAGGCATTTTTACTGCAGACAAGCCCATGCCACAGATCCTGTCCCCTAGGATGCTCAGGTGGGCCATTTTTTTAAACGCGTACCAGAACGCACTGGTGTATCGCCCTGGAAAGGACATAAGCCATGCGGACGCCCTGTCGAGGTCACCCCTCCCCCACACAAGCAGCCACGTGTACGAGGTGGAGCAAGACCACCAAGTGCTCATGATAGAGGTCTTGGATTCACCCCCCATATAGCCCGCAGAGATCGCCAAGGCGACAGGCAAGGACAAGACGCTGGCCCTAGTTAGTTCTTGGGTGCAGAAAGGGTGGCCATCGTCCCCCCCGGCGGCGGAGTTCGCCCTTTTTTCGGAAAAAGCTAGAATTGTCCTTAGAGAGGGGGTGCCTCCTGTGGGGCCAGCGGGTAATCGTCCCTGAATCACTGAGAGTGAGGGTGCTTAAGCTGCTGCACGTCAGCCACCCCGGAATTGTCCGCTCCAAGGCACTGGCCAGGAGCTACTTCTGGTGGCCCCAGTTGGACGCCGATATCGAGCACATGGTGGGCACTTGCACGAGCTGCCAGAGCTCCCGGCCCGAAGAAGCTCGTCTTCCGCACAGGGAATGGGACACGGCAAAGGGGCCATGGTCCCGCGTGCACATTGACTTTGCGGGCCCCTTCAGAGGATCACTTTTTCTCCTCATAGTGGATGCTTACTCCAAGTGGTTGGAGGTAATCCCAGTTGCGAACACCTCCTCAGCCACAACAGTTAAACATTTGCGAAGGGTGTTCAGCACGTTCGGTATACCCGACACCCTTATTAGCGATAACGCTAGTTGCTTCACGTCCGCTGAGTTCAGGGCATTCACCGAGATCAACGCCATCCGGCACATCACCTCCGCACCCTTCCACCCGGCGACAAATGACCAGGTAGAAAGCCTCGTGCGTACCACCAAACACGCGCTGAGGCGCATGGGCCCCGGGGATTTAAACCTGCAGTTGTGTCAGTTTTTACTGGGGTACAGGGTAACCCCCCTAGCGTCAGGGTACTCGCCCGCAGAACTCCTAATGCGCAGGAAGCTGACTACGATACTGACCAGGCTAGACCCCACTAGGGTGGAAGACACTGGGAGGAACATTGGGGTAGCAGGCACGAAGAGTTTCGAAATAGGCGCCCCGGTTCATTGCAGAAACTATGCTAGCGCAGGGCCAGCCTGGGTCCTGGGCGTAGTCATTGGGCAGACAGGCCCCGTGTCGTATTGCGTAGAGACCAGCACAGGTCTACTCTGGAGGCGACACGCAGACCAACTCCGGCGCCGGATCTCCGAAAACCAGGGCGCTGACAGCGCAGAAAAGGATTCAACGTTAGGGTTCTCCCCCACCCGTTCAGCCCAAGGGGGAGGAGAGGGGGGCCAGTGGTCCCCACCATGGGGGGAAGGGTCCCCACCACGGGGGGAAAGGAATAAGTTTGTCCCCATAGATACCCTGACAGACACCCCCATAGATACCCCAGTAGATGATTTTGAGTTTGAGTTACAAAACCGGGGGGTTTTTTCGGAGTGGTCCCCCACCCATCCAAGCGAGAAGCGGGATTTTGCGTTAGCCCCCAGTGCCCCCGGTTTTCCCACAATGGAGTTCTTCCCTACCCCGAAAGCCGCGGAACCGCGGCAAGTCGTTAACGAGTCTCCCTCTCCCATTGCAGGACAAGAGACCAGGGAACAAAGAAGCGTTAGCGCCCCCGGGACAAGCCAGCCAGCCTTGCGCCCAAAACGCGTTTGCAATAAACCATATTGGATGAGAGACTTCGTCTCATCCTAGGGGGGAGGGATGTTGTGTCTAAGAACAGTATGCCTTTAAACAATGTAACACTCGAAGAGTGGACAGAATAACTACCAGCTGTAACACTGTAACCTTCTGTATCAGGACGCGAGCTAATGTCCACCAGGTGGCAGTAGCGAGTGTCCAGCTCACATGGTTCCAATTCTCCAAAGAACTACAGCGCGGGAAGATTCCCGCCACCACCTCACCTGGACAAGAAGGGCATGACGGGGAATGACGTCACGCAGACAGCAGCCAATAGGCTGTCGAGGAGCCACATTCAAATGTATAGTCACCATATATATAGAGCTGTTCATCCACCATTACCACATGTTCCCCCGGATCATCATGCAATAAAGATGTGTTAAGCCAACCCTTCGGCTGTTCGTATTGTCTTGGTTCTCATACACTAAAAAAATGTCAAGGCAGATGATTTTCTAACGTGCTTAGTAAACCCTTGCCACCCCATCCTCTTTAACAAAAACTCTGACATCAGTGTTGGAAAAATAATGGGCCACTTTACTGAATGACAAGGGGGGGGCATAAGCAAGGAGAAGATGGGGAGGAAGACAGGGAAAGGGAAGGGGCCAAAGACATGCCCCCAGGAAGATGGGCATACCCCAAAGGAAACCCTCTCCCTACACAAAGATCGAAACTGGGATACAACTACCCCAAACCCCAGGAAACTTCTCCTTGCTTACCGCAGGAAATAAAATGACCAAAATATAACAAACACACCCACTCCTACTAGTCTGTACAGGGTAGGCAAAAAAGGTGTTAGGATTGGCCAATTTTCCCAACACCCAAAAATTCCTACCCAGCCCAAATATGCGACCACCAAAGGCTGTACCGAGTTTCAGGGCAGACGGGAGGCCATTGAAACACAAACCCCAACAAAGATTCAAAGCAACTCTATGACAAACCCCACACTCCCCAATACTATCCTAACCAATCAGAACCTGCCACACCGGTGGTGCCACCTTACATGGCAATGGAGGCATGGCAAAGGCCTCTTGCCCAACGCAGGCACGGGGCGAAAGGATCCCATCTGTGTTGTCCCACTTTGACACCATGACAGCACTGCTGTTGCATTGTCAACATCACAGCACATTATGGCAGGGGACTGACCTTCCATGAGGCAGAGGGCAGCCACTGATTCAAATTATGGAATAGGAGGGGCAGTGGTTTAGTGGTTAAGATGCAGAGTTAGATAACTGGAAGTTCAGTACAGTAGTTCGAGACCAAAGTGCTGCATGGTGGAGTGAGCACATGTCTTCTGTCCCAGCTCCTGCCAAGCTAGCAGTTCAAAAGCAAGAAATTGCAAGTAGATAAATAAGTGGGAACTGTAACAGCATTCTGTGCACTCTGGCATTTCATGCCTGCCACATGGCCACAGAAACCTCTGTAGATGCAGACTGTGCTGGATCATGGGCTGTAAATGGAGATTGAGCACTGCCCCCTAGAGTCAGACATGACTAGCTTTCCCTATCTCAGTGAAGTACCCTGGTGACTGCTGTTAAGTTACCCACTGGTGCTGATCTTCTGCTATGGGCAAAAATGGCACAGAAGGAGAGCTTTTTCTCCAGTAGAGATCCTCAGACTAGTAGCTTTCTTTCTTTCTTTCTCTCTTTGAAGGTATAGAAGATCTCATTTATCACTTCAGCTATAGCACCTTGTTTTCAGAATGGATCCCTCAGAGCAAAACAGGGTTGTTGTGGGTAGACCATTATGGAGATTACCCATTTGTAGGGTTGCCATGAGTCAGGGTTAACTAGATGATGCATAACAACAATAGCAGCTACAATCATTTTAGTAAAACTATGGTATTAATTTGTTATTGCAGTCATTAGGAACATGTGTTTTTATTCTTTAAAAAGTATTTTGCAATCATTATTTTTAAAAAATTAATCACCCAAAGCAATAAAGTAAAATAGTATCTTATTGAACCTGACAATGTTGTCCCTGTAACCATAAAAAATAAAATTGAAATCATTGTGTAAGATATAGTACAGTGATACATCATACATCATACAACGTCCAAACATGGTTCCACAAGTTAGGACATTGTATGAATTCCGACTTTGTATGAGGCATGCAAAATCCTAGCCACGATGCCTCATACAACGTCCAAATTATTGCCACCGATGCTTTGTATAATGTCGTTCCCATAGAGATACATTGTAACAGCACAAATTGCAGGGCCGGCTGCGGGTCGAACTCCTTTGGAGGCGGGGAAAGAAAGAACTCGCCGCACTTGGGGCTCATCTCTTGGGCGAGTTCTTTCTTTCCCCACCTCCAATGAAGTCCGACCGGCAGCTGGCTGGAGGAGGCGGGGAAAGAAAGAACTCGTCTCTCGGGCGAGTTCTTTCTTTCCCTGCCTCCAACAGAGTTCGACCACACTTGGGGCTCATCTCTCCGGCGAGTTCTTTCTTCCCCACCTCCTCTGGCCGGCTGCAGGTTGAACCGTAGGGCCTCCAAGCTGCAAGTCCAAACTCCCGCGGAACCTCTAATACCTCATACAAAGTCTGGAGATGTTGTATGAGGCAACTTTCCCCCCAGAATTGGGCAATGTTGTATGGATATGACATTATATGAAGCGGACGTTGTATGAGGTATTACTGTACCGTATTTGCCAGCATATGATGCACTTCCTCCCTTAAAACACACTGGAAAAACAGAGTGCATTTTACACTCTGATGCATCTTATACGCTGGCAAATACAGTGCCATATTTACTGGTGTATAAACACAATTTCACCCCCTTAAATTCCACTGGAAAACCAGAGTGTATCTTATACTCCTCTGTGTTTTATATGCCAGCAAATATGGTAACTAATTAGGTGATTATGGATTAATATTTACTTAATAATTTCCAAGATCTGGACAAAAATGCAGCAAAGGGACTGAAAAAACATTTTTTTCTCTGTCCATAAGAAATTAGATTTTTTATGGGGAAAATTACTTCTTTGAACTACAGTGCGCCATTTCCCCCAGTCACAGTACAGATACTGACCATGATGGCTAATAGGTTCTACGGGCTCAAATCTAAGAAAGTAAACTTCTTAAGCTCTGATAAAATCCATATGGGGTACTGTGAGATAATCCTGTTGGGAAACATTAAACAACCTATCTTGCACGTGAATGACTGTTGTGTATGAAACAATATTGCTTTAAGATTGTATGCATGTAACTTGAATGTAACCTGACAAGATTACAATGTAACCCAGCTGTTTAAGGAACGTGAGCAAGCCGCCCATAGAGGGCAGCTGCGAGCGTTCAGCTCACATGGTTCACATTCCCCAAATCACCGGCAGCCGCGGGAATCTTTCCCGTGTGAGGATCACCTGGAGAAGATGGGCGTGACTCGGAGTGATGTCACGCCGGTAGCGGCCAATGAGCTACCGTGCAACCATATTCAAATGTGTGTACTGCAGTATATAATGAGCTGTATCTCCGCCATTACCACATGTTCATTCTGATCATCATGAAATAAACCTGCGTTTAGCCCTCACTGCGGCTCCTTCTTTGTCTTCCGTGCAAGACACCAAATTGGCGACGAGGATGGGATCAATGGCGAATCCCAAGGTCAAGCCTTACCAGTTTGATATCAGCGATCCAGAACAATGGGAGCTATACGAGTGCCAGTTTCGGCACGCAATGGAAGCTGCGGGCATCAACGACGATGTGAAGATGCGCTCGCACTTCCTGGCCCAGGTGGGGCTGGCCACGCTGCGTATCCTGATGAACCTGGTGGCCCCCCGGAAGGTAGACGTGGTGCCCATCAACCGTATCCTGGCGCTCCTGGGTGAGCACTTCCAGCCGCCCGTCTCGATTTTCCCGGCCAGAGTCGCGTTCCACAGGAGGGACCAGCGTCCGGGGGAATCCGTGTCCGCCTACGCAGCGGCCCTCAGGCTTGCGGCGGTAAACTGCCAGTGGGAGGACCTGGACACGGCCCTCCGAGACTGCATGCTGTGTGGCCTGAGGGACGAGGAGGTCCAGAGAAAGCTGATGACCCGTGACCATCGGCTCACCTTCAACAAGGTGCTGCGGGAAGCCCAAGCAGCTGAAGCAGCCAGGAGCGGGGTCAGAGTGTTCAAGGCCCGAGGGGGCGCACCCGAGGGGGTGCACCCGAGGGGGCGCACCCGAGGGGGTGCACCCGAGGGGGCGCACCCGAGGGGCCTAAGTCACCCATGCACGCGGCCCGGCGGACGGCGGCAAAAACGGCCTGGCGGGCACCACAATCGCCCGCAGCCACGCCAGCGACCTCCGAGGAGTCGTCGACGACGACGACGTCCAGAGGGTAAAGAAGTGCGGAGAAAAGCACCGGACCGGCAAGCGAGAGGGCCGCCGTTGCGACGGCTGCGGGGCCGCACACGACTGGACAAGATGCCCTTTCCGGAAGGCCGAGTGCCACAACTGCGGCCGAAAGGGGCACATCGCCAGAATCTGCAGGCGCGGGCGAGACGAAGACAAGGGCACATCGAGACACCCTCAAGCGCACCAGCGAAAGGCGGCCGGCATCGGGAGGACCTCAACCAGCGATGGCGCGGAAGGCGTGAACCGGGTGGGCCTGGAGCACCGGCGTTTCTATGTCGAGGTACTGTTACAAGGGGTTCCAGTGAGGATGGAGGTAGACTCGGGGTCGTCCTACTCCATCCTGTCCCAAAAGGAATTCTTGCGCATTCCCCCAAATGCGCGGCCCAAGTTGCGGGCCATGAAGTCAAACTTGCGGGACGTTCAGGGCAAGGGAATCCCAGTGTTGGGGGTGGGGAACTTCGCAGTAAAGTTCAAAAACCACACCGAGAAGCTGCCCTTAGTGGTCCTCAAGGGGGGAAGATGCTGCCTTTTGGGAACCCAGTGGTTCGCCCCCCTGGGAATCGAACTGTGTGGCATTAACGCCATCGAGACAGACCCGATGCGAGACGTGTGATGCGCACCTGGGCATTTTCAAGAAGGGGCTCGGAACGTACAAGGGGCCCCCAGTTTCCTTCGAGTTGGACCCAGAAATCTGGCCCATACGCCTCAAGCCAAGAAGAGTGCCATTCGCCCTCAAGGACAAAATAGAGGCGGAACTGGACAAATTGGTGGGGCAGGGGATCTTGGTTCCAGTTGACTCAGCGGAGTGGGAGACTCCGATTGTAACAGCGTTAAAATCAAACGGGGAAGTCAGGATTTGCGCTGACTACAAATGTACAATCAATAAGGCCATTCAGCCAAATGCATATCCGGTGCCAGTGGTTAGCCACTTACTGGCCACGTTGCATGGGGGGAAGTGTTTTGCTAAGCTAGACCTGGCGCAGGCGTACCAGCAGCTCACAGTAACCCCAGCTGCTGCTGCCGCGCAAACCATCGTGACGCATAAGGGGGCTTTTAAGGTCACGCGCCTACAGTTCAGCGTGAATTCGGCCCCCGGGATCTTCCAGTCCCTCGTGGAACGCCTTTTGAAGGGGCTTCCAGGTGTCCTCCCATACTTCGACGATGTGTTGATAACAGCGCGGAGCAAATCAGAACTAGCTAGCAGGCTAGACAGGGTCCTCTCAGTATTCGAGAAAGCGGGACTTCGACTGAGGAGGGACAAATGTGTATTCTTTGCAAGGGAGGTTGAGTTTCTCGGGTTCAAGATAACCCCGGAGGGGATCAAACCGTCCCAGTCCAAGGTTGAGGCCGTAAAAAACGCCCCTCACCCCACCGCAAAACCGGAACTGCAGTCATTTCTAGGGCTCCTAAATTTTTACCACTCCTTCTTGCCGAGAAAGGCATCGGTAGCGGAGCCACTGCATGCGCTGCTAAAGAAAGAGGTGGTTTGGCGGTGGGGGGACAAGCAGGAGAAAGCGTTCAGGGAACTCAGGGCGCTGTTATCCTCTAATGCCGTCCTGACCCACTTTGATCCGAGGAGACCAGTAGTCTTAGTCTGTGATGCGTCCCCAGTGGGGGTGGGGGCGGTGCTGTGCCATGTGTTAGAGAGCAGGCGGGAAGCCCTGGTTGCGTACTACTCACGGTCCCTCTCAAAGGCAGAGCGCAATTATGCGCAAACAGACAGGGAGGCCCTGGCCATAATCACGGGAACAAAGAAGTTCCACGATTTCCTCTATGGCCGCGAGTTCATGGTGGTGACCGATCACAAGCCGCTCCTGGGGATTTTCACCACAGGCAAACCCACCCCACAAATTCTTTCCCCCAGAATGTTGCGCTGGGCAATCTTCCTTAACGCCTACCAGTATGAACTGGTCTATCGCCCAGGGAAGGAGATCCCCCATGCGGATGCCTTGTCCCGGTCCCCCCTCCCTAGCCTAGGGGACCCCGCATGCGAGGTGGAGCAGGACCATCAAGTCCTGCTGATCGAGTCTCTCGACTCACCCCCCATAGTTCCGGCTGACCTCGCCAAGGCCACGGCGGCCGACAAGACTCTAGCTCAAGTCAGTTCCTGGGTTAATAAGGGGTGGCCCACAGTTTCTCCCAAGGAGCAATTTAAGTCGTTTTTCAGGCGCAGATTAGAGCTTTCTCTCGAAAGGGGCTGCTTACTCTGGGGCCAGCGGGTAGTCATCCCAGAGAAGTTAAGGGCAAGGATCCTGAAGCTACTACATACTAGCCACCCGGGAATAGTGCGCTCCAAGGCTCTGGCCAGAAGCTACTTCTGGTGGCCCCAAATAGACGCGGATATAGAACGCCTAGTGGGCATGTGCGAGAGCTGCCAGAGCTCTCGGCCCGAGGAATCCCGGCTACCCCATAGAGAATGTGACACGGCCCGCGGGCCATGGTCCCGGATACATGTCGACTTCGCCGGCCCGTTCCGCGGTCCATGTTTCTGCTGATTGTCGATTCATACTCCAAGTGGTTGGAAGAAATCCCAATGACGAGCACCTCCTCTGCGGCAACCATTAAACACTTGCGCAGGGTGTTTAGCTGTTTCGGCCTGCCAGACGTCCTTGTTAGCGATAACGCTAGTACCTTCACGTCCGCAGAGTTCAAGACGTTTATCGAGAGAAATGCAATCAGGCACATTACCGCAGCCCCGTTTCACCCCGCCACAAACGGTCAGGTAGAGCGCCAAGTGCGCACTATGAAAGACACACTGCAGCGCATGGGTCCCGGTGAGTTGAACCTCCAACTGTGTCAGTTCCTCATCTGCTATCGGGCAACCCCCCTAGCTTCAGGGTTTTCACCGGCTGAACTTCTCATGAGGAGGCGGCCCGTAACGTTGTTTGATCGGCTGGATCCGACCAGGGTGGAGGATGAAGGGAGAAACATAGTGGTAGGGAGTTCCAAAAGTTTTTCAGTAGGTGACCCAGTATACTGCAGGAATTACGCGGCCTCGGGACCAACGTGGGTCCCGGGGACAATAATTGAGCAAACGGGGCCCGTGTCCTACAGGGTCGAGACTAGCACAGGTCTACTCTGGAGGAGGCATGCCGACCAACTCAGAAGGCGAGTCACTAGTGAAGGAGAGTCAGCGTTAGGGTCCTCCCTCACCCGCATAACCCAAGGGGGAGACACGGCGGCATCCGCGGGTACAAATGCATACCCTGGATTCTCAGCCGAGGAGGAGGATACTTTGAAAGAAAGGGATGAGTTTGATTATGAGTTTCCATACCAGGGGGGTTTCGCGGAGTGGTCCCCCACCCGTCCGAGCGAGAAGAGGGGTTTCAGTTCAGCCCCTGGTACTTCCAGCCCCCCCAGTCCTTTTGTTTTAGAATACACCATTTCTCCGAGTCCCGCGAGGCAGGCAGCAGGGGGGAAGTCAACCCCCGCACCACCTAGAACTCCCGGACAAGTAGCAGGGGGGGCGCAAGCATGCCGGGTAGCGGCGAAAGGGGAAGGGTCTCTTCGTCAGTCCCGAGGTTCGTACTGGGGGGGGCAAGGCGCCACAAGCAACAGGCAAGGGTTCACCTCCCAGCTGTATGTTCCGTTCCCGTCCCCCAATGCAAGGTTGTCGCAGAGCCCCCAACAAACGACTAACGAGTCCCCACTTTCCCTTGCAGGACGAGACTCTGCGGAACTCGGAGCCCTTAGTTCCCCTGTGCTAAACCCAGCAACCGCATGCCCCAGATGCACGTGCGGGAAGCCACAATGGTTGAGGGACTTCGTCCCATCCTAGGGGGGAGGAGTGTTGTGTATGAAACAATATTGCTTTAAGATTGTATGCATGTAACTTGAATGTAACCTGACAAGATTACAATGTAACCCAGCTGTTTAAGGAACGCGAGCAAGCCGCCCATAGAGGGCAGCTGCGAGCGTTCAGCTCACATGGTTCACATTCCCCAAATCACCGGCAGCCGCGGGAATCTTTCCCGCGTGAGGATCACCTGGAGAAGATGGGCGTGACTCGGAGTGACGTCACGCCGGTAGCGGCCAATGAGCTATCGTGCAACCATATTCAAATGTGTGTACTGCAGTATATAATGAGCTGTATCTCCGCCATTACCACATGTTCATTCTGATCATCATGAAATAAACCTGCGTTTAGCCCTCACTGTGGCTCCTTCTTTGTCTTCCGTGCAAGACACCAAAATGACGATCCAGTAAAGCTCTTAAAAGAATGGAAAGAAGCCATACTGTGCAGAAATTCTGACCTGTGTTTTGAGACTTACTTGTTATGTGTCCTATAATGCCAGAAGATTCTAGAGGTCAATTTATATATTTAGTACCAAACTCTCTATGTATTTCTTGCCTGCTTTCTCCTAAAAACCTAGATTTGTGACTTTTACAAATCATAACACCAATAGCAACATAAAGTCTATTTTGTAGACTAAAATGGAATGCTGCATTTCCAAAGAATGTCACATCATGCAGACAGTTTTTTAAGGATCTCACCTTTGCCCTATAAAGATTATAGTGATTTGATTTCTATATACTGTATTTATTTATTTATTTATTTATTTATTTATTTATTTATACTTCAATTTGTATCCCGCCCTACTCAACACATGGCCGACTCAGGGCGGCTAACAACATATAAATGCCCCCAAGACAACTCAAGGGGTTTACATATACGATACAAGATACAGTGTTCAAAATACAATAATCAATACAGTGTTTCATATAAATACAATAATACAAATTACAATATTAAGCAAAACAATCCACAAAATACAAAATATCAGCACACATCCGAAAACAGAAAACAATTCACCTGAAGCCACCCACAAAAAACCCTGGCTCCAGAGTCTTATGAAGGGGGGACAGGGCCCTGGGACGCCAGCCGGTGGCATGGCTGGAAGGCCTCTTCACCCCCACCGGGGCTGGGAGCGCTGCGTGGAGGATTCGCCCGGCAGACCCCCTCGCCTTTTAAGTCCTGGCGAAGGGTGGAGGGCGGGGCCTGGAACGCCGGCCGGTGGTGTGGCTGGAGGGCCTCTTCGCCCCCACCGGGGCCGGGAGCGCTGCGGCGGTGGACTCGCCCAGCAGACGAGTCCACCTCCCTGTTATTATTAGGGAGGGGAGTAGGAAGGGGGGGTTGTGAACTAAATGTAACAAGAGGTAATATACAGTATATAAATAAGTAATATGCAGTATTTAAAAAATGGCAAGGGTTTATGCAAATTATGCAAAGGTTTTAGGCAGATTAGACAACCTTCTGCCTTCAAATGACAGTTCTCATGAGCCCCAACTAGCACGGCCAGCATCCAGACCTTATAGACATAGTAGTTTTACTCTTTGGTTGGAATCAGGCTGTGGGAAAGGCTTGACTAAAGTGTGGGGAAGCATAAGCGGCATGCCACATGATAGACCAGCTTTTTCAACATGGCAGCTTTCCAATATGATAGAATAAAGCTCCCATGCCAACCAGTATGACAATGGATCTGGCATTAATCCAAGCAGCCAGCACTTTCTGCATCTGCAGATGATTCTATGGTCATGTGGTAGGCATGATGACATGCTGGAGTGGATGGAACACTGCTACCTCTCCAGCTGAAGCAGTACCGATTTATCTACTTGCAATTTTTTGTTTTCGAACTGTTAGGTTGGCAGGAGGTGAAAACAGATGATGGGCACTCACTCCATCATGCAACACTTCGATCTTGAACTGCTGTCCTGCCGACCATCTGGTCATCAAGCTCAGCATCTTACCCACTAGGCCACCATGGTCTTCATTATTATTACTAAAAATGATTTCTATAAAAGCAAAGTTAGTCTTTCACTTTTGTGTCCACAGGCAGTTTTTCAAACTAACCGAAGAGCTTCTAAAACTGATTGCAACTCCATCCCCGATTCCATCCCAAAATGTACTGTATCTCTTATTTTGTGTATGTAGGATATTCCAGGAGAACCTTTGGCCTAATCTGTAAATTCAGCTGTCAGTGTAAGAATTGAGCTCACTCTGTCACACAGTACTCGGGTCTCAAACTGTTGACTTGCTGACCTTCCAGTCATCAAGCTCAGTGTTTTAACTACTAAGCCACCATGGCCTATTCAGGAGTGGTAGAACAGGATAAATGCTCCCTACTCTTTCATATTAATGTTCTCTCTCTCTCTCCCCCCATAGATAGCTGTTTCATTTACAAATAAACAGATCTATTTTGCTGAGCTGAACTCCAAACAAAGATTCTTGTATCAGTATAAACTCCAAGGCTTTGAAGGAACCATCCTATGTATGGACTATTGGTACAATCCTCATGACGGAAATGATGCTATTCTGACCATGGGAGATGTCTGTGGGCAGGCAAGTACAAAATCTCACAGGATAATATTATGATGGATTTGTTATGCATCAATCCAGTGAGGTCAGTTCAGCTGACCAACCTAGAGCTGTGATGGCAAACCTTGGCACTCCAGAAGTTCTTGGAATTCAATTCCCAGAAGCCCAAGCCTCTTGTGAATCCACACAAATGGGTTTACTGCGTATGGGCGCGCTTTACTTCCGTTTCCGGGAGTGACGAGGGTAGTGCAGGCCAGATGAATCACAGTAAACCTATTCATGTGGATTCACAGGGGGCTTGGGCTTCTGGGAATTGAAGTCCAATAACATTTTGACTGCTATGTGGTCCTGGTTTTCCTCATTTCTGAGGGGCCGGACCCAGTCGGTGTGATTGGAGAGCGAGAAGTCCAGTCCTAGGTCCCTAAAATATGGGGTGCCTCAGGGCTCGGTACTCTCTCCTCTCCTATTTAACATCTACATGAAGCCACTGGGTGAGATCATCCGTTCCCATGGGGTCCGGTACCATCAGTACGCGGATGATACACAGTTGTACATCTCGGCCCGTGGGGACCCCAGTGATGCAGTCAAAGTCCTTTCCAGTTGTCTGGAGGTGGTTGGGGTCTGGATGGGGGTGAATGAGTTACAGCTGAATCCTAGTAAGACTGAGTGGCTGTGGATGGGTGGCCCTGTGCTATCCCGGGAGCTACCATCTTTGGTTTTGGATGGGGCTATTTTGCCCCAGACCGACCCAGTGTGCAACTTGGGGGTCCTCCTGGATTTGCAGCTGCTGCTAGAAGAACAGGTGGCGGCTGTGGCCAGGAGGGCCTTCGCCCAACTTCAGGTGATTCCCCAGTTGCGCACGCTCCTGGACTGGGACTCTTTGCTCATGGTCACTCATGCTCTGGTGACCTCCAGACTAGATTATTGTAATGTGCTCTACATGGGGCTGCCCTTGATGACCATTCAGAGGCTGCAGCTGGTCCAGAATGCGGCGGCCCGGGTGGTGATGGGGTGTGGACGTTATGCCCATGCCTCACCAATGCTGCGGGAGCTACACTGGTTACCCATTTGCCTCCGGGTGCAATTCAAGGTGCTGGTTTTGACCTTTAAAGCCCTATATGGTAGTGGGCCAGGTTACCTTAGAGAATGCATCGCCCTAAGGACGTCTGTCCATCCAACAAGAGCGGACCGGAGGGGCTCCCTAATAGTGCCATCGGCCAGGAGGGCTCGCCTCTCTGGCACAAGGAGGAGGGCCTTCTCTGTGTCCGCATCGGCCCTTTGGAACCTCCTGCCTGTGGAACTGCGCCTCCAGACGGAGTTGTTGCCCTTTAGAAAAGAACTAAAAACCTGGCTGGCGGGCCAAGTTTGGGGTGCAGGTAGAGGGGTGGCTTCCGTTGGGTGGTTAATATAGGGGAGGATGGCTGCCCCATGGTTTCTTCAGTTCCTGCACCCCTCTCTTTTTAGGGGTGGGTTCTTATTGCTGGTTTTTATCTGTTTTAATTGTTTTTATCTGTTTTTACCCACTGTTGTGAACCGCCCAGAGTTGGCTTTGGCTGAGTGGGCGGTATAAAAATTTAACAATAAATAAAATAAATAAATAAAAATAAAAATTTGGAGTGCCAAGGTTCACCATCACAGACCTAGACAGAGGTTTGAGCACCCATCTCTGTTCCAGCTCCTGCCAACCTAAAAGTTTGAAAGCAAGAAATTGCAAGTAGATAAATAGGGATCACTTAGGTGGGAAAAGTTCTTGGGGACATGAAAGGAGGCGTCCCCTGAGCAGAGTTTCTCCAGCAAAAATCCTTTCAACCCAGAATAATTCCTGACATGAAATTATTATTAGAACCTATGGCAATGGCATGTAAGTGGGCAACACTGGAGCATTACATGGCTGGATAGAGAACTGGTGGTGATGAAACAGTGATTTTTTCCCCTCAAGAGACCAGGTGTAGTCTCTAAAAGTTAATTTATCTATCTCTGTTTCTCATTTGCAATACCTTGGCTCTTGTGCAGTGATGGGCAGTCTTGGTGTTGTGTCCTAAAGCATGTGCCTTTAAACAATGTACCTATCCATGTGTATCCAATGTAACCTTTTCCATGTGTAACATTGTAACCTCAGCTGCATCTCTGTAACCCTAATAGGACGCAAGCTAGTGACCACTAGATGGCAATAGCGAGCGTCCAAGCTCATTGGTCCAAGACTCACCTAAGAGCAACAGAGCGGGAAGATTCCCGCCATCACCTTCACCTGGACAAGAAGGGCGTGACCTGAAATGACGTCACGCGGACAGTAGCCAATAGACTGTCAAGGAGCCACATTCAAATGTATAGCCACTGTATATATTGAGCTGTTCGTCCGCCATTACCACATGTTCCCTCTGACCAGCATGTAATAAAGTTGTGTTAAGCCAGCTCTTCGGCTGTCCTGGTGTCTTTGGTCCCATACACAAAATTGGCGACGAAGGTGGGATCATGGCTGCCCACGGGACCAAGACATACGCCGGTTTCGACATCAAGAAACCGCAAGATTGGGAACTCTTCGAAATGGACTTCCAAGGCGCGCTGGTGGAGTTCGAGGTTACGGACGAGGCGAAGAAAAAAGCCATTCTCACCAGAATGCTCGGGCACGACAGCAAGAGGGTATTGATTGACCTCATCGCACCCAAAAAGGCGGCTGAATTCAAGGCAAAGGAGCTCCTGAAGGTGTTGCGAGACCATTTCCGGCCCTCGGTGGCGATGTTTCCCGCTCGGAGTGCGTTTTGGAGGCGAGTCCAAGCGCCTGGAGAGTCGGTCGCCGCCTTCGTAGCGGCCCTGCGTCTGGCTGCCGGCCCATGCAAATGGGAGAACTTGGAAGTCACCCTCAGGGACTGCGTGCTATGCGGCCTGAAGGACGCCGAGATTCAGCGCACGCTGATGAATCAGGAGCCGCCCCCCCACGTTGCAGGAGGTCCTGAAAGCGGCATAGGCCGCGGAAGCCACGAAGGCCGGGGTGCAAGAGCTCCAGGACTGGCGGCCGAAGGCCGACAAAACAGAGAGTTCGGTGCACGCAGCCCGGTGAATTTTGAAATCGTCCGCTGAAAGCAGCGACGACGAGGACGTCCGGAGGGTCCGGAAGGAGGGCCGGCGTTGCGACGGCTGCGGGGCGGCTCACGACCGTGCCAGGTGTCCGTTCAGAAAAGCCGAGTGCCACAACTGCGGGCGACGCGGGCACATCGCCAAAGTCTGCAGACAACGGCGCAAGGACCGGAGGAGCTCACCCGGCCGCTCAGCGAGGCCAGACCGCTCGACGAGACTAAAGGATGGCGCCCGGCCCACGAGGAAGCAGGACGGCGTGGGCCGCATCTCCGCCGACAGCGATGCCGCCGCCCCGGTTTTCAGCGTGTCCATGGGACACCCCCGTTACTTTGTTGAGGTACTGGTGCAAGGGGCCCCTGTTAGGATGGAGATTGACTCTGGCTCCTCATATTCCATCATTTCCCAGAGGGAGTTTTTGAGAATTGCCCCCCACGTACGGCCCAAGCTCAAAGCGTTGAGATCCACGCTTCGGGACGTGCAAGGGAACAGTATCCCGGTGTTGGGGGTTGGGAAATTCCAGGTCCAGTATAAGCGGCACGCCGCGGAACTCCCCCTAGTCGTTCTTAAGGGGGGTAATTGCAGCCTCCTCGGGACTCAATGGTTTCAGCCCCTGGGTCTGTTCATTGGGGGGGTGCACGCCGTTGGGACTGACCCAATACAGAGGGTGTGCGACGCGCACCCCGAAGTCTTCAAAAAGGGACTTGGGAAATTCAATGGACCCCCAGTAACTTTCGACCTGGACCCGGAGGTCCGCCCAATAAGACTCAAACCGCGCAGAGTGCCTTTTGCACTAAAGGACAAAATAGAGGCGGAACTGGACAAATTAGTGGGCCAGGGGATTCTTGTTCCTGTTGATTCTGCGGAGTGGGAAACTTCAATTATCACGGCATTGAAGGCCAATGGGGAGGTTCGCATTTGCGCCGATTATAAGTGCACCATTAATAAGGCAATCCGCCCTAATGCGTATCCGGTGCCGGTGGTCAGCCATTTGCTAGCCAGGTTACATGGGGGAAAGTGTTTCGCTAAGCTCGACCTGGCACAGGCCTATCAGCAACTCATGGTAACCCCTGCCGCAGCTGCTGCACAAACCATAGTCACGCATAAGGGGGCGTTCCAGGTGACGCGCCTCCAATTCGGCGTGAACTCGGCACCTGGGATTTTCCAGTCGCTCGTGGAACACCTCCTCAAAGGGCTGGACGGCGTTTTACCATATTTTGATGATGTATTGATAACGGGGGGGAGTGAGGTTGAATTGGCTGAAAGGCTAAACAAGGTCCTGGCGGCATTCGAACGGGCGGGGTTGAGGTTGCGAAAAGACAAATGCGTCTTCTTCGCGAAGGAGGTTGAGTTCTTAGGGTTCCGAGTAACGCCCGAGGGGATCAAACCGTCCAAATCCAAGGTGGCCGCCATCAAGAAAGCCCCTCGCCCCACATCCAAGCCCGAGTTGCAGTCGTTCCTAGGGCTCTTAAATTTCTACCACTCCTTCCTTCCACGGAAGGCTGCGGTGGCTGAGCCGCTTCACAAGTTGCTCAAGAAAGATGCGGCATGGAAGTGGGGCGATGACCAGGAGAGGGCATTCACGGAGCTGAAACAACTCCTGGCGTCTGACGCCATTCTGACCCATTTCGACCTCAAACGGCCGGTCATACTGATCTGTGATGCATCCCCGGTGGGGGTGGGGGCAGTGTTATGCCACGTGTTGGAAAACGGGAGGGAGGCCCCAATAGCGTTTTACTCCAGGTCCCTGTCCCAAGCGGAGAGGAATTACGCCCAGACAGACAGGGAAGCGCTGGCGATAATTGCAGGGACCAAAAAATTTCACGATTTTCTATATGGCCGCCCCTTCACCATCGTGACCGACCACAAGCCCCTACTAGGCATTTTTACCGCAGATAAGCCCATGCCACAGATCCTGTCCGCGAGGATGCTTAGGTGGGCCGTTTTTCTCAACGCATACCAGCACGCGTTGGTGTACCGGCCCGGGAGAGAGATCAGCCATGCGGACGCCCTGTCGAGGTCCCCCCTCCCCCAGACACACAGCCACGTGGGCGAGGAGGAGCCGGACCGCCAGGTGCTCATGATAGAAGTCTTACATTCACCCCCCATAGTACCCGCCGATATCGCTAAAGCGATGAGCAGAGATAGGACGTTGGCGGCGGTTAGCTCCTGGGTACAGAAAGGGTGGCCAGCGTCTTCCCCAGCGGAAGAATTCGCCCCATTTTTCAGGAAAAAGTTGGAGCTGTCCCTAGAGAGGGGGTGTCTCTTGTGGGGGCAGCGGGTGGTGATTCCCGCATCCCTTCGGCCGAGGGTGCTTAAACTGCTGCACGTCAGCCACCCCGGAATTGTGCGCTCCAAAGCGCTGGCCCGGAGCTACTTTTGGTGGCCCCAGTTAGACGCCGACATCGAGCACATGGTCGGCACTTGTGAGAGTTGCCAATGCTCCAGACCGGAGGGGGCCCGTCTTCCCCACAGGGAGTGGGACGCGGCTAAGGGGCCGTGGTCCCGGATACACATAGATTTCGCGGGCCCGTTCCGAGGAACTCTGTTTCTCCTTGTTGTGGATGCTTTCTCTAAGTGGTTGGAGGTCATCCCAGTCACGAGCACCTCCTCGGCCGCGACAATAAAGCATTTGCGGAGAATTTTTTCAAGTTCGGCATACCCGACACTCTAATTAGCGATAACGCTAGTTGCTTCACGTCCGCTGAGTTCAGGGCATTCACAGAGATTAACGCCATCCGGCACATCACCTCTGCCCCTTTCCATCCGGCCACCAATGGCCAAGTGGAGCGCCTCGTACGCACCACGAAGGACGCGCTGCGGCGCATGGGCCCCGGGGACCTCAACCTGCAAGTGTGTCAGTTTCTGCTAGGGTACAGGGTGACCCCGTTGGCATCAGGATACTCCCCCGCGGAGCTCTTAATGCGCAGGAAACTGGCCACCATTCTCACTAGGCTAGATCCCACGAGAGTTGAAGACAAGGGGAGGAACATCGGGATAGAAGCCACAAAGAGTTTTAGTGTGGGTGCCCCGGTGCATTGCAGAAACTACGCCAGCGCGGGGCCAGCCTGGGTACCGGGGGTGGTTGTAGAACAGACCGGTCCCTTGTCGTACCGCGTGGAAACCAACACAGGTCTCCTTTGGCGGCGGCACGCGGACCAACTCCGGAACCGGGTCCCGGGAAGTCAGGGCACCGACAGCACTGGGGCAAATTCAGCGTTAGGGTTCTCCCCCACCTGTTTAGCCCAAGGGGGAGGAGAGGGGGGCCCAGAGTCCCCACCAAGGGGGGAGGAGGAAGAATTCATCCTCATAGATATCCCACGGGATTCCCCAACAGAGTTTAATTTTGAGTTACAGAACCTGGGGGTTTTTTTGGAGTGGTCCCCCACCCATCCAAGCGAGAAGAGGGGTTTTACGTTAGCCCCTGGTGCCCCCGGTTAGCCCACAACGGAATCTACCATTTCCCCTAAAGCTGGAAAACCACAGCAAGCCACTAACAAGTCTCCCTCTCCCATTACAGGGCAAGGGTCCAGGGAACAAGGAAGCGGTAGCGGCCCCCGGGCGGGCCAACCCACATCGCGGCCCAAACGCGAGTGCAAGAAACCATCTTGGTTAAGAGACTTCGTCTCATCCTAGGGGGGAAGGATGTTGTGTCCTAAAGCATGTGCCTTTAAACAATGTACCTATCCATGTGTATCCAATGTAACCTTTTCCATGTGTAACATTGTAACCTCAGCTGCATCTCTGTAACCCTAATAGGACGCGAGCTAGTGACCACTAGATGGCAATAGCGAGCGTCCAAGCTCATTGGTCCAAGACTCACCTAAGAGCAACAGCGCGGGAAGATTCCCGCTATCACCTTCACCTGGACAAGAAGGGCGTGACCTGAAATGACGTCACGCGGACAGTAGCCAATAGACTGTCAAGGAGCCACATTCAAATGTATAGCCACTGTATATATTGAGCTGTTCGTCCGCCATTACCACATGTTCCCTCTGACCAGCATATAATAAAGTTGTGTTAAGCCAGCTCTTCGGCTGTCCTGGTGTCTTTGGTCCCATACACAAAACTTGGCCCTCCAGCTGTTCTTGAACTTCAATTCCCAGAAGCTCAAATCAGTACTCCTGCTGATCAGGGCCTCTGGGAATTGAAGTTCAAGAACAGCTGGAGGGCCAAGACTGCCGATCACTGCTCTTGTGCCTACATAAAATTTCATTTAAACTGCCCAAGGTTTTGCCTTTAGAAAGGGCCACCTCCGCCCTTTTGCCATAGTTGTGGTCTCACCAAATTATAAATCTTACCAAGCTATACATATATAACCCATTCCCATTGTCCTCTTCTAAGCAAATCTCTGCAGTCTCATTAACCAAAAAATAGTGCTGGCTGCAGCCATGAAATTTAAATGCCTACAAGTCATGAATTTATAACAAAGGGAAAGGCTTTGTCTAATAGTCAGGTTATCATCTTCAGTAATGGGTTCCTTTGAAATGTTAAGAACAGCTGAGGATTTTATTTCCTCCCCACCACACACACAAAATTATTTTTATCTATCCTAGGTTCTGGCAATTGTCTTCAACACAGCCCAGATCTCATTCTTTGAACGACCTTCCAATTCCCCTGAAGATGAAAATGTGATGATGACTATTAATTGGCAGGAGCTGGTCTCTGGATATCACAGATCCTGCCATACATTACAGCACAGGCTCCATGAAAACGAGTGGGTGAGACAAGGTATGGATTGTGGGAAAGAATACAATATTTTTGAGGTGACTCTTCCTCTTTGGCTGCAATCCTGCATGCACTTACCTGGCCAAATGATACAACTACCTCAGGCAGCAGATGGTATTCTAATCATCTTAGAACTGTAGAGATGGAAAGAACCATGTGGACCATCAAGTCCAACTCCTTTCAAGGAGGCATAATGGGAAATTGAACTTCCAACCACTGACTCTGCTATTTAGTTGTCAATGTTGCTAAGTCTGGCCGTGCAGAGAGAATATACTGCTTTCTTCTGGTTATCTTGGCCTCTTTCTCCACTGATTTCAGGTAAAGACTGTTTTCAATGGCTGAATAGAGTAACACTTTCAATTTTTCAGCCACACCAGTCTATTAGTGATTCTTTCTGTGCTGCAGTGCATGACCCCTAAGAGAAACCAACACTTCCTCATCAACCTGCACATTCTCCAGTGTTGAATTTTTAAAGCAATGGTGCATTTTGTTAATTGTGGTGGGTTTTAAAAAAAGATTGCTTTAAGTGATTTTCATTGCAGTGGCCAACAGTAATAGCATTTTTGGGAACCATTCAAAATGCAGGTACTTCATCCCAATCTCTGAACTCACACTCTAGTTTCAGAGGTCAAAATCTTTCCACTCCCCCCCCCCCCCCACGATTGGCTTTATACTGGGGCCCAAGAAGGTGTGATTTCTAGGTGAACTTCCAACACACATTTTCAGAAACCAATGATTTACAATAATGCACTTTAACCATGCAATCTGACCTCTTTCTTTCAGAAATTTTATAGTTCATTGAACAACAAAAATCTTTCCAGTTCTAAATCAAAGCTGGAAGATGAGAGTTGTTCCAAACTCTAAGGCCTTCATGCATCTTCTGAAGCGGTTCTTTAATTTTGAAATCAATAAAGCATTTT
Organism: Bradypodion ventrale; assembly: GCA_035047345.1. Lineage (NCBI taxonomy): Eukaryota > Metazoa > Chordata > Lepidosauria > Squamata > Chamaeleonidae > Bradypodion > Bradypodion ventrale. The sequence goes on from JAWDJE010000003.1 coordinate 26,433,184, forward strand.
GTGTGTCTGATATAAACCTAAATATTCAAGGTTGAATAATTAATAGATTTCTTGTCCAGTGAGAGATACATCTCTTTTTTTCTGCTGGAAAAATGTTTTGGTTAATACAACATTTCCCCCAGCAGAAATGATCTTTAGTTTAAAAAAGCAAAAAGCTGTGATTTAAGTTGTAGCCTCAAAAGTAAGAAAATTCAAACTGAGGAAAAGAGCACATTGATGCACCCTTTTAATAATTTAACTTCTATCCCAAACAGCATTAATGTCACACACCACTCCATGTACATTTTATTTGATTAGAAGCACTGAAATAAAATGGGGCCACAGTGGCTTAGTACTTAAGATACTGAGCTTGACCAGCAGGTCAGCAAGATCACCAGTTTAAGACCCGGGTACTGCTGCACAATGGAATGAGCTCCTGTCTCTGTCTCAGTTCCTGCCAACCTACCAGTTCGAAAGGAAGAAATTGCAATTAGATAAATAGGTACCATTCAGGTAGGAAAGGTAACAGCATTCTATGTGCTTCAGTGTCTAGTCATGCCTGCCAGATAAGCACGGAAACATCTGCAGATACAAATAGTGCTGGCATGGGAGACCTTTACCTTTCATGAAATTAAATACAACAGCTACAAACAACAGATTTGTCGCACAACTTTACTAGATTTTTACTAGCTTAGTCCAGTTGATCTACTTTTTTATCCTTTGTTTGGAAGAAGGTCTGTTTGGCCAGAATTCTCTTTGCTTATACTGCTCACATTCCTGTCCTGCTCAGATCTTGTGCTTGTAGAAGAACCCCCTGCTTTAAATAGAGTAATCTCTGGTTCACAAAAAGCACAGTGCTCATGGGGCATTGCATTCCATGGTTTCAGAGGAAATCCTGGTCATTATCATTAATGGCAAGATGGTAAGATATTTGTACTTGTTCCTTAGTGGGGCTGCGGTGGCTCAGTGATTAAGAAGCTTGCCTTGTTAGCTGTAAGGCCAGCAAGCTGGCAGTTCAAGACCTAGGTACTGCATAATGCAGGTGTTCCCAACCTATGGCCTGCCAGCCAACCAAGGCCCACAGCACCATTTCATGTGGCCTGCTGCTGCTGGACCCAGAAATGGAAGCGGATGCATTTACGACAGCTACATGTGTAAACGCGGTTATGTTGGCCAAAATGCACCTGCTGCTGTCATAAAGGTGGAAGTTGGTGCATTTACTTCTGCTTCTGGTGTGTGTGGTCTGGCTTGCTCAGCTGTCTGGGGTGTGTGGTCAGGCCCACAGTGTAAAAAGGTTGGGAATCCCTGGCATAACGGTTTGAGCGCCTGCCTTTGTCCCAGATCCTACAAACCTAGCATTTCGAAAGCAAGAAATTGCAAGTAGATAAGTAGGGACCACTTCGGTGGGAAAAGATCTTAGGGACATGAAAGGAGCCTTATTTGGGCGCCCCTGAGTAGAGTTTTCCAGCAAAAATCCTTTCAACCCATAATAATTTCTGACACAAAATTATTATTATTACTTGTTCATTTATTTGCTTTAGGATATTTAACAGAAATGTTTCCCTGTTGTATTTACTTGTGGTGCTACAAAAAGGTTGCAGCAATATGCCCATGTTTTGAGTAAGCAGAACTAAGGTTTGGCTTGAAATTCTTTGTTTTTTTGGGGGAAGAGCCTCAACCATAAGATTTTGTTTAAAGACAAACTCCTTTTCCTTTTTTTTAGAAAATTCTCTTGCAATTTAGAAATTCGCACATTCCCCCATGTTGAGGAAAGAAAATCTGTCTTTATTGAGTAATAAAGTAATATGTGATAAGAGAATAACATGAAATATCATTGTATAAATAATTTTTTAAAAAGGAAACAATCAGGAGTTATATTAAAACTTCAGTTAATGAGGACTGAAATATTACAAGAGCACCAAATAACGCTGGTGGAGGCCACTAGGAGTGCTAGAGCAGGGGTGCCCAAACCTTTTGGCCAGGTCATGTGGTTGAGCATGCCGGTCATGTGATTCCTCCCACCCAGAAGTAGGTTTGCCATAATTCTCTCCTGCCAAACTGGGACAGCTACGTGACATCATTGCATTCTTCAAACCGTGCATGTGTCGAATGGGGCTGTCAGATTGGACTGTCAGGGAGACCTGACAGCTCTAAGACCCCTTGGAATCCCTGTCGGGGGCAGATAGCCTTCGTCAGTTTAAAATAAACTGTAGTCAAGAGGTTTTCCCCCATGTAAGTTTCCTCAAACCCCACATGAGGATCCCTTGGAAGAAAGTTTAAAGAGGGGCCATGAATAGCAATGCAGTCCATGGTGCCTCCGTTTCCCTCTGGAAGGAGAAAAGCAGGAGATAGGAAGGGACTTATTTTGGAGGAGGACCTTTGTGATGGAGGACTCTTCACTTTCTGTCCACCCTGTTCCCTTCCATTCTAGGAATATCAACCCTATGCAATTAACCCTTTGTGGTCACGTGAAGAAGGAATCCTCTGTCTCAGTGTATGGTGGAGGTTGGGTTTCTTAGATATGGGTATTTCTTAGTCCCTCCCAGCTTTCGAGGAAAAGGGCTGAGGATGACTCCTTGTCCCCCAAACTTCAAAGTGAGCCAAGGGATTTTGGAAAATAGTTATTTCACTGCCTCTGTGCCTTTCTTTCAATTATTTTGCTTGCAAGTGTCTCCCCTCCCTGACGGGCTTCTCAGGGTGCTGTTTTGCCTTTGCCGCTTTCAAGCAGGATAATTGAAAGAAAGGCAGGGAGGCAGTGAATTAACTCTTTGCAAAAAATCCCTTGGTGAGGGGTGATCTTGCTTTCTTTGCTCAAATTTAAACATCCGGGAAATTTACATGTTTTTTTCTTGAATCGGCCAGGACAGCTTGAATCCAGGAAAACCAGGACATATGGTAACCCTACCCGGAAGCAGAAGTAAAACATGCATGCGCATGTGCAGAACACACCTGTACATGTGCAGAACGCTGCAATAAATGACCTGTGGCTGTTGTAAATGCTTTCAGAATATCCATTCCTGGGACTAATCTCACATCTGACGTTCACTTGCACATCAACAATAAGGGGATAATACATCACCATACTGGAGGACAGCTCTTCAAATAGAGGACTGTCCTACCTAAAGGAGGACATATGGCTGCTTTAAACTGGGAGGAGAAATAAGTGGACAATAAGATTTGGGGGCAAAATAAGAGGAAGAAACCATAAGAACATATAAGAACATAAGAACAGCCTTGCTGGAACAGGCCACAGACCATCCAGTCCAGCATTCTGTCTCACACAGTGGCTCACCATTTGCTTCAGGGTATTCCCAAGCAGATGCCTTCACCTGCTTAGGATTCCCTGGAAATGGCATTGAGAGATATCCTGCCTATCTCTCCAACCCGGAGGTTGTCCTTAAGTATCCATAATTATAGCCATCGATACCCTTGTCCTCCATGAACTTGTCTAATCCTTTCTTAAAGCTGTCAAGACTGACAGCTGTCACCACTTCTTCTGGCAGGGAGTTCCATAGACCAGTAATCCTCCGGGTGAAAAAGTACTTTCTCTTATTTGTTTGAGAACTAGTACCCAAAAGTTTCATGGAGTGTCCCCTAGTTCTAGTGTTATGCGATAGGGAAAACAGTTTTTCCTTATCTACTTTGTCCACACCGTGCATGATTTTATAAACTTCAATCAGGTCACCTCTTAGATGTCGTCGTTCAAGAGTGAAGAGGCCCAACCGTTGCAGCCTCAGATGGTAAGGAAGGTGTTCCAGTCCCCTAATCATTCTGGTTGCCCTCCTCTGCACTTTTTCCAGCTCCATAATATCCTTCTGGAGGTATGGCGACCAGAACTGTACACAGTATTCCAGATGGGGCCTCACCATAGATTTATAAAGAGGCAAAATGACACTTGCTGACTTATTTTCTATACCCTTCCTAATGATCCCTAGCATTGAGTTTGCTTTTTTCACTGCTGAGGCACACTGGGTTGACACCTTCATTGAGTTGTCCACCAGGACACCAAGGTCCCTTTCCTGGTTTGTCGCAGAGAGTTCAGATTCCATCAGTTTATAAATCTAATTGGGGTTCTTTGCCTCAATATGCATCACTCTGCACTTACTAATGTTGAAGCTCATTTGCCACTGTTTTGCCAACTCCCCCAGTGTCAAGAGATCCCTCTGGAGCTCCTCACAATCTCTCACAGTTTTCACTACCCTGTATAATTTAGTGTCGTCAGCAAATTTGGCTACCTTGCTTTTTACTCCTACCTCTAGATCATTTATGAAGAGGTTGAAAAGCAGGGGTCCCAGTACTGAACCTTGGGGGACCCACTCTTTACTTCCCTCCACTTGGAGAAGTGTCCATTTAGTGCTACCCTCTGTTTCCTGTCCCTTAGCCAGTTTATTTATTTTTATTTATTTATTTATTTATATTCAAATTTATATGGCGCCCAATCAGGTAAACCCGACTCTGGGCGGTTCACAACAAGTTAAAACACACATAAAACAGTACAACCAATTAAAACCAATTAAAACCCAACATACCCACCCACCTACCCCATTCCTCTTAAAACCCACATAAACCCACATTAAAAAAAAACAGTTGCTGATCCAGGACAAGTTGCTTGTCCTGGACAAGACCTGTCCCTTTATTCCATGACTGGTAAGTTTATTCAAGAACCTTTGGTGTGGGACCTTGTCAAAAGCCTTCTGAAAGTCCAGATAAACAATGTCAACTGGATCCCCCTTATCCACATGCTTGTTGACACTCTCAAAAAAATCCAACAGATTAGTGAGGCATGATTTGCCCTTGTAAAAGCCATGTTGGCTCTCCTTTAGCAGCACTTTCTCTTCTATGTGCCTATTAATTCTATCTTTTAGGATGGTTTCCATCACTTTACCTGGGACACATGTCAAACTGACAGGTCGGTAATTTCCTGGATCACCCCTGGATCCTTTTTTGAAAATTGGTGTTACATTCGCTACCTTCATCAGGCACAAAGCCTGATTTGAGGGAAAGATTATATATTTTGGCTAGGAGATCAGCAATTTCATCTTTAAGTTCCCTGAGAACTCGTGGATGGATGCCATCTGGTCCTGGTGATTTATTAGTGTTTAGTTAAACAAGACATGCAAGGACCTCCTCCCTGGTTATTTCTATCTGGCTTAATTCTTCGGTTTCCCTCCCTACAAAGATAGGCTCTGTTTTGGGCATGTGGTGTCTGTCTTCTTCAGTGAATACTGAAGCAAAGAATTCATTGAGTCTCTCTGCAATCTCTGTTTCCTCTTTAATAACCCCTTGCCTTCCATTGTCATCTAATGGTCCAATGGCCTTCCTAGTTGAGTTCTTACTTCTAATGTACTTAAAGAAGTCTTTGTTATTTCTCTGAGTATTTTTAGCTATACGCTCCTCAAAGTCTTGCTTTGCTTTCCTGATTGTTGCCTTGCATTTTTTCTGCCAGAATTTATGTTTCTGCCTGCTGTCCTCATTCGGACAAGCCTTCCATCTTCTAAATGAGCTTTTCTTGCTTTTGATCACTTCCCGAACAGCTCCTGTAAGCCACATCGGAGTCCTCTTGGACCTGGCAGTGCCCTTTTTCCTTTTGGGTATGCATTCCAATTGGGCCTCTGTTATTGTTTTTGTAAACAGCCTCCATGCCTCTTGGAGTGTTTGGACTCTCTCAATTTTCCTTTTCAGCTTATTTTTTTACTAGTTTCCTCATCTTTGGGAAATTTCCTTTTTGAAAATTTAAGGTCTCTGTGTTAGATTTTATCAGTGACTTGCGGTCTATGATCAAGTTAAACATAATTGAGTTGTGGTCACTGTTCCCTATTGGATCAGTCACATTAACATCTTGCACCAGAGTCAAGGATTCTTGTACCTCTAGTTGGGTCTTCAACCATCTGTCCCAGGGAACAATCATTTAGCATATCTAGGAACTTTATCTCTTTATCATGTGCTGAACAACAGTTCACCCAGTCTATGTGAGGGTAATTGAAGTCCCCCATTATAACCAGGCTTCCCTTCTTGGATGCCTCCTTTACAACATTCTCCAACTGCCAGTCTCCTCAAGAGTTTGGGTCGGAGGCCGATAGTATATGCCTACTGTTACACCATCCTTGTGGCCTGGTACTCTTACCCACAGAGCTTCTAATGGTGACTCCAAATCACCTAGATATTCCAATTCATACGATTTTATCACTTCTTTGACATACAAGGCTACACCACCTCCCGTTTGCCTCTTCCTATCCTTCCTGTACAGTTTGTAGCCTGGGATAACTGTATCCCATTGGTTATCATCCATCCACCAGGTTTCAGTTATACCAATAATATCAATATTCTTATCTATTGCTAAGTATTCCAGCTCCCCTATTTTGTTCCGGAGGCTTCTGGCATTTGTATACAAGCATTTATATATGCTTTCCTGATACAGTCTTTTGAGTCCAGTTGCATTGTTAGATTGCCTCTTGCATCCTTCTGCTAGAGTGCTGGTGACTAGCTCCTTGCTCTGCTCAGTAATTTTTGCATCCTCCTCACTACTCAAGTATACACTTTCCCGAACCGGATGCTGCCCAGCTCCTGTTGGCTTTCCCCCAGTTATCAGTTTAAAAGCTGCTCTGCAGCCTTTTTGATGTTGAGTGCCAGCAATCTGGTCCCATCATGGTTCAAATGCAACCCATCTGATAAGAAGAACCGTTTGAAATAGTGACTGTGGCTTAAAGAAGAATGAAGCCGTAATGTATAAGCAAAAGTCTTTATAAAAAATATATTTCCAAAAGCGTAACAACAAAAATAATTCCTCTGTGGGTAAATTAGTTAATGAGAGTTACAGTAATGACGTATTCTTGGATAAACAAAATTAATTCCTCTGTGGGTAAATGTAAATAGTTCACTGTTTCTTTCACAGGTAGATATGAATGATTCACTGATATAACAATATTTTCTTTCAAAGTCGATACCAGTTATTTCGACTTTTCGAATTATTATATTCTTCTTCAGGAAGATCTGCACATAAAAATTATATACAAACATGATAATTAGCATGACTAAAAATGGTAACTACTGTTGCACATGAGTTCTCAAAGATATATAACATTACTGTGGATGTAAGAAAGTCAAAAGGCACAAGCTTACCAAAATGTAAAAGAGTCTCTTGAAACCGCGTCCTTGCCTCCGCTCAAACTATTAAGTGCATATGGACGTTAATGATGTGTGTGGGGCAGCTGCCTTTATGCTAGATGAAAACTGACTCACGTGTAACCAATTGCTATACACGCCCGAAGCCAGCTGCTAGAGTCGTATAAACTTACTCCCTGGAAAATTCTATAGAAACGCCGCCAAATCATGCTCCTGATTTAATCCTTTTGGATACATAGTATCAAAGAAGTGAATAAAAATGCTTCCCGTTGTCTTAATCTTTTGTTGATATCACATCTTTCAAATAACTTTGGCCGAACCGTCTCTAACACTACAAAGCGGAAGTCCCTATCTGAGTGGCACTTTTCCATATAGTGAGAGACCAATGGAGCTTCTGTCACCTGGTGTCTAATTTTAGACCTGTGTTCCGAAATCTGCTGCCTGAGTGGCCGACTGGTGAGTCCCACATAACGCATCTGGCAGAGGCATTCCCACATATAAATTACGCATTTGCTGGCACAACTGGAAAGGGATTTTTAAAGAAAATGTTAACTGCTTATTTGGAACATAAATATCTTTGGTTTCCCAGCAGAATTGACAAACTGTGCATGAATGACACCTATAATGTCCTGTTGGAAATGGTTTATCATCAATAATAGTCCTGGCAGTATGGTCGGAATGTACAAGAATGTTACTAACAGATTTCGACCTTCTAAAGCCAATCATCGGTTTTTCATTACACCCGGGAAGGTCCTTAACCAAATGCCAGTGTTTGTAAATAATGTTCTTAATTTGGTTGGCTGCTGGTGAAAACTCAAAAGAACACCTGATCAAATTGCCCCCTCCACCCTGTTTCCTATCAAGCAAATGTTTTCTGGGTGTGTCCCTTACTCTCTGAAGAGCTGAATTGACTACGTGTGTGGGATAACCTCTATTTTTAAGTTTTCTCTGGATGACTAAGGCGGATTTATTGAAGTCTGCGGATTCCGTGGAGTTTCTCTTGGCACGGGCAAAAAGGCCAAAAGGGATGTTATTTCTGACAAAGGCTGGGTGATAAGAAGAGTACTCTAAATACGGGTTCCTATCCGTTGGTTTCCTGTACAACTTAACCGCTACTCTTCTAGACTCTGAAATGTAGACCTCTACATCCAAAAATGGGATGGAAGAGGTGTCAAAGTGAGGAGTAAATCGTAAATTGTTGTCAATGGAATTAATCCATTGTACAAAATCACTGACAATGTCCTGAGAATCAAGAATAAAAAATAAATAATCTATGAATCTGCCATAATATATTACGTGAGGCAGAAAAGGATTGGAGGAATGATACATGTGTTGGCTTTCAAAGTTGTTCAAATACATATTGGCAACTGAGGGGGCCAGGGGGCTCCCCATGGCCATGCCCTTTACCTGAATGTAAAAAGATTTTTCGAATCTACAGTAATTATGTTCGAATATTATGTCCAATAGATCCATTAAGAAATGTGTTGGTGGAAGTTGAGAGGCTCTGGTGTCTAACTTGTCCTGAACTATAGTTCTTGCCTCCTCAAGGGGAATGTTAGTATACAGCGCTTCCACATCAAGTGTGAGGAGCACCCCTGCCTTAGTAACCTCCAAACCCTCAACCTGAGAAATAAAGTGTGTTGTGTCTTTAATAAATGAGGGGGTTTGCCTCGCATATACATTGATGAAGGAGTCTAAATATTTAGCAATGGGCTCGAGGGCGGAATTTACCCCGGAGACAATTGGTCTTGCGGGGGTGGGGGCACCCTGAATTCTAGGCTTGTGAATTTTGGGAATGAGATGGAATATAGGGGTTCTGGGATATTCATTGTACAAGAACCTGGCAGTGTTTTGCATAATGTATCCCAAAGCAATGCCCTCAAATATTACAGTTTTAATAATGTTCATTACATGATGAGTGGGATCATGACTGATATTTAAATAAGATGTCTCATCTCCCAATTGCCTAGCAGCCTCCGCTGTGTAGTCTAAGGTGTCTAATACAACTATTCCTCCACCCTTGTCGGCCTGTTTTATAACAATAGAGGAATCTTGAGCTAAGTTTTTTAGAGTAGCGTGATCTTGTTTGGATAAATTGTACCAACCTTTGATCTGATTGTTTTCCATATTACCTAAATCCCGCAATACCTGTTTATGAAAAACTTCAATAGCAGGGTCATCAACTGCCGGGTTAAACTGAGACTTGGGCTTGAACATGTCCCTAGACTGTACATCCACACCCCTGAAAAAAAAACTTTCAATTTAAGCAACCTAATAAGTTTAAACACATCCACCCGGGTGTTAAAGGAATGATAACAGGGAGTGGGAACAAACGTGAGACCCAGTGAAAGAAGACGTACCTCGTTAGTGGATAAAGATCTAGAGGATAAATTAAAAATTAGGTTTTCCTGCCCCCCCCTCAAAGTCCTTCTTTTCCCTAAAAAAGAATTAGAACGTTGCTGCAAGCCTTGTCGGTTCCTTGTTCTGAAGTCGTAAGTCTTTTGTTGATGAGACTCATCGCAGGAGGTGGATGGGGCATCAGAGTCAGAAGTCTCGAAATCCGAAGAAAAAGTTTGGTCTTTCCAAGTGACACATTTGACCCGCGTAGAGCCTTGTTGGAAGCGCCATCTGTGTACTTTGGCCGAGGAGTAGTCCTGGGTATCCCTAAGAAACTTGTTCTTCTTAAACTGGATAAGGGATTCCCGAAACTGGTGAATCTTATTATTGACTTCCTCTAATGATTTTTCATAAGTGTGGTTATCAACTTCTGTTTTAAGAGAAGTGGAGAACTTTTCAATGTCCTCATGTACCAACTCCAATTCCTTGTGTGATTGCTCAATAATAAGCAAAATGAGGTCGAAGGAGCAACGGTCTAGAATGGCGGCCCACTTCTCAGTGAATTCCTTGTTTTGACTAAAAAGGGTGGGGCCCTTATTAATTCTTAATCCTCGGGGTATCCTGGAAAGGCGATGATAATCAGCCAAAAATGATGCATGCATTTGAAATCTAACTTGTTTCTTCTTCAAAGTCTCTAGTGTGGCAAAATCGCTGTTCTGTGAATCCATATCTATATTCAATGTAGAGGTTTTACCTAGGATTTGCTCTCTCTGTTGATCAGTATAAGCAAAGCCTCTGTCATATACCGCCATGATATAGACATTTTTTATTCACTTCTTTGATACTATGTATCCAAAAGGATTAAATCAGGAGCATGATTTGGCGGCGTTTCTATAGAATTTTCCAGGGAGTAAGTTTATACGACTCTAGCAGCTGGCTTCGGGCGTGTATAGCAATTGGTTACACGTGAGTCAGTTTTCATCTAGCATAAAGGCAGCTGCCCCACACACATCATTAACGTCCATATGCACCTAATAGTTTGAGCAGAGGCAAGGACGCGGTTTCAAGAGACTCTTTTACATATTGGTAAGCTTGTGCCTTTTGACTTTCTTACATCCACAGTAATGTTATATATCTTTGAGAACTCATGTGCAACAGTAGTTACCATTTTTAGTCATGCTAATTATCATGTTTGTATATAATTTTTATGTGCAGATCTTCCTGAAGAAGAATATAATAATTCAAAAAGTCGAAATAACTGGTATCGAGTTTGAAAGAAAATATTGCTATATCAGTGAATCATTCATATCTACCTGTGAAAGAAACAGTAAACTATTTACATTTACCCACAGAGGAATTAATTTTGTTTATCCAAGAATATGTCATTACTGTAACTCTCATTAACTAACTTACCCACAGAGGAATTATTTTTGTTGTTACGCTTTTGGAAATATATTTTTTATAAAGACTTTTGCTTATACATTACGGCTTCATTCTTCTTTAAGACTGAAAGCATATAATCTTTTTACTTTGATTTTGAGCATGTTGTCAAACGGTTCTTCTTATCAGTTGAGTTCTATACCGTTTGCGCCTTCACACCCTTGTCAAATGCAACCCATGACTGCCTCTTCTTCCACTGCCTTTGGGCATTCAGATGTTTAAACCCGATTTTTGATGTTACAACAATAACACTGAAATACAAAACTTAAATTATACACTGGCTCTAACAGCTACATACATACATACAGTTGCTAACTGATCTCATATGGATGATAAGGCTTTCTTTTTTCAAAAATGGTGGATTGGTGTTTCTTGGTTGGGTTCCCCATCTTTGTAGTAGTGTGATCTTCTGATGGCCAGCTGGAAATCTGCCATACGCAGCATTTGAAGCAGTTTTTCTACTGGTATTTGTAGATCCTATAATTTGCTGACTTGTTTAATGGTGGGAGCTTCCCCCCCCCCCCCATAGTTGTGAGAAAACAGGAAGGCAAGATTTTCTGGCCACTATCTTGATGACAGAGTGGTTTTTATGGTTTGTAGAGTTTTCCTGAGGAAAACATTTCGAGAGGTTTTTTTTAAAATTGTGATAGCCAGACATAATTCACACTTACAGGTTTATGTCTTTCATTGAAGACTGAAAGCATATAATCTTTTTACTTTGATTTTGAGCATGTTGTCAAATGTATTTCTTTAAAAAATCACTAGAGCAGAAAATTGATGGAATTTTTTTACCTATTTACAGATGAGTAAATAAATGAGAAATTCTACTGAGGAGGTGCAGTTGATACACATAAAATGATGTTTTGAAAGTGAGTAAGGATTTTAACAGTACCGTGTGGGCAGACACGTAGGAATAATAACACTGGTGAAAGATTCTAGAAGTACTGTATATGAGCTGCAAAAGAAAGCGAAGTGATCTTTTTTTTAAAAAGTGTTTTCCCCCACTTATGATATTCTCTTTGTCTAAGAAAGATATGATATATGTGATTAGGTTGTTGATCTATGGAAAGTGTTATGTTTTGATTTTTTAGGACCACAGGAGCAAGCAAGCTGAGCTTTTTCTTATCCTTTGGCAGTTTATATGTGACAGACAGCTGATAAAAGTGAGATTTTCAGCAAGGTTTCTTTAACAAAAGGGTGGGAAGTAAAATATCAAGAGGTGATACCTTCATTAGCAGCATACCTGTTTGCAGTGTTTAACAGTTGACTTTCATTCGATGCAGGTGTAAATGATAAATGATTGGTAAACAAAAACAGTTGTTTTTTTTAATCAATTTTTTTATTTTACAACAGAAAAAAAAACATAATATAAAAATACAAAAATCTAGCTTGCCCAAATTTGGCATTCCTTGACAAAAAGAAAAAGGTTATTTACATTTTCTTGTTAAACATTCCACTTTCCTGCTGACAGTGGTTATCTTACTATTACTTCTTCCATTACTTTTCCTTCAAAATTTAACCATTCATTATTTCCATTCAATCTTTCCATTGTTGTTTAATACTCTTTATAATTTCCTTACTTTTATATATTACTATTTCTTTACTGAACCAATTACAATCCTTACTCCTATATATTGTTCTTTATACATCCGGTATTCTTTATAACCTTCCCGTCCACTTTTAATTACCCCCATCATTATTCCTTCCTAATCATTTAAATTTCAAACCCTAAATTGATACCTTCCATCTAATTTGCCCACATTTAACATTCCTTGCCCTTCTCCTTTATATGTCTTATTTTTCCTGTTTTCCTTTCCTTCTTTCTTTAGGTCCATCTTCTTCCGGTCTGTCAAACAAAAACAGTTGTAAACAGTGATTGGAAAACTATTTTAATAGAAAAACCATTTTGAGTGAAGAGTGAAGTGAAACAGGGTGGCTGGGTATTGAATAAAGTGGAACCTCGGTTAACAAACTGCTTGGTTAACATACAAATTGCATAACAAAAAGAAATCCATAGAAATTAGTGGCTCAGTTTACGGAATTTTTTCGGAACAGATTAATTGGTTTTCAATGCATTCCTGTGGGAAATTGTATTCAATGCATTCCTATGGGAAATTCATTTAAAGTAATTTTCCCTGTAAGAAACGGCCCAGAGAACGCATTAATTAACCAAGATTCCACTGTATTTGTATTCTGTCCCTTGTTTCTTTGTTCCAGGTCACATGCATCCACTGTGAGCAATTTCTCCTAAGTATCAACAGGCACTGAATTTTTATTTAATGTCTGGGGAAATTGAGACTACTTATGTTCCAATCACTGTAGATCCACTCCACTCCAGTTTCACATGTATACTGAATACATAAGTCTGTTTTATTGTGTATAACACTCTGCATTATTATTATTATTATTATTATTATTTGGGGGGGGGTGAGAGCATGAAGAAATTGGTGTATTTTAAACCCTGGGTTCCCTAACATATATAAGATATATATATATATATATATATATATCTTTGCCTACTATACATATTTTTGTATATACAGTAAATTTATTTTGTACTCCAAGTTTTGGATACAACACTTCCTAACAGTCATATTCTGGTATGCAATTTTTGTGCCAGGATCTTCATTGTTGCAAAATTCTGCAGAGCTGCAGAAGCCAAAGATTAACTGTATTTCAATCTATGTACTAGATTCATCCCTGCTGTTTATTAGTCTGGGAAGAGCAAAGTGGGTTAATTTACTTAAAACTGTAGACTAGACGAAATTCACCAACACAGCTATTTGAGATAGGTCAGCTTTAGCTTCTTTGCCCCTGTCTGTTTTGGAGTCCATGCTATGGTGTTTTCACACAAATGACTCTTTTAATCTCTGCACCAAGCAAATGTGATTATCGAGTCATGTGGTCTGTCCATCTGTGATGCTGTTTTTTTTAAAAAAAACAACCAGGTTGAGCCTCCTGAAGATCAGAGCTTGAAAATTTTACTTTTGGGTAAATTTTTACTCTCCTGCTTTTGGGTAAATTTTTACTCTCTAATGAGGAAGACAAACTTCCTAGGGGTTAAATGGGTGCCTGTAAGTGCTAATAATGAAACATGCATTGGTGTGCCCCTTCCTGAAGAAACCATAACTTGACCCAACAGTATTAGCTAACTTTTGGCCTGTATCCAACCTTCCCTTTCTAGGGAAGGTATTGGAGAAGGCAGTGGTGCAGCAACCACAGGAGGTTCTGGATGAAGCGGACTATCTGGACCCTTTTCAGTCAGGATTCAAGCCTGGATATGGTAATGAGACTGCATTGGTTGCATGATCTCTGGCATGAGTGGGACAGAGGGAATCCATCCGTCCTTGCTCTTCTTGACCTCTCAGTGGCTTTTGATACCATCGACCATGGTATCCTTCTGGAACGGCTCCGAGGATTGGGGATCCAGGGCACTGTGTGGTCCTGGTTTTCCTCATTTCTGGTGGGCTGGATGCAGTCGGTGTTGTTGGAGGATGAGAGGTCCAGTCCTAGGCTCCTCCAATATAGGGTACCACAGGGCTCGGTGCTCTCGCCTCTCCTGTTTAATATTTACATGAAACCGCTGGGGGAGATCATCTGCTCCCATGGGGTGAAGTATCATCAATTTGCAGATGATACTCAGTTGTACATCTCAGCCCAGGGTGACCCAGGTGAAGCAGTGGAAGTCCTATCCAGGTGTCTGAAAGCTGTAGGGGTCTGGATGGGGGACAACGGGCTACAACTGAATTCTGGCAAAAACAAGTGGCTGTGGATTAGGGGCCCTGCATTATCACGGGAGCTACCATCTTTGGCTGTGGATGGGGCTTTTCTGCCTCAGACATACCTGGTGCGTAATCTGGGGGTCCTCCTGGACTCACAACTCCTGCTCAATGAGCAAGTGGCAGTCATGGCCAGGAGGGCTTTTGCACAACTTCGCGTCATTTGCCAGTTATGCCTGCTCCTGGACCAGGACTCCTTAACTTATGGTCACACACACACTGGTCACCTCCAGACTGGATTATTGTAATGCGCTCTACATAGGGTTGCCCTTGAGGACCATTCGGAGGCTCCAACTGATTCAAAATGTGGTTGCCCATGTAGCGATGGGCTGTGGGCATTATGCCAATGCCTCACCCCTGCTGCGGGAGCTGCATTGGCTACTGGTGTGCCTCCAGGTGCAATTCAAGCTGCTGGTGATTACCTGGTGATTACCTTTGAAGTCCTACATCATAGTGGACCAGGGTACTTAAGAAACCGCATCATCACAAGGACATCTGCCCATCCCACTAGAGTAGACCAGAGGGACTCCTTGATAGTTCCATCTGCTAGAGAGGCTCACCTCTCTAGTATGAGAAGGAGGGTTTCGTGTATGGGAACCAAGACACCGGGACAGCCAAAGAGCTGGCTTAACACAACTTTATTGCATACTGGTCAGAGGGAACATGCGGTAATGGCGGACGAACAGCTCAATATATACAGTGGCTATACATTTGAATGTGGCTCCTTGACAGTCTATTGGCTACTGTCTGCGTGACGTCATTGCAGGTCACGCCCTTCTTGTCCAGGTGAAGGTGATGGCGGGAATCTTCCCGCGCTGTTGTTCTTAGGTGAGTCTGGGCCATTGAGCTGGACGCTCGCTATTGCCATCTGGTGGTCACTAGCTCGCGTCCTATTAGGGTTACAGTGATGCAGCTGAAGGTTATAATGTTACACGTAGAAAGGTTATATTGGTTACACATGGATAGGTACATTGTTTAAAGGCACAGTCTTTTAGAACACAACATCCCTCCCCCCTAGGATGAGACGAAGTCTCTTAACCAAGATGGCTTATTGCAAACGCATTTGGGCCGCGATGTGGGCTGGCCCGCCCGGGGGGCGCTACCGCTTCCTTGTTCCCTGGTCCCTTGTCCTGTAACGGGAGAGGGAGACTCGTTAGTGGCTTGCTGCGGTTTTGCAGCTTTAGGGGAAGGGACAAGTTCCCTTGTGGGCAGACCGGGGGCACTAGGGGCTAACGTAAAACCCCTCTTCTCGCTTGGATGGGTGGGGGACCACTCCGAAAAAACCCCCCGGTTCTGTAACTCAAAATCAAACTCTGCTGGGGGATCCCGCGGGGTATCTACGAGGATAAATTCCTTCTCCTCCCCCCTTGGTGGGGACCCTTGACCCCCCTCTCCTCCCCCTTGGGCTAAACGGGTGGGGGAGAACCCTAACGCTGAATTCTTGTCTGTGCTTTCAGCGCCCTGCCTTCCTGGGACCCGGCTCCGGAGCTGGTCCGCGTGCCGCCGCCAAAGTAGACCTGTGCTGGTCTCCACGCGATACGATACGGGACCGGTCTGCTCCACGACAACCCCCGGTACCCAGGCTGGCCCCGCGTTGGCGTAGTTCCTGCAATGCACCGGGGCGCCCACGCTGAAACTCTTCATGGCCTCTAGCCCGATGTTCCTCCCCTTGTCTTCTACTCTCGTGGGGTCTAGCCTAGTGAGTATGGTGGTCAGTTTCCTGCGCATTAAAAGCTCCGCAGGGGAGTATCCTGATGCCAACGGGGTCACCCTGTACCCTAGCAGAAACTGACACACTTGCAGGTTGAGATCCCCGGGGTCCATGCACCGCAGCGCGTCCTTTGTGGTGCGTACGAGGCGCTTCACTTGGCCATTGGTGGCCGGGTGAAAAGGGGCGGAGGTGATGTGCCGGATGGCGTTAATCTCTGTGAATGCCCTGAACTCAGCGGACGTGAAGCAACTAGCGTTATCGCTAATTAGGGTGTCGGGTATGCCGAACGTGCAAAAGACCCTCCGCACATGCTTTATCGTCGTGGCCGAGGAGGTGCTCGTGACTGGAATGACCTCCAACCACTTGGAGAAAGCGTCCACAACAAGGAGAAACAGAGTTCCTCGGAACGGGCCCGCGAAATCTATGTGCACTCGGGACCACGGCCCCTTAGCCGCATCCCACTCCCTGGGGGGAAGGCGGGCCTCCTCTGGTCTGGAGCATTGGCAACTCTCGCAAGTGCCGACCATGTGCTCGATGTCGGCGTCTAACTGGGGCCACCAGAAGTAGCTCCGGGCCAACGCTTTGGAGCGCACAATTCCGTGGTGGCTGACGTGCAGCAGTTTAAGCACCTGCGGCCGAAGGGATGTAGGGATCACCACCCGCTGCCCCCACAAGAGACACACCCTCTCTAGGGACAGCTCCAGCTTTTTCCTGAAAAATGGGGCGAATTCCTCCGCTGGGAAAGACGCTGGCCACCCTTTCTGTACCCAGGAGCTAACCGCCGCCAACGTCCTGTCCCTGCCTGTCGCTTTGGCGATGTCGGCGGGTACTATGGGGGGCGAATCCAAGACCTCTATCATGAGTACCTGGCGGTCTCGCTCCTCCTCGCCCACGTGGTTGTGCGTCTGGGGGAGGGGGGACCTCGACAGGGCGTCCGCATGGCTGATCTCTTTCCCGGGCCGGTACACCAACGCGTGCTGGTAGGCGTTGAGAAAAATGGCCCACCTAAGCATCCTCGGGGACAGGATCTGTGGCGTGGGCTTATCTGCGGTAAAAATGCCTAGTAGGGGCTTGTGGTCAGTCACGATGGTGAAGGGGCGGCCATACAGAAAATCGTGAAATTTTTTGGTCCCCGCAATTATCGCCAGCGCTTCCCTGTCTGTCTGGGCATAATTTCTCTCCGCTTGGGACAGGGACCTGGAGTAAACCGCTATCGGGGCCTCCCTCCCGTTTTCCAGCACGTGGCATAACACTGCCCCCACCCCCACCGGGGATGCATCACAGATCAGTACCACCGGCCGTTTGGGGTCGAAATGGGTCAGAACGGCGTCAGACGCCAGAAGTTATTTCAGTGCAGTGAATGCCCTCTCCTGGTCGTCGCCCCACTTCCATGCCTCATCTTTCTTGAGCAACTTATGAAGCGGTTCAGCCACCGCCGCCTTCCGGGGAAGGAAGGAGTGGTAGAAATTCAAGAGCCCTAGGAACGACTGCAACTCGGACTTGGAGGTGGGGCGAGGGGCTTTCTTGATGGCGGCCACCTTGGATTTGGACGGTCTGATCCCCTCAGGTGTTACTCGGAACCCTAAGAACTCAACCTCATTCGCGAAGAAGACGCATTTGTCTTTTCGCAACCTCAACCCCGCCCGTTCGAATGCCGCCAGGACTTTGTCTAGCCTTTCGGCCAATTTGAACTCATTCCCCCCGTTATCAATACGTCATCAAAATATGGCAAAACCCCGTCCAGCCCTTTTAAGAGGCGTTCCACGAGCGACTGGAAAATTCCAGGCGCCGAGTTCACGCCGAATTGTAGGTGCGTCACCTGGAACGCCCCCTTATGCGTGACTATGGTCTGAGCAGCAGCTGCAGCAGGGGTTACCAAGAGTTGCTGATAGGCTTGCACCAGGTCGAGCTTAGCGAAACACTTTCCCCCATGTAACCTGGCTAACAAATGGCTGACCACTGGCACCGGGTACGCATTAGGGCGAATTGCCTTATTAATGGTGCACTTATAGTCGGCGCAAATGCGAACCTCCCCATTGGCCTTCAACGCCGTGACAATTGGAGTTTCCCACTCCGCAGAATCAACAGGAACAAGGATCCCCTGGCCCACCAATTTGTCCAGTTCCGCCTCTATTTTGTCCTTTAGCGCAAAAGGCACTCTGCGCGGTTTGAGCCTTATTGGGCGGACCTCCGGATCCAGGTCGAAAGCTACTGGGGGTCCCTTGAACTTCCCAAGTCCCTTTTTGAAGACTTCAGGGTGCGCGTTGCACACCTCCTGTATTGGGTCAGTCCCCACGGCGTGCACCCCCCCAATGAACAGACCCAGGGGCTGAAACCATTGAGTCCCGAGGAGGCTGCAATTCCCCCCCTTAAGGACGACTAGGGGGAGCTCCGCTGCGTGCTGTTTATATTGGACCTGGAATGTCCCAACCCCCAAACACCGGGATACTGTTCCCTTGCACGTCCCGAAGCGTGGACCTCAACGCTTTGAGCTTGGGCCATACGCGGGGGGCAATTCTCAAGAACTCCCTCTGGGAAATGATTGAATATGAGGAGCCCGAGTCAATCTCCATCCTAACAGGGGCCCCTTGCACCAGTACCTCAACAAAGTAACGGGGGTGTCCCATGGACACGCTGAAAACTGGGTCGTCGTCGTCACTGTCGTCGGAGATGCGGCCCACGCCATCCTGTTTCCTCGTGGGCCGGGTGCCATCCTTTGATCTTGTTGAGCGGTCCGGTCTCGTCGAACGGTCTGGCGAGCTCCTCCGTTCCTCGCGCCGTCGTCTGCAGACTTTAGCGATGTGCCCGCGGCGCCCACAGTTGTGGCACTCGGCCTTCCTAAACGGACACTTGGCGCGGTCATGGGCCGGTCCACAGCCGTCACAACGTCGGCCGCCCTTCCGGACCTTCCGGACGTCCTCCTCGTCGCTGCTCTCTGCGGAAGATTTCGACGCTCGCCGGGCCGCGTGCACCGAGCCTGCTGCTTGGTCGGCTTGTGGGAGCCTGCCCTGGAGCTCTTTCACTCCGGCCCTCGTGGCTTCCGCGGCCTGTGCTGCCTTCACGACCTCATGCAGTGTCGGGGGCGGCTCCTGGTTCATCAGCTTCTGCTGAACTTCCTCGTCCCACAGACCACACAGCATGCGGTCCCTGAGGGTGATTTCCAGGTTCTCCCATTTGCATGGGCCGGCGGCCAGCCGCAGGGCCGCTGCGAAAGCGGCGACCAACTCACCCGGCGCTTGGACTCTCCTCCAGAACACGTCCCGAGCTGGAAACATTGACACCGAGGGCTGGAAATGGTCACGCATCGCCTTCAGGAGCTCTGTTGCCTTCAACTCGCCCACCTTCTTCGGTAAGATGAGGTCGACCAGCACTCTCTTGCCAGCATGCCCGAGCATTCTGGTGAGGATGGCTCTCTTCTTTCCCTCGTCCGTGACCTCGAACTCCACCAGTGCGCCTTGGAAGTCCATTTCGAAGAGTTCCCAATCTTCCTGTTTGTTGACGTCGAAACCGGCGTATGTCTTGGTCCCGTGGGAAGCCATATCCCACCTTCGTCGCCAATTTCGTGTATGGGAACCAAGACACCGGGACAGCCGAAGAGCTGGCTTAACACAACTTTATTGCATACTGGTCAGAGGGAACATGCGGTAATGGCGGACGAACAGCTCAATATATACAGTGGCTATACATTTGAATGTGGCTCCTTGACAGTCTATTGGCTACTGTCCGCATGACGTCATTGCAGGTCACGCCCTTCTTGTCCAGGTGAAGGTGATGGCGGGAATCTTCCCGCGCTGTTGTTCTTAGGTGAGTCTGGGCCATTGAGCTGGACACTCGCTATTGCCATCTGGTGGTCACTAGCTCGCGTCCTATTAGGGTTACAGTGATGCAGCTGAAGGTTATAATGTTACACGTAGAAAGGTTATATTGGTTACACATGGATAGGTACATTGTTTAAAGGCACAGTCTTTTAGAACACAACAAAGGGCCTTCTCTGTATCTGCTCCAGCCCTGTGGAACCTCCTACCAACTGAGCTTTGTCTCCAGGCAGAGCTTTTATCTTATCGCAAAAATCTTAAAACCTAGCTGGCGCAACAGGTGTGGGGGTGGCTGGGGAGATAGCTACTCTGGGCTGGCTCACATAAGTTTCACTTGGGCTGTCCGTTTTAGTATTTTGTGTTAGTTTTAGTGTTGGTTTTAGAAATCTAATGATGTGGCATTGGGGAGGGCATTTTAAACTTTTTAAACTAAAAACAATTTAATATTTTTATTTTTATTTTTTTGTAGAGTTTTTATTTGTCATTTTTTATGTGTAAGCTGCTCAGAGTTGCCTTGGCAAAGGGGTGGCAGTAGAAATGTGAGTAAAATAAAGTATTTCCCAATCTTTGGTTTTTTGACTTCAATTCCCAGAAGCCTAAGTCAATTCCCCAAAGCACTGATCAGCCAATGTACTGATTTAGGCTTCTGGGAATTGAAGTCCACCAGTGTTCTGTGGAACATAGTTTGGGAGTCTAGCGTTGCTTTGGCAATAGATCTCCTTTCATTGCATTTGTAATTTTGCTTCTCCTTTGGGTAATTTTTGAGAGCACACAATCCCACTTTGCCTCCAGGAAGGAGATGTCAGTCTGTGTAGATGTCTGGTCCAAGGAGAAGGGAATGGTAAACCTACTTCCATGTTTTGCCCCAGACAGACCCGGTGCACAACCTAGGGGTCCTCCTGGACTCGCGACTGCTGCTTGAAGAGCAGGTGGTGGCCATGGCCAGGAGGGCTTTTGCAAAATTTCGAGTAATCTGCCAGTTGCACCCACTCCTAGACCGGGGCTCTTTACTCATGGTCACTCATGCTCTGGTCACCTCCAGACTAGATTACTGTAATGTGCTGCCCTTGACGACCATTCGGAGGCTAAAACTGGTCCAGAATGCGTCTGCCCAGTTGGTGATGGGGTGTGAACGTTATTCCCGTGCCTCCCCACTACTTCAGGAGCTGCACTGGTTACCAGTTTGCCTCCGGGTGCAATTCAAGGTGCTAGTTTTTACCTTTAAAGCCCTATATGGCAGTGGTCCAGGATATCTGACAGACTGCATCACCCCAAGAGTGTCTGCCCATCCAACCAGAGCAGACCGGAGGGGCTCCCTAGTTGTGCCTTCAGCTAGAGGGGCTCGCCTCTCTAGCACACGAAGAAGATCCTTCTCCATGTCCGCACCAGTCCTCCAGAACCTCCTGCCAACAGAATTGAGGTTACAGACAGAATTGCTACCCTTCAGGAAAGGTTTGAAAACCTGGCTGGCTGGGCAGGTGTGGGGCCTTAATGGGAATACAGCCCCAGCCTGTTGGCTCATTTCAAGTTAGTGTCCCTCCCTCTGTGTTGCTGTATCTCTTTTATTCTTTTATGAATAGGGTGGGGGTCATACCTGTCAACCCGCGGCTCCGGAAAAACGGGACCTGTGCACATCGCTTGTGCGCAGGTTGCTTTCCACGCATGCGTGGAAGGGTTTTACCCCTTCCATGCATGCGCAGAAGTGCTACGCCGCTTGTGCAGCCCCTACGTAAGCGGCGTAGCGCTTCCGCGCATGCATGGAAGGGGTAAAACCCTTCCAGGCATGCGCAGAAGCACTACGCCACTTGCGTAGGGGTTGCGCAAGCGGCATAGTGCTTCCGCCATGCACGGAAAGTGTTTTTCCCCGCTGCCAAATTATAGGGTTTTGGCAGCGCAGGGTGGGTTATGATGTCAATGGACATCAAATTACGGGGTTTTCCCGGCCAAATCGGGATGGTTGACAGGTATGGTGGGGGTAGGTAGGTGGGTGGGTGACCTGGTTTTTTTAATCTGTTTTATGTTTTTTAATATGCTGTAAGCTGCCTTGAGTCAGGTTCGCCTGAGTTGGCAGCATAAAAAATTTAAAAATTAAATTAAATTAAAATGTATTCTCTACCTAGAAAATCCCAGAAGGAGTTGCCACAACTCAGAATTTACTTGACGGCACCCCATTATCTATTATGATAATAGGCAGTTAACTAACCTGACGACCCTGAGGACTAACAGCTTGAATACCAAAGTCCTCAGGGAAGGGTGATGGTCTCCAAGTGGATTAAATCCCACTTCAATCCATCTTGATGAAAGGAAGCAGCTTCATCAATACTGGCTTAGGGCCAATGAAGACTTTGTGTGCCAAAAGGTCTCAGAACCAGAAAGTGACTCGCAGAATTGGATCAGTGGTACAGGTGTCACACTGCAATGTGGAAGGCAAATGGAAGGCCACTGCTTTATATTCTCAGGACAATCTTCATGGCTGATCACCATGAGGACTGCCAATATTTGGTTTTGGATATGGCAGAACAACAACAAGAAGAATACACATGTCCTGTAATTCTTTGACTTTGGTTGGTTTGTATTTTTATTTCAGGAGATATTTGTAATCAGTCACCACCACCCACCCACCCTATCCTCCCCACCCACCCGCACTCACGAGAGGGGAGGGAAGGCTTTATCTGAAGGATAGCAGAAAGGCCTAAGCAAGAGTAAGGCAGTCTCTGTGAGCTAAAGATTGATGATACATTGAAGACTGTGCCTGAGGATATGCATGATTGTAGTATTGGGGTATATGTGAGAAATGTTTTACAAGTTGTAACAATCCTCTTACCCCCAAGTAGCACCCCGGCATCCTGGCGATGAGATTGCGCCTGATCCTGCTTCCCAGGCCCTCTCAGACCCAGCAGTTCGGGCTTTTCCTAAAAGTGTGCCCAGTCACCCCTGACCTAAATCTTGGTAATGAACAAAGGGTGATCATGAAATTAGTGTAGATTAAGATAATGTGAGCCAAGCAATCACTCCAGGTCTCTTCAGGTATTTCGAAACTATATTGAAATCAAAGTAAGGTACAGAATAAAGTCCAGCAAAAGTTCAGAAAGCATTTCAAAATAAAGAAAGCTGCTTATTTGAGGGAAAGCCCATGGCTCCCCTTTTTGCTAAATAGGCTACATGATTGCAATTAAGATCCAAGAGAGTGTCTCTTCAACCCCCACCTTCTGGGTTATATCTCCTCCCTCCGGGTGTACCTCCCAGCCATTACCCTAAGGGATTCCAACCAATGATTTTACAGGATTACATGTCCGTCACATTTTTGGTTTCATTCCTCCCAACTCACAAGGCCAACATTGTTTACATTCCAGTCCTGGTATGAAGGGACTCCCACATATTGAAATCTCCATCTTGGATGAGCCTAAAGCATAGGGTATATATCATTTCATTACACAAGTTGATAGTAGTTCCCCCAAATTTTTGTTTGGGCTTTAGTTGTAAACTGCAGTTTTAGCAGTTAAGCTGCTGAGCTTGACGACCGAGACCCGAGTGCTGTGTGATGATTGAATCCCCATTGTCTGTCCCAGCTCCTGCCAACCTAGCAGTTCAAAAGCAAGAAATTGCAAGTAGATAAATAGGTACTGCTTCAGTGGGAAAGGTAACAACATTCCATGTGCATCAGTGTCTAGTCACTGATGCAGACAGAGGCATCTCTTTGGCTGAAAACAGGGATGAGCACCACCCACTAGAGTTGGACATGACATGCTTTCAAGCAAATAAGACCTTTACCTTTACCTAATTTTACATATGAGTAATCTGTGGTTTTACATTTGGATATTTATATTTTACGATTTTAATTAAGTTTTTAGTGTATATCACTAACCATCTTGGAGTCACACGAGGAAAGGTGTGGCAAAAATTGAAGCGATTAGGCAACAGCAATGATACCAATGATAACAATAGTAATAATGGTAATATATTTGATAGCCGCCTCCTCCTCCTCAAACACAGCTTGTGGATAGCCATCAGTGGGATGAAGTGGAACTTGAAACTAAAATTTCCTGCAATATCCTTGTTGCTCTGTTGCTCTCTTGCTCAAGACCTTTTCCTGTCTCCATCTTCTACTTCCTTTTGCCTCTGCTTCATGTGACTGAATATTTTAATTTGCCATATTCATTTTTGCTGTGGAAATGACTGTCACATCTCTTTTTACCCCCATTTGGGGATTCTCGAAGGAGTCATTTAGTTAGAAACAAGTTGATGTCTTTGTTGCAAACTGTGAAGGTTATTTAGCTCCTAACATACATAATGTTTTATTCTCATAAAAGTCTCTAGAGCTTGGAAAGGCAAGTCATGAAATAGGCTGTGAGGTTTTGGATATGTGTCTTGCAGTTCAAAAAAGAGAAAAGGAAAAAGAAATCCTTGCCTGTTGGGGGCTGCAAAGGGAAAAAATAAAATATGGCCGCATGTGATGGATGTATTTTGCAGAGAAATATGCTTTTGGATACAAATTATACCTATTGTAAATGTTATCATGCATTTGCAGACAAATAAGAGCTAATGTTGTACTTTGGAGTTCCTTCAGATGAGGCTAGTTCTATGACCTGCATTTCAAATTAGGGTTTGTACAATAGGGCTCAGAATAGCTACTGTTACAACTCACTGAATCCTCAGTAGTCTGCTGGTTGGGGGATGCTGGATTTTGTAGTCCAAATAATTTTTTTCTGAGCTCTGCCATAAAGTATTTCCACAAGTTGTGCAATCTTCTTCCATGTCTAGGCCAGACGTGAAACAGACAAAATGAAGGCACCTTTTGGTGAGTCCATTCTGCAGTTCCTTTCATCTGACCTAGTGTGAGAAAGATTAGCTGGCAACACAAGGTTGCCGTTACCAGGGTACGCCCGATTATGGTTCAGAAATTCCACAATCTTCGAGGAGGCTCTTTCTGTATGCCCCAAGTTATACATAAAGAGGTATATCAACAGACACCCCAAAGATATACATAAGTGTATGTACAATTTCCAAAGAAAGAAGAGTTGACCTTTGACTCTGAAAAATGCATGCTTAGTAGGATTTAAAGAGTCACAAGTTTCAATGTTAGTGAAGACCTAGTTATTATATATCCTGTTGAAGGCAAAGAGTACTGGTCAAAACTTGCTTAGCAACAAACAGTTATTACTCAGCTGAAGTTGGTATTTGTTTGCAGTAGCCTCCTCCGTGATGATTTAAAATCCAAATGATGGTTTGCTCTTTGGGGAAAAGTCATACATGAAAAGGACTGTGGTGGCTCAAGTGGTTAAGACACTGAACTTGAAGACTGGAAGGCCGGAGTGTGAGACCCGAATACTGCACGACGGAGTGAGCTCCCATCTCTGTTCCAGCCCCTGCCAACCTAGCAGTTCAAAAGCAAGAAATAGCAAGTAGGTAAATAGGCACCACTTTGGTGGCAAGGTAAACAGCAATCTCTGTACTCCGGTGTCTAGGCTTGCCTGCCACATGTCCATGGAATCGTCTGCAGATGCAGACAGCACTGGCTCTTTGACTACAAACAGAGATGAGTACTGAACCCTAGAGTCAGATATGACTGGTTTTTGAGCAAGGGTGTCCTTTTCCTTTCATACTTGAAAACAGAGGAATTCAAAACGACCCATGTAAAATGTGTATTGCTACACGTTCAGGAGCATACACTTATCTATATATGCACTTAAGAAAAGGTATAGCCTTTAACTCTAGTCATATTTGTTGAGGGCAAAATGCCAAGTTGCTGCCAAAATTTACCCAGGGTCTAAATACTAGATCTGCTAGGACTCTTTCTCTCGAGTTCAGCCTAGGCTAGGGGACATCTAAACTTTATAACAGAGTTTGGTACCTTCCAGAGTTTGGAGAACTTCATACTCCTACCTATGGACCTTGGAAGGCTGCATCAGTCCTGCATCAATTAATATATTTTTTAATTAGAATTGTTTTAACAAAAACCCCACACAGAACCTTCCCTTTTTATCTAGTGGTCACTTAAAAATACGCAAAAGTGGGGAGATGGGGAAATTTCGGGGTTTCTTGTAGAAGCATATCTGGAAAAAAACGCCTCCAGTAGGTTATACTTTGCCCACTGCTGGCTCAAGGAATATTTTAAAACACCCTAGGGGACATAAGGACCTTCTGTTCCCAAAGCTTCCATGAACAAGCAAAGCAGTAGCAATGAAATTGATCATGTGGCAGGCATAACTAGACACTAGAGCATACAGAATGCTGATACTTTTCTTGCCACAGTGGTACCTATTTATCTACTTGCAATTTTTTGCTTTCAAACTGCTAGGTTAGCAGGAGTTGGGACAGACGATGATCACTCCATCACACAGCACTCGGGTCTCAAGTTGCTGATAATCTTAACCACTAAGCAACTGTGGCTATACCTAAGACAGATATTCACTTTAATGGAACAGGAGACAGCTCCGGACAATGGAACAACAGCAAAAGCAAACAAATAGGGATAAGGCAACAGGCAAGGGATGATGACTGCTTGTACACCACTACCATCCATAACAATCCACAATCATAAAAGCCAGAACAGGCATATATGCTGGTTGCCATATGAGCCCAGCCAAAAACAGTTAATAAAGTGAACAGACCATATCATTAACCTTCAGAAACTAAAGGATAAAGTAGTTGTTTGAGCCCTATCTCAGCTTAGACCAGGAATGGCCAACCTGTGGCCCATGGCACCATTTCATGGAGCCCACTGCAACCCTTGCTGCTACCATAAAACACGTCAGTGCATGCATAAACCTGCCCACACCATAAACGCTGCTGTAAATGCACCGACGGCTGTCATAAACACATTTATGACAACCGTGGATGTGTTTTACAGTAGCATTTAAGGCAGGAGGAACCATGTGACTGGCCTGCTCAACTGTCTAGGGGCATAGTCTGGTCCACGGCATGAAAAGGTTGGGAACCCCTGACTTAGGCTGTCTGAAGATGGGTTCTGCTTGAATAGCCCAGGAAAGGAACTTGAGTTTTCCCCCAATGCTGGTTTAGGAAGAATTGTTGGCCAAAAACTTTTTGCCTTCTTTACATGAATGGTGTAACTTCTGGCAGCAAATTGCTGCAATATTAACAAGCTGGCATATACAATATCCATTGTGTGCCAAGCAACATATAAAGTCTATGGTAAATTCTTAACATGTGGCAATTTACGCCATTGGTGTTACACTTGTAGGTATAATTGATATGTTTTTGGTTGTTGTTTACTGAAACAGAACAGGATATAAATAACACACAATAAATATGGGTCCAAGGAAGCAACTTCTTCTGCAGCTACTTAGAAACCTACACATGTTGATGCCAGTTTTTACCATTAGTCAGAGCAGGTTGTTAATGCATTATACTTTCTGCCCTGCACTAAAACTTGCTGTCTTCAACTGCAGCACTGACATAAGGTTAATCTATTAGGCTTCTGTACCTGGAATTACATCTAACATGGGGAGCATTTTGACCCATGTCACAAACAAATTGTGCTGATCCAGCATCTATATGTTCTTTCTGAATTCAATGGCGCTCAGCTCCACTTCCAGCTTTGCACCTGTTTGATCCCATCTCCCTTTGGAAGTCTTTAAAATAGACTCCTCAGGGGAAATGATGCTGACTTTAGGAGAACGTAATTGCTCATCAACTTGGACAACTATCACACATCATTTAAAGTGTTGCACCGAAGTTGCATAATTTCATCACAAATGGCACTGCAGAGCTGCCACTGATGCTTAATCTCCTGTCATCCCTAATCAGACTAGAAGTTGATTAAACCTTGTTTGCAACTCATATTTTTAAAAATCATTCCATAGCTGCAATTATAATGTATGCAATTTTCATGCCTCCTTAATTTTGTGTTCTCAATTGTCCAGAGAGATGGTGGAGTTTCAAAGTTTCTTATTTCAGTACTAATTGTCATGATCTGGATGAACCAAACTGCATCCATTTTACTTTCAGCTTCCATCTTAGGCTACTTGGAGTCAAGGATAGTGGAGAGCCAAGAGTATTTGGAAAGTCCCCAGGTCCCTAACCAATCAGGATACACTCCAAATTTACCTGACAGGAGGGGTAGGAGCAGATCTCTCTGATTGGAGTCTCTTATCAGTGGTCAGATTTCATTGGATATCCTTATCTAGTGGGAGGATAAATCTGATTGGAAACTATTATCTGATATGGGAGTTGACCTTTTTTATAGGTTTCTCTTATCTAGACCAAACCTCCAAGGTGGAGCAACTTTCCTATTTAAGGAGCTGCATCAAGCCACTCAAATCGGGCTCCTAGCTAGAGACCTCAAGTTTCGTTAGGATTTTGCCCCTATCTCTGAAAGGAGACTAAATATCTAAGGAGCTAGCCTTGCCAACGGCTATGCCAGAGCGATCCTTTGACTAACTCTGAATTTCTATGTTTTCTGTACTTTGTCTTTTTCAGATACTTTGCTACATAAAACTTTGCTGCTATATGGAAGGAGTGGGACTCGGTCTATCAGGCATTACGATTTAATATCCAGCTCTCTGTCTCCATGCTACCAATCTAAAACTGCATATTCTCTGGTTAAGGAATTCCACCCTGCCGGGGCTTGTGGACAGGTAGAGAGGCTTCAGTAAATGCTGCAGGAGGGAATGTGTGTGCTAACTCAAACAGGGGCAGCTTACTGAACCAACCCAGCCTCCTTGCCACAGTCCCTGGTCACCAGTGGGTGCGATACTAATAAGTCTCAAATAAAATAGTTGATCGATCCTAGCTAATAGATGTGTATGTGACACCATTTAGTCAATTTTATTCAAACCTGTATTTGATCTCTCTCTCTTTCTCTCTTCTCTCAGATACACACAGATTAGTAAAAAAAAACAACAACACCCCAACAAAATTCTGATCTTCTTCATTAACTGTTACTGGAGCAACCTGTCCTAATTTATTTCTTTTAATGTTTTTGATCCATGTCAGATTTCATAAATCCTATCTCCTGTCTTCAATCATGGAAATGAGAGCTGAAGACTAATGAAATAATGAGTTAAAACTCTCTTTTTTTGCCCAAAAAAGTTGACAATAGTAGGCTTCATAAAGTGAAAAGTAAAAACTGCAATCATTTCCCCTTCTAGTTCAGTACTATCTTCCCATTAACCTAATATGTTCTTCTTAACACAGTGTTTTCAGATTCAGAGGGATGGGTAAGAACTTTGTTTTATTGTGATCTTTGATAAGAATTCTATATTTCAGGCAAGAAGTGAAAACATCTGCATCTTGAGTCTAAATTTTGAGAATTTCTTTTCAAATCAAACTGTATCTGCAGCCAAATAACATGATCTAGCTGCTTCTGCATGATAAACTTCAATATACTTACCATCCTACCTGTTGCCTGCCTACCTATCTACTGTTAGCTGTGCATTAAATGAGAATGCTTGAAGAGTTCCATACTTCCTAGATTAATGTGTGATTTGGAACATAAATATGCATAAATACACTTTTGCCTGTCTCAAAATTTTTGCAATGAAATTCTGAACTTAAAATATATTTGAAGATAAAATATATAAAATAAAATATAAAATATTTATATTTGAAAATATATTTTTGGGTAAAATTATTGGAGAAAAGTATATGTCTATCTGAAACACATTTAAAATGTATATTCTGTGAGAAAATTGGTTCAAGGTATACAGTATATTTGCATATTTAAGTATGTATTTATACTTAATTTCTTTGCTAATTTTTTTATAAATACCACAACTCATAGAATAGGGAAAGATCACAGTGCTGAAATGAATGATCACGTGACATAACACCTGTGCCATGGTCAAATCACTATCTGGTGGCTCTAGACTTTCTGGGGGCGACACTTCATCGTAAGGAGGCAGGGTCGATTAAAGTGGCCCGCCCCCGGCAACTGATGGATCCGGATGGATTCCAGAGGGAACTGGGGGAATTTCCTCTGGATCGGTGACACGATTCACCTGAGGCAATTGTTGACCTGTGGTACGGGTCGACGACATCTGCCTTGGATGTAATCGCTCCACTACGGCCTCTCAGAGCCCGTGGAGCTAGGTCATCCCCGTGGTTCACTGAAGAACTACGGGAGCTCAAACGGGCAAAGAGACGCCTTGAGCGCCGCTGGGTGAAGACCCAGAGCGATTCCGATTGGACACTAGCTAGAGCCGCTATTAGGGCCTACCTAGTGGCGATGGGGGTGGTGAGGAGGCAGTACTTCACCTCCCTTTTTGCCTCCGCTGATAATCGCCCAGCCACCCTGTTTCGGGTGACCAGGTCCCTCCTGGGTAGGGTGGGGCCTGTGCCTGGTTGGCAGGGATCGGCTGAGGACTTTGCTGACCATCTGGTGGAGAAAATCAATCAGATCCGCTCGGGGTTCAAACTTGGCGTGGACGGGGAGGGTCCGGGGGGAGCCAGTGTGCAGTTTTGCAGTGTTACCTGGGATCGGTTTGATCCTGTTGCCCCGGATGAAGTGGACAGGCTCCTTGCAGCGGTCCATGCCACTAATTGTCCATTGGATCCCTGTCCCGCCTGGCTGGTAAAAGCCTCTAAGACGGTGACAGGTGGCTGGGTCGGGGCTATAATTAACGCGTCTTTTCGAGAGGTGATATTTCCTGCACTGCTGAAACATGCTCTTGTGCGCCCCCTCCTGAAGAAGCCATCCCTCGATCCAGCAATCCTAACCAACTACAGACCTGTATCCAACCTTCCTTTTTTGGGGAAGGTTCTGGAGAAGGCAGTGGCACGTCAGCTGCAGGGGGTACTGGATGAAGCGGAATATCTGGACCCATTCCAGTCAGGATTCAGACCTGGATATGGTACCGAGACTGCATTCGTCGCGCTGATGGATGATCTCTGGCGAGAGCGGGATGGCGGTCATCCGTCCGTCCTTGCTCTTCTTGACCTCTCAGCAGCCTTCGATATCGTTGACCACGGTATCCTTCTGGAACGGCTACGAAGATTGGGGATCCAGGGTACGGTGTGGTCCTGGTTTTCCTCATTTCTGAGGGGCCGGACCCAGTCGGTGTGGTTGGAGAGTGAGAGGTCGAGTCCTATGCCCCTAAAATATGGGGTGCCTCAGGGCTCGGTACTCTCTCCTCTCCTATTTAACATCTACATGAAGCCGCTGGGTGAGATCATCCATTCCCACGGGGTGCGGTACCACCAGTACGCGGATGACACACAGTTGTACATCTCGGCCCGTGAGGACCCCAGTGATGCAGTCAAAGTCCTTTCCAGCTGTCTGGAGGCTGTTGGGGTCTGGATGGGGGCAAATGGGCTACAGCTGAATCCTAGCAAGACTGAGTGGCTATGGATAGGGGGTCCTGTGTTATCCCGGGAGCTACCATCTTTGGTTTTGGATGGGGATGTTTTGCCCCAGACCAACCCGGTGCACAACTTGGGGGTCCTCCTGGATTCGCGGCTGCTGCTAGAAGAACAGGTGGCGGCTATGGCCAGGAGGGCCTTCGCCCAACTTCGGGTGATTCGCCAGTTGCACCCACTCCTGGACCGGGACTCTTTGCTCATGGTCACTCATGCTCTGGTGACCTCCAGACTAGACTACTGTAATGCACTCTACATGGGGCTGCCCTTGATGACCATTCGGAGGCTGCAGCTGGTCCAGAATGCCGCGGCCCGGGTGGTGATGGGGTGTGGACGTTATGCCTCACCACTGCTTCTGGGGCTGCACTGGTTACCAGTTTGTCTCCGGGTGCAATTCAAGGTGCTGGTTTTGACCTTTAAAGCCCTACATGGTAGTGGGCCAGGGTATCTTAGAGACCGCATCGCCCTAAGGACATCTGTCCATCCAACCAGAGCGGACCGGAGGGGCTCTCTAATAGTGCCATCGGCCAGGGGGGCTCGCCTCTAAGGCACAAGGAGGAGAGCCTTCTCTGTGTCTGCACCGGCCCTTTGGAACCTCCTGCCTGTGGAACTGCGTCTTCAGACGGAGTTGTTGCCCTTTAGGAAGGAACTAAAGACCTGGCTGGCGGGCCAAGTTTGGGGTGTGGGTGGGGATGGGGGTACCATTGGGTGGTTGGTATAGAGAAGTGTGCCTTCCCCCAAGGTCCCTTCGGTTCTTGCGCACCTTTTAGGGGTGGGGTTTTTTTAACTTTTAACTTTTAACTTTTTTATCATGTGTCTTTTATGTATTTACTGTCCGCTATGTAAACCGCCCTGAGTTGGGTTGTACCTGAGTGGGCGGTATATAAGCGTGAAAAATAAATAAATAAATCTATGACACAGATTAGAAACAAAAATCTGGTATTTCCAAACCTGCCATTGAGCATCCAGCATTGAGCATCCAACAAGAAAACAGTAAACTATCCACTCCAGTTGACTCAATTGTGCTTATAAATTATTACTTGATGATGAATATAATTCAAATTCTAATTTTTTTCAGTTGCATACAGCTCCTCGTTAGATGCTTTTATCTCTGTTACAACCAGCAGTACAAACACACTGGTGTTAGCTTGGAGAGAAAAAATAAGTCCTCATCTTACTATGACGTGTTTCCATGTCACCCAAGGAGTCAATGCATTTGATTTCCATTCCAGGCTCAACTTGATAGGTAAGTTAGCTTATAGTTTCTGTGTTATTGTAAATTCTAATGGGGACAGTCAATAGTATATGGAGAATTCTGCATTGTAGACTCACACTACCCTAGTAGCCATTCCTCTCCTTGGGAGAGTATTGAGAGCTGCCATTACATATAGCATATTCCATTCCATTCCAGTGGGCAGTGAAGATGTAGTAACATTACATTTCAAAAGTATATAACAAGTGGGAACAAACTTATATATTTTTTGTACAACAAACAATGTGTCTTTAGTGTTCTAGAACCAAGACAACAGAAACAGCCGAAGTCTGGCTTAACTTATCTTTATTGCATGATGGTCAGGGGGAACATGTGGTAATGGTGGACAAACAGCTCATTATATACAGTGGCTATACATTTGAATGTGGCTCCTCAGTAGCTCATTGGCTACTGTCCGCGTGACGTCATCCTTAGTCACGCCCTTCTTGTCCAGGTGAGGCAGTGGCGGGAATCTTCCCGCGGCTGTAGGCATTTGGAGAATTTGTACCATGTGAGCTGGATGCTCGCTACTGTCCCCAGTGGTCACTAGCTTGCGTCTGAATACAGAAGGTTACAATGTTACTTTAGAGATTGTTACATTCACTCATTCGTGTGGTTGCATTTACTTAAAGGCACATTACAATCAATACACAACAGTGTCCTACTTATTCTTCCTAGTTACTATTTAAAGCAGTGTTTCCCAACCTTTGTCAATTCCCCAAAGCACTGATCAGTCAATGTATTGACTTAGGTTTCTGGGAATTGATGGCCTCCTATGCAGTGTGGCCCCCACATTGGGAACCACTGATTTAAAGGCATATTAAGGTATTTTGAATGCAATTTCCTATACATTATTTGATGCAATTTCCTTTTCAACCCTGTGGTTTCCCCCACAAAGGGAAAATATTTTAACAAGTTACTTTCTTAAAACTCTCATGAGTAATGCCAACATGTTGTATTAAAGAAACCAGCAATGAGTGATAGGAATAAATTCCTTCTAAAGAGCAATTTTTCAAGGTCTGCCTTGTTGGTAATAATTGTGGGGGCTAGTCTTCTAATCGTCTGGTGGGTGAAGCAGGAGTCATGGTTATCATGTGAAAGGAAGTGTGATAAAATGAAGGAGTCATATTCTGGGCTGCATTCCATACAGTAAAGTGCAGTAAATTGCAGCAATATTGTAAAACATGGCATTTACCTAGTGGGAGCTGTATCTTAGAAACTCTTAAATGCCTAGGGCCTATATATCAGGGTACTTCCATGTGACAAATATGAACTCATCTGAGATAAACATACCAACATTGGTTTCCTCGAGGATTCCTGCAAACCACTGTTTTGTGGGGGCTCTAAGAATTCTCTCTTTCTCGTCTTCCCACAAAATGGCATTTCATGGGGCTTCTGAGAAGTGGTAAGGGTTCAGTTAATTTAGGCAGAAGATGGCCTCTTTGCTGTGCCTTTCTCTAAGTTGGACATGTGAAGACTATGTCAGGAGGAATAATTGCTGGGGGGACGGACATTTTTTTTTGACAAACATAGAAATGGGGTTCAGTTCTGAATGGAAGTGGATCAAGAGGTAAAACAGAGGAAAGGCTACCCCAGAGTTTCCAGATGATTTGGGTGAAAAAATACAGTAAAAAATTATTACCATGAATGGGAGAGGATCTTGTTAATTTTAGAACATGACTGGGAATTGCCTAAGAATTAGTGCAGTGGTTCCCAATGTGGGGGCCTCACTCCACAGGGGGACTTAAATTCCCAGAAACTAATCAGTGATTTGGGGAATTGACTTAGGATTCTGGGAATTGAAGTCCAAAAACCCAAGTTTGGGAAACACTGAATTAGTGGTAGAAAACTAGAAGGAAGAAGAGCATGAGAGGCTAAAGTAATTTCTTTTTGAAATATTACATATGTGATGGCTAGAAATAACTTACACCATGAAGAAATGTTGTTATTTATATGCTAAAACATTAGAAATGTGCCTTCTCATCTAGTTGCAACACTGAAAAAAAGGTCAGAAGCTACGATAGTCCCTAATGTTTCAGTGAACACAGATTTGAGTGATATACATTTTGAGAATTGGTGCAAATGTTGAAATTTCTGTGTCAGATATGGCAAGCTTTTCTGGGGAACCTGGGGAACATAGTTAAAAGTAGAGACATCACCTTGCAAGCAAAAATTTGCATAGTCAAAGCAATGGTATTCTTTGTGGTAATGTATGGTTGAGAGACCTGGACCATTAGGAAAGCTGAGCGCAGAAGAATAGATGCCTTTGAAATGTGGTGTTGGAGGAGAGTTTTGAGAGTCCCCTGGATAGCGAGGAGAACAAATAGGTCGATTTTAGAAGAAATCAACCCTGACTGCTCCTTAGAAGGTCAAATAGTAAAGATGAAGCTAAAGTACTTTGGACATCAAATGAGAAGAGAGGATTCACTTGAGAAAGCCTTGATGCTAGGAAAGGTTGAGGGCAAAAGAAGAAGGGGTGGCCAAAAATGAGATGGCTAGATGGTATTGTAGATGCAATGGGCACAGCTGGGTGGGCTGAGGAAGATGGTGGAAGACAGAGGGGCCTGGAGGACAATGGTCCATGGGGTCACAAAGGGTCGGAATCGACTTTGCGACTGAACATCAACAAAAAGGATGATGTGATCAATACTCCCCTCCTTATCTTAGCTGTTTTGCCCCCCTGCTCACTTAAGCAAAGTAATTGCTAGGCTGGTGTAGCACTCACTGGTCAGTACAGACTATGTTGTCCCCTTTTCT
Organism: Bradypodion ventrale; assembly: GCA_035047345.1. NCBI lineage: Eukaryota > Metazoa > Chordata > Lepidosauria > Squamata > Chamaeleonidae > Bradypodion > Bradypodion ventrale. The sequence continues at coordinate 26,468,692 of JAWDJE010000003.1, forward strand.
CCCGAATTCCCTCCCCCCCCCCCAACTGCCTTGTTAAACAGCATTTTCTAGCCTTAGATTACAAACACAGCTATACAAACTACAACCAGAACTTCACAGATTGCATTTAACCATAAATAATTTCATATCACCGCTTCAGGAATGAAATATGATGGCAATCTTCAAGATACCTACTAGAAAGTAAGACCCTTTGAAAACAGTGGGACTTGCCTCTGATGAAACATGGTTCTTTTCTAGAACTACAAGTCTATGATTCAGTGACTCTGTGACTAAGTTTGGTATCTTTTTATGTTTCATTGTATTTTATTTGTATGTGTTTGGCAGTTCCCTTGGCTATTCTTTATAGACAGAATTTTCAGATAGAAATTCTTTTTTGGGGGGGTCTGTTATTCACCTGGGCACTCCATTATAATATATTTCTTCAACCCTGTGAGAAAGTTTATAGTCCCTTCCTATTATTTTTTTAAAGACTAGAGATTGAACCTGAGGGATTGCATGGAATAAGTTCCTGGAACAAGCTGTGTTTCTATCTCAGTATCACACTAGTCCTAAATCAAGGCAAGCAGTTGCAAAAATAGTTCACATATTTTACAAAGAAGATAAATGAAGGAGGGAACAGAGACAGATAGAGATAAAACCTCTATGTGATCAGCACTTAGAATGAAATTCATCACATTTTTTCTCCTATTTTCTTTTTTAAACTTTGGCTGGACAAGCATGCATATAATTTTTAAAGGATGTCTTTCAACTTTGCAACTTTTGAACAGCTACGGCAGGGATTGATCGACGTGTTTGTCTTTGGAATCCTTATGTCACATCCAAACCTGCGGGAACCCTGGAGGGTCATTTAGATGCTGTAACTGCCGTCCGATTCATTATGGAGCGCAGGCTTCTCGTCAGCTTCGCCAAAGATAAGGTGGGTGTTGGAACAATGCAGAAAGTAGAAACATTAGCCCTCTTCTGGGAAAGGCACCAATAAAATAAATGAAATTCAGAGCCCCCTTCATCTGTTTCTCAATTCAGTATATGCTCAACTTTGCAACATTTATGACAAAACTGCAGAGGGTGGAAGTAATTAGTTACAAATAATATAACTAATACAAACTGCTTACTTTTTGAGCAATAAGGGTGCAAATAAGTCATATTTAAAACAAGAAGTCACTAATTTTAAACTAAAGTCTGAAAAACTGTTGTGTTGTGCAGGCAGAAGCAAAACAACAGAGCATTCATTGTCCTTCAACCAGGGTTCTTGAGTATTTGTAAAACCATTGGGGGCATTTGCCCCAAGACTCCCACCAGTAATAATACTTTCATGTCAGAAATTATTCTGGGTTGAAAGGATTTTTGCAGAAGAAACTCCACTCAGGGAATGCCCAAATGAGGCTCCTTTCATGTCCCGAAGAGCTGGAATAGAGATGGGCACTCAATCTGTCATGCAGTACCCATGTCTCAAACTGCTGACTTGCCAGCCTTCCAGCTAACAAGGTGGGTTTCTTAACCATTGAACCACCACAGTCCCAACACACCCACCAGAGATGCATTGTCAGCTAGAAGCAACTGCATGTTTGTTTGCCTTTTGCATATGCATCAAATCAACAGGATTTCCATCCACATTCATCTGCCTTCATCCTTGAAGATAGAAAATAAGGAGTTATCTAAGGTCTATGAAAGGGCCGCAGTGGCTGCTGATCGGAAGGATCTTACCAACCTAGCAGTTTAAAAGCAAGACATTACAAGTAGATAAACAGGTATTGCCTTGGTGGGAAAGCTAACAATGTTCTGTGCGCTCTGGTGTCTTGTCATGCTTATCACATGACCATGGAATCATCTGCTCATGCAGACAGCGCTGGCTTTTTGACTGTAAACAAAGGTGAGCATCATCTCATAGAGTTGGACACAACTGGCTTTCAAGCAAGAGAGACCTTGACCTTAACCATTAAGGTCTATGAATTTTTGATATAGAGCAGGGATTCTCAACCTGTGGCCCATGGGCCGGATGTGGCGCCCAGGGTCATTTCATATGCCCCCCCCACTGCCTCCACCAACCCAGAAGTGCCATGTGGTGGAGGAAGGGCAAAATGGTCATCCGGCCCCCCAAGCTGACTGAGGGAGAGTGATCCAGCCCCCAGCTTTAAAAGGGTGAGAACTCTTGATATAGAGTATGTGTTTTTCCCTAGTAACTTTAACATGAGTGACTCAGTAGGTGTTGCCTGACTAAGAATTAATGAAAAAGTTAAGTTTATTTTAGTTAATGCTTTGAGCTCCGCCCAACCCCAGTGGAGAATGCAGGTGTGGATAGCTATGTACAAGTGATTGAGTTAGAAAAGAGCAACAGACAGACTTCATTGCAGGCGCACCCCCCAATAAAGGACTCAGACATCGGTAAAAGTGGATAACAGCATCGGGCCACATTTATTGATTCATGCCCTAGTCCGAATTATAAATTTCTATTGGTAAAACGACCAATCATAATTCTTAAGGCAAGCAGGCCGAAGTAACACTGGTAAGGTACCACCCCAAAATTGCCAACGGCAATTGGTTACAATGTATCGATTTGTATCAATTTGTTTGTTTACAACAAACAAATTGTTGACCGTAGTCAATATCTAACTAATGACCCCACCCTCTGACGCGTATCCGTGGAATCACGGGGTGATGCATGCTGGCTAGCTATCGCCATCACCCCGTCGCCTAGTTCGTCGTTGACCGGACAACGTTTAACCAACTTATGCCTGTCTATTGTTGTCCAGTCAATTGCGAACCTGCCGGATACCTGTGGGTCATAATGTTTACCTTACCAGTGATACCCGCCCATGTGACCAAGTCAACAGCATCACAGAAACCCCTATATCAAACCATAGCAACAGTGTGGGATGGGCGAAAAAACCAGGACCCGAGAGCCAATTGTGGGTCCCAGCCAAAAATTCCCACCCGGCCCCGAAGCGACCAAAATATCACACTGTTAACTAGGGAGGGGGTGGAGGGGAAAAACTTCTCCGCTCCGTCGCTTCGGAAAATGGCAGCTCGGCTGCCTCATGGCCACCCCTTTTATAAGGGAGCTGGCCACGCCCCTAACTACCCGGATGCCTTCGTCCTATGGGGGGGGCCCCGCAAAGGGCGCGGCGGCCATTTTGGCGCCGCGCTTGCATTGCAGGCGCACCCCCCAATAAAGGACTCAGACACCGGTAAAAGTGGATAACAGCATCGGGCCACATTTATTGATTCATGCCCTAGTCCGAATTATAAATTTCTATTGGTAAAACGACCAATCATAATTCTTAAGGCAAGCAGGCCGAAGTAACACTGGTAAGGTACCACCCCAAAATTGCCAACGGCAATTGGTTACAATGTATCGATTTGTATCAATTTGTTTGTTTACAACAAACAAATTGTTGACTGTAGTCAATATCTAACTAATGACCCCACCCTCTGACGCGTATCCGTGGAATCACGGGGTGATGCATGCTGGCTAGCTATCGCCATCACCCCGTCGCCTAGTTCGTCGTTGACCGGACAACGTTTAACCAACTTATGCCTGTCTATTGTTGTCCAGTCAATTGCGAACCTGCCGGATACCTGTGGGTCATAATGTTTACCTTACCAGTGATACCCGCCACACGGGGAGGCTTGCAAAGGCTCACCGCCCCCCCCCCCCCCAAGACCGTCAGCTCGGTCGACAGGCCTGCTCGCCAGTCCAGTAATCCAGAGGTCCATACCTCCCTGCGACAGATGGGCCCCATCCCCTGAGTAAAGCTCCTAAATTTGCAGACTGATGGCGGGGAGGCTAATGAGGCATCCCCCGCCCCTGTCAAGGGAACCGGGCAATAGCCCCATTCACGGAGCGTCGGCTCAGTCAAGAGCCCCGAGGCCGAACGCCCCCTGTAAGCGTACCGCGGTATCGTGTCCGACGTGCGGATGCACCCTGTCCCAGTCGGGTACCCACTCTGTCGCCGCAGCGTAACGCGCTGCCCCATGCAGCGTAACGCGCTGCCCCGTGCACCTGGCTACGGCCCACCAGGCATACTGTCACCGGTGTAAAACGACACCCAGGGTCTGTCAAGTTAAAAAAAAAAAAGGGGAGGGGGGGGGAGAAACAGTGCAGTGACTAAAACTGGTACTCACAGTTGAGGAGGGCGAAGACAAAACTGAAAACATTGTGATCCCGACCCTCCCATGCGGCGTATTTCAGCCCTGTAGTACCCAAAAAACAACTGCAGCAGAAGCCGCCCCTATGCAGAGCGAACGGGCGCCGCAACGAGCCCCTGAGAGGCCAACACTGTCTAGTGCCTTCCCACCACCCTCCAAATTGGGATTTAGGAATAGAAGACCCACCTCGGTGACAGAAAAAACGTGCCATGGTGCGTGCCACAGTGCACGGAAATCCTGTAGGGCACCAACCGGACAGATGTCTGTCGAGGAACATCGTAGCAGTCTATTCCACTGCCTACGCCGTGCTGATTCGTTTTAGAGGAGCGTATCCCCAACTGAGCCCAATATTATCCACACAGACATCTTCGAGTTCCAGTGCCCTACGACTTGCATCCGCCTTATACAGCATCTCAAGCTCGCTGATGCGGAGCGCTCCAAAAAGGCCACCGTTGTAGCCGCATGAAGTGGGCTGCCTCATTTATCCAAACAGAGGCCAGGCCAGCCCCGGGCCAATTGGGTAAAAACCCTGGGAAAATGTTGCATCCGCCTTATTCAGCATCTCAAGCTCGCTGACGCGGAGCGCCTCCAAAAAGGCCACCGTAGTAGCCGCATGAAATGGGCTGCCTCATCTATCAAAACAGAGGCCAGGCCAGCCCCGGGCCAATTGGATAAAAACCCTGGGAAAATCTTGCAACCGCCTTACTCAGCATCTCAAGCTCGCCGATGCGGAGAGCTCCAAAAAGGCCACCGTTGTAGCCGCATGAAGTGGGCTGCCTCATTTATCAAAACTGAGGCCAGGCCAGCCCCGGGCCAATTGGGTAAAAACCCTGGGAAAATCTTGCATCCGCCTTATTCAGCATCTCAAGCTCGCTGATGCGGAGCGCCTCCAAAAAGGCCACCGTAGTAGCCGCATGAAATGGGCTGCCTCATCTATCAAAACAGAGGCCAGGCCAGCCCCGGGCCAATTGGGTAAAAACCCCTGGGTAAATCGGGTGGCGGTCGCCCGGGAAACGCCCGCGCACGCACACCCACCCTTCCCAAACATGTCTCACACGGAAGTCATTGGTGCTGTCCACACGACCTCCCACTTTGGCCATAAAAGCCAACCCTGACAGCTGAGATGCTATGGTGCGTGGTGTAAGGCCCTGGGCATACAGGTAAACCATGAACCGCAGAACATGGGCTACTGGGATCGGCCAGGTTCCTGGCAGTCAAATTGGGTACATAATGCTCTGAAGGAACTAAATGCGTGGTGATACGCCTTACTCATGCATGGCGCTAGTGACAGGCCAATCGCCCGGGTCACTTTTCTTTGCCAACGTTCCATCTCTCGTCCGGGAGTGGCGAGGGAAAGTCCTCCGCATCCGGGGCCGAGGCACGGAACCGGGAGATCTGCAGGCGGGACAAAGCAGCAGCAATATCATTATCAACCCTTGGGACATGCCTGGCCCTGAAGAGAACGTTGAGGCACAGGCTGCATAACACAAACTCGCGCACTAGGTCAATAACCCCGGGCGATTTGGAAATCTGTGCATTGACGATGCGGGCAAGAGCCGCATTGTCACGCCAAAATTGCACAACCGAGTTGGCCCACTCCTTGCCCCATAGCATCAAAACACCCAGGATAGGGAAACATTCCAGATACGTGAGACCATGCAGGCGACCCTTGCCTGCCCAGGATGGTGGCCACCCACCATAGGCCCACTTCCAATTGAAGTACATCCCATAACCCAGGAATCCTGAGGCATCGGACTGCATCTGAAAGCAAGGGGGAGCCAGGAGATCAGACCCCAAAATGACACCCCGTTGAACTACCTCTGGATCTATGGCCAGACAAGCACGTCTGCCCTGATACCCCGGGTAAATCTAAGCCTATGGTGGGGCCTGGATAATCCTGCCATGGCGTCGCACCAGCGCGGAGCAAATGCCCTGCCCGGTGCGACGACCCTGCCAGCGAAATTGGGGTGACCATGTAGCACCAGAAGTTCCCTCAGTGATGCCATGCGCTCGGCCAGCAAGTACGAGATAAGGGCCACTAGCCTTGACACCTTATCCCGCTGCAACCTAGAATCCTGTGCTACCGTGTCACTCTCCACCCCAGGAATACTAGCTGTGGAGATGGGCCCTCGGTCTTTTCGGGCGCTAAAGGGACACCAAGTTCCTCCATTAGCGTCTGAAATGTGTTGAGGATACGTGTGTACGTGTCCCAGCCCCGTTCAGCCCCGAATAAAACCATCCAGGGAATGGGCTACAGACCGGGACCCTGACCTGCGGACAAAGGCCCACTCAAGGAAAGTGGTGAAACGCTCGAATACCGAGCCCCAATGGAATAGCCAAAAGGCATGGCATCATTGAAATAATATGCTCCCCGGGACGGGGGTGCAGGGACAGGGCCAACGACCCTGCCCGCATAGACCCTCTTGTCAAAGCTGGCAGCAGCCACCTCCTCCCTCCCCCCAAGGGATAAAAGATCGGGGGCATCCTGAGGGGACCTGTTACCCATGAAAGGGATCCGGAACCCCTGCCTAGAACCCTGAAGGAGATAACCCGCATCCTCTCCCTTCGGGTACAATGTGAGCCAACGCTCCAACATGCCCACCTTAATTGGGGAGGGAGGCCTTCGGTGGACTAGATCCATCTGCGGCAGTCTTGCCAGCCCCCTGTCTGCCCCACCCTCTGCCCCGCATCCCTCTAGGCCTGGGACAGGCAGAGGCCGCATGGGGGCCAACACAGGTGGGACACTCCTGTCTGTATTTGCCATTCTTCCCATTGCAGGAGCCATTGGACAAGAAAGTCCAGCACCGCAGGCGGGCTGGAACCCCCCGCCCCGCCCCCTGGCCGGTGACCTGTGCTGGGGCCGCCTGCTGGACCCTAATCTCGGGGTGCGGGGAAATCCGCCTACGGCATTCCACGTCACAAGCCAACCACGATGGGCCCAGAAAGCAAACCATCGCCCGGTAGACGTTGTCCAAATACTGGACCATCGGAATTGCCAAATCCGGCCGGGCCCTAAGGTACACCGCCATGCATATGATGCAGGCCGGCAACCATTTGGCCCACATACTTGGTGGCTTGCGACGACGTGCCTGCCACTATCCTTCTCAGTCTGCCCCTCCCTCTCCTCCTTGGTGGGCCCTCTGTTTAGGAGTGAGAAGATATCCACGTACTCCCCCCGCCAAATTTACTCTCTGTTGGCCTGTGCCAAGTGGTCACTCAGCGGTAAGGAATAGGGGCTTGGACCAACCCGGCCACCCAAAACATTCCCCTCGGGGTAGGGAACACCCCCCACCACGGGGCCCTGGGTGGTAGTTGTCATCGCCGGGTGGGGCGTCAGCAGGTGCACCGCCGCACCACCCACGCGAGGCCAAGGCCATTGGAAAGCCCCCCCCCAAACGTGGCCACGTGTGTAGGTGCACTAGTTTGGATCGCATACTCACGTGCTGCACCCCCGCGGCCGCCCCCACCGGGGGTTCCGGCCCACTGGGGGCGTCGGAGCTCACGACCGCCGTAGAGCTCGTCACTGGGGGCTGACCCGCACCGGCCTGTTGGTTGGGGAGCTGCGAGGCAGTGGCCGAGGTTGTGCCACGCCTCAAGCAGCTCAACCCGTCCCGTCGCCTGCCGCTGCCCAGCAGACGACGCGTCGAAATGAACCCCAAAGGGAGCCCCAGCATGGCTGGCCCGAGCCAAGGACGCCTCAAGGGCCGCAACACGGGCCAGTAAGACCTCCACGCTGACATGGGGCCAAGGGCCGGCCGGCCCTCCTGCTACAGGCACAGGTACAGGTCCCTGTACCCCGGGACCCTAATAGGGCCATCGCCCCACGCCGAGGCCCGGTAGGGCCGATGTAGGTACCTGCCAGGGCAAGGGGCCACACCACCCCCCAAGGCTAGAAGGCCCCGGGGTGAGCTGCGCCCCCGCCGCTGGAGGCCCAACAGGATGGGAAGCACCAGGAGCGGCGTCCACCGCTTGCGGGCCGCGGGCCACAGCCCTCACTTGACCCATGCTCGGGTCCCCCGCCTCCGGGCAAGGGGGAATAGACCCCATTCCACCGGTCCCGGTGGGTACCAGCAAAGGCGGCTGCTGGGGAGGCGCAACCGCGGTCCTCCGACCCGGATTGCGCCTCCTAACAGCGCGAGCCACGCTCGCGGCCGCCCTCTTCTTCGCAGGCATCGCAAGGAAATCTAAGGGAAGCCAAAAGAGAAAATTCGCCAGAAAGGCTTCCCTGGCAAGGTAAGAGCGACGGAGACAAGAGGGGAAAAACTTCTCCGCTCCGTCGCTTCGGAAAATGGCAGCTCGGCTGCCTCATGGCCACCCCTTTTATAAGGGAGCTGGCCACGCCCCTAACTACCCGGATGCCTTCGTCCTATGGGGGGGGCCCCGCAAAGGGCACGGGGGCCATTTTGGCGCCGCGCTTGCATTCTCTTCGCTCAGCTGATTGTTTCAACACACTCTAACCCCTTCTGCTTACTCTTTCTTTATTTGGAGGGGGGTTATAGATGGTTCAGTCTGAGGGGTCTGGAAGGCTCTTTCCATCTCAGTCATGGTAGATTTGCTCATCCAATCACAGTTTAGAGGATTCATCAAAAAAAATCTGTTTAGATAATTCGCTCATTTTCCCCAGCATATTTTCCCCCTGTAAGCCACACAAGTGTGTGGTGAAAGGTTAGGTCTCAGCTGTCACAAACAGAGTGTTGAAAAATCAATGAATGCAAATTTTCTAGTTACGGGTGTTCTTGTAAATATCTTTCCATTTTAAGAAACAGGTCAACTTAAAATATTTTTAAAGATTTCACACCAATCTTCACCGAAGTAATGAGGACAACACCCAAAGAACACACCCACACTTGTTTGTAGGAATACATGCATGAGTGTGTATACGTACATGTACATGCACACACAAATGCACAAACGCGTGCACACACACTCACACACACACACACACACACACACACACACACAGAGAGAGAGAGAGAGAGAGAGCTGGCTAGATTTGTGACCAAAGACTAGACAATGTGCCCCATTTTGAACTTTTAAAAAGAGGCTGTTAACCTACTGCCATGTCTTTGAAAGGATTTGTTAGCATTGCTTTCCCTTGGGCTGCTCAGCCATGATTTTTTTTTTACAAGCAATCGTGTGTCATTCTTGGTATTAGCATGCATGCATTTCATTTTGATGGATGAATGGGCATCTCAGTTGATACCTATTTACATACAAGGCTTTGTGCATGGTGAGAGCTATCAGTGACTTACTGCCAACCAACTCAAATCAAACATCTACTGAACAAGGCTGTGTAGGACATCGGATAGAGTCAAAAAAGATGGAAAGACTCCCTTTGCAAAAAGCCTTGATCTGACAGCTTGGTAAAAGCAGAAATATAGAAGTGTGCGATGGGTCTGTGCTTAATTGCAAACAAGGCCACAATTTGGGAAGAACTATTTATTTTCATTTGGTCACATCTACAATGGGGAACTATGGTACATTTCAGTCTAGAGCAGGGGTTCCAGCTGACCACTCCTCTGGGAGGCAAAGTGATGATCTGATCTTCAGGTGCTCAAACCTACTATACTACCCTATTTGCTGGTGTATAAGACCCACTCTCCCCCTTAAAATACACTGGAAAAATGGAGTGCATCTTGTACTGTATATAGTGGCCTATAGTGACCTATTTTGGTAATAACGGGGTGTGTTTTATAATCTGATTTGTTTCCCAATCTCGTTGTTCTCCCAATCTCGTTGTTCTTTCCAATCTCGTTGTTCTGTGCAGGACAATGACAATAAAGATTTATCTCTACTTTTCACTTTTAGATGCTGGCAAATATGGTATATCAGCTCATCTTATGCCATGAATTCTATCTCCACCCATAACGGTCTCATGAGTAATGACAGAAAAGTTTCTATTTTAATTTCTAATCATGATTTTTATTCTTCTGGAATCACACCATTGTCCACACTTATGGTTTTTCTACCATGCATTCCAAACATCCTTTTGGTTTTTTATTTTGATTTAAGATACATTCTGGGATGCAGGAGTCCTGTAAAGGATGCTGAATTTTTCATAATATTTTGTTTGGTCCTAATAAGGGTAACTGATGGATCCTGATGGATTCCAGAGGGAACTGGGGGATTTCCCTCTGGATCGGCAACACGATTCGCCCGAGGCACTGGTTGATCTGTGGAACAGGATGACAACAGCAGCCTTGGATGAAATCGCACCACAACGGCCTCTCAGAGCTCATGGAGCTAGGTCATCTTCGTGGTTCACAGATGAACTGCGGGAGCTCAAACGGGCAAAGAGACGCCTAGAGCGCCGCTGGGTGAAGACCCAGAGAGACTCCGATTGGACACTAGCTAGAGCTGCTATTAGGGCCTATCTAGTGGCGATGGAGGTGGTGAGGCGGCAATACTTCACCACCCTTATTGCCTCCGCTGATAATCGCCCAGCCACCCTGTTCCGGGTTACCAGGTCTCTCCTTGGTAGGGGGACCCCGGTGCCTGGTTGGCAGGGGTCGGGTGAGGACTTTGCTGACCATCTAGTGGAGAAAATCGATCGGATTCGCTCGGGGATTAATCCTGGCGTGGATGGGGAGAGTCCGGAGGGAGCTGGAGCACAGTCTTGCCATACCATCTGGGACCAGTTTGATCCAGTTGCCCCTGATGAAGTGGACAGGCTCCTTGCAGCTGTGCGCGCCACTACCTGCCCATTGGACCCCTGTCCCACCTGGTTGGTGAAAGCCTCCAAGGCGGTGACAGGTGGCTGGGTTGGGGCTATGATCAATGCATCATTGCGGGAGGGGGTGTTTCTCGCACCTTTAAAACATGCCTTGGTGCGCCCCCTCCTGAAGAAACCTTCCCTCGACCCAGCTGTCCTAACCAACTATAGGCCTGTCTCCAACCTCCCCTTTTTAGGGAAGGTGTTGGAGAAGGCAGTGGCGCGTCGGCTGCAGGGGGTACTGGATGAAGCGGATTACCTGGACCCCTTTCAGTCAGGATTCAGGCCTGGATATGGTACCGAGATGGCATTGGTCGCACTGATGGATGATCTCTGGCGGGAGCGGGACGGTGGTCACCCATCCGTCCTTGCTCTTCTTGACCTCTCAGCGGCTTTCGATACCGTTGACCACGGTATCCTTCTGGAACGGCTCCGAGGATTGGGAATCCAGGGCACTGTGTGGTCCTGGTTTTCCTCATTTCTGAGGGGTCGGACCCAGTCGGTGTGGTTGGAGAGTGAGTGGTCCAGTCCTAGGCCCCTCAAATGGGGGGTGCCTCAGGGCTCGGTGCTCTCTCCTCTCCTATTTAACATCTACATGAAGCCGCTGGGTGAGATCATTCGTTTCCATGGGGTGCGGTACCATCAGTACGCGGATGACACTCAGTTGTACATCTCGGCCCATGGGGACCCCAATGATGCCATCAAAGTCCTTTCCAGGTGCCTGGAAGCTGTTGGGGTCTGGATGGGGGCTAACGGGCTACAACTGAATCCCAGCAAGACTGAGTGGCTATGGATAAGGGGTACTGCGTTAACCCGGGAGCTACCATCTTTGGTTCTGGATGGGGCTACTTTGCCCCAGACAGACCCAGTGCACAACTTGGGGGTCCTCCTGGATTCACGGCTACTGCTAGAAGAACAGGTGGTGGCTATGACCATGAGGGCTTTCGCCCAACTTCGGGTGATTTGCCAGTTGCGCCCACTCCTGGACCCGGGACTCCTTGCTCATGGTCACTCATGCTCTGGTCACTTCCAGACTAGATTATTGCAATGCACTCTACATGGGGCTGCCCTTGACGACCATTCGGAGGCTACAGCTGGTCCAGAATGCGGCAGCCAGGGTGGTGATGGGGTGTGGGCGTTATGCCCGTGCTTTACCACTGCTCCGGGAGCTGCACTGGTTGCCAGTTTGTCTCCGGGTGCAATTCAAGGTGCTGGTTTTGACCTTTAAAGCCCTATATGGTAGTGGGACGGGTTACCTAAGAGACCGCATCGCCCTGAGGACGTCTGTCCGTCCAACCAGAGCGGACCGGAGGGGCTCTCTAATTGTTCCATCAGCCAGAGGGGCTCGCCTCTCTGGCACAAGGAGGAGAGCCTTCTCCGTGTCTGCACCGGCCCTCTGGAACCTCCTGCCAACAGAGTTACGTCTCCGGATGGAATTGCTGCCTTTCAGAAAAGAACTTAAAACCTGGCTGGCGGGTCAAGTGTGGGGTGCAGGTGGAAGGGTAACCTCCATTGGGTGGCTGGTGTAGAAGAACTCTTCCCCATGGTGCCTTTGGATCCTGCACCCCTTGTTTTTAGGGGGTGGGTAGTTTTAACTGTTTTTAACATGTGTTTTTTAATTTTTATTGTGAACCGCCCTGAGTTGGCTTTGGCCGAGTGAGCGGTATATAAATGTGACAATTAAATTAAATTAAATTAAATTAAATTAAAATTGTCCTATCAATGACTTTATTTCTCTTCATTCTTATGGATCAATACTATTGCAAATGTTTTTTTTTTTAAAAAATCATTAATGAACTGATTCACTTTAAGCTTTGGCTTTTTTTCAAATTATTAAACATTTCCCAAAATCAATGTTTCCTGCAAGTCCACATTAAAATCATTGCAAAAAAAAAAAAAGAACAATGATTAATTATTCTTGTCCCATAATGCAATGTCTGTCCTTTTAGTGAGTGGTAGAAAGAGAACATGTTAAACCCTGTCAGAATGCCTAGTATTTAGTAATGAGAGAAGTGATCTCAGCCAGATATTGGTGAGAAACTGCTGTAGCTATTGCAGAGATTTTAAAAAGAATGATGTCAGATTGGTTGCTGGTGTACAATACTCCAGAAATGGGACTTTTTTGTATACCAGGGATTCTGAAGCTTATTTTTAGGAAATGCTCTCATTTGCTCTCCTGCCATGCTGTTCTATTAGATCAGGCTGGTGGGCCGGATCTGCCCTACGACACCATTTCATATGGCCTGCCGCCGCCACACCTGAAAGTCGAAGCAGGTGTGTTTATGGCAGCCATAAAATGTGCTCCCACATGTGTAAATGCGGTTATGTCAGCCATAAATGCATCTGAGGCTACGGTAAATGTGGAAGCAGGTGCATTTACTTCCACTTTAGGGGGCATGGTCCAGCCCGCACAGCTGTCTGGGGGCGTGGTCAGGCCCACGGCATAAAAATTTTGGGAACCCCTGTATTAGAGGCACACTCTGCATCTACTCTAGACCTATGCTGTCCTCTGTGCTGATAGTAAGCATTAGGTAAAGAAATCAGTTTCAGGGCGGGCGGGCAAGCAAGCAAGCAAGCAACCAATCTTTGTGCGTGACCTACTTTTTGTCAAATTTTTCTCAACTTCCTTTTTCCTTTTTCTTAAAAACTTTTTGAGATAGCTTGACTTTCCTGCTTTTCTTTATGGAAATACATAATTTCCTCTACATAAAAATTTGGAAATTAAATTTGGATTTGTGATACTAAATGCAACCTTGGTCTCTTACCTCCCTATAGGGATTTTTGGGTTTGAAGTGCGTATGGTGGCAGCTGTATGAGTTGAAGTGCATTTGCTTTGTAGATTTTCAGTTTCTGGGGTGCACAGTCAAATCAAATGTGCACTCATGAACCACAGTTTGTATCCCTGGGTTTCTCACACACCGAGGAAACAAACAGGTAGCATGGCAGAGTGGTTGAAACAGGACAACCAGCTTTAACAAAAAGGGTTTGGTTTTGAGTTCTTCTTTCTTTCCTTGCTGTCTGCACAGGTGTTAAGGATCTGGGACATTCAACATCAGCTCTGTATGCAGAGAATTGCTGGTTGCTTCCCAAGGAGCCTTGACTTCAATTCCGTACTTTACTTCAATGAATCTCATGGGCACCTTTTCATCTCATTTAACAACCGACTGACATTGTTGGAAATGGAGAAGGATTTGGGCAAACGTAGAGTCATAAGTCACAGAAAAGTGGTGACATGTGTTCTTTACAACTCTGTATTCAAACAGGTAAGCAGAACCTATTTTTTAAAAAGGAATGTTTCCTTGGATTTCTCTTCTGCATCACTAGAGACTTTCATTTGCTATTACTTTACTGTGATTATTTTCAACAGAAGCCTATTAAATTTTGAAACAGCATTATTTTATGTTGGAAGAAACGAATTATAAGTTTCAGAGGTTCCTTTTTTTTTTTTGCAAAGGAGGGCTGCAGTGGCTTAGTAGTTAAGACAATGAGCTTGATGACTGGAAGGTTGGCAGGTCAGCAGTTCGAGACTCGAATGCTGTGTTACAGAATGGGTACCCATCATTTGTCCCAGCTCCTGCCAACCTAGCAGTTGGAAAGCAAGAAATTGCAAGTAGATAAATAGGTACTGCCTTGGTAACAGCATTCTTGTCATATGACCACAGAAATGTCTACAGACAGAGACAGCGCTGGCTCTTTGGCTGTAAACTGAGATTCGCACCACCCCTTAGAGTCTGACACGCCTGGTTTTCAAGCAAGGGAGACCTTTACCTATGGATGTGTTAGAGTTTTCAGACATTATACAGTGGAGCTTCATACAATGATTGGCCTGTATAGCAACAAAATCACATAACAATTAGGTTTTTTTTTTGGGGGGTGGGGAATGGCATCCCACAAAATGATTTTCCCTATGGAAAAACCGTACAACAATGGGAAAACCATTGGGAAATTTTCAATGGGAAAAACTGCTTAGCGAAAAAAAATCATTGTATGATACATCCCATAGGGAAAATCGCTATAAGATGCATGCATCATATAGCAATTTTCTTATACAACAATTTTCTTATACGCCCCATGGAACAGATTAAAATCATTGTATGAGGTACCACTATATATGAATAGTGTAAGACTGCCCAACCTGGGTTCCTAGAGCCCTTGTGCCCCCCCCCCAGGATATCACCCATTTCCCCCTGCAACATCCCATCTACATGGTTACTGGGTTAACAAGAACAGAGCTGGCTCAAAACTATTTCTATCTGAAAGTTAGGACAAGATGGTGTGACTTTTATACCAAAGATTCCTGGGCAGCCATTGACTCTTACAGGTATATCAATGGGACAGCCTCTCCAAATGTATGCATCCCAGGAGGGTCATAGATTCAGGCGGAACAGTCAGGATTATGCAGATGGCACATCTTTCAACTCTGGGCTGCCACATGGATAACAACCACACACATAGGGAAGAGCTCTAATAAGAGCTCTAATAAAACTATCTTGCAAGCAGAAGATGGTTTTGAAGTCTTCCTAGGAAATCACCTTCCTTTGAATGTCAGAATAGTTGTAAAATATGTATGCAATATAATTAGCTAAGATCTATGTTTCTGCAGGCCCATTTTCTTTGCAATGACTCATAATATGCTGGCTCGGAATAATGTTTATACATTTTGCAATAAAACGAATCAGTTAAATGTAATTCCACTTGGTATGCAAGATGGGTGCTGTTTGTCTTCACAGTCCTGCAGCCCTTATGATCAGAGCGTTACCTGCATCTCAATGAATAGCTGCACTCCTTCAACAGGGAAGAGAGGCCTTTGTGACTGATTCCCCATCTTTGTCTTCTTTGGCCATGACAACAAAACAGCGTATTTTAATCTGCAGATTGTGATTCAAATAAAACAGGCATCATGGCTGTGTGCTGTAGAAGGATCAGGTGCTACATGGAGAGATCATTAAAACTCTGCACTTTTTCTTAGGGACTGTGGTGGCTTAGTGGTTAAGATGCTGAACTTGATGACTGCAAGGTTGGCAGGTCAACAGTTCGAGACCTGCATGATGGAGTGAGCTCCCATCTCTGTCCCAGCTTCTGCCAATCTAGCAGTTTGAAAGCAAAAAATTGCAAAAAATTGCAATTAAATAAATAAGTACTGCTCCCTCAGACAGCTTTGGGGGCCAGATGGCCATGTTGCCCTTCCTCCACCACATGGCACTTATGAGTGTGGTGGAGGTGGTGCCCCCCCATGAAATGGCACCCTGGTCTAGTATATTCCTTCTGAGCTCTAAATATCTTGGTACTATTATTGTAATACTGTATATTCTTCTGACATATCCATTTGAGGTTGAACTCTTCTCAGTAATAACTTGAGATACAATCCTGATGGAACCCATTGATACCTCATATTACTTGAGCAAAGCTCTTTTGGTGTTAGCAGAATCCTGAGTTACTAAGCTAGATCTTTTCCTTCATTTTGTTTTGCTCTTTCTATGTCACTGTTATGTCCTATTTATATCATAGGCTTTGTTCATTTGTTTTCCCCTCTGGTGTGCAATGAAAATGCATGATTAAAACTCAAGGTGTACTGATTTGTGGTCTCAGACCACATCTTCCAAAATCTTCCAAGGGAAATCTTGGAACTACAATCTGAAAAACCACAGATTTGCACACTTTTTAATAAATCATTCAAAACAAACTCACTCTGTTCTTTTTTTCACAACAGTTATACCTTTGTTTCCTTGGAGAAGGTCAGAAAAGAAAAGAAAAGAAAGTCAGCACTTTCTGTTCTTTGTCTTCCAACTTTCAAACATTCTCTAAGGGAGGCTTCCAAAGTGAGAGGTGTGATTGGTTTTATTTATCAATGAAGAAGGTCCCAAGATGTGAGTTAATATAATGTTAATTCCCAGGTACCATCAGTGAGATATCAGTGGGGGGTTGGGGGTTGAGTGACTAGGTAGGAGATCTGTAGAAGAAGACAGATTAAGTTAGATGAAAGCAATGCCTCTTGCTGAGTACATCTGATTAAAGGGAGGGGAAGATATGGACTAGTTTAAGTGAAGAAGGCACTGTGCCACAGACTATTAAATCTCTACTGGGACTGTATGCCTAATGTATATGTGTAGACTTGCCATTTGGTATCTTAATAATTTTTACATTCAAGGACCAAGCCTATATGCTTGCTTACACTGCAGAGACAAAGGCCCATTCCTGATCCTTCGATTCTTCAAGGAAGACAGCAGATGTATGATTGGATTAATTATAATAATTGCATGCTGTCAAGTCAATTCTGACTCATGATGGCCATTTCCAGATAGAGAAAGCTCAGAAGTGGTTTGCCATTCTCTTCTTCTGGGGAACATCCTGGGACAGCACAGCTTGTGCAAGGCTACATAGGCTGGATCTTCGAGGCATAGAAGGGAATAGAACTCCCAACCTCTGGCCACACAGCCAGAGACTTAAATCACTGAGTTATGATTGAATTAGGCCAAAATTATTCCACTAAGTGAGTAGGGGAGTTGCTAGTTTCCTTCCATTCCATTTTACCTTGTCCAACCTGTAAACTTGGAACAGTCTATATGGTCATCTCTGTACTTCCCAGCCTCTTAGTTTTGTACTTCCCAGCATCCCCCAGCCTGGGGAGGAGGAGGCAGGGCGGAGAGACCAGTGGCTCCCCAAAAGCCACTCCCCCGCCTCCGACGCTGGCCCCGACGAGGCTTTTGCCTGGCACGCCGGCTGGGGGAGGAGGAGGTGGGGTGGAGAGACCTGCAGCTCCACAAAAGCCGCTCCCCCGCCTCCGATGCTGGCCCCAATGAGGCTGTCACCCGGCACGCCAACCAGTGTGGAACTTTGGACAAACCAGGTGGGGGGTAGAAGCACCTGTGCCCCCCCTGCGAGGATGAGAGGACCTGCTGCGGCTGTTGCCACTGGCATTAACGCTGAGGGGTGGAGCTCCTTCTTTCTGTCTGGAACATTGAACTGGCCTCTGCTTTGCTGCTGCCATGCTGATATGTGTTCTGATAATATGTAATTGGGTAATCTGTAATTGTATATTTTTCCCCTTGAGCTTCACATTGTATTATTATATTTACTGTTTATGCACATTATTGTATATTGTATTTATTGTCTGCTATGTTGTACGCCGCCTTGAGTCGCACATTGTGTCGAGTGAAGTGGGATAGAAATCCAATAAATAATAATTAAATAATAATAATTCAGAATATTTATGTATCATGGGCTAGACTGAGAGATGAGATCACACAATGCATGCCATGTCTGAGTGGGGCTTTAAATTGACTCTGATATTGGCTTCAGAGGTTGCTAGCATCCAAATTACTGGTCAATGTTGTCTAGGATAAGTGCAATTGTTACACTTTATTTGGTGTGAGAAGTGCTATCTAATCAAGTGTCATGGGTTTCTGTGATGAAAAGAGTTTTGTGTCCATTTCCCATGCAGTACCTCAGATGTTAGGAGAAGGTTGGCTCTGTTGAATCCTCAAGCATGCAAGCATGTATGTATGAGCAAACAGCTCAGTTGCATCCCATCCTGAAGTTCTTTCACTCTTCTCAAAGTTGGGTAGAGATTCTTCTTTTATATCCTAGCTCCCCCTTTTCAGCCATTCGTCCACTCCTGGAAATGACTTTTGTCTTCGCAATAGATTTTTTTTAAAAAAATATTCTGTTCTTTTATCTTTGTAGTAGCTAGATTCCCTGCTTGGTGGTATATTACTTATGGATGATTCCTTTTATACTCTCTCAAGTTTTTAGAGGAGTAGGGCACTCACAATCTACCTTCAACTGTTTTGAGGTGATTTATTTTCTGGAGTGTTTATGTTGTGGCAGACAACACCCAAGTCCTAGTTTACCAAAGCAACAAAGGCAATCTCAGTGCACACAAAACCAAAACCAAAAAAAGACCAGAGTTGAGATCTGGGTGTTCGTGGGTGTTCGTGTCCCTATATAACATGTAGAATTAGACACTTAAAGCCCAAAGTAGTTTTGTTACAGGGTGTTTGTATTGGTGAATTTTGGTTATTCCTCTTAATTAGCAGAGTATGAGGTAGAAAAAACAACAACTCACCAACAACACAGAGGAAGTGTGGAGAGATCAGCTCAGTCTCATCAAACTGCCTGCTGGTTTCTTATTCCACAAAAACCAACACTTTGTATGATATCATTCTGGAAGTATTTAAAGTAGAAAAAGTTATCTTTACTTATAGTTGCCATTTGCCATTACATCCAGTGAAACAGGAGGGAAATGAGGTTTTAGCACATGAAGAGACTCTCCATGCTTGTTGCTTGGACAGAGGGAGAAGGGAGCTATTCTCAAAAGCACATAGAAAACTAGAGAACAATGTCTAATAGAAATTGATTCTAGATCAATTATTTTTATATACAAAAGGTAAAGAGAGTTCCAAAAATTCAATGCAGAAGTAATACATGGACAGAGATCAACCCAGCGTAGAAGACGTTCAATTACGTAGTTGATTAAAGTCTGTGGAGAGATGACATCATAGTTTTGACACCTAAGTCTTATGCAGCTACAAAGAGCTGAAAAATCAATATGAAATTATTCTGCCTGTGTTGCTGTGATATTTTGTAGTGGCAGAATAAGGTCCTTACATTACCACGTAACCTATATATGTTGTGTCTCATTGTGGCCAGAATCCTACAGGTGATTTATGTGTGCATAAGGGAAATCATGTAAGTCATAGTGGCAAAATGAATACTAATTAATACTAATTAATGAAGTAATAGTTGTGGTCAAGCTTGCACCTGGGAACAGAATCAGTATTTTGTTAATGAATGAAATTTTGCTGCCACAATTTATGCAACCATAAATGGCCAATAGGTTTCTGGCCTAAGCCTTTATAAAAAATGTTTCTAATTGTATATTTATGGCAGTTCTGATTGTACTTTAGCTCACAAACTTGGAATCTGCTGGGATGCTGTTTCAAAAGGTTTTAAATACATACATACAAATTTTTTTAGGTTGACAGCAGAAATGACAGGGGTACCCTTGGCAAGGGAATGAGCACATTTTGCACTGGAAATATCAGTACAGTCTGATGACAGGTAAAGAAGGTGAAGGGTCATGGCAGGGCATTTCAAGACATATTGTTGTCTAAGACAAAGGATAAGAGTCAGCCTACTCCCACTCCATATTCAGAAGTTGATCAGACTGACAGCTGAATCTCATTTCAATGCTACTGGCAGAAACACATCTTGTGCTACATCAAATGGCAGCAGGTTAGTTTGGGTTCATGCAGTAGAGTTGTTCAGTCTTTCAGTATCTTGCTAACCTATCATCAGTTTTTTTAAAAAAAATGATTAATTTTATAAAGACTATATTTTATAAAGACTATATGTAATATAAAATATAGAAAAACCATGTAAGTTTTTTAAAAAGACATTAACAAGAATTAAAATACTAAAAAAATACAGAATTGAAAAGTAAAACTTAAACTCACATAAAAGAGAAAACCATTCACCAGGACCATCAGAGATACTATCATTTCCTATTTTTACTTCAGTTCTTAGAATGTCCCACACCCTTTTCAAAAATAAGCTGTATTTTTGTGGGTGTTCAGCCTTTATCACCAACTCAAAGTCTAGAAAAATCTCCCCTCACTTCATAACACAACACACACAACCCATTGTCATCTGCATATTAATTTATTTAAAAAATGTTTTATTCTTGTATACTTGATCTTTACAATTCTTTTATCCCATAGGTTATTCCACAATTCAAAACTTATTCCTCTTCCCAAATCTGCATTTCAGAGTACTTTAAGAGTTTCTTGATAATTTCCAAAATCACTTTATATATTGTAAATTTTGCTTATCTTCCGTTTCATTATCATTTTCTTTCTCTCTCTCTCTGGACTATAATTTCTTCAAACTTTGTCAATTTTCTACATTTACCATTCCTTCCCTTCCATTCTCTGGCCCACTGAATTAATCGTATGACATCAATCCATTTTAACTTTTCCCCTTCTAAATATGGTTCTATATTTTCCTCCTAGAATTTATTTTCTCTATCTAATCCATTAATTAGATTATTTTAGTATTGTGTGCAAACATTTTTTTAAAAAAATCTGGAAATCTCTCCAATTCCACAATCAGAGTTAAAAGTGGAACTAATGGACTAATTTTCTATATTTATTGATGTTTTTTTTTTAAAAAATGAATGGATTTTCTTAACATTGTTAGCATTTTTAGTCTGAGTAGATTGCCTAACTCAGCCTCATACTAGGGCTACTCCTGGCAGGTAGATATGTGTACATAAAAAGGTGGATTATATAATAGAAAGAAAAGAGTTTCTTTCTTCCTTATCCCACAGGAGCTATTATTTCCATGGAATACATTGAATCAAGGGAATGAAAATGGAGAAGTTGTAGTCTGTGCAGTGTGAGGATCCAGGATAGGATCCTTAATGGGATGTGAGGTATTATGTATTGTAGGTTACATTTTCAGGTGCTGCTGAACTGTCTTGTTGCAATAACAGGTGATATAATTTATTTATTTATTTAAAAGATTTCTACCCCACCTTCCTCATCCATGGATGACCCAAAGCGGCTTACATGGCAGTTAAAACACATACAGGTTGAAACAACAATATCCACCCCAACCTCCCTAACCCCTTAAGAAAAAGAAACACAATCAAAATTTAAAAACTGTTAAAAGAGAATTAAACAATGCCAAAAATGATATTAAAAAGTTAAATAAGCTAAAAAAGGGAGGGGGAAGGGACAAGGGGGAGAGATAAAAACAAACAGGTATAATAAAAACAGACAGGTGTGTTACAGCGGGCCATCATACCAGCCAGTGGGACTGGACCATTACAGCTGATGGGCCCCATTCCCGCTGACACAGCCAGGTCTTAAGGGCCTTCCTAAAGAGGAGCAGCTCTGTCTGAAGGCGCAGCTCTGATGGTAAGAGGTTCCACAGGGCCGGGGCAAACACCGAAAAGGCTCTTCCTCTAGTCCCCATCATATTGCCTCTTTAGTGGGTGGGACGACCAAAGAGCCTCTCTGGTCTGCCCTTGTAGGACGGGTGGAAAACCTCAGGGCGACGCAGGTCCCTTAAGTATCCCAGTCCACTGCCATGTAGGGCTTGGAAGGAAAGTTCATAATACGCTGCTGGTAATACTTTGCTTATTGAAAGTATATTGGGTGGCAATTTGCATGCCATTTTTAATTATGCATTCTGGGCTACAGAGCAGCACAACTAATTTAATATGATAACAATGCACAATATGACTCCTTCAGAAGAAAGATTTATCTAATTACCAATGTTGAAGGGCAGTGGACTTATTTTACTTGGCTAGCCTCTTGCTGTGTGACACTGATAGTTTTTTCTCTCTTAATGCTGGGTTACAAGTCCACCAGTTGTTAAAAGTGCATCATCTAAAACAGATCCTTAAAATTCTGTTATAATCTCCCTAAAGCAAATAACACAGGCATTGCAAGCATTTTCCTGCATTGTTAGTTAGAGGGTTTGTTCAAATTAAAATAAGTAGTTGATCAACCCATGCATTCATATTATGTTGTATTGCACAAGACAACATATTGTATTTTGCAGTACACTCCTTCTACAGTACAATCCTCTAAGAACACGTGGCTTGCCGTGGTATAAGAATTGCAACTTATATTTCCCATTCACAATTCTTCCTTCTTCTGTGTCTAGGTCAGAAGTTAAACTGCCAAAATGAAGCCACCTTTGGTAAACTCATTCCAAAGTTCCGTTCACCTGACCTAGTGTGAGAAAGATTAGCTGACACAATAAGGTTGCCATTGCCTTGGGGGTATGCCCAATTGTGGTTCAAAGATACCACAGTCTTTGAGGAAGTTCTTTTCATTTCCATTCATGTTGATGAGCCTCAAACCTGAGAGCCATATCCATCCCACACAGCCTTCCCACATAGCTTGCCTAAACTAGTGATGGTGTCCTCTAGCCTTTAGGTGATGTTTGACCCACAATGGTACTCCAGAAATCTTGGTGGGGTCCAGCAAAAGCTATCCAACTTTCTGTAAAGCCCTGCCCTGCAGTCACAACATTGTGAGCTACAACCTAAAGATATATGAATCACTTTGAAGTTGTAGTTGAAGATATTCTCCCTCCCTTCCTTCAAACAGGTAAAGAAACAATGCCTACAGAGGAACATTTAGCACAGTGAAGGAACAGCAGGGTAGTCACGAAAGAGCAAGTCTCTTTCATGCTCCCCCTTCTCTGTAAAATCAATTCTCCTTTATCTATAACAGTAGGGGTGAAAATCAACTTGTATTTGTAGATCCTGGAATATCTGAGGAATTTAATACTCTTGGAGGACAAAGAGGAAGAAAAGAGAATAAGACAGTAAAAGCGGTTTCATCTGAAATAACTCCTTAGAAGGTTTTCATGATCCATACTCCAGCCAAAATGTAAGGTGGATGAAAGGCTGACATAGTTGTTTCTGGCTCTTAGCAATACAGTACAGTACCTGTATATAGGATAAAAACAGAAATAACTGCAATCTTTTGGGTTCAGTCATATTAAAGGTAAATAGTCTTAACATCTATGATGAAGCAATTGTCTTGAAGTGACACTGGTAAAAGTATCCAGATGTTCATGTTAATGAAAGTTAAAATCAGCTATGGTTTCCCAAATAGGTTTTCCCACCCCCTTTGATTTGAGTGTAGTAAAAAGAACATCTTTTTTTTGCTAGAAATATTTACAGGAAAAACTAAAAATTACACTGCATCACAGTAATATAAATATTGTCTGCTACTTGGTATAATCCATGTGTCCTATACTAAATCAAGTGCGCCGAATCCAAATCTGAAGTCCAATTCTGCTTAGGACATCAGAATCTTAAGTTAGCAAATCTCACCCTCTAGGTTAGTTTGTTGCATTGATCATGCGCGGTATATTTGCCACAAATGTAGCAAAAATTGTCCTGTTTATTAATGCAGCTCTGCCTACTCATCTTTAGCTCAAAACAGACTCACTATAGCCTAGCTGTACTACCCAATAAGATGGTTTCTCACTAGAGACAAGCCCTAGCCCTTGGTCCATCTTGCCTTATATGCCTATTTCTGATGTCAGCTCACTGACTTGCCCAGACATGCCTGGCTGCTGTTGGAACATTCATGATTCAGCTGAGGCGGCAGCAGACATTTTGGTAGGGGGTGGGTTTTTAATTCTGTATGTTTTTATCTGTTTTATCTATGATTGTGAACCGCCCTGAGTCAGCCTTGGTCAAGTAGGCAGTATAGAAATTTAACTAAATAAATAAATAAATAAATAAATGGCTGCAAGTGTTATAATGTTCCCATGTAAAAATATATTACCCAATTACCAACCATTTGAACAGCTATAGCACGCCTTAAAATCTGTACATGATAGGCAAATTCTGAGTTTAGATTTGAAATCAGCACACTCGATATCATGTAAATCACATGTTATTTTTATTTATTTATATTATTATTTTTAAAAAAGAAAAAGTAATATACAAAGAAAAAAGACATCAATACATAGTAAAGAATAACATAAAAATACAAATTACAAGTAAAATTAAAAATAAAATCACATACTTAAAAATAACAGATAGTATATATTCATTTTACCTTATTTAAACCCTCTTGTTTAGACATATACTATTTTAATGTGAAAAATACACTATCTTTAAAAGAAAAATAAATCTAAACATAAGATAATACCCCAGTGTTATGTACATTGTCTTGGGAGTTGCAGAGCTGCCCAGCATTACATATTATAACCAAAAACCCATGTGACTTGGGGCTGGTCTGCTACCTACCTTCAGACAGTGTATAAACTAGAAATGGTTTCCAGATGATTCCAAATTTATTTTTATCTGTCATACCTCTTTTTATTTTCAATTCCCATGTTAGCTTATCATTAAGTGCAAGATGCCACATTTCTCTATACCATTCCTCTATATCCACTGTGGAATCATTCTTCCAATTTCTAGCAATACATTGTCCTGCAGTTGTCAACATTATTGTTAATAGTTCTATATTGTGTTCTTCCATATTCATATCAAATTCCATCAATAAAGCGGTACCTGACTCCAGCTTAAAGTTACTACCCATTATTTGTGATATTTTATTTTCTATTTTATGCCAAAAAGCTTTAACCACATCACAACTCCACCACATATGTTCATAAGTCCCCGCGTGAGTCTTACATCTCCAGCACATTTTCATTTTAGTACAATCCATCTGATTTAACCTAACCAGTGTCAGGTACCACCTCCACAACATTTTGTAGTTATGCTCCATAACTCTCACAGACATAGATCTCATAATTCTTCTTTTCCATTTATACCTCCAGCTTTCCTCCGAGATTCTAATATTCAAATCTTTTCCCCATTTTTTTCTTAATGTTTCCTGTGATCTGTCATCACCATTTAACATTTTATACAATTTACTAACAAGGCCCTTGATTCCTACCTCTCCTTTTCTCATTTTAAATACCAACTCTTCAAAATCTGTCCTTTCTCTTACTAAGCTGGTCTCCAAAAAATATTCATTATTCCATTTATTCAATAAAATGACTTGAAACCAGTTCAAATTCAATTGTTCATAAATTCTCAGTCTTTTTTCATTATTTTTACATATCTAAATCCAATCTTTTAGCAGGAATACATCATTTTTCAGAAACACATCCCTCACCCTCCTATCCAACTTCAACGGAAAATTCCTCAAATCTTCCATTTCTGTAATTGGGGACACATCTGGTGCTAACTTCCTTTTTCAATTTCTTCCATACACATGTGTTATTACCAGTAGCAAAATTGTTGTTGTGCAGTGTTATAGGCCAGTAGGTCTTGCAAAGGCCAAAATGTATCCTAAAACTATGTTCCTAAAGCTAGTACTACCCAGCAACCTGATTGCCACATTTTCCATCAAATGAAGCTTCTAAATCAGGGGTTGCTAACCTTTTAAAGTCGGGGGCTGGATCACGCTTCCTCAAACAGTTGAGGGGTCTGGATTTGTGCCCCTCATATACGGTTGTTGTAAACACGTCAGCAGCAGCAATGGCTGGAGTGAGGGTGGGGGCCGGATTATTTGGTGCCGCAGGTCATGGAAGAATGTGAAATGCTTTTTGTTTAGTAGAAGAAAAAATAATTTCTATTTAAATCAGGAAGAAACTGACTGATTTGTTTAAAGTACCTTCTTCCGGATATCCATCTGCCCAGTGTGGTTCAAGGTGAAACAACACTGTATTAAAAATATGAATTTACTCATATTTGTCTTGTTGTAAAGTCACACCAGGGGACTCAGTTCTCTTTGTTTAAATGGTCATACAGAGACAGGAATAGCTTTTGTTGTAGTTCTATTCAAGCGCCTTAAAATTGTGACGTGCAATTTAAAATTGTGGAGAATAGGTGAGATGAAGCTGAGGTTGCCCTACCACGGGCACATCAGGAGAAGGCCAGACTCTCTGGAAAAGACAATAATGCTGGGAAAGGTGAAAGACAGCAGGAGCCCAAAAGCAAGATACATTGATTCCCTAAATGGTGGAGAGCTTTATGGTGTGATAGCCTCAGTTTGATCATTGCTGCTTCTAGAGATATATTAGACTTCAATTGACCAAGCTTCTATTTGTTTGTCTTTCTGGTGGTCTATGGTATCTTGAAAAGCTTTTTTGCCAAGACTATATTTTTAATGAATCAAATTTTTTCTCTCAGTGCTCTTCACTGTCCAGTTTTCATGTCTGAAAATAATAATAGGGTATCCTGTAGTATGAATTTTAAAAACACTTTGGCAAACTACTGAAGGAAAAGGACAACAATACTACAATTTGGAGCAACTAAATAATGTGTTTAAATTTTAGACTGGAGCTAACACATTCAGAGACATTCCCTAGATCTGGTTTGAAGATCCATTACTCAATAGATCAATTTGCAGAAATAAGAAAGTGTGGTTTATCTCTATGAATAGCTCTAGGTACTTTGTTGAGCACACATTTTGAATTTATTTTGGAAAAGGACTTCAGTCCTTGTTGCTAAGGTCACACAGTCCCTTTTTCAACTGAGGTATTATCTTTAGTAGGAGCAAGTCCCTTCTCTTCTCTGTTGAATGAGAATGGCAGTTAAATCATTACACTTTAGTTAAACTAAACTTGCTGAGAGAACAGGTATTTAAGTTGGGACAGGAATAAGCCTATAAACATTAATGGAGAAGGAAGATAAATCTTCTAATAAGTTGAAAGAAAGAAAATGAGAAAATCAATGTCTACATTTTTCAGATTTGCATTTCAAATGTTGGTAATTATACCAGTGAATTGTGAGTATGTATAAGATAATTATAATGGGAAGGGGTTTGTGAGGTAGGTGCCAAAGAGAGCAAACAAAGAAGAATTTAATTTTGGTGACTTCTTTCTTTCTTCCTCAGGTAATCAGCTCTGATACAGGATCCACAGTTATCTTCTGGCTAATTGAAAATGGACAGAAAATCAAAGAATTTACCCACTGCCATGGCAAGGCTGAAATCAGCACTATGGCTCTTGATGGGACAGAGACCAGGCTGTTTACTGGTGGCATGGATGGAACTGTAAAGGTGTGTGTTGTGTGAAAGGTCAGAGCAATTTCAAATAAATAGAGGTGCAGTGTTACATGATTCTTGGTCAGATCCAGAGCTTGCAAACATTTACTATTTTGAATGGGCCCCCCAGAATCCTCTAGCCAGCATGACTGTGAGACATCCATAGAGACATTCTGCTGAGAAAAGATGGGTTCTCACTACCCCACACATTATTTTGCTCAGCCAAAGTATGGTAGAAGTAGTGTTTGGGGGTTATAGGGTGCCAAGCAGTTGCTCCATGATTGATGAATAGTTCCTCTCTTATGCAGTCATGGATCTCTGAGAAGAAAGAGGGAACCTATTTCCCTTTGGATGTTCTTGGACCTAAATTCCTTCAGCAATAGCTTAATATGTTTAATGCCAGGGATCGCAGGGTATGAACAGAGATCTGTCTTAGATCCTCCTGATGAGAAAGGCAAGATATAAATTAAGTAAGTAAGTAACAAATAATCTAACAACAACTTGTGCAGGATCAGTTTTATATGCCCCATGTAATGGGGATACCTTGGACATGGCTGTATATATCTATTTTAATACTGCTTTTGAAGATGCAAAGGAATTGTTTGAAACTATTGATTTTTTTTTCTGTTTAATTCGCAGGTGTGGGACTTCAATGGCCACTGTCATCATAAACTCAATGCAGGAAGAGATCGAGCTGTTGAAATTTCCCAGATCTTAGTACTAAGCTGGACTATATTAGTCCTAGGTTGGGACAGGTACTGTACAGTTAACATACATTGCAGAAAAGTGTGTAAGTTGTAGAAGTGTATTATTTGCTTTCCCTTTTCGGAGATAAAATCAGTCAAGGTTTATCTTTTTGGACTGTGAGATTAATTCAAGGGGTAATTTATCACCGGATCCAAGCAATGATATAACACTCTCTGTGTGTCAGGCAACAAATATTGGGTTATTTAAGGGAGTAGCATTGCAGCAAAGGTTCTCATTTGTCTTGATCAGGGACTCCATTTCAAATTTCAACAGTGAGGTTAACGAATCTCACCAGGAAATTTTAAAAAGAAATGCTTTCATATTCAAGATTAAGATTAAAAGAGCAATTCTGAGGGGAACAATTAAACCAAGGATTTCCCTAACTCTAATTGGCCAAAGTAATTATGGAGTTGATTTTTATTGTTATAATTACTATTGTTAACCCCTACGGACTTTCATTTTCTAAAAGAAAGTACAGGTCTAACCATTCTCCCTTTCTGGGGGCATGGATGTGAACTGGAAGGGTTATGGATAACAGTCACTCACTCTTTATAATAGATTCAACCAGTCTCCCTCCCCAGGGCATCACTACTACCATGAATCCTTTCTCCTTGTCTATACTTGAGCTTTGATCCTCTCTGAGTCTCTTCAGTCATATTTGTAGTCAATCAATGAGAGGCAAAGCCACTTCTGTGAAAGTGACACAGTGGTGAATAAAGAATGAAAGCGCGGCGCCAAAATGGCCGCCGCGCTCTTTGCGGCCCGCCCACCCAGACTCAGACATCCGGGTGAGTTAGGGGGCGTGGCCACCCCTCTATAAAAGGGGTGGCCACGAGGCAGACGAGCTGCCATTTTAGAAATAGCGACGGAGAGGAGAAGTTTTCTCCGTCGCTGTTGGTTTTCAGTCTTCGGCTATTTAGCCTTTGAGCCTTTCCCGGCTGGGAAAGGACGATTCGTGCACGCGGAGCCTTGGTGCCTTGGATACTGCGTGCTTTGCCTGCCTTTTTGATCCCTCGAAAGGGATTCTACTTTTGCTCGACATGCCTCCCAAACGGAAGGCGCCGGTGACGAAGCCGCGGCCACGGAGGAGGACTTCCCTCGCCCTGCGCAGGATGGGGGGCAGCCATTGGGTCGGAGGACCAGGGCTGCGCCCCCGCTGCAGGGCACTATGCCAGCCTTGCCCACCGATACCGGTGGGGCGATTCAGGATGGCACTTGGCAGTCAGGCTTGGCTGGCCGGCCACAGGCCGGCCCCTCAGGGGCTCCAGCCCTCGGCCCACCTTTACCGGCCATGGGCCAGGGCAGCGGGGAAGGGCCTGGTGCGGGCGCGCAACCCGTTCCTCCTCCGGCCCCTCATGGGCCGGAGTTTTGGGCATGGCCCTATTCTGGCCCTGGCTCTCATTTCGGTGTCCCTTTCCAACTGCCTAGTGGGCCTTCCGGCCAACCCGGCCCACATTATGCTGGGGGCTCTGTGGCAGTGGATGCCTTACTAGCACGTTTAGCAGTGCTGGAGGCATTTTTGGGGATTGCACAGCCTCCTGTGGGAGGGGGCGCTTCTCTTTCTGCCGGGGCCCCTTCGTGTCCACCGGCTACCTCGACGGCCACCACACTGCACCAGGCGGCCAGCCGGGTTGAGCTGCTTGAGACGCTCTGGCCTGTGCCTGCCGGTGTCTCGCAGCTCCCTGTTCGTCCAGGGGGAGCAATCAGGTGTGGCCCCAGAGCTCGATTCCGGTCGCGAGCTCCGACGCCCGCCGTGGGCCGGAACCCCCGGTGGGGGCGGCTCACGGGAGTGCACCTAGTGAGTATCAGGTTCAAATTAGTGCACCTACATCACAGCCCACTTCCAGTGGTGGGGTTTCAGTGGCCCTGGCCTCGTCAAGTTGAGGCGAGTAGGCATCAGTTACCACTCTATCCCAGTGCCCCTTGGTTTCAAAATGGCACCTCATTGAGGGCGGGGGTTTCCGCCCCCGGGGCAGTGCTGGGCATCGCAGGGGCTGTCCAGGTCCCGCTGCATATGCCCCATATACATAATGTGCCGGTGACGGCTTTGCCGACGGCTGGTTATTCCTTGCCCCTTGGTAATCATTTGTCCCAGGTCACGAGGGAGAAGATTTGGCGGGGGGAGTACGTGGATATATTCTCCCTATTGAACCGTGAGCCCACTAAGGAGGAGAGAGAGGGACAGGACGACAGAGACAAAGAGCTGTCCCGTCGTCATAAGCCACCGCGTACCTGGGCCAACTGGTTGCCGGCATATCTTATTTATATGGCGCTATACCTTAGGGCCCGGCCTGATCTGGCCATTCCTATGGTCCAATACTTGGACAATATTTACAGGGCAATGGTGGATTTCCCTGGCCCATTGTGGTTGGCTTACGATGAGGAATTTAGAATGAGGGTGCCCTTGCACCCGGAGATGAGATGGGACGAGCCCTGTCGGAAATTGTGGCTCTTGTACATGACCCCCACGTGTCCGGCGCCTGGGGATAGGTACCATTGTGGCCATGCCGTGCAGCGAGCTGCTCCAACACAGGCTCCCTGCCAGCCGGCGGGGCAGGGGGTTCCAGCCCGCTTGCTGTGTTGGAGCTTCTCGGCTAATGCCGTGTGCAATAAGCGGCAGTGCCGATATAAACACGAGTGTCCCTCTTGCGCTGGCCCCCACGCTGCCGCCGCGTGCCCGCGGGCTGGTGGGTCACGGGGCAGAGGTAGAGGTGGACAGGGAGCAGGGAGCAGGCAGAGCTTCTGCTGATGGAGCTAGCCAGTCAAAAGGCCCCCTCCCCAGTTAATGTGTATATGTTGGAGCGATGGCTCTCAACTTATCCAAGGAGGGAGGATGCGAGGTACCTCCTGCAGGGTTTCCAGTGGGGCTTCCGTATCCCATTCAAAGGGGTGCGGGGACCCCAAGATGCCCCCAATTTACTTTCCCTGAAGGGTAAGGAGGAGGTAGCTACCCTGAGTATTGCCAAAGAAGTAGAGGCAAAGAGGGTGGCGGGCCCCTTTTCCGAACCACCCTTCCCTAACCTGAAGGTCTCCCCTCTGGGGTTAGTACCTAAAAAGACCCCGGGGGAATTCCGTTTAATCCACCATCTATCGTACCCGGCAGGTTACTCTGTCAATGATGCTATTCCTGATGACCTTTGTTCGGTCAGGTATACGTCGTTTGACCAAGCCCTACGGATGGTGCGCTCTTGTGGTCCTGGTGCCCTCCTGGCAAAATGTGACATTAAATCGGCATTCCGATAACTGCCAGTGCACCCGGGGGACTTTGAGATATTGGGTTTTAGATTCCAAGGGAAGTTCTATGTAGACAAGGCCATGCCTTTTGGCTGCTCTATTTCATGTTCAGCATTCGAACGTTTTAGCACTTTCCTGCAGTGGGCCTTTGTTCGCAGGTCCGGGTCTCGGTCTGTAGCCCATTACCTCGATGACTTTTTGTTCAGGGGTGAACAGGGCTCGGACACGTGCACACGTCTCCTCACTACATTTCAGATGCTAATGCGGGAACTGGGTGTCCCTTTAGCGCCCGAAAAGACCGAGGGCCCATCCACTACGCTCACATTTCTGGGTATTGAAATTGACACGGTCGCACAGGCATCCCGGTTACCCATTGACAAGGTCACCCGGATCTCCGCGATGATTTTGGCCTTGCTGGCCAAACGTAAGGTGTCACTTCGTGAGCTTCAGGTACTTCATGGCCATCTTAACTTTGCCTGCAGGGTGGTGACGCCTGGCAGAGCATTTGCGCGGCGCCTATGTGACGCCATGTCTGGCCTGTTAAAGCGCCACCACAGGGTCCAACTGACCAGGGGCATGCGAGCTGACCTTTTGGTCTGGCTTAAATTCCTGCGGGAATTTAATGGGGTCTCTTTCTGGAGATCCGACCTTTTGGTTTCCCCTAGATTCCAAGTACAGTAGGATGCCTCCGGCTACCTGGGATATGGGATTTACTTTGAGGGGAGGTGGGCTTATGGCCAGTGGCCTCCAGCATGGCGGGGCACGGATCGCCTCCATGACCTTACATTCCTTGAGTTCTTTCCTGGGAGATTTGATGCAATGGGGCGAGGAGTGGGCCGACTCAGTTGTCCATTTTTGGTGTGACAATGCGGCGGTAGTGCACATTGTCAACACTCAGACGTCTAAGTCACCCAGGGTGATGGCGTTGGTTCGTCAGTTTGTGTTACGTAGCCTACGCCTGAATGTGCTTTTTAAGGCCAGACATGTACCAGGCATTAATAATGATATTGCTGATGCTTTATCCCGCCTGCAGATCCCCCGGCTCCGTGCCTTGGCTCCGGAAGCAGAGCAATTCCCCTCGCCACTCCTGGCCGAGATTTGGACATTTGGCAAGGAGAGGTGAACCGGGCGATCGGCATGTCTTTGGCACCTCGCACGCGTAAGGTGTATCAATATGCTTTCATTCAATTTAGAACCTTTTGTGTGCAACTTCAGTTGCCCGAAGTGTGGCCCATTCCAGTCGAACAAGTTTTACAATTTATGGTTTATTTACACAGTCAGGGTTTGGCTCCTCGCACTATAGCATCCAGGCTGTCGGCACTGGCATTTATGGCCAAAGTGAGGGGTTTTGCTGACTGCATGAATGATTTCCACATACGACATGTTTTGGAGGGGTGGACACGGGAACGTGGCCGCCACCCGGATACTCGCCACCCAATTTCACCAGGGGTACTGACCCACCTTGCACGAGGCTGGCATAATCTGTGTTTTGATAAGTATGAGGCGGCTCTTTTTCACGCGGCTACCACAGTGGCCTTCTTTGGAGCGCTCCGCATCAATGAGTTGGTACTACTGTCTAAGGCAGATGCGACTCGTAGGGCACTGGAACTCGACGATGTCTATGTCACTAATGAGTGGGCTCAGTTGAGGATACGGTCCTCAAAGGTTGATCAGCACGGCGTAGGCAGTGGAGTTAAACTGCTACAATGTTCCATTGCAGACATCTGTCCGGTTGGTGCCCTACAGGAGTTCTTGGAAGTGCGTGGCGCGCACCCTGGCCCGTTTTTCTGTAGCTGGTGGGCCACCGTTATGTGCACTTGGCAGCGCAGTCTGCGGTGACAGAGTGGGGACCCCAGCTTGGACTGCATGCAACCGCACACATACGTTGGTATGGTAAGCGCGGAATGAGATGGCGGGAATTGTTGCCATTCCTGTTTTCCATCAGGGATGCTGAACCGCCTGATGTCCTTGTACTGCACCTCGGGGGCAATGACCTCGCCCAGGTCACTGGCCTTTCTTTAAAATTCACGATTTGCAGTGACCTAGCTTATTTGCATTATGTGTGGCCGTCCACAAGGCTGCTATGGTCGGACATCATACCGCGTCATTCATACAGGGGAGGTATTGACCTCCGTGCCCTTGACCGCGCTCACCGCTCGGTGAACAGGGCTGTTGCCAGGTTCTTGGCAGACAAGGGTTTGGGGATGGTCATCCGACACCCCACGATTTGTTTACAAAATTATGATCTTTATGCAGGGGATGGGGTCCACCTGTCGGCTAGAGGTATGAACCTCTTTTTGGAAGATTTGCAAGCAGGCCTGTTGACCGAGCTGACGGTCTGGGGGGGGGGGGCGGTGAGTCTTCATTGAAGCCTCCCCGTGTGGCGGGTAGCACTGGTAAGGTAAAGATTTATGACCCATAGGTATCCGGCAGGTTCGCAATTGACTGGCCAACACTTAGACAGGTACAGGTGTAATAGCTTTGACCGGTCAACGACGAACCAGGCAAGGGGTGATGGCAGGAGCTTTTCAGCATGCATCACCCCGTGATTTGACGGATACACGTCATAGGGTGGGGTCAGTAGATAGTTTATTGACTCCGGTCAACAATTTGTTTGTGTCAACAAACAAATTGATACAAATGGATACATTGTAGCCAATCGCCATTGGCAATTTTGGGAGGAACCTTACCAGTGTTACTGCGGCCTGCTTGCTTTAAGAATTACAATTCGATGAATACACCAATTGAAAGTTATAATTCGGACTAGGGCATTATTCAATAAAAGTGGCCCAATGCCTTTATCCATATACCGGTGTCTGAGTCTTTCTTTGGGGGGGGTGCGCCTGCAAAGCAAATAATACATGAAGTAGTGAACAGCTTGTGACAATATCACTCTGCCACATGGGCTGCAAAATTATGGTGGATGTATTCCATAAGACAAATTTATATAGCAACCTGCTTCTTCTTGATCTTAAAGGAAAAGCTAGGGATGGGTTGCTTAGCTGTGGATTTTGTAAATACCTTCTTTGAAGATTGTGGTATTTTTGAACCACAATCGGGTATACTCTGGTGACAGCAATCTTGTGTTGCTGGTTAATCTTTCTTACACTAAATCAAGCAGAAAGAACTGCCTTCATTTTGGCAGTTTCACGTCTGACCTAGACATGGAAGAAGAAGAAGTAAAAGAGGAAATAGGCAGTTTGGTAGCAGAGTGGGTTTGCAAGCAGAGACTGGGAGAGAACCCAGTTAATTTCCCAGCTAGAAACATACATGAACTATCTCATCTCTCAAATGAAGTGAATAAAATGAAAAGTTCATAACTTAAGCCTTGGATCCTTCTGAACAGTCTCCTAGTCTTTCTGTGCTTGCTCTGTGTACACGATTTGCTTCCATGCTGGTCACATGGTTCCTCCCACTGGAAGTGGAAGTAAAATGTGCCTTGCAATGTGTTTTGTAACAGATATGTTTTGGAACAGGATGAGATAGATTTTAGGCTGCCATTTTCTCTGCTTAAACCAGGGGTCTCCAAACTATGGCCCATGGGCCAGATTTGGCCCCTGATGCCAATTCATCTGGCTCACACTGCCCTAGTCACTTCTGTAAGTGGAAGTAAAACATGCCTGCACAGGCACATTTTACTTCTGCTTCCAGGAGCAATGAGGGTGGTGTGGGCTGGATGAATTGGCATTGGGGGCCGGATCTGGCCCATGGGACATCGTTTGGGCACCCCGGCTTAGCTCTCAACTCACCAGAGACAATGGTTCTGGGTTCCAAACCTTCTTTACTAAATACACAGGTAATAACCTCAAGAGATTATTGCAGAGGAACATGATTTGCAAACTAGCCACCCCACACGAAAATAAAAAATTCTATAGCTCCCTGGCTTTGGCTTGGCTGTATCTAATTAGACAGCTACCTTTTGGCAGTTTTCTACTCACATTTCCATCCAGTGTAAAAGTGATCCTAAGCATTCCACAGCATGACTAAACATATCTAAAACATGGCGAAAAACTCTCTCTTATCAGAACACATTTTTCATCTTCGGCCCTCCTTCTAAAGGATTCTAGCCAACTACCGCATAGCATTACATCTCTATTAAACTAGGTTTCATTCCCACAGGACACAGCATATATTGACTAGGCTGTATCTTTCCCAGCTACCATTTTTGAAGGTCAAACACTTTCCCTCTGGTGTGAACAAAATTCAGAAATCTACTTTTCTGTTTTAAAAAAGGATGCACCCCATTTTATTTCATCACAATTTCAAACTTTGTTGCATTGGCTGATTCATTCCCCTAGGTCTTGTGCTTTTGTTTGTTCATTGTTGGAAGTAAGGAGAGAGGGGATGATGTATATTTTTGACATCAAGATGTTTTGCAGAGGTTATGGTAAGGAAAAAAATATGGCAGGAATTAATTAGAAACCTTTCTGCCTATAAATCTGAAATCTCAGACAACAAATACAAGGTGCTTTCTCAGTGGAGGTGATATCTGGTGCTGTTCTTCAACGTCGTATTATGCTGAAAAGCTGGAAATTAGGAGGAGATACATTGCTTTTACTGCCTGTTTAAACTCTATGGATCTTTTTACTGGTTCTATAATATATGTTTGTAGTTGTACACATATGCAGAAGTAAAAGCAAGGTCTAGTTATTTATTTTGCTATTATATTGGTATATCACCTTACCTCTTTTCCCATGGGACTCAAGGCTACTAACAAGGAAATCAAATAAAACATGTAGAAGTAAACCATAAAACAAATCAATTGAAATATGAGACAAATTGAAAGCAGTTAAACTACATCAATAAAGGAAGAAAAACAGAACCATCTAGTTAAAAGCCTCTTCTACAGTAGTGCAGTTTAATTGCTAAAGTCATGCCTAAATAAAAATGAAAAAGGTTTTGCCTGCCGGCCTACCTCAGTAGGGTTTCCCTCAATGTATAGAAAACAGTTGCCATGTGTCATGTGATGGGCCTTATTTTCAGGAATGTAACCAACACCCTGTTAATTAGTGGCAATTTTCCATTATGGCTTACATGGCTTTACTTATTTACATGTAAATTGTCAGTAGGATTCTGGCCATTAATTTATATGTACTCATGCAAACTAGCTATAGTTTCTATAATTTTAATATAAATTTTACCAGAACAGGACTGTCTGTGACCAAGTGACCAGTCTACCTTCTATGTCAGCTGCCCAGGTACTCACTGAAAGAATATGGTTTATGTAAGATATATACACAGAGCACATAATGCACAATGCAGGGATGGAGGAATCACAATATGGAATCAAAATTGCTGGGAGAAACATCAACAATTTGAGATATGCAGACGATACCACCCTAATGACAGAAAGTGAGGAAGACCTAAAGAACCTCTTGATTGGATTGAAGGAGGAGACTGCAAAATCTGGCTTGAGACTTAATATCAAGAAAACCAAGATTATGGCAACAGGTCCGATCAGTCCCTGGAAAATAGATGGGGAAGAAGTAGAAGCAGTGACAGATTTTACTTTCCTAGGATATAAGATCATTGCAGATGGCGACTGTAGCCATGAAATAAAAAACAACTGATTATGGGGAGACAAGCTATGAGAAACCTGGGAAATATAGTGAAAAGCAGAAACATCACCTTGGGGGAAAAATTCACATAGTCAAAGCAATGGTATTCCCAGTGGTAATGTATGGGTGTGAGAGCTGGACCATTAGGAAAGCTGAGCGCAGAAGAATAGATGCCTTTGAAATGTGGTATTGGAGGAGAGTCCTGAGAGTCCCCTGGACAGCAAAGAGAACAAATAGGTCAATATTAGAAGAAATCAACCCTGACTGTTCATTGGAGGGACAAATAGTGAAGATAAAGCTAAAGTACTTTGGACATCAAATGAGAAAGGAGGACTCACTGGAGAAGGCCTTGATGTTGGGAAAGGTGGAGGGCAAGAGAAGAAGGGGTTGTCCAAAGATGAGATGGCGAGATGGTATTGTGGACGCAATGGGCACAGAGCTGGGTGGGCTGAGGTGGATGGTGGAGGACAGAGGTGCCTGGAGGAAAATGGTCCATGGGGTCGCAAAGGGTCGGAATCAACTGTGCGACTGAACAACAACAAAGATACGAGAAACAACTTTGAGCGAGAAACAACTTTCCTATGCAAAAAAGCAAAGTAAAAATTGTTGCTCTGCTCAAAAACCAAAACTAGGTTCATTACCCAAAATCCCCAAATCCCTCATATGCCAAGCAAACAACCAACCAACATTATCCCCTTTTTATAGCAAATAGTGATGTCAGAAAACTCTCTGATCATTAGCAAAAGTTCGCTAAGAACAAAGAATTGAGTTCTGTAACTGAATGTTTGCAAAACTTTTCTCTGCTTGTTTGGAAACAGGGGGGGGGGGGAGAGAATCTTTGCCCCATGCCTTACCATTTACAGGAACTGGCTATAGAAAAACTCAATTTTAAACCTCTTTGAGGCTTAATTTCTAAGATTTATTTGTAGCTAAACACTTGCTTTTTAATAAATGGGATCCTTGAGGTGAGCAATATCAAAATGAAGTATAATAATACCTGACATTACTGTCAATGAACAGCCTCAAGGGTCCTACTCTCTTCCTTTAAACCCAACATAAACTGGAGAGCACTTCGGATGGAGAACACTTACTAAAAACGGTCTGCCCATTCAGGAAAGGCTATCTTCTATCTAAAAGGACATTTGTGCCCTATAAGAAGATGCTTCTGGTGGGTATTGGGATTCATCTAGAAGTAGGGAGGCTAACGTGGGCAGCTGAATGTCGGGGAACCACACACATACAACTGCATGGATCCAAGCATAGCAGTCTCAATGTGTGCTATCTCCAGAACCAAAACAAAGCAACAACATAGATCCCAATACACATCTCAAGAAATCCAAGGGAGGTAGTGCCAGGGCCACGATATTGCTGCCTGACTTAAAGAAACAAATAATGCTCAATAGGCAACCCATGTCAATATGCCTAGTAGCCAAACTAGTCAGATTATTCTGGCACATGATGCATAAAATCCCACAGGAATTTCTACCTTCCTTTGTCAATAAGAGAAGTTAAGTCACTCACAATTTGCTACTCTTTCGTGACATCAAATGTCTGTTACCCAAGCACCAGTCTCACTATAACAAGTGGCAGAGCCAGAACTGGGTACTTAATGGAGAGTGCAGTGGTGGTGCAGTGGTTAAATCCAAACTCTGCTCATTATCTCAGTTTGATCCTGATAGGATCAAGATTCACTAGCCTTTTATCCTTCTGAGATCGTTAAAATGAGCATCCAACTTGTTTGTGGCAAAACAAACCTTGTGAACTGCCCAGAGAGTGCACTAAGTGCTCATAGACAGTATATAAGTTTAATTGCTTTGCAACTGGCTATCAAATGATAAATGTACCACTTCTGTTTTTACATTACCATTTTCACATGCTTACTTACTATAAACTGGATGTTGAAAACTGAATCCATTAATTATTACAGGTCATTACCTCTAATCATGCCAGGCAGTTATCTAGTGATAGGGGCTGCATTGATAGAGAAAATTATCTAGTGCTTTCTATTACCTGTGCATAAACTGAAGATGTAAACTCATTTTTCAAAGGCTTATCTCCACTGAAGGATATTAAATTTATCTGATAGGAGGCTTTGTGTATATCAACTGGCCTGAGCTAGTTGCTCTACATGATTGATCTAGAACAGCGGTTCCCAATGTGGGGCACATACCCTACAGGGAGATGTCATTTCTCAGAAGCCTAAGTCATTACATTAGCTGATCAGTGCTTTGGGGAATTGACTTAGGCTTCTGGGAATTGAAGTCCAAAAACCAAAGGATGGGAAACACTGATCTAGAACATGATAGTTTTAAGTATCACATATTGAACATGACTTTAAGATGCAATTCATAAAAGGAAGAGAGTGAAGCATGAATGGAAGATCTTATGACACTTGGAAATCTTTGTAAAGTAACTTTTTCTGGGACTGTGTGGTACTTTAAAGCAAAATATTTAAAATCTGCTTACCGTATGCTTGAAGAGGACTGAGAAAGTTGTAATAGCAGGTGTATATTATGTCCTCTTTGATAGAAGAGTATGACATGGCAAGTCGGCAGTTTGAGACCTGGGTACTGCATGACAGACTGAGCACCTGTCTCTGTCCCAGCTCTTGGGGATGTGAAGGGAGACTAATTTGGGCATTCCCTGAGCAAAATTTCTTCTGCAAAACCCTTTCAACCCAGAATAATTTCTGACATGAAATTATTATTATCTTCCCAAAATTGTGGAGTTAGGTATCTCCCCACCCCCCACCCCTGGACATTCACTCAGGCCACGACTGACTGGTTGGTTGTACATGTAAGGATAACAGGCAGATTTCTTGAAAGACTATTTTGGAATGGGTTCTAGGATGGAAAGCTATGGTGCCAACTCCTTCAGGAAAAGCCCCACTACTGTTAAAGCCTTTAAGTCTCTGGTTTTGTAGCTGAAGAGCCAAGCAGTACAGTTCAGTAACTTCTACCTGCTGTTTACCACTGGAGAGGAGCAATGGTAAAGCTAGCACAGTAGGAATTAAAAATAATGGAAATGCAAAGAGTTCCTGTGTATTATAAATGAATGCATTCCATAACCTACCCAAACATCATATCACGAAGACTAAAAACAAATGCAATGTATAAATGTGTGGCAAGACGTATCTTTTTATAGGGAAAGAAAAGGTTCTTCTTCTTCTTCTTCTTCTTCTGCCATATCTGAATCCCAGTATTGGCGATCATCATAGTGATCAGCCATGAAGACTGTCCGGGGAATATAATACACTGGCCTTTCATCTGCATTCTGCATCGCAGCATCACACCCATGCCACTGATCCAGTTCCATGAGTCACTTCAGCCCCAGGCCAGTATTGATGAAGCTGCTGCCCTCCATCGAGATGGATTCAAGTGGGATTTAATCCACTTGGGGACCACTACCCTTCTCAGTGGACTTTGGGACACATGGCCATAGTCCCCAGGGTAATCAGGTTAGTTAACCGCCGCCTGACACTCCACGTTGAGTTGCTGGTTGTATGGTCTACTTTATTACCATAGCAGGATAACCTGGCCAGACTGGCAAAGAAGAAGTTGTTGCATAGAATTATAGCTGTTTGTGCTATCCATAGCAGAACCGCCAATACTTACTTGGGAGATATGCTAGCTTACCTTTCATCAGCAACGTGACCTTTATTCATTGGGTGAGAAGGAAACGAAATGAGCAAGTGACATGTGAAAATTCAATGTCAGTCAAGATGTGGTAGAAGGGGAAGTGTGAGGCAGTCACATTTCCTGCTCTTCAACTTCAGTTTCTCAGTGAAAACACTCTCAGCATCACATTAACAAGCCTGCCACCCATTTGTGGGATTTGTCCCCTGAAATAGCTTTCAATGGAAACAAATGGGTCAGATTATTCTGGCACATGATGCAGGAAATCCCACAAGAACTTCTACCTTCCTTTGTCAATAAGAGAAGTTAAGTCACTAACAATTTGCTACTCTTTCATGACATCAAATGTATGTTACCCAAGGCACCTGTCTCACTACAACAAGTGGCAGAGCCAGATCGGGGCACTTAATGGAGAGTGTAGTGGTGATGCAGTGGATAAGTCATAACAACACAGAGGAGCCAGTTTCAGATCACACTTCAACCTCTTAGGTTTCAAGGAAAGAGTATTACCTAAGGAAGACCTGGAAAGTGAACCCCGTTGAATCAGAAATCTTCTGCACACAAAGTCTGTCCTCTACCACTGAAGAACAGTCCATCTGCGTAATATAAGGAGGCTCTTACTAAATTTCATATCCTATCATTTTTGAGAGCCAAGACAAATAAATCTGTATAAACCAATGTACGTGTAGTATAGATAATCTGCTAGTGCAGTTTATATGCATTACTTTTACAGTTGGATAAGTGATTTTAAAATGGCCAAAATCCTAGTCTCAGAAGAAATAGGAATCTCTTTGCTGGCTGGTTTTTGGACTCCTTTTACTCCTCTATTTGTTCAATGAGGATGAAAAATCAGGTTCAATACTGATGGCAAGCAAATCGCAAAACACAATCTGTTGCATCTATGGCATTTTGCAACAGGGTTTTGGTCAATCAATTAAATAAACACACTTTCAAAAGTACCTGGAGATTTACAACCTTTCAGTTTCTGAGCAGCATCTCACATCATGTTAGTGCTGAAAAGAGGATAACAGCAACCTCAGGATTTGTGTTTCTTTCCCTCAATCCTTTTTCTGCCTGATTTTGCTCAACTGCAGCCACCAGTTCTCCCTCCTTGCCACTGAATACATTTTATTGGCACAAAAGGAAGAGGGGGGAAAGGGGGGCAATCAATGTAAATAGGTTTAAGCAGAATGAAATGTGTCTACTTTGGGTGCTATACAAAGCCTGCTTTAGCTGGGATAAGTGTTGTGCTTTATAAACTGTAGATTATACAGGATTAAAGGACTTTAGCCTCTGCCTGCAAATTTCTTTTCTCTTAGCTGACTGATAAAAAGACCTTCTACTTTCAAGGCATGGCTCTATTTTTTCCTGCCAGTCCTTAGTTTCTAAAAATGTGCTCTGGATCTGTTATTTGGCCCTATACCTAGTGAATTCACCACTCACTGTCCATATCCTGGACAGTTCTCCCCCCCTTTTTTGGTGGGCGGGATCATACAGCTCCCAGAATTTCCTAGGGAGCATGGCCAGTTCATCCCCAAAGGAGATAACTTTTCCCAAGGGGTAGTTTCATTGGCTTTCCTCTCCCTCTTTCTTATTCCAGGAGAAATATGAGGATTGCCTGGCTCCAGATATTGCTGGACAACAACTTCCATCAGCCCCTTGTTGATGGCGAGTGATGGAGAGAATTGCAATCCAACAACATTGGGCAGGATAGCATTTTCCATAATGCCCTGGAATGATATTGTGTTGGAAGCTGGGTGGGAAATTTAAGTGTCCCCTGCCAACCAGGGATAAAAGTTTTTCACTTGTCACTCTTGCATGTTGGAACAAGTTGTTACTATCTTGCCTTTGAGATATGTTCTGCAGGTATCAAGGAGAGGCCTCCCATCGTACAATTCAATTGTGTGTCAAGTGATGATTTGGGAATGGATATTGCACTGTTTCTCCTTCTCCTTTGCCTTCTCCTCCTCCCCTTCCTCCTCTTCGTCCTCCTCCTCATTCTCGTTCTCCTTCTTCTTCCATGTCTAGGCCAGAAATGAAACTGCCAAAATGAAGGCAACTTTTGGTGAGTTCATTCTGAAGTTCCCTTCGCCTGACCTAGTATGAGAAAGATTAGCCAGCACAACAAGGTTGTGGGTGCCCAGGGTGCACCCAGTTGTGGTTCAAAAATACCACAATCTTTGAGGAGGTTCTTTCTGTGTACCCTATCCACATGTGCTATGATTATACGATCAAATAATGTTCTATTCTTTGGCAGTGACCAATCTACATAATTATGAGTTGTACGCATAATCATACACATTGGCTAGCATACATCATTTTTTTCTGTGCATGTCCAATTTTGTTAAATTTCATTGCAGCTAATCTGTTCTATTAATTTCAATAGGCTATAAGGTTAACAGCTTTCTCTGAAATGTGCTGCTGCTAGCTGCTAGTTATTATAGTACCTGTTGAAGTAAGTCTCAATGAGTTCAATAGGTTTTGAAAGAGTTCAGCGATTCTCTAAGAAGCTACAGCAGAATAACCTGAGTATCCCTTCAAATGCAGAGGTTTAAATTAGTTACATTGGGAGGTAGCAACAGGTTCTCTGTGTCCCTAGCACAATGCTGCTCTTTTTCTGGAGTGGGCATGTGTGATTGACAGAAAGAAATGTTTCCTTTTAAGATCACACACTGTAAGGGACCATTCTGGCAAGATCCAATGTGATTTTGATGCCATTGTCTCACTAGACCATAAGGCTTTCTCCTAATCCCTTTTCCTCTCCTCACCAATCTGCCATAACTGATAAGTAACAGATGCCTGTGGAAATATCTTCTTGATGGACAGTAGGAATCTTCTTTCTATCATGGTGGGACACAGGTTCTTCAACAAAATTATGATTCGTGATCTACAAGATGTGGCATATCATATGTACAAGAGGGAATGGAGAACAGATGGTGACTCAATTCTTGTTGTGGATTAGAAATGCTGTATCCTAGCTAAATAATATCTGTGCCATGCCGGTGTACTCCACTATTCTTCAGGAGTACCCCTGATGAATGCAAGAAGTGCATACGTAACTTTCTGAGCATTTATAGTCTGTAGTGCAATAACATTTATATACTGCCCCAATACCACTCAGTGCACTCTCTGGGTGGTTCACAAGTTAATTAGGATTTTGCCCCCAACATGCAGGGCTCTGGTGGCATAGTGGTTAAACTGCTGTACTGAAATCAAAAAGTTGTGAGTTCGATCCTGACTAGGACTCAAGGTTGACTCAGATCAGGAAAATGAGAACCCAGTGTACTGGGGGCAAAAACCTAATTAACTAATGAACCACCCAGAGAGTGCACTAAGCACTATGGGGTGGTATATAAATATTATAGTCTGCAGTGTTATTCCGGTAGATATTTAAAATAAACATAGGATATTTCATTCAGTTAATATATTGGACTTGTTTTGAATCCCGTATTTCTTTTTCTCTTTGACTTTCCATATTTTCTTTTCAAATGTGGTGATTTTCTTTTAAAGAAACGTCAGCTTTGTGGCTCACAAATGAGACTTCCACATTAAACACCCCCTCATCTACTTGTATGATCAGAAACAATGTTCAGTATGCTGGAGACAAATTTCCTATTATGTTTTACTTGAACAATATGTGATGAAAATAAGTGTATATATAATAAGTATAAATAAGTATATATAAGAATGATTCTTCTATGTGTTTTTTGGTGGTGGTGGGGACAAAGACTGACAAAGCAAAAGAAAATAAATTGAAATGAACTATTTAAGTATTCCATTTCAAGTTGCCAGGATATCTATTTTTTTAAAAAATTATTTTCTTGTAGGTTCATCCCCTTTTGATCAATGATTCTGTTTCTAAAGTTAGGGATTTCTCACAAATTGCATCACTCCAATATAAAAATATGAGCTTGGATCTATGGGACAAATTAACTAGGAAAAACCCAAGAGATGCTTAGATAGAGACTAGTAATCAGGGAATGAATGGCTGTGCATCATTTGTCAATGATAACGAATATTAAGCATTTATTTGGCATAGGATCTGTTCTGGCCGATAACACCCAATTTTATTTTGAAAGAGCAATTGTCCAATCTAGTATTTTTAAAGTACAGCTAACCATTTTCCTCCAAGGACTTCAGAATATTGTTCATGGTCTTCCACTTCTTGTTTCCAAACAATGTATTTGGGTAGGTTAGGTTGAAAGGCAGTGACTAGCCCAAGGAAATTCCCACATCAGTCTTA
This sequence comes from Bradypodion ventrale, assembly GCA_035047345.1. Taxonomy (NCBI): domain Eukaryota; kingdom Metazoa; phylum Chordata; class Lepidosauria; order Squamata; family Chamaeleonidae; genus Bradypodion; species Bradypodion ventrale. The sequence continues at coordinate 26,513,502 of JAWDJE010000003.1, forward strand.
CATCCAAGTGAAGTAGTAGTGGTTGAGATAGGAACTGCGGAGATCAGGTTCAAAAGGTGGAAGCAAAGACCATCAAGAAACAATATAAGGATGGTAACCTGGAACAAGGTTAGACAGCCAATCCACTTTATGAGAAATACTGTACTTTGATTTGAATTCCTTCACTGAGCAGGGGCTTGGACTTGGTGGCTTTATAGACCTCTTTCCAATTCCATTATTCTATGATACATTGCCCCAGGGAAATGAGGCCCATTGAAAGTTATGGAATCAGCAAAGTTCAAGGAAACTTTCCCCAGCCAATGGGAGTTTGGGTGCTAGGGTCATTGTGTAACCCTCCCAAAGGTTAACTCATTCTTGCACATGTGTTCCACACCAGTCAGTCCCCAGCTGTAACAAAGTGCCAAAGTTGGACCTGGGACAGAAGAGAGATAAGGAGGGCTCCTTTCAGAGCTCCAAGCTGGCTATACCTTTAGCACCTCTCAAGGCTGTTTTGCCACTACTCTTTTCTGCCTTAATATTGCTGTTCTTCACAGCCTCTCTTAGTCTCGTGGGTGCTTGTTGCAAAAGTAGGAATGTCTCTCTTCCTCAATCTAACAGACACAGAGTTATGCGTCTCCAGACAGAGTTGTTGCCCTTTAGAAAAGAACTAAAAACCTGGCTGGCGGGCCAAGTTTGGGGTGCAGGTGGAGGGGCGGCTTCCGTTGGGCGAATGTAACACCAATTTTCAAAAAAGGATCCAGGGGTGATCCAGGAAATTACCGACCTGTCAGTTTGACATGTGTCCCAGGAAAAGTGATGGAAACCATCCTAAAAGATAGAATTAATAGGCACATAGAAGAGAAGGCGCTGCTAAAGGAGAGCCAACATGGCTTTTGCAAGGGCAAATCATTCCTCACTAATCTGTTGGAATTTTTTGAGAGTGTCAACAAGCATGTGGATAAGGGGGATCCAGTTGACATTGTTTATCTGGACTTTCAGAAGGCTTTTGACAAGGTCCCACACCAAAGGCTCTTGAATAAACTTACCAGTCATGGAATAAAGGGACAGGTCTTGTCCTGGATCAGCAACTGGCTAAGGGACAGGAAACAGAGGGTAGCACTAAATGGACACTTCTCCAAGTGGAGGGAAGTAAAGAGTGGGGTCCCCCAAGGTTCAGTACTGGGACCCCTGCTTTTCAACCTCTTCATAAATGATCTAGAGGTAGGAGTAAAAAGCAAGGTAGCCAAATTTGCTGACGACACTAAATTATACAGGGTAGTGAAAACTGTGAGAGATTGTGAGGAGCTCCAGAGGGATCTCTCGACACTGGGGGAGTGGGCAAAACAGTGGCAAATGAGTATCAACATTAGTAAGTGCAGAGTGATGCATGTTGGGGGAAAGAACCCCAATTACATTTATAAACTGATGGGGTCTGAACTCTCTGCGACAAACCAGGAAAGGGACCTTGGTGTCCTGGTGGACAGCTCAATGAAGGTGTCAACCCAGTGTGCCTCAGCAGTGAAAAAAGCAAACTCAATGCTAGGGATCATTAGGAAGGGTATAGAAAATAAGTCAGCAAGTGTCATTTTGCCTCTTTATAAATCTATGGTGAGGCCCCATCTGGAATACTGTGTACAGTTCTGGTCGCCATACCTCCAGAAGGATATTATGGAGCTGGAAAAAGTGCAGAGGAGGGCAACCAGAATGATTGGGGGACTGGAACACCTTCCTTACCATCTGAGGCTGCAACGGTTGGGCCTCTTCACTCTTGAACGACGACGTCTAAGAGGTGACCTGATTGAAGTTTATAAAATCATGCACGGTGTGGACAAAGTAGATAAGGAAAAACTGTTTTCCCTATCGCATAACACTAGAACTAGGGGACACTCGATGAAACTTTTGGGTACTAGTTCTCAAACAAATAAGAGAAAGTACTTTTTCACCCAGAGGATTACTGGTCTATGGAACTCCCTGCCAGAAGAAGTGGTGACAGCTGTCAGTCTTGACAGCTTTAAGAAAGGATTAGACAAGTTCATGGAGGACAAGAGTATCAATGGCTATAATTATGGATACTTAAGGACAACCTGCGGGTTGGAGAGATAGGCAGGATATCTCTCAATATCATTTCCAGGGAATCCTAAGCAGGTGAAGGCATCTGCTTGGGAATACCCTGAAGGAAATGGTGAGCCTCTGTGTGAGACAGAATGCTGGACTGGATGGGCTGTGGCCTGTTCCAGCAAGGCTGTTCTTATGTTCTTATGTTCTTATGTTAATATAGGGGAGGATGCCTGCCCCATGGTTTCTTCGGTTCCTGCACCCCTCTCTTTTTAGGGGTGGGTTCTTATTGCTGGTTTTTATCTGTTTTATTTGTTTTTACCCACTGTTGTGAACCACCCGGAGTCGGCTTTGGCTGAGTGGGCGGTATAAAAATTTAACAATAAATAAATAAATAAATAAATGATAGGCAAATTATCTATGCTTTACAGTTGGAACACAACATAATAAATGTTCATTATACTTTTTAGTGCAAATATTTGTAGAGCTGGCAATATTCATATTACTCCTATTACAATGTACAGTGGTACCTCATACAATGATTTTAATCCATTCCACGGGGCTCGTTGTTGTACAAAACAATTGCTATACGATACGTGCACCATATAGTGATTTTCCCTATGGGATGCATCATACAACGATTTATTTTTGGTAAGAGGTTTTTCCCATTGAAAAAATATTGTACAATTTTTTCCATAGGGGAAATTGTTATGTGGGACACCATTTCCCCAAAACAACAACAACAACAACAACAACAACAACAACACCTAATTGTTATACGATTTTGTTGCCATACGGGGCGATTGTTGTATGTGGTTTCACTGTATTGCTATTGCACAGAGTTCTCTTCTTTCTAGTGCATTGACTTTTAATTGTCTGATTCAAGGAGATTTTGTAGAGACATACTGACATTCAGAATAGGAGCCTTTAAAGCAATGATCTGCCTAAAGATTTTGCTTAACTATAATTCCCATAATTTATAGCCAGCTTAGTCAGTGGGAAGGGATTCTGGGAGTTGAAGTTGAGCAATATCTAGAGGGCAATAAATTCCTATTCACTTTATAAAGATGCTGTATTTCCATATTCTCGTAAAATAGGGCTACATTTTGTTCCCTCTGGAAGCTGTTGAGAGAACTTAGTGAGTAGTTCTTAGTGAGAACTACAAGCTCATCTGTTGATCTAGACATGTGGACAACAGAAGGCCAGTTATCACTAGGATTTGTATCTAATCCTCCTTCATACGTATGCTGATCTATATCTCTCCTCTGCAACCAAATTCACAACTTGGTTTTGGAACACAGTCCAATCCATTTTCAAAGCTTTCTCTGTACTCATGAGGATAAAAACCTTGCAGTTTTTTTTTAATTGAATAAAGTATCAGAAGTCCCCACAATGGGTTCTTCTGCTTCAGATACTAGAAGCATATCTGTCAAGTTTTGGGAAATTTCTGTCAAACCCTCATATTTTACACTCTTTCCCGCCATCACCCCGTATTAGTTAGATTGCAATTAGACTGGAGTTAGACTGGAGGCCAGCACAGGATAAGCATAGCTGTCCAGTTTCCCATTTTAGCCGGGAAATTTCCCTTATTTGACGAAAATTTCCCAAAACTTGACAGGTATGACTAGAAGATGAGGATATAACATTTACAGAAGTTGTCTTCTACATGCTACTATGTGCCCAAATATGTCTCATTTTGCTTTGTTTGTGCTTGGCTCTTTTGCTAGGGCGATTACTGTCTTCCAGCTGAACAATCTGACTCAGTTTTCTGTGCAGCCTTCAGAATGGAAAGGAGGAGCTCAGCATCAGGATGACATTTTATGTGCGGCATTTTTACCTCCACAGACTCTAGCCACAGGTAGTGTAAAGTTGATGGCCTAATACATCATCCTGAGTTTAAGACTTGGGTCACACTGTCATCTATATGCCTGGCTGGATGTGTTATTGTCTGGGGTGATTGAGCTACTATGCTGTAGCAGAGCTGCAGTACTTACAAGCGACAGAGAGCAGGGAGCTTTTTAAGAAGATAAAGAAAGCATAGGATAGAAAAAGAATGGGCCAAAATGGCTTTTCCCTCTAATCATACTTGAACCTCTAGCAGAAAAAACTTGGGACTTCCTGTGTTTCTTGGATGGTTCCTACTGAAACACAGGAACATAGGAAGTTGCCTTCTACTGGATCAGAACATTGATCTCTCCAGCCCAGTATTGCCACCTATGGACTGCTAGCATCTCTCTAAGATTTCAGACAGATAGGGTTCTCTTGTAGTCCAACTTGGAGATACCTAACATTACCTAGGAAACTCCTATGAAAATGGGACCGCACTGGCTTAGTAGTTAAGACACTTAACCTGATGACAGGAAGGTCAGCAGTTCAAGACCTGAGTGCTGCATGACCTAGCAGTTTGAAAGCAAGAAATATCAAGTAGGTAAATAGGGACCACTTTGGTGGGAAGGTAAACAGCATTCCGTGCACTCTGGTGTTTAGTCATGCCTGCCACATGTCAATGGAAATGTCTGCAGACACAGATAGCACTGGCTCTTTGGCTATAAGAAGAGATGAGCACTGAACCACAGAGTCGGATACAACTGGCTTTCGAGCAATGGTGATCTTTATTATTACCTAGGGATGATTTTTTTTTTCTTGGATGACAAATTCCATAATTCTCAATTTTTGGAGTTCAACCTGACACAGACATGCATTTCACAGATATCCAAAGGTGGCTCACTTGGGAGGAAAAGTCCTAAACTGGAAGGCTTCAAATCTTAGTTAGATGTAGCTCTCTTTCACCTTTACCCTTTTTGTCCACTGCTTAGTGATCATGAACAATCAAAATTGCCATTTGATATTTTGCAGTTTTGGAGCGCATGGAATTCTTTCATTATAGAATGTTAAGCTATGATATGAATGAGCTTAACCTTTCTTACAGGTTCCCTTTCCCTCTCCTCAAATGTAATTATGAGGTGTGTGTGTATGGAATGGGAATTCTTCAGTTGTGTTTTGGCAAGACGTGGCATGCTCTGTTGTCTAAATCTGAAGAAACCAACACTTCAAAGAAACAATGCTGAAATGTGCATTTGATAAGGGAAGGTGGAAGCTGAGAACATAACCAGATTGGGTGAATAAAACTGAGTAACACCAGCAATAGGATGCACGACTTAAATGTGAATCAGATTTTGATACAGTAGATTTTTGTTTGAACTAATTTGTATTCTCACAGATCCATGAAAAAAACCCAAGCCTGCTACATTCTGGTTGTCCTCCAACCCTCCCTTTAAAACCCCAAAATCAAATTACAAAGTATTGCTCTTGCAAAATGCTCTCTTCCTTATAGTGCATTTATTTTTTAATTGTCTAATTTAGGGAGTTCAGGTGGAGAAATTATTTTTTGGAACAACAGTACAGAAAATGCCCGCATCATGCTCAGAAGACCACCAACATCTGAATCAGGTTAGTATGTTCCATAATAACACTCATATTTGTGGCATAATGTTCCTTTTGGAATATGTCTGAAGATTATATGCATAGTTTTCCCCTCTCTAATCCTAAAAGAAGATTGCAAAGATCAAGCTTGGGCACTTCTACATTCAAAGCATATGCTTCACCACTGAGATCTGATAAAGCCATGATGGACCAAGTTAAGAGTTTTGATTCAACCTTCATCAGTACAAGGAAGGTGGAGAGCTTTGGCAGACAAAACATCATTTTTGTGTGTAGGTACAAGGAGTATTCAGACCAGCATAAATTAGACTACTGCTTTACCTTCACACATGTTACATCCACCACCACCCCTGCCTGCCTCACTCAATTTTTTTTCTTCAAATCATTAACACCTGCTCTTAAAACCTATTATACCCCCATGTTGTGGATATTCCCCACTATGCAGTAGACTAGTTGGGGAGCTGTCTGTTGGGACCCTGATATTGACTCCTACCAGTCTCCATGAGGCATTTTGCAAGACTTCAAAATGGAATGCCATACTACAGAGGTTGCTGGGGACAGGTGGAGACTGAACCATGCAATTTCAGAGCTGATAGTTCCTTCTGTTTCAGGCTCTGTAGTGAAGAACGTAAACCACCTAAAACCTAGCAGTAATTAGGCATACTAGAGGCTGCGGTGGCTTGGTGCAATATATATACATCCTTCATTGTATATGCCACTGCCAGGACCCACTGCCTCTCCCCAAGCCCACGCCACCGGTTCGGGGACAGGAGGCAGGTGTGACTGGCACCTTCCCCGCCCCCTGGAGCTCTGCCCGCCCGCGGGGCTATAAGAAGATGCCACTGCTGCTGCTGCTGCTGCCGCCATGACCCGTTGCCTCTCCCTGAGCCTACGCCACCGGCTCGGGGATGGGAGGCAGGTGTGACCGGTGCCTTCCTTACCCCCTGGAGCTTTGCCTGCTTACGGGGCTATAAGAAGCCACCGAAGCCACCACTGCCGCCACCACCGCCAGGATCTGTTGCCTCTCCCCGAGCCCATGCCACTGGCTCGGGGATGGGAGGCAGGTGTGACCAGCGCCTTCCCCCCACCTGGAGTTTTGCTTGCTTGAGGGAATATAAGAAGATGCCAAAGATGCTGCCGCTGCCACCAGGACCCATTGCCTCTCCCCGAACCCACACCACCGACTCAGGGAAGGGAGGCAGGTGTGACTGGTGCCTTCCCCACCCCCTGGAGCTCTGCCTGCCCAAGGGGCTATAAGAAGCTGCCAAAGCCAACACTGCTGCCAATGCCACCAAGATCCATTGCCCCTCCCTGAACTGTATTTTTTGAATTGTATTGTTGTTCTACTTTGTTGTAATTCTGCTTTATTGTATTTTCATGGATTGCTGTATATTGTGCATTATATCTGTATATTGTATTTAATTTTTCTGTATGCCGCCTTGAGTCGCGCTTGCGCCGAGTAAGGCGGGATATAAATTTAATAAATAAATAAATAAATAGGTTAAATATTTACTGCTAGATATTTGACAATTGTTAAATATTGGTTTGTTATTACCCTCATAGCACTCTAGTTCACTCATCTAGATTGTGATATTTTTGAACCACAATCGGGTGTACCCTGGTAATGGCAACCTTGTGTTGCCAGCTAATCTTTCTCACACTAGATCAGGTGAAGGGAACTCCAGAATGAACTCAAGAGAAGGTGCCTTCATTTTGGCTGTTTCACGTCTGACCTAGACACGGAAGGAGAATAAGAATCTGATGAGTTCTAGCCACAGGGTGGTTTATGGCTTTGCCTTATCAGCATGACAAAAACACAATGGTGAGGCTGCTCTTACTTGAGCATTTGCTAATTTGCCACCAATCCCAAGGCTATTGCTTATGTTTATTGTCTTGGCTCTATGTCAGCATTTTATATTATTACCTTCACCAGGGAGCAACATCTTAATTTTTGTCTAGTTGCAGTACAGGGAGAAAAATAAGTGCAGGCAGCCTTCCCGAAACTGAATCTTCCAGAGCTTCCCCTTGAGGCTGTTCATAACCAGAAAATTTTCATCTGGTTGAGAGGCTTCACGTGCTAATGGTTATCACAGATTAAGCACCATGCCAGCAGGAAATACAAAATTGTTCCCTATGCCACAAACTGCTCCTTCCATTATGGTTTATAAGAGAAAGGAGGGTGAATTGTTTCTATATTTCTGTGATGGCGAACCTTGGCATTCAAGATGTTCTTGGACTTCAATTTCAAGAAGCCCAAACACCCTGTGAATTCACACAAATGGGTTTACTATGATTCATCCGGCCCGCGCTGCTCTCGTTGCTCCTGGAAGCGGAAGTAAAACATACCTGTATGGGCACATTTTACTTATGCTTCTGGGAGTGACGAGGGCAGATTGGTTCAGATGAATCGCAGTAAACCGATTCATGTGGATTCACAGGGTGCTTGGGCTTCTGGGAATTGAAGTCCAAGAACATCTGGAGTGCCAAGGTCCGCCATCACTGCTATATGTGATCTCTCCCACCTCCCCATTCTGCTGTTTAGCTGACTTATAAACCACTAGGCAGCAAGATAAGAAAGAAGACTGGTGATTGTGTTACTTCTCTGGAAAGGTTTTTTTCCCAAAGCTAGAAATTGGTAGTTGCTTAATTTTAGCTGGATAAATAATTCCTGGAGATAATAATAATAATTTTGTGTCAGAAATCATTATGAGATGAAAGAATTTTTGTGGAAGAAACTCCACTAAGGGAATGCCCAAATGAGGCTCCTTTCATGTCCCCAAGAGCTGGGACAGAGATGGGTGCTCAATCTGTCATGCAGTACCCGGGTCTTGAACTGCTGACTCACCAGCCTTCCAGCTAACAAGGCAAGCATCTTAACCACTGAGACACCACAGCCCTCCTGGAGATAAATGAGAGGGAAATAATTCTGTTGAAGGAAAACTTCTGAATTTTCTTCTTCTGCCATATTCAAATCTGAATATTGGTAATCATCATGGCGATCAGCCATGATGATTGTCCTGAGAATATAATGCAGTGGCCTTTCATCTGCCTTCTTCATTGCAACATGATACTCTTACCACTGATCCACTGAGTCACTTTCTGGTCCTGAGCTGTTTTGATACACAAAGTCCTCCTCAGTCCTAGGTCAGTACTGATGAAGTTGCTGCCCTCCATCAAGATGGACTCAAGTGGGATTTAATCCACTTGGGGACCATCACCCTTCCCTGTGGACTTCGACACCCAAGGCCATTAGTCCTCAGGGTTGTCAGGTTAGTTAACCGCTGCCTGACACTTGGTGTTGAGTCATTAGCAGTATGGTCTACTCTATTACCATAGCAGGATAACCTGGCCAGACTGGTTTCTGAATCTTAGAGAACATAAAAGGTAGCAGGAAAATTCCAATGAGCTAGTGAGCCTATGTGCATAAAGTGGAGCGAACAGCTTGCAATCTCCATCTGGTTTTGCAAAGCTCAAGGGAAGCCCACAGCATCAAAATGTTTTAACTTAATAAGAAAAGAAGAATAACACACCAAGGAGTCTCCAGGAACCAGGCCTCTTTTTCAAAACAAGGTGTAATTTCCACATCATGCCCCCCCCCCCCCCAAAAAAAATAACATATTGACAAATTTGAAAGTGGACTTCTGGCCTGCTCCCAGTTATTTTTCCCCCCATCTCTAAAATTATCTGTACCTTTTTTTTTCTTTTGTGTTCTTGTTTGCTTTAAGAATTTTAAATTCAACTTTTACAGGAAAGTATGCCACATGCAGAGTTTGGAAGTCGTATGTTACAACTAAAACCTTTATCTCTAACATGCTAATTTGTGGCATAAATGATGCCATAAGAATATTCCTTTTGCAGATTGTGTAACTGCTGGTAATACATTACTCCCCCCACCCCCTCAGTGACAAGTAATATTAACTCATTTCTATTTTTCATTACTTCTGGGAGGCAAACATTTCTTTGGGAAGCATTTGAAGACATTTTTTTTTAAAAAAAAATATGAGGCCATTTCCTTTTTTTTCCAGATAGATTTTCCCCCGCACAAAGGAACCAAAGAGTAATGAATAATGTAGTAGAGACCTGTGTTGTTGCTGTTACTATTTTTGTAGGTCGATTATTGTTTCTGAGGAGGTGTGGCCTGCCCACCTTCCTCCATGTTGTAATCACTATTCCGAGTCATTTTTCTCGCAGTGCAACCTGAATCTTTTAATACAAAACAAGGGGCCTTAAAACAAATTTACTGTTGACATGGACTGGTAGCTAGTTTCCCACTGCAGACAGCATTCAAAATCCTATTTATTTATTTCAAAACCACACAATGTGGTGTGGGGGCAATATGAAAAGATTGCTGGACAAAGGTCCTTACACTTGCCTCTGACAGTCTCTCCTTTTTCTGCCATTTTTGTATTCCTCTCAGCTCTGTGCATCAGTGTTCTGTGTGCTCCCTTTTAATTACATAGGATGGCTTTCCAGTAGTGTTTTATCTAGCCTGTCTTTCCACCTCCTCCAGGGGAGCATACAATCATTCCAGGTTCCATATCTAATGGTGCTTTTTAAATATTACCATCCACCCATGGAGTAAACACTGCTCTTCATCCTTTAGGTACTTGTCTTTCTCCTCTCCTTCCCTCTTCCCTTCCTTTTATACCTCCCTCCTTCCTGCTCTTTTTCTTCCTCCAATCTCAGCTACTCTATCCCTTCCTCTGTGTTCATTAATCCTTCCTTTTCCTAATCTTCTACAGTACTTCTATCTTACTTTCTTCAGTCATCTTCAGCATCTCTTCCACTACCACAAACCTTCTAGATCCCTCATAATCATTTTTTCTCCAGCCCGCTGGGGGACCTTCTTCTTGTTGCTCTGCCACATTCAAATCCGAATACAGTGATACCTCATACAACGTCCAAACTTGGTTCCACAAGTTTGGACTTTATACGGATTTGGACTTTGTATGAGGCATGCAAAATCCTAGCCGCGATGCCTCATACAACATCCAAATCCTTGCCGCGATGCCTCATATAACGTCGTTTCCATAGAGATACATTGTACTGTAACAGCACAGACTTCAGGGCAAAGTCAAGGAAACTGACAGGAAACTGACAGAACTTTAAGAAATCATTGTCTAAAGGCTAAAAACATTACAAAAACATGTCAAACAACCCTGATTGTCCAAGAACCTGAAGAATGCTGCAGAAATCCCAGGAATGCTTCTAAAAATTCTGACGGAAAAATCCAAAAAAATCCAAAATCGTACTCAAAACCACTCCTAAACACTCTTCGCTTCATGCAAAACCCACAAGAGCAATGCACGCATGTGTCCTGCCTTTTATACTGCCCAGGCACAATGCAACCTGGGAAAGCCTCAATGCCTCATACAAAGACACATGACTTTGTATGAGGCAACTTTTTCCAAGGAATTAGGAGATGTTGTATGAATCCGATGTTGTATGAAGCGGACTTTGTATGAGGTATTACTGTATTGGCAATCCTCATGGCGATCAGCCATGAAGACTGTCCTGAGAATATAATGCAGTGGCCTTTCATCTGCCTTCTGCATCGCAGCATGACCCCATTCCACTGATCCAGTTCCACTAGTCACTTTCTGGTCCTGAGCCCTTTTGATACACAAAGTCCTTATCAGCCCCAGGCCAGTATTGATGAAGCTGCTGTCCACCATCAAGATTGATTCAAGTGGGATTTAATCCATTTGGGGACCATCACCCTTCCCTGTGGATGTTTCAAATTCTGGGTTGTCATCTAGACATGCAACCTTCTTCTACAGGCTCTCCCCTACATGAAGTTTCAACAGTGAGTCTCATAACCATTTATTTTCAAGTGCATTATGAAATTCTGGTCATACTCAGATAGCAGTGGTTAAACTGCTGTGCTGAAACCAAAAGATTGTGAATTTGATCCTGACCAGGGATCAAGGTTGACTCAGCCTTCCAGCCTTCCAAGGTCAGTAAAATGAGTACCCAGCATGTTGTAGGCAAAATGCTAATTAACTTGTGAACCACCCAGAGAGTGCACCTAAGTGCTACGGGGTGGTATATAAGTATGTTTGCTTTGCTTTTCAAAGCAGTTTTCCAGATCTGCTCCAGCTATGTTATGGTTGTACACAAGAAATGTCATATGGCCCTATTATATCTAGGTATTTTAAAGGCCAGGGGAGAAATTCTTAGGCTGGGTTATAATTTCTTCTCTGCATTATCTGACTGATATCAGTATGTTTACTTATAGAACAGGCAAGTCTTACAGATTGGGATCAAAAGTATTATTTCTCAACCAGCACTCTCTTCCTTGTTACATATCAAGCTAGTTTTGACTTCTAAGCATTTGTTTGTGAAATGGCACAAGCTGTTGCTGCTCAAGGAGGAGACAAGAATCCAGTTGATGCATGTGAACTGATGTGTCTATTGAAAATGAAGCTCTTCAGAACTTGACTGTGGTTTCATGTATATATGTTCTCCCAATAGCAGATGTATCATAAAACATATCAGCGCCTGTCTTGATTGATAGTTAAATTGAGTGCCAAATCATTATTAAGAAATAAAAGTATTATAACCATAGAATTAAAAAAATAGCCATAAACACAGCAAACTCGATAGTTTTATTAGAGTAACAAATTCTACCATGGTTGTAAAATAGATGGGGGTTGAAGCTCCTGCCAACCTAGCAGTTCGAAAGCAATAAATTGCTAGTAGATAAACAGGGACCACTTTGGTGGGAAGGTAAACAGCATTCTGTGCGTTCTGGTGTCTAGTCATGCCTGCCACATGACCATGGAAACGTCTGCTGAATCAGACAGTGCTGGCTCTTTGGCTTTGAAACAGAGATGAGCACTGAACCCTAGAGTCAGATATGACTGGCTTTCGAGCAAGGGAAACCTTTACCTTTACTAATGATGTTTACGTGCACTTCCAATGACCACTGAAAGGGTGACCTTTACCATTACTATCTTTTATCTTACATTTGAAATTGGTCAACTTGGAAGATCTGGGCTCCCTTCCTCCTGGTATTGGGGATGTCTGAGTCCTAAGATGGGACAGTGCCCTGTTGTCTAATGGACCCACTACTACCATTACTACACCCAACTTTTCAGGTGGTCTCATGGACAATTTCCACAACAGTTTCTGAAATGTCAAAGGAGTTTTGAATACTGTTACAGGACTCTGGTTGGCATCTTGAAAAACGGTATTTTCTTTTCTGGACATTAATTAGGAATTTCTTCAAGAGTGTTGCAGGTGGAGCAAAACATAACTTCTGCTTGTGGGCCATCCTCTAGAAGACATACGGTGTCTGCCTCTAAGTTTGCTGTTTCTGAGGCTGAGAATTGCAGTGCAATTACAAGACTCTTCTTCTTGGAGGCCAGGAATGTGTCAGCAACAGGTAAAGGCTAAGCAACTTTCACCCCATTTTCTCTATGTATGGTGACTTTTGGGACACCCTGTAGATTGCACTGACTGCTCCAAAAACAGTCCAAATCTGTTTCCCCATGTAATCTGTTTCCACACCCTGAACGAAAAATATATTCTCACCCATCTGTGGGTTCAATATGTACAGCTGCTTCTCACATGGGAAATAAATGTGCTGTACTTGCCTGTTAAGAAGAATGTCTTCGCAAAAAAAGGGGATGACTTAGAATCACTTTGAATGACTTTCTTGCTCTCAGTGACAGTTTGGTTCCTAATGCTCTTTTTTAATTGTTGCAGTTAAGCTAAGTAACACTATGTATTGGCCTTTCTTGTAGCCACACCACACTGTTGACTCATATTCATATTCAGCTTCTGGTCTACAACAATTCCAAGATCCTTCTTTTAATATTATTGAGCCAAGTATTCCCCATCTTGTAACTGCATTTGTGTCCCCACACCACCCCAGGTTTAGAATTCTGCACTTATCCCTGTGAAAATTTATTCTGGGAGAGTGAAATGCTGAATACTGCTGTTATCTCCAGACGCAGGTTGAAGTCTGGACAGGATTACTATGATGTCACCTTACCCATAAGCTTGTTGGATGACCAACAAAGCAATCTGGCATCTGTTTTCTCACTCTTGCTTGAAGGATACTCATTCTTCTCCACCCACTCTACCCCCTTAATGAAAATTTCTAGGCCAACTATTTTGGCCCAGCACTAATTTAGCTAGCTTTTTATTTTGATTGAGATTCAGTTAACTGACTTAACTTTTGACAGTTAATTCTAGTAAACCAAATGAACAAGCTGTAACACAATGAAGTATACCCTGTGCTTTGGTCTCTTTCAAAATGGTGATTTCAAATCAGGGGGAAAGAGAAAATATGTAAACATTCTTGCCTCATGAGTTGCCTCATGGTTTAGAAGAAATGAAACCTAATGTGTGATTGACATGTCTTGCTGTAGGATCATTGGTTGGAATCCCTAAAGGGGGAGGGCCAAAGGTGGACCCTGTGGGAGGAGATATAATCCAGAGACGCATGCACACACACATGCTGACACAGAGGCTCTCTCTGGAGTGCTGTGCTTTAAGCTGTCAACATGTAGAAGCTTGAGAGGGGGGCATGTGGGCTATCCCTTAGAGAACCAGTTTGCTTTGTTTCCTTGCTTTGAAATGCTTCCTGTTCTTTTGTTGCACTGTATCCTGAATCTTGCTATGCTTTCAATACACTTATAAAATGCCTGAAGAGACTTGGAGTGATTACTTGGCTCGACGCTACCTGAATCTACACATATCTGATACTTTGGTTGTTCAGCCAGGGAGGGAAAGAAGAAACCACCCTGAGGAAAAGGAGTCAATACAATAAAATCATGAGTGTTTTAATGTCTGGAGTGAAGCAACCTGGTAAGACTGTAAGGAGAGAATACGAAAGACAGGGATAGAACTCAGAATGTCATGCTATACAAGCTAAGTGTAAAATCAAGCAATAACAACAAACATATAAAATAGCATTCATTCAAAAATCAATGAGTATCCCGTATGTCTATAAGACGGTCTATAAGACGGTCAATGGAGCATATCAGGCAACAACCTGGACCAAATGACCAAATGACTAACTCTATGGACAAACCGATGTAGTGGCAGAAGGTTAAATAGCAAAAAGTTCGTATATGAGAGTCCAAAATAGGAATATCAAATTGGAGGGTCCAAGCCGAAAAGTCCCAAAAGGTGCCATTTCCAGAGAATCCTAAGCAGGTGAAGGCATCTGCTTGGAAATACCCTGAAGGAAATGGTGAGCCACTGTGTGAGACAGAATGCTGGACTGGATGGGCTGTGGCCTGTTCCAGCAAGGCTGTTCTTATGTTCTTATGTTCTTATGTCGTACACAGTCATAAATAGTCGAAAATCTGGGTGCTACAGCAAAAGTGGAACTTCAAGAGTAACAATAAGGTAAGTCGTTGCAGAAAGGTAAGTAATCAGTATTCCATATCCTTCCGGTAAAATGGATATTTCGTAGTTCTTTATCAAGACTCTGAATCATCAACAGATGCGCTCGAAACGACCTTCTCTGTGTTTTCATATTAGGTCAGAGCGCTCTGACATTCTGAGTTCTATCCCTGTCTTTCGTATTCTCTCCTTACAGTCTTACCGGGTTGCTTCACTCCAGACATTAAAACACTCATGATTTTATTGTATTGACTCCTTTTCCTCAGGGTGGTTTCTTCTTTCCCTCCCTTGGGATTACACCCTTGCCGTCCTTTGTGTTTTTGTTCAGCCAGGGAGCTGCAACTCAGAAGAACAAGAGGGCCTACTCGAGAGTAAGGCACTGTGTTACTCCACAAGCCTGCAGCAGAAACATGCATGTACTCTCAGAGTAGAACTCCTCGTTGATTTATGGCCCATACAAGTCAGTGAGGCACTACAGAAAGTGAAGGTGTGATGGAATTTGATCCAGTTGGATGTTCTGCAGCACCTACTGTGGAGAGTTGAAAAATAATTTCTCATCTGCTTTTCCAAGTGTCTTGTAAACAGCAACAGTATTGTTGCTGTTTTCCTCCAAGGCAAATTGGAACCTTTCTACAGATTTATCTGCAATGATATGGGAAATCTGTTGCCTTAAGTTTATTTAGGATTCTTTGGTGTCCATAAAGTACATAAAATTGACAACAGGAATTTTGGTCTGCT
The DNA here is from genome assembly GCA_035047345.1 of Bradypodion ventrale. NCBI lineage: Eukaryota > Metazoa > Chordata > Lepidosauria > Squamata > Chamaeleonidae > Bradypodion > Bradypodion ventrale. The sequence continues at coordinate 26,529,075 of JAWDJE010000003.1, forward strand.
GAAGAGAGGAACATTTACATAAAGATTTACAGTCTCATGTGCATGTTTTGCAAATAGAAAAATAAAAGGTCATGAAAACAGGTTCCCAAGACCTGATTTCTTATTACTGGAGCTTCTTTTGGTGTGGGTAGTCTACTGATTGGCCTATATTTCACTGCTGTAGGAAAGCTGCAGTATTAAAATGGAGTCAAGAAGCCAAGCAAATAAAATATACATTCAGTAGGGTTTGCACACAGTGGAAAACAGCTTCCAATCAGAAAAGGACATTTGTATTCAGAAAGCAAAACCAGAGGATGCTTCTCATCCAGGACATGGCAAAAGAGTAATTCAAATTTAAGGCCGAGTTCGGAATGTGTAGTTACAGATGGGAACAACTCGCCCCAGTCCTTCTGTCTGATTAATTCTTTTAGGTCAAGAAAACTTGAATTTCTTTCTTTCAAATTTCTTTTTCTCATGATTTGCACAGCTTTGTTCTGATGCAAAACGGTGTTTCACAGCAGGTCCTTGGGAGCAATGTTAACCCCTTGGGGTGCTAAATTTGTCCGTCCTTGGACTAGGTAGACAATAGTGCAACTCACTTTAAAGTAACTTGACACAGTAAGAATGCAAGAGACCATAGAGTGATTTTCTTATGCCTCATTTGATCCCAGCACCATGCTTCCATATTGGACTTCCCTGAAGCTAACATTCCTAATGCATTCTACTTTTTTTTCATGGTTTAGGAGGAGCAAACCTAGTATCTTGCGGAGGTGCTGGTTATGTCAGATTCTGGAGTACACAGAGGAACAGGTTACTAGCAGAGTTTGAAGCTCATGGTGGAGTGGGACCCATTATTATGACCATTGAAAAACAAAACCAGTACCTCATTACAGGGGATTTAGTTGGATGGTTAAAGATATGGAACATAGAGGTAAGAAGAAGGCATATTGATCTGTTGGAGGTGAAGCAAAGAGAAGTAAAGAACACAATGATTCAAATAATATTGATCCTTCAGCTTCATAAGCACAATCAAAAAGGCAATAAAATCAGTTAGAATTTTAAGAATACATGACTTCTTAGTCATGGCAGTGATGAGTAAATCTGACAATTTCATTTCCCCTGCATTTACACCCCCCCCCAATATATATATATATATATATTGCACTTTGCACATTTTGGAAGTTTATTACAAAATAACTAAAAACAAAATGTCAACCCCAAATAAATAACTTCAATAAGTAACAATATCCTCAGCATGGAGAGAAAAGATGTTGTTTCAGCTTTAGACTGAAATTCAAGTCATCCCTGACCATTAGCTTGGCTGGCCTGTGGCAAATTAAAGTCTGAATCGAAAACACCTTGAGTGCACCAAGTTAAGAGAGCCTGGGATGATTGTTGGCCTCAATATAAAGGAACTTCAGAATGTCACTCTTGGATGATTTATACCTACCTGTCATGATTTGCATAGTTCTCACCATTATAATCATGCTGCATGACCTGAATAAGTTAAGAGATTGGGTCCTGTTATCAGTTTCAGAAGGTATACTTATGAACATATCCAAGTCATGAAGCTAGTAGTGTAGCTCTAACAGCAATGCCACTTAGGCTGAATTGCCTTTCCTGTAGTGTCTATGGATGGCTGCAGGGACGGAACATTTGTACACACCTGCATATGGGCACTAGATGTGTCCATGTGCAAATTTTCATACACCTTCCCACCTTGCACAGTTGCCCAATGTCTGTGTGCATGCATTCATGAGTGCCAGAAAATGGTAGCAGGTGACATCCAGACACTTTGAATCAGCACTGCTTGACATGAGGGATGTCCAATTTCATAATTTGAGGCATTTTTAGACTCCCACCAGCTTGCTCAACCTGACCCAATTCTATATTCTCCCCTTCCAACAGAGAAGTGACATGCATTTTGGTATGTATGTTTCCTAATGCACGCACTTTGCTGCATTCTTCCAGTTGACCCAAATGCATTTTGCAAATAGGTGCATTTTTCTGTGTGATTATTTTCCAAACATTTACATGTTTGTGTGTTTTCTTTGCTGAAACACATTAGGAGGATTAGAAATGGAGAGTTTCCTGAGGCAAGAGATTAATTGTCCCATTGCCAATTTCAGTAGCTAGAAAATTTGACATTTTCAGAGAAATATGAAAAGAATTTTCCCCCATTCCTACCTGCGTACTGTCCTAAAGCCACTCATTCCTTTAACACTTGATAATATTGATCCAGTAAAGTTTTCCATATTCTCTTACGAGTGCTGCAGTTATTTAGTAGGGCACATAGCACCATTCAACCATTACTGCACTAGATGTGTCTGCCTACATCAGGGGTTCGCAACCTTTTTTAAACTGGGGGCCAAGGTCATGCTCTCACAGACTGTTCTGGAGGCCAGACTATTTTTTTGAATAGAATTTTTATTTATTTATTTATTATTTATAAATTTCCACTCTGGATGGTGTATACACAATATCAGATAATTAAAAAAACACACAACAAACCAAAAACAGAACAACCAAGCAAATATTCTCCCCTCATTCCCCTCCCTAGGTTACACACACGTAAAGAAAAGAAAATGGCACTCACACAAAGCAACAACACAATGAAATCAACACTGGTGCCTCCATTTTTGAATGTAAAGCTTTCTGGTGCTTTGCAAAAATGGAGTTCACTCACCAGAAAGTTGCATTCAGCTTAACAAATAACTCCCTTATTTAAAAAATACTCCCCCCACCACACACACACACACGGGTAAACAAAAGGAGCCTTCGTACTTCGCTTGCCTCTGCCTCTAGTTTTTTTGTTGCTTTTTCGAACATGAGATTGGTTTTCAATGCATTCCTATGGGAAACCACACTTTGCACCCTCTAGTGGCCATCTCTGGTAATGACCTGAAAAATAGCTGTTCCTGTTCCCCCACCCCCCACCCCGGAAGTGCCATAGGTTGTGATGGCCAGATTGAATGGCATTGGGAACTGGGGCTTGCTCAGGGGCCGTAGGTTGCGAACACCTGGCCTACGTTGTATATATAGACAAGTAGGTTTGATGCATGAAGACAGCTCATTTGAGAGGCCATGGTTTAGGTTGGATAATGGTGACTGTTATCCTTCAGATGCTACTGGACTCAATCTCCGTTCAGCCTCTGGAAGACCATAGATTCTCCAGCTGCAATGTGCGTCATCCTTTTCGGTCAGAGGCTGGAAAGTTACATTTTGAATTATGATACCTGCAGCATCCTAGCCAGCATGCCTGATAGTCATGCTGGCTGGGGAATTCTGGGAGCTTTCAAATACTTTATCATTTTGAGTTGGTAAACTGAGATTTGGAAGGAAACAATCCCTGCACTTTGGCCTATTTTCTGCTGATCCCTTCAGTATATCTTTTCTTCTGTCCTCCCTCAGGACTACTGCCTTACGTCAGGAGGTAATGTGACAACCCAGCCACCGCCTCTGATGAGGTCACTTCAGGCTCATGATGACGGGGTCACTAGCCTGGGGACCTGTGTACAAAATAGCAGCCTCTTCATCTTGTCTTCCTCGACAGACTGCAGCATTGTTCTGACTGACATTTCCGGCATTCCATTTGGAATATTTGGGCAGGTAGACATGCTGCAAGCTTACACTTTTTTCTTTGGATTTTAATATGGTGGTGTTCTCACCAATGTACTGATTATCAGCATTTTAGGAAGAACTGTTGCCAAGGATTCCTGCAGCTGTTTTCCCCAGGAGAAAGACATAGAATGAGCAATCTAATATGTGTTATGCCATGCCGCTCTCCCTTCCTTCAATTTCTCTCTTGCCACAAATACATAAAACAACATTTCACAGGGTCCTCTGGCACATTTCCCCTTCAAATAGGCCGAAGGCAACATTTGAAATTGGAGGAGGTGGTGGGGAAGCTTTTCTCAAAGTGCAGATAACTTGCAGAAATAATTGGATGGCTTGCAATTTGTCTAAATAACGTAGTGGAACTGAGAGGTTTCCATATCCCGGTTGTGTGAGGCAGAGGCTGATCTATACTTCTTGACTTTAAAAATAATAATATGCTCATTAGCTAACCAGAGAAGTACCAGCTTTTAAGACGTTTAATATCCAGCAGTGCTGTGATGATAAACTTCAAGTAACAGGCTCCATGGACTTGTCCGTTGAAATTAATATAGAGAACACTGTTAATTTTACAAATTTCTGCATTTAAAAAAAAATGGAGCAGTGTAAGTACAGCAATGCAAATATTTCCAAAATGGAAACTATGGGGAAACATGTGCCCTAGTTCCAATACATCAAAAAAGGCACCAGTGGAGGAATTGTGTGAAAAGTATCCCTTGGAATCCTTTTTATGAGAGCCTGCCTGGAATGCCTGTCAAGGCACAGGCTGGATTGACTAGAAAAATGCCACTTAAAATGTCATTTCCCTAGATTGTCTGTGAGTAGTTGGGGAATTTTTTAATATCCATAGATAATTTTTTATGTGATGCATCATTATTTTTTTAAAAAAACATTCTTACTGTATTTGTTTGATTGCATACTGCTGATTGAGAACTTGCCCACAGCTGCAATTTTGATCAGCAATACACAAATAAAGAAAAATGCAGGTTTAATTTGAATGAAATGTTGCATTGCTTCAGCAATAGTCTGCAGGCATTAAAATCACTTTCTCTGACTGTTCACAGACAACCAGGGGAAGATTTTCATTTATACCAGAAGCATTCTTTGACAGGTCCTGGGAACAGCATATATGGTAGTGCATCGAAAAAGTAGAACCGTGTGTGTGTGTGTGTGTAATTGGCCTCCTTCAGCATCCAATGTGTCTGGATGCCATTAATAAAGGAGAACAACCTCCCCTGCACTCCGGAGCAGACGAATTGCCCTTCTATATAGGCTCTGAACAGGTTGATATTTTAATTGGATGGTTAAAATGTTATAAATAAAGGTAGCTTTCAGATTCTCCAGCACTCTTCATTGGGCAAAGATGATTTGAAGTCTAAGCTTAATTGTTTAAAATCTGGCCCAGAATGTTATGACGGGCTGCTAACGTCAGACTGCAAAAATGAGGCTTTACATTCCAAGTGAGATGTAGGTGACAAAAGTATTAGCTTAGATTCTTCTTTCTCTGCAGACAAAACCTGTTCTGCCTTGGGCAAAGCTACATAGCTCTTTATATGCATGCACGAGGGGAAGAAACATGAAGTAAGGTTTCAGCATCTACCTCAACAAAAAAAAAGTAAAACAGTAGTTTGTGATAGCACACTTAAGTTACAAAGTCAGTCTCTCCAGTGGTTAGAGATGGAATCCTTACTAAAGGATCCTTACCAATTTCTCTTCAGCTGCCATGGGGTTTGCTGCTGAGCTCGGAGGAAAACCTGGTTCTTGTTAACCTCATTTACACTGTACCAAGAACCAGGCCAAGACATTTTGCTGCATAAGGCAAATCAGAAAAGGTTTCTATACTCTGTGTGAAGGGATATTGTGTGGAAAACCAGCACAGTGAAATCCCAGAGGTGGTAATAACAAAGTAACTAAGCAATAATTTAATGCATTTATCTGCTGCTTGAGATAACCACCATGCCCTGCCAAAACTGGCCTAAGTGTACCCAGTTTGTGGTATGGACAATTTAGAGCAGTTTCATAAAATGTCATTTTCGTTGCTGACACCCTTCTGTCTGATTAATTTTAAAATTTCTGAAAGTGAAAAAGAAGAACAATGTGATTTGAGTATCATGGTGTTTCCGCATTATAGGGTGACTGCGGGATCCGCAAGCATAATTGGCATAACTGTCCCTGACAGAGGCTACACCGGTTGAGAAGGCTCCTGGTCACTGGGTTCTGCGGGGACAGAAATTGGGGAGCGGATTAATAGTCATAAGATTGATTCACCCACATCTGACCTGACAGGCAGTTCGGCAAGAGGAAGTTGAATATCTAACTTGCGTTAGGAATTAGGTAATTCCGCACTTGCAGATTAGCCCAAGCCCTAGCGCAAATAGTGGCCATATTTACTCTTGTGCAAGCCATGAACAATGGATTTCCCCTGTCAGTATTTGCCTTAGTTAATTAACTTCCCCAAGAGAGATTCCCAATTAACCCGGGTAAACAGGTGATGTGATTTTCTGTCAGATGACGATTCTATCACACGCTGCCTTGAATTCCTATATATGATGATGATTTTCCCTCAATAAACCACTGGTCTTCGCTCCATCTTGTCTCGTGTCGTTACTTGACCAGTCTCCTCCGGGACCTCACGGCCGCCCCGCGGCCCCGATCCAACATCTGATGACCCCGACGTGATCCTACTTGTGAGTAAGCGATCTACGTGGTCCGGTTCTACGCTAGAACCGTGTCCGATCACCCCAGAGGACAGCACGGCAGCGCGGTCGGAAAGCCAGCCGGTCGGGAAGACAGCTACGCGGCGAGGCATCTCAGAGAGGCTTCCTACAGCTTGCTCCGGCTATCGCGGCAGTTGCAGCATGGAAAAACGCGTTCCGCTCAGGGTCGGCTGTGAACCCCTGACAGCGCAGAGGCCACCGAGGGCCCGTGGCAGCAGTCCACGCTCCGAGCTCTACCCAGAGATTCGTCATGCAAAACCTATTGCCTGAACTTCAGACGCATTGACTCATCCCGAGAAGGAGACTTCAAAGGACCGGCGGGTAATATGGGGACTTGTCCTCAGCGGCAACGTCCGTCTGCTAGTCAAAGAATTCATGAGGATGAATTCAAGACCCTGGCCAGGGTATATCAGATAAGCTTTCACAGTGGAGAACTAGCGCGGCTTTTGGTGTTCTTGAGGGAACACTGCCTGCTTTACCCAGAAGTAGGTACGTTATCCCTTCAGCTCTGGGATCAGATAGGAGTCTGCATTCAGCAACCCCCGAAAGCTCCAGATGGCGTAATTCGCACATGGAACAAATGTAGGAAACTCTTAGCCGAGGTAGACCCAGTCCGGGTAGAGGCCAAAGAACCCCCAGCGCCATCAGAGCCATCGGCGCCCACGGCGCTCTATCCGTCATTTCAGTTTAAGCAGAGTAGTGTAGGGAGCTTTCCCTCGGTGACAGCTGCAGACGTCACCGGCGGAATGCATGGAATGAGGAGCGCTGGCGCTTCTCTGATAGCTACAGGTTCCCGAACTACCAAGAGTGCCCTTCAGCGCACAGTTGAGGAAGAGATCAGGAAGGGGGAATTGCCAGCAGAAGAACTAGCTGAGCTTAGTCAGATTTGTCCAATTCGCTTGGAGGTAGATGCCCTCACAGGGCAGCAGCAGATAGTTCATTCACCAGTCCCGTATAAGCTCCTCATGGCTATAAGGAAGGCCATTTCAGAGAGGACTACAGAGTCGCTTCACTAGGGGCACGCTTCAGCAAGTGTGCGAGAACACGATGTTCATTCCGCACGACTGGAAAGCCGTCATGCGAATGATGCTCAACCCCAGCCAGTATTTGTTATGGGACAGCGAGTATCGCCTCAAGGCTCAGGCAAGGGCTGCCAGGATGGGCGGGGCAATAATTCCTGACCAACTATATGGTTCAGGTGCCTTCGAATCCATCGATGCGCAGACCACCTTGCCGCTCGCCACCCTCCAGTTGTCAGCTGAGACGGCTTCAGTGCTTTTCTCAAGGTCCCAGCAACTGGCAAAGTGGCCAAAAATTACACCGCAGTCAAACAGGGCGCCCAGGAGTCCTACATGGACTTTATCAATCGATTAGAGGAAGCGATCAGTAGACAGATCGATAATGAGCAAGCCCAACAAGAGCTCATGATGAAATTGGCTAAAGACAACGCCAATCTCGACTGCCATAAGATCTTGCAGTCACTGGGCAATCATCCCGACTTGACTCTCACGGACATGATTAGGGCTTGCGCCGACGTTGGCACGGACTCCTACAAAATGGGTCTGCTGGCAGCGGCAGTGCAAGGGGGTAGGAAACCCAAGAACAAGAACCAAGAAGCATGTCACAATTGTGGCAAGGTCGGCCACTTCGCTAGGGAGTGCTGATCCAAGGGCGGCAGACAACATTCCGGCTGTTCCAAGGCTCCAACCACCCAGTGTCCGAAGTGTAACAAAGGCTTCCATTGGTCCAAATTCTGTCCGAATTTGGGAAACCGGAACGCAGGCACGTCTCTGGCCCCGGTCCAAACAGAGGCTTCCCTCGCTCTGGCCGAGCCAGAGCTGGATTAAATTCCAATCACATTCCAGACATTGCGAAGGCGCAGGCCAGCCCCAAGGGTAGTACAGGGCTAGAATTGACTTGCCAGGCAGACGTCACATGCGACTTGCCAGGCACAGTCTATCTGGTGGATTCCCAGTACATGGGACCCCTGCCCAAAGGCTTCATAGGCTTAGTTTTGCCTTGTAGTGTCGCAGGAACATGCGGAATTCTTGTAATTCCGGGAGTCAATGACTCCAATTTTTCGGGTGTTCTCCAGGTCCAACTCTGGACGCACCTACCCCAGACCATTCACAAGGGAGACACGCTAGCGCAACTGATTATGGTTCCTTGTAACTCGCCAGCAGATAGCCAGGGAAGGCTCAGGGACAGCTCAGAGTCCGGGTCGGAAGACCGCTCGAGCGCAAGTGAGGCAGTGCAAGGATACCAGGTCTTAGCGACAGTGGAGACCAACATAGAATGGAAACGGCGGCCAGTTATTGAGGTATTTTTGAATAAAAAATCGTTCACAGGGCTGCTAGATACCGGAGCTGACGTCAGCGTGGTCAGCCGAAGTCTGTGGCCGCAGGAGTGGGCCATTGAGCCGGTCTCCGATGTGTGGGGGGTAGGCGGCATCCAAGAAGCGTTTAGGAGCCGGGAGTGGGTGGAAGTCACGATCCCTAAGGCTGATGGCGCAGCGGTCATTCGGCCGCACATTCTGGACGTGCACGTCAACCTTTGGGGGCGAGACATTTTGCAGCAATACCATGCCACTCTTACCTTCGTGTAATGGCTCTGCCACTTAAATGGCTTACCAACACGCCAGTCTGGGTGGAGCAATGGCCGGTAGTGGGGGAGAAATTAGTCGCCCTAAAGCAACTGGTTAAGGAACAGCTAGACGCAGGACATATAGAGCAGTCCACCAGTCCTTGGAATTCGCCCATTTTTGTCATAAAGAAAAAGTCGGGGAAGTGGCGACTCCTCCACGATCTCAGAGAGATCAATAAATGTATTCAGCCAATGGGTCCACTCCAATGCGGCATTCCGAATCCAAATATGATCCCCGAGGGTTCGGAGATCCTGGTCGTAGACCTCAAGGATTGTTTTTATACCATTCCCCTAGATCCTAGGGATCGGGAAAGGTTCGCCTTTACGGTGCTGGTTGTGAACCACAGCGAGCCCACGCAGCGTTACGCATGGAAGTATTTGCCACAGGGCATGCTCAATTCGCCCACCCTGTGCCAAATTTATGTTCACAACGCACTGGCAAAGTTTCGAAACCTTCACCCCACAGCTTTAGTGTGTCATTTCATGGACGACATCCTGGTCGCAGCGCCGCAACTCGGCAGCAAAATGTTTAAGGACCTCCAGGCCACCCTGGGGGCCAAAGGGTTACTCATTGCCCCAGAGAAAGTACAGAGAACCGAGCCATTCTCATACTTGGGTCATCGGCTTCTCCGTTCTTTCGCAGCACCAGTTTTGCCCAAGATCAACTTAAAAGACTCAGTCACCTTGGTAGAGTTGCAGCAGGTTTTAGGTAACATTAATTGGGCCAGACCGTATTTTAGATTGGATATGGATCTTTTAAAGTCGCTCTTCTCGCTGCTAACGTTAGGTAAGCAGCCGGCAGACCGGATACAAATTCCTCGAGAGGCACGCTTGACTCTCGAGAAGGTCAACCAAATTCTCAGTCAAAGATGGGTGGACAGGATTGCTCAGGGGCCATATGCCCAGATCCTGAACTTGTACATCGTTCAGGCCGGATCCATGTTCACCGGAGCCCTAGGAGTGGACTCTGAGCGAGGAGCGAGTATCGTGGAATGGGTGTATTTACCGAACACCTCTTCCCGAAACATCGTCCCCCCCAAGAGTTGGTCTCCGTGGTGGTCTACCGCGGAAGGCTGAGAGCAAGGGACATTTCAGGGCACGACTTAGCAAAAATCATGATCCCGTTCACCAAAGAGCAAGTTCAGCAGCTGATGCAGCTCGGTGACTCGCTTCCAATTGCCTTGGAAGGATTCACCGGATGCTTGGCATACCACTTGCCAAAGGACCCCAGACTCGTCTCGCTTCAAACGCAGACAGTCAGCTTGTATGAATTAATATCGCTGGTCCCACTTCAGGGGGCCAGAACAGTCTTCACGGATAGGGGTCGCACATATGGTGTCTTAACTTGGCAGGAGGGCCAGGCTTGGCGCACCCTTCTAACTCTTCCACAGAAGTCTGCGCAGCGGGCAGAGTTGGCAGTGGTGAACCTCGCTTTGCGCACCTTCGCCAAAGAATGCCTCAACATTATTACTGACAGTCAATATGTTAGGAATTTGCTTCACAGTCTACCGGGAGCATACATCACTCCCGCGATAGACAAAAATTTGCTGAGTTTGTTCCTCACAGCTCAATTTCACTTGCGGAACCGCACGGAAGCGCTCTATATCGCCCACATCCGAAGTCACCAGGACCTACCTGGTCCGATTTCCGCGGGCAATAGTAGAGCGGATGTGGCCGCAAAGGAAATTCAGCAGTGGTCAGTTTTGGGTGTATTCACGACTCTGATTCAGAGCCATGCATTCTTTCATCAGAATGCCAAAGCGCTCGCCAGACAGTTTAACCTGCCACTCTCTCAAGCCCAAGGCATAGTTCGCTTTTGTCAGCATTGTGCAGGGGCACCGGGGGGGGGGCCCTAGTGGGGGGTCAACCCACGAGGGACAGAGGCTAACCAGGTGTTGCAAATGGACGTCACACATGTCCCGCAATTTGGCAGATGGCAGTACATGCACGTTTGCATTGATACTTTTTTACAATTCGTTTGGGCAACGGCACAAAAAGGGGAGACAGCTTCCCACGTGGAGCAGCATCTCCTTTCCTGCTTTGCGGTGATGGGCAAACCACGGCACGTGAAAACCGATAACGGCCCGGCCTACAGCTCCAGGCAGCTGGCCGACTTCATGGCCACCTGGGATATCAAACATACCTTTGGCGTTCCATACAATCCGCAGGGGCAAGCGATTGTGGAACGAGTCAATCGGACACTCAAGTCCTACATTGACAAACAAACAGAAAGGGGGGAGCCACCAGCCCTCCCCAAGTCTCAGGGTCAGGCACAGCATTGTCTGAACAAGGTATTGTTCATGTACAATCACCTTAATGTTTTTTCGGATTGCACTCCACAGGAGAAGCACTTCCGCCGCTCGGAAGCTCTCCCGCGGCCGATGGTGTGTTACCGAGTGCCACCGGATACTTCTTGGAGGGGCCCGGCGCCACTCGTAACCTGGGGAAGAGGGTATGCTACAGTTATGTCTCCTACAGGTGTCATCTGGATTCCAGCCCGGTGCGTCAAGCCCCACTTGGAGCCACATGGCGTGGACCCAGACCGACCCGAGTCCGATCCCGGAGATGGAGGACCTCACCCTGACCGAGGGGACCCGGCGGAGGAAGCGGCGACAGCAGATGGCAGCGCCGAAGGTCACCTGGGGGATGGTCAAGACCCTTTGCCATGAGGCCAAGGACGTCGTCCAGCGTGAGGACTGGGAACCGACACCGGAGAACATCGTGTCTGCAGTCTTTGCCCTGATTACCACCAACACCGTGGCGGTCACCATCATCCTGACCCTCTCCCTACTTGCGGGGGGAGGCGTTCAGGCAGCTTCGCTGAAGGCCAGCGACTTGATGCCCAGCGGAGACCTCTCTGCCCGGATGCACTACAACCTATGGGAAAGGTTGGCAACTCTCGTCAACCAGTCTGATTTTTGCCTAAAGCAGAACACTGGTTCTGCCTCAATCTTGAGCACCTGTTTCATCCCGGTGTGCCATTCTCCGGAGGCGCACACCAGGAACGGCGACTGGCTGGTGAAGCGGATTTTCAGCCCGCTTTACCCAATGGGTTTCTCAACGTACGCTCGCTGGAGAGCCCAGTTAACCATGACCTTGCCGGCTGATGCAGCCACTCTCTACACCCCTCGAGTGGCGGTCAGCCCGAACGCTACTTGTGCCCGAACGACCGGCTGCTCCGCGGTCGGCCGGACTCAGCGTCACTGCCTCGACACCGGCAGTGGCAATTGGACTTGTGATAACCCAGAGACAATTGGTTCAATGTATGCTCATGTTACCTTGCCTTCAGGTTGGTTCTTTACATGCAATCAGTACACTTGGAATTACATTCCCACCAATGTATCAGATTCCACATGCCGTATCAGTCACTTAACATTGTTGCTCCCCACTAGGGATATGATTGTTCCAAGCACGAATGTTTCCTCACCCATACGGCGCGCTCGCGCCACCCAGCTAGACAGCTCATGTGATAGTAACATTAGGGTTCTGAGTCAAGCTGAGTACGTCTCGTTGGCAGTCAGCATACTTGGCGTGCCAGGCTTAGCCGTTGGCAACGCTCAGAGAATTGGTCAATTGGCTTGCAGGCTAGCAAAAGCCATCAACCACACCTCCCCGGCGATAGCGCTGCTCAACCAGGAGCAGGCAGGGCTTCGCCATGCCATACTAGAGAATCGAGCAGCTATCAATTACCTTCTGTCGCTACATCATTTGGGTTGCGAGTCTGTCCACGGCATGTGTTGCTTTAATCTCACAGACAACACCCACAAGGTACAGAGCCAGCTCACAAACCTCCACACCCTGGTCAAGAACATCAAGGAGGATGCTTCATGGGGGTGGTGGGATTCGTTGTGGTCGTGGTTCCCATGGGGTTGGCTTCAGACGACACTCAAGGTGATTGTGGGGGTGGTAATACTCAGCACAACAGTGTGTTGTTTCGTGCAATGTATTCCCTCACTGCTATCGAGATGTCCCCCATGGAAGGAACCCCGAAACATCATCCCCCCCACACCAGCTGATGCCCCTCCTGCGCAGGGCCGTCTGTCAGGTCCACAACAAGTAAAGGGGGAGTGCAGGATCCGCAAGCATAATTGGCATAACTGTCCCTGACAGAGGCTACACCGGTCGAGAAGGCTCCTGGTCACTGGGTTCTGTGGGGACAGAAATTGGGGAGCGGATTAATAGTCATAAGATTGATTCACCCATATCTGACCTGACAGGCAGTTCAGCAAGAGGAAGTTGAATATCTAACTTGCGTTAGGAATTAGGTAATTCCGCACTTGCAGATTAGCCCAAACCCTAGCGCAAATAGTGGCCATATTTACTCTTGTGCAAGCCATGAACAATGGATTTCCCCTGTCAGTATTTGCCTTAGTTAATTAACTTCCCCAAGAGAGATTCCCAATTAACCCGGGTAAACAGGTGATGCGATTTTCTGTCAGATGACGATTCTATCACACGCTGCCTTGAATTCCTATATATGATGATGATTTTCCCTCAATAAACCACTGGTCTTCGCTCCATCTTGTCTCGTGTCGTTACTTGACCAGTCTCCTCCGGGACCTCACGGCCGCCCCGCGGCCCCAATCCAACAGGTGACCGCTAATAAAAGTCTGATATAGTTTTAACTAACATGGATCCATCTTGTGGAAACCTGGGATTGATGGTTTGATGGGGTCCTTAGAGTTCAGTGTTATAGTTTGAGGAAGCGTACTGCAGCTTTTCTGAAGACCTCCACAAAATACAGATGCCATGATTCCAAGCAATGGGACCATGCCAAGTAAAGTGAGACCAAACAACATGAACTGCATAATATCCATATGTTCAAAATAGTAAACAGAAAGATTATTTTCTTTAGTTCTTCATAAGATGAAAGCAAATGTAATGTAGTAAGCATAGATCCATTCTTCTTTTATTAAATGCAATAAGTAAGCTAAAATATAAAATAGACCATGAATGCACACATTTATGGCTAAAATAACATGCCTCATGGTGCTTGGTGGTCCTTACCCTGATTGGCTCATTTGAAGAAAAAAAATAGGGAGAAGAACAGAGGAATGTAGCTGTTGTTTCCGGGGGAACAGGAATTTAGCGAAAATTGCAAATTTCTTTATTCATGGGTTAAAGAAAATGTCAGATTAAAAGAACACAATTATGGTAGAAAAAGTTACTGTGAGATTGCTTTACCACAATCAAACTCAACTGAGTATATTTGGGAAAGGGTAGTCACAAATATGATGAGACAAACCTGCATGTTTATATTCTTGTGGTGATTTGTGCACAAACCGTTTCCTGCATTTCTCACCTGTTGCCTGTTGTGAAGGTCACCCTATGCACTTAAGAGCAAATCGTGTCCTGCCCTTGGAGAAGATATGTAATTTCCCAGAGATTTCATGATATTGATGGGAGCCAGAGTATTCTTCACTAAAGTACTAAAGAAGCAGACCATTAAAAACTAAGGCATAAAAGAGTAGAAATGAAGCTCTGTAATTCACTGAAAACAGCTGCCACCTCTGTTTATACCAATTAGGAACATGCAAAAGCAGAGACATTTTTATAATTAATAGCAAAGCATTACAGGGGGAGTATCTATCTCACAATTTAAACATGAATAATGTGAGCAATTAAAACTCAAATTACAAGTCCATTATTTGTGACCCATGTTGAGATCAAAATCTTCAGGAAATAGCTGTTGCTAATGTGATGTCAAGTCACTTCAGAAGATCTTCTCATTAACAGACCCGGTCAGGTATTGCAGACTAAAGGTTATTGGTTCCTTCATAGATCTTGTGCTAGGTCTTTCTTTGCTTTATACCGTTGCCCATTTTTCTAGCTTTATTATCTGTTCCAGTGAATCTTTTCATTATAAGTCCAAAGTATGATAGCTTCTGTTTAGTTATTTAGCATGCATGTGGCATTCAAACTACTACAAGAGGCATGTGTCTTCCCTGTAGGTGACCTCCCCCACAAAGGGATTTCTTTACATATCCAGTATGTGCTTCAATAATTAGGCTTGCTAATGATGTTAATGTGCATTTCAAATGACCGCTGAGAGACTGAGCAAAAGAGCTGCCACCTTTTCATGGCTCACTTGTACAAAATAAATGTTAAACCTGTCATCTAATTTGATCACGGGTGCCATCAAACATTGACAAATCAAAACAATCAACTTGTGTTAAGAGAAGTAGTGGACAAGTGCATGAAGACATGCTTGTGGGAGCTGTACCTGGAGAACGACTTCCAATTATTGAGAGATCTACCAGTAGGTCGGTTTACATTCTGTCTGCCACTGCAGGTATAGTCTTGTGAACTGAAGATGGAACATGGAAGTTCATCTTGTGCATCTTAAATAATGCTCATGTGATTTGTATGTTATACTCTCTTTTGTTTTTTAGGAAAGGCATTGGAGAATTGGAAATCATGTTCCATCTTTCCCCAGAAATGAAAACAAATCACAAATAGAGGAGGAAAGTGACGTTAATAAGAACAGCCCTGTGTCTTTTGTTGAAAAAAATTATCCCCCTTATCCAGTGGAACAAGCAGTACCTGTGACAGAGGCTCAAGATGAGTCCACAGACATGTAAATAATTTCACTATAAGCTGATTTACTGTGACATGTTTTGAAAGGGCAGACTATTAAGAATGAGCTAAAGTATCTAATTAGCAGAAGCTTCCTTTTAGACATAATATTTTAAATAGGACTGGCTACAATATAGTCGTCTTGCTGAAAATCCAGAACCCCGGCCACCGTTGCTTGGTTTCATCCTGGTTTTGAAAGTTTTAAGGAAAAGAAAACAATTTTTAATGGCATTAAATTTTTTTAATGATCCACTGTGATAAATTTGCACCATATTATGCAGACAATAAGCATGTCCACACAGGACAATTAGCTCAGTATTTGAAACTTTTTGGGTTTGTTCAAAGTTATAGCATCCACATTTGCTATGATGTAAAGTGCTCTATCACTCCCATTTAAAACTGTTGTGCTCTTTCTCTGGCATAATATTAGGGCTTCATATTTTTTGGAGGGCTCTCAATGATCCTGCTATGTTTCCCATTCATAGAATCATAGAATAACTGATTTGGAAGGGGCCTCTTAGGCCGTCTCTGCTCAATGCAGGAATCTGAAACAAAGCAGATGACAAATAGTTGTTTGATTCTCTCTTGAATCCAGATGGTGAGTTTATACCCAAGTGTAGCTGTGGCTGGTGTTATCTGGAGAGACAAACTTGTGAGACACACACACACACACACACACACACACACACACACACACACACACACACACACACACACACATATCAGCTTATCACATTAACATGGATGATAGAGAAACTCCTTATTCTACTTTTGTCTTACCTATTTATTTTAATATTTCTCTAGCTAGTTCGGTACAATTCTACATACAAAATAATCATGCTAGGCAGACACATTATGGTAGGCTATGTCAGGTTTTTGTGAGTACACTTTACCAGTTTACTTGTGAGTAAGGAGGCAACAGCAACAGGAGTAAAGTGGAGGCATGGTGATCTTGCTGTGCTACCAGTGGCAGTATCAAGAGTACCTGGGGTGCATAGGAAAATGGAGGAAGTCAGTGGCGCAGTGGTTGGGTCAGTGGGGCAACATGGCCAGAGGAGCCCAGTAGAAGAGTTACTGAGGGGACCAACATAATTCTAGATATGAAGATACATGCTCGGTGAATGCATTGCAGCTTTGCTTACTTTAAGGAAGGGGGGAAAGGAAAGAGTGCAGACCCATGAACAATAACTACAAAAGAGGTCAAGGAAGGGGGAAACTGAAGAAATGTTGTCCACTGTTCTTAATTATTACTATTAAGAAATCCCTGCTTCCCAGCTATCCATATGACTTATTGACAACCACTGTTCTATCCCTCTCCTTCTGGAAATGGTTTCCCATGAAATATTCAGGAGGAGCTTGATATCAATGTACCAGAGCATGAGTTCTCAATCTTTTAAAGCTGGGGGCCGAATCACACTCCCTCAGACAGCCTTGGGGGCTGGATGGCCATTTTGCCCTTCCTCCACCACATGACACTTCCTGGTGTAATGGAGGCAGTGGGGGGGCACATGAAATGGTGGTGTGGGCCGTATTCGGCTGCAGGTTGAGAATCCCTGTACTAAAGTAAACTAGATTGGCTGTCTTTCTGGCCATTATTTATACACTTTAATTGACCTTACCTAACTTTAGCTGGCTGCTAATGTTTTCTTTCAGTGCATTTTCTCATAGTCTTTGCTAAAGCTTTCTCTGCTTAGCTCCAGAGTGAGACATTTGGACTTGTTCCTGAAACTAGATGTTCTTGTCTCTGTGGTGCACAGGAGATCCTTTGCACAGTTAAAACTGGTGTGCCAATAGTGCCTATTCTTAGAGATGTCTGATTTGGCTATAGTCACATACACCTCCGTTATATCCCACTTGACTACTATAACTTGATCTACGGCTAAAATAACACCCCTTGTGATGCTTGGTGGTCCTGATCATGATTGGCTCTTTTGAAGGGGGAAATAGGGAGAAGAACAGAGGAGGAATGTGCTGTTCAGGCACTCTTTGAAGACAGTTCAGAAAGTCCAGCTGGTTCAAAAATCTGCAGGCAGACTGCTGACTGGTGCCCATTACAGGGAGCATATCACTTCCCTGTTACAGCTTCTTCACTGGCTGACACCCCATTTCTGGGCCCTATTCAAAGTGTTGATTAGGACCTGTAAGTACTATATGGTTTTGCGCAAGACTTTCTGAAGGACCATGTTAACCTTTATGAGCATACTAGGCTGTTATGATTTTCACAGGAGGCCCTTCTCTCAGTCCTACCTCCTTCATTGGCATATCTAGTGCAAAAGAACGCAGAAGAATAGATGCCTTTGAAATGTGGTGCTGGAGGAGAGTTTTGAGGGTACCCTGGACAGCGAGGAGAACAAATAGGTCAATCTTAGAAGAAATCAACACTGACTGCTCATTGGAAGGTCAAATAGTAAAGATAAGGCTAAAGTACTTTGGGCATCAAATGAGAAGGGAGGATTCACTTGAGAAGGCAATTATGCTGGGAAAGGTGGAGGGCAAAAGAAGAAGGGGGAGGCCAAGGATGAGATGGATAGATGGTGTTGTGGACACAGTGGGCACAGAGCTGGGAGGACTGAGGGGGATGGTGGAGGACAGAGGCGCCTGGAGAACGATGGTCCATAGGGTCGCAAAGGGTCGGAATCGACTGTGCGACTGAACAACAACAAAAAGTGCAAAAGAGAAGGTCTTTGGAGCTACTCGCAAGTAGAGGAATTTCATCCCTTGGCTTTCTCCATCTTGTCCTTCTGGTGATGGGTGAGAGCAGTCATTTAGCAACTTTTTGGCCAGTTTTCATCATGCGTGGTGGGCGCTGTTGTTATTTTGTGTGTATGTTAAGGTTATTTTATAAATTTTAATTAATAGTTTCAGTACTGGATTTTAGTGTCATAAAACCAATTATTGTGGTTTTAATCACCCTTTTAAATAACTTCTGTGCCACCTGTGTCCCTCAATTGGGAGAAAGGCAGCATACAAATTAAAGGAAGGAAGGAATAAAAGAGTTAATACATATATTATGGGAGGGATTTAGCCCTCAGTGCTCTTCTCCCAGAGTGTTTGTTTAACTAAGTGTTTTCATGATGGGTTCTGATGAAAGTTCCAGCCCACCCCAATGTGAGGGGGAAGCCACCAAGCAGTGTTGCACAAGGAGAGAGGGAAAGGCAGAGTCTCACAAAAGTCTTTCAAGGAGAGTCCAAAAAGTGTAGTCAAGAAAGCTAGGGTTTGTTTACCTGGAGAGCAATTCACAAGTCCAAAGGAATGTCCAGAAGGCAAGGTCGAGTCCAGGGACCAGCAAGGACGCCTGTCAAAGGTTTGGACAAAGGCAAGCAAGTTGGCCAGCACGAATGTTGAACCAACAAATTTGAAGCCTCTACGCATGTTCTGGCAACTTTCTCTGCAGTCTATCTCTTGCTGATTTGCGGCAGAGGAGTAGCTCCTTGCACAGGTGTTCCCTGCAGTGCTACAGGGTCGAGAGTTCAGGATCAGAGTTGTCAGGTGCTGAGTCAGAGATCACTAGGTCAGGATGGAAAAGAGGCGAAATGGTGTTTACAATAGTCAGAAAGGAATCCGGAGCCTATTCCTCAACAGATTCATCTGAGTCCGATGACGGGGCCATGACAATGAATAGTACATGTTCGTTTTAGTGGACAGTAGCTGTTAGGTTCTAGGAAGAAAGAGTTTTCATAGTGGTAATATAGTCAGTTAAAATTATCACATCAGACTGAATGCTTCACTTTTCACCCATGTTTAGCAGATAAAGAAACAAATATAACAACATTAGCCTTCAGTTTTCTTGTTTTACAAGATAGCTGATCATGTAAAATGAGGTAGAGTCATCCCTAAGGACCCGCTGTAAACTGCATCACACCCAAAAATGAAATTGGGTTAGATCAGATCGCTAATCTAGTTTCATGAAACAAGGCAATGTGGGAATCAAACTGCAGGGTAAACTGAATTTTCTATTAAATTATGATGTGCTTTAGGTTCAGCATTTATTGATGGAAGGAGGTAGAGGGGAAGGAAAGTTGTTTGTTGCTGTGCATGCATAGTGGTGGTCAAGCTCTAGTTGATCGGACTAAATTTCACCTTCCATCCCAGGTTCATGCTCATTTCTCCCATTTTTCATGTTTTCTCACTATTCCAACAAATACACACTTGTACAAATACCATACCAAAGTGGATGGTGGTTGCATGCTATTAATATTAAGCAGATGCTTTCAGGAGCAGCAAGTCTGTTTTGCCTGAAATCAAATGAGGAGAAGGAAGTGGTGTGTGCATGTGTGTGTATGTGTGTGTGTGCAAGCATGTCCTTCCCACTGGTATAAAAGCTTCATTTGACGATTTCCTTCCACCCGAGCAAGTGATGGAATGCAGAACAGTATTTTTGTTTGCTAGAGTTTTCTAAATTTATTTTGTACCTGGTGCCTTTAAAGGATAATTAGAGATAATGCATTGGTACAGGATGTTATTATCTCCTTTAGCTACTAGAAGTCTGACTTTTCAGTGTGGAAAGAGCATCATGAGCACTCTTTAGGACCAACTTAATTTTTTGGATGGTCTCTACATAGAACACTTAGAATATGACCTGTTTTATCTTGCTTTATCTTGCTTTTCCAAACCAAGGAGTATGGAGGAGCAAAGGTATTGTTTCTGTCTGTACCACTTCCTTATAAGATCAGAGTGAGTTAAACTAGATCGACCCAGGCATCATGTTTTGAGTCTGGCATAGGAAGTAACAGATCACGTGTTACAGACTGGGTTTCATTGTCAAATAAGGATTCAAAATCAGGTTGCCTGAGTCTCCGTCTGGCACTGAAGACCACTACACTACACTGAGCAGCAGTGGATCCAGTAGTGTTGCCAGAGTCATCGTCATTACTCCCCTTAGGGAATGTTGCCAGGGTAGAAGAGGGAGAAGTGAGGTGAATATTAAAAGGGATAAATGCGAGCAAGTCTATGGGTCCTGATGGAGTGGCTGGTAGGGCACTGAGAGACTGCTCAGAACAGCTGGCAGAAACTTTTATGAAGATTTTTAATCGGTCTTTGGCCCAAGCCACTGTCCCACCTTGTCTGAAATCCTCTACTATTATACCTCTGCCTAAAAAGCCTAACATAGATAGTCTAAATGACTTCCGCCCTGTGGCGCTTTACACCTGTCATAATGAAATGCTTTGAAAAGCTGGTGCGGAACCATATTATGACTTGTTTACCAGTTGGACTTGACCCTTGTCAATTGCATATAAGAGAAAGAGATCCACGGAGGATGCTGTGGCTACGGCCCTACATGCTGTTCTGACCCATTTGGAGAAACAAGGGACTTATGTGAGACTGTTATTTGTAGATTTTAGTTCTGCTTTTAATACTATTCTTCCGCATAGACTGGTGCCTAAATTATTAGATCTGGGGCTTCCGCCATGCTTATGCAGGTGGATACTAGATTTTCTATCAGATCGCTCCCAACGGGTCAGGATGGGCTCTCATGTCTCTGTGGATCTCAGTATAAGTACGGGGACGCCACAGGGGTGTGTGCTGAGCCCGCTTCTGTACACGCTTTACACATATGATTGTGTTCCCAGTTACCCCAGAAATAAGATCATCAAGTTTGCAGACGACACAATGGTGGTGGGTCTGATTACTGCTGGGGAGGGAGAGTCGGCTTATAGGAACGAGGTTGAGATGCTGACGGAGTGGTGTAGGGAAAAGAATTTATTCCTCAATGTAAAAAAGACAAAAGAGATCATTGTGGACTTTAGAAAATGCAAATTGAACATCCAGCCACTTATTATTGAAGGGAATTGTACCACTGTACCATAGAGAGTGTGTTAACCTATGGTCTGTGTGTATGGTTTGGGAGTTGTACAGCTAGGGAAAGAACAATGCTGTCCAGGGTTGTAAAGACTGCGGAGCGGATAATCGGGTGTACTCTTCCCACTCTAGATCAAATCTATGCCACCAGGTGTTATAAGAAAGGTGTACAGATTGCGCAAGATAGTACGCACCCTGGAAATGATCTCTTTCAGCTTTTGCCTTCTAGAAGAAGGCATAGGGTCATAAAGACCAGGACCAGCTGCTTGAGAAATAGTTTCTACCCAAAAGCAGTTCTGGCTTTGAATACAGTGCAATGCAGTCTATGAGGGAGCTTCTGTATATAGTTTTTAGAGTTTTTAGGGTTTTAGAGTTTTTAGAGTTTTAGAGCTTAAATGTGGGGTGGGAGTATGTTGATAATTTTTTATAGTTGTATTTTGTTTAGGTTTTGTTGGGTTGTTAAGTGCTCCCCCCCCCCCAATCTTGTTCTGTGCAGGACAATGACAATAAAGATCTATCTATCTATCTATCTATCTATCTATCTATCTATCTATCTATCTATCTATCTATCTATCTATCTATCTATCTATCTGATATCTACATCAGGCTTGTCTCCTATTTTGTTATGTTAGCTGGGAGTAGCAAGCAGGAAAAGGCCTTCTTGGTTGTGGCTCCTGATGCATGGAGAGCTCTTCATGGGGAAAGTCATCTGGACCCCATGCTTTCAAATTTCAGACAGCATATCAAGACTCTCCTACATACCTGTACATCATTCTATGCACACACAAACACAGAGACTTAGCTACAACCACAGAGAAAGAGAGAAAGAGCTATTTTACAATGTTGCTTTTATGACTATTTTGCTTCATTTTTAGATATGGTTACTAAAACCTTTTACTACTCTAATCTCTGCTTTAGGAAATTGAGAAGTGCACTTTGAGATATCTAAAGCAAACAAGTACATGTATTAGGTCAGTATCAGTGTCCTTTATTAACTGATTAGTCATCTGATCATATCAGGTTAAAATGTGATAAAATACATTAGATAAAACATGATTACATAAACAGAAAAAACAGATTAAAATAGAATGATACAATCATAATAAAATGAGATATAAAATATATTAAATAAAATTATCAGTAAAATTCATCACCTTTGCATGCAACCCCTATCTCAGTGGTGGCCAACCTTGGCACTCCAGGTGTTGTTGAACTTCAATTCCCAGAAGCCCTGATCAGCAGGACTGCTGACTTGGGCTCCTGGGAACTGAAGTCCAAGAACACGTGGAGTGCCAAGGTTGACTACTGCTGCCCCACTGATTCAATAAAACATCTAATCTTTGAATGGCCCCAACTATAAACTTGACAGTTCTAATATTTACATATTTATTGTTGCCATGAAGTAAGTAATTTAGCCTTCCTTCCTTCTTGGCCTTTTGGCTAAGACCATACCTGTCAACCCGCGGCTCTGGAAAAATGGGACCTGCACAGATTGCTTGTGCGCAGGTTGCTTTCCACGCATGTGTGGAAGCGCTACGCCGCTTGCGCAGCCCCTACGCAAGCGGTGTAGCGCTTCCGTGCATGTGTGGAAGGGTTTTACCCCATTCACGCATGCGCGGAAGCGCTACACCACTTGCATAGGGGCTGCACAAGCAGTGTAGCGCTTCCACGCATGCATGGAAAGCATTTTCCCCCGCTGCCAAATTACAGGGTTTTGGCAGCGCAGGGCGGGTTATGACGTCAATCAACGTCAAATTATTGGGTAATCCCGGCCAAATCGGGATGGTTGACAGGTATGCCTAAAACCAAGTGTAGTACAGTACATGTATTTGGTCAAAAAATTTACTTGTCGTGTTCTGTGTGCCTGCTATACAGCACAGGAAAACCAAGCATATTGCAAGCAAAATTAACTCCATATACCAGGAAAAGTTTCACCCACAAATACTGCTGTGCTAAAATGCATAAGAGCAGGATCTGTAATTAAAAGTGGAGACACTGCAAATAGTATTCTATAACAGCATACTGCATGTGGCTGCGGAAATATAGCTTTATCATTTCTTCATATTAGAAGAGCAATATATAAAATTGCAGTTAATGAAAGGCTGGTCTAATTTTGCACTTCATATATCTCAGAGGTTAGAGGTGCAAAGCTTTTTGATTCAGAGTGAGCTCATATATTGCAAAATATATAAGTCTTTCATGGGTCTTTGTAATCTCCACTTTGCCAGGACATAAGAATAGTAAAATTAAAACTCTGGCTAAGTGCTTCCTCAGTTTTAAATAACTTCCTGGATGTAACATAATGAAGCTTTTGTATTATTAAACATTTTAATAACCTTGAGTAAAAGTATGCAACCTTCATGTGCAGACAAAGTGGCCAAGGGAATAATTATTGCGACCCCATTCATCACGACCCTGATGCTAACAGCAGGAAAAGATGCTGACGAAATCTACAATCCAGGATCCAGAGATCCTGCCCATGCAGTGGTTTCTGCAACTGGTGTTCTAGTGCCTGCTAAGGCTGACCCAAATTGTTATGCTGCCTGAAGCAAGGAGAAAGATGGTGCTTCATCCTCCCTCCCATGCATAAATGTCAATCAGTTAGTGCAGGGGTGGCCAAACCTTGAGCTCCAGCTGTTCTTGGACTTCAGTTCCCAGATGCCCTGATCAGCACGTGTGCTGACTTGGGCTTTGGGTAATTGAAGTCCAATAACACCTGGAGAGCCACGTTTGAAGACCTATGAGCTAGTGCTTCACTCTCTCTCCTGGTACAAAAGTTGTGTGTCAGACTGGCAGTTATGGTTGTTATGTCTCTCAGGACATTGGCTCATTTCTTGGAAAATTGCCATGTTTCTCCAGGTTTTTAAGCAAGAAGATGAATCCAATCATGAGCATGGCTGGAGAAATGGGGGAGTTTCATTTCATTTATTTATTAAAACTGGCATTGATATAGCAGTACATTTGTTCCAATCCATCTCACCCCCACCCCCCAACACCACCATTGGCCAAAATCCTAACATTTTGTCCTCAACCATGAGCCCCAGGCGTCCTTGGACTTCAGTTACCAGAAGCTCCAGTTAGCATACCTGCTGATCTGGGAATTGAAGTCCAAGAACATCTGGGAGCCCAAGGTTAAGAACCCATGAATTTTTAGTATAGTAAGTCATGCTAAAGAAGGCTCATTGTAAAAATGGGAATGACTCAACCTTTCCATAAATTCAGTTGATTCAAATAAACTGACTCTAGTTGCCATCTATTGTGCTAAAGTATGTTGCAATCAGAGTTAGGGCCATTTAAATCGATGGAATTTATGGATGGGTTGACTTAAATCTCCATTGATTCAGTGAAGCAAATCTAGTTGCAATTTACTACACTAAGCAACAGGATTATGGACATTTGTAATAGATACACAAAATGGCTCCCTTTGAAGACTGTGCAGGAACCCATCAAGGTTTTAGCCCTGAACTTGCAGTGAATAGGAAGTGACAGATCTATCAAACCTGCTGGCAGCTGAATCTGATTTTATTACTGGTGAGAAGACATTGTCATTTGCTTACATCTGAGGCCAGCAGGATATTTTAGAGGATTATGATCTGATAATGTGGTGTTAGCAGCTGTATCGATCCTGCATTGTTGCCTGACCTCATTGCCCAGTCTACATAATGCTAGGACTGACCCAATGCCAGCCCTGTCTCAGGAGCAGCTGAGCCAAAATTTATCAGAAGACATTTTGTTCTTTTTTTATATAAAAAAATCCAATAACTAGAATAAGCACAGATGGTATGCTCTCAATTTTGTAGTCCTTTGAGATTGTTTTGTTCACTGGTCTGAACAGTAGCCACTCATGTCTTAGTGATTTTCAGGGTGGATTTCTGTCACATGCAGGGCATCAAGCTATCTTTGAGAAGCATCCAAAACATTCAGTTAATACAGAACATCGCAGCCAGATGCTTGCCTGGAGTGTTCAGTTATATTACCATAGATTATTCCAACTCCACAAGCTGACATTCTTCTTCTGGACTCAGTTCAAAGTTCTGATAATTAAATAGATGAGTTGGAATGATGTAAGTGTAAGAACAACTCATTCTATATCTCCATGTGTTGCCTGTCAATTGCCCTCCTACATCTCCCATACGGTGATCCAACGTTCTGTGATCATAAATGTGGAATATAAATGTTAAGATTAATATATGAATAAACTAGGGGATGGGTTGTTATTGGCTGTAAATTGGCTTTTTTCGGTCTCCAGATCCCTCATCTCCACATAAGTTGAATATGATACTCTTCAGCCCTCATAAACAACATCTCAAATACATTTCAGTCAATCAAGTAATTTGAAGTTGCTGTATTAACTCTTTGTTTAAGTAGGGCTAAATCCAAATATAATTTCAGCTACAATAATCCCATGGACTCAATTGGAAATTATTTTACCTGTTTTCTTCATTTGGCAGATCTTCTGGAATTAGTATTTTTTTAATAATAATAATCATAACATTTAGATTTCTCACTATAATTTCAGACCTGTTTTATTGTTTTAAAGGTTTCATGTTGCCAAATATGTTTTTAAAATAGGATCAACAACTAGATTTCATTGTTAATCAAAACCTTAAATGTGGGCAGGTAGTTATTATTTTTTGAGTACTCAAGGAATTTTTTCCTGGCATACTAGAGTACTGGAAATAATGTCACAGTTAAAAAACATAAAAGCTACTGCACATTGTTAAATTTTGATATAATTTCTTTTGTTTTGCTTTCATTTATTTTCATTACAGGAATCCAAAAGCAGTAAATGTGGACCAGATATTATTTAATTCAAAATAGAAGTACATGATTAAAAATTAATTACCAATTAAAAGATGCCTCACAGCTTAATTTAAAATAATAATAATAATTTATTAGGCCTGCAATCTATGCAAATGTATCTAGGAGCAAATACCACTGAAATCAAGCAAAGATAGAGAAGATGGTGTTACACCTCCATTAAGTGCTTGTCTGGAATGTTTAAATAAACAAAGGCATCTTTTTATTGACCATTTAGGACAATTGTTTGATTTTCCAACATCATGATCAGCTCGAGGGTGGAACAATTTCTGTCCAAGATGCAATTTTGGATGTAACTCCATCTCATACTGAAGCTTTCTTTTATTAGCTATTATAAGACTCTCAAATTGCTGTTAGTTAGATTCTACTGGTTCATTTCATTCATTCATCTGATAGTTCAGCCTGGTTGAACTACCTGAAAATAATGGATAATAAACTCCACTTCAGGGTAAACATTCCATTTGACCTCTCGCATCACATCCCTTTATTATCTTAATTGTAAATAGTAGTGCATGCCTCTTTATAAGACATGCTAGTTTGTACACATAGGAACATATAAAATGTAACTGAAGCCAAGCTATGACATTTCTCTTTGTTCCTTGCTCTGTGCACCTAGGGGGAATGTATGGGACAACACCATCTTGGGTAAAAGTTACAAAGAAAAAAGAACACAGAAAAGTAGAAAATGCACAATTTTCAAAAAAATTGCTGGGATAAAACCAACAGGTATGCAATCTATTTAATATAGTTTTGCAGTACAGTATTTGAGTTGTATTGCTCTGATCCAGAATTCTACATATGCCCTAAAATAGACACAGAGCTCTTCAGAGTAATGTTGTCCTCCTTCACTTCTGTGACTGCAGCCTGGCTGTGCCCTTAAAAGAATGTATGCACAAATCCATCAGCATTACTAGGGAAGTAATATTGGGTTGCAATCAAGGTTGTTATACAAGGAAGCCCTTTTGTGAAGGGCATTGCGAGTTTTTCCTTCTAGAAGAGGTTCTGTGACATCTTCCATAGTATCATCCTTGTTGGTGCTGTTAATCTTTTGAGGAGGGCTTTGGAAGAAAATGCAGAGACTAAAGCATTCTGGAAATACCTTAAATTTCTGTTATAGTTATGAGTGGCATATTTGCCGGATTTGCATTTTAATATGAACTGGCCAATGGAGGCTGGAAACATCACTGTCTCAAGGACCTAAGCCCATGCTGGCGAACCTTGGCACTCCAGATGTTCTTGGACTTCAATTACCAGAAACCCCAGCACCCTGTGAATCCACACGAATAGGTTTACTGCAATTCATCCGGCCCGCGCTGCCCTCGTCGCTCCCGGAAGCGGAAGTAAAATGCGCCCACCCTGTCTGCATCTGCGGATGTTTCTGTAGACTAAAGCATGACTAAATACTGGGGTGCACAGAATGCTGTCACCTTTCCTACCAAACTGGTACCTGCTTATCTACTTGTAGTTTCTTGCTTTCAAATGGCTAGGTTGGCAGGAGCTGAGTGCTCCATTGTGCAGCACTCAGATCTCAAATTGCTGACCTGCCGACCTTCCAGTCATCAAGTTCAGTGTCTTAACCACTAAGCCACCGCTGTCCCTAGGTCTAGGAAAGCTCACGTTGAAAAAAAGAACAATTCTTAAGGTGCCACAGATTAACAGAGCTGCCTCTTTGAAAACCATGAATTAAAAGAATAATATTAATGTTACAGATTTTGCTTAGATTGCATGAGAATCATCTTCTTTAATTTAAAACTAAGAGGGTTTTTTAATGTTTCAGATTGTGAGCTTTCTTTGCCCAAGCTGAATTTAAGAAACAGGCTGTCTCCCAGCATATGTATTTGGGTTGATCCAGCTCCTTCAATATTTCTTAGCAGCTCAGTATGATTAGACATGAAGAAATTAGCTCTGCTTCAGTGCCAATTGTGCTGATAGGTGAAATGATTTCCTGAATTTGAAATAATCCTCTGGTTTGAAAAGTTGTATTTAGGTCATTAAAGATTGAAGCCCTGAAGGAGGTGACAGATAGGAACCAACTCCACTTTCTTCTGCATCCTGACAAATACTTTGAGGAAAAGTCAGCGGGGAAGTGTTCGGAAGATTTAACGCTGCCTACCCTTTCAGCTAGTAAGTAGACTTTCATTACATTCTCATTACTAACTCTTGCTGGAGAGAGGCAAAAATAAAGGTCACCAGCCTAGCTCTTTTAGAAAAAGGAAGGTAAAGGTAATAAGAAACACTAGAATTTATATCTTGGCCCCTGGCAGGCTTTCTGAGGCATCATAAAGACTTAAAGTTCCAGAAAGAATGTGACTGAAAGATCTAAAAAAGTCTCACTGTGTTAATTTTGTGATCTTCTCCAATGGTTAGGGCACTTTAAAACACTTGGGAGGAAAATCAAGCCCATGTTTGTTGGCTTCATTCATTCTATGGTCTTCCTTTAGAGCAGCCCTACCTTCCTCCACCTATTGTGGAAAGAGGTGTGAAGGAGGCATCTGCTCTATTCATGTAGATTGGAAACCCACATGACGTCTGATCACACAGGCTCTTAAATTACACAGGGATTCAGTCTGTCTAGGGAAGAACTATGTGAGTGGCAGGAGCATGGACAGTGGAGGATGTTTAGTTATTTATCATATTACTTTATAAGCACTTGGTAATCCAAAGGATGTACCTACAGAGTGTCCAACTCTGTTTACAGCCAAAGATCCAGCACTGTCTGCATCTGCAAACATTTCTGTGGTCACGTGGCAGGCATGACTAGATGTCAGAGCACATGGAACATTGTTAGTTTTTCCGCCAAAGCAGTAGCTATTTATCTAGTTGCAGTTTCTTGCTTTTGAACTGCTGGGTTGGCAGGACCTGGGGCAGACAACAGGAGCTCATTCCGTTTTGCAGCACTTGGGTCTCAAACTGCTGACCTGCTGACCTTCCGGTTGGCAAGCTCAGAGTCTCAACCGCTAACATTTACCTCAAATATGGGTCAAGGATAGGTAAAAAATAGATAAAATATAATAAAATATAAATGTATACTCATCACAGTGCTATGTCCAAGTTCTTGATCCAGTCAATTGTGGGAGATAAAGCAAGAAAATTTGTCATATCTCATGTAAATGTCCTGTTTATGCATTCCATTCTATGTATGTCAGGGGTGCTCAAACTTTTCAGGCTGAAGGCTGGTCATATGGTCGAGTGTCGGTCACCTGGTTCCTTCCACCTGGAAGCGGAAGTAAAATGTGCATACGTGGGTGCTAAACACACCCATGCATACACAGAACCTTGCCGTAAGTGACACTCGGCTATCATAAACATGTTTATGACAGCCGCAGGTCATTTATGGCAGCATTCTGCGCATACACATTTAACTTCCTGGGTGGTGCGGGCTGGATTAATTGGCATCATGGGCCAGATCCGGCCCACAGGCCATTGTTTGGACACCTCTGATATATGCGATATCGGTGATGCTTGATCTTCATCTATCAAATGAGTTTCCTTTACTAGCACTAAGTCTATATCATTGTCCTTTAAAATTGTTGACAAATATTGGCATTTTGATTGACTAATGCCTTCAATATTGAGCTGGCAAATTGGACCAGAACCTGCAAATCCAGTTCTATCCTTATCTCCCTTCATCATGGAACAGTGAATTCAAAAGAATGAAGACAGAGTGTGGAAAAATAATGGTCCTGCGCAGAAAAGAACTAAGAATGTTTCATTCAGAGGACAATGAAGTTAGGGAATGCTGCCCAAGGCCCACAAGAAGCAGAAAATCCTACAAGAATTCCATCTTTCTTAGTTAAAAAAGGAAGGGCAAATTCAACAATTCACAAGCTGTTGCCTTTCATTTTTTAATCTTTTATTGACAATCCTTGCAAACAGCAAAAATGATAATAGGGATTATAATACAAGACATTTATGCCAATTATCCATACAACAACATAAATAACAAATGTTTTTGTATGACTAATACAATTAATTCCTATCGTCCATTAACATATGGATTCTATTAAGCTTAGTAGAAAGCAGATGGGAACTCCTGCTGAATTCTCAAAATGCCATTCTTTTAATGTAATTCCAGACCAACAACCTGCAAAGGCTGCCAAATTTTAATGACATTTCCTTCTTTTATTTCCCCTGTAAGCATTCTAACATAAATAGCCAATATTTACATCAGTGTTATTTGCCCTGTCCTATCAAAGTACCTTCAGAAAGAAAAGTCCTTCAGCATTTTCCCAACTTCAGGCATTTTAATTTCTTGCAGCCTGTAAAAGGATCACCAGCAATTCTTTATCACATAAATTCACATTAATTCCAGTGAATAATGAGAACAAAATTAAAATCTCTTTTTGTGTTTGCTTACCCAACCAATCTATTATTACATCACATCAAAATGGTGTGACCTTTGGACAGATGATCCACATATGTTCCAAAGGTTCAATTAAACTACAATTTCTTCAATATATTTCTAGTATTTCCTTATTAAGTTTAGGAAGTTTTATAGAGCACAAATGTCATCTATAAACTGTTTTTAATACCATTTCCCTAGACTTGCCCAATATCAATTTATAAGGCTGCATAGCCCATATTTTTGCCCAGAATTCCACTGATATATTAATATTTGTATTTATTTCCCAAACTGTCTTAACTATAATGACCATATTCCTCATTAAGAATAGTTTATTAATTACTAAAATCAATTCTCTTTAAAATAATTAAAACATGGTTCCATCCAATAATTTTTGAACATAGTAAGCATTATAATAGAACCTGAGATATTATACAACCAAGTTTATTTGAATTAATTGCAGCCAATTAGTTTTTATTTTAGTCATATTTTTTTCATTTAACTATCTGATTGAAATTTGTTTTTCTTTTATAAATACATCTCTAATCCTAGAAATTCCTATTTCTTTGAGTATTTAAATTGACACCAAAAAGAGGTCAACAAGGAATTGGACCTTCTTAGGAGTGCCCCACGTTGTTGAATAAGCTTTCAATTGAAGTTTGCCAGGCACCTTCCCTCTTGATATTTAGAAAACTAGTGAAGACAGAATAATTCTATACTAATTCTACACTTTACAAAGTTGCCTTTAATAACATCCCCATGACTGCTATTAATTTTTAGGTGATTTTCTTTCTGTATTGTGATTTGATTTGGTATACTGCTATAATTGTTGTGTTTTATAGGGGGCTGTGTATAATTTATTTTAATTTGCAAACAAGGGAGATTACCATGTGATCCATATTCAAATTGTAAAGAATGCAAAACAAAAAATGCAGAATGGAGGCAATACTGTACCTTTTATTGGATCACTAAAAGAAACAAAACATTGCATGAGCATTCGTGATTCATTATCACTTCTTCAGGCAAAACACTCAACTACCTGTGGGAGTGGTACCATGACACCATGGAATTCTTTCCTGTTCTTAAGAAGAAAGCCTGGCAGACCAGCATACCATAAACATATTAATACCTGCAGAATTGATTATGAAATCATGAAAGCTCGTGCAACGTTTTGTTTCTTTTAGTGATCAAATAAAAGGTATCACCTCCCTTCTGCATTTTTTTGCATTCAATACAATTTGCTTTGATTTGTAAACTAAACTCACTAAAGAGGGGATATAGAAATCAATTGACGAGCCAGCTAGCCAATCAATCAATCAATCAGTTTGTAAAGTAATTTTATTTTACTTTATTTTAGATAATTTCCAGGACTCAGGTACTTTCCCTCCAATTAATATTTAATTATAATTTTTTAAGTGGTGTGTGGAAACATCATCATGATTTTTTTATCTTATAGAAATCACCTAGTGTCTCCTCCCCTTTTATTTCAGTAAGAGTTATTGGGGGATTAGATTGTTGTTTAGGCTCTTCTAAAATAGGTGTAATTTAAAATGACCTTACTTTTTATATCTATATCTAATGTTGTTTCTGTTTCACACAGTTCTTCATAGTCTTCCTTATGCTGCTGTGACATTACTGTTATATTATCCTTTGTATTTATAGAAACAATTGTTCTTTTAGTAGCCTTCATATTTACTGCACAGGATAGCAATTTAGAGTTTTTATTTCCATATTCATAATAGCTCCTCTTTAAATAGCTCATTTCCACTTGGGTTTTACTTATCTCTAAGGTCTCGAGTTCTGTTTTTGGTTCTTGTCAATTCAGTGAATATTTTATTAAATTTTCTTATGTTCTTGTCTCTTTATTTTAGCTTCTAACTCTTCCTGCAGCTTGTTTCTCTCTCCTTTTAATTTTGAGCCTCACATTATACATTCTAACCTTAAATATGCTTTAAAAGTGTTGGCTTCACCTCATCGTTATCATTTGTTTTGCAAACAACAACAACAACACTTTGATATCTTTTTAAATATTTTCAATATTTTCTCAATTTGTCCATATGCTAGTAGCTAGCTTTCAAATCTTAGGCTTATTCACTGGAATGTTTAGTCTACAGTACTTTTATCGGAGCCTGGCGAGATGTTAGGATAGTAGCATTTTACCTAATAATGGTGCAAATGGTTCTAAAATAAATATACAGGTCAACCACCACCCCTGCATGGGTTCAGTATCCATGGTTTCACTTACCTAAGGCTATAAAATGTTTAATTAAAAATCCTGAAAGACATAATATATATGTATTTCTATGATGTATTACCAGAGTTGGCCGTGAGAGGCAGCTATCTACAATGTAAAATACAGGTTTCGCTGGTATCCACAGTTTCAGGTATCCACAGTAGGTCTCAGAATGTATCCCCTACAGATATAGAGAGCAAGCTGTATAGTCCATCATTAGATCAGTTAAATATTTATTTGAAAAGAAGCTGTAATCTCTCCCCTTAAGATTTAAATACCTTCATCCATCAATTAGACTTACTTTTTCAATAATTTTTCAATTCTTATTTCCTCAGCAGACATTTTTTTATGTTTTGATGATGTATCCATTTTAACATTCAAAACACAATTAGTGTTTCCTTCCAGGATTATTTCTCCCTATGCAAACTGCCTAACCTTTGCCAAAAGGATTTGCATAAAGTTCATCTGGCTTGCATTCAAAGCGTAATATTACCCAGTAGTTATCAATCTATCACTTCCCCCTTATAAATCTATATCTATCATCAGGATCAGCTGATCTACCACTTCATTAAACTGTTTTCCTAGGGGTGGATGCTTCTTGACAGATTGCCCTTGTTTTCTGCAGTATGTTTTCTGTAGCAATAAACATGTCATCACCCACATTATGAATAGTCCAAACAATGCTGTATCATTTATTTGGAGAACCTATATGTATTAAAAGAAATCATATTTAAGCTGTTTAACATATCACCCATTAAATTTGTAAACTGTGCTTTTAATCTTCTTATTCAAGTAGAATATATTGAGGCATGTCAAATGTTTATATTGCAACCATATAAAATAGGATTGTCTGCATAACTTCCTCCTCTCCTTCCTCCATCTCTCTCCCTTTCCCAATCCTTTTGTTTCCTCCTCTTCTCTCCCCTTTCCCTCCACTCAAATGATTGCATTGAAGTGACCTAGGCTTCAGCTCACTAAAATCAACTAGATCAGGTGATTTACAATTAGTGAAGCCAAAAGGTGCAGCTACTGTGGCAAAATCTCCCTAATCCCATAGCCTGCATTTCAATATATGTTGTTATTACATGCTATCAATTTACCACCCCACCCCGAATTATGGTGATTCTATGATTGAGCAATCTCCAAAATATCTTTTCCTCAACAACCCTGCTCAACTTTTGTAAACTCAAGCCTGTGATTCTTTTAGGTAGGAAGTCAATCCATCTTCTATTTGGTCTTTCTCTTTTCCTACTGCCTTCAGCTTTTCCCAGCATCATTGTCTTTTTCCGGAGAATCTTGCCTTCGCATGATGTGCCCAAAGTAGGACAGACTCAGTTTTGTCATTTTGCCACCAGAGATTGGTTTGAGCTTAATTTACCCTAGGACTGCATTGCCTGTCTTTCTGGCTGTATCTGCAAAGTTCTCCTCTAACACCATATTTATCAATCTTTTCCTGTCAGGTTTCTTTCCTGTCCAGCTTTCACACTCATACATGGTGACCAGAAATACAATCAAGTGGATGTTCTTGGTCTTAGTTTCCAGTGACACATGTTATACTTGATGTTCATCAGTCAGGAAGTGAACTTGATCCACAAAAGCTAACATTTAAATACAGGAGTTAGTCTTTAAGGTGCCACAACTTTTTTGTCTTTTTTGTTGTTTTGTTTTATTGCAAAGACTAACATGGCTACCACTTCAAAAATCTTTCACTGGTGTTCTTCAACAAAAGCTGGACATCCATCTGTGATGGTGCTGTAGCTGAGATCTTTTAAAAGTTGTTCATTTGGACTACAACTGGCAGACAACTGCAACCATCAGGGGCTGTGGCTGTATGGATTCTGGAGTTACGCTCTAACAAATTCACCTCTGATCTAGCCTGACTATATTTTGAGGTCATCCCATATTTTTTGGTCCTTTAGATACCCACAGTGATGGCTAACCTTGGCACTCCAGCTGTTCTGGAACTTCAATTCCCAGAAGCCCAGGAGTGCTGACTTGGGCTTCTGGTAATTGAAGTCTGAGAACAGATGGAGTGTCAAGGTTAGCCACCAGGGCCCTAGGATACCTTTGGTGGTTTTTGAGGTGCTCCCTGATCTGCTATGTTCATTGCTTGCATTTTGTGTGCAATTTTATTGCTGCTTGCTGCTATCTGCGATTGCTTTCACTACTGTTGCTGCTCCTTGAAGTAGAAGACATAAGCTCAATAAATAATAAATAAGCTTGTTCTTGTTGTCTCTTCATCTGGGCAGTCTTGGCAATCCTAATTGTGGTGACACCACTGGAACATTAAATGGTTTACTGCATCTTCTATCTTTCTTTATCCCACTGCCTCACATCAGGGCTATGGGGAAAGACCAAGTCGTATTTCACTGCTGCCTTTTCTTCTCCAAAGCAGTGGCATTCTCGCTTTGCACAATTTTGTCCTTAACTTTTTTTATGTCAAGGGAAATTTCCCATCTGGTGTTTCTGGAACAAGAGAGCCAGTGGTGATGGGCAGACTGCAGCAGACTAATGGAAGATGTGTAGCAGTGAAGGCATCATCTGTTATTCACCATTCATATGAAATATGTGCATGTCATTTGGAGATTTTGTTGTTTCTTATAAAAAATGGGGAAACTCCATCCATAAGATGAATGCACCTGGTTCCTGATGAGAATAATAAGGAAAAAAAAGACATTGTTTCTCTAAAAATCCAAACAGATTCACTTTCAGGCTATACTTTTAGCATCATGTTGAGTTGACCCTATGTCTTTTATCCATGAAAAATGTTGACTGCCTCCATTTTATAGGTAAGCCCCTACAGGGGAGCAACTTAGACCTAACTAGATAAGAGGACAATCTTTGTTAAGTTGAAACCAGAGAGAACGCATAGGCACAGCCAGCCCTCCCATTAGTTGATGGGAGTCACTTATCTCAAGAAGTACCATAAGGGGATAATGAAGAATTGTGCCTTCCCAGTAGATCTTCTGATACTGCTCTTTGATAATGACCTATGTCATGGCTAGAAAATGCCCAGGCATGCTTTCCAAAGTGGGACTCTCTTGGGGAATGCCACAGCAGACACAGCTTGCACAACCTCTTCAGAACCTGCTATTTCTTGCTCAGGTTGTCAGCAGGACAAGGCACTGTGGGTGGAGTGGCCATGGAGATTGTCTTCTGCAGTCCAGGTATCCCCCATGGTCACTTATCCACAATGACTTGTTCTGAGTAGGAACCCTCAAAAGTAGACATTTGATACTAGGGATGGTTTTGGAGGGGAGTGTGTCCAGGTTCGTGAAGCAAAGGGGGCAGTAAAACAGTTGGGGGACATGAGCTACCTACAAGGATGGTGTTATGTTCTCCCAAGCCAGAAGATTTTAAAGCTCTCCCAGCTTTGTGTAGTCTCCTTAAGACAAGGATTCCACATCCACTGCCACTGTGGCAAGGGTGCATCTTCATTAGCTAAAAGCTATACATTTGTGTTGGTTTTGCCGGTTTCAGAATCAATTCAAATACCCCCAAAATAATGTGAGACATTATCTTGCTGAAGTATGGTCTATTTTAAAACACCCAGTTCCTAAACCACTGTATTCTTCTGTGCGGATACATGTGTGGACATTTAATTCATGTTGTTTCTCTTCCCTCATAAAGTCTGTAGAATTCCTCACGGCATGACAATCCCCCTCCCCCCCCCACAATCTTTATTGTTATAGCACTATAACTGTTCAGCAGTCAGCTGTCATGGCAAAGAACTGTTGTAATGCTAAAATAGTAAAATATAAGGAGGAGGAGGAGGGTGTCAAATGTAGAGCCTGAGTGGTTCTGAAGCATAGGAGAATGTTGAGGTGGAGACATCAGTGGCAGCAGATGTCACCCTTCCTGGAATGGAGGCTGGTGTTGGTGGGGAAAAGTTTAAAAAAATGTGTGTGTGTGTGGGTGGGTGGGGACTACAAGAGACCAGTAGGGAAGGAGGACATTGGGGTATGTGCTTTGCTGCAGCAGCTAGAGCAGGGGTTCTCAAACTTTTAAAGCTGGGGGCTGGATCACACCTCCAGCGGTGTGATCACCCCAAGGCCACCACACCCAACCCCCCCCCCCCCTTCCTCACACACTGCTTCTCTGCTTACCAGCCTGGAGGAGCTGCATGGTGTGGGTGAAGGAATCCCCCTGCAGCTGCCAGGAATGCATCTACAGCTGCCAGGAATGCCTCCATGGCTGCCAGAAATACCTCTGCGGCCACCGGGAACACCTCTGTGGCTGCCAGGAACTCATTTGCAGTTGCCCAAAATGCCTCTATGGCCACTGGGAATGTCTCCGCAACCGCCGGAAACACGCCTGCAGTTGCCAGAAAAACCCCTGCAGCTGCCGGGAATGCATCCACAGCTGCTTGGAACATGCCCATTTTCGGTGGCAGTGGAAGCAGCGGCTGGAGTGAGGGCACATGCCATATGATTTGGTGCCATGTTCTGAATTCAGCCCATGGGCCATAGGTTGAGAATCCCTGAGCTAGAGGGTTAACAAAAACCCTTTTCAGGAAAGGTTTGTCAAGAGATGTGGAAACTGGAACAAGCATTACATGACCTTCACCCAATTAAAAAAAAGTTTGGAACCCTGGTCAAGATGTGGCCTAAGTTAGATCTTTATGTTACATAAGATGATGAGACAGCCAAACAAAATGGGGTGAATAATCGTAGCATTATCTGAAGCCTGAACAGGCAAAGTGAGTTTATTCTTAAGACTTTTAATAATAGGCTGTAACAGTACCAGAAACCTGAAGAAAGATAATTTCATGAACTAAATATAATAATACTTCCAGATTTAATGAACAAGAAATTAACATTCATTTTGGGAATATTCCACAAATGAATCACATTACATTTTGCAAACTAGGATTTAATTTAGTACAAAGCAGGCTAGTATGTGCATATGGTTCTTGTCCTTCCAACTATGCAAATCTTTTCTTTGGTTGTTTTTTTGTGTTAATCATGATCAAAAACCTGTGATGGCAGAGAGTCATTCTTAAATGTTGTACAGAGCATGCATGCTCAACCACATTTCACAGATGGAAATACAAGGACATTTTGATGCAAGAGCGGGTTCTTGTTTTCTATTTGCATCCCACTTAATTGGAATCAGCAAGATACAGTAGAACCCTGCATAATGAAAAAACTCCGTTCCACAGGGCTCTTCGCTATGCGGTTTTTTTTCATTATGCGGTTCCCTATGGGAGATACCCCGCATAACGAAAAAAAGTTCGTTAATTTGGGTTCCCATTAAGCAGGTATACCCCAGTAACCAAAAACCCCGCCTAATGGAAAAAAAATGTTTGTTATGCAGGGTATCGCCATTGCATAACGAACGTTTCATTGTGCAAATTTTTTGCTATGTGATGCGTTCGTTATGCGAGGTACCACT
This sequence comes from Bradypodion ventrale, assembly GCA_035047345.1. Taxonomy (NCBI): domain Eukaryota; kingdom Metazoa; phylum Chordata; class Lepidosauria; order Squamata; family Chamaeleonidae; genus Bradypodion; species Bradypodion ventrale. The sequence goes on from JAWDJE010000003.1 coordinate 26,567,194, forward strand.
GTAATTACATGAAATATCTTGTTATATATCTTTATGGAGAGAACATTGCACACAATGTACAAGTAAGAAACACTGATGATCAATGTTAGGTCTAACTTTCTTCTCCTCTAGCACTGTTTGCCCTGAATTGTATGAAGTCCCAAGAAAGAAAACACTCCAGCTGGGACCTAATGACTTGAACTGTTAATTTTATGCCATCGCCACACAGTGAGAGTTTGGGAATGGGTTGTCTCTGGATATGTGTTTTAGCAGGGCCCTTCCTTCCTGCAAAAAAGCCATTTTTGCTTTTCTCCTTCCCTCACCCTTGCTTCTTTCAGAGATTTCCAAAGAGACTTTCTCCTCCACCCTTCCTTTTGTTCTTTTAACAATCTGCTAGGACAGTTGAAGAAGGCACTGTATTTTCTCTGAGTATGACATCAAGTGATAGAAACATGACATGATAACCCAAAGGCAAAATAATGTTGTCTTTCCATGTATGTTAAGTGTTTCTGTGTATGGAACTGTGATTTAGCTAGCATGTAGGAATACTGAAAGCCTGTGATGATCAGCAATACATTTTCATGAGAACTAGGAGTTAGATAAGGTTTTTCCTTAAGCCTCTTGAACGGCTAAAAAACACTGAAGAGCCTTTATGTGCTGGCTGGATAGCTCAGATATTTAGCTAATTACAGTATTTGCTGGCATATAAGACCCACTCCCTCTTAAAAACACTGGGTAAAAACATTGGAGTGTGCCTTGTACTATATACAGGCCTATAGTGGGATAGTTTGGTAATAACGGGATGTGTCTTATACTTTGATATGTCTTGTATGCCAGCAAATATGGTAACTTGTGAACTGCCCAGAGAGTGCACTAAGTGCTATGGGGTGATATATACGTGTGATTGCTTTGCTTTGCTTTGCTTGATCAGAGGTTGGGCGTTTGATGCCTCACTGTGCCTCCTACAAGTAGAACCAGCCTGTGTGGCCTTAGACGAAGTGGACTTGATCCATGTAAGCTAACATTAAAATTTAACAGTTCATCTTCAAAGTGCTACAATGTTTTTGTTTTGTTTATTCTGTTTGTATTTTGTATCTGGAAAACTCTGAAAAGGATCACCAGAAATCAGAATTGAATTGATAGCACAAGATTATTATTATATGACTTTGTTCCCTCCCTTCCCTCCTGTTAACCACCCATGTTCCTAGGCAAGGAACTAAGAGAGGGGTTCCCAAACATTTTGTGCCATGGGCCAGTCACGTGGATGAGTGGGCTGGTCATGTGGTTCCGCCCACCATAAGACATGTCCGTGGCTGTCGTAAACACATGCAACATGCAATAGATCATGTCTATCATGATATTTTAAGCTGGAGTAATTTACAAGTGAAAGTTATGCCATTTGCATTATGCTGGCATAACTAGGTAAGAGGATTTTGGTCTCTTGTGGAAGAACAATAGGCAGCAGCTTGGTACAGAGATGGAATGTGTAGTTGGTCTTTCATAATCAGAAGATGTAATCATATGGAGAAACTGATTGCATTTTGGGCCATTTTTGAGATGGTTTGGGATGACCTATTTTGTGGCAATCACATAACATACAAGGAATTACAATCCATCTTTGCCCCAATCTTTTCCGAAGCTGGACCTTTCCCATCATCTGATTGCATTCTTACACTTAGCAGAAAAAGTAGGGCACCTGTCTCTGGAGATTTAGCATGGCAACAGTGGACTTTAATTATCTGTTGGGATGTTTAAGTTGTGCTTCCACTCATGTTCACCTAGTAGAGTCATAAATGAACTTAAGTATTACAAATTACCATGAGACTCCTCTTTCCAAAGGAAACTAGATTAGGTAAGTGCAGGGCCCATGAACCTTCTGACAATCAAAGTCCTAGTTAGCAATCATTTAAAACATGGGTGCCTAAACTGTGGCCTGTGGGCTGGCTCCAGCCCATGGTGCCAATTAATCTGGCCTGTGCTAACCTTGCCGCTCGTGGAAGTGGAAGTAAAAACACATGTGTGTGCGCATGCACAGAACGCAGGCATAAATGACCCGTGGCTATCATAAACATGTTAACATTTGGGACTTCTGCACACATGCATGCGAGTTTTACTTTCACTTCCAGTGGGAGGAACTATGTGACCGGCCTGTGGCCCAAAAGGTTTGGGCACCCCTGATTTAAAACATTCATCTTCATCTAATTAACACAGAAGAGATTGCATTTATGACCACAGCATCATTGTCAAGTAACCTTCTGAGATTGTCCATAGTCTATTACTAGGAATGGAGATGGGGGAGCAGAAAGTCTATTTTTATATTTCCGCACCAGCACTTCCAACATGTCACAGGAAAAAGCATCTCACTCCTTCAAGCTAGATAACAGGAGGCTATTGAGAATTAGATGGAAAGTTCCCCAAGAAGCAAAAAAGACTTAAATGCCAACTCATGCTGATGATTCAGCACAGTCCAATGACAGCCCTCATATGGCTCCAAAAAGTGATTAAAAATTAAAATATAGTCCTTTTGGGGCTGGATCAAATCTCAATGAGCTTTCTTGACTAGCCAGGTGTATGATCTCAGTTGGAAAAAATGCTGCTTTTCTTCGTCATCATTAATCTTGCCAGACTGTTAAATCTCCCCGCTTTCCCCAGGAGTTTTAGATATAAAATGCCATTATTAAATTTATATGAAGCACTTCAGAATTTTCCCATTAATTCACTGAAAATGTCTGGTTTGAACACTGGATGAGATAGAAAAATTGGTAAGTTTTAATGTTAACTCATTTGGCTCAAGAGTTCACAATGGTTAAAATCTTCAGTTCACTGGCTGGTGGTGCAAGTGATGTTAAAATGCTGTACTGCAGCAGCCACAACATTTGACATTGTGAGTTCACTCCAGTTAGGGATCAAGGTTGGCAGCCTTCTATCCCTTTGAAGTCAGTGAAATGACCACCCAGCATGCTGAGGGCAAGATGCTAATTATCTTGTGAACTGCCCAGAGAGTGCACAAACCCTGTGGAGTGGTATACTGTATTAGTGTGATTGCTATAATTGCTATGTTTCAAAGGGTATGCTGTATTTATTCTTCTATGTATGTTTCATCTTTCCTCGGCCTCTTAAATAATGATATGGCTATACACAACATGGGGAGAGGGCATCTAATTTCTATCTTGAAGAGCTTTCCTGAAGTGTCCCTATGCCTGTCCGATGGCACAGAGTAAGTATTATGCTTTTTAGCTAAGATAGCTCAGTGATTTGGCAGGAGCCAGGGTACTAGAGTTTGAACCCACATTGTCCTTTCCAAGAGAGGGACAGCCAAGCTCACTTGAAACACATGTGGCTGATGAGGTTATGTGACCTTCTTACCTGTGTGACTTCCAGCAAGTGGCACAGTCCAATACTGTACTGGTAAACCACTACCAATTACTTTATTATCTAGAAAACCCTGAGAAGGAAGCCATACATTGGAGTCAACCTGATAGGACTTCCTCCTCATTGTTAGTGACTTGCGGTTAGGGGTCTGGATGGGAGCCAATGGGCTACAATTGAATCCCAGCAAGACTGAGTGGCTATGGATAGGGGGTCCTGCGTTATCCCAGGAGCTACCATCTTTGGTTCTGGATGGGGCTATTCTGCCCCAGACAGACCCGGTGCACAACTTGGGGGTCCTCCTGAATTCGCGGCTGCTGCTAGAAGAACAGGTGGCGGCCATGGCCAGGAGGGCTTTCACCCAACTTCAGGTAATTTGCCAGTTGCACATTTTGAGATGATGATAATGATGATAGCTGGCTTGAAAGGTCATGGAATAATTGAATTGGAATGGGTCCTTTAGGCCATCAAGTCCAATCCAAACCGAAGCAGATCTTACAGATTGTTGTCCAATTCTCTCTTGAATGCTTCCAGTGTTGGGGTGCTCACCACCTCTCAAGGCAGTTAGTTCCACCTTCTTACCACTTTCCTGATAGTCCACCTTTATATGGCTTCCTATAGTTTCAGCCTATTATTATGCGTCCTGTACTCTAGATAGATCGAGAACAGATTTTGCCCCTTTTAAGACTATCTTTCAGGTATTTGAAGAGTGTTATCATTTAAGACCACACCCACTTTGACACTGGGTAGTCTGGTCGCCAGATGAGGGTGGAAGGCAGTGAAATATAAGACAATATATTTCACTGCAATGCACAGATGATGCCAGACAGGAGACAAATAGCTTATTTCCACTTTCCTGGATCTGCATTTTTTTACTTGAAGGAAAGGCACTTTTCGGGGTGGGTGGGGGGGTGTTTGATGACAAGTCCAAGATCCCCTAGCCAACATTTCTGGTGCTGTAACTGTTGAAACTATGCCCTCAAAATCTCTACCCACCCACCCAAACTTATAAGAGGGATTGGAAGCCATTCATTTTTATTACAGAAATAAAAGGGGGGTTAAGGTAGACCTCTCAGAAATAATGCCTGTAACTCTAGCTCTTGGCTATTGCTACCATTAAGAATCAACTGCCATTGTATCTGTATAACCCTTTTTCTTGGTCACAGGCTCAGCAACATGCAGTGAATTGTTAGTGAGCGGCTGTCACAGAGGCTGCCTAGGTGATTTAACCTGTAAATGGCTTGTGGTTTGGTTGCTTTTCTCCTCTCACTAATTTTCATATTCCACAAGATTCTACAGTATAAATGGGCTTACATTGGCCATATTTCTCTGGGAAAAATATAAAATACTCTATATGGATGGGTAGGGACTTACAGGCCACCCTGTATATAAGCATAAAAGTGAGAGAAGGCAAAAAATACAAATGTATTCACTCAGGTCCAGGGTCTTGCGTGCTTAGTTGTAAATGTTTGTGTTTATGTGTACTTAAACATGTCACTGCTGAAATGGATGCCGATTCAATCATAATGAGGATTGTATTATGTTTTACCTTTTTTTAAAAACCTAGCCCTGAAAGCTGCATTTGATGAAAAGAGTCTATTCCCCAAGGAAATTCTGGACCGTGAGAAACAAAGGAGGCTGCTGTATGAAGAAATGTGTAGCAAAGCAAGAGTAACAAAAGAGGGAACGCAAAGGAAGCTCAAAGGAAATGTCTTGGGCTCCATTTCAAAAGGAACGGTAGGTGTATTACCTAGCAATACGAAGAGGCAGCCTTTGGCCTAGAGACTCCCTCAGATTCAAGCAGCGATGCAGGAAAATGATTCAGAAGTGAATGACTATGATGATACAGGGTCATGAAGGTAAATCCTGTGAGGGCTGGGTAAAAAAACACTTGTAAGGTTTTTTTTCATGGCATGAAAAGACAGTAAAAAGACATATCTGTCATGAATGTTGGCTAGCACAGCCCTGCTAAAATTAACAAGAGTCACACAATGCAAGCGCGGCGCCAAAATGGCCGCCGTGCCCTTTGCGGCCCCCCCCCATAGGACGAAGGCATCCAGGTAGTTAGGGGCGTGGCCAGCTCCCTTATAAAAGGGGTGGCCATGAGGCAGCCGAGCTGCCATTTTGCGAAGCGACGGAGCGGAGAAGTTTTTCCCTCTTACCTCCGTCGCTTTTACCTTTCCAGGGAAGCCTTTTGCTTGCTGAACTCTCTCGTTTCGGCTTCCCATCGATTGGCTGAGATGCCCTTGAGGAGGAAGGCGGCTGCGAGCGCCGCTCGTGAGGTTCCCGGAGGGCCGCGGCCGCGCCTCCAAGCGGCCGCCTTTGCCTGCACCCACCGGGACCGGTGGAATGGGGGTCTTTTTTCCCTGGCCGGAGACTGCTGGCCCACGCATGGGTCCAGTAGGGGCTGTGGCCCTCGGCCCGCAAACGGTGGACACCGTTCCTGATGTTGCCCATTCCGCTGGCCCTTCCTCTATAGGGGCGCAGCTCGCCCCGGGGCATTCCAACCTTGGGGGGTGGTCCGGTCCCCTTCCCCTGGCAGGTTGCTACATCGGCCTTAACGGGCCCGGGTGTGGGGTTATGGCCCTATTCGGGCCCCGGGGTACAGGGACCTGTACCCATGCCTGCAGTAGGCGGGCCGGCTGGCCCCCTTTTCCCCTTGTCGGCGTGGAAGCCTTATTGGCCCGTGTTGCGGCCCTCGAGGCATCCCTGGCCCGGGCTAGCCACGCTGGTGCTCCCTTTGGGGTTCATTTTGACGCGTCGTCTGCTGGGCAGCGGCAGGCGACGGGACGGGTTGAGCTGCCTGAGGCGCATGGCACGGCCTCGGCCACTGCCTCGCAGCTCCCCAACCTACGGCCGGTGCGGGTCAGCCCCCTGTGACGAGCTCTACGGCGGTCGTGAGCTCCGACGCCCCCAGCGGGCCGGAACCCCCGGTGGGGGCGGCCCGCGGGGGTGCAGCGTGTGAGTATGCGGTTCAAACTAGTGCACCTACACACGTGGCCATGTTGGGGGGGGGGCTTTCCAAGGGCCTTGGCCTCGCGTGGGTGGTGCGGCGGTACAGCCGCTGACGCCCCACCCGGCGACGACAACGACCACCCAGGGCCCCGTGGTGGGGGGTGTTTCCTACCCTGAGGGGAATGTTTTGGGTGGCTGGGTTGGTCCAAGCCCCTTTTCAGATGCCCGCAGTCTCTGCGGTGCCTGTATCGGCCTTGCCGACAGCCGGGTATTCCTTACCGCTGGGTGACCACTGGCCACAGGCCACCAGAGAGTAAATTTGGCGGGGGGAGTACGTGGATTTATTCTCACTCATAAACAGAGAGCCCACCAAGGAGGAGAGTGAGGGGCAGAAGGGGAAGGATAGTAGCAGGCACGTCGTCGCAAGCCACCAAGTACGTGGGCCAACTGGTTGCCGGCCTACCTCATAGGCATGGCGGTGTACCTTAGGGCCCGGCCGGATTTGGCAATTCCGATGGTCCAGTATTTGGACAACGTCTACCGGGCGATGGTTGACTTTCCGGGCCCATCGTGGTTGGCTTATGACGAGGAATGCCGTAGGCGGATTTCCCCGCACCCCGAGATTAGGTGGGATGAGCCATGCCAGAGGCGGTGGCTTTTGTACGTGACGCCCACGCGCCCTGCTCAGGGGGTTCCAGCCCGCCTGCTGTCCTGGACTTTCTCGTCCAATGGTTCCTACAATGGGAAGAATTGCACATACAGACAGGAATGTCCCACATGTGTTGGCCCCCATGCGGCCCCTGCCTGTCCCAGGCCTGGAGGGATGCGGGGCAGAGGGAGGGGCGGACAGGGGGCTGGCAAGACTGCCGCAGATGGATCTAGTCCACCGAAGGGCTCCCTCCCCGATTAAGGTGGACATGTTGGAGCGTTGGCTCACATTGTACCCGAAGGGAGAGGACGCGGGTTATCTCCTTCATGGTTCTAGGCAGGGGTTCCGGATCCTTTTCTGGGTAATAGGTCCCCTCAGGATGCCCCCAATCTTTTATCCCTTAGGGGGAGGGAGTAGGTGGCTGCTGCCAGCTTTGACAAGAGGGTCTATGCGGGCAGGGTCGTTGGCCCTGTCCCTGCACCCCGTCCCGGGGAGCATATTATTTCAATGATGCCATGCCTTTTGGCTGTTCCATTTGGGCTCGGTATTCGAGCGTTTCACCACTTTCCTAGAGTGGGCTTTTGTCCGCAGGTCAGGGTCCCGGTCTGTAGCCCATTCCCTGGATGGTTTTGTTCGGGGCTGAACGGGGCTGGGACACGTGCACACGTCTCCTCAACGCATTTCAGACGCTAATGGAGGAACTTGGTGTCCCTTTAGCACCCGAAAAGACCGAGGGCCCATCTCCACAGCTAGTATTCCTGGGGTGGAGAGTGACACGGTAGCGCAGGCTTCTAGGTTGCAGCGGGATAAGGTGTCAGGGCTAGTGGCCCTTATCTCGGACTTGCTGGCCGGGCGCATGGCATCACTGAGGGAACTGCTGGTGCTACATGGTCACCCCAATTTCGCTGGCAGGGTCGTCGCACCGGGCAGGGCATTTGCTCGGCGCTTGTGCGACGCCATGGCAGGATTATCCAGGCCCCACCATAGGGTTAGACTTACCCGGGGTATCAGGGTGGACGTGCTTGTCTGGCCACAGAACCAGAGGGAGTCCAACGGGGTGTCATTTTGAGGTCTGATCTCCTGGCTCCCCCTTGCTTTCAGATACAGTCCGATGCCTCGGGATCCCTGGGTTATGGGATGTACTTCAATTGGAAGTGGGCCTATGGTGGGTGGCCACCGTCCTGGGCAGGCACGGGTCGCCTGCGTGGTCTCACGTAACTGGAATGTTTCCCTATCCTGGGTGCTTTGATGCTATGGGGCAAGGAGTGGGCCAACTCGGTTGTGCATTTTTGGCGTGACAATGCGGCTGTTGTCCACATCATCAATGCACAGACTTCCAAATCGCCCGGGGTTATTGACCTAGTGCGCTAGTTTGTGTTGTGCAGCCTGTGCCTCAACATTCTCTTCAGGGCCAGGCATGTCCCAAGGGTTGATAATGATATTGCTGCTGCTTTGTCCCGCCTGCAGATCTCCCGGTTCCGTGCCTCGGCCCCGGATGCGGAGGAATTTCCCTCGCCACTCCCGGACGAGAGATGGAACGTTGGCAAGGAGAGGTGACCCGGGCGATTGGCCTGTCACTAGCGCCAGGCATGAGTAAGGCGTATCACCACGCATTTAGTTCTTTCAGAGAATTATGTACCCAATTTCGACTGCCAGGAACCTGGCCGATCCCAGTAGCCCATGTTCTGCGGTTCATGGTTTACCTGTATGCCCAGGGCCTTGCACCACGCCCCATAGCATCTCAGCTGTCAGGGTTGGCTTTTATGGCCAAAGTGGGAGGTCGTGTGGACAGCACCAATGACTTCCGTGTGAGACATGTTTTGGAGGGGTGGGTGCGCGTGCGCGGGCGTTTCCCAGGCGACCGCCACCCGATTTCCCCAGGGGTTTTTTTTTTTACCCGATTGGCCCGGGGCTGGCCTGGCCTCTGTTTTGATAGATGAGGCAGCCCATTTCATGCGGCTACCACGGTGGCCTTTTTGGGGGCGCTACGCATCAGCGAGCTTGAGATGCTGAATAAGGCGGATGCAAGATTTTCCCAAGGATTTTACCCAATTGGCCCGGGGCTGGCCTGGCCTCTGTTTTGATAAATGAGGCAGCCCACTTCATGTGGCTACAATGGTGGCCTTTTTGGAGCGCTCCGCATCAGCGAGCTTGAGATGCTGAATAAGGCGGATGCAAGATTTTCCCAGGGGTTTTTACCCAATTGGCCCGGGGCTGGCCTGGCCTCTGTTTTGATACATGAGGCAGCCCACTTCATGCGGCTACAACGGTGGCCTTTTTGGAGCGCTCCGCATCAGCGAGCTTGAGATGCTGTATAAGGCGGATGCAAGTCGTAGGGCACTGGAACTCGAAGATGTCTGTGTGGACAATATTGGGCTCAGTTGGGGATACGCTCCTCTAAAACGAATCAGCACGGCGTAGGCAGTGGAGTAGACTGCTACGATGTTCCTCGACAGACATCTGTCCGGTTGGTGCCCTACAGGATTTCCGTGCACTGTGTGGCACGCACCATGGCACGTTTTTCTGTCACCGAGGTGGGTCTTCTATTACTAAATTTCAATTTGGGGGTGCCGGGAAGGCACTAGACAGTGTTGGCCTCTCAGGGGCTCGTTGCGGCACCCATTCGTTCAGGATAGGGGCGGCTTCTGCTGCAGTTGTTTTGGGTACTCCAGGGCTGAAATACGCCGCATGGGAGGGTGGGGATCACAATGTTTTCAGTTTTGTCTTCGCCCTCCTCAACTGTGAGTACCAGTTTTAGTCACTGCACTGTTTCTCCCCCCCTCCCTTTTTTACTTGACAGACCCTGGGTGTCGTTTTACACCGGTGACAGTATGCCTGGTGGGCCGTAGCCACATGCACAGGGCAGCGCGTTACGCTGCATGGGGCAGCGCGTTACGCTGCGGCGACAGAGTGGGTACCCGACGGGGACAGGGTGCATCCGCACGTCCCAGGTGCTATGGTAAGCGCGGCATGTTATGGCGGGAACTGTTGCCATTCCTTTTATACATCAGGGATGCTGGCTCGCCAGATGTCCCGGTTACGTACCTTGGGGCGATGGTTTGGGGCGGGTCACTGGCCTATCGCGGAAACTTGCGGTTCGCAGTGACCTGCCCTACTCACATTATGTGTGGCCTGCCACATCCCTCAATTGGTCGGACACGATACCGCGGTACGCTTACAGGGGGGCGTTCGGCCTCGGGGCTCTTGACTGAGCTGGCGCTCCGTGAACGGGGCTATTGCCCGGTTCCTTTTTGACAAGGGTGGGGGATGCGTCATTAGCCTCCCCGCCATCAGTCTGCAAATTTACGAGCTTTACTCAGGGGATGGGGCCCATCTGTCGCAGGGAGGTATGGACCTCTGGATTAGTGGACTGGCGAGCAGGCCTGTCGACCGAGCTGACGGTCTTGGGGGGGGGCGGTGAGCCTTTTTGGAAGCCTCCCCGTGTGGCGGGTATCACTGGTAAGGTAAACATTATGACCCACAGGTATCCGGCAGGTTCGCAATTGACTGGACAACAATAGACAGGCATAAGTTGGTTAAACGTTGTCCGGTCAACGACGAACTAGGCGACGGGGTGATGGCGATAGCTAGCCAGCATGCATCACCCCGTGATTCCACGGATACGCGTCAGAGGGTGGGGTCATTAGTTAGATATTGACTACGGTCAACAATTTGTTTGTTGTAAACAAACAAATTGATACAAATTGATACATTGTAACCAATTGCCGTTGGCAATTTTGGGGTGGTACCTTACCAGTGTTACTTCGGCCTGCTTGCCTTAAGAATTATGATTGGTCGTTTTACCAATAGAAATTTATAATTCGGACTAGGGCATGAATCAATAAATGTGGCCCAATGCCGTTATCCACTTTTACCAGTGTCTGAGTCCTTTATTGGGGGGTGCGCCTGCAAAGAGCATTGGTGCATAATTGTAGAGCAGGAGCTCCCAAATTTTCAAAGCCGGGGGCCGGGTCACACTCTCTCAGTCAGCTTCGATGCTCTGCCTGCAGGATGGGTGCAACCATTTTGTCCCAACATAGTCAAAAGCGTGGCCATTTTGTTTCTTGAATGCCCTTGGGGAGGTGGGGGGCCACATGAAATTGTGCCATGGGCCAGGGCCGGCCCACTGGCCTTAGGTTGGGAACCCCTGTTGTAGAGGCTGTTATTGAGAGAACACCAGCCTAAAGTTGTAGCCTATCAAGGGGGGGGGGAGAACCTAAATCAGAGAAATAGAGACTGAAACCTATTAGCAAGTCCCAAACAGAGTAGAACGACTGAATCAGTGGAACATGCATAGGCCACTATAATGGGCCAATGTACTTGTGGGTCTTGGGCCCCATGCTGGGAACCACCGGGTTAAGGGATTCTGGGAATTGTGGTCCAAAAAAGTGACCTTTCTTAGCATTGGGAGAGATGTATAATGCTTACTAATCTACTTGATATTTTCTTTTCCTGTTAAAGGGAGAGACATTCAGTTCCCAGAAAAAGGGACTGGTAAGCCATTTCTAATAAAATCCTGGAAAAGATCACCATAGGTCAGAATTTACTTAATGGCACACAATTTAATATACTAATGTGGTTGAAATCCAGCAGTAAGATGCAACTAGAGTAAGCCAGGGAATTAATTGAGCTTATACAGGAGCTAAAGCACTTCTTCTGTGTCTAGGCCAGACGTGAAACTGCCAGAATGAAGCCACTTTCTTGGTTCTGTCATTGGCCAAACTTAAGTTCTCATCGGTGCATGTTTCTGGCAGTAATTGGCAGACCAGTAAATGAACCAGATTCTGATCCAATGGGCTTACTTTAGTTGTAACTTACTACTGGTTTTCAACCATTTTATATATGCTATTTAGGGACAAATCCTTGTCTTCAACAACCCTGCTCAGCTCTAGTAAACTCAAGTCATTGGCTTCCTTTAGGGAGTCAATCCATATTGTATTTGGTCTTCCTCTTTTCCTGTTGACTTCAATGTTTCCCAGCATTATTGTCTTTTCCAGGGAATCTTTCTTTCTCATGATGTGCCCAGTCTCAGTTTTGGCATCTTTGACTCTAGAGATAGGTTGAGCTAGATTTGCTCTAGGATCCACTTGCTTATCTTTCTGGCTATATCTGCAAAGCAATAATCCAACACCATATTTCAAATGAATAATTAAAAAAATGCTTTCAGCTTTCTTTCACACTGATACATCATGATTGAAACTACAATACAGGATATCGCAAAAGTCACCATACATAGAGAAAGTGGGAAATTGTCACTAAATGTACCTTTATGTACACAATATTCATTCCAAATTACTACAAAATATTTTCCACATGTTGGCCACCTCTTTCTACACACACATAAAATCTTCTCCCACACACATGGTGGAAACGTTCCGAGCTATCTGTTGTTATGCAATTTTGCCTATGTATGGTGACCTTTGGATCACCCTGCAGTATGGATGGTCTTGGTCTTCAAAGATAATTCCTTGCAACTTATGTTATTTTCTAATTTAGTCATTGCTGCCCTTCCAAGTCTTGGCTGCATTCTCCATTTGGATTGATTATAGAAAGCAAAATGGTTTGCTCTGTATATCCGGCCACCATGCAGCACGGAAGCAGGACGGACTTTACCCTCTTCCATTGTAAAAGAGGTAGCACTCTGCAATGGACCCTCTAGCATCCCTGCTTGGTGATTTGAGGTCAAGGCTTGAAAGCTATTTAAGGATTATCCCATGCTGGGGTGGCCCTCTTGCAGTTTGTTCTTCGGATGGCCCCTCTGCTTGCCTTGTGGGTTACAATGCTTAACGAGTTTGCCATTTGGGGCAGGATAGGAATTTTTTAGCCTGCCGTCCTGATCGGCAATAGTATAAAGCAGTGGTGGTGAACTTTGGCACTCCAGCTGTTCTTGGACTTCAATTCCCAGACACCCAAGCCAGTACACCTTCTGATCAGGGCTTCTGGGAATTGAAGTTCAAGAACAGCTGGAGTGCCAAGGTTTGCCACCATAGTAAAGAATGCTAGGCAGTTTTTTGCCTGTCCCACTCATGGGTATTTATAAGCTGAGTCACTTAAATAGGTCACATTTAGTAGACAAGTAGTGCAGGGTTAGGGTGGAAGCCCTCAGGGTGTTATTTGATGAGGGGAAACTGTGTAGTGTGAATCATGTGGGCATGCAGTTGACATCATGAGCCAGCTCTCAGGTATGTCCAACATCTGTCCACATGAATAGAATTGAAAACACCTGTACAGATGCCTACCTGACTCAACCGACTTGGGCAGTAGCTGACAATACACAGCACTGCAAAGGGCCAAGGGATTCACTGCTGCCTTCAGCTACCCAGTAGTTGCCACCCCCATCACCACTGGAACTAGCCATTCTTTTCTGCTGATGCAGCCATTACTCTTGAAAAGGGTAGATGCATCTTAGCCTGGTGTCTCAGCTATAATCAGTCCACCTTGTGTAACCCTGGTAGCAGTCTAGGCTCATAATGGAGTCTAGCCTCTAGAATCAGATGGCATTTGCTCCCAGCCTCACTGACATGCTCAAACCTTCTTTACTGCATTAAAGTGTGCATCCAACTAGAAGTCAGCACTTAAACACTGGCTAATAACAAATGTTTGTTAGGTGTGAGCTCTTACAGTAAAAGAAAACTACTCTGGAAAGATAAATCTGTACATCCATACAGCATAAAACCAGCAGTAGAGGAGAAAAGAAAAATATAGTCGATTGATTTTCAGCTCTGAATTTAAAGACAGTGGCTCACCTCATTCCTGTTTCAGATAACATGTACTGAATGTTACAATGTGATCTATTTGCACTCGTACTGTCTGTAATGCTCAGGCTCATTCTTTTGTGTAGAATCCTTCCCACAGTGTTCAACCTTATGATGGCTGAAGATTCTGCAACATGTTGGGGGATTCCCTGAAGTAATATTTATGGCGAAGACACTCTTTGCCAAGACTGAAAGAGAGTTTCTAATGCATATTTTCAGGGGTGGCATTTTAAGCCTATCTACTCTGGGCTGATTCTAGAGCTTGCTTTAAGCAAGCAAACTGGTGTGTCTTGAATTTTGAAATTTTTCTGATTCTTCTGCAACACCCTGAAACTCTGAAATGCTCAACCTGATGAAGACTTGTGTGTAATTTTTTTGTAAAAAACAACAACAGTGTATGTTTGAGATATTTTAGTGATCTATTAAAAATATCACCCACCCTCATCATCAGAGTGAATTAATATGAAAGCCCTGCAAGATAAATCCATAGAATAAGGGCTATACAATTTTGTGGTTGTGAAGTGTGAACAAAAAGGACATAGGTAATATGGAAGCAAGCACATGTATTACATTCAGAAGGCCTTAGGTTCAATCTCTGCCATCTCCCAAGAAGGGGTTTCTTTCTGGAACCCTGGGGAGCCTTTACTGGAGGGGGTTTGTAAATGTGACCCTCTTCATGGTTTTGGATTGCAATTATCATAATTCCTCACTAATTATTTTTTGAGCTGGCACTAGTGTGGGACTAGGGCATCTGCCCATCCCTGTTGTAGTCTAATAGTAGTTCTTGACCAGTAGGACATGTAATGCTGCTAACACCATAAGGTAGTCTAGATGGGACTCAGGATACTCTTTAAAATGGCTAAAAATCCATTTTTCTTAGTTCTATGGTCATTCACATTATTTGCTAGGGTTGTCAGGCCAGCAGGCTCTCATTTTGCCAAGACTTCAAGATCAGAATTCCAGCTGAGACTTGGGAGGTGGGAACACCTTCTGATGCCGGGTGGTGGTGATGTCTTGTAGGGTAGTGAAGGGTTGGAAAGGGAATGAGAAGTGAAAATGGCATCCAGGAAATGGTAGCAGATGGAATCAGGATCCAAAATTGATTCAGTGCAGGGGGGAAGAAACCCAACTAAGCACAGCCAGCAAGGAATTGGCAGCTGGGATAATGGCAAAATGCACCAAGCAGTCATAGTGTTTTCTGTCATTCCTGTGTTGCCTCACCTTCAGTTTTTTCAGGCCTAGCACTGCTGCTGTGGTTTACAGAAAGCTCCCCAATGACCCACAAGAAAATAAGTTCTGATGCTAGCATTTCTACTCCCTGCCTTACTCCAAATGACACAATTGGGACCCACATCTGACTGGTATTGGGCCTCCTCCCATCCATGTGTATGTGTGTGAGCTGTAAGGTAAAGGTCTCCCTTGCTTGAAAGCCAGTCATATCAGGCTCTAGGGTTCAGTTGCTCATATCTGTTTCATAGCCAAAGAGCCAGCATTGTCTGCATTTGCAGACATTTCCATGCTTATATGACAGGCATGACTAAATACCAGAGCACATGGAACGCTGTTACCTTCCCACTAAAGCAGTACCTATTTATCTACTTGAAATTTCTTGCTTTTGAACTGCTAAGTTGGCAGGAGCTGGGACCAAGACGGGAGCTCACTCTGTCATGCAGCACTCAGGTCTTGAACTGCTGACCCTCCGACCTTCCAGTCATCAAGTTCAGCATCTTAATCACTAAACCACAACAGTCCCACACCACAGTGTGTGCTGTACCTCCCTGCATATTTCTATGTGCAATCCTTACCCCCATCTCAGTGTGTGTATGTGTACATGAACACAAGCAACCCTAGTCTTTCCCCAGCAATAGCATTTTGAGCCTTTAGGGCCAAAAGAGTTTTGCATTTGTGCTCTAATGAGCTTCCAAGGAACCGTCTAGTTTCTCAGAATATAATTGAAAACCATGTGTTAAACAAGCAGAAGTCCTCCCTTGGACAATTTATGTGCATACATTGTTCACATGAGATCCAATGTGGGAAATAAGTACCTTGGAGCATTGTGGAATGTATGTTTGCATTGCAGAGCAAGGAAAAAGCAAACAATCATTTATATCTCAGCTTTCAAAATGCTCTTTGTGTGGTTCAGCAATGGGAAGAAGCTGCAAATTATTTTCTTTATTTTCAACATTTTGTTCATACCTTTGTAAAAGAAAAGAAAAAGGTAAAGCTGGCAAACAATATAACTGGCAATTAAAACAGTGTCTACAACTAGGATTAGCTACTGAAGGACTCTAACAAATTGTGCACCTGCAAGAGAATGATATATTTTGTCCGTCCCACTGTTTTATCCAGAGTTTTGTTATAGCACACCAATCATAAGGAACAAAACTAAGTACCTTATTAATGTGAAAAGAAACATTATGGGGGAAATACAGTTTTTTACAAGCATAAGGTTAGGCAAAGGTATGTTAGTAGAAATGTGCCAAGTATTACTCCTGTCAACAGAGAATTATGGGATTCAATTGTGCATTCAGTTCAAATGCTATTGCCATCATTGTACAGTGCACTGGCAGTAAAAATTTATCTCTTGACAGGTGGCCCTAGATTTATCTAGGCTGGTCTGAAAGTATCTGAAAGTGGCTCAAACACCAAGATGTCAGGGTCCAGGGCATGAGCAGCTGGCAGATAACAAAATCACCAGGACAACTAAGTATTAGATGTATTTAAAACCAGTAGGTACCATATTTGCTGGCGTATAAGACCAACTTTTTCTCCTTAAAATACACTGGGAAAATGGAGTGCATCTTTTATTGTATATAGTGGCCTAGTAAAAGGTAAAGGTCACCCTTGCTTGAAAGCCATTTGTATCCGACTCTATGGTTTAGTGCTCATTTCTGTTTATAGCCGAAGAGCCAGCGCTGTCTGTGTTTGCAGACATTTCCATGGACATGTAGCAGGCATGCCTAGACACTGAAGTGCACAAAACACTGTTTACCTCCCCACCGAAGTGGTCCCTATTTATCTATATGCAGTTTCTTGCTTTCGAACTGCTAGGTTGGCAGGAGCTGGGACAGAGACGGGTGCTCATTCTGTCATGCAGTACTCGGGTTCTGAACTGCTGACCTTCCACCTCCCAGTCAGCAACTTAACCACTTGAGCCACTGCAGTCCCTATAGTGGCCTATATAATGGGCTATTTTGGTAATAACAGGGTACGTCTTATACTCAAGTGTGTCTTATATGCCGGCAAATACGGTAATTTTGCTGATGCATGGGGAACAATTTGTCTGAGTCTGGCATATAACACAGGAGCCAGGACCCAGGGCAACCAGGTAACAGGCCAAACAGTAAATGTGTTACAGTCCGGAATCCAAGTCCAAAATCAAGCCCAAGGTGGACAGAGATACAGGATTTGTCCGGATGAGAAAAGCATAGTCCAAACAATCCAGAAATCAGGTGACCAAGAGAGCAGTTGAGGCAAAGCACCTTCAGAGGATTAAGCAAGGCAAGGATAATGTTCAAGGAGTGAGGATCCAGGTGAGGCACAACAACAGTCCACAGGAACCAGGAATAGGGCAAGTAGTCTTCAGAAGCATGAACAAGGCCAAAGGTTTTGTAAGACAAGAACCAGGAACAAGACATGAGATCCAAAAACCAAGCACCAACAAAGCTACTAACCTTCATTTACAAAGGCAGTTTCTAGGAGGAAGAGATAGTTCTTACATAGCCCAACCTTCCAGAGCCACCAGGTTGAGCCCATCAGCTGCAGCAAGGTGAGCGGCCAATCCTGAAAGCAAGCGAACAGCTTCTTCCAGGCTAGGGACCCAGGCCTGCAAGAACTAGAGCAGTTGCTGCAGTAGCAGGGTGAATGAACTGTGTAGAGAGGTGGTTGCACTGGGACCTCCATGTGCCATTTGGGGCAGAGCACCTTCTGTCTGTTCCAGAATCAACTCCCATCACAGCTTTTGCCTGCCTTTGCCTCTGTGACATCACAAGGTGTCACCTTGGCATGGGGTTTTAGCCCCAAAACTTTAAGAAATGGGACACTCCTGAATCGAGAAAGCAGTGGTGGTGAACAGTGAGACCAAAGAGTTTTCAGAATGCACACATCTCGACTCTAAAATGTATACCCTATTACATGGAGGAGATTACGTAATGCTTCCATCTCTCCATGTCCTGGTCTGGCTTTTACTATCCTTTGCTTTCCTCTCACCTAGGTCTCCTTTGATGTTCTCGCAGGTCTGGAGAGGTTCGCTGAATATACAGTGGAACCTTGCTTAACAAATGGCTCGGTTAACACAAAAATCACTTAACAAAAGAAAATCCATAGAAAATAGTGGCTCGGTTAACAAAAAAAATTCAGAACTGATTAATTGATTTTTCAATGCATTCCTATGGGAAACTGCATGTCAGTTAACAAATTTTGGTTTTCAATGACTTCCTATGGGAAATTGAATTCAATGCATACCTATGGGGAAATCACTTGACAAATTTTTCGTAGTACAAAAGGTGAAGAATGCATTAAATTTGTTAAGCAAGGTGCCACTGTATGTGAAATTGGCCGTAGGCCATTTAGATATAGATGAAGTTGCATTTTCTATTATGGTGCAATGGATTCATTTTCTATACCTCACCGATAGGAAGATATATGGCTCTTCCCATTTTCAGGAGTCCTTCGCATGATCTTGGGCTCCAGTTCCCATGTTCCCTTGGCACAGGCTACACAATTGTATAACAAAGGGGAAGAATTCCCATTGGCTATGCTGGCAATAGCAGGCAGGTGTTAAAGTTCAACAATATTTGAAAAGCCATACATTGTCCACCACATATGCCTTCCACTATTTGGGAAGTACCAGGAGAATCCAGAATGTGTTAAAGCCATTTCCATATCTGCCTCATCCTTACCTCTTATTTTTGGTTGTTGTTGCAAAGGCAGGTTTGCTTATAATGGGGTGGAGGTAGGGATGCCATAATTCCCTCCAACAAAACCAGGACAGAAGTAAAGGTCATCCTTGCTCAAAAGCCAGTTGTATCCAACTCTAGGGTTCAATGCTCATCTCCGTTTCAAAGCTGAAGAGCCAGCATTGTCTGCTTCTGCAGACTTATTCTGTGGTCATGTGGCAGGCATGACTGGACACCGAAGCACACAGAACACTCTTTACATTCTCCCCAAAGTGATCCCTATTTATCTACTTGCAGTTTCTTGCCTTCAAACTGCCACGACTTCAATAGAGGCTCCGCTCTAAGGGCAATAAAATGGCGCACAATTTTTTTTCCTCTGTCTTCCTTGGCCACCAAAGCTGTTGCTGCTGCACCACCTGCTGGTGCTTCAATAGAAGCGCCGCTCTATTGCAAGCAAAAGGCGCATTTTTTCCTTAAAACCAAGCACTCCCCTTGGTCCGAAAAGTGGGAATTTTCAATTATTTTTTTGGACCCGGGCTGGGACAGGCTCATTCCATGAAATTCCTGATTTTCTTGTACGTATGGCATCCCTAGGTGGAGGGAGAAGGTAGAGTGCTCTCCTCGGTGCTATATTTTCTGTGCTTTGGTACAGGGTTGAGAGATTTCTGGAAATCTTGACAGCCCCCCCTGCCATCCTTAGTTCCCATGAAACCCCACAACTTTTCCCCTCCTCCAAATAGGGACACTGATAAAACTGCCTTTCTCCCTCTGGTATCTATTTAAAATGAATATTTTGGGAGGAGGATTTAAATATAAAAATTCCTGAATTACATTTGAAAAATAAATGGAAGAGAAGAATTATGAGAAACCTTTTGATTAGATTAAAATAACATAATTATAAAATATTATGGAGGTGGTACTTGACTCCAGTTAAATTACATTGAATGGATAATAGCAAAATGGAAAATTTTTGGAGATGTAAAAGCAATCTTGGAACATATGAGCATATGTGGTAGAGTTGTAAAGTGATAGATGCTTTTTGGAAATTAATTGAGAAAGAAATATCAGAGATTTTGAAAGTTAATTTTCAGCTGGAGTCAAGTATTGCCTTACTGACAGAATTGGATAATATAAATTGTTGTAATGGTCCATGGGAATCGAGGTGCTGAACTCAAGGAAGGCACGCGAGACTGAAGTATGATGGTAAAAGTCAGCCCCGAATTCTGGGGTGGACTATATTTATTGACTACAATTGGGAGTCAGCACGCACAGTCTGCATGAGACCCCTGTGATGGAAAGTTTTTCTACGTGGCACTTGGCTGACTGGGTTATACTTATATACTTACCAGCCTGGGTGCCCAGGTTGCCCATAGGCAGTCTTAATCAGCAGATTGTGGTGGGACTCATTGTTCCCATGTTATCTAACTCCTAGAAGGCTCTGCATACTTATGCATAGCTATTTGGTCTAACTGTGGTTAGTGTCTGCTCAGTCCTTATTCAAGGACGTGAGCGAGATACCGTAGCTGTTTGCGAGACCTTGAGTCTCCCTCTACATGACACTTGCTCTACTTGCTTTCAGTGCCCTTAGTCAACTAAATATGGAGTCACAATTTCTCCCTATAACTAACTTGCCCGTACCCAATTGCCTTTCCTGTCGAGCCAGGATGGTCTCGGGATCGTTTGCAGACCCCGACAAACCTTTTGGGAAAGGTAGCTGTCCAATTGGTGGCCTGGGCAACCCACAATAAATATGAATATAAATAAAAAAAGAATTGCTATCCATAATGTTAACTGCTGCAAGATTATGTAAAGCAAGAAAATGGAAAAGTGATCTAGTGTTGAAAATGGATGAATGGTATAAGGAAATGTGGGAAATTGCTTTGAATGACAAATTGACATGTGAATTGAATGTGAAGAAAGGTATTTTGAAAGAGAACAAGTTTTGGGAAATATGGAGGCCATTTGTGGAGCATGTTTTAATATGGGATAAAGGAGACAAACCAGTACCTCAACATATGAGTTTTTGGAAAGATTAAATCAGAAATTTGATCCTCATGGCTTGTATATATCACTGGGTGTTATTATTTTACAATATATTAGAATGAACCTTATAATTTTTTGGAATGTTAAATATATAATTAAAAATAATGAAATAATGTGAAAAAAATGGTTGACAAGTGATATATAGTATAGATATTTATGTAAAGATATAAGTCATGGGGTATAGGTTGTAAGAAGGTATGATATATCTAAGGTTCAAGAATTGGTATTGTTTACAATGCCATTATAATAGAGTATAAGTAATTTAATGTAATAACTTGTTTTTCCTTGTTTATGTATTTTTCCTCCTTTTTTATATTTTGTATTGTTTATTATATTTTTGTTATTTTAAAAAAATTAAAAAAAGAACGAAAGAAAAATAAAAAATGAATATTTTACAACCTGTGCATTTAAAACATGTCAAAACTGCCCACCATGCTTCCTAGAAGGCACATGGGGAATTTGTGAATGGGACGGCAAATTCAGAGGTTCTGGAGTTCTCGTGAGGCCTGTAAGATGCATTTTGTTCATTCCTGATTTATCATTAAAAGTCTTGAAAGAAACCAAATTGTTAGAGAACCCAGAAATGCTAGCCCCTGACTGGTATGCTGCTGTATAATGTGACAAATGGTCTTCCAGGGTGAAAATGTTGTACCTTCAATCCTCAACTCATTTCAAAGTTGCTAAACATATGATATCGGCTTGATATTTAATTCATCCTCATCCTTCTTTTAAATTACTCGGCCTGAGAGATGGTAAGAAATCATTTCACCAGCAGCATGCATAAAAACTGATGTGCTCCAGTAAACAAAGTCACCCACCCGTCCCATGACAACAAATGGATGCTTTACCGGGGGCGGGGGGACACACACACACACACCACCACCACTAAGGGCAATTTTCACGTACCACTGAGAAGGCCTTAGTTTGTTTCAAACCTGATGACAACTGGAATGCTAATTCTACGCAAGCATTTAGCGTTATGTGTTTTTTCAGGGCTAGTGTATACAAGTAATCACTATGTATTTAGATTTAATCAGGTGTGAACTGCTGTCCCTATTTTAAGGTGTCATTTAATCCTTAGTCCCCCATGTTTTGTCAATGAGCTGTGTAAAACATTGCCCTGTTAAATATTTGTGGGGTTTTTTTAAAAAAAAAGATGATGAGAAAACCACACACCCACAGGAGTCATTAGACTGAGCCTTTTATCTATTCATTGGCTGAAATCCAGTAGTAAGTCTCACACAGAGAAGGCCCACTGAATCAGTAAAAAATTAATGAGAGTACTCTCGTGCAATCTGCTACTGGTTTTCAGCAATTCATTCATTTATTCATTCATTGATTACAATAGTCTGGGCTTTCATTTCAGCAGTTCTAACACCCTGGTGGATATTTGGAATAGGATTTCTACTGCATCCTCCACAAACCTCCCGATGAAAGTATTTTTCCTTTTCTCCTTTCTGCCTTCTAAATAATATTGTGATCTACAGCAAATATCAACTAATCTAAAGGTTGCCCTTGCTCGAAAGCCAGTCATGTCAGATTCTAGGAGGTGGTCTCCGTTTACAGCCAAAGAGCCAGCGCCATCTCTGTCTGTAGACATTTCTGTAGTATGTGGCAGACATGACTAGACACTAAAGCACACAAAATGCTGTCACCTTTCCCCAATGGAGCAATATCTATTTATCTACTTGTAATTTCTTGCTTTTCAATTGCCAAGTTGGCAAGAACTGGGATAGACAATATGGTGTAAACTTTCCTACAAAGTAGGATACAGTCCATGAAAGCTTATGTCAAACAGAACTTGTGAGTCCTTCATGTGCAACAACAGTGGAGAAACAGCATTACGTAGTTTCAGAACTGTCTCTATTTTGGGCAAGGAAACAAGATGTGGGGAGGAGAGTGTGCTTTTTTCCACAGGTCAACAGATCGGGTAAATTGAGAAATGGGGAAAGAGTTACTGTTTAACCAAATGCAACTATAATGCAACTACTTTTGTGAGCCTTGGAACTATAACTATGGTGAATTCATTTAAAAAAAACTTTCCAATATTTAAAAAGAGATTATATTGTGCATATATTGGAGCCCTGGTGGCGCAGTGGTTAAACTGCTTGTCCTGCAACCAAAAGGTTGTGAGTTTGATCCTAATCGGGATTCAAGGTTGACTCAGCCTTCCATCCTTTCGAGGTCGGGGCAGTATATAAGTGCATCTGTTTTGCTTTATTTTTGCGTGTGCATTCATGTGTTTGTGTGTGTGAGAGTGTTATGTATGTACAATGTTGCTTTAAGAGATGTTGCCTTGAAATGCATGAATGTAACCTGACCACAATTACAATGTAGCCCAGTTGTAAAGGAACGCGAGTTAGCTGTCCATAGGGGGTAGCTGCGAGCGTTCATCTCACATGGTTCACATTCCCCAAATCACCAACAGCCGCGGGAACTTTCCCGCCTCCTCAAAGAACCACAGAAGAGAGGCGTGACCCGGACGATGTCATGCCGGTAGCAGCCAATAAGCTACCGTGCAGCAAGATTCAATTGTATTGTGTTACTGTATATATTGTGAGATATCTCCGCCATTACCACATGTTCATACTGACCATCAATGAATAAACCTGTGTTAGTCCTTCCTGCGACTCCTTCTTTGTCTTCCGTGCAAGACACTAAATTGGCGACGAAGGTGGGATCGATGGCGAATCCCAAGGTCAAGCCGTACCAGTTCGATGTCAGCGAGCCCGAGCAATGGGAGCTCTACGAGTGCCAGTTTCGGCATGCAATGGAAGCCACAGGCATCGATGACGACGCGAAAATGCGCTCCCACTTCCTGGCTCAGGTGGGGCCAGCCACGCTGCGGATCCTGATGACCCTGGTGGCCCCCCGGAAGGTGGACAAGGTGCCCATCGACCGTATCCTGGAGAGGCTGCGCGAGCACTTCCAGCCGCCCGTCTCGATCTTCCCAGCCCGGGTCGCGTTCCACAGGCAAGACCAGCGACCGGGCGAATCCGTGTCCGCCTACGCGGCGGCCCTCAGGCTTGCAGCGGTGCATTGCCAGTGGGACGACCTGGACCAGGCCCTCTGTGACCGCATGCTGTGTGGTTTGAGGGACGAGGAGCTTCAGAGGAGGCTCATGACCCGCGACCATCGCCTCACGTTCAACGAGGTACTGTGGGAGGCCCAAGCAGCCGAGGAGGCCAGGAGCGGCGTCCGGCTATTCAAGTCTCGAGGGGCCACGTCCGAGAGGGCCAAGTCACCAGTGCAGGCGGCCCGGCGGACACCAGCGAAGACGGCCTGGCGGGCCCCCAAGCCGCCCGCCGCCACACCAACGTCGTCCGAGGAGTTGTCCACGACAGCGGATCCCTACTCCAGCGAGGTCGACGACGTCCAGAGGATCAAGAAGCGAGGTGAGAAGCGGCAGGCCTGTGAACAGCAGGACCGCCGCTGCGACGGTTGTGGGGCGGCCCACGACCGCACGAGGTGCCCGTTCCGGAAGGCCGAGTGCCACAACTGCGGCCGAAAGGGACACATCGCCCGAGTGTGCAGGCGCGGGCGAGCCGAGGACAAGGGCAGCTCCAGTCACCCCCAGACGCAACAGCGGAAGGCGGCCCGCACCAGGAAGGTCTCTGCCGGCTACAACGAGGAAGGCGTGAACCGCGTGGGCCTGGAGCACCGGCGGTTTTTCGTAGAGGTACTGTTGCAAGGGGTTCCAGTGAGGATGGAGATAGACTCGGGGTCTTCTTATTCCATCCTGTCCCAAAAAGAGTTTATGCGCATTCCCCCAGAGAAGCGGACCAAACTGCAGGCCATGAGATCCAATCTACGGGATGTACAGGGAAATGGGATCCCAGTGTTGGGGGTGGGAAACTTCAAGGTGAAGTTCAAGAGCTACTCCGAGAAACTGCCCCTAGTGGTCCTTAAAGGGGGGAGGTGCTGCCTTTTGGGAACGCAGTGGTTTGCTCCCCTAGGGATCGAACTGTCCGGCATTAACGCCATCGAGACTGACCCAATGCGGGACGTGTGCAATGCACATCCGGACGTTTTCAAGAAGGGGCTCGGGAAATACAAGGGGCCCCCGGTTTCCTTTGAGCTGGACCCAGAAATCCGGCCCATCCGCCTCAAGCCAAGGAGGGTGCCCTTCGCTCTCAAGGACAAGATCGAGGCGGAACTGGACAAATTGGTGGGGCAGGGGATTTTGGTTCCAGTTGATTCGGCAGAGTGGGAAACGCCGATTGTTACAGCCCTCAAGTCCAATGGGGAGGTCAGGATTTGTGCGGACTATAAATGTACGATAAATAAGGCCATTTAGCCAAATGCATACCCAGTGCCCGTGGTCAGCCACTTGCTGGCCACATTACATGGGGGGAGGTGTTTCACCAAGATAGATCTGGCCCAGGCATACCAGCAGCTCTCTGTAACCCCGGCTGCTGCCGCCGCGCAAACAATCGTAACGCACAAGGGGGCGTTTAAGGTAACGCGCCTTCAATTCGGCGTAAATTCGGCCCCTGGAATTTTCCAGTCCCTCGTGGAACGCCTTTTAAAGGGGCTTCCAGGCGTCCTCCCATACTTCGACGATGTGTTGATAACCGCGGGGAGCGAATTAGAGTTAGCAAAGAGGCTAGATGGGGTTCTCTCAGTGTTCGAGAGGGCAGGACTTCGATTGAGGAGGGACAAGTGCGTATTCTTCGCGAGGGAGGTAGAGTTCCTAGGGTTTAAGGTAACCCCGGACGGAATCAAACCCTCCGAATCCAAGGTAGCGGCCGTGAGAGACGCCCCTCGCCCCACCTCGAAACCAGAGCTGCAGTCATTCCTAGGGCTCCTAAATTTCTATCACTCCTTCCTGCCTCGGAAGGCATCGGTTGCGGAGCCACTGCACGCACTACTAAAGAAGGATGCAGTTTGGCGGTGGGGGGACAAGCAGGAGAGGGCATTCAAAGAGCTTAAGTCGCTCCTGTCTTCGGATGCGATCCTGACCCACTTCGATCCGAAAAAGCCAGTGGTGCTAGTCTGTGATGCGTCCCCGGTGGGGGTGGGGGCGGTCCTGTGCCACATGTTGGAGAGCGGGAGGGAAGCCCCGGTGGCATACTACTCAAGGTCCCTCTCGAAGGCCGAGCGCAATTACGCGCAAACAGATAGGGAGGCCCTAGCAATAATCGCGGGAACAAAGAAGTTCCACGATTTCCTATACGGCTGCGAGTTTACGGTAGTGACGGATCACAAGCCGCTTCTGGGGATCTTCACTACCGGCAAACCAACCCCGCAAATTCTATCCCCCAGGATGCTGCGTTGGGCCATTTTTCTCAACGCCTACCAATATGAGCTGGTCTATCGCCCAGGGAAGGAGATCTCCCATGCGGACGCCCTGTCCCGATCCCCTCTCCCTAGTTTAGGGGACCCCACGTGCGAGGTAGAGCAGGAACACCAAGTCCTGCTGATTGAGTCTCTCGACTCATCCCCAATCGTGCCGGCCGACCTCACCAAGGCCACAGCGGCCGACAAGATCCTGGCCCAAGTTAGCTCCTGGGTTAGGAAAGGGTGGCCACCTCTCCCCCCGAGGAACATTTCAAGCCGTTCTTCAGGTGCAGAGTAGAGCTTTCTCTGGAAAGGGGCTGCTTACTCTGGGGCCAGCGGGTGGTCATCCCAGAAAAGCTGAGGGCCAAGGTGCTGAGGTTACTGCACACCAGCCACCCCGGGATCGTGCACTCCAAGGCTCTGGCCAGGAGTTTCTTTTGGTGGCCCCAGATAGACGGAGACATAGAGCGTTTAGTGGGCACGTGCGAGAGCTGCCAGAGCTCTCGGCCCGAGGAGTCCCGGTTATCCCATAGGGAATGGGATACGGCCCGCGGGCCATGGTCCCGGATCCATGTCGACTTCGCTGGCCCTTTCCGCGGGTCCTTGTTTCTCCTAGTCGTCGACTCCTACTCCAAGTGGTTGGAGGTAATCCCCATGAACAGCACTTCCTCTGCCGCAACCATTAAACAGTTGCGCAAGCTGTTTGCCTGCTTCGGCCTGCCCGACGTCCTTGTAAGCGATAACGCTAGTACCTTCACGTCGGCAGAGTTCAAAACATTTATGGAGAGGAACGCCGTCAAGCACATAACCGCTGCCCCGTTTCACCCCGCCACAAACGGTCAGGTAGAGCGCCAAGTGTGCACTACGAAAGACGCACTGCGGCGCATGGGTCCCAGTGAGTTGAACCTGCATCTGTGCCAGTTCCTCATCTGCTACAGGACAACCCCCTTAGCATCAGGTTTTTCCCCAGCCGAACTCCTCATGAGGAGGCGTCCGGTAACACTTTTTGACCGGATGGATCAGTCCAGGGTGGAGGATGAAGGGAGAAACATAAGCATAGTGGGAGAGAGCTCTAAAAGTTTTTTGGTAGGGGACCCGGTTCACTGCAGGAACTACGCGGCCTCGGGGCCAGCGTGGGTGCCAGGGACAATTGTTGAGCAAACGGGGCCGGTATCCTACAGGGTCGAGACTAGTTCAGGTCTACTCTGGAGAAGGCATGCCGACCAACTCAGAAGGCGAATCACCGGTGAGGGGGAATCAGCGTTAGGGTCCTCCCCCACCCGCATTACCCAAGGGGGAGACACAGAGGAGGATACTTTCAAAGAGAGGGATCAGTTTGACGATGATTATGAGTTGCAGTACCAGGGGGGTGTAGTGGAGTGGTCCCCCACCCGTCCTAGCGAGAAGAGGGGTTTCAGTTCAGCCCCTGGTACTTCCAGTCCCCCTAGCCCTTTTGTTTTAGAGTATACCATTACTCCTGCTCCCCGGAGACAATCACCCCCAAGACAGGCAACAGGGGCGAGTCCACCCACCACAGTATCTAGAACGCCCGGACAGGCAGCTGGGGATGGCGAGGCCACGAGGGCCTCTTCGTCGGTCCCAAGATTCGTACTGGGGGGGTCCCCAAACTCCTCAAACGGTAGGCAGGGATTCACTTCCCAACTATTCATTCCATTCCCGTCCCCCAATGCAAGGTTACCACAGACGCCACACCGAGCCACTAATGAGTCCCCCCTTTCCATTGCAGGGCAGGACTCCGCGGAACCAGGAGCCGCCGGCTCCCCTGTGTTAAGTCAAGCGGCCGCACGCCCAAGGCGCACTTGCGGCAAGCCACAATGGTTGAGGGACTTCGTCCCATCCTAGGGGGGAGGGATGTTATGTATGTACAATGTTGCTTTAAGAGATGTTGCCTTGAAATGCATGAATGTAACCTGACCACAATTACAATGTAGCCCAGCTGTAAAGGAACGCAGCTGTAAAGGAACGCGAGTTAGCTGTCCATAGGGGGCAGCTGCGAGCGTTCATCTCACATGGTTCACATTCCCCAAATCACCAACAGCCACGGGAACTTTCCCGCCTCCTCAAAGAACCACAGAAGAGAGGCGTGACCCGGACGATGTCATGCCGGTAGCAGCCAATAAGCTACCGTGCAGCAAGATTCAATTGTATTGTGTTACTGTATATATTGTGAGATATCTCCGCCATTACCACATGTTCATACTGACCATCAATGAATAAACCTGTGTTAGTCCTTCCTGCGACTCCTTCTTTGTCTTCCGTGCAAGACACTAAAGAGAGAGAGTGAGAAATCACTGGAAAGAAAGCATGCAGAGATAGGAGAGAAAATAAACTTATTGCTTTGTGGAAGGAAACAAGCATGTGTTTTGGTGGTTATCATTTACCAATATTTGCAGTACATGTTCCCACATCTGTGTAAGACCTGCTTTTTAACCCTTACTTGTGTGGAGAGGCATCAGCTGCATTTCTAAGTGTTGAGGGAATGGCATCCTTCCTATGGTTAGAGGCATTGTGTTACCACTTCTTTTCATTTGAGGATTCACTGCCATGAACTGGCTGATCTCCCACTTCCAGCTGTGCCTCAATCTCACTCATCTATAAAATAGGGCCAATATGTTTACTAAATGCTAGAATTTCCAAAAATATGTCAGGGTTTTTCTGTAGCCTACAGCTTCCCTTGCCTGCTTTTACAACCCAGAGTTGTCTGCTTAACTGCACACTTGTTTCCAGAATTGATGGGCTAGCCACGGCTTCTGGCCTCTCTGTCTCCAACCAAACTTGCCAGATTTCACAGAGTCCTTTTTTTCATCCACAACATCTGAAGGCACACAGACCACATCAAGACTAGCCAGAACGCCCTTCCTTCGCTCTTAAGTAGATGCTGTTTGCTTGCCTTCGGGCAACCGTAGGGTGTTCTGTTCCCTCATAGGTAGAGTTTTCTCTGTTACATTTAATAAATAATACATTGCACATAATCTCTTTGATAATGCACCTCGTTAGGTTGTAAAAATTGCATTGCAATCATTTCCTCCTTCTTTTAAACATAAGCCTAGTTTGGGTTTCACAAGTAAAAATAAATGAGTGACCTAGATATTCTACTTCATGCTGTCGCCAGCAATTTAAACACAATGGAAGAACTTATTGCTAAATGAATTTGGCTGTGCATGTTTGTTCGTTTTGACCTGTGCTTGATGCATATTTAATAATTTGCACTACATTAGCATGCAAACCTAGCAGTTTGAAAGAAAGAAATTGCAAGTAGATAAATAGGTACCACTTTGTTGGGAAGCTTTTTGGCTATAAACGGAGATGAGCAATGAACCCTAGAGTCTGATACGACTGGTTGTCGAGCAAGGGCAATCTTTACCTTTACCTAACATACCCATTAAGGGACTGCAGTGGCTCAACTGGCTAAGATGGTGACTGGGAGGCGGAAGGTCAGCAGTTCGATTCCCGAGTCCTGCAGGACGGAATGAGTT
Organism: Bradypodion ventrale; assembly: GCA_035047345.1. Taxonomy (NCBI): domain Eukaryota; kingdom Metazoa; phylum Chordata; class Lepidosauria; order Squamata; family Chamaeleonidae; genus Bradypodion; species Bradypodion ventrale. Next base: position 26,596,619 of record JAWDJE010000003.1, read on the forward strand.
CCCGTCTTTGTCCCAGCTCCTGCCAATCTAGCAGTTCGAAAGCAAGACATTGCAAGTAGATAAATAGGGGTCACTTTGGTGGGAAGGTAAAAGTGTTCCGTGCGCTCCAGTGTCTAGGCATGCCTGCCACATGACCATGGAAACATCTGCAGAAGCAAACAATGCTGGCTCTTCAGCTTTGAAACAGAGATGAGCACTGTACCCTAGAGTCACATATGACTGGCTTTCGAGCAAGGGAAACTTTTACCTTTACCCTTAACATACCCATTAGCTTTCTTGGTTGTTCCAATTGGGCATGCACAAGAAATGGTACAAGATCTTCATCACACTGCACACTGCAAATTCTTGCACAATCAGTGGTTGATCAGGTCTAGACACCATCTTCCTCCTTCTGACACTACATGCACTGAAGCTCGTGCTCACTACTTCCATAGGAGTATAGACATTTGACTCAGTGGAACATCTAACATGGCTCATCTTTCAAATTGCCCTCAATGAATCAAAAATTCATTTAATTTGTGGTGCAAACCTGGACACATTATTTGTTGTAATCTAAAACACCTGGAGAGTATCATGTATCTATGACAGTGACAGTGAACCTTGGCATGCCAGATGTTCTTGGACTTCAATTCCCAGAAGTCCTGATCAGCAGGAATGCTGACTTGGGCTTCTGGGAATTGAAGTCCAAAAACAGCTAGAGTACCAAGGTTGGCCATCACTGATCCATTATATATAAGGCTGCATTTTTTCCATCCAGAAATAACCTTTATCTTTTAGATGGAACCACAATATAATGCTCTCCATATTTACTCAGATGCAAGTTCCTCTGTATAATTGGGATAAAATCCCCAGTAAGTATGGAGATGATCATAGTCTACAAAAAATACTCCTGGGGGAAAACAACCCACCCTAACTGTTCTTTGCTGTTAATCTCCACATGTGACAAAAATCTTTCTCTTTTGGAAAATGTCAATCAATACAGTACTTTTTTTATTCTGTCCATTGTTTTAAAGATGATATAGTATTATGTCACTACTTTCTTAAGTCTGCTATACCTTTAATAAATGTTGCATTTCTTTTATTATGTTTTCATTCCACCTTTATTATGTTTTCCATTCCACCTTTTTTCTCCAAAGAGCTCAAAGCTGAATTTTTCTTACATATTTTTAGTTGATGGCTTTGGATCTGTAATTTATTTACTGTTTTGTTGTTTTATGCTGTTGTGTAATGTCCCTCCCTGAATCTCTTAGGGAAGGTAGAATAAAAGTATCAAAGATAAACCAATAATCCTGGAGATGCTTCTCATAAGCAAAACAAGCTCTGACTATGTTATGCAAATATGTCCTTTCATTTATATCAACACTTGCTTTCATTTTGCTATAGCAAAATTTTGCACAGCCTTGATGGAAATTGGAGGGAAAGTTTTGAAAGGAATACTTAATAAAAGCAGAGGACCATAGGGAATGTGAGCATTTTGACCCATAGACACATTTGTTTTGTCTGTTCAGAATATCAATTTCATTTCTTGTGTTTCTTGTGGATTAAAGAAACTATTTTTGAGATACAGAAATGGTTCTGAATGCTTGATGCTTCAGCCAGTCTCTACACAAGATGTTATCACAAGCCAAAAAATCTCTCTGTCATTTTTAGATAAATCTTTATTGTCATTGTCCTGCACAGAATAACGAGGTTGAAACACCACTTATCGACCCAACAAAAGCTAAACAAAATACAACTATACAAAACACAACTATACAAGTCATGTTCCTATGACTTATTTATGCACTTTAAAAAACACACTTGAGGAGTTGTCTTAATCAAAATTCAATAAAGATAGTAGTGCAGTCCCCACCCCCCATGTAATGCATACTTAACTGTTCTGAGAATATTAAATACAAAATTCTTGCTCCTCTATAACCTATTCAGATGTTTAAGCAATGTTAATGAGCTCAATTACTAAGTGTTGCAAGACTGTATGTATCCATTGTCCTAAAGTGTATATTTTCCTAAACTTGTATCCTGCCCTTGTATATTACACTATGCCAGATGACTTCACCTCCCACCAACGTCCCCTCAGAAAGAGATAGGCATTTAACTCTCACTGCTCCTGAAGTCACTTGTGAAATATACCACCTGGCCAACTGCTGCTGTACCAGTTGATTGAAATCCCCAATATAAATCTGGCACCACCTTAAGGCTAAGAGCCATTCACGATGGTATTTGGTAATGGAGTGCCTATTCTGCTACAAACATGAAAACTAGAGTTCTCCACTAGAGAGAACGGCTAATCATCCAGGGCTATCTCTCTAAGGCAATGAGCAATTCTAGCATTTTTATATTTGGAGAAGGCCTTCTCTTGCCTGCCTCCAAACTCCAGGGTTCTCTGGAGCTTATTCTTGAGATGTGGGTCTGGCATTTGCTGCCTCCTGCCTTTTACTGTTTGCTCATCTACCTCCCTGCTTTCCTGGGGTGGTGGTCCAACCTCTGCTCTCTGATTATTCTTACACTTTTACAATACTGCACCCATGGTATCCACTTCATTTGCTATCAGCAGAGCCCTGTGTTGAGTCTTCAGTTGGCTGAGCATGCTACTATTGTAGAGGGGGGCCCATGCTCTTCTTGGTAAATTTTTGTTATTCCTCTTAGTTAGCAGCGTACTAGCTGATTACTCAGCTTTGCTCGGTTTTTTAAAATGTAGGCCAGCCTTTCCCATGGAAACCTCATGGGGTGTATGCATACCTGTCAACCTTCCCAGATTGGCCAGGGTTTCACGTTTTTCGGCGCCGGTTTTCACCATTTCCCGCCCGGAGCTGCCGAAATCCTGGAATTTGGCAGCGGGGGGAAAGGCGTTACTGTGCAACCCTTCTGCGCAGCTCGCTTCTACGCATGCGTAGAACCCTTTTACACATGCGTAGAAGGCTTCTGTGCATAAGGGGATCATAGAAGCCTTCTACGCATACGTAAAAGCCTTCTATGCATGCGTAGAAGTGAACTGGACAGAACGGTTCTGCGCAAGTCGCTTATATGCATGCGTAGAAGGCTTTTACACATGCATAAAAAGCGCCCTGCGCAGAACCGTTCTGCGCAGGTGCCGGGTTTTCCAGAGCCACGGTTGACAGGTATGGGTGTATGTGGGTCACTCCTGCCTGCACCCCCGCACCCCCACCCCAGCTGCCTTACCCTTTTGTCTGCTGTCGTCGTGGTTGCTCTGTCAGCCCCACCGCAAGGCGCTGTCTCAGCCTGACTCTGGCCGCCACTGCCAGCCTCCCCAGCGACTACAGCCAGTGGGTAGCCATCACAGCTTGGCCCCTCTGTCCTCCCGTGGCTTGTGTCAGGTTGAAGGGAGGCTTCATTTGGACAGGTGGGCAGAGGACCCATGGGGGGGGGGCAGAGTCCTGCAGAAGATGGCAGCCCAGTCCCATCCTCCGCCTGCTCCCTGGCTGTGGGTTCTCCCTTTCCCCCGAGGCATGCCTCAGGAGTGCAGAGGAGTCATGCCGCAGTGGCCAGCCGCCAACAGTAGTTGCTGGGGCAGCCGTAATGGCCATAATTGCCACCATCTGTACTGGCGGCTAGGCTGTGTGCCACCTGGAACACCGGGCAGACTTTGGTGCATGCGTGGAATTTCGCACATGCGCCACAGCCTGGAATGCCAGGCAGGGTTAGGCACATGTGTGGATTCTCGCACATGCACATTCACCTCCCCTGGTCATTTCTGCTGGCTGGGGGTATTGCAGCCCCTTTTCAGGGGCAAGGACCCCGAGGCAGGCTGCCGGTTACCCACGCCGGCCACCCCAGATGTTGAAAGTAGGCATGCATGCAGTTGGTGCAGGGGGATTGCTTTGTATGAGGGAGCGCTGTGATGTCACGGAGCCCCAGATCTGGTCAGCTGGGAATTGGTTGAGCTGTGGCAATGACATCATAACCCCCCCCCCCCTGGTTGGCTTTTTTTGTCTGTGGGGGCATCCCCTTTGAGGATTGATTTAGTGGGCATACCACTCCTCATGGGGCTTGTCACCCCCGCAGTGACCATCTCTTTGGCCCAAGGTACTATGTGCCAAGTTTTAGCGCGATCAGTGCAGGGGTGTGGATTTGTATAAGGAACATACAGCAACTGACCTTGATTTTAGTTATATATATAAGATAAGATATGAAAAATAATAGAGCAGCACAGAAAAATATGAAGTGAGTTCAGTTCTAAATAATCCTTGTACCCCTGTGCTGACTAGCAATTTCTATGGTAAAACACTCTAGAAGCATTTAAAACATACCTGTCAACCATCCCTTTTTACCCGGGAAAAGCCCTTATTTTTACCCCTTTTCACGCCCCCTCCCGTTTTATTGATTTCCCCGTATTTTCCCTTATTTTTTAAAAAGAAATATCCTGACCGGAACCCTCACAGGCAAAGCTGCAGTATTTTTTTCCGGCCACCAGAGGTCGCTGTGTGGCTTTTTGTTTGTGGAAGGGGAGAGAGAAGGTGGGTGGGGGCATTCTGTAGTTAGTTTCTCTTTCATTTTCCTGCCAGTCACATGGCCAAGATGGCGGCTTTGTTTCATGCTGGGACTAGGGACGGGAGTCTACTCTAGAGGTGAGCAATATTTCATATATGCAGGGGCAAATCAGCTCTTGGTCTGGGGGCAGAGACTTCTCTCTCACTCTCATGCTTTATTGAGCTGTTTCTGCCCCCTGCTTGATCACTATATGCTAAAAGTAAAGGTTTCCCTTGCTCAAAAGACAGTCATTTCTGGAGTGCCAAGGTTCGCCATCACAGCCAGAGATTCCTACACTATATGAGAGAGAGAGGGTGTGTGTGTTCCGTTTCTGTTCTTGAGTTAACTTGGGAGGGGTGGGGTGTGTGTGCTTGCACGGTTGTGTAAGGGGATCTGAGTTAGGTAAAGGTAAAGGGTCGCCCTTGCTCAAAAGCCAATCGTATCCGACTCTAGTGTTCAGTGCTCATCTCTGTTTCAAAGCCGAAGAGGCAGTGTTTTCTGCGTTTGCAGACATTTCCGTGGTCATGTGGCAGGCATGACTAGACACCAGAGCGCATGGAACGCTGTTACCTTCCCACCAAAGTGGTCCCTATTTATCTACTTGCAATTTTTTGCTTTCGAACTGCTAGGATGGCAGGAGCTGGGACAAAGATGGGAGCTCATTCCGTCCTGCAGTACTCAGGAATCAAACTGCTGACCTTCTGCCTCCCAGTCAGCATCTTAGTCACTTAAGCCACTGAGCAAACAAGAAAGAAAACAAAACAAAATTCCCCCAAGAAAATGGGGAAAGGGTTATTTGGCCCACACAGCTTTGTGCCCATTGCATCTACAATACCATCTAGCCATCTTATTTTGGCCACCCCCTTCTTTTGTCCTCCACCTTTCCCAGCATAAAGGCTTTCTCAAGTGAATCCTCTCTTCTCATTTGATGTCCAAAGTACTTTAGCATCATTTTTACTATTTGACCTTTAATGAGCAGTCAGGGTTGATTTCTTCTAGGATCGACCTATTTCTAACACTACATTTCAAAGGGATCTATTTCCAAATGGGCCAGCTCTCACACCCATACATTACCACTGGGAATACCATTGCTTTGACTATGCAATTTTTTGTTTGCAAGGTGATGCCTCTACTTTTCACTATGTTCCCCAGGTTTCTCATAGCTTGTTTCCCAAGCATAAGATCTTTGATCCTAAGAAAGTAAAATCTGCCAGTCGTATCCAACTCTAGGGTGCAGTGCTCATCTCCATTTACAGCTAAACAGCCAGTGCTGTCTGTGTTTGCAGACATTTTCATGGCAGGCATGACTAGAGCCCAGAAAGTCACATGGCTATATTTCATTCATTTCATTTCATTTATTTGATTTGTATGCCGCCCACTCAGCATACGCCGACTCAGGGCGGCTCACAACATATCAAACAATGATACAATACAGGAAAAAATACAGTACACAATATAATAGAATACAATAACACAGTAACATCTCAGTTATGCAATAACATCTCACACATCTCTCTCCGACCCCAACAAGTCCAAAAGTAAAAAGTGGCAGTGACGAAGGTCCTGCCGCCTCCATGGCTTTTCAAGCCCTGGCCGAGGGCAGAGCCTGGGACGCTGGTGGTGGTGGTGGTTCCCGGTGTCCGATGCTGCAAAGGTCTCTCCGCCCCATCCGCAGGGGAGACCGGAGGCGGCGACCAAGTCCTGCTGCTTCTGTCCCCACTCCCGGGGCCGATGGCGTGGGCTCCCGGGCGAGACAGAGAGCTCCTCGAGGGGCCGGCGTCGGCGGCGTCCCTTCCCGCTCTCCGGGCGGGCGGTCCCAGAGAGTGAAGGCAGCTGCGGCGGCTCCGGCGGCGGCTCCGGCGGCTCCCACCTGTCTCCACTCCCGGGGCCGACGGCGCGGGCTCCCGGGCGAGACAGGGAGCTCCTCGAGGGGCCGGCGGCGGCCTTTTTTACAGGCCTTTTAGGCATTGGTGTACTTGACAGAGAAGATAGCGCTCTCAGCCTTGAATTCCTCTCTTGTACAGCATAAAATGGCCATTGCTGACCACCCTGTGGACTAAGGCCTTGGGTGCCAAAGTACACAGGAAAGGGTGATGGTCCCCCAAATGGATTAAATCCCACTTGAATCCAACTTGATGGAGGGAAGCAGCTTCATCAGTACTGGCCTGGAGCTGTCTGGTCATGCATGTATGTGCATGTGAATGTGTAGGGGTGATGTTTATAGCTTGCTCCTGACAACACAGGTATGCATCTCTGAGCAGTAGATCCGCTTGCCGCCCCCCTGGCTGCTGCTGCTGGCGCTGGTGGTGCCGTGGAAAGACGACGGCCAGGACATGCGGGATTTCTTCAAGCCGGGCCGGTCGCTGGTGTCCATGGCGTCCGCCCGCTCGATGGGCCGGTGCGGGTGGCGCTCCGTGTCCGAGTAGCCGCGGTGCTTGATCTTGATGGGGGTCCGGGGCTGCCTCCAGAGGTGCTGGGGCGGCTTGAGGGTGGCTTGGTGGCCCTCCCGAGGCATGGGCAGCGAGAGCGACAGGCTCTTCTTCGCCGAGCAGGGCTCCATCCTCCTCTTCCTCTAGGAGCCGCTGAGCTAGCTAGTAGGAGCCGAGGGAGCGGAGGCGCGGAGGGTCCGGCCAATTAGGGGGTCCACCAGACAGACAGAGCGAGAGAGCGGGGAGCGCCACGCCTGTGTCCCGGGTGGGTCACCTCACCCACTCCGCCGCCGCAGAGAAGCCGCCGCCTCCGCCGCCTCCATGGGGGCTCTCAGTGCGTCCCCAGCAGCAAACATTGCCCGGGAGGCTTGGCGCCGCCACTGTTGCCGGACGCCCCTTCCATGGTCTCAGCAGCCACTCTTGAGCCCGCGCGGAACCGAGACCTCGCTTCTTCCTCGCCTTGTTTGCTCAGTGTCTGTCTGTCTGTCTCTGTGTGTGTGTGGCCGCCGCCGCCGCCGCTTCGGAAGCAGGAGGGGAGGGCCAGCCAGGGCGGGAAAAAACGCTCTCAGAGCCGACGGGGCGTCCCTGTGGCGGCAACGCCGCCGGCTCCCAGCGGAAGGAATGTCCCGGTTTGCCCATGCCAAGGGACATATTGGCAGCGCACACGGATTTGGCCACACCCACTGAGGGGTGTGCCCAAAATTTACCTTATTTTCAAATCCAAAAGTTGACAGGTATGGTTTAAAGTAGGAAAAAAAGGTATCTCGCCCCCACTCTTTAACATCTACATGAAACAACTGGGTGAGATCATCCGATCCCATGGGGTGAGATATCTCAGTTGTATATCTCTGCCCGTGGTCATCCCAGTGATGCAGTCAAGGTCCGGACCAGTTGCCTAGAGGTGGTTAGGGTTAGGATGGGGGACAACTGACTACAGCTGAATCCCGGCAAGACTGAGTGGCTTTGGGTGAGGGGACCCAGTCCTTACAGGGAGTTATCACCACTGGTTTGGGATGGGGCATTGGTACCCCAATCCGACCTGGTGCACAACCTGGGGGTCCTCCTGGACTTGCGGCTTCTGCTCCAGGAGCAGGTTACGGCCATGGCCAGGAGGGCCTTCGGGCAAGTGTTTGTTATTTATCAATTGCACCCACTCCTGGTTACCCATTCCCTGGTCACCTCCCGTTTGGACTATTGTAATGTGCTCTACATGGGGCTGCCCTTGATGACTATCCGGATACTGCAGTTGGTCCAGAATGTGGCGGCCCATGTGGTGGTGCGGTGTAGCTGTTTCGCCCACACCTCGCCACTGCTGCAAGAGCTGCACTGGATGCCTATATGTCTCTGGGTACAATTCAAGGTGCTGGTTGTCATCCCTAGGACATCGACCCATCCCACAAGAGCAAACTGAGAGGGCACCCTTCAGGTACCATCTGTTAGGGAGGTTCATCTCTCCAGCACAAAGAAAAGGGCCTTCTTGGTCATAGCCCCCACACTATAGAACCTCCTCCCAGTAGAACTACACCTTCAGGCCCAGTTGCTACCATTTAGGAAAGAATTGAAGACATGATTGGCAAAATGGATCTGGGGGCCTGGAGTATCAACAAGCTCCCCTTTTTGGCTCGTCTAAGGCTTCCCCCCTCTTGTAATTAATTTTTTAAGGCTTTTGTAGATTTTATATTTGTTTTGAGACAATAGATGGCATGGTGGGAGTAATATTGTTATGTTTTAAGGGCTTTTAAAATTGTTTTACCTGTATATTGGTTTTAACTTGTGTACACCACCCAGAGTCCTTTGGATAGGACAGTATACAAATCTATTATTAAATTTATTTATTTATTTATTTTTTAAAAAAACCTTACAGTTGCCATCTACAGTTACATTCAGTATAAAAATAGAGTCTCCAGCATGTGGAGAGAAACTCCATGATTGTTGCCTGAAGCACAGTCAGAAGAAGAAGAGAAGTTATCAACAAAACAATGGAAACAAGCTAATGAAGAAAAAGAGTGGGTGGGAGCTTGCCTCAAATGACAGAGGTGGGAAAAGAACTTTACTAATCAAGTTAGTGGCAAAGGACAACCACTTTGGGCTATAAAAAAAACCCCTCCAATTGATGCCTTGTGCTAGTGCATGTAAGATGGCCATTATTCCAGCAGTTCTGCTCACACCTGAGCAACTTCTTCAGTGCATGCATTCAGCCATGAGAACATCAATTGCACACGGTTGAAAATGTTTCCAGATTGTGGACTTCTTGGAAGCTCTATTTTCTGAATGCATGTTCCTAATAAAAATCTAACTTCCAAATCTTATTTCGGGTGGGGGGAGGTTGAAAAAAAAACCTGTGACTCCTTTAAGGAGCAGATAAAAGCAGGGGTTCTTAACTATTTTGTGCCATGGGCTGGACCACGCCCCCTCAGACAGCTGAGCTGGCCAGACAAATGGTTTTCCCCTGCTGTAAATGCTGGTGGGTGCATTTGTGCAGACACGGGCACATTTATGGCTGTCATAAACATGTCTGCTTCCACTTCTGGGGTCATTGCCGTGGGCTGGATAATTTTCCACCCTGGGCTGGGTCTGGCCCACAGGCCGTAGGTTGCGAACCCCTGGATTAGAGCCTCAGATCCCAGCAGTAAACTCTGGATCATACAAAAGCTGGACAACTCTGCCTAATTGCCCTATCTGAACATGATTGCTAATGGTTCCCTCATCCTCCATAATTACCGTTTCTAAAATCTATTAATGTGAGCCTATGAAGAAATTTAGTATTCAATTCTGGGAAAGCTTGCAAAAGTAGGGTAGACCATTAATTACATTTGTTTATTTGGGGAGAAAATTCACAGGAATAGTTTTTTTTTCAGCCAATGACACCCCTGAGAAACAATAGCAAATTGGAACAGCCCTATGGCTTCTGTCTTACATGGCCATGGCCCTCCCATTTAACTGGATTGCTTATTATAGCCTGTTGTTAAAACTGAGACAGCTTGGTTTATCTAAGAGTGTCATGCTTTGGAAAGACAAGCAGCCTTTCATGACCCATTTAGCGAGCACCTGTTATTTGTCCGCCTCATTAATCAAGCTGTTTTTCCTGATAAGCACTGCTGTACAAACACCCTTAGCCCGCTACTTCTTATTCACATTACTGTCTGCGTTGGGAGCATAGGCTTCCTCCACATCAGCCAACAGTGAATAGGCTGCTGTTGTTCAGGTATGTACCTTTTATAAGCATCAATCGAGTCGTTAAGAAGCAGACAGGGAGGAACTGGGCACTTTAATGCCAGCTATTAACACAAAACTAACTGGTGTAAAACTGATGAGGACTTTGTGTGCCAAAAGGGCTCATTGACTCATGTAGAGTTGCCATAATTCTCTCCCACAAAACTGGGATCGATGTATACTTGACAAAAATGGGCGAGTTATCTTCAAAATAGCCTTTTAAAAAACAAACATAATGACAGCTATAAAACACTTTCACATTAAATATATCAATGCATAAAGAAATTTATTTGCAACAGTTAATTCTTACTGTAGGATGACCTGTTGTACTTCTGAGAAGTCATGTCATGGTCAACTCTTAACATCTTCAGTTCCAGGAAACACACTGGTCACACTTATCGGGTGGTGGTGTGAGGTGAGGATGTTAAGATTTGTATCCAGGTATATTCCAACTCCAATGTGGCAGGAAATCGCTCGTTTGATGGCAAAAGTTCGAATTTATTTTCATGGTGTGTTATAATACACAATCAGTAAGTTTTAAAAATCCAGGACTTTAACATTATTTTTATTAAACTGGCCTGGACAATTTTTCCAACCTTGAATCCGGACAATTCCGGTTTTCCGGGACGTGTGGCAACCCTAGACTCGTGGAACTGGATCAGTGGTACTGGGGTCATGCTACAATGTGGAAGGAGAGTCTTCATGGCTGATCGCAATGATGATCACCTATATTCAGATTCAGATATGGCAGAAGAAGAAGAAGCATTTGGATGAGTTTCCTTAAAGTGAAAGACAAGAAAAAGCAGAAAGTCTCAATGTGCTGAATGCTTTCAGCCATTCAGGACAATGAAGACTTGGCTCAAGAAGGTACTAAGATACCATCCCTTTTTTCTTTTTGGCATCTGACCAATCTAACATAGGATTTTCTTTTGGTTTCTCTGTTGCTTCTGTAATATACTTTGCTTCGTCTTTCTGCTAGAAATCTAACCTATGGACTTTATAGTCCAGCAAGGTTGGGAGCTGGTGCATGGATCCAAGTAGTATAATTCTTATTTCCAATGCAGAAGTGCTTGGAAGCAAAAGAAACATTAGAAAGTTGTTTGTTATATCGACAAACCAGCAAATATTCTCTCTTGAGCACCATATTTAAAGATACAGAATTTTAAGGGCCACCTCCTTTCCAAGAGCTCCCTATATATCAAATTTTGGGAGCAGGAGGTGTGAAGTTAAAATATGGTGCCAAGTTATATGCTTAACACCAAGTGTTCTACCAAGAATCCACTCTAAATTGTACCTGGACTTATCTTCCCCACATCTCATCTCAATTTCTGCAAAATAAGAATCCAGAGGAGGGAAATTCCAAAGCAAATTGATTTCAGTTATATGATTGTTTCCTCCCAATTCTGCTGAACAACCATTTCCTCTATATAAATGTTAAAAGCAGTTGGCTCTTCAGGTGTTTTTGACTATTATTCTCTAGAACATTTTTTCCACTGGCTATGCTAGGTGGGCTTCTGGGGTTTGTAGCCTGAAATTCTGAGAAGTGAAGGGTGTGGTGTCAGATGGGCATTTGTCCCAATATTTGGTCTGGGTTGTGGGAGGGCTTGTTTGTTCTCATTCCTGATGACCACATGATATATGTGTCATTGTAAACCAGCCAGCCCTTGCTTGATGCCTACCCACACATGCCCAGGGGCTACTGTTCTTGGTGCCAGTAGGACTGATTTGGTTTGATTTGGTTCCAGTGAATGTGATCATTGCGATCGAACCAAAGTGGACAGTTTAAGCTGTTATTTTGCTTAATGATCTTAAGAAATGAAAAGCTTTCTTGCTACTTCCATCCTTGTTGTGAAGATGAAGACACAGGAAGTTTTCCTTTCCTTTTAAACCTCTGTTAATGCATCAGCTATGTTTTCAAGAAGCTTTTTTTTTCTAATTAATTTTTTATTGAATTTTCTAAATAGACATACAATAATTCAACAATAAAACATACATAAACAAAATAAGAAAAATAAGAAAAGAAAAAAATAGCATTAATGCATACAAGATTTTTACTATTTATATTGATACAATATTCTGACATAGAAGTTAATTTCTAATTTCTATTTTTATAACCTTGTTAACATTATATATAGATTAAAACTTCTTCTGAACTACCTGATTTGATAAATCTACTAAAACATGCTATAAAATGTTATTATTAAACTTAAACTTATAGTATGATACTTTTAATAAAAGAAAAAGTATACAAATAAAAATACATATAAACACCCAGTGCTTTATGCAATGCCCTGGAGAGCACGAAGTTTTGTATTAGTTAATTCCAAAAACTCCTTTTATCAGGTACAGGTCTATTTCTTTCCTCCCCCTTAAGTGAGTGATCCACAAATGTCTGCCATATATTCCAAAATCTGTTCTCTTTAAAAATACCCTTTTTCTTATTAATCTCCCATGTTAATTTATCATTCAATGCTAAATCCCACATTTCCTTGTACCACTCTTCCATTTTTATATTTACTTCATTTTTCCAATTCTTAGCAATACACATTCTACCCGTTGTCAACATTATCTCTAATAACTCTTTTTTATCATTATTTAAATTTATACTTTCAACATCTGTCAACATAGTGGTGCCTGACCCCAGTTTAATTTTTATACTCATTATTTCTCCAATCTCCTTCTCAAATTTTCTCTAAAAATCTTTTACCACATTACAACTCCACCACATGTGTTCATATGTTCCCATTGCATCCTTACACCGCCAACACATTTTGTCCTTCTTATTATAAATCTGATGTAACCTCACTGGGGTCAGATACCACTTCCACAACATTTAATAATTATGCTCCTTTATTCTAACTAACATAGTTCTCATGATTCTTTTCTTCCATTTTTTTACCCCAAATATCATCTTTTATCTTTATTTTCAAATCTTGCTCCAGCTTATTCTCAACTCCTCCTGTGGATTACCCGCCTTATTCAATAATGTGTATAATTTACTCACAACACCCTTAATACCTCTTTCACCTTTTCTTATTCTTAGAATCAATTCCTCAAACTCTGTCCTCTCTCTTTGTAATCCAGTTTCACTCATATACTTACTATTCCATTTATTTACCAGTGCTGTCTGGAACCAATTAAGTTTCAATTGCCCATACAAATCTTTTTCTCTCTCACTATCTTTACAGACCCGTAGCCAGTCTTTCAGCAGGGAAACATCATTCTTATCAAGTACCTCTTTTACCTTTTTGTGAATTTTTATTGGGAAATTTGCAATATCCTCCATTTCAATAATAGGAGACATAACCGGAGCCAATTCCTTCTTTAATTTTTTCCATACTCCCATTAATGTTTTCATCATATTGTTCCTAATTACCACTTTCCCCATATTACAACCCAAAAAGACCTTTTTTCCTAAATGATAATAATCCTTCATCTTAATTTCTTCCCAAATTGCTTTTTCCTTAGCTAGTATCTTCACAACATTCTTAATTTGAAAGGCTTGGTAATATACCATCAAATTCGGCATTCCTAAACCACCTTCCTTCTGGGACAAATACCAATTTTTTTCGATAATCTGGGTCTCTTTCCTCCATTACAAAATTTTTTAATAATTTTTTGAAATTCCATAATTTCCTCATCCTTCAATTGAATTGAAAGAGTGTCAAATAGAAAATTAATTTTAGGCAATAACATCATTTTACTAAGTGCAATTCTTCCAAACCATGACAATTTCAACTTTTGAAATCGCTGTATTTTTTCTTTAATTTCTATTTTCAGTCTTCCATAATTTAATTTCTTAAGATCTTCAAATTTATTTGAAACATTTATCCCCAAATATTTCAAATTATCTTTAATTTGTAAATTGCCCTTTCCCTTTATCTTCTGTTGTTCTTCTTTACCCATATTACACATTATCATTTCAGATTTGTCCCAGTTTATTCTCAAACCTATAATATCTTCAAAGTCCTTTAACTGTTCTTGTATTCTGACTAATGCCTTTCTGGGATGTTTAACCATTATCAAAGTATCATCTGCATATAAACTTATCTTATTTCCTGACAGGAAGCTTTTAATTTCTTAATATTTGTAAGCAATTTAAACAGACCATGGAGAGGGAGACAGGAAGGGAATTTTGTTTTTGTTTTATTTAAAAGAAAAGAAAATCAGTCTAGATCAGGGTCCCTCAAACATGGCTCTCCAGGTGTTCTTGGACTTCAATTCCTAGAAGCCCAAGTCAGCACATTTGCTGATCAGGGCTTAAGGGAATTGAAGTACAAGAACATCTGGAGAGCCAAGTTTAAGGAACCCTGGTCTAGATCATGCTAAACAGGATCACTTGACTTGTGATGTGGTTGATCTTTGCATGTGGATGAAAAGATCATCCCAAATTACATACCATACCTCAATATGATCCTATCAGATTGCACTTAAGGTTTTTTTTATCAACCCTGACTGCTCATTGGAAGGTCAAATAGTAAAGATGAGGCTAAAGTACTTTGGGCATCAAATGAGAAGGGAGGACTCACTTGAGAAGGCCGTGATGTTGGGAAAGGTGGAGAGCAAAAGAAGAAGGGGGAGGCCAAAGATGAGATGGATAGATGGCATTGTAGACACAATGGGCACAGAACTGGGAGAACTGAGGGGGATGGTGGAGGACAGAGATGCCTGGAGAACAATGGTCCATAGGGTCGCAAAGGGTCGGAATCGACTGTGCGACTGAACAACAACAAAATAAAGCCAGAACAAAATCTTCTTTGCTCATATCTACCCATCCTCTCCTATACTGAAGTTATACTGACTATACTGGAGCTATACTGTCTATAAAGATGGGCTATGTTGAAATGTTGGGTAATTTTTTTCAGTCAAAAGCATACCTCACATTATTGATGCAACAAGAAATTCCATAGACACATCCATTAAACTACCAAGAGACCATTAAAGACCACCAATTCTAATAATAATCTTACAACTGCAGAGCTGGAAGGCAACCCATTGATCAAGTCTAGACTATGTAAAGGAGGTACAGTGAGGAATTGAACTCCCAACCTCTGACTCCAGATATCTAAATCACTGAACTATCCAGCAGTGTTATTTGTGGGAGTTCATTATACTTTTAGCTTAAAACATTAGCTGTGTTTAGCTAGCAATTGTGGTTAGCTCTTCCTGCGCCCGACCACAGTAACAATTGTGGTTAGCTATTTCCTGAATCAACAATCACTTCCTGCCTCTGTGCAGAGATTCTGCATCTGTGCAGAGATTCTGCAGTTCCTGGTTTGGTGCAGAAAAGCACCTTTATGTAATCTTCAAATATATGCTTTTGGTATTAGCCTTTTACAGCTGAAGTTAGATCGTATCTACTGCTGAATATACAGGTAACAGCTTTTGCAAGGGTACCACCACAGAGAATAGCCTTTTTGCCTATTCTGGCAGGATATAAGCTACTGCGCATGTACTAGTAAGAGATATAGGTCATGTTCCATATATGGTTATGCTATAGAGAATGTCATATTATTGGCTGAATACCACTGCACCTATGCTGGCGTAGACATCCTGTGTAACCTGTAAGCTCAATAAAACTTTCCTCCCCGGTGCTGGGGCAGAGAATTCTTGCGCACCATTAACTCTGACTGCTCTTTCTGTTTCTGCTGACTTTATGCTTACACCCTTGTTGAGCTGGATTCTCAACAAGTGCTTGGTCAATCTCTGACCTGATCTCCTTTTCTGTGGCCACCCTCTGGCTAGAATTTCTCCACAGTTATTAATGCCAGAAACTCCTTATGGTAATTTTTATTAGTGGAAAATCAAATCAAATTGATTTGAGAGTGTATTAAATGATTATTCAAAATAAATGTTGTTAATGGTTCTGCTATTGCACACACAGAGTCCCTGAATGAGGGTACAAAATGCTTCCATTAATTTTAACACTGTCAAGGACTAGGAGACTGTATTAATTTTGTCTTCTAAATGGGTGTTTAATTTATGGATGTGATAAAGACAATGGAAATAGAGTACAGGAGGAAATGAATATCAGTAAGAACCTGCTACTTAATGAAATATGGCCATCTATTTCTTTGGTATATGATATGCCCTGTGGATAAAAGCTTGGAGTTCAGTTCTAGAACTGCTTATCAAAAGCAAATAAATGACTTCAGAAAACCTGATAGTGAGAGTCAACTGAGGATTGCAGTGCTAGATTTTGATCTGAGTCTAGGAGCCAGGTATAAATTTGCACAGTGGTGTTAGGAAATTGTTTTGGTCACTTATAGTTAAGACTACTATAATTTACAAAGCAAGTGTAATTGAAAAGGAATATATAAAACTTTAAGCCATAAATAGGAAATCTTTCTTTCACTATATCTCTCAGAATCTCTTACTGAGCACATTACTTATAGTAAGGGTTTCCTAACCTATGTCCCACAGGCTGGCCCCAGCCCCCAACGTCATCTCATCCGGCCCATTACTGCCTCTGCTGCACTTGGAAGTGGAAGCAGGCATGTTTATGTCATTCGTAAAAAGTGCCCTAACATTCACAAATGAGCCCACGGCTGGCGCAAATGTAGAAGTGGGCGCATTTATGTCAGCTGTAAATGTGCCCGCTTCCGGGTGGCATGGTTTGGCCCAAAATGCTGTCCAGACGCATGGTCAGGCCTGCGATGCAAAAAGGTTGGCCACCCCTGACTTATAGGATTTGAGGAGTCTTAGTAAAAAGTATAGCTTTTCCCATCTCTTAGATTTCAGAATTTCTGGAAACTTCTTCATTCCCCACTTTGTGTCCCTCTTCCAGGCCACAAACAAATATCGGAGACAGCCCAAAATTGAAAATAGATGGCAGAAAAATGATTAAGGTAGTTTTTCTAGGTTTGTGAAATCCTTTGTTTTAGACCAATTATCAAACAAAGCAAGCTAATTCACATTACCTCTGTGGTGGGAGAAACTCATGCTGTGTTACTTAGATAGCCAGAGAAATTAATAATTTCCCTTTCCCAGTCAAGGGCAATCGCTAATGTCTGGTTTTGGCCATAGTGTACTGCTTATGTTTTGATAAGAGGATGGAAGAACCTTATGCTGTGTCAGGAACATATCAGCCTTGTGCAAGATCAAATGAAAGGCTATCAATTATTGCACCCTGTTTCCCACAGCAGCCTACCAGATGCCTATAAGCTAAACATAGCACACATATACTCTCCTTCCTGTACTTGTTCCTTACTGACTTGTAGACTAGTTAGAACTGCACAGTATAAACTTGCAATCACATAGGCTGCATGTGAAATCTAACTAGTTGTCAATGGCATGCTTGAACATGTCTGGGTCATGAACCCAATTGCATGTCTGGACATGTGACCGACAGCTAGCAAAATGTGGCAACACTTCCATGGATGCTCTTGCACACATAATATTTTGGCCATTAACCAGGATGGAGGCAGCACATGAAGTGGGGAATGGAAGGAGGAAATGAAGTTGTGTGAATGTTTGAAACACGTCTCCCAGTTCATCATCCAGGGATCCAAAGATGTCAAAGGGCATGCTGGTGTCACTGTCATCTAACCAATGGAAAGCTGGAGGGTGAAATAAATTCCCTATTCTAAAACAATTTCCTTCCCATGATACATAGGGGTCAAAAGGTCCTTCTCCCATTAACAAGAAATGGTATGGATTTTAAGAAGGAGAGTGTAAATGGAGGAGGCTATATGGATTTTCTGAGCAATCTGGGAATGCAGGAGGAAGTGGAAATGGATGGAATAGAATCAGTGGTGTACTGCTCCAGGTTGCCACTGGATCCCGGGAACTGGTAGTGGAAATTTCCCCAGGCCATGCCCACTTGGCCAGCCACACCCACCTCCCTACCCCAGGCCATGTTGTGGCCGGCCAAGTGGGCACGGCCCACAGAGTTAGCTACACCCACAGAGTTAGCCACGCCCAGGGTGGGGGTAGTAATTTTTTTTGCAGTGCATCACTGAATAGAATCCATGTAGAATGATGGGCCTATTGCTTGGTATTAAATAATTGTTATATATACTGTGGCTTGGGTCCAGACTCAGTTCTAAGGTGATGTTGAGTCCGTGTATATGATGCAATGCCACAACCAGATTGGGGGTTAACCAACAGGATGTTTATTAAGCTCAGTTCGAAGTGTGAACAGACTCAAATATAATACACGTAGTCAGAACATAACTGGAAACAGACTTTAACCAGACCTGGGGGAAACATGGTGAGCTAGCCTTATATACACAGACGGGCGGCAGTTAAAGTGATACATTTGCCCGGACTTAATGCAGGAAACCTGTGCACAAATCAGGGTCATTTGCAAACATAGGAATCCGGTGCCTTGTAGATAAAGGGCGTGAATATCGCAAAGACTTAAAGGCGAATGAACTTAAGTAAATCAGCGTAGGCAAGGCTTGGACACAACAGGTGAAGACCAAAAAGAAACATGTAAAAGAAACATGTCTTAGGATGCTAGAAAACAATGTTTATTGCTTCAAAAAGTCCAACATGGTTTGATACATCAGTATTCAAAGGCCTTTTTTCTAAGGAAATTAAAAGAAGCAGTCTGCATAAGTTTCTTCTGGAGGTCTCCAAATCAACTCACTAGTAATTGCTAAAAATTTCTTACTTAGATGCTGGGAAGAAAGTATTTGAATACTGACAATCTGAAATGTGTTGAGCATTTTGAAGACTTAAACATTTCCCAGCAAGCAGGGACACATTTGTTTTGTACCTGGGTTACCTTTGGATGCTGTCTAATGTTCACTAATTCCAATCATGAAACAAAGCAATCCAATTTTCAATTGCAGGGGTGAAAAAAGCTCATGCTAGGATATACAGTACATATAGGCATCTTCCAACAATTATAGGAATGTGGCTTTTAAAAGCAGTTGTGATTCGGAATCTGGATAAGACCCTATGAAAAGAAGAACATCTGATGTAATATTCCTTCTAAGACAAATTCAGTAAGGATTTCAAATCTCACTGCATAGGAAAAAAATTTATGTAGAGAATTACTAAAACTGAATGTTAAACAATATTGACTACGCATTATTCAACTTTCTTTCCAGCAATTCAACAGCTGTACAATGAGAACACTTTTATTCATTAGCCTTCTCCTTAGTGCTGTTGGGATTTGCCTAACAAGAAGCCATGTAACCGGACCAATGGCTGATGGCAGCACACTCTTTGCAGTGGATTTCTATCGAGTGCTTTCTCAGTCCAGGAAAAGTGAGAACATTCTCTATTCCCCTCTGGGAGTTTCTTTGATGCTTGGAATGGTACATCTAGGAGCAAAGGGGGAAGCATACCATGAGATCAGACAACTTTTGAGGTTGAAAGAAAATGACAGTGAGTATTTATGTAACTGAATGCCGCCGGTCCCCTAAAAGTTTGTAACAGGAATGGGCAGCTTTGTTAAATGGGGTTTCTTTACCTGCTGCCCAATCTTTGGAGCTGTCATCTGCAATGCATTAAAATCAAGCAAAATGGTGCCCTTCCAAATAGTTGCTTCCAAAATATAATGTGATTTTTTTCCAGAAGGGGCCATGGGAGACTAAATAAACAGCCTTGGAATTCACGTGGCTGGAGGACCATCTAAATTCCACCTCTAATATCTAGCTATGCCTGAAAATGCTCTTTTGGGCTCCTGTGAGAAACAGCAGTATAGAAATAACATAAATCATCTTTGTCACTTCTGTGTTGTAGCAAGAACAATCTGTGTTGCAGTAGTAATGAAACCATTATTTCCTGCCTATTGGCAATATGATATTTTGATTTCGGTGCAAAAATTAACACATGCACGCATGCAACCACAATTGCCTTTATTGTATCTCAACCAAGCAGTAAATGAATCATGCTTTCAACTGCAGGACCTAAGAAAATGTAGTAAGATGATATAATTGCTTGTATTTCAAATGCTTTCTGAGCCAAATGGCAATCAAGAAGGCAAAGTGATTAGGCAGGCAACATATTTTGATATTGCTCAGCTTAGAAACTATGTTAGTTTAGTTTGAATTATTTTGATTTCAAAACTGAATCCTTTGATTTCCTAGGCACCCCAAATCAGAAAGACAGATGGAGATGTTTATAGCATTTGTTTAGCCCTTTCACAGATGATGCAAATCCATTTATTCAAACAGATGACTGGCTATTATTATGGGTTTTTTTTCCTTTTAAAAGATGCATTTGGAAAGAGAAATTCTTTTTCTGCAAATTCAACCAACTGTCTGGTTGTCCATCAATAATGCTAAGCCAGATCTTCATAATGTCTTGTGCAGTACTTGCAGTAATAGGTTCCAGCAATGATATATGGTCAGTGTTTAGTTGGATTTGTATACCAGTAGGTTTTCATAGACTTAAAGAGGATGGACCATAGAGATGCTTCAGCACTTCAGTACTTTCTCTTCTTCTATGCACCCCTTCCAAAGAGTTTTGAGGGGAAAAAGCAGCTACCATCTTCCTTCTTTCTCACCAATGCCACTCAACTATTATACATCTAGCCCAGTATAATAAGCACAGAAGAAGTGGCTGATCAACAAAATGCAAATAACCTATCTGATCCATCTAACTTTTAAAAAATCTATCCCACAAAGCAACAGCTATCACGATTTTATGCAATTTGCATTATTTGTACAAAACATATTCTTGAATATGCCCAAAATCTAATTAATGCCAGCAGACAACTGCAATTCAAAACCAGCAGATGAGGAGAACATATTTGTGGTTTTTTATCTTCCGCACAAGAATGAAACAAGTAAGGGTTAATATACCAGGGATAGTGGTGGTGATGGGGCTCAAAGATAATGGGCATCTTAAAGGTCTCTGCTTTCTCCTGTTATGGTTCATAACATTTACATTGAACTTTGTCTGGCTTACCTTTCAAATTCTACATTTTACCTTTAGAAGTGGGGGGAGAGAAATATTGGCACTTTAAAGACTAATATATTTGTTTAAGCTTTGATGGATCAAAATTGAGTTTTTCTGATGCCATTTTTCTTCTTGGCTTTTTCTTTTAATTTTGCAGACATGTTGACACAGACTAAGAGTATGTCTAGACTAGTGCTTAGAGAACTCTTTTGTGCTGTCAAGGGTCAGTCTGAGATTTATGATCCAGATTTCATGGTTGCTGGAGCACTGTGACTTTCCTCCGAGTTCTTCTTTTTGAACCCTTGGCAGGGGGTTGTACTTTCTTTCTGCACTGCAATATACAGTAAAACCTTGCATAAAGAGCACCTCGCTTAGAGACTAACTCGCTTAAAGAACAGAATTTTCTCTGAATGGTCACCTCGCTTACAACTAAAACCAACCAAAAACTTACTTAACAACTAAATTGGGGTTTGCAATCTGCCCCCCGCCAGAAGTCACCACTTACAATGGTGTTTCGCTTAAAGAGCAAACTCACTTAAAGAGCAATCCCGTGGAACGTGTTATGCTCTTTAAGCAAGGTGCCACTGTACATCATTCCCAGCACCTTTGGATGCTGGGATTGACATTTAAGGGGAGGTTTGAAGTGAAAAAGCTGCTTCCATGGTAAATGTCTGGAATATAGGATGTTGCAATTAGACATTTCTCCTCCTGGGCAGTGGAACCAGTGCTGGGCATCAGCCGGTCCGCCCCGGTCTGACCGGACCGGTAGCAGACCTGGCTGACCACGCCCCCTCCCCATCCCACCCCACCCACCTCTTCCTGGGAGAGCGGGCGACCCGATGGCATCGGCTATTCCAATCCTTCTCCAGAGCAGCTGCTGCTGCCTCCTTAAAAGGCTGCGGGTGCAGCTGGGGGGGGGAGGTGGCAGTGTATGTGTGCCAAGCCCTGAAGGGAAGGGGAGGGGGAGCTGATGTCATGTGCCACCCAGAGGAGCTCGCCTGCCTGCCCCGCATGCCCCTGCCACTGCTCCTTGCCTCTTGCCTCCTTCTAGCAGCAGCAGCACAACTTTTGCGATGCCTGGAGCTAGTCCTGCAGGAAGAGAACTTCCTGCAGGATGTCTGTCTGGGCATTGCGAGAGGTGTCCAGGCAGCATGGCACAAGCAGGGCAACTCTCGCAATGCCCAGAGTCAGACAGACAGACTTCCTGCAGGAAGTTCTATTCCTGCAGGACTAGCTCCAGGCATCGCGGAAGTTGTGCTGCTGCTGCTGCTAGAAGGAGGCAAGGAGCGGCGGTGGGGTCACACAGGGCAGGCATCCGAGCTGCTCTGGGTGGCGTGACGTCAGCTCCCCATCCCTTTCCCCCAGGCGCGCATATGCTGCCACCTCCGCCACCACCCGAGCGGCACCCACGCCTATTAAGGAGGCAGCAGCAGCCGCTCTGGAGGAGATTGGAGAAGGAAGAGCCATCATTGCTCTCCTGGGAGGAGGTGGGCGTGATCGGGAAGCAGCAGCACGGCTGGACTCGCTGGTCCTGGAGGACTAAAGGAAGAGGGAAAGCCAAAGCCATCATGTGAGCACTCCTTCCCTCCCCCCCCCTGGGAGAAAGGAGCAGCCTGACGTGGTGCCTTCTGGGTAAGTGTGTTTTTTTGTTTTGTTTACTTCCCCCCGTGTGTGTGTGTGTGTGTGGGGGGAGCAGAGGCTAAAGGGATTTCCCAGGGTGGTGGTGGAGGGGGAATGAGGGCCGTGAAGCTCTCTAAACAGCAGTGAGTCTTTAAGGTGTTTACCTCCTGATCTGCTTGCACAGAATAAAACTTTAGAATTGGTAGCAATTTTATTCTGTGCAAGCATATCAGAGAGTAAACAAAAAAATGTTATGACACCTTAAAGACACACTGCTGCATCACGGTAGACTGCAGCTGGCCCAGGGCACTCCACGGTAAAACAGAGATGACCACTGAATCCTAGAGTTGGATATGACTGGCTTTCAAGCAAGGGATACCTTTACCTTGCTCAAAAGCCAGTCGTATCCCATGCTAGGGTTCAGGTTGCTCATCTCTGTTTCAAAGCCGAAGAGCCAGCGCTGTCTGCTTTTGCAGACGTTTCCATGGTCATGTGGCAGGCATGGCTAGACACCGAAGTACACGGAACGCTGTTTACTTTCCCACCAAAGTGGTCCCTATTCATCCACTTGAAATTTCTTGCTTTCGAACTGCTAGGTTGGCAGGAACTGGGACAGAGGCGGGAGCTCACTCCAACATCCATCACTTGGGTCTCCAACTGCTGACCTGCCACCTGCCAGTCAGAGCCTTAGCCACTTGAGCTCAGTGGTTAAGAAGCTTGCCTTGTTAGCTGGAAGGCCGACATGACCGTTTGAGCTCCCGTCTCTGTCCCAGCTCCTGGCAACCGCAAGTTGATAAATAGGAACCACTTCAGTGGGAAAGGTAACAACATTCTGGTGTCTAGTCATGCCTGCCACATGTCCACAGAAACATCTACAAACAGACAGTGCTGACTCATTGGCTATAAATAGATGAGCACTGAACCCTAGAGTCAGATATGACTGGCAGCTTTGGATCTAACAATAGGTAAAGGTAAAGGTTGCCCTTGCTCAAAAGCCAGTCGTATCTGACTCTAGGGTGCAGTGCTCATCTCCATTTACAGCCAAAGAGGCAGTGCTGTCTGTGTTTGCAGATGTTTTCATGGGCTATGTGGCAGGCATGACTAGATTGGCCACCCAGTCACATGCCCACTGATTAGGCCACACCAACCAGTTAGGCCACACCCACCAGTTAGGCCACACCCACCAGTTAGGCCACACCCACGGTGTGGCAGTAAATTTTTTGGTGCCCATCACTGAGCTCACTCCACCATGCAGTACTTGGGTATCAAACTCCGACCTTCCAGTCTTCAAGTTCAGCATCTTAACCACTTGAGCCACCAGCAGATAAAGAGAAGCTTTTGGTGTTCTCTCACAACACTGTAATCAAGAATCATCCATTGAGCAGTGGGAGGTTCAAGACAGATATAAGACAGAAGACAGATAGAAGGAAGTACATCTTCATATTGCACATAGTTAAAGTGTACATAGCTCAGTGATTTAGGTACAGTAGATCCTCGCACAACGACGTTACTTGGTTCCCTAAGTAGCGTTGCTAAGCAAATTTTGTTGTTACGCGGGTTTCTATGGAGTTTCCCGCATAACGACATTTTTAGCATTGTTGTCCAGTTATTTTAGCATTGTTGTCCGGACAATGACACTAAAAACATTGTTATGCAGGGGAACACGTGGGGCATAACGACGGGTTGTTAAGCGAAAATGATGCTATATGAACACGTTGTTATGTGAGGGTTGACTGTATCTGGCTGTGGAACCAGAGGCTTGGAGTTCAATTCCCCACTGTGCTTCCCAGAAAAACCGGCCTAAGTAGCCTTGGGTAAACTATACAGTCTTAGGGTGACCCCTGAAGAGGGGAATGTAAACCACTTTTCAGTACTCTCTACCTAGACAATCTAGAAAGGGTCACCTCCATACCTGTCAAGTTTTAGATTTGAACATAAGGGAAATGTTGGGCTATGCCCTCTCCCCAAGAGGCAACGCCCCCTCCTCCCCACAATCCAGGCACATCCAAGAGCCTAGAAGAGTAGGAGCCACCAGAACCAGGGAGGAGGTAAATACTGTAATTTAAAACCCCTTTCCCTATTCACTCCCACATCATTTCATAATATGGTGGTTTTTTATGGAACTGTTTTTACACTTATATCAGTTAATTGTCTACTGTCTTAGCCTTGTGTACGTCAATTTCATTTTTTAAAAATCTGTGTTTAAGACAGGGCCATCGAAATATCCTTTTAATGTTGTATGCAAATACAACACCAAGGCAACAGCTGATCCTGGGCTGCCTCTCCCAGCCTGAGGGAAGGTAAAAGCCACCAGCCCCTGGCCTGCCGAGAACACCAAGGCCACAGCTGATTCTGGGCTGCTTCTCACAGTCTGAGGGAAGATAAAAGTGACCAGCCTCTGGCCTGCCGAGAACACCAAGACCATAGTTGATCCTCGACTGCTTCTCCCACCCTGAGGGAAGGTAAATGCCACCAGCCCCTGGCCTGCCGAGAACACCGCCTTCGGGAGGGAGACTGGCGAGAACACCTGAGGCAGGGCGGCTTCTGGACTCCTGGTTGGGCTCCAAGGCCACCTCCACCGCCTCCACCGCCACTTAGCCAGTTTCATCTTCGGGAGTGGAGGCCGTTGAGAACATTGGATGTTTGTCTTCCATCCCATGGCTGGTTTCGGAGAGGGGATATTTTTCCCGGCTGTGTGGGTCCGGCGCAGCAGCTACAAGGAGGACCTTGTGCCGCCAGGACCGGGGGCAGGGAGGAGAACATTGGCTGCACCTGGGGTCGCTCGTGGCCCCAAAGATGGCACCCCCCCGCCATCTATGCAGCCACGAGCCTTGCTTGCCAGGACTGGGGTGGGGAGGAGAGCGTTGATTGTACCTGGGGTCGCTTGCAGCCACAAAAGCGACGCCCTCCGCCATCCCGGCAGCCATGAGCCTTGCGCTGCCAGAACTGGGGCGGGGAGGAAAACAGTGGCCGTACCTGGGGTTGCTTGTGGCCTCAAAAGTGGCACCCCTCACCATCCCTGCAGCATCGCGCCTCGTGCCACGTGGACCAGGGTGGGGAGGAGAACAATGGCCGCACCTGGGGTTTCTTGGCGGCCTTAGGGGCAGTGCCCCCCTCCCCGTCACCCCTGTGGCCTTACAGCGCTTGGACCAGGGCCGGGAGGAGGAGACTTCCGTCATTGGAGTTCTGTTAGGGGGGGTGGAGGGAGTGAGAGGGTATGTTTTAAGTGGGTTAGGGAGGGAGGGAGGGGGAGATGGCCTTGCCAGCCAGGAAGAGAGGGCGACACTCCATCTGGGTTAATGGTGGAGGTTCCAGGGGCTCATTTAGAGGTTGTGATGGGCATGGGGCGTTATAGCGGGAACCATGGGGCAGGCCGCACTCGGGGAACACGGGACCGATGCTTAGTATCTGTCCCACGTTCTGGCCCCCCGGTTTCACCTCTAGCGTCCTGAGCAGCTGATCCAGGGTGACCCCGCCCTTAGGCTGCTGCTGATGAATGCCAGGTCGGTCTGTAATAAGGCTCCCCTAATACAAGACTCTATTTTGGGGGAGCGGGCCGACCTGGCATGCATCACTGAGACCTGGCTGAGACCTGAGGATGGGGTGCCTCTATAAGAGATGTGTCCGGCCGGGTTCGGTGTTTGGCACTAGCCTAGGGATGTGGGTAAGGGCGGTGGTGTTGCCATTATAGCCAGGGAGTCATTGGGAGTCGCCAGGGCCACCGCTCCACAAATTTCGGGTTGTGAGCCCCTGCTCCTGCGGTTGGGCCCTAAGAGTCAGTTGGGGGTCCTACTCCTGTACCTGCCTCCTTGCAGGGTAAGGGACTCTCTGCCTGGGCTCCTTGAAGCCATCTCGGCGTTGGCTTTGGAGTTCCCTAGACTGATGGTTTTGGGGGACTTCAATTTGCCTTCGCTGGGGTCTGGTTCCGAGGTGGCACAGGAGTTCATAGCTTCCATGGCAGCTATGGACCTGGCTCAGGTAATTCAGGGCCCGACCAGGGGCAGTGGCCACACGCCAGATTTAGTCTTTTTGTCGGGATGGTGGCAGAGTGATCTGAGTTTACAGAAGCTAGACATAACACCTGTGCCATGGTCAGATCACTATCTGGTGGCTCTAGACTTTCTGGGGGCGACACTTCATCGTAAGGAGGTATGGTCGATTAAAGTGGCCCGCCCCCAGCAACTGATGGATCCGGATGGATTCCAGAGGGAACTGGGGGAATTTCGTCTGGATCGGCGAAACGATTCACCTGAGGCACTTGTTGACCTGTGGTACGGGTCGACTACATCTGCCTTGGATGTAATCGCTCCACTACGGCCTCTCAGAGCCCGTGGAGCTAGGTCATCCCCGTAGTTCACTGAAGAACTACAGGAGCTCAAACAGGCAAAGAGACGCCTTGAGCACCGCTGGGTCTTCACCCAGAGCGATTCCGATTGGACACTAGCTAGAGCTGCTATTAGGTAGGCCCTAGTGGCGATGGGGGTGGTGAGGAGGCAGTACTTCACCTCCCTTATTGCCTCCGCTGATAATCACCCAGCCACCCTGTTTCGGGTGACCAGGTCCCTCCTGGGTAGGGCAGGGCCTGTGCCTGGTTGGCAGCGATCGGCTGAGGACTTTGCTGACCATCTGGTGGAGAAAATCGATCGGATTCGCTTGGGGTTCAAACTTGGCGTGGACGGGGAGGGTCCAGGGGGAGCCAGTGCGCAGTTTTGCGGTGTTACCTGGGATCGGTTTGATCCAGTTGCCCCAGATGAAGTGGACAGGCTCCTTGCGGCGGTCCATGCCACTAATTGTCCATTGGATCCCTGTCCCGCCTGGCTGGTAAAAGCCTCTAAGATGGTGACAGGTGGCTGGGTCGGGGCTTTAATTAATGCGTCTTTTCGAGAGGGGATGTTTCCTGCACTGCTGAAACATGCTCTTGTGCACCCCCTCCTGAAGAAGCCTTCCCTCGATCCAGCAATCCTAACCAACTACAGACCTGTCTCCAACCTTCCTTTTTTGGGGAAGGTTCTGGAGAAGGCAGTGGCACGTCAGCTGCAGGGGGTACTGGATGAAGTGGAATATCTGGACCCATTCCAGTCAGGATTCAGACCTGGATATGGTACTGAGACTGCATTGGTCGCGCTGATGGATGATCTCTGGCGAGAGCGGGATGGCAATCATCCGTCCATCCTTGCTCTTCTTGACCTCTCAGTGGCCTTCGATACCATTGACCACGGTATCCTTCAGGAACGGCTCCGAGGATTGGGGATCCAGGGCACGGTGTGGTCCTGGTTTTCCTCATTTCTGAGGGGCCGGACCCAGTCGGTGTGGTTGGAGAGTGAGAGGTCGAGTCCTAGGCCCCTAAAATATGGGGTGCCTCAGGGCTCGGTACTCTCTCCTCTTCTATTTAACATCTACATGAAGCCGCTGGGTGAGATCATCCGTTCCCACGGGGTGCGGTACCACCAGTACGCAGATGACACACAGTTGTACATCTCGGCCCGTGGGGACCCCAGTGATGCAGTCAAAGTCCTTTCCAGCTGTCTGGAGGCTGTTGGGGTCTGGATGGGGGCAAATGGGCTACAGCTGAATCCTAGCAAGACAGAGTGGCTATGGATAGGGGGTCCTGCGTTATCCCGGGAGCTACCATCTTTGGTTTTGGATGGGGCTGTTTTGCCCCAGACCAACCCGGTGTGCAACTTGGGGGTCCTCCTGGATTCGCGGCAGCTGCTAGAAGAACAGGTGGCGGCTGTGGCCAGGAGGGCCTTCGCCCAACTTCGGGTGATTCGCCAGTTGCGCCCGCTCCTGGACCGGGACTCTTTGCTCATGGTCACTCATGCTCTGGTGACCTCCAGACTAGACTACTGTAATGCGCTCTACATGGGGCTGCCCTTGATGACCATTCGGAGGCTGCAGCTGGTCCAGAATGCCGCGGCCCGGGTGGTGATGAGGTGTGGACGTTATGCCCATGTCTCACCACTGCTTCGGGGGCTGCACTGGTTACCAGTTTGTCTCCGGGTGCAATTCAAGATGCTGGTTTTGACCTTTAAAGCCCTACATGGTAGTGGGCCAGGGTATCTTAGAGACCGCATCGCCCTAAGGACGTCTGTCCGTCCAACCAGAGCGGACCGGAGGGGCTCTCTAATTGTGCCATCAGCCAGGGGGGCTCGCCTCTCTGGCACAAGGAGGAGGGCCTTCTCCGTGTCTGCACCGGCCCTTTGGAACCTCCTGCCTGTGGAACTGCGTCTCCAGACAGAGTTGTTGCCCTTTAGGAAGGAACTAAAGACCTGGCTGGCGGGCCAAGTTTGGGGTGCAGGTGGGGATGGGTGGTTGGTATAGAGAAGTGTGCCTTCCCCCAAGGTTCCTTCAGTTCTTGCGCACCTTTTAGGGGTGTTTTTTTAAAAACTTTTAACTTTTTTATCATGTGTCTTTTATGTATTTACTGTCCGCTATGTAAACCGCCCTGAGTTGGGTTGTACCTGAGCGGGCAGTATATAAGTGTGAAAAATAAATAAATAAATAAATAAATATACTTGAAGCCGATTGGCTCATTGTCTCTTCCCTTTAACACGCTCTTTCCCAGGAAAGAGAAGAGACAATGAGCCAATCCGCTTCACGTATATTTTATATATATTATAGTAATAAGGGAGATTTATGGGAAAATACAGGTGGTGGGAAAGAGGGGTAAAATACGATAATTTCCCAGCCAATGTGACAGCTATGGTCACCTCCACTACTTGAAGGTGTATGTCTCTGTAAATCTGTTAATAGAAAATGTGAGTCAGATAATAAAGCTAAGTTCAAGTTCTGCTAGAAGAATCCCAGTATGGACTTGATTAGCCATTGTGTTGCTAGAATCATGAGCTAACTATGCCCACCTGAGTTCTTATTTTCATAATGGAGGGCGCTTGTGGGAATTGCAGTGCAACACATCTGGATAGCAAAAGGTTTCCTCCCCCTGCTCTATACCGAAATAATTTTCATTCTCCATCAATTTACAATTCTTTCTGTCTTTGTGACTACCAACTGCTATGGTTTCCTTGCTCTCTTTCCCACTGCACACATAACTCAGATGCACCAATATGTTGGAATCTTTAGACTTGTGTGCTAGAACCAGAGCTTGGAATGTTACTCTTTTTTTAACTGCACACTTAGAACTCCCTATAGGTACTCATTCAAACTGAGAATTCTGAGAGCTGCAATCCCCCCCAAAAGTGATGTTTTCAAAGACTCCTTCTCCCCGTATCTCTCTAAAATAATTTTTTCACTAATCCCTTTTTTACCTTTATTTTGCATGTTAATTTATCATTAATAGTTATGTATATTTATGCTTTTTCTTCTAATTGCAGCTGCAGCTGATAGCTGTAAGTAAATTTCCCTTTTCTCATTATAAGATGCATCTGGCATGATCACTTTTTAATTGCAAAAGGGCTAGAGTGTGTGTCCCAAGGGAGGGCTGATGAGAGGTAGCTAAATCTTTTACGTTTTGTGCCTTGTGCTCTGCCAACAAAAGGAATAACCACATTCCTCATATATAGCCAAAACCCCAATATCCTTCACCATTATTAATTTACTACTTTCACTCGCCTCCTTCCTAACAAGGTAGCAGAAACAATAACTCATAAATGCAGGGTTATTTAAAGATCTGAGGGCAGGGATTCAGCTGTGGCATCAATACTCTGCTAATGGGCAAGATAAGCCCTACAGAAGCAGCACATGTCAAAATTGGCACTGATGTCATGGGGACCAGACATGGTTTCAGAGGTCAATGAACCAGCTTCATTTCACACTGCTTATTGGCCAAGTGCACAATACTACCACAATTGCATGGGGATACAGCTGATGGGTCAATTATTTCACAATCCTATTCATTTAGAATCACTTTCTCTTGCTATCAGGTGAGCCTGGCATTCATTTTCTAGAGTGACAGACAGTTCAACAGGGATTAAAAATTGGCTCCAATTGAGAACAAGATCTGTTACATTCAAAAGAGAGCTGAAGCGTTCAAGCTCCATAACAATGACATAGAACATTAGCCTTCAAAGCATCTTTTCCTGAGGTTTCTGAACTGGCATTTCTAAGAACAAGGAATTTTGTTTTTTTTAAAAAAATTACTATTTACTTCTCTTTGCTTTAGTTAGTTTTATCTTTCTTTTCTAAAACTTTTCTTTGCAATGTTTATAATGAAACATACACATATGATATCTGGGGGCCAGATAATTTTCAAACCTACAAGTTACAGATTAGTTTTAAAACATTCTCATAGTGCCATTTGATTATTAGGACGAATACTATATCCTTGTCATGGTGGATTCAGTGGCTTATGAGACACTTTATGGACAATGGAAACATTTTCCCTGCTCCTCTGCAGAAGGGAAGGGAAACTGTTTGATTATTATTTTTCTCCTCCTCTTTGATCATTGTAATGCTGTATCTGATAGGAAAGAAAATAATAATTTTTCTCTGTTTTTGGTCACCAATCTATTTCCCCTTTGATTGCAAACAGTTGTGGTTTTGACTGTTGACAAAAGGATGAAATGAGGGGGTAATTCTACCCTCCCATTTGATCCAGCACTACAATGATTGAACAGGAGGAGAAAAGGTAATTAAGCAGTTCCACTCAGTCATGGGGACCAAAAAAATTTACTACCACACCATGGGTGTGGCCTAATTGGTGGGTGTGGCCTAATCGGTGGGCATGTGACTGGGTGGCCAATCTAGTCATGCCTGGCACATAGCCCATGAAAACATCTACAAACACAGACAGCACTGCCTCTTTGGCTGTAAATGGAGATGAGCACTGCACCCTAGAGTCAGATATGACTGGCTTTTGAGCAAGGGCAACCTTTACCTTTACCTATTGTTAGATCCAAAGCTGCCAGTCATATCTGACTCTAGGGTTCAGTGCTTATCTATTTATAGCCACAGAGTCAGCACTGTCTGTTTGTAGATGTTTCTGTGGACATGTGGCAGGCATGACTAGACACCAGAATGATGTTACCTTTCCCACTGAAGTGGTTCCTATTTATCAACTTGCGGTTGCCAGGAGCTGGGACAGAGACGGGAGCTCAAACGGTCATGTCAGCCTTCCAGCTAACAAGGCAAGCTTCTTAACCACTGAGCTCAAGTGGCTATGGTTCTGACTGGCAGGTGACAGGTCAGCAGTTGGAGACCCAAGTGCTGGATGTTGGAGTGAGCTCCCGTCTCTGTCCCAGTTCCTGCCAACCTAGCAGTTCGAAAGCAAGAAATTGCAAGTGGATAAATAGGGACCACTTTGGTGGGAAGATAAACAGCGTTCCGTGCACTCCGGTGTCTAGCCATGCCTGCCACATGACCATGGAAACGTCTGCAAAAGCAGATAGCGCTGACTCTTCGGCTTTGAAACAGAGATGAGCAACTTGAACCCTAGCATGGGATACGACTGGCTTTCGAGGAAGGTAAAGGTATCCCTTGCTTGAAAGCCAGTCATATCCAACTCTAGGGTTCAGTGGTCATCTCTGTTTTACCGTTGAGTGCCCTGGGCCAGCTGCAGTCTACCTCGAAGCAGCAGTGAGTCTTTAAGGTGCCACAATATTTTTTGTTTACTCTCTGATTTGCTTGCACAGAATAAAATGGCACCAATTCTAAAGTTTTATTCTGTGCAAGCAGATCAGGAGGTAAACAAAACAAATACACAAAAATGTTGTGGCACCTTAAAGACTCACTGCTGTTTAGAGAGCTTCACGGCCCTCATTCTCTCTTCCCCCCTGGGAAATCCCTTTAGCCTCTGCTCCCCCCCACACACACACACGGGGGGAGTAAACAAAACAAAAAACACACTTACTCAGAAGGCGCCACGTCAGGCTGCTCCTTTCTCCCAGGGGGGGGGGGAGGGAAGGAGTGCTCACGTGATGGCTTTGGCTTTCCCTTCTCCTTTAGTCCTCCAGGACCAGTGAGTCCAGCCGTGCTGCTGCTTCCCGATCCCGCCCAACTCCTCCCAGGAGAGCGACGATGGCTCTTCCTTCTCCAATCTCCTCCAGAGTGGCTGCTGCTGCCTCCTTAATAGGCGTGGGTGCCACTTGGGTGGTGGTGGAGGTGACAGCGTGTACGCACCTGGGGGAAAGGGATGGGGAGCTGATGTCACACCACCCAGAGCAGCTCAGATGCCCGCCCTGTGTGACCCCACCACCGCTCCTTGCCTCCTTCTAGCAGCAGCAGCACAACTTTCGCGATGCCTGGAGCTAGTCCTGCAGGAAGAGAACTTCCTGCAGGATGTCTGTTTGTCTGACTCTGGGCATCGCGAGAGTTGCCCTGCTTGTGCCATGCTGCCTGGACACCTCTCGCAATGCTCAGACAGACATCTTGCAGGAAGTTCTCTTCCTGCAGGACTAGCTCCAGGCATCGCGAAAGTTGTGCTGCTGCTGCTAGAAAGAGGCAAGAGGCAAGGAGCAATGGCAGGGGGATGCATGGTGGGCAGGTGAGCTCCTCTGGGTGGCGCATGACGTCAGCTCCCCCTCCCCTTCCCCCAGGGCCAGGCATGCACACGCCGCCACCTCCCCCCCCAGCGGCACCCACAGCCTATTAAGGAGGCAGCAGCAGCTGCTCTGGAGGAGAAGGATTGGAAGAGCCAATGCCATCGGGTCGCCCGCTCTCCCGGGAAGAGGTGGGTGGGATGGGGAGGGGGCGTGGGCAGCCAGGTCCACTACCAGTCCAGTCGGACCGGGGAGGACCGGCTGATGCCCAGCACTGAGTCAGCTCTTGTCTCTGTCTCAGCTCCTGCCAACCTAGCAGTTTGAAAGCAAAAAAATTGCAAGTAGATAAATAGGTACCACTTCAGTGGGAAGTTAAACAGTGTTCCATGCACTCCGGTGTCTTGTTATGGATGCTACATGTCCATGGAAATGTCTCCAGACAGTGCTGGCTCTTTGGTCGTAAACCAAGATGAGCACTGAACCCTAGAGTCAGATACGACTGGCTTTCGAGCAAAGGCGGCCTTTACCTTTACTAAGAGATCATGGGAATATAGTATATAGACCCAATTTTTAACTTCTTTCTGACAATGTAGTCAAATTCTAAAGGGGGCATAATTCATACACCTTTAAAATACACAGAGAAGGAGGATTGGGAAGTAATATGTCACCTGTTGGTAACAATAATAGGGCCTTTGGGCCTCCTTTGCCATTGAATGCCAGAAAGAGATGACAGGAAGTGATCCAAATGCCTTTCTGTCTATGCTTCCGAGCAGGAGTTAACAAGATTTATCCATGAACTTTGAACACAAGAAAATTTAAGGCACTCTTGCTAAGGCTAAATTGTGCGATAAAAAGGAGGACATTCCGAAGACTATTAAGAAGGAAAAAAGTACTTATGCACCTACAATAATGAAATGATTCCGTAGGATACGGTCAAAAGTTTTATGTATCTTATTATAATGCATAAAAACAGAAAGCAAGTGGCAGACAATTCTTTTTTAAAAAATAGGTCTCTGTTCATTAAATACTGACAAATAATTTGAAGAACTCATGTGCTAGATTCTCAAAACTGTAATGATTTCTATTATTATCAGTATTAAAAATGCACTATATCTGTATGTATCAGTTTGCATGATGCTTCCACCCCCTCACTAATCAAAGGTTTCCACTTTGTTCTGGCATAGCCTAATCTAACCATGGAGTAAACACATTTTTAAAAATGAATAACAAAATGAATGTATTCACCTCTAAAGATTTCACAGATGAGAGGGCCAATCCAAGACATTTTGTTGAGTGAGATAAAGGACAAGGTGATGTTCTTACCCCACTCCGTGTAGAGAAACTGAACGTCCTTAGTCCTAAAATTTAGTTCAATACCAGCATTGATATACCCTGTTTCCCCGAAAATAAGACTTAAACAGAAAATATGGCCTAGCATGATTTTTCAGGATGCTCATGATATAAACCCTACCCCGCAAATAAACCCCAGTTAAGATTGTCAGCCAGACAGACATATTTAGAGCATTCATTGCAACACACAATGGAATGATAAAATAATATTATTAATAAATAACTAAATATAAATAAATAATATTATTGATATTAATACTTAAAATAAATAATATAAATCCAAGTGGATGCCTTTGGAAAAGAGATAAATGCCTATGTAAACAGATAAACTCGAGACTGATTTCCAAATGACCAATTGGAGTACCGTCTCAACACACGAATAACATGTGCACTTGGTAACGAATTGACATGGTTGTGTCTAATATGAATCTTCCTAACTAAATATGTTGTGTGTTGTAACAGACAAGAAAAGACAACCCCTGAAAATATGTCCTAATGCTTCTTTTGGAGCAAAAATTAATACAAGAGCCAGAGTTATTTTGGGGAAATATGGTACCTGTCAATCACAGCTACAAAGGGAATTCCCTCTCAAGAACACAATGGTTGTGTTTTCAAGGCACCTGTCAATTTCTCTGGGGGTGGGTTTCTGTTTCTATTATAATAGTGTCTCCTGTAATTCTGACTGAATTTTTGCTCCTTCAGCCCTTACAGAATCAAAGTATTGTTAGGTGCTTCTAAGATCTCTGATTTGATCTGACTACTGCTTTGGGTCTCCTCACTTTGGTTTGGCTCTCTTAAGAACCCAACAAATGTCTCCAATTTGATTTGGATTCCAAATAACTTCTCAATCCGAAGCACATGCCTATCTCCAGGCTTGCTGGAGCTACTGGGGTTCTTTTATTTACCACAGTGTTGAGGTTTACCAGCTGGCAAAGGGCATGTGATAGATATACATTTAAAATCATCACACAAGGTGTTTCTGAGTACGTGCTCAGCTCAGGATCTCGTCATTGGTTTTCCTCTTTTCCTGCTGCCTTCAACCTTTCCTAGTGTTGGGAAAGATAATATACTTTATCCACTGACTACAAGTCAGTACTCAAAAAAGTGTATGTGTGTTTTAAATAACTATTTCTGTTATTACTTTTTAAGAGTGCTACTTTTTTGGGGGGGAAACATTAGCTGTAATAATAGCAAACTGCTCCTTAAGAACTTAATTTCATCCTCCAAATTGAAATCATTTGGAAATCTTCCTTCCCAGCTCTGTACCAGCAGCTTGCCTTATGCTTGTCTTGATTTATTTAATTCAACTAGCCCCCATTTGAAAGACTCACAAGTAATAAGCCTACAAGTGGACCTGAAACATGTATGGAGACTGTTTTATCACAGTTGTGAAGTCATTGCTCCTGTCACATTTAATGACAAGCCCAACTGTCTGAAAAAGCAAGTTTGCCATTCCTATTATCAGCATTTGGTTCCTCCAGATAGTATCACATTTCAGAAAAGGCTGCCCAATACAACTCATGATCACAACCTTAGAAAGCATCCAAAACTTGTAGTGCATGGGGAGAAGGCATACAAACATGTCTATGTTGGATAACTACTTTATTACAAAACTGTTTTGTGTTCTTCAAATGAAGGTGTTAATTCTTAACTCTCATTTTCTTCAGGTGAAACTTTCAAGTCATTCCAGCCCCTGTTCGCTGTCACCTCAGAAGAAAGGGCATTTAAATTTAATCTTGCCAATGCCCTCTACCTTCAACAAGGATTCACAGTGAAAGAACAGTATCTCCATAGCAACGAGAAATTCTTTCAGACGGCTGTAAAGCTGGTGAATTTCCAAGATACGAAAGCTTCTGCAGAAGCCATCAATACTTGGGTAGAAAAGAAAACAGATGGTACAAAAAACCAACACAACCCAGACCTTCCACACCCTCTCTTGTCTGCAGCTTCTCTTTGCTTCATAAGTTCTAATTGGTTAGGCTTCCTTGTTTTCTTTATAGCTCATGTCCAGGATCCCAAGGCACAGGCATATGATTTGAAGTGGAAAGTACCAGGACAGTCTGTATGCTAGGGACAATTTAAGAGTATGCAGATTGCTAGGCTGATCATCAACTGCCTTCTCACCTTTGCTCCCTGTCCTCTAGGAGCAAAGACTTGGAGCCACTAATGAGGCATTAGAGAGCATCCTGGAGGATTTCTCAAGACACAACAGAGGACAGTTCAATCGGTGGGAACTGTTGTGCAACCCCAAGCTTCACAGCAGAGATCCAAATCTTGGAGTGAATGGCATTGGAGGAGGGAAATTATCTGATTTTGACACCTGAGTTGACTTTAAAGTCTGGATACCTTTGGAGGCACAGATCCATGACTTAGCCCAAAGAGGTCTGTTATTTTTATGGCCCTCCATGGTTTTGCTTGCCCCACCTCAGTGATAACACAGGAGGCCTCCCCTCTGACATTATAAGGGCCCCATTCCATTGTTTCAGATTTGGCTCTGAAATCACAGGGCATGTGAAGCTTCTCAATCTGCAACCTAGCAGCAGAAGTTTCACAGCCCTTGTCTTTTTAAAAGGAGAGGTGAGTCTTCTTTGCAGCCTGTCTTATGTCTTGTAAATAAGGCTGTGACTGCAATATTTGCTGCAAAAATAAAATAGATACATTCAGATTTTAAAAAAACTGATCAAATGACAAAAGGGTCAGTGAACATTTGCTTTCAAAGTAGAGTTGTTGTTTTTGGCAATGGGGAACCTCTACTTTTTTCAAGCCAGAGCAATTTGCTTTTTCTGTGTGATCAAAGTTGTCTCATTCTCCAAAAAGGATGGGAGGGTTGTGATTAAGGGTAGTATCCTGGTGATGTACTCAACTGGATGGGATTTTTTGGACAGTGGAAACATCCACCCCTGTCATTTTTCTCCCTAGTTGCCTCAAAGTATATTTTAATATTTTTAACATTATGAAGTTTAGCACTAGAACATCTTGTCACTGCATTGATATCTTAATTTAGTGCTAGATCAATTCTAAATGAATATGGAGAGAGAGAGATAAAAATCAATACCAAAGAGAAACAACTCTGGCAAACTACTGTGGGCTACTATGCTTCTATGGGGCATGTGTATGTATTTGTACATGATGGAGAACTTTTGGAAAACTCATGTTCAACATGATTGAGTTTACAAGTGCAATAAAGAGACACAAGTGTTAAAGTACCACTTTGCAGTCTGTTGAGATACCGTTAATTATTTATCTTCTATCCTCATTGACCAGAGGACTGGTTGAGACTGAAAGCTCTCTTCAGCTTTTCTGAACCTCACAGGCTCTTGATCTGGCTTGGAGTAGATGCATAGAGAAATCTGGCTGTTTTGTATTTTATTTATTTATTTATTTATTTTTGCACATTTATATCCCGCTCTCCTGGTGAGTACACCACGCAGGGTGGCTAACGATATAATAAAAATTACAATAAAAACAATTAAGCAACAATAGATAAAACAATCCTAACAACCCCAATTAAAACCAGCATTAAAACCACAAACAACTAATCGTTAAAAGAAACAACCCACCCCACCCTACCCCCGTTAAAACAGAATCACCAAGCCAGGGGGGGCAGCCCTTCACATAGGCTAAATCAGCCACCAGGCTTGACTGGTAGAGTCAAGCGTGCCCCAAACCTGCTGGAAGAGCCATGACTTCAGCATCTTTCTAAAGACGCAACTCAGGTGTATTAAACTTAGATGGCTTTGCGATAGGAGGAAAAAAGTCATTTGAAGCCAAAATTGTGTTACCTAGTGTTTTGAGATAGTTGAATCTTTTACTGCAGTGCAGTCTCTTGTGTGTGTTGAAAATCTTTATCCTTGAATGGAAGACCCATCCCTCAGCAGAGAAATGGTGTTTTCCAGAGCAAATTTTAAAAACACATATATACAAACACACACAAAGAAGCTCATAAGCCAAACCAAAATTTAGAGCTGGTGTTGGTAGGAACCCTAAAATATTAAGAGAAGTGACGCCAAAAGGAAACAACTACACAGATGCATGGAACTATTAAAATCCCACCCTCCCAATTCCAGCTGATTCAGTGACTTTAGGAAGGCTGGTTCAAAGTGGGGAAAAATTTGACAGTTTATCCTCCTTTCCTGTTCAGGCAGTCAGAAATCTTATTAATTTCAACAGATCTTGTCAATTTTCATTAATGATACTCACTGCTTCTTTTCATGCATAGCTTTTTGAAGTTTTCCTTTAAAAAAAATAATAGCACAGTAACAGTAGATCAGGCAGAAAGCGAGGTGAGCACTGGGACAAAAGGATAGGATGGAGTTTTTTTCATTTCAAAATGCTTTTACTTTGCAGGGGGATAAGATAATGAGCAATCATCCTTCAACATAACAGGTGTTTGGTCAGTATTAGCCAAGAAGAAAATGGCCTTTCTGTTATTGTCTGGAAGCCCCTGAGGAAAGCTACACCTATTGATTTTCTGTCTCTGGTGCAGCAGATAGAAGCATAAGGTCTTTGTCCATCTTAAAGAAAAATGAAATGAGTCTGACAATGCTGGATATACCCTGCTTCTTTACCACTGAGATATATTTTAAGAAACTTTAAGGTTCCTTTTCTCCCACACCGAATCCATGGTCCTTGACAGAAACTTACTCCCAGTATAAAGAAGTTGAATGTTTAAATCTGCTCTAGTTCCCACAATTTAGTAAAT
The DNA here is from genome assembly GCA_035047345.1 of Bradypodion ventrale. Classification (NCBI taxonomy): domain Eukaryota; kingdom Metazoa; phylum Chordata; class Lepidosauria; order Squamata; family Chamaeleonidae; genus Bradypodion; species Bradypodion ventrale. The sequence goes on from JAWDJE010000003.1 coordinate 26,635,711, forward strand.
CGTCACAACAATATTTGGTTACATGTGACAAAAAACCAGTCACAATTCAGCATGAAACTGTCAATAAGTTCAGGCAGTATGATGCTATCTCAGAATTAAGAAGCAGAGGTTTTGGTGAAAGGCCAGAGACAAAGAACTGGTATAGAGCCATCAGGGCTGACTCCTCTAGTTTGTAGAATCAATGGGTTGAAATTCCCCATCAATTTTATGTCACACAGATCACAGAATTATGGCACTGTGTGCTGAACCCTTCCTCTACTCATTTGAGTGGCAAAGCATTACATTAAGAGTTGCTTTGCCAATATTGCTTTTTGTTTCCCTGCAGCAGCTTGATCTCTCCCTTCTGGCCCATTCAAACTTATCAATTTTTTTTTTATTTAAATATAGGCTTGTTAGAAAGCTTGTGTTTTAGTGACTTCATTAGGTCAGAGACATTTAAGGAAAGGAACAGAGAGAAGATGTGATAGTCTTACAGTTAGCATCAAATAAGCATACTCTGGAGCACTTAGTATTAGTTTGAATTGGGATTTGCCCCCTCAGGAGCATGACTGGTCTTCTATATGCTACACAAGGTATGTGCCATAAGTTCATAGTAAAGTTTTAGGTGAGTATTTTCATTTTCCCCCTATGAAGGTAAAATAAGAAATCTCGTTGCAAGCAATGATCTTGGTCCCCTGACTCGACTTTTGCTAGTGAATGCCCTTTTCTTCAAGGGTAACTGGAAGAAAGTGTTCCGAGCGGAAGACACCACACTGATGGCTTTCACAAAGAGTGACCATTCCATAACCAAGACACCAATGATGCATCTTCAGCTCACAACAAAGCTTGGTAATTAAAAATTTTCACCCTTTTGACAGGCCCCTATTTGAGACAAATAGTATCATTAATGTTATAAGAATGGCTACTGGGTTCATCGTGAAAAAACAGTGGCCACAATACTTTGACGTACTTACCAATAATGTATATTTCATCCATGATAAGAGCGAACCTTCAAGTAGAATTTAGAGCGACTGTTCACCAGGGTGTAGTGCAATGAATGATTCTCCTCCCACTGTCCACAGCCAAATAATTATATGTCAATTACTTTAAACATATTGCTCTTCATCCTATCAGGATTTCAAGGCAGAGTACAATCCATTATATTGCATTTTGTGAATTCGATAGCATAAATGTTTGTTTCCATAATAAGAATAACTAGTTACAGGCCTTCCCCATTATTACTACTTTGTTGTAGTCTTTTTGCTATTCTCCCTGTGAATATTCTCTTATTCTGCAGCAAGACTGATTTCCACTGATTAAGGGACCAACACTATACTTGTTCTTTTTACATAAAGCAAAGTACTGTAAGTCATTTTGTATGGCAATCTGTTTATTAGGACAAATTAAAATGCAAAGAAATAGAGCCCAGCTTTTGAGTTCTTCCAACTTCTTTATCAGAGAAGATATCACAAACAGAAGAGGTTGGGGAGAGAAAAAACAGAGAATTATAATGTCTGCATCATCAGAGTCTCAAAATGGAGCCTAGGAAGAGACACAGACTTAAATGCATGATGCTCAGATGCTATATCTTTGCCTAACAGGAAACAGGGCATTTTGCCAAAGACTGCAGACAAATCCCCAATAACTAGATATATTTTCATGAATGGGTTAATCAGTCATTTCCTCCTCCTCCTCCTTTCCGCCCTTCTTAGAAACATAAACTCCTAGAACCATGGAGGCAATTTGATTTTTAAGGGGGGGGGATTTGAAAATGTTTAGAACTGGGGTGCCCAACCTTTTTGTGCCAGGTACCTGACCACACCCCCAGAACAGCTGAGGGGGCTGACCATGCCCTCGGAAGTGGGCACATTTGCACATGCATGTCTGCAACCACTTCCAGGAGTGGTACGGGTGTGGATGTGCATTGGCAGGAATGTACCCATCCACATCTGGGAGAGGCGAGGGTGGTGAGGGCCATAGTTTAGGCACCCCTGGTTTAGAACAAGTTAATGGCCTTTTAGGCTTCTTCCACATGAATAGTAGTTTACTTTTTGAATAATAAGATTTATATGTCACAAGAGGTGGAGCAGAATCAGGATATTAGAGATGCTTAGGTGGGGCATGTCCAAAAAATGATTGGGAACCAGTGTCCTAGACACTACTTGAAACCTGCACAGTGGATAGCACACATGTGGTGAAGCAACATTGGCCCTCTAGGTCAGTGATGGCAAATGTTTTAGAGACCAAGTGCCCAAGGAGGAGGAGGCGGCACATGAGCAGGCATCATAAGTGCCCACACACCCATGTGATGTTGCCAGTGTGCCTCCAGCAAAGTCATGTGGGTGCATGTGCACGTGTGTCATTTGAGGTGCGCCAGCAACAACCACGTGTGCTTCTGCCCCCTGCAGGTGCTCCCCACCCCTAGGTGATCCCCAACCCCAACCCCCACGAGCGATCCCCACCCCATGAGTGCTCCCCATCCACTCCTGAGTGCTTCTTCCGTGGGGCCTCCCCATCCCCCATGAGGTCTCCCCACACCCACAAGTGTTCTCCGCCCCCTACAGTGCCTCACCACACCCCACGAGTGCCCACCCCCATGAGGCCTTCCCCACCCCGAGTGCTCTCCACCTTACCTTGCCCAGCCGCAGCCTCCCGGTTGAATTTCAACCTCCCCTCTCGCCTCCCCTTTGGTGGTGGGAGAGGGATGGCGGGGAAGAGGTGCTGGCTGGGCTGGGCGAAGCTTCCCTTCAATCACCCATGAGCCAGAAGAAAGGCCTCTGTGTGCCACTTCTGGCACACGTGCCATAGGTTTGCCACCAGTACTCTAGGTGATTACAAGGGCTCAGAATGCTAGCTGAGGTGTCAGGGAACTGCTGTTTTTCTGAGAGGGAGATAAAAATCTGAAGGTGAGTTCTCCTGGAAATGTAGAAAATGTATTTCTCATGTGTGAGTTGTCATTAAAGGCTGGGCATCCATTTCTCCCTGTTCTCGGTGTCATTAAAGGCTGGGCACCCATTTGCATCATCTCTAGCTGGCTCATCATGAAGACCTATGTGTGTGGCACATGATGGTTCTAAAGACATGTTTAACCAGCTTTCTTCCCTGCCCCTTCTCCTGACACTGAAGACATCATCCCATTTAAGCAAGGTAGAGAATGAGGCAACACTGTTGTGAGTCATGAGCCTTCCTTCTGCACGTATTGAGACAGCAGCAGGACTATGGCTTGTGGTAAAAACCCGACCTCTAACCATATCTTATCTACGCCTTCTGAAGAACACTCCAGAAAAATCAAGAACAACCTAAATACATGCCTAGAAAGGAATTTGTCCCACTGTTTAGTCTAGTTGGTACAGGCTACTATGTTCCTTTTCCCAGTGACCACATGACTTAAAGAGCTTGCATGAACCAACCCAACCTCAGAACATTCCCACCTGCACCTTATTGGCTCCATGTCAGGGGCCATCCTTTTTTTAGGTGGGAGTCAGACTGCTCTGTTTTGATTTGGTTCTAAAGGTAAAGGTCACCCTTGCTCGAAAGCCAGTAATATCTAACACTAGGGTTCAGTGCTCAACTCTGTTTATAGCCAAACAGCCAGCGCTGTCTGCATCTGCAGACATTTCTGTGGACATATGGCAGGCATGCCTCAACACCAGAGTGCACAGAACACTGTTTACCTTCCCACCGAAGTGGTCTCTATTTATCTACTTGCAATTTCTTGCTTTTTAACTGCTAGGTTGGCAGGAGCTGGGACAGAAACGGGAGCTCACTCCATCATGCAGTACCTGGAAATTGAACTCTGACCTTCCAGTCAGCAAGTTCAGCATGTTAACAACTTGAGCCATGCGGTTCTAGCAACGTGCAATTGCTGGGAGCCAAATAAAGTGGATGGTGCTTTCATTTCCCCCCGAAACAGCTTAAGCCACTGAACAATATTGGAAAATTGAAACCTTTCTCTGCTTCTCTGGGGTTGGGAGAATGGAAGCGTGGTGCCAAAATGGCCGCCGCGCTCTTTGCGGGCCCCCCCCACCGGACGAAGCCATCCGGATAGTTAGGGGCGTGGCCAGCACCCTAATAAAAGGGCTGGCCACGAGGCAGCCGTGCTGCCATTTTGGCGAAGCGACGGAGCGGAGAAGTTTTTCCCTCTTACCTCCGTCGCTCGTGTTCTTCCAGGGGAAGCCTTTTAGGGCAGCTTTTTTCTTTTCTTAGGCTTCCTAGCTAACTCAGCTATGCCCTCTAAAAAGAAGGCAGCTGCGAACGTGGCTCGATCGGCGCGGAGGCGTCAGCCGGGTCGGAGGACCGCGACTGCGCCCGCCCAGCAGCCACCTTTAGCGGAGCCCACCGGGACCGGTGGGATGGGATCGGTGGCCCCTTGGCCCGATGCGCGGTGCGCGCAGGCTGCCCCGGACGGGGCCTCGGCCCTTGGCCTGCAAACGATGACCACTGCCCCCGCCATGGTCCGTGCGGCTGGGCCCTCTTGCCCGGGCGCACAGTTCCCCATGGGGGGAGCGAGCCACGGGGGGTGGTTGGGTTCCCTGCCTTGGCAGGGCGTGCCCATGGCTCCCCAAGGGCCGAGCATGGGCTCTTGGCCTTATCTGGCCCCTGGGGCCCAGGGATCTGGACAGGTACCCGTGACTTATGGGCCGGCTGCCCATTTGCCCCCTGTTGGGGCTGGGGCCTATGTCAACGTGGAGGCCCTTCTGGCCCGTGTAGCGGCCCTTGAAGCATCCTTAGCGAGGGCCAATCAAACAGGGGCATCTCTAGGATTCCAGGTGGACCCTTTGGCTGCCGAACAGCGGCTGGTGACGGGTTGGGTTGAGCTGCCTGAGGCGCGCGGGCCGGTGGTGGCCACTGCCTCGCAGCTCCCCATTCAACAGGTGCAGCAGTCTGGTGCTGGTCTGGCCCCGTCGATGAGCTCAGCTTCGGTCGTGAGCTCCGACGCCCCCAGCGGGCCGGAACCCCCGGTGGGGGCGGCCCGTGGGGGTGCATCGGGTGAGTATGCAGTTCAAGCTAGTGCACCCACACAACTGACTTCCCTGGGGGGGGGCTTTCCAATGGCCCCGGGTCGGGGTGGCGCCCCCTATGTGGTAGGGAATGTGTTGGGGATCCCTGGGCTGGTACAGGCCCCCCTTTGCTTTGCCCGCAGTTCCCTCTGTGCCGGTGTCGGCATTGCCAACAGCAGGGTATTCCTTGCCCCTGGGGGACCATCTGGCCCAGTCCACCGAGGAAAAGATCTGGAGGGCGAGTACGTAGATATCTCCTCTCTTCTTAATAGGGGGCCAACCAAGGAAGAGAGGGAAGGGCTGGACGAGAAGGAGAAGGAGCAGGCACGTCGTCGTAAGCCGCCATGCACATGGGCAAATTGGTTGCCAGCGTACCTGATTTACATGGCCGTTTACCTCAGGGCTAGGCCGGATTTGGCCATCCCTATGGTCCAGTATCTGGACAACATTTACCGGGCTATGGTTGACTTCCCGGGTCCGTCGTGGCGGGCTTACGACGAAGAATTCCGCATGAGGATTCCACTGCACCCAGAGATGAGGTGGGATGAGCCCTGCCAGAAGCTGTGGCTTCTGTATATGACCCCCACGCGCCCGACGCCTGGGGAGAGATACCATTGTGGACATGCGGTACAACGAGCGGCCCCGGTACACGTTCCCCGCCAAGTGGCGAGGCAGGGGGTTCCAGCCCGCCTGCTGTGCTGGACCTTCTCGTCCAATGGTTCTTGCAACAGGAAAAATTGCAAGTACAAGCACGAGTGCCCCTCTTGTTCTGGCCCCCATGCTGCCTCCGCCTGTCCCAGGCCGGGAGGATACAGGGGCAGGGGTAGGGGCGGACAAGGGGCAGGTAGGACTGCCACGGAGGGAGCGGGTTCACCGAAAGGCCCCCTCCCCAATTAATGTCGACATGCTGGAGCGTTGGCTCGCATTGTACCCGAAGAGGGCAGACGCTGGGTACCTCCTTCAGGGTTTTCAACTGGGTTTTCGTATTCCTTTCACGGGGGATAGGTCACCGCAAGACGCACCCAACCTTTTGTCACTTAGAGGAAGGGAGGAGGTGGCTGCCGACAGCATTAATAAGGAGATTGATGCGGGCAGGGTCGCTGGCCCTTTCCCCGCGCCCCCGTTCCCCAACCTTGAAGTGTCTCCTCTAGGACTAGTGCCCAAGAAGTCCCCGGGCGAGTTCCGCCTGATTCATCACTTGTCCTACCCAGCCGGTCACTCGGTCAATGATGCTATCCCTGATGACCTTTGTCCGGTCAGGTATACATCCTTTGACCAGGCATTGCGCATGGTGCGCTCATGGGGCCCGGGTGCACTGTTGGCTAAGTGTGACATTAAGTCGGCTTTTCGTCTCCTGCCGGTGCACCCGGGTGACTTTGAGTTGCTGGGTTTCAAATTCTGGGGTGAATATTATTTTGACAAAGCCATGCCATTCGGCTGTTCCATATCCTACTCGGCTTTCGAGCGTTTCAGTACATTCCTGCAGTGGGCATTTGTCCGTAGGTCAGGGTCTCGGTCTGTAGCCCATTACCTGGATGACTTTTTGTTCGGGGGTGAACGGGGCTGGGACACGTGCACACGTCTCCTCAACACATTTCAGACGCTAATGGAGGAACTTGGTGTCCCTTTAGCGCCCGAAAAGACCGAAGGCCCGTCTAATAAGTTAGTATTCCTGGGGGTGGAGATTGACACGGTAGCGCAGGCGTCTAGGTTGCCGGGAGACAAGGTGTCAAGGATAGTGTCCCTTATATCGGACTTGCTGGCTAAGCGCAAGGCATCCCTTCGGGAACTGCAGGTGCTACATGGACACCTTAATTTCGCTTGCAGGGTGGTCGCACCTGGCAGGGCATTTGCTCGGTGCTTGTGCGACGCCATGGCAGGCTTATCCAGGCCCCATCATAGGGCGAGATTGACACGGGGCATCAGGGCAGATATGCACATATGGCTCCAGTTCCTGAGGGAGTTCAATGGGATCTCATTTTGGAGGTCCGACCTCCTGGCTTCACCTCAATTTCAGATTCTGTCTGATGCCTCGGGATCCCTTAGTTATGGGATGTACTTCAATGGGAAGTGGGCCTATGGTGGATGGCCACCAGCCTGGTCAGGCACGGGTCGCCTGAGTGGTCTCACATATTTGGAATTTTTCCCATACTGGGGGCTTTGATGCTATGGGGTGAGGAGTGGGCCAACTCTGTGGTGCATTTCTGGTGTGACAATGCGGCCGTTGTCCACATTGTCAACTCACAGACCTCTAAATCTCCCAGGGTCATGGTCCTCGTGCGCCAGTTTGTATTGCGCAGCCTGCGCCTCAATGTACTGTTCAGGGCCAGGCATGTCCCGGGGGTGAATAATGATATTGCTGACGCTTTGTCCTGCCTGCAGATCTCCCGGTTCCGTGCCTTGGTCCCGGATGCGAAGGAATTTCCCTCGCCACTCCCGGAAGAGATATGGACCTTTAGCAAGGAGAGGTGAACTGGGCGATCAGCATGTCGCTGGCGCCACGCACGCGTAAGGCGTATCACCATGCATTAGTTTCTTGTCAGACATGTTGTACACAATTTCAGCTGCCAGATACCTGGCCGATCCCGGTGGCCCACATCCTCCGCCTTATGGTTTACCTGCATGCCCAGGGCCTTGCACCCCGCACCATAGCATCCAGGCTGTCAGCGCTGGCTTTTATGGCCAAGGTGGGAGGTCATGCGGATAGTACCGCTGATTTCCGTGTGAGACACTTTTTGGAGGGGTGGGTGCGGGAACGTGGGCGTAGCCTGGACGACCGCCACCCAATTTCCCCTGGGGTTCTTACCCAACTGGCACGGGGCTGGCATGACCTATGTTTCGATAGGTATGAGGCACCCCTGTTTCATGTGGCTACAACGGTGGCCTTTTTTGGAGCGCTCCGCATCAGCGAGCTTGTGATGCTGTCTAAGGCGGATGCAAGTCGTAGGGCACTGGAACTCGAAGATGTCTATGTTTGCAATGATTGGGCTCAGTTGAGGATACGCTCCTCTAAAACAGATCAGCACAGCGTAGGCAGTTGAGTAATACTGCTACGATGTTCCTTGGAAGACATCTGTCCGGTTGGTGCCCTACAGGAGTTTCTTGCACTGTGTGGCACGCACCATGCCCCGTTTTTCTGTGACCAGGGTGGGTCTCCCCTCACTCAACCATTCCTGCAGGATGGGGGTGGTTTCTACTGCAGCTGCTTTTGGGTACTCTGGGGCTGAAATACGCCGCATGGGAAGGTGGGGATCACATTGTTTTCAATTTTTTGTGTTCACCCTCTTCAACCGTGAGTACCAGTTTAGTCACTGCAATGTTTCTCACCCCCCCTTTTTTCCTTGACAGACCCTGGGTGTCGTTTTACACCGGTGACAGTATGGCTGGTGGGCCGTTGCCACGTGCACAGGGCAGCGCGTTACGCTGCACAGGGCAGCGCGTTACGCTGCACAGGGCAGCGCGTTACGCTGCGGCGACAGAGTGGGACCCCGACTGGGACTGGGTGCACCCGCACATCTCAGGTGGTGTGGTAAGCGCGGCATGTTATGGCGGGAACTGTTGCCATTCCTTTTCTACATCAGGGATGCTGACTCGCCTGATGTCCTGGTTATTCACCTTGGGGGTAATGGTTTCGGACAGGTCACTGGCCTATCGTGGAAGCTTGCGATTTGCAGTCACCTGGCCTACTCACATTATGTGTGGCCTGCCACACCCCTCATTTGGTCGGACATGATACCGCAGTATGCTTACAGGGGAGCGTTTGGCCTCCAGGCGCTTGACCGGGCTCGTTGCTCCAGGGCTATTGCCCGGTTCCTTTTTGACAAGGGTTGGGGACGCGTCATTCGCCTCCCCGCCATCAGTCTGCAAAATTATGAGCTTTATTCAGGGGAGGGGGCCCATCTGTCGCAGGGAGGTATGGACCTCTTGTTAGTAGACTGGCGAGCAGGCCTGTTGACCGAGCTGACGGTCTGGGGGGGGCGGTGAGCCTTTTGGGAAGCCTCCCTGTGTGGCGGGTAGCACTGGTAAGGTAAACATTTATGACCCACAGGTATCCGGCAGGTTCGCAATTGACTGGACAACACTAGATAGGCATAAGTTGTTTAAACGTTGTCCGGTCAACGACGAACCAGGCGAGGGGGTGATGGTTACAACTAGACAGCTGGCATCACCCCCTGATTTTACGGATACACGTCAGAGGGTGGGGTCATTAGTTAGATATTGACTACGGTCAACAATTTGTTTGTTGTCAACAAACAAATTGATACAAATAGATACATTGTAACAATTGCCGTTGGCAATTTTGGGTGGTACCTTACCAGTGTTACTTCGGCCTGCTTGCCTTAAGAATTATGATTGGTCGTTTTACCAATAGAAATTTATAATTCGGACTAGGGCATGAATCAATAAATGTGGCCCAATGCCGTTATCCACTTTCATTTGTGTCTGAGTCCATTATTGGGGGGGTGCGCCTGCAAAAGGAAACAATGTTTTAAAGCCTAGTTAGAACAGTGCTGAAGCACTATGACTTTTAGAAAAATATATTAAAAGCTTCCTCCAGAAGGTACAAGTTGCATCTTTTTATTCATCCACGTTTGTTCATATATGAAGGCTCCTTAGGAACTCAGTAGAAGCTGAAGGCATTTAATATTCTGTAAGGGACTTAGGCTAAAGTGAGAAAAGAAACCTTATTCAAGTTTCCAAGTTGTCAGAGATAATTGACGGTGAGTACCTATTAATTTACAACCTTGTCATATCCTCCAGGACTTTAATCCCTCTCCATAAACTCGAGAGTAGTCCTGCAACTAAAGGAATTGTAGGTCCTTGTGTGCTTATATAGTATACTTATAGATATCATAGCTACTTTTGTTGTATTTGCTTTTCATGTTCTATTTGAAACTTTCTCTCTCTCTCTCTCTCTCTCTCACACACACACACACACACACACACACACACACACACACACACACACACACACACACACACACACACACACACTCACCACTGTGAATTCCAGCACTGAAATACTTCTGTGACAGTATAATTTAAAATGTATTTTAATTTGGATTTCCTCATCCCTGGTAAAATAGAAATGGCTTTGAAGAGAAATATCAAAGCACATCAATTATGCTTTGTCAAAATAGTAAAGATGCGACAGTGACATTCCCATTAAACAAGCCACTCCAGTACATGACTCCAGTACATGACAAATAATTTTGAAGTGTCAAGGTTTCAACTTGCTATTTCCCTCTATGTCTCTTTTCTTTCTTCTCTGAATGGAATCTGACATAAAATTAATTGGGCACTTGTTGGGGTATGTAATTTGGAATTAGTTATTCCATTTTAGTTAGCAGAGTATAAGGCACTAAACAACACTTTCAACAGCATAAGAAGAGTAGTACAAATATTAAATACTATGTTGTTCCCTTTTACAGTAACTACCACTTTATACTTTATACAGTGAAAATACTCTAGAAGTAAAAGTAACAAATCTTTACTTACAGTGGTGTTCCCACCAGTTGTGTTCCCTCCAGGAGGGCTGGGTAGAAATATAAGAAATAAATAAATAAATAACTTCAGCAGTGACAAACAGAATAAAAAAAGGAAAAACCTAAGTATAGCCACATAGACTACAATGTTTTAAAGACCTTTGAAGGTTTAGGTCCCCATGACTTAATTTTTGTTTTGCACCCTATCTTTTCAAAAGAGGCAGCTGCTGTTTCTCTGTTGTGCGCCAGTGCCACACCATCAGATGGTCACACGGCACTATTGGAGATATCCGTTCAACAGGAATCAAGTGACACACACACACAACAACAACAACAACAAGTTTCCACATGGTCGGTCCTCTATGCCACCAGGTGTTATAAGAAAGCTGTAGAGATTGCGCAAGATAGTACGCACCCTGGAAATGATCTCTTTCAGCTTTTGCCTTCTAGAAGAAGGTATAGGGTCATAAAGACCAGGACCAGCTGCTTGAGAAATAGTTTCTACCCAAAAGCGGTTCTGGCTTTGAATACAGTGCAATGCAGTCTTATGAGGGAGCTTCTGTATATAGTTTTTAGAGTTTTTAGGGTTTTAGAGTTTTTAGAGTTTTAGAGTTTTAGAGCTTTTAGGGGTTAAATGTGTATATGTGGGGTGGGAGTATGTTGATAATTTTGTATAGTTGTATTTTGTTTAGGTTTTGTTGGGTTGTGAAGTGTCCCCCCCCCCCAATCTCGTTGTTCTGTGCAGGACAATGACAATAAAGATTTATCTATCTATCTATCTATAGTAGCTGAATCTGATTCTTCTGTCTGGAAAGCCAAAGGAAAAACAAAATAAAAAAACAGAAATGATATTGACATAATCAACCTTTCAGAGGTTTTTTGGATTCTCTTGATCATGTTCTGTTGTGTAGACACATTTTTCTTTCTGTTTTAGTTCACCAATTGACACTTCTGAACTTCCCTTTGATTTAGGTAGTTTTTCTGACCGTAATGTGAGCTACCAGGTCATGGAGCTACCATACAAAGGAGAGGAATTCAGTTTTGTTCTAATCCTCCCTGGAGAAAATGTGGCTATCGAAGAGGTGGAACAACTCATTACAGCTGAGCTGGTAAAAGACTGGTTTGAAGTATTAGAAGAGGATGAGGTAGAAATCAGCCTACCTAGGTATCTTCATTATCCTGTTCGATTCATTATCCTTGTTGTGGGAGAGTTGAGGAATTAAAGACACTGAAAAGGGCAGACTGAATCACAGACTTGAGAGTTTTGTAGTTTTCACATTAATCACAGTTTATGTTCTGCAATTTCTCTACTTTGTGTAAATGAAATTAAGATCTATATTACATCCAATTTTGCTCTAGATCAGTGTTTCCCAACATATGGTCTTTGGTCTTCAATTCCTAGAAGCCTAAGTCAATTCCCCAAAGCACTGATCAGCCAGTGTACTGACTTAGGCTTCTGGGAATTAAAGTCCCCCTGTGGAGCATGGGCTTTGGGAACCACTTCTCTAGATATACCAGATTTGTCTACTGAGAGACATTCTGATGCTGGAAGTCAGACTGTTAAATAACCATACTTTTCTTTGTGTTCTCAGTGATTCACATATATCTATCTATCTTGCACCTTATCTAGAAGACTCCAGAAGCTTGCTTGGAGTCTTCTAGAACAGAGGCACGAATTTCCCCTCATTACTATTACCTCAATGTTCCTTAACTGGAGCTTCTCAAATTCATTTTGTTCACTACAACAGCAGTAGAACTTCTCAATTTTGTTTTTGGTTATTTCTTCTTTATTTTTTGCTTCTTCAGTCAGTCTTTTCCTGATTCTTATGGGCTCTTATACTGACAGGTCCATCTGTCCTACTCTGGCTCTATTTGAAGAGAATTTACGAAGTAGGAGCTGAAATTTCTTGAACTTGTGCTAAAACTAGTGGGGTGTTTTTGTACAAATTATACTTCCATGATTTTTTCCACAAAATTCTTAAATGTGAGAAATACACAGGCACTCGTCAAATCTTGCATAGCAGGGAGATAAAAAAATAAATTTTATTTTACATTGTATACCCTTTCCTGTAAGAACTATGTAAGGAAGAAATACGTTGTGGCAGAAGCACGAACAACCATTTTTCTTGTAAATGTTAGGCATTCTGCTGCAGAATAAATTAACTGTGGAAAGAGAAAAATCATCATTTGCAGTTGAGGAGCATAGACAGCAATTGCTAGTATGCAATTAGAAGTGGAATAAAAGATTGTTCTTATTTTATCTATGAGATGTTGGCAGAGTGAAAGAAGTCTAAAAATATTGAACAAATGGCACATAAAGATCAATTCAACTTTACAATGGGGAAAAACATAAATCATATGTTGGCTAGTGAAGAAATAACCTGAATTCTAATGTAAAATATAAGCAGGAAAGTAAAGGTGGGCTACAACATAAAAACACACTTAATGGCCAGAATGCTGTTGGTGTTCACATACCATGTGTGGCTACTTAGTGAAGTGCTGAGACATGTCTCAGTTGTGTGCCTGGTCACATACCTATCTGTACAACTAAAACCCTGTCTACACTACCAATTTTAGGGTGCAAGGGAGCAGCAAAATGCCATTTGGTATATAAGTGTAATTGCTAATACTGTTCCTTTCATGTAATGGCATTTTGCTCTTACAAATTATATTTCCCCCATCTGCTCCCACACAATCAGGAAGTCTTTAATTTACTGCAATTGTATAGCTATAGCAACAATGTGAATTGTTTACTTTCCGGCTATCATCTATGATCACAGCAAGATAAACACTTCCCACGATTGCCTGGGGATGATCAGGGGAAGTGTAATTTCCCCCTTTAAGTTCTGTAGATGATTGCTGCAGCAGAACAGCAATCAGCTAGTGAATGCTTAAGTAAGTAAGCATTTATACATCCTGGGAACAGAGTAAAAGAGAGCACTGCTGGGTGCTCAGAAAGCAGTGCATTGCAGTGAGTTGCTCCCCTCCAGTGTCCAACAGATGTAGACATCAGAGGCAAAAGTGGACCAACATGCCACAAAAATGACCAGAGAAGAGGGATTTGGTCCAGTGTAGATAGCCCCTGAGATGAACTCCAATATCTTGTCAATTACCTACAACTTGTTGCAGCAAGTTGCACAAACCTAAGTTGAACACCAGTTGGATTCTGTCCATTATAATCAAGATTACCTATATTGTACATTGATCACCATTCATTAAAAAAAATGACAGCATGTAGCTCTCACAATCATCATATGACATCGTCAAAGAAAAAATCCATATTAGTCCAAATACAGTAAATCCATATCAAAAATCAAATGGCCAAAGCTTAGTTAAAATTTCATTAATGCCCTTATATTCGGGACCTCTCCTTTTGTGCTGTTTCTTATAACAATAAATGTCCAGTTGAGGTGAACCGCTAAAGTACTGTGCCCTACTGTCAATGTCACTGTAGACACCCCACAATTGCTTCTTTGCATTGGGAGAAGCAACCACAAATGCCAGAAAGTGGAGAAAAATGATGCTACTTGCATTGGGGCAAAATAAACTATCCCTTGCAGGCTGAATAGAAAGAGAAAAGCCTCCAATTCAAAAGACTGGGCTTTCTACTCTTAGGTCTGTAATCACCAGGAGACTATAAAGTATAACTAAGATGTTTCAGGGAACTGTGAACAGGAAATGATGAAAGGCATAGATATCTAAAGAGTAAAAGGATATATTCTTGCCATTGAATTTGCAATCTGAGCCCAATGGGAGTTATTGCCAGGGAAGTGTCACCTCAGTCCATGGAAGCTATAAACCCATGCACATCTTTTACAAAGCTAGGAAGGCAAGGCCAGCCATGCCCTCTGTTTCATGTGGCCACCCTATCCACAAGTCATATTTCCTTCATCAGGGTTTCAAAACATCAAGTCTTGGGGGCTGCAACACTCAGAATCTCACAGCCAGCCATGGTAGCTGGGGATTCTGTGAGTTGTAGTCCAAGAAAAGTAACATTTCCCGTCTCTGGATCTCTTGGCATAATCTCAAAAGCATTCCGTAAATGATTAGATCAGATTTTTGGGAAAGCAACTTTTCCTTCTTCAAAAGGAGGAGGGACAGGATAGAGAGAAAGAGAAGAATGTGGCACAAATGGAAAATCTGTATCTTCTCATTTTTGGCTGTTACTCCACCGAAGTGACTCCGAGCAGATTAAGCCTGAGGAAAGATGGACCTTAATTGGTGAGGAGAATACTTTCTGATGGCTGTTGTTTTATGTCTTCAATTCCTACAGGTTTAAAATAGAGCAAACCATGGACTTGAAAAAGTTTCTCCAGCTTCTCAATGTTACTCAGATATTCAATAATGGATGTGACCTTTCTGGAATAACAGGTGCCTTTGATTTATTACACTGATACTGTATTGCTATTGTGGCTCTTTTTTTAATCTCTCTTTTCAGTCCTTATTGCCTGCTGGAATGATATGCTTTTAACAAAGTATATTTCAGCATTTATTCGGGGACAAAGAAATGTCTTTTTAATAACACAGACACACAAACACACACACACACACAAAAGTCTGAGTTTGTATTCTGCATCGGAATCTTTCCTTCTTTACCCTGAACTTCCAGTGATGAAAAGGAAGCACATCATGAAATTCAGGGTATTTTCCTTAGGTGGAACTGTAATGTATTCTGAAGGAAGCCAAAAGAAGTTCAATAAAATTGGTTAAGTTTTTCTTGTTATTCCCACCCCTTTGCAAAAACATTCACTCAAAATGAACTTCAGTTCTTCCTGGAGGCATCATTAGGGGAATTTTCAAGAAACAAAGTGCAGTATGAAAATAAAGCATGAGCAAAATCAGCCACAAACCTTATCAGTAGCCTTTGGATCTGTCCTTACCCTTCAAGGCCAAACAAAACAACTCAATGTATTCAGTACTTGCTGCTGAATTTATAACTAATAATGGGGAAAACAACTAATGGCAAGCAAAGCAAACCCACCATGTGATTTTTGTATCTTTTAATCCATGTTTTCCTCCACAATACAACTAAGGCTAATCAGCAGGTGTAACAAAGGGTATTTTCTCCACAGTGCTAATGGAAATATCCCCCTCCAACTCCAAGAATTGCTCATTTATTTATTTTTGAATACATAGCAATGCCTTCTTACCAGAAAATCTCTAGAAAATCAACCTCACAGAGATATTGCAAATATAAAAAAGGAGGTAGTCACCTGGCTTACTGCCATTGTCCATGCTTGCTGTGGGGTGGCTGTGAATGTAAAGGTATCCCTTTCTCAAAAGCCAGTTGTGTCCAACTTTAGGGGGCAGTGCTTGTCTCAATTTACAGTCAAAGAGCCAGCACTATCTGCATCTGCGGTCATTTCTGTGGTCATGTGTCAGGTATGACTAGACACTGGAGCACACAGAGCACTGTTAATTTTCCTGCTGAAGTGGTACCTATTTATCTACTTGTAATTTCTTGCTTTCAAACTTCTAGGTTGGCTGGAGCTGGGACAGATGATGGGAGCTCACTCCCTTGCATAGCACTCAGGTCTTGAACTCTGACCTACCAACCTTCTGGTCATCACACTCAGTGTCTTAATCTCTAAACCACCATGGCTGGGAAACTTGTTCCAAAAAGAAAACTTGTGTGGTGCTGATTAGTCTTGACCCAACATTAGCAGTTGGGTTGTGAAGAAATGAAGGAGAAAGAATATACTGCTTCTTATCCTCTTGTCCATGTTGATAAAGAAATTTATAAGAAATTGATAAAATGATAAGATTAGTCACTGCAGATTTGCAAAATGTTGACTTTTAATTGTTCTTTTTTTCTGTCAGACTCTGCTGATATACACATTTCTAAGGCCATTCAGAAGGTCTATCTTGAGGTAAATGAAGATGGCAGTGAAGTTGCAGCATCTACTGGTAAGAACATGACAGAGTGCTTATTCAGCCTACTGGGGAATACACTAATTGACCTCTGTTTAATTTCTTTGACAGTGACAGGAATAATTGGTGCCAAAAATTGGCTGCCACAGGTTGTACTGTTTATCCGCATATATAGGAGAAATTCATACATATTAGTAAGGGATAAAAGTAATAGCAGATATTATATTATATTATATTATATTATATTATATTATATTATATTATATTATATTATATTATATTATATTAATTTGTTTGTTTATAAAATGAACAGCCCTTTTCCCTGAAATGATCTTAAGCTGAAGCAGCTTTCACACACACACACACACGCACGCACGCACGCACGCACGCACGCACGCACGCACGCACGCACACACACACACACACACACACAAAATCAAACAGAAAGCTACCAGATATAGTACTGAGATAAAAGTGTAAGTGAGCATTCAAACCAAGCTTTGTTAATTAAAATTATAACTTGGTTGAAAATGGTAAAATAAAAAGGGGTGGTAGAAAGATGCCATGGGACTGCAGTGGCTCAATTGGATTGGACACTGACTGACTGGAAGGTCAGTAGTTCGATTCCCAAGTACTGCAGGATGGAATGAGCTCCTGTCTTTGTCCCAGCTCCTGCCAATCTAGCAGTTTGAAAGCAAGAAAATGCAAGTAGATAAATAGGAACCACTTCAGTGGGAAGGTAAACAGTATTCCGTGCCTGCCACATGACCATGGAAATGTCTGCAGAAGCAGACAGTGCTGGCTCTTCGGCTTTGAAACAGAGATGAGCACTGAACCCTAGAGTTGGATACGACTGGCTTTCGAGCAAGGGAAACCTTTACCTTTACTTTAGAAAGATGTCAGTCTACACAAGAAAGACAAAATGGGCTGTCATTCAGCACTACAGACAAGTTTTTACTTACTGTTTGAAATATTAATATGTTGGAGATAGGCGGGACTACTTGAAGAGGGCAGGTGGTGCCACAACTGAAAAGATCCGGCTTATAGAAAATGTTTGATGAATGAAAATGCTGTAATTGTGCAAGCTCCATTATGTTCTTTGGACATGGGTAGAGAAGAATGTGATTAGATCATACCTGTCAACCGTGGCTCCGGCGAATCTGGGACCTGCGCGGACCGGGTTTGCGCAGATCGCGTTGTATGAATGCGCGTGGAGGGCTACGCCGCTTGCGTAGCCTTCTACGCACGCGGCATAGCCTTCTGTGCATGCGTGGGAGGGAGCTATGGAAGTGTAGAGCCCTTCCACGCATGCGTGCAACACGACCTGCGCAGATGGGCTGCGCAGTGCCTCCTTTCCCCCACTGCCAAAATCCGGGGTTTCGGCAGCGCGGAGCGGGAAAGGGCAAAAATCAACACCGAAAACCAGGAAATCCTGGCCAATCCGGGAAGGTTGACAGGTATGAATTAGATCCACCCACCCGAATATCGCGGTAATACTCTGCAACAAACTAGAGCAAATCAATGGTTGGGAATCATTTTGAGCTTGACAACCAAAACTGAATTGCAGAGGACTTCAGGCTACATTTTAATGATGAGCAAGGTCAAGGTCAAAAGGATGGAATTAAAAATATCAGGTTGGGTTTTTAAAGGATTTTTAAAAGGTTTTTTTAGTTTGAAGCTCATACTGTCTGTAATTAAGGAGAGGCATTTCAATCTTTGCAAGACTGCCTTGCAATCTCTGACAGAGCTGAGCAAGGCTGTTGAGAAGAGAACATTTTGGAAATTGCTTATTCATCGGGTCACCAGGTTTTGACGATGGTCCCATTTGCATGGTTTTCATTTGTGTTGTCAGAGTCTGTGCCCATGATGGTGAACCTTGGCACTCCAGATGTTCTTGGAATTCAATTCCCAGAAGCCCTAGCACTCATGAATCCACATGAATGGGTTTGCTGTGATTCATTTGGCCCATGCCACACCACCCTCATCGCTCCTGGAAGTGATGAGGGCTGCGTGGCATGGGCGAGATGGATTGCAGCAAACCCATTTGTGTGGATTCACAGGGGCTTGGGCTTCTGGGAATTGAAGTCCAATAACATCTGGAGTGCCAAGGTCCACTATCACGGGTCTATGCACATAAAGTGCATACATATATGCCATGGAATTTACTGAGTGTCTTTGGATCTATCACAGTTTCTCAGTGAAGAGGAAATATTCAGAGTGCCCTAAAAACCGACAGAAATGTTACAGCAAGCAGAAAACATCAGCTTAAACTAATTCATGGTGTCTACTTAATTGCACTAGAGAAAATGATGATGGCGAAGGTGAAGGTGATGCTTCTACCACTCTGTTCTTTTGTACAGTGGTCAGGAATGGCTGTAATGCTTCTTCCTTCCCTCCCATGTGAGCATGGCTATAATTTCTTATTATCTCAGGGCATATTATGGAGATAAGATCTGCATGAACGTAAAATGGACGCAGAAACTTGACCCAGTAACTGAAGAAATGGCTCTCCTTTGAGAAAGAGATGCTCATGCATGCTTTTTCTTTTGCCCTTTGTTTCTCCATGGCCAAACCTAGACAGAACGTATTGACTTGAAACTGTGGGGTTTGAAAAGTCAAAGCCCAGAGGAACCATTTGTTAAGTACTCCAATAATTAGTGACTTCATAGACATCCACGCACATTGGAATACATTTTGTGTTTCTCCGCAGTCTGGACAAAAGAGAAATACAACACCTGCATTTCTATGATTTCAAAGCTGCAGTGCTGCTACCCTTTGGAGTAAGCTTTACTTGAAGACAGAGGCTCTGAGTTCAAAGTGAGCAGATATAGGAGCAAGCTCTTACTTACTGAAAATGCAGAAAGATGGAAGGAAACCTCATCATACCTAGCGGGGTCAACAAACCCCTGACCTGATTAGATCTGCGACTAATTTCATAAGGTCTGCAGGTCTCTGCAAGATCAATCTGACCCTTTCTCCAGCAGCCTCTTCACAGAGAAAGCGCGGCTCCTGACAATATAGAAGCCTTCTACGCATCCCCTTCTGCGCAGAACCCTTCTACGCATGCGTAGAAGGGTTCTACACATGTGTAGAAGGAACCTGTGTAGAAGGGATGCGCAGTGACTACTTTCCCACCACCACCAAATTATGGGATGGTGGCGGCTCTGGGCGGGAAATGACGGGAAATCCCAGCCAATACGGGATACTTGACAGGTATGACAATATAATGCAGTAGTCTTCCATTTGCCTTCTGCATCGCTGCATGACACCCATACCACTGATCCAGTTCTGTGAATCATTTTCTAGTCCTGAGACCTTTTAGCACACAAAGACCTCAATAGCTCCAAACCAGTATTGATGAAGCTGCTGCCCTCCATCAAGATGGATTCAAGTGGGATTTAATCTACTGGGGGGCCATGACCCTTCCCTGTGGACTTTGCCATCTAAGGCCTTTATTCCTCAGGGCTATCAGGTTAGTTAACCACCACCTGATGATCGGTGTTGAGTCACTGGTAGTATGGTCTACTCTATTACCATAGCAGGATGACCTGGCCCGTCCTTATGTATCAGTTTCTATGTAGTCAAAATGTCACCATAGACATGGAAGTGGGAGTTATTTGCAGGCTGGGAAGACCCCAGAATTATTACAAATAACAAAGCTTCAGGTCAAATAATTTATGTTTCTTATACTAATCTCTAATACCTCAGCTAGCTTAGCCACTTTGCCAAGCTGTAAAACAGTGTTTCCCAACCATTGGTTTTTGGACTTCAATTCCCAGAAGACTTAAGTCAATTCCCCAAAGCACTGATCAGCCAATGTACTGACTTAGGCTTCTGGGAACTGAAGTCCCCCTGTGGGGTGTGGGCCCTACATTGGGAACCACTGCTCTAGAACCTCAGTGAGGAAGGAAAGAGCCCTCAGACATACAAAACTGTTCATACAAGGAAATAGCATGTTTCTTGAAAATGGAATGCTGACTCCTGGCTGAGATTAAACCAGAGTATACTGGAAGCATCATTGATGAACACCCTGCCTGTAATCTTTTGTGCCAGTTTCCATCAGTTGAAATAAATGGTCCAAAAAAATGCAGCACAGTCCACTAGGCAGTTCTCTGCCATAGTCGAGTTTTAAATGAATGGGAACTGAGCACAAGCACAGAAACATATACCAGCCATTTTTATCAGATTTATTTATTGCCTGCTGAGAGCCTGTGTAAGTGCCCCATGAATAGAACAATATGAAAACTGATGGATTTCTTCAAGTGAACCAGACCAGCATATTAAACAGGACTATCCTTTTTTGCCTTACAAGTGAAAAAGGGAGAAAATTGGGAGCTAGCCTAGGGGTAGAAAATAATTTAATTAAGTTTGACAATCTTTGTTAAAGTAGCATATTTTGCACTTTGTTGGACCTTGTTGAAAAACAATTGTACCTGGTTACACACATTTGTGAGACTTGGAGTGAATTTTAAGGAACTACTGTGTGCAAAACTGAATACTTTTTAAGACAGGAGAATAAAGAGTGCAAAGAATCACATCTGTAAAGAAGTGTCATGGGAGTCTAAAGCACAGATCATATAACCTAGTCAGTGTTTCTGATTATGATGTACATATATGAAGGCTGTACAGTGAAGAAAGCTGATGGGGAAACTATCAGTTCATTTGAAATTTGGTATTGCAAGAGAGCTTTAAAATACCCTGGACAAAAGAGAAACAGAACAAAAAAGTTTCCAATACAAAAAATGAGGCTGTCATATGTAGGACATAGATGAGACACTGAAAAAAAGATGATAGTGATGGGAAAATCTGAACACGGCAGGAGAAGAGAGAGACCAAATATGAGATCAATTTATTCAATAAAAGAAGCTATAGTGTTGAATTTCCAAGCTGTGGACATGAACCTTATGTAGGTCTCTGATTCACATAGTCGGTGGCGTCGGCTGAAACTCGTATCCGAGAACGCATTTTTTCCTGAAGCAGGAAAAATGCCATTGGCATGAATTAGTTTAAGGTGGATCTCTCAGCTTGCCATGAAGTGACCCACACACTATGATCATGTAGCCAACTCCTGCGGAACATGTGAAATGAGACATGCAGGATTTAACACCGGGACTGCAATGGCCTGCCACCACCTTGAGGATATTATCAAGGTGTGCCTTCACAGCCAGTCCATCTGGCATGGCCTCTTCTGCCTCCATGTTTGTTGGAAATCAGAGTTCCTCCTCTGCTCATTTTGCCGTTGGGCCCAATATGATGGTTTCCAGTGACATTTCCTCCACTGATGGGACCATCACCCCACCCAAAGGGGCTCTTCTGCCTATAGCCATTGGCCCCTTTAGGGAGTCAGGTCATTTACTACTGCCCAACACTTGGCGTTGAGTTGCTGGCTGTATGGTCTACTCCATTGCCATAGCAGCAAAAGCAATTTGATGGTATATAGCATCAAAACTGTACATATCAGAATAATATCTAGAGACATGCATGATCCAAAGCCGGGTAGAATGCATGTTATGTAAATGTGCAAATAAACATACATGTTAGGTAAAAGGCACAAAAATTCATACATGTTTCAATAAGGGGAAAGAAACAGTTTTAAAACCCAATATGAGGAGGGGCAGGGTGGTATAACAGAATGTCAGTCTAGGACCCAAGAAACAGGTTGAGATCTCTGATCAACCACAAAAGCACACTGATGGTGAGAATGGTAAGTCATTTATTGGACATGTCATCTACTTCAAGAACCAATTAGATTAGAGTATGTGGCAATTCCGGTGCATGTGGAGTTTTTAGTTATGTGATTTTAAGTGCTGCCATGTTGAGATACTGTATGGACATACAGTGTATGCAGGTTGGGATTGGATACATGGAAGAGTGCTGGAATGACTGAAAGATGGATGTTGGAATCCTTGGGTATGACATTAGACACTGATTGGGTCGTGAGGATGAGTGAGAAGTGAGTGTTGGTTCAGCAGCTGCATTGAGAGTATGAACCTGGATTTTTGTATATTAGAAAGTGGTCTATATAATGTAGCATGTGTGCATGTATTGTGAAGACATACAAAGCTGAAGGTTACTTTTGTTCCTGGTTATGTATTCAATGACATACCTTTACCCTTTTCTTCTGTATTTAATGTTCAAAAATAAATTCATTTTGCTTTGTTCAAATCAAACTCTTTTCATCCTTCTCTTTCAGTCAGTTTTAATAAGTTTTTCATAGAAGCCAAACAAGTTGTTCTGCCCATGTGTCAGCATGCTATTTTAGTGATTTCAGAAAACCTTTTCATCAAGGCAGTTCTTTTCTCACAACATCCATGTATTAAATAAACCCATTGGTCAAGGGATTCAAATTATTTTAAGTTAAAACCAACATGATCGAGGTGGCACTGGCTGGAAGGCACAACAAATAGAGAAAATCCCACATACTGGGAAAGATTTGGGGGTGGTCATCTTTAGTAAACAGCAGAAGCAGAAGCACAAGTGGGTGGTTGTGAAGAGTATGAGTGACAGATAATGAGTGTGATTCTCGGGAAAGCACTATACTGAGTAGGGCTACATCTCTGGGTTGCTACAGGGTCATCATAGATCTGCAGTGATTTGGCAGCTACATACTGTAACAAAAACTACAGTGAAACAAGGAAGGATTTGGGGAAATGCATTAAAATTGAGACTAAGAGAATTTCACATGTCTAGGCTAGAGGACTAATGTTTATATATTCATGAGAGCAGAATATGGGATAGACTTGCTCTCTCGAGTCATATACAATCACTTCAAAAACTGCAGCTATGCACTGTTATGCACTCTGACTGAATATGATAGGAGGGAAGAGGAAGAAATTGAACATTCTCTACGTATCTTCAAACTGCATTCTTCTGCTCTCCATATACAGTCAACCCTCACATAACAACGCATTCAGATAACATTATTTTCGCTTAACAACGCGTTGTTATGCACCACGTGTTCTCCCACATAGCAATGTTTTTAGTGTCATTGTCCAGACAACAACACTAAAATAACCAGACAACAACGCTAAAAATGTCATTATGCGGAAAATTCCATAGAAACCCACATAACAACAAAAATTGCTTAGCAATGCTACTTGGGGAACCAAGTAATGTTGTTATGCGAGGGTCTACTGTATAGTTATATTGGCCAGAATCTTTCTAGAAATTTGCACAGGCATAGGTAAATTTGGGTACATCACAACAGTGCTAATTAATAAGTCAATTGTGTTCCTGGCTGCATTCCCATTGTACAATTAAGCTCATGACCAGGAACATAACCTTGACCCAATTCATTCTTGTTCTTTTGTGTCAAGGTCAGATGTGAAATTGCCAAAACAAAGCCACCTTTTGGTGAATTCATTTATGCAGTTCCTTCTGCTTGACCTGGTGTGAGAAAGATTAGCTGGCTCAACAAGTTTGCCGTTGCCTATGGTATGCCCGAATGTGGTTCAAAAATACCACAATCTTCAAGGTGGCTCTCTCTGTGTACCCCACCATGATTAATTAGCAGCAATTTGTCATTGCAAATTATGGGATTTCACTTACACATGTATAAATCTCTGGTAGGATTCCAGCCACTGTTAATGAGAAAGTACCTTGTCTTCTCTTGCATGGGATGAGGAACCCTTTATTAATCAGAGATGCCAGTTATGAGGATGCTGTATATACAGCAGGAGGTATATAAGTTCATTTATCGTCAGTGCCAAAAATCTAACAATCAAAAGCCGTAGCTCCTTGGTTTTCAACTAGTATTAGGGGATAACACTGTACCTCCTTATAGACAGTCTCCATTGCAGGAAATCTGGTAATGTTAACAATTTCTTTGCTGACCAAATCTAATATGCAATGATATGGGAACTTCAGTGGTTACTCTTTGGCCTTTTTTGTTATTGTTTCCTTCTAGCTAATTTATGGACACTTACAAACAAAAGCTGGGTGGCAACCTGTGTTCATTCACACAGCATTATGTAAGAAATACCCTCCTGGCTCCTCTGGTGGATGTCCACCTTGTCCAATATAAAGTTTCCAGCAATGGTCAATGATATATTCAATGGACAGAATCCTGTTGGTGTTTAGCTAAAATTCTCTTAACTTAAGATTGAGGCTAATTGATGGGGTGTTGGGATGTGTCTCAATTGCATGGCTGGTCACATGCCCCATTGCCCAATCAACACCTTATGATTAACTGCAACTAGTCATGGCAAGTTACACAGACTCTGTGCAAACAGCAACTGGATTCCAAGCATTGCTTGGAGAAGTTACCTTTTCAGACTACAGCTCCCAAAATCTAACCATCAGCATGGATATTGTGAAACATGTAATCCCAAAAAGTAACTTTTGCCAGATTTGACTGTGGCTAACTATTTGTTATCTGCAGGGATGGGTTGTCATATACAACAAACTGGAATTCAATAAGCCATAAACTGACTTACTGCTTTTTGAAACTCTAGTTTAGGTTTATCAAGGTTACAGGAGCTACAGACAAATAGTTTAAAGCTTTCTGAATTCCTGCCTTTGAGATGTGCCTACTATAGAGTGGTATATAAATGTAATTGGTATTGCTATAATTGCATTTTTATATACAAGTGGTACTATGCAGTTTATAAATTTGTGTTGCAAATTAAGACCTGCACTTACTAAAAGTATCAACAAGAAACTGGGCATACGTCATTTTCATTTTAGGTTATTGGTGCAGCCCACCAAAATTATATATTTTATTTTAAGCACATGCATTTTTAGGTTTCAACCATTCTTCTTAAGTACATTTTTTTGGTTTATGTGGGTTGTTTCAAACTTTCAGTTTGACAAATGCCTGCAGGGAAGGTAATAACTATAGTTAAAAGTGAATATTGTCACAAACATGTCCTTCAAATGAGTTTTAAAATGGAGAGCCATATCGAGAGATTTCAGCTTCTTCAGTTCAATGCATCTCTAGCAGGTTATTATCCTTGATAGCTTTCAGTAAATCCCTAAAGAAAAGAAAGAACATTATAAAACAATACTGTAGTGTAAAAGAATTTCCAATAATGCCTCAGTTGGTTCTTGATGATTTGTAACTAAAAATGAGAATAGTTGGTTGCAAATCATTTCCCATGTACTATGAGTTCTTTTGGAATTTCAGGTGATCTGAAAAAATGTAAGGCATTCAGCAGGATTTATTGTCTATTTCTCTACTGCATCATATTTTGAATATTGAAATAATGGCACATGCCGGTTTGATCTAATACTGGAAATCTTTATTAATAAAAAGTAGAAAAGGTTTTGCTAATCTATGTCAAACTCAACCTTCTTATTATATAACCATCAAAGTGAGGGCCATGAAGCATGTACAGCTGCTTTGTAGAAGCTAAGTAAAGTAGATTATAAAATATTTTTGTCCCTAGAATATCCCATAAGCTGATGGGATAGAAGAAAGCTATCCAAACAGTTTAAGCAACTTCCATATGGCAGTTATGGTCAGAATTATCCCCTTTATAGAATGATTCTTTGTTTGGCCTGGGCTTGTTACTAAATTTATTTACTGTGGACAAGAAATATGTCAGATACATCAATTAAACATTTACTATGTCATACAAAGCATTCTGGAAAACAGTTTTCCCAATGCATTGACTGTTTACTTCTCAAGCATCAATTTTTCCATATGCCTATCTCTGGTTTTTGGAAACCTATACATAGGAGAAGCTATGCACATACTATGCATTGCTGTAAATGCAGATGTTTCTGCACATATTCATCATTTGATGACAGTATCGTAATGTGATGAGTTGAATATGTGAAGGGGCTACCACAGAGATTATGCCATAGACAGAACTTGGCTTGCTTTGGAGTCTGTTGCTTCCCCATCTTCTCTCTCCAATAAATAAATGGATACATTTTCATATAATCTTGTACCTGTACAATGCTTTTCAAAGAGAAACCTCCCCCATTCAGCTACAACATGACAAGTGTTCAGGTAAGCAAAGTTTGAGCATGAACCAATTATTAAGATACCCACTCTACAACTAATTTCTGTGCATAAATGCAACAGGAAGGGAAAATGTGTTATAATCTGAGGCATTCTGGAATTATGCTACTACCTCAGCTAGCTTTTGGCTTCTGTGTGGGGCACCTATGGCAAACCAAATATTGGGACAGTTAGCTCTGCTGTTACGACACAATGCAATACCAAGCATACAATGCATATTCATTCCCACCTTACGTTTCCAGTACCAAACATAGACACTCACAACAAAACATAAATGAAAGAGGACGAAAGACCACAAGGTGGACCCAGAGGAAGGTGTGTAGAGATAACATCAAAGACATATTACAAGAACACAAAATAACACCGGTGGAGGCCGTTAGAAGTGCCAGAGCAAGAACCTTGCATTTCCCTCAATACTCAATGGGATAAAAGAGGAAGCAAAGAAGTAGTTGTACACCTAGCCACCAATAGCGCCAAACCCTTGAAAAACATTCCTTGCTCAAGCCAAAGTAATATATCCTCAAATACTTAAAGCTTTGGTTTTCTTCTTTACCACCTCACATTTTGAGAAATTCAGCTTGCTTCCAAGCAACCCCTTTTATAAAAGACAGAGCTATAATGCTGTAAAATTTTATGGGATACCTAAAACTTCACCGCTCACTTGAGTTCACAAGGTCCAGGTCTGACTCACACATCTTTCTTCACAATTTTTGTATTTTTCCTTTTTCACTCTTGGTTGATGGGCAGTCTGGGGTTGCCATGAATCCTATTTTAGTTTTAATAGTCCTCCATTTGAAGGATCACCAAAAATCAGCTCTCTCTTTGAAAAGTTGCTCAAATATAGTATCAAAATAAAGACATATGATGAGAGGAGAAGAGCTTTGAACTTTTGAATTTTCATCTGAACAGTTGACTGATCCTGGAATATAGGTCATATTATCAGTTCCCCCCACTATGCTGAGAGATAATATAATATTTTTCTATGTAAACCGTATGGAAGCCTGTTTCATATTTTTCTTGTGATTCATTCTTTCTTTTGGAAGGTTTTGTAGGTTGCCACCCTATAGATGAGATATGAAACTTTGAGTTGATCTTTAATTCATCTCATCTGCATCTCTTAGAATCATAGTATAGCTGAGTTGATAATGACTTATGAGGTCATTGAGTCCAACCCCCTGCTTAGGGATGCCATACAACCTGTCTTTCCATGATTTTCATGGATTCATGCTGTCCTGTCCAGTTCAAGGAAATACATGTAAAAATCTCGGTTCAAGAAAAAATATGTAAAAAGCTACAGAGGATTCCTTCAGACTGCAAAGGGTTAAATGCATAGAGTCAGCATTCCTAGAAATGAAGGGAACAGTATGGATAGGAAGTAAGAAAAACAACTCTTCACTTCCCTTCCTCTCTAGGAATGCTGACTCTATGCATTTAACCCTTTGCAGTCTGAAGGAATCCTCTGTAGCTTTTTACATATTTTTCTGTTCCAGACTTTTTAGACATTTCTTCCAAGGGATCCACGTGTGAGGTTTCAAGGTGAGTCCAACTCAATGGGGGGGTGAGGGGTAGGGTAGGGTAACCTCATGGAGAGAGAGGGTCTTAGAATTTGCGGTGTCTAGTCATGCCTGCCACATGACCATGAAAACATCTGCAGAAGCAGACAATGCTGGCTCTTCGGTTTTGAAACAGAGATGAGCACTGAACCCTAGAGTTGGAAATGACTGGCTTTCGAGCAAGGGAGTCCCGGTTTGGGGGGGACAGAATTATGGCAACCTTACCCCTGCTCAATGCATGAACTAAATCAAAGTCGATCTGATAGATAATTGTTGTAAAATTATATCTTGAATGCCTTTAACATTGGATTGTTCACCACCTCCTGAGATAGTTGGTTCCATTGTTGCATGACTCTAACAGTTGACAGGCTTTTTTTCTTGATGTTTACCTGATTTGCAACATTAGTGAGAACATTCGTATACACAGGACCAAATTTATCTTGCATTTTAACAGTGCCATCCTAACGATGTTGCCTCAGATGTTAGTATCATGGTGCTGAGAGAGCTTTACTTGTACATATTGCTGCCAGGCAATACAAACTATGTATGCCCACACTGAAGTAAGCTCAGACTGCACCCTAGAAAATAAAAGCACCATTGAAAGAGATGGTCAGCAACATTAGGTATAATGTCTTACAGGAGGAATGAAGCCTAACTTTTGTGCTTGCCTAGCTGGAACCCCTTAAAAGTTGTCACTGGTAATGCTGCATGAAGATATAAATCTGCCCCATCCACAGTGAGGTTGTTTATTGATATTGTCCAGAACTGTCTACTCTGGCTCATTGCAGGGTTTCAGTATTGTCAAGAAGACATCTTAGCAGTCTCAATGTGGGCAGTCTCCAAAGCTCAAGGGGCTACACATGACCACCTCTGGACTTCAGAATGCTGCACCCACACGTGCTTCTGGGACCCCATTCTCTTCAAATATTTCTTACAAAATTCAGGTTTTTTCTCCTTTGATTAAAAAAAACAACACCCCTTGTGCCCATTAGTGGCCCAAAACTAAAAAAAAAAAGAGTTTAAATGGTGGATGATGGACAGGTCTGGTGGAATCCAATTGACTTCCACACCTCCTAGAGAGGACAAGGGGGATTTTTGAGTTACTTTAAACAAATAATGTTGTGTGGTGATGAGGGGGGGGGGGGGCTTCATAGGATCTTCTAAGGGATGTATATAGGGCCCACAGATCTTCTGCAGCATACCCCTAATCTGCTCCCTGACTCTTAATTGAAGATTCAAGGGGCTAAATCATAGACCTTCTAGAAGCAAAGCATTTATTCTACCTCTGAATTGCAGCCTAATCTCCCTTTCAAGAAGTGACTGTGTTTGCTTTTCTGACTACATATTGCAGGCCTGCATGTGGCAGCAATCATGAGCCTGTCCAAGAAACAGTTTGTGGCGGACCGGCCCTTCCTGTTCATGCTGAAACACAACTCTACAGGTGAGTGGAGCAACAATATGTTTATTAAAGGGAGAGATGAAATAAATGACAGCTTCTCCTAGAAATGTGCAATATTTATATTTAGCTTGAAATAATTTCCTCTAATACTGTCAGAGTAAGTGTGCATAAGGGAAAAGAAGAGGAAGAGATGGAATGAGGCAGGCTGTTGGGCAGAGAAGAAGCCAGAGTGGATATTTTTCCATGTAAACTAAGCATGTACAGTGATCTGTGCAAGTCTGGCCAAGTTATCTTGCTATGGCAACAGAGTAGACCATACTGCTAGCAAGTCAATGCCAATCATCAGGCAGTGGTTAATGAACCTGACAACCCTGAGGACTAATGTCCTTGGGTGCCGAAGTTCACAGGGAAGGGTGATGGTCCCTAAGTGGGTTAAAACCCACTTAAATCCATCTTGACGGAGGACAGCAGTTTCATCAATACTGGTCTGGGGTCACTGAAGACCTTGTGTGCCAAAAGGGCTCAGGCCCGGAAAGTGACTCAAGGAACTGGATCAGTGGTATGGGTGTCATGCTGTGATGTGGAAGGCAAATGGAAGAGCACTGCATTATTTTGCTCCCAGGACAATCTTCATGGCTGATTGCCATGAGGATAGCCACTATTTGGAATCAGATATGGCACTCAAAGAAGAACAGCGCTCTGTGATAGTGCAAGGGATTGTGGAATATATCCTCAGCTGATGGAAGGTGCTCAGCATCCCAGAATCTTGAGCACATTTGGAGATGGCTTGTGAATCCTGATCAGTCCAGAAGCTGTGTGTGTAGTTTGCCTGCTCTGTAGTATTACCTTCTGTGAGATTCTGATTGCCAATACCTGCAACCAGGGTCTGGGCCCTTATAATGTCACAGAGGTGGGGCAGTCAAGGGGTACAACAGAGGTGGGACAGTCAAGGGGTTTATTTGCCTTGGCACAGCAATGTAAAGGTGGACTAGCCCTACCCTAGGGATAGGCATCTTCACTGAATTGATCTCACACTTGACCAGGAGAAATGTCAGATTTCTTCTTTCATTCAAAACAATGAGACGTTTTATCAGTTTTGAGAAAAACATGTTTATCATGCAATTGCATGGAACAATAATAGTTGTTGTCTTGTAGCACAGACATTTTGAAAACAGAAGTGTTAGATCAGGGATTCTCAACCCTCAGTCAATGGTCCAGATGCAGCCTACAACACCATTTCATGTGACCCCCACCCCCCCACACAAACACATCCACTACACCCAGAAGTGCAATGTGGTGGAGGGAGGGCAAAATGGCTGTCTGGTGCCTGAAGCTGTCTAAGGGAGCATGACCTGGCCCCCAGCTTAAAAAGGTTGAGAACTCCTGTATTAGATGGTTTGTTTGCAACTTTTGGATAAATTGGCTCCTTTGCTTTCTGTTTGTGTATGTATACATCCACGCACTTAGTTTTAGAAAGGGAAAAGATATTAGTTTTTTGTGAGGAGATGTTTTGTACAAAATACTGTTTGCCTAAGCAACTACTATGCACAAAGATTCTCCTACATACATTCATGTGGCAATTGAAGTTGTGGATACCCCATCCATTCATCTTGGGTGGGGTGGAGGGTAGAGTTAGAAATATGTCTCTACTCTACACCATACCTGCCAAGTTTTGGATTTGGAAATAAAGGAAATTTCCCAGCAAATACGGGATACTTGATAGCTCTGCTTATCCTTTGCTGCCCTCCAATGGCAGCAATAGGGCATTGCAGTCTAATTAATACGGGATGATGGCAAGGAAGAGGGTAAAATAAGGGGTTTTCCTGGCCAATGCGGGATACTTGACAGCTATGCTCTACACATGACTTCCCTGCCAATGAATCTCATGTGCATATGTTTCCTGTGAGAAACAGAAACAAAGTGAAAGTGATACATCTTTTATACGACCAACTGCTTCTACTCTTTTCTGTTCGATAAATATGGCCATCTGGCACACACTGGCTTATCAGCTTTGTTTAAAAAAGGAAAGCAAAACTCAGCTGGCAATATTACTTTCAGATGTTAAGAATCATCTCCTGAGAGGAATGGCTGGGCCATGTGTTTGGCAAAATAATAACAATTGATTAAGAAAAGGGATAAGACATATTCCTAAAGCTGCAGGGTTCATACTAAGAACAAGCTGGATAAGTTGGTAGAACAATGGTCACTGACTGGTCTTTTGTCATTTTGAATTTCAATATGGAAAGTGCCCATCACTCTACAACAGGTGTACCCAAACTACAGCCTGGGGGCTGGATCTGGCCCCCAATGCCAATTCATCTGGCCCACAAAGCCCTCATTGCTCCTGAAAATGGAAGCCCCCAGGCCATAATGACCAGTTCCCTGAACCACGTGGCCGGCCTGCAACCCGAAAAGTTTGGGCACCCCTGCTCTACAAAATACAGACCACTCTTTCCCAGTGAGCAAAAATGTTTGCAAGGACAAAAGAGAATATGGAGAATCACTAGTGGTAGAGAAGAGGGACAGGACTGGAAGCTGTTTGAATATTCCTTAAGCCAGTTTCAGAATGACTAGATGCCGGTTTCAAATGGTTTCACATGTGGTCCAAGTCACAGCTCCACATGTATTGCCCAACACATGAGAGAAAACTGAAGCCGGCCTTATCTTAAACTACAAGGGCAACATTTATGTGACATTCACACTTTACATTAAATTTGTTCACATGGAAGGTAAAGATATAGTAGCTAACTCCAGCCTTTCGATCATAACACCATCATTCTCACTAGAGGTATGAAGAATATTTGCACAATTTCTGGTTCTCACTGAGACAGGCTGTTTTGACATGTTGAGACTTTCAACAAATTGCTAATCTCTCGCATAGGTGTTGTCTCCAGCACATGAGGAAGGAACTTTTTTTTTTTGGGGGGGGATCAGCATGTTGTACAAAACATCTGCACAAAGCTATTCTTTGTTCCCTTGTGAAGCTAAGAAACAAAGCCACACAATAATTACTGGCCAACCGATGAAAAAGACACAAACAACCCATCCAAGGTTCTCAATTTTAAAGCTCTCTTCAACAAGACACTGCCTGTCCTTATTTATGCAGTCTGCATAATTTACACAGTTTGCACAACAGCTATTCTTGTAAATGAAAGAACACACATTGAAAGTATCAATACCATATCTTGATGGAGAGGAAACAATTCTGAGATTTGTCATTGTCACATTTGAGAAGGAGAAAAGTGAGAATTGCAGTCCCTACTTTCCACATGTTGGTGAGCCAGATGTCTCCAGGAAAGAGTCTGATGTGTCTGCTATAATTCCATAGGCTTCCTAAGCGATGTAGAGTTTTATTTGCACACAATTACAACAGAACGTGAAGCAGTTGGCCTCCAATATACAGAAAGTAATGGGGCAAATGCCAAGGATAGAGAAGGCAGCCAGACAGAAATAATCCTGCATTTCCCCCCTCATGTGATTAGAACTGTGGTTTACGTCTGCATGCACAGCTTTAAGAGTCACTCAGCAGGCAAATCAGCGCTTGTTAATGTGTTGACATACCTGTTCCAGGAAATGATTCCACTGCAGTCACAGCAAGCAGGAAGGCACTGGCTATCACAGCTGTTAATGGATTTATTACCTGTAGGAGTTCGTCTTTGCACCTGTTTTACTGTTTTTATTATCTCCTCAAATCTAACTGTTTTAAAATAACCTGCTGTTTTAAATTGAGGATTAGGATAAATGGCTGCTTATTTTCAGGAA
Source organism: Bradypodion ventrale (assembly GCA_035047345.1). Classification (NCBI taxonomy): domain Eukaryota; kingdom Metazoa; phylum Chordata; class Lepidosauria; order Squamata; family Chamaeleonidae; genus Bradypodion; species Bradypodion ventrale. The sequence continues at coordinate 26,668,728 of JAWDJE010000003.1, forward strand.
GTAGGAGTGGCTGCAATACAGAAAAAAGATTACTGTTCTTTTTAACAGTTAGGCAATAAGTAAGTTTTGTCCTTAGACTTTATGTAACTATGTGTCACTCAAATAATTGCATAGTCTTCCCTTGCCTTGTTGGAGAGGACATATGTTGTACCAACGAAGCAACTTTATCTTATGAATTCAGCCATGAATTATCATGTGAGCACACTTCCTCTTCACAGAGGAATCACAGCCACACATTTTCCCCTAAGAAATAAGAAAGCTTGTGTTTAATAGAGAAGTAAGCATTCCGGCATCTAGTCATGCCTGCCATATGAACACGGAAATATCTGCAGATACAGACAAAGCTGGCTCTTTGGCTATAAATGGAGATGAGCTCCAACCCCTAGAGTCAGATACGACTGGCTTTTGAGCAAGGGTGACCTACATATGTGGTATAGGTCTGAATTCTAGCTAACTTAATGGGTCACTACCCAGACATTTGTGACTGTGATGGCTTAGCGGTTAAGATGCTGAACTTGATGACTGGAAGGTCGGCAGGTTGGCAGGCCGAGACCTGAGTACTATATGACAGAGTGAGCTTCTGTCTCTGTCCCAGCTCGTACTAACTGAGCAGTTCAAAAGCAAGAAATTGCAAGTAGATAAATAAGTACCACACCACTGTGGTGGGAAGGCAACAATGTTCTGTGCACTCCCGTGTCTAGGGATGCCTGCCACATGTCCATGGAAACATCTGCAGATGCAGACAGTGCTGGATCTTTGGCTATAAACAGAGATGAGCACTGAACCCTAGAGTCGGATACGACAGGCTTTCAAACAAAGGGCGACCTAGCACCCAGATATTTTAGCCTGCAGTTTGGCCAGCAGTAGATGTAACATTATCTGGTTCTTTCTTTCTAAACTTAATAAATATTTTTCTATCTCTACTTATATAATAAGCAACAACAACAGTGGGATAACAACATTGGATGCTACATCTTCTATACCCCATGAGCTTTTCATGGGCACCAGAGCAGGAGCTGTTTGAAGAAATAGAGTTCTTCAAATGTCTCTTTGGAGCCAAATGAGAACAAAGACCAAGCTATATTTATCAACTGAAGTAGGACATCCACAACATGGACAAATTGGTTCCACATATAAATAAAATACAAATGCAAATGCACAAGATCACTATGTGGAATTACCTTTCCAATGCCGCTCCTGCACAGACATATTGAAATTGGATTACCTGGACCAAAATGGTAAAAGGTCTTAGCCATGGGAACAGCAACTCCTACCTCTTCAGCTCTTTCTAATTTAAATTTGGAATCACAGCCCTTTCCTGGGATTTCCCCACCCATTGGGTTGAACCAAACAATCCACATGGATTAGACAAGGACAGGTTCCGTTGCTTCTACAGATGGTGATAAGACAATGTCTGATTTTTTAAGAGAACCAAGCTGCCACCTGTAGGAATGCATCTGGATTCTGTCTTGCCTGTCTCTGACACTTTTTGTAAACAAAAGCCTCTTTGCTCACTGAGAGACAGCGCTCCTTATCTCTCTTTCTTTGGGTTCTGACATTCTGATTGATTATGTAGGCTAAGTTTCGTTTCTGGTATACAATGCTTGCGAGTTTCGTTTCTCGCTCTCTCTGCCTAAATAAAGAAAAAGAAGTCAGTAGCATTTGACCAGCCAAGGACCGCAGTGTGCTTTCTCTCTGTCTCTCTGTTTCTCCCTACAAAAAGCCTAATGAAGCAGGACTTCATGGGACTGATTGCTATCTTAAAGATCTGAGGATATAACTGCTGCTAATGAGGCTGACTGAATAAAGAAGATATCTTTACATGAAGCAGAATTCCAACAACTGGTGCTCCGTGATGAGGCGATTGAATGAACTTCAAAGGACTCTCTGTGAAAGCTGCTTCAGCATTTAGCATCTAATTAACACCCCATAATTGGCGACCGGGGACAAGGTCTCATTTACCCCGACCGGGAAGGTCATAAATCGAGCTCGAAAATTCATCCAAAGTCAACTTTGGGTCCCATATAGGGTAAGTGGAAAAGAAAAATATATATATTTTTTATCATGGGGTGTTTGCTTTCTTCGCAAATGCAGGAACTTTGTAAAGATATCTCAGATCTTTTGCATGAGAATGGGCGAAAGGCTGATGATAAAGAGATACAGCAGCTGGTTAAAGTTATAGAACGAATCTGTCCTTGGTTTAAATATGAAGGTCTGGACTTAAAACAGTGGAAACAGATTGGGAGAGAAATGCAGAAGCATAATGGAATTTCTAGATCAATATTATTTACATGGGAGGGAGTTAGGGACTGCCTTCAGAGACTTACTCCAAAAAATATTTTATTGTCTCAAAGACTTGATGGCCCCCTCACACAGCTTTTGCCTTCAGAAAAAGGGGGGGCCATGGCAACTGCTCTTCCATCATATGAGAAACAACAGCCTCCTGATGGGGGTGGAGGTGGAAATGGAGATGGGACATTATATCCTGCCTTGCAATTATGTCCTGACTTGCAACAATCAAGTGCTTTTAGCCCTACAAAAGACCTGTTCTCTGCTGCAATATTGCCAGCCGAGCATAAAAAACAGCTAGTGCCAGCTGATGGGGAACAAATGGCGGGGAACTCATCACAGATTGAAGTTGTTGATGCATGCAGAGTGGCAGAAAGCAAGGACTGTGTTTCAAAGAGCAGCTTAGGAGATCTCAGCCCCCCCGTGAATCAACCCTCATCACAAAAGCAGGAGAAGCTGAGTAGTAAATTTGATACCTCACGTTTGGGCAGGAAGATCCTGCAGAAATGGAAGGATGGCCCAAAGGAGGAACGCACAAAACCCAAGACAAAAAAGGGGTGCAAGTACAAACTAACAGATGCAGGTTGTCATAAGGTTGAGAATCATATGCTGGAGATGAAAGAAATACAGAGAAAGAGGGGGGTGAATATTTCCTGTATGGATAGCAGGCTGTGGCAAAAATACAAGGAGGAAGAAGACATACAGTTTTTTGCTGATTTTGAACTGCCCAACCCACAAACAAAGAGATACAGAGTGAGTTGTCCCACGTTTCAAGCATCAGGATTGCAGGGAAAGCAACTTGGACTTCCCTGTGATTTTCGTCTGTGTGAAAATTACTTGCAACTGCTGGAGAAGTCTTTGTGCCTTCATACCTCCTCGGCCTGCCTTACTGCAGATGGGTGTGGCTGGAGCATGAAGGAATGTGTGTCTGCCTGAAAAGCTGAAAAGGGGGGTTGTGTGGGATTGTCTTGTGAAGTCAGTGAGACTTAATTTATGGCTTAATTTCAACTTGCCATGCCAACGACTGTGCTGGAGAGGAGATGATGTTTCAGAGAGCTTCAATCAAGATTGGGACTTTTTAATTTGGACATTTTAATTGGACTAGAAAGAACAAAAGTTTGTGTGGACTTTAAAGAAGAATTATAAAACCTGACAGCCTTTTTAAGAAATTGTCTACCTGCTCATGCTAATGAGATTTGTACTGTATTTGATTTACCATGCTATGCTAGTAAAAGTTATTAATGCCTCTTTCACTTTTACACCAGTGAGAGAAGAAAAAATATAATGCCTCTTTCACTTTACATCCAGTGGGAGAAGAAGTTTAATGCCTTACTCATGTACTTGGGGAAGTAAGAACTGCTTTCTAATATGCAACCAGACCTCCTTCATGTAAGGAAGAAAAAAAAATGTTCATGTCTTGTTTATGCTTAAATGTTTTGCTTATTCTTTTGCAGGAGAAAGATCTGTCTTTGCTTATGTTATGTATTGTCTTATGAAACTGCATACCTTCAGAAGCACATGGCAGAGTTTCCAGTACTCTACACATGTAAATGGGTTTGTGATATTGCATTTGTGTTATATGTCACTCATGTTTCATGTTTAGTTATATGGTACTAGTAATAACAGGGCATGCTCCTGTTTCTTAGGGGAGTGTCTTCTTAAGCCATTGGTCATCTATTGGCAACAAGGGGATCCTGAGTGGAAGGATTCCTGCTGGAGCAATCCGCCCATGGAGAGAGAAGAAGGTTACTCAGCTCCAGGATGGTGGTTCACCAGTAAACTAAATGTGCTGACATTTGTTATTTTCTTTCTTACTGTGCTTCCAGCTGTAAGAACAATGCCTCATGGGGGCAACCCCAACTTTTGGATTCGTCATGCTAACTATATGTTTGAAGTTCATGGTAAGAATGCAACGTTATACTATGAGCATCCACTGGCAGTGTCGCAAATGGCTTTTCTTCCGGCATTGTTCAACACGCCAGAGTTGGTTATTGGACATTTGCAACATCTTGATAGGTCTACACTCTTCTCTAATCCTCCAGAACAATTTAACAACACCCGTTGGCGAAGCATGACATTCAAGAAATACACTAAAGGACTTTGTTTCTGCTGTCATAGTTCTGGAGTCTGGAATAGTAAATGGAAATACTGGACTCAAGCAAAAAGGGTTTTGCAGAATGTAGGCAATTATACGGGTTGTGACGATTATTTTTGGTTATGGGGTAGTTATAACAGTTCTTATAAGCTTAATTATACCTTGTTTAACACTACTATTGAAGATATATATGATGTATTTCCTATGTTTACTCCTGATTATTCTGCTATAGATAGTGGTTCAATTTGCAATGGATGGCAAATTAAGGATCCCAACATGTGGTTCTTTTTTAATGGAGTTGCCACGAATTTCCATCCAGGACAATATCAATGTGCAGCATTGGGTTATTTCATCTGAATAATACTATTGAGAAAGAACTTCAGAATTTACAGGAGAGTATTACTAACAATGTACGCACTGATGTTAATCTCTTTGATTGGGTGACTTCTTGGTTGCCTGATTTATCTGTCCTTAGACAAGTTTTCTTTTATGGGTTTATTATTATTATCTGCTTTATACCTTTGTATTTTTGCATTACTTGTATTCCTAATCTTATTTCTATGTGTAACACATGTCCATTGTGTAGAAGGGAGACATCGAGTTTTGCACGACGGCAATTGTACTCAATGAGGTATCAGCCTTCGGAACAAAGTACCATGAGTCAGGAGGGGTACGATGTCCAGGTGGACAGTGATGATGTATATGATGACATGCAGGGGTATGATTAGCCGTCCCTCTCTCAAATTTAAATGAAAAAGGAGGACATGTAGGAATGCATCTGGATTCTGTCTTGCCTGTCTCTGACACTTTTTGTAAACAAAAGCCTCTTTGCTCACTGAGAGACAGCGATCCTTATCTCTCTTTCTTTGGGTTCTGACATTCTGATTGATTATGTAGGCTAAGTTTCGTTTCTGGTATACAATGCTTGCGAGTTTCGTTTCTCGCTCTCTCTGCCTAAATAAAGAAAAAGAAGTCAGTAGCATTTGACCAGCCAAGGACCGCAGTGTGCTTTCTCTCTGTCTCTCTGTTTCTCCCTACAAAAAGCCTAATGAAGCAGGACTTCATGGGACTGATTGCTATCTTAAAGATCTGAGGATATAACTGCTGCTAATGAGGCTGACTGAATAAAGAAGATATCTTTACATGAAGCAGAATTCCAACAGCCACCAGAGAAGTCCTACCTGTATCTTTCTGACACCTGTCAAGGACTTCTACTTTTTTTAGTGGAGGGCACTTGCTCTCTTTGGTCTGTTTCTAGTTTGTGTGAGATCACTGGGAATTAACAAAAACCTTCTATTTTTTAAAGATCTGGCAATATCCTGAAGTACCTTAAATGGAGCCATATTAGGATATTGGCTGTGCCAGTAGAATGTTGGCCAGGGTCTCCAGATTTTTCCTACTGGGCATCCATGCATGCATTTGTTTGTTAACTCATTTGTTTCTCTGTTTGTTTAACATGAAAAAAATCAACTGGGAACAAATTGATCTCTGCAAGTCTATTACATTTCCCCATTGGGGGAATTTATTTATTTATTTATTTATTCACATTTATATCCCGCCCTTTTGGTGCAAGCACCACTCAGGGCAGCTTATGATGTTTTATCCTAGCCAATATAACACAAGGGACCAAAAATTAGAAATGTTCCACGGGTGAACTGTGATGACATTTGTATTTATAATGGGTTCAAGATAAAGCAACATCTAGAATTGTCACCTGCTCTAAATGATTAACTATAGCTCTATAATTTCCACTCACATACTTCACTTAGGATAAAATAAAGAAGAAATATCTTTTTGGAATAATTGGCTCCATAACATTTAATGATTTGTACTTAGTAGAGGAAAAGTCTTTATTACTGTTTTGTGCTCTTTGCTAAAATCCAACTGAGTGAAATAACCTGCTGCTTTAAACTGAGGATTACAGATGAGTGGCAGCTCATTTCCAGGAAATAATAGTGACTGGAATAAAGGAAATTGCCGTTATTTTTAGCAATTACACAATTAGTGTTTTTGTTACAGTAACTTTTGCAGTGAAATTACTGTTAATATGTCAAAATGTCAGACAGGCTTTGATAACTTTAAAGCAACAGAAATGGAGTCCTGGAGATTGAGGCTGTCTCTATACACCAATAAATAGCTCATGAATATCATATATCTTCAAACCACCCTAGGTTTCCTGCTATGTATGAGTGGACCGGTGGTATAAAAAGAAGGGTGGAATATACTCCTTCCCAAACAATAGGTATCTTTTTGTAGTTTGTATGATGATGCACTGTTGAAGCAACAATGCTGGATCTTTAAGATGAGGAAAATTGCTTTCTTGAACAACAGGCCCCAGCACCTCACAATCAGCACAGACAAGATGGTGGTGATGCACTTGTTAAATTGCTGTACTGCAGCCAAAACTGCTGAGGTTGTGAGTTTGATCCTGACTGGGATCAAGGTTGACTCAGCCTTCCATCCTTCTGAGGTTGGTAAAATGATTATCCTGCAACTTGGGGGCAAAATGCTGGTTACCTTGTGAACCGCTCAAAGTGCACTAAGTGCTATGGGGTGATATTGCTATAGTAATCTAGAAGCTGTAACTTTTCTCATCTTTCCCTAAGTTTAGGAAAGCCTTTGTAGTGCTTGTGGGTCACGGCCCTGATGTGCAGCTTATTCGCTTGGGCTCTTTCTTTGTGGATGAATTAAAATAATGGCTCAGGGAAGAACCTAAAAGTACTCGGGCAATAATCTTCCACTTTTTTTTGGCCCTACATGTATTCTCAGAGTAGGTGCAAAAATAGACAGCAATGATAGATGGTCAATGACTTCAAGGGGCTTCAGGGGTTAGTTCTAGGGATGTGGTCCACACCAGATTTATTTGGAAATAAACACATTTTTAGTCATGCATACCATATTTACTCCTGATTATTATTTTTCTGAAATGAGGAAAACCCTGAAGTTGGTATTTATTTCCCAGTCATTTGCCTGAAGCAGGTATTTGCAATAAATAGAATGCAATTCTCCTGCTTCATTTCTATTCCCTAGACCAAATGTTCCAACCACATTTGGTTCTGCTTTGTTTCCTACTTTTACATCCCAGTCACCTATGATTATAAGCATGTCTTGGTTTGGTGTATAATCAAATACCTCCTGGATGCTTGCATAAAACTTTTTTAGTTTCCTTTTTTTCAGCATCTGTAGTTGAAGCATAGACTTGAATGATGGCTATGTTGATAAATTTTTGCAGAATTGCAAAGGTTTATGCCCTAACAAATTTAAGTGTCCAACATGTGACAAAACCCTGTACTGTTCAAAATATTGCAACTCTGTGGTAGAGCAAAGCTTCCCATCAGAGAATGAAGTCAGAGCAATTAGGCACCCTTATTAAATCAAAATAATGACTTTCACTGTTCAAACTTCAGACTCAGGAAACCTACATCCAGGTATGAGAAAAAGAATCTTACTTTCATATGGTAATATCTTAAAATATATTCTCATGCATTTGGGAGAAATAATGCCCCAGAAACAGCTGTACCATTTAAGAGCTCTAGTCAGAAATCTGTTGGAAGAAGTCTTAATGTTCTAACAGCTCTTGAGGGATGGTGATAACCCACTTTATTAGAGAAACTGAACTCTTTCTGCTAATGTCATTGTTGAGCATTTGAACTAGAGCAATTTCTTACAAAGTAGTGCCTTCCTAATGTGCTACTCTATAGCTCACATAATCCCCAGTTGGTAATTGGCTGGTTCTTATAGATCAAAAATCAGTGGAGCATAGCATTACATTGGAAGGTTTTGAAAACAGACCAAAGGCACCAGGAAAGGTACCCTTCTCCTGGGAGTGGGGAGCTATTTTATTCCAGGGCAAATCCTGCTCACAGACGTATTTGCCAAAACCTCTGTGAAAATTGTGAAGTTTCTTTTGAAACTAGAGCCATATTTAGGTATTTGTGTTAGGGAATACTCACTTTTCTTTCAGAGGAGTTCTAGCCCCGGGTCAGCTAAACTTGGATCTCCAGATGTTCTTGGACTTTAATTCCCAAAAGCCCTGATCAGCAGGTGTGCTGACTTGGGCTTCTGGGAATTGAAGTCTAAGAACACCAGGAGAGCCAGGTTTGCTAATGATTTCGTGTCAGAAATTATTCTGGGTTGAAAGGATTTTTGGGGAACAAACTCACTTATGGAACACCCAAATGAGGCTCCTTTTGTCTCCCCAAGAGCTGGGACAGAGATGGACACTCAATCCATCATCCAGTACCCAGGTCTCGAACTGCCGACTTGCCAGCCTTCCAGCTAACAGGGTGAGTTTCTTAACCACTGAGCCACTGAAGCCTTGCCAGGTTTGCTGATCCCCTGTTCTAGTCCATTCTCCTTCAGTCTTTGTGTCATTACTTTGAACACATGGTGAGCAGTTGACAGGAGAATGCCGCCACTGTTTTGGGGAGCTTGCCAGATGAACTGAAACTTTGGATAGTCTGAGTTCCCATTCACTGTGATGTTCACTCATGGATTGTGTATGACTTACCACCCTTATGCATTCAGGGTGATGTAGCCTTGGAGAAGGAGGAGGATGGAGCTAGAACATTTCTTGTCATGCCAGGCTGAATATTCTCCAGTAGGAATCTCTGAATATGTACAGATTTTTACTTGTTTCATGTTCAATTAACATAAGTATAGTCTCCAAACCCCATGGGGCCATAGTCCCCTGCTCTTCAGCATTAATTAGACCACATATAGAGTACTGTTGTTGTTCAGTCGCACAATCTCTTCAAATATCTGAACAATAATCATAAATAGAAGGAGCAGGATCTCTTCTTGATCATCCCAGAGTACAGGACACATAATAGCTGGGTCAAACTAAAGGAGGCCAGATATAGGCTGAATATCAGGGGGAAAAACCTTAGTAACAGAGCAGTACGACAGTGGAACCAACTGCCTCAAGAGGTGGAGAACGCTCCAACACTGGAAGCATTCAAGAGAGAATCTGTAATATCTGCTTTGATTCAGATTCCTACACTGGGTAGGAACTCAATTGCCTAAAAGGCCCCTTCCATTGCAGTTATTCTACGATTCTAATTTTGTTTCCTTAGGTTAGGCTAATGCTGAAGGGAACTGGACAATAAGAGACAAAGCTCTTGAATAAATTGAGGCATCTTAATGGGCTCTGAGTGGTAAAAAACATCATAGTAGTCATTGTCCTAGACGTAATGTATTTCTTAAAAATGTTTTAGATTATGAATTCTTATTCTCACATGTATAAGAATTGAGAAAAATGTCATGGGAATATAAGATAGGCCAACAAATTTGTTTGACATAATTAGCTGAGTTACAAAGAATGTGAGATGGTTTCATTATCATATGCCATAATTCTAGGCTCTTTCCTCAGAAATAAATTCCATTTACAATGAGTGGATGACACCTTTGAAAAACAAATTGCAAGAATTTCAAAGAGACATGATGCAATAATAATGGGAGACTTCGATTACCCCAATATCTGTTGAATTGTAAATTCTGCCAAAGAAGCTTCTTTCAAGAAATTACTGGGTGGTAACTTTCTCATCAAAAAGTGGAGTAAGAAAGTAGAGGATTAGCTATCTGTTGTGTATTGAGGCACTATTGCAAGTTGTGCAGGTGGCGCCTTGCAAGGAAGAAAATGGCAGTTTCCCGCCATCCAAATTAGGAGCTAAAAAGGGCACGAAATCCCCATTCCAGGGCATGTTCATTATGCTAATCCTAGCCCTGTGATTGGTTACAGTTTTGGGTCATGTTCCAGGTTGGTTACATACATACCCTGTTATGATTGGTTAGTTACGGTTATCCGGTGGGTTGCTACTTTGTATCAAGGAGCCACCACCAGGGAGACACTATATAAGCCCCACGAGTAAACAAGGGTGGGGCCAGACCAGATCTATACTACCCATTCTGCACAGGTAGCCAGCAATGTGCTACGCCTGGGTCTCCTCCATTATGCTACCTCTCCAGATGTAGCTAGTCCTTGCCTCCTACATGGCAGATTCCGGAGGGACTGATTACATGGGATTGTATGGCCATCTCTGTGTCCAGAACACCTTTTAAGCATATCCTAAACGACTGTTGAATAAATACTTGTTGCTGTTCTGTTCATCGTTGTCTGGACTGCTACTCATAAGGGCCGGAAACAACACTATCCTTGACTTGATTCTAAACCAGTGGTTTTTGGACTTCAATCCAATGTATTGCCTTAGGCTTCTGGGAATTGGACCCCTGCCCCACATAGGGAACCACTGTTCTAACCAACAGAGATGACTTGGATGAAGAATTGGCAGCAAGAGGAACTCTGGGTATAATAAATTCTTTATTTCAAAGGATACAAAAGTATCCCATCATTTGATCTTGCCTGTTTATTTCCTGTTGGGGTAAATAATAAAATAATAATAGGGCATTTAACCTAATGGAAAATTGCTATATAAATACTCATTAATAATTGTTACAATATTTTTAAATCTATATTCTGTCACTGCCCTTCTTTTTTCCTGCTTTTAGGGTCCATTGTATTTATGGGGAAGTTGGCCAATCCTGACCCTCAATTGGAAAAGAGAAGAGATACCGACTCTCTTTAAGAAGACTAAAGATAAAGCTGTGACCAGGACACCTATTCTAGATGCGTTCTGGGGAAATATACAACAGGTTTTTTTCTTTTCCAACAACTGTCCTTATATCTGATACATTAAAAAATTGAGTGGATTTTTGTGTGGTCTTCCTGTTTCTGTTGTCTCTTGTATATGATTTTGTTATGAGTTTGATCCTGACCAAGACTCAAGGTTGACTCAGTCTTCCATCCTTCTGAGGTTGGTAGAATGAGTACCCAGCATGTTGGGAGCAACATACTAATTAACTTGTGAACTGCCCAGAGAGTGCACTAAATGCTATGTATATAAGTGTGATTGCTTTGCTTTTGCTTTTCATATGTCATGAAGTAACTGCATACAAAGGACTGCATACAAAGGATGTCTGTCCGTCCAACCAGAGTGGACCGGAGGGGCTTTTTAATTGTTGCATCAGCCAGAGGGGCTCGCCTCTCTGGCACAAGGAGGAGGGCCTTCTCCATGTCTGCACCGGCCCTCTAGAACCTCCTGCCAACAGAGTTACGTCTCCAGACGGAATTGCTGCCTTTCAGAAAAGAACTCAAAACCTGACTAGCGGGCCAAGCATGGGGTGCAGGTGGAAGGGTAATCTCCATTGGGTGGTTGGTATAGAGCAGACCTGTCAAGTATCCCATTTTGGCAGGGAAAGTCACGTTTTTTTGCCCTACTTTCCTGGCCCTACCCTGTTGTTTTTTTCAAATCCCATATTCATATTTTCCCATATTTTATTTTTTATTTATTTTTATACTTAGACATGGTGCTGGGATGGGTATGCACCGTAGATGGAGTTCTGGGAGCTGAAATCTCACTGGGGATGGGGACTGGTATCGCGAGAGTTAGATAAGACTGGTGCGCATGCGTGGGAAAGTGCATAAAATCCCACCTATGCAAAATTCAAACTGAAGTTGACCATTGAATTTTTGAGGCGGACTGACTGCTCACTCACTGTGTGCAGACTGTTAGGCGACTGATTGCTGCTGCCTGCACCAGCCAAAACCCAGAACAACCACAACAACAACAAAAGAACTCTGTGAGGTGTGAGCTCAGCAGCTCCCTCACAGCGTTAGCTTAGTGCTTCCTATAGCACCTTCCAAATTCCAAACCTGTGCCCCGACACCAGTGACCGGCGACCGGCAAGACACAGACAGGAGGACCAGTAAGTCACCTAAGTTAATGTTTTAAAAATGGGGGCTCAGTCGCCACAGGGCTGGGCTGGGCTGGGCTGGGCTGGGTTGGGTGTTGTCACGTGGGCATTGGTGAACTCGGGCGAAGAGGTGTGAAAGTTGCCGCTCGGCCTCCTCGAGGTGGCGGCGGATTAGGGCGGGGAAGCACCAGGGATGAGGGCCACCCCCGATGGGCTCTAGGCCTCCAGCGGCTCCCTCCCTCTTTTGGGAAAAAAAGCATGGCTGCATGGGGTCATGGTGAGTGACTCCATTTTGCCCCTGGGGGGAGGGGGATGTGTTCCATTTCCCAAAGCCCCCCCCCCCCGGGAAGTACCTAGCCCTGCCTGGCTGCCTCTGTTGGGGGAAAAAGCATGGCTGCATGGGGTCATGGTGAGCTACTCCATTTCACCCCCGGGGAGAGGGGGCTGTGTTCCATTTCCCAAAGCCCCCCCCCCCCCGGGAAGTGCCGATCCCTGCCTGGCTGCCTCTTTTGGGGGGGAAAAGTGTGGCTGCATGGGGTCATGGTGAGCTACTCCGTTTCGCCCCCAGGAGGGAGGGGGCTGTGTTTCATTTCCCAAAGCCCCCCCCCCGGGAAGTGCCAAGCCCAACCTGGCTGCCTCTTTCAGAGGAAAAGTGTGGCTGCATGGATTCATGGTATTGGTGAGAGAGTGAGTGACTCAGTTTCGCTTTTGCCCCATGAGAGGGGGGGGCTGTGTTCCATTTCCCAAAGCCCCCCCCCCCAAGAAGTGTCCTGTCTTGCCTGGCTGCCTCTGTTGGGGGAAAAAGCATGGCTGCATGGGGTCATGGTGAGCAACTCTGTTTCGCCCCCGGGGGGGAGGGGGCTGTGTTCCATTTCCCAAAGCCCCCCCCCCCAGAAGCGCTGAGTCCTGGCTGCCTCTTTGAGGGGGAAAAGTGTGGCTGCCTGATGTTTATGCTTTATGGTGACTCGATTTCACCTCCAGGGGGGAAAGGAGGGGGCTGTGTTCCATCCCCCCCCCCGGAAGCACCGAGCCCTGTCTGGCTGCCTCTTTCAGGGGGAAAGCGTGGCTACATGGATTCATGGTGAGAGACGAGTGAGTTACTCAGTTTCGCTTTTGCCCCATGAGGGGGGGGGGCTGTGTTCCATTTCCCAAAGCTCAGCCAAGCGGGTCTCTCTCTCTCTCTCTCTTTCTCATGGAACGTAAGGGAAGGGGACTGGGAAGAAAGGAAGGAAGGGCGCTCATTCCCAGGTAAACAGGTCGGGTCTGGGCTGGGGTCATGCGAGGAAGAACCAGACAAGGCCACATCTCAATCTCCTTGAGACGAAAGCCACCACCCACCGACCTCGAAATTTTGAGACACTCCTCCCCGTCCCCCCTGCCTCTCCAGTCCTGAAAAAGAGAGAAAAATGTTCTGGTATTGCATTGTGAAATAAATGTTGTTTTTTCTTTGCTGTAGTGATGCAAAAGTCTGTTGTGTCTGCATTATGTTCTGGTGTTCTAAAATGTAAATTACTAAATGTGAAGTAATAAATGTGTTTGTTTCTGGGCTGTGCTGATAAAAGTGTATATACTGCCTTTGATGCCTTTATTGTATTTGTATTTGTATTATTATTATTATTATTATTATTATTATTATTATTATTATTATTATTATTATTATTATTATTATTATTATTATTATTATTATTATTATTATTATTATATTTACATTTCTATATCGCTTTACTTCCCCTTGGGGAACTCAAAGCGGTTTACAGCATATAAATACAATATCCAAAGTACAAAAGCAGCATACAAAATCTAAATTCAAACAATATACAAAGTCACAATTATAAAATTATATGTAAAACATCAATTAATAGCATCAAAAAGTACATAATATACAAAATACAATACTGGCAAGCTATGTACTCAAAACACAAAGACCAAGCTACTCAATATTCCAGTGTTATAATGCTTACAATCCCGCTGGGCCAAAGAGGAGGTAAAAAGATAAAATGGTTAGACTGGATGTTTTAAAACATATATTTATTAGCAAACTTTGGCTTGCTAGCTCTGCTCATTTCTTTAACGGCCACTGAAGAGAAGGGGAGAAGCAATGGAAGCATCAAAGACTACAAGAACTTACCCAATATCCTGAAAACATAGAAAGTAACTCAACCAAAAGAGAAAACAAACAAACAAGTGTTTGCAGAAAGACAAGGGATATTAGAGAAATCTGGCCCAACAATTCTTCAGAGTTATGGTGGATCTACAGAATTAAAACATGCACCACAGACAAAAAGGGCCTGCTTCCGACTGACCTCAGTCGAGTAGTCAGTCTTAATATTTGAGCAAACGGTGCCTAAAGAGACACACAGGGAAGATGGCACACAACCATTTGTTTAGTGTTTTGAGTGTAAGAATCAACATAATGAAGTGAGCCTACAAGGTGTCAGATCTTCCACATGCATTATACAAAAATTAGACTCTGTTCAACTAAGCTAACTATCTGGCTGTGCGTTTTGCCTTGGTTTTTGTGAAAAAAATCTATACCTATAAATCTGTGCGTTAACCGTTGGAATGTGACAAAGGATGTTGCACCAGGCCCCACTAGCCCCGACCGAACCTCCGTGCACTCACCCGACTGGGGTTCGCAGGTAACTGTCGGGTTGAATTTTGCGCCAGTGTGGCAGGAGCCCCCCGGCCGCAAACAAAAAGAAAGAACTCCATTTCCCAATGTTCCTTGGGCCGCGCTGCGCCACAGCCAATCAGGCTGAGGGGCGCGAGCAAAAGGAACGTTCAGAAACGCGCCGCAGCCAATCAAAATGAAGCCGCAGAAGAAGAAAAAAGACTAATATGGCTACCATTTCAAGTTTTATTCTGTGCAAGCATAATCAGGATGTAAACAAAACAAAAAGACAAAAATGTGTGGCACCTTAAAGACTAACTGCTTTATTTTAATGTGAGCTTTTGTGGATCAAGTCCACTGGCTCTTTGGCTATAAACAGAGATGAGCACTGAACCCTAGAGTTGGATACGACTGGCTTTCAAGCAAAGACAACCCTTACCTTTACCTAATAACAGAAGATCCCTGATTGGTATTCAAAATTGCTGTGAGGTTTTGCCTTTGTTTAGTTGCAAGTGCTTACCAAAGGTCCCCCTTGGCCAGTCATATCTGACTCTAGGGTGCAGTGCTCATCTCCATTTACAGCCAAAGAGCCAGTGCTGTCAGTTTGTACATGTTTTCATGGCCATATGGCAGGCATGGCTGGATAGCCTACTCAGTCACATGACCATCCCCAGCAAGTCACATGGTCACCAATTTGGCCACACCCATCGATTTGGCCATGCCCACTGATTTGGCCATGCCCACAAAATTTCCCTTATTTTCAAAACCAAAACTTGACAGGTATGGTATAGAGGATAATTCCTTCCCCCAGTCTCTGCACCCTTTTTTGGGGGTGGGTAGTTTTAATTAATTTTATTATGTTTTTATCTGTGATTATGAACCACTCTGAGTCAGCCTAGGCCGAGTGGGCAGTGTAGAAAATGAACAATTAAATTAAATACAAAGGCTGAAATCCTATTTAAAGTTGTAATTTTCTGTTTGTTTTTCCCTGGAAAATGAATTACTCTTCTGTGATTCTGAACGAACATGTATATGCTGTACCAAGCCTGCATGTGTGGGTGCCCCCAAGATTCACAGCAGGAGCACTTTGTTTATTAGGAGGGAATGGAGAGAAAGTTACAAACTGGTTTAGATTACAAATAGGATTTTAGCCAATGTCTTGTTTTTTTTAAATCAGACAGGACAGACAATTGTGATATGTTTCGAAGAGTGAAGTTCTCATAAAAATGTTCAGACTGCTCAATTTCCACTTCAATTGTGCTTTGACAGTTATTGCTTCATCCTACATGCTGTTACAATTTGCTAGCAAATGGAATAAAATAGCAGAGACACAATCCACTGGTGCAAAAAGACAAAACAGGAAGGGTTTTTAACAACAGCACACTTCACATTTCTTTATCAGGCTGTATATTTGATAAGTATATTATCTGAACTTGAGAGATCACACTATTTTTTCTGATGTTTTGATTTTCCACCTTCCACCTTTCAAATTAGACATGCTCTATAAAGAAATTCCAGTGGTCAATATAAGTTAAGACCAGCTCCAGATATAAATTTCTCTTGCCCAAAGTGCCATATGGAGAAAGGATGGGAAAGACAACTGAGATTTCACAGCAGTAGTAATTAGTGTTGGTAACCGGCCCAGTGTTGAAACAAGAAATGAAAGAAGCATTTGCTAATTTCTGCAGGATGTCTCCAGGCACCAATGCAGCATATGCTTGGGTAGTACAGGTAGTGGTGACTTGCAGGCACTCATGCTTTTCCTTCAAGTGCTGGCTGTTCTGGGGCTTTTTGTCCGTCCCCCCCCCCCCCCCACACACACACACACATTGACCTCACTTTGTGGGTGTCAATGCCAGATGTAAAAAGACAGGACCTAATCAGAGCTTGGAAGTTCCACGTTTCAAGTAATGTAGTTACAGTACCTGCAACTAGTTGATTTTTCAGCAACAAGTATCAGAGCTTGCTCAAAATCTAGTTGTATCTGAATGTAGGGTTCAGTGTTCATCTCCATTTACATTCAAAGAGCCAGAATACAGTGGTACCTCGGTTAACGTAATTATTCATTCAATCTTTATTACGGCCTAATAGAAGCATTAGGTCAAACAGATGATGTCAAATGCAGCCTCCTCAGAACATTAATGCATTCTCCAGGGCGTTTCTTACAGTGAAAATTACTTTAACTGAATTTCCCATAGGAATGTTTTGAATGCAATTTCCTATAGGAACACATTGAAAAACAAAATACATTAACCGAAACGTGGTTTCTCATAGGAATGCATTGAAAACCAA
Organism: Bradypodion ventrale; assembly: GCA_035047345.1. Lineage (NCBI taxonomy): Eukaryota > Metazoa > Chordata > Lepidosauria > Squamata > Chamaeleonidae > Bradypodion > Bradypodion ventrale. Next base: position 26,685,767 of record JAWDJE010000003.1, read on the forward strand.
TTACAGTAATCTGTTCTGAAAAAAATTCCGTAAACCATGCCACTATTTTCTATGGATTTCCTTTTGCTATGCGATTTTTATGTTAACCAAGCTGTTTGTTAACCGAGGTTCCACTGTACTCAAAAGTGATTTCCCATTTCTTTCTTTGAGGGGCATCCTGTAGCTTGTCCAAGACTATACAGGCTGGCTCTTCTTGTAGGAGGCACAGTGATGAATTGAACTCCCAAACTCTAGCTCAGCAGCCAAATATCTAAACCACTTAATGGTTAAGGTGCTGAGTTTGACAACTGGAAGGTGGGCAGGTAAGCAGTTCAAAACACAAGTACTGCACGATGGAGTGAGCTCCCATTATCTGTCCCAGCTCCTGACAATCTAGCAGTTCGAAAGCATGAAATTGGAAGTAGTCTGCTCCTTAGAAGGTCAAATAGTAAAGTTGAAGCTAAAGTACATTGGACATAAAATGAGAAGAGAGGATTCACTTGAGAAAGCCTTGATGCTGAGAAAGGTGGAGGGCAAAAGAAGAAGGGGGCGGTGAAAAATGAGATGGCTAGATGGTATTGTAGACGTAATGGGCACAGAGTTGGGTGGGCTGAGGAAGATGGTGGACAGAGGTGCCCGGTGGGCAATGATTCATGGGGTCACAAATGGTCGGAGTTGACTATGCAACTGAACAACAACAAAAGAGGTACCACTTCACTGGGAAAGATAACAGCATTATGTGTGCTTTAGCAATCTAGTCATGCCTGCCAAATGACCATGGAAATGTCTGCAGATTCAGACAGCGCTGGCTCTTTGGCTGTAAATGGAGATGAGAACTGCTCCCTGGAGTCAGTCATGACTGGCTTTCAAGCAAGCAACACCTTTCAAGCAAGCAACACTGCAGCCTCTCTCACCTTCGGGAAGCCCATGGCATGCTGCTAAAACAATGGAAATGTCCTTCTCCCACCTCCTGTGAACAGGCAAACAAGCCGTGGCTACCAGCATCTTTTTGCACATCATCTGCTAAAACTTCATCAGCACCAATAAAATGGACACTGCAACTGCAGGAGTAATGCCTTGTATGCAGTTCTGTGCACCTCCCTAATGATTATATGTATACATAAAGCCCCAAATTCTTGGAACACTAGAGACACTTCTCTGATGTACTTGGCACTGCATCAGCAGTAACCACCACCAGCAATTTCCATTAGGTCTGATTTTTTAAAAGTAACTTTCATCATGGAGAGCCTCTCTCTCCAAAGAAGGCTAACAAGGGAAGCGTGTTTCTGCTATCTTCTCTTTATCTAAAGATATACAAATATCACTTGTAGTCTGTACTTATCCAAGATGCAGTTTCTTCAGGATGTAGAAAGCTGAATGCTGGTATAGATGGAATGAAGGATTATCTGACTGCTATCAAAGCTTGAACGTGGGACATTTTAAAATAGGTTTTCCATTAAAGGAGGCACATGGAGACCTAAATTTAGGTTGGCATCCCATGTACTGAACACTGAATTCATGATATCAAAGGCTATGTTACAAGTCAACAATTATATAAATCCCTGTTGATTAAATGGGTGTATTGTGGTTGAGACTAGCTGTTCTATTTAAACCATACAGCTGTGTTTATCAGCTATGGGGATCAGCCTAATTTCCATGCATCCTTTGGATTAATTTCTGGCAGACTACTTTACCAATGCAGGTAGCAACCAACTTGAACTGAGTAGGGTATACAATAGGCCCATGACGTCGAACCTTGGCACTCCAGATGTTCTTGGACTTCAATTCCCAGAAGCCCAAGCCCCCTGTGAATCCACACGAATGGGTTTACTGCAATTCATCCGGCCTGCGCCACCCTCGTCGCTCCCATACAGGCACGTTTTACTTCCGCTTCTAGGAGCAATGAGGGCGGCGCAGACTGGATGAATCACAGTAAACCCATTTGTGTGGATTCACAGGGGGCTTGGGCTTCTGGGAATTGAAGTCCAAGAACATCTGGAGTGCCAAGGTTCGCCATCATGGCAATAGGCAAATAGATAGTCCAGTGTGTTTCTCCTCTTGTCTTAATCTATTTTAGAGAGATCCTCATAGCCTTTTTTCTTTCCCTTCAATTCTTTTTGTTTTTTGTTGGGTTTTTTTGTGTGTGTGGAAGGGGCATATGGAGTGGGATTAGAAAATTTTATCTTTCTTCTTCTTCTTCTTCTTCTTCTTCTTCAAGTGGCATATAAGATTCTGAATATTGGCTATCATCATGGCAATCAGCCATGAAGATTGTCCTGGGAGCAACATAATGCAGTAGTCTTCCATTTGCCTTCTGCATCGCAGTGTGACATCCATACCACTGATCCAGTTCTGTGCCTCACTTTCTGGTCCTGAGACCTTTTAGCACACAAAGTCCTCATCAACCCCAGGCCAGTATTGTTGAAGCTTCTACCCTCCATCAAGATGGATTGAAGTGGGAAATCCTTCACTGTGGATTTTGCTACCCAAGGCCATTAATCCTCAGAGCTGACAGGTTAGTTAATCAGCATTGAGTTGCTAGCAGTAGGGTCTACTCTATTACCTACTCCCTTTTCTTGGTGGTAAGGGCATGCCCATGCCTTAGTACAGAGTGTGCTGGAGAGAGTGCTCTGTGTTTCAGATGCCCAGATTTCTATTGATGACTCTGGTCTCCAGAATAGTTACTTCTTTCCAGTAGTCAACAGGTGAGCACCAGGCTAGGGACTGCAGTGGCTCAGTAGTTAAGAAGCTCACCTTGTTAGCTGGAAGGTCGTCAAGTCGGCAGTTCAAGACCTGAGTACTGCGCCTGTCTCTGTCCCAGCTCCTGCCAACCTAGCAGTTGGAAAGCAAGAAATTTCAAATAGATAAATAGGGACCACTTTGATGGGAAAAGATCTTGGGCACATGAAATGAGCCTCATTCGGGTGTCCCCTGAGTGGAGATCCTCCAGCAAAAATCCTTTCGACCCAGAAAGCACCTTTGTGTGCTTCTGACATGATTTTAAATAGCACCAGGCTGTGGTGTGTATCTGTGTGCCTTTATAGAGCTTTCAAGATAAATTAGATAGTTAAGGAGTGATTTTGCCAGTTCCAAACTTCCCTCATGAGTCTCTATGACTAGTCAGGGGTTTGAACCCAGTACTCCTAGTTCATCATTCTATCCACTACATCAGGGGTGCCCAACCTTGGTGCCCAAGGTGTTCTTGGACTTTAATTCCCAGAAGCCCTGATCAGCAGGTGTGCTTACTTGGGCTTTCTGGTAATTGACGTACAAGAGCACCTGGGGCACCAAGGTTGGCCATGCCTGCCCTGCATCATTTTGAGTATCCAACGAATTTCAGAATTACTCTGATAGCAATCAGCTTGGAGGGAGAAGGATGGTCATACTTCTGGACTGTCATTCTACTGACAGTTAACTTCATTTACACCCAGCAGTATGAACCCCCCTCCTCAGATTACCTATAAGGCAAACAGATCATGACAGGGGGTACTCTTGATGCAGCTGTACAATATGAAACCTTTCACCATCTTGGAGAAGACACTTTTGATATGTCCTTACTAGAAAATGAAGCTTCAGATTAAATTCAAAGACGGAATTGATTACTGTAAAAATCCTGTAAGGAAAGGCATCTTCAACAGCTGCCTCATACAAAGGTGTCATATAATTCACATCTCTTCGTAGTGATGCTTTTAAAGCTTTGCTTATTACATAAACTGCCCACAGTATTTATTTTCCCATCTATTTGTTATATGTACAGTATACACCACCCATCTAGCATGAACCACTGTGGGCAGCTTACAGACATAATACAAGAACTGGGCATGTTTTAAGATTTGAAATGAAATAAGCTAAAATAAAACTAGCTATAAACACCTGTCTCCTAGATGTGGCAAAACATAAAATCTTATTGGTACAGTTGCATTTGTGGAGTTGACCAACTGGTGAGATTTTAAAAACTGCATTAAAAATTCAGGAGCTGTATTCTTTTTTTGCTTCTGGCCACTTCAGATAGAAGTACAGTATCTAAAAAGTGCCCCGGGCACTAATGTGATGTGTAGTCCCTTAGAGCAATCCAAATCCAGGAGTGAAGAGCTTTTTCAATCTTGCTTACATTTTAATAGAAAGGACAGTATTTTCACCCTGGCAAATATAAATTCATCACAGCCTGCTTACTGCTCAACAGATAACTTGATTGAGAGGTGGGAAAGTGCTGATTCAAGTTTTTCCCCCAGACTAGTTTAGGACAACCTTCCTCCTGCCAAAATCAGAATCTAATTTTCAGTCCTTATTAATCATGGATGTGTAAAAAAAAAAGGTGCACAGTTCAGACCAGCCTTGTGAAATTTTGATTGTGTGCGTCATAGGATGTCCACACTGGAGGGGCAGAAAAAGAAATTAAATGTAAAGTTAAACTAAGGTGGTGGTCTGGAATAATATGTGCGATGAGTGCATGGTTGCTGGTGCTGGTGCTTCTTCTGTGTCTAGGCAGGACGTGAAACTTCCAAAATGAAAGCACCTTTTGGTGAGTTCATTCTGTAGTTCCTTTCGCATGACCTAGTGTGAGAAAGATTAGCTGGCAACACAAAGTTGCCATTACCAGGGTATGCCAAATTGTGGTTCAAAAATACCACAATCTTCGAGGAGGCTCTTTCTGTGTACCCCGGCATTGTTGCTGATTAGAGCAGTAGTCAATGTTATTAGAGAAAAAGTATGTTTTGCAACACTTTTTGCAGGTCTTATTTGCCAAATCCTGTTATCAATCCATTAATTGATTGGAGCATTGTGAGTTAAAAATGGATAGTAAAATTCTAATTGTCCTATTTCTGCATATTGTTCAATCTGGCTTATAGTTTTAGGATTCACACTGAGCCCTTAACAACCATCTAGACTGGAATATAAAAAGAAAGCAAAGAACTGAGACAGAGAGATCAATTTTTATGAAATTAATGAATATGTTGTATAACAAACAGCTCAATATATCTTTGGGATTAAGGATGTTAAAGTGTTACATACAGTCAACCTCATTACATGAATAAGAGTTTTAGACTTGTGAAAGAGATGCTCAGTATAATAACTGCTTTTGAAATATGGATGTACAGAAAAATCTTTCACCCCTCATAAACTAATAGAAAAGAAAAGAAAGAAAGTTGATTAAAGTAGGTTGAAACACAAGATTCCATATCTTGGACACAATTCATCATGACAAATATGATAGACTGCAATGCATCAGTGTAGGGGAGATTGAAGATAAACATGATTGAGGTAGAAGGAGGATTTCTTCCACAAATAATGTCAGGAACTGGCTGGATCTTAATACAAAATAATTCTTCCACAGAGCAAGAAGTACAGTAGGTGGATATATGCTATGATGGTAGCCAACTTCAGAAAATAAACTGATACCCAGAGAACTGAGCCCATTTGAACCTCTCTCACTTTCTCTCATTCCCTACGTAGCATCATGAAGTGATTTTATTGTATCAACACCATTTTACAGAATATGATGTATCCCTAATAGTCTGCAACTAGGGCCAGGGTGGATTAGTGGTTATGATGCTGAGCTTGATGGAAGCTCAGCAGTTCAAGACCCAAGTGCTGCATGGTGGAGTGAGCACCAGTTGTCTGTCCCAGCTCTTGCCAACCTAGCAATTTGAAAGCAAGAAATTGCAAGTAGATAAATAGGTACCACACGTTCCATGTGCTCTGACATCTAGTCATGTCTTCCACATGGCTACTATGTAAAAAACTGCAGACAGCACTGGCTCTTTGGCTGTAAACTGAGATGAGCACTGTCCCCCAGAGTTGTACACTTGGAGGTAAACTCTTTGGATTACAGTAGGGATAGTATAAATTAGGATATAGCTGCTAGGAGAAATGCTTCCTCCTTGCTACCATGAAGACTGCCACTGATGTCAGAGGAAACAAGGGAAGCTCTAAAGGTGCTGCTGGCAGATGAAGTTATAGGCATTGTTTAAAAATAAAACATGTTTTGCTCCTTTATGCCCCAACTTCACTATATCACAGGCTGCAGAGATGGAAAATGCTCTGGTGAAAGAGAAGAATCATCCAGGCTCGTCTGCAGCGTTCTCCACGGTGAGTCTCTCTGGTTGTTTTCCAGTTCTTTTCTCCAAATGTCAGCAGCTGTCGCTTTTAAAGGCCAAAGAGGGGAGAAATACCAAGTATATACTAAATAGTGAATCCATGCCCTGAGAAGAAATGCTTATGCAACCAAAATAGTATTATGTACATAGTAAAGAGCTATCAGTAAAGCTCAGAGGAATTTTGAGATTTGCGAAAGCATCAGAAAACCAAAGCAAAAAGTAAAGGTAAAGGTCTCCCGTGCTCAAAAGCTAATTTTGTCTGACTCTAGGGAGTGGTGCTCATCTTCATGTACAGCCCCATGAATTAATGGAGATCTACAGGAAGTGAATCAACTCCTTCATGAGTTTCATTGATTCAAATGAGCCTAGTCTTGTTGTGACTTATTATGCTAAGGTAAGTCAAAACTGGAATATGCCAATATGACTCAATGGAACATATGGAGATGACACACCAAATCCCCACTGATTCAGTGGTCCTGTTGTAGTGTCACTTACTGAGCTAAGCAACAGTAATTCAGGCATTAATATTTCAAAAAACTAAGAAGAAAGTATAGCATTAATTTGTTCATTAATTTGCTAACTCACTACATTTAAAATTAGCAGTAGCTAATTGAAGAAACAAGAAAAGTAATTATGACTGGAAAATGGCATCACTGGGATTTAATAATTAAAACTGCTCATTTTAAGTATTGGTGCAAATTACAATGAATTAGCCGGGCAAAGTTAATTTTGAAAGAAATGATTTTCAAGCATGAAGGAGGCCAATAAAGGATAGCAGTGGTGATGGTCTTCTTCTCCTTCTTGAGCATGTTGGTCTTACATTTAGGCACTGCGACCATGTTGTGTCCAAAGCTTAATTCCTTTTCAAAAGTAAAACCGTGCTGAAAATAAAGCACAGAAGTGCGCCATTGTAAAAGGCGTGAAATTCAGATACATGTCAACGCGGTAAATGTTGAACTTTGTTTGTCCTACGGAAGCCTGCCTAAATGTATCTAGTTCTGTAATGGTCAAATCACTATATATATAGAGGCCACCCCTGTACATAGGCTCCAGTCTGAAGTATGAGCTGAATAAATAATCACTGAGTTTAACCCGACATCGCTGGTTAGAGTACTTCTTGTTCTGGACTCAAGAGACCCTCAGTCTACTCAGGGACCTCCAAGTAACATAGGGAAGGTTGAGTTCCTCAACCACATCCTTCTTTAATGTTATTCCTTGTAGTGAGCTTCTTCCTCCATCTTCTAATTGCTCTTGTATACCCTCCAGAAACTTTGTTCTTGGCATACAGCTCTTCCTGGATCTTAGTTGGTGGACTTGAGGCACATATTCATTCAGAGAATGTTGAGGGTTATTCTCTTGCTTATTCTCTTGCTTAATTCTTTTTAAGTCCACTGTTACTTCTCTACTTATCTTAGGTGGAGCAATATCAACAAGAGGATATATTTTCTCAACTGGTGTGGGTGTGAAGCATGTTGTCACTATGCTACCATAGTGGTGAGGACAGTGAAGGCCACCTGGGTCTTTCTCCCCTTGTCTATATGATATGTCATTTCATTTCATTTCATTTATTAGATTTATATCCCACCCTACTCAACAAAAATGTGACTCAGGGCGGCTTACAATAAAGAATATACAGTTACAAAGTTACATATAGTATCATTCATAGTGAACAACAAAGGAATACAAAATATCCAAAGATACAAAATATCCAATTACAATTAATTACAAAGTACCATCACAGCAACTATGTCCCTCTCTTTCACGGGTGACTTCATTTCACTTTTCTAGTATACTTATTCCAGCTCTCTCCCAAGCGTGTCTGAAGCCTACTCTAGCATCCTAAGCAACTTTCTTGGTTGACGGAATTTCTATAGCAATATTCATTTTATTTTTCTTCACTCCCCCTCTCTAAACCCAGCCTTTGTTCCTTTAACATCACATATACCACATTCTCCCTTCTATTACTTTTCGACATTGTTCCCACCTTTCTTTTTAAAGATTTGAGCTGAGCTGTGCTGCAACTGTATCTGCATTTTGTCTATACAGAGAATTTCTCAGAATCTGAGCTTCTGTGTTGCTTCCAATCTCTGCCCATATATATGTTCAATTGCCTTAAATCTTTTCGTTTTGTAGCCTTACAAAGCACCAGATAATTTGAAGGCTTGCTCAAAATTAATGGATGTGATTATGGTGAGGTGTTAAGGGGAAAGTAATGGTCTTCGCTTCAAAGGAGATTTTTTTAAAAACCTAGCTCAAAAGTGTATGTCTGAAGATGAGCTCTCTTTTATTCCTCTTGTTAATCCTTGCCTGAAGAACAAGCTAAACTCCATCTCAGCAGGAACATTTCTCTAGAAGCTCAAAGATAAACTTGCTTAGTTCTTCTTCATCTTAAAGAAGTGCTATTTTTTATGTGTTGACTGACCTGTTTTTCACCTCACTTCACCCACTAGTAATGGTATACTTAATTCTGTTTGCCCAAACAATACAAAAATATAGATGATATCTATGGTATGGATTCAGACACAAATTGGCTGATGGGTAGGAACTGTACATTGAAATGAATATTGACTTTTGTGACATATGAAACATTCCCGCCCCCGCCCCCCGCCCGATAACAGGATATATATTTCTTTCTTGCTCTGTCTCAAACAAAGTAAGGAAAAGTAACTATTTTCATCTATAACTGGCTAGCGTATTCTGGGAGTTGTGATCCAGAAAAGTAACCTTTCACATTTTTGGCTTTATGGATATTCATGCTAGAAGGAAGTATAGAATTGTTTCAAGCACAGGACTAGAGAATGGAATGATATGTAATGGAGTGGAATGTATGCATTTTACTTCGATCCATCCATCCACTTTCTCTCTCTCTTTCTTTCTTTCTCTCTCTCTCTGCTTATGACTGAGATGAGAGAATTTCTATTTTGGGGTATGGGGCAGGTTATAACTCCTACAGTATTCAAGCCAGGTTGGATAGCAGGTAAGGAAGATGTGAGATTCTGGGAACTGCAGTCTTCAAAAATATATTTTCCACAAAGAGTCATAAGGTCATTTTCAGTGTACTGATAATTCTTTGTATTTTGTTACAAGATGGGTAGAAAACCATTTTCTTAATTCTAAGTAAACTACAGAGACTTTTGAAACATGTTGGAAAGAAACAAGGATGAAAGAAAGAGGGAATGAGCAGGTAGTGCTGGGTTTTCTTTTGATGTTTGCTCATATCCTTGGTCTTGAACAGTGCATACTTTGCTATGGCAGGGGTCTTGGGAAATGCCCAGTGGTGCCAATCCCTGATGCTTACCACAGTTATACCCATGCTGTTGTGATGCTCCCCTGGAGATATAATGTATGTACATGTGAATAGGTGGAAGGAACCATTCTAATACATTTTTCATTATTTTCTATATATTATGGCTATAATGTGAAAGCTATCATACTTTGGGCACATAGTGAAAAGATAAGCTTCACTGGAAAAGACAATTATGCTTTGAAGGAGAAGAGAAAGATTGAACACAAACTGGATTGATTCAATAAGCCACAGCCTGAGTTCGAGGCACTTGAGATAGGACTTTTTGTAGGTCAATAGCTCATAAGGTCATCATGAGTCAGCACATAACAAACAACAGTGGATAAGATCTAGCCAAAATTAAGCTTCTTTGTCTCATTGGCTACAATATGAGACTCAGGGACATGTCTTTAAATTTGTCCTTGAAATCTATGGCTCTTAAAGACATCTCACTTTGGTTAGGATGAGTTGTGTTGTCAGCATTTTAAAGCCATTCATGCAAGTACACAGATGAATATAATCAGATAGACAAGAAGTTAATGACACTATATATTTTCATTTTAAATTTTCCAGTATAAGATGATAACTGGAAGAAATTCTGCAATGACAGCTTAAAGTGCTACAGCATGATTTCATGTCAAGTCGAGTAGCACAAAAGTGATTGTATTTGAAGCTGGGAGAATTGGTTCCACCACTTGTATATTATCTTCTTCAGTCATATCAAACTATTTATAAACAGCTTTCTGTTTCCTAGAAAAACTTATCAGTGCAATAAGAGCCCTCATGGCACAGTGATACTGCAACCAAAACTCTGCTCATAATCTAAATTCAATTTCAGCAGGCTCAAGGTTCACATAGCTTTCCATTTTTCCAAGGACAGCTTGTTGGGAGCAAAATGCTAATTACTTCATTAACTACCCAGAGTGTGTTCTAACAACTATGGAACAATACATAAGTGTAATTGCTATTGTTATTCCATTTTTGGAGTTGTGATGCTGCCTAGACTTTAAAAATCAAATTAAGCTAGCTAGTTCATGGCTTCAGTTCATACTATTATCAGGGCTTACTTACATCGCTCTTTTGTGTTATTTGGGATTGGGTTGAGGTGTGATATACCATTTGGAATAATCCTCACATCTATATTGCATATCAGATCTCAAACAATCTTCTTTGGTCTGGCTTTTTCCAGCTGGAATTACTGCTACTGTGAAGTGGCTTAATAAAAGAGCCACTTCAAGATATTAGCAAATTAAACACTTCCTCTTCAATGGGTTCCAGGTCATTAGAATTCATTTTAATTCTATTAGGTCAGCAACAATACTCTTCATCACTTGTAACTATTTAAAAAAATATATTTGCCTTGTCTTAAAGAGCTGGTTGAGAAACTGCCCACTGCTGAATCTGCAATGGTGGATTTGTCAGTGGACAGTTCTTGACTGGTCCATTTTAGATAAGGCGAAAAAAATTGTTTTTATAAAGGATGTAGATTATTTTTGCTGCCCTATCATATTTTGGGCATCAAATGAGAAGAGGGAATTCACTGGAGAAAGCCTTGATGCTGGGAGAGGTTGAGGGCAAAAGAAGAATGGGGTGGCAGAAAATATGATGGATAGATGGTATTGTTGACTCAATAAGCACAGAGTTGGGTGGGTTGAGGTGGGGGTCAGAATTGACTGTGTGACTGAACAACAACAACAAATCATAATGTACAAAAATTAACATCCTCTTCCCCTCTGTTGAAGAGCAGAGGAATTGTTTAATTTGCCAATATCCTGAAGTGGATCTCTTATTAAGCCACTTCACAATATTGTAAATTCCTACTGGAATGAGCCTTGACAGCCAGAAGGCTCACTTTTGGCTCATTTCCAGCAATCACATGCTCTAGAAACAAACTAGACTAGACTAGTTTTGTATTTTAAAAAGCCCCTAATAGGAGCTAGAAAGATGCAGATAGATCTGCTTTGGATTAGGCTGGTTAGTTCCAGCAACTACATTGTCTGATGGTGGTCTCTGAGACCAAAACAGCCCATCCCTGCAGCAGCTCAAATAGTAGCCTAAACACAGATGTAGCCACCCTGTTAGGTACAGCAGAGCTTTTAATCCTTAACTTTTTGAGGTCTGGGTGAGATAGTATTGATTCTTTAAAGAACACGTAACCAAGCACAAATAACATTTGTATTTCAAAAGAAATATTTTACTTGCTTGACATTTGAGCCACTAAACCAGGGGTCCTCAACCTTTTAAAGCCAGGGCCCGGGTCACGCTTCCTCAGACTGTTGAGGGGCTGGACTGGTGGCCCCCCTACCACCACTGCTGCCACAGGTGGCAGCGGTGACCACCCTGAGCGCACCATACCCCAACCCGCCTCCCCTTTGTCCCCCTGCTTACCAGCCTGGAGGAACTGCATAACATAGGTGAAGGAAACTTACCTATGGCTGCTGGAAATGTGCCCACAATTGCTGGAAATGTGGCAGCTGGAAACACGCCCACAGCCACGAGAAACGCGGCCGCTCCTGCTTCCGCTGCTGCCACCACTCCCTCAATCCTTGTCTCTGCTTGGCTTGGCTTGTCCTTAACGGCACTCTGTAGCAGGGCAGATGTTGTAAGGCTTATCACATCCAACCTGCTATGGAGTGTCGTTAGGGACATGGCAAGCCAAGTAGAGGAGACAAGGATTGACGTGTAGGTGGTGGCGGCGGCAGCAGCAGCTGGAGGGTGTGGGGCTGATAATTTGGTGCTACAAGCCAGATCTGGCCCACGGGCCTTCGTTTGAGGATCCCTGCTCTAAACAGATGATATTTTGCAGTCAGAGCACAGAGTAGAAAAGCCTCTGATTTACGTTCTAACCTACTGGGAAATAAAAATACATGATACTGAGAAGAGCTCAGGTTGTGAACTTATTTAGGATACACTGATAATCTTTTCTAGTTTTTTTAAAGTTAGGAGGGTGGATTGAATGAATATGGGAAATAAATACAGAGACATCAACCCCATTTGTGAGTCTGTGGGTATATGAACTTGAATGAGTACTGTATATGGGTTTGGTCTAGGTTAGGTCTATCTTAGAAGAAATCAGCCCTGACTGCTCCTTAGAAGGTCAAATAGTAAAGATGAAACTAAAGTACTTTGGTCATCAAATGAGAAGAGAAGACTCACTTGAAAAAGCCTTGACGCTGGGAAAGGTGGAGGGCAAAAGAAGAAGGGGGAGGCCAAAGATGAGATGGCTAGATGATATTGTGAACACAGTTGGCACAGAGGTTGGAGGGCTGTTGAAGATGGTGGAGGACAGAGGTGCCTGGAGGACAATGGTGCATAGGGTCACAAAGGGTCAGAATCGACTGTGCGACTAAACAACAACAACAAAAAAAAACATTAAAGAAACATTGGCATGTATCTAGGAGTTGCTGACAGAGCCTTCCAACATACAGACCAGGTAGGAAAAGGAATACTAATCATCTGAATTTTGCATCCCACATGCAGGCAACATACAGAAAGCTTCACACACAGTGTAAGGTCTTACTGTAAATCCTCAAACATGATGGTGACTTTACTGAATTGTACCTGTTTTTCCTCCTCTCCCACTGCAGGGTTGAGTATCATCATGAGTATTCTCACCATTAATATGGCAGTTTTAAACAGTCATGTTGTGTTCCCTCTAAACCAATCTCCTTTGGAGCATAAGTTCTCCTTCCTGAGCCTTTAAGATGCAGCCTCTCCCTGTTTGTGTTGATCACAGGGCTTCAGCAATTAAAAACCCCAGTGTAGAATCTCTCAATCTGGACAGACCCAATTAGTGTCATATTGGTGACAAAAAATGCATTTCATGTATGCTTGTCACCAGTACGTCCGTATTGCTGAAGAGCTCCAGGATTTCCTCCATTGGGTTGACAGTCAGATTTTGAAGTGGAGAGGTTTGGCATGAAGGAAAACAAACTCTCAAAAATGGAACCAGTTCAAATGGTCTCTCCCCATAATCCATACTGACCCCAGGTTCTTCACATCAGTTCTCCTTCCTGCATCCCCCCCCACACACACACACATTTATTTCATTTTCCAAGAATAGCTATGTCTGTACTTTTCTTCCTTTTTATTTGATCAAAGTGCTCTGGTTTTCTGCTTTTTATGGTGTTTTTTTTATTCACTTGAGTACTTCCTCACAGTAACCTTCTTAATCCAGGAAATGACTAGCAGCTATTATACAAGAACACGTTTTAAATGATCCCATCTTTTTGTATAGTTACCTGTGTTGAAATCCATGATTCCAAACCATACTAAAATAGTGAGAATAATATTTCATGGATCTTTAGCTGTATTTCTTGGGCTGCTTGCATTTTAGTAATTACCAGGGACTTGATTTTCTTAACATTCATTTCTTGACTGTATTAACTGCTTACTCAGTTAGTATCAAGCAACCTTTGCAGACTACCTCCTACATTGTGAGTTAGTAACATTGCACCATTGGCATAGCAGACATTTTGATAACTTTTCCATTGACAGTGATGGCATCAGCAGAACCATGCATGTTGACTTCAACAAGCTTTAAGTGTTTGCTTGTCTAAGCTAATAACTGTTGGCTGTAACATATCAGTAAGATCTGTTTATTAGCCTGGTGACTTAACATCTCTTTTCCAAGAGGGCTATCAAGATCTGACTTCTTTCTATAAAATCATGCACGGTGTGGACAAAGTAGTTAAGGAAAAACTGTTTTCCCTATCGCATAACACTAGAACTAGGGGACACTCCATGAAACTTTTGGGTACTAGTTCTCAAACAAATAAGAGAAAGTACTTTTTCACTCAGAGGATTACTGGTCTATGGAACTCCCTGCCAGAAGAAGTGGTGACAGCTGTCAGTCTTGACAGCTTTAAGAAAGGATTAGACAAGTTCATGGAGGACAAGAGTATCAATGGCTATAATTATGGATACTTAAGGACAACCTGCGGGTTGGAGAGATAGGCAGGATATCTCTCAATATCATTTCCAGGGAATCCTAAGCAGGTGAAGCCATCTGCTTGGGAATACCCTGAAGGAAATGGTGAGCCACTGTGTGAGACAGAATGCTGGACTGGATGGGCTGTGGCCTGTTCCAGCAAGGCTGTTCTTATGTTCTTATGTTCTGTGCACAAACAGATACTTTTTCAGTGAGCGTTCAGCAGGGCCGCGGGGGGAGGGGCTGGGGGCTTTGCCTACCCTGAGTTAGCAGTTTGTCCACCCTCAAACTCCATGGCCACAAGAGAGTGCAAAGCACAGTTTCCCATAGGAATGCATTGGGGGAAAATATTCACCCAGAATCCTGACTACAAACCTGGTGTTCAGACCTATACCACTCAATTACTAGAAGAGCTGGCTAAAGGTAAGCAAAGTATTGCAGGGGAATAATATTTGCAGCTTCACCTGTCTCTGCCACAGTAATGGCTAACCTGTGCAATTGCTGAACTTATAGTCACTTGAGGAATATTTAATAAGTAAACTCAGAAAAAGAAGGACTTAAATGATTATAACACTTCCTTTGGGGCAAGGGAGAGAATCTGCACATGTTTTCAATTCTTGAAAGCCACACATATATGGCATTTTGGTCCTCATCCGGTTCCACATGTTAGAGCATGATACTTTTGCAGAACCAGTACAGGACAGGCAGGTGGGAAACAAAACATGTTTCACTAAGGAAGAGGAGCTCTGAACCCTTTTGTATATGCTGCCCAACAATGTACCAGGAGTAATGTCAGTGACAATACTTATTGACAGTGCAGTTTGCAGCTAGATCCCTTGCAAGTTTGCTGGAAAATGTGTGTCCTACTCTGAATTTCTTAAAATTGCGTTGCTACAGGGAATCATAACTCATTAGTGTCCAAAAAATCATTCAATGATGCTACTCTTAACAATTAATACAAAAAGTAACTCTAGCATTACTTGTTCCATTATGAATTCCTTTCTTTGATACCTTTCTTTAAAGAAATAATGGAAAAAAGAATGGCACGATGGAAAAATTCCTATCAAAGGCTTTACAATGCCTTATAAAGCAATTTTAAAAGTAATATGTAATTTGTTCCTGCTTCATTTTAAAAAAGCAGCTTATCACAAGTAACTGCATTGCTTGTAGCACATTGCTTTTAAGATCTGGTGTCAGCAAGTTCATAAGAATAACTGAGAATAGCTTTGCAGATTCCTTTCTAACAGAGTATTTGCATTTGAAATTTCCTGATTGTTTTCTGAGATTGGTTTCCTCCCCAGAGTCAATTTTGTATCATTACTTCAAAAGGAATGCAGGTGAGACACATGTATCAAATAGCAGCAGATAGTCTCATAAACCTTTCCCTTTTTTACACTAAAGAGTTTTTAAAGACTTCATAGATTGCTTTAAAAGTTTTCTATGATAAGCTTTAACATGAAACCATACGCTGAAAAAGCCCTGCCCCATCCATTTCTTATGGACAAATTAAAACTAAAAGCATATGATGGAAATTCCGAGTAGTGAGAAAAGTAGATTGTTCATAAATTAGAGAACAACCCCACCACATGGATTTCAGCTGAATTTCAGGAGTTTCTCTCTTCCTTTGTGGGAATGTACATGTTTAAATGTAAGCTGGAAATAAAAGAGTATAATCAAGCAGGAAATTCTGCCCACATTCCTTTGAAGGTAATGGGTGGTACTTAGGATGTCTACCTGTCCTGCTTTACAGAGAGCCACCATCACTTGGGGAGACTATCATGTCAAAATCCTCTTTAACAGGGGTTCCCAAACTTTTTACGCTGTGGGCTTGACTGCGCCCCCCAACAGCTGAGTAGGCTGGACCACTTCCATGCGGGCGCATTTACAGCTGATTTTATTTATTTTTATTTTATTTTATATTCAAATTTATATGCCGCCCAATCAGGTAAACCCGACTCTGGGTGGCTCACAACAAGTTAAAACACACATAAAACAGTACAACCAATTAAAACCAATTAAAACCCAACATACCCACCCACCTACCCCATTCCTCTTAAAACCCACATAAACCCACATTAAAAAAAAAGACAATTAAAAGAAATGGGGGCTTAATTTATAAGCCAACAGGCAGGGGCCACTCTTCCATCTGGGCCCCACACCTGCCCCGCCAACCAGGTTTTTAGGTCTTTTCTGAAAGGTAGCAGCTCCATCTGCTCCCGCAACTCTACAGGCAGGAAGTTCCACGAGGCCGGTGCGGACACGGAAAAGGCCCTCCTTCGTGTGCCAGAGAGTGTTTATGCAAGGGCAAGCATGTTTATGGCTGTTGTAAATGCATCCACTTCCATTTCCAGGTGTGGCGGTGGCGCACCACATGAAATGGTGTAGTGGGCGGTCCCATGGGCCATAGGTTGGGAACCCTTGCTCTTTAAAGTGAAATAACGACCAGAAGACAGAGTGGAATTCTTGTTGCTATCCACACATAGTTAACATTTGGATAAAAGGGTAAGTAGACCACAAGCTGCCTTGCACAACCATATATTCTATTTTACCACTTAGCAAAACTTACAAATGGAGCATATCAGAGAGTAAATAAAACAAAACAAAAGGACAAAAAAAGTTGTAGCGCTTTAAATACTAACTACTATATTTTAATGTTAGCCTTCATTGATCAGGTTCACTCCATCAGACATAGGAGTGAGACTTCATGGCATCAGTTTATATACATCAGATACAGAAGTACAGAGTGGTTGGTTAGCATAACAGATAAGTATACAAATCAATATGGCTTTTTACAACTGGTAATAGCAGATCTCTGGTTGTTATTCAGATTAGTTGTGAAGTTTCGCCCTGTTGAATTGCAAATGGTTAGTAGGCGAATACAAGACAAACACCTGGCATTAAACATTTGCTAATGAGTTTAACATTCAGCATCTGTTGACAAGCATGTGAGTTCATTCTTTGTTCTTTGAGGTAGTCTATGCAGTGGGTGAGAATTCTACTGAAGTAGTTTCTGTGAAGGTGGTATAATATAACAACATATAATGGCATATAACAACCTGTCAGTTGTGGTGTATCAAATTTGATAGTGTCTCAGAAACTCTTGACTAATATTCATACCTTGGAGATGGGTGCCCAGCATATGGATGTACTTAAGCAGCTAGTCTTCAAAGTGACACAACTGTTTTGTCTTTTTCTTTTGTTTTATTTATTCTCTGATATGCTTGAAACACAGACTGACAAGGCTATCATTTCAAAAACTACAAATTGAGGAGAAGCTTCCTATACTTTATTACAGGGCTGCCTAAACTACAGTCCAGGGGCTTGATCCGGCCCCCCACACCAATTCATCTGGCCCATGAAGCCCTCATTTCTCCCGGAAGTGGAGGTAAAATGTGCCCATACGGGCACATTTTACTTCCGCTTGCAAGAGTCATGAGGGCTTCGTAGTCTGGATGAATTGGCATTGGGGACCAGATCTGGCCCCCGGGCCATAGTGACCAGCCCCCTGAACCATGTGACCAGCCCACGGCCCAAAAAGTTTGGCCACCCCTGCTTTATTATTTGCATGGAAAGGAAATTGCAGGTTACATAGGAAGCTGTTGTTGTTATTACATGCCATTAAATTACCTCCGACTTATGGCAACCTTATGAATGAGAAATTTCCAAAATGTCTTGTACTCAACAGCTCTGGTCAGCTCTTGCAAATTCAAGGCTGTGCTTCCTTTAGGGAGTCAATCAATCTCTATTTTGATCTTCCTGTTTTTCCTGCTGATTTCAACCTTTCCCAACATTATTGTCAATTCCAGAGAATGTTTTCTCATGATGTGCCCAGAGTTGGGCAGCCTCAGCCTCATCATTTTTACCCCAGAGTGCCCAAACAGAGGGGTGGGGCAAACTACTCCATGCTGGGGGGAGGGAGGAAGTGCTCCCTTTGGGCTGCTGGGCAGAGGGGTGGGGGTAAACTCTGAGCTGGGGCAACGATGTGCGTACCCACAGAGAAGGCTATGAGTGCCCTCTCTGGCATACATGCCATAGATTCATCACCAATGCACTAGTTCATTTTTCTGGCAGTCCAGGATATCAGCAAAGTTTTCCTCCAGCACCGTATTTCAAACAAATCAATTCTTTACCTATGAGCTTGTTTTTACTGTCCAGCTTTCACATCAGTACATAGTGATCAGGATAAGAGCATTGATTATCTTGGTCATGGGGTCTAATGACACATCCCTATACTTGGTGATCTTTTCTAATTCCTTCATTGCTTCCTTTCCAATTCTCAGTTTTCTTCTGATTTCTTGGCTGCAGTCTCCATTTGAATTGATGAATGTATACACTATCTTTCACTATTTCATTTTTTTTTTCATTTTCAGGATTAAAGTTGCATAGTTCTTCCGTAGTCATGACTTTTGTCTTCTTCATGTTCAATTACAGTCCTGCTTTGACATTTTCTTCCTTTACTTTCACTAATAGTAATTTCAAAACATTGTTGTTTTTTGACAGTAAGATGGTGTCATCTACATAGCTCTGCCTATAAGAAACCATTTTGTCTTTTCATATTCTGTCCTAATGGTAGCTTCCTGTCCACAATACAGGTTGTACATCAAGATAATCAAGTGCTGAGGCACACCAATCTCTTTCTGAAAAATCTATAGATTTTCATGGTCCACACACTCAAAATATCAAGATCTGGGGTGTGGGCAGCTGGCAGGCAACACCAACTAGATAACATGCCAAATGGTAACCAAATCTTAGTTCAAGTCCAAGTGACTCCAGAGATGCAGGATTAGACAAGGCAACAAAAACATAGTCCAAATGAGCCAGAATTCAGGCAACAAAGAGAATAGACACAGCAGAGGACCCTCAGGGACTGGAGCAAGGTGAGACTGGAGATTTTCTGGATTTTCTGGATTTTCTTCAACAGCAGAAACCAGGAACAGCAGAAACCAGGACAAGCAAGTAATGTTCTTAACAAGTCTACAAAGCACAGTTTAGTTCTATGCAAGACTACTTAGGAGTCGTCGTCATTGGCTGCAACTCGTGTCCAAAATTGCATTTTTTCCCTGAAGCAGGAAAAATGTCATTGGTGTGAATTTGTTTAAGGTGGATCCCAGCTTGCAATGAAGTGACCCACACACTATGATCACAGAGCCATCTCCTGCGGCACACATGAGATTAGACATGCAGGATTTCACACCGGGACTGCAATGGACTGCCGCAGCATTGAGGTGCGCCTTAACAGCCAGTCCATCTGGCATGTTCTCTTCCACCTCCATGACCATTGGGAATCAGAGTTTCTCCTCTACTCATTTTGCCACTGGACCCAATATGATGGTGTCCAGTGGCATTTCCTCCACTGAGGGGATCATCAACCCACCTAAACGGGCTCATCCGCCCATAGCCATTGGCCCCTATAGGGAGTCAGGTTAGTTAACTGCCGCCTGACACTCAGCGTTGAGTCACTTGTCTGGCTGGACATCCCACTACGGTAATGAAGACCATACAGCCAGTGACTACTAAGGAGTAAGTTACAGACAGCAGCTTCCCTGGCTGGAAACCAAAGGTTAATTCCATAGAACAGCTCACTGAGCCTTAAATAGTCTCTTATTTCTGATCTTTGGATGGGAACTATCACCCAGCCTTCATCTCAGCTTGCCAGTATGGATTCAATAAGTCTACAACAGTGGTTCCCAATGTGGGGCCCACACCCCACAGGGGGACCAATTCCCAGGTCTAAGCCAGTACATTGGCTGATCAGTGCTTGGGGGAATTGACTTAGGCCACTGGGAACTGAAGTCCAAAAACCAAAGGTGAGTAATTTTTACTGAGATTCAAGATGACAAATTACTTGTTTTATGCCATTCAGTATGATGTATAAGGGATAACTAGTAAAGATTTGGACAACTGTCTTTGAAAAGTCTAGAAAACAAGCTTAGAGTTAATGGTT